>JAWNPI010000103.1:10826666-12055833 GCA_035047625.1 Drosophila mettleri
GCTCACGCTCACACACACGCTCTGTCTTTCGTCATACGGTAATAATGCTTCCTTAAAGCAAGCAGCTGCTTATAATTTACTCATTAATTGGTCATGTAATTTGCAAATTTATGCTTTATGTTCACGTGCGGGTGTGGGAGAGTGAGAGAGTCGATGCTGTAGCTACTTTGTTGTCGTGCTCAATTACTGCTAATTAGCAGCGCTGTTATTGCTGATTAAATATACACTGAGCGGCCGATTGGGAGTGTGAGAGCGCGTGTGTAGTTGTAATTGTAGTCAAAGCTTGCCAATCCGCTTCCCTCTCGCGCGCTCACTCGCTCGCTCGCTCGCTCGCTCGCTCGCTCTCTTCGCCGTCTCTTAATATCAGTTGCAAAATTAGGTCACAACACGCAGTTGATAATTATGATGATGAACAACGTGTCGAACGTGTTTGTTGTTGCTGTCTGTCAGATGCTAGTAGAATTGCAGCAGCCGCATCAGCAGCTGTTGGCCATTTACTTTCAATATGCGTTTTAGTTTTTATATATTTATTTTTTTTTAACTTGGTTTCTTTTTGTGCTTTCCTCTAAATTGGCAACGATTTGGGTCACAGTTGTCAGTCGTCTTGGCCATCCTGTGACGTCAGAGCATCGCCTCTCGTCTGCCCTATTAACAAGAAATTTCTATAGCGAACAGCAGGCGGCTAATTTCAAGATATTCATAAGTAGGTGGCTCTGCGGTCTGGGTCTGGGATAACCACAGCAGCTGTTTGATTTATATGCAACGGCTTTTGTTGCTCGCTCTCTGTTATCAGCAGCAAAATTATTGCAGCAGCTGCGTTCCGCAAAGCAGAAACTCTAATATTAATCGAGCTGGCCAGCTGGACAACCAATTTCCGTCACACAAAAGCCAAAAACTTGGCGCTAAAAACTTCTGCTTCATTAGCAGCATTCGTGTGGGGTAATAGATGAGGAGGGTAGTGCGGTGGGGGTTGTTGGTAAGGGACTTGATACCACAAGCAGTGTGGCTTGTGGCTTGTGGCTTGTATAATTTATTGTTCGCTTTATATAACGAAAAACTCTTTTGGCCTACATACTTGGCGTATGCGTAATGTCGTTAAATAATGTGCCACATGCCACACACCAACACGCACACACACACACACACACACACACACAGAGACACAGACACACACGCCAGTGACAACTCACGTGATTAATCGCATTACTAATCAATACAAATGTCACTCAAGCGCTGACATTTGAGATTTGTGGCCAGTTTTGTTGTCTCTTTGGTCTCGCATTACGCATACGCACAGTAGTGGCCAAGCAGCTGCTGTTACTTCTGTTGTCGCCGTCCATTGTCAATTAACTGGCGTGTAAATTGACTGAACCTGCATTGGGAAATGGCATAAGGAAAACTTCAGATGCAGACACGTTTGCGCAGATTTCGCTGGTGATTTTTCCACATTTTTCACATTGTTTGCCCACGAGCTGTTGGCCATATTCGTGCTGCTGCTGGCCTTTATCGCACGACAGCTGCTGTTTGGCTGACCGTAGTGTCAGCTGTTGTTCGATATTCGCTTTTCATTATGCGACAACCTTTTCTTTGTTTAGCCGATATCCGGGCTGACAAGTGGGCGGGGTGGGCGTGATGGCCATGATGGCCCGTGGGCCTACAGCGACGCTAATTAATGTCGCGTGTTTTCTTTTGTGATGAAAGAAAGTCACCAAATAAATACGTCACAACGCTATTGGAAATAGGGTCAAATGTGGGGCATCCAAATCCCCAAAGCAACCACCCTTAGGCTGTAGCTGGAGCGTGTTAGAGGGTTGGCGCCGGAAACGCGTTGCCATTTCCGTTTTGATTACACTTTGTGTTGGCCACGTTGGCCATTTCCAGGCACTTTGGTAGCTTGTCGGCCTTTACCTTTCACGGGAAATTGTTTGCAAGCGTGAAAAGTTGCCACAAATAAATTGCAGCTGAGCTATTTAGCCAAAATATACTCAATATATATACAGCTATAAATAAACCTGGTTCAAGTTGCCCTTACGCAATTACAATTTGTGAGCTGTCGTCAATTTTATTTCTTTTCATTCGGCTGGGGTCGGGGGCGCTCTCATTAAACTGCTCCGTCGCTCTACTTTGCTATCAGCTATAACTTAACATAATTGGCTCTAAAAACATGTGAAATATTGCCAAATAATGCTAAATGTGTGCACACATCATAAATATGAAATGAGCATGCTCGACTCTTTAATGCCCTGCAGTGATGAGGCAATTGAAATAGACTGGAGCGAATATAAAAAACAAATTTGAGGAGTTTCGCTGAAGAACTAAAATTGATTTTAGAATTGTTTTTAAATATTAACACGATTTTTAATAATAACAATAATTTAATTAATTATTTAATTGACGCAAATCTGCCTTAGCTTAGCTCTTGAGCATCAGGAATGCAATAAAAACGGAACGAAATGATCGAAATCGTTTCAGAACTTATCTCTTATAATGTAAATCACTGGATGGATTGCCGCTCTTAAAGCAAGTTGACTTTGCTGGGAAGAGTCAATGAAGCTCCACCTGATACAGCAAATTTCAGCTCTTCAGATGTAATGATGAATGATGAAGTAATGTGTAAAGTGGGATTCAGCTGTTGATCACTCATATACTTTAAATTAGTATACTTGAAGCACTCTTTTTCAATGGGTATCAAATACTTTGTTGATGTATTAGAGTTTATCTCATATATTTTCGCAGCTGTTTGCTAATTTTTAACAGCATGACGTTAAGTCATTTAGAAAATGTATTTATGAATATAAATATAAGTTTAATATGTATGTCATATTATTCTATATTATATATTCCAAATTTTGCGCTTATCGCTAGATTTAGTTGCGCAAAATTTCCTGAATACAGCTGTATATACAGGTATATATATATATAAATATATATATATATATATATATATATATATATATATATATATATATATATATATATATATATATATATATATATTTATATATATTCAGTTACATGATGTTTTGTGAATTTATTTGGGATGGTATATACCAGGGACTACTTGGCTAGTCAGTAAGTAAATTAAGTAGTTAAACTTGAGCTCTATTTTACTTCACTCTATGTCAATCTAATATATAAAATCTCCGCTATATCTTAGCTTCTTTGCACTCTCCTTATAATAAATTCTCTGCGCTCTCTCATATATATTATTTCTCTTTTCTACATATATTCTCTCTACCATATATATTATCACATCTACATAATCTCCTTTCTACTTTATTTCCTGCCTCTCTCTCTCTCTCTCTCTCTTATTTAAAAATATGCTCTCTTCTTTATATTTTTCAGTTCACATAAGCAATTTGACGTGTAAATTTTCGGTTAATGACTTTAGTCAGCAAAAGCTGCAGCAGATTTACATTTTGATTGCATTTTATTACCAATGGCAAAAAGGAAAAGCATGAAGAGTACTCAAATGTTATGATAATTTATGGGCATTACCATAATTTTCCAACAGAATCAAAAAAAGGCAGAGCAAAAAACAACAAAGCAAAAAAAATAAGCGAAATCAAAGCTCAGCCGCTGGGCGCAGGTTTTATGCATATTTAAACACGACGAATCGCCCGAGGAAGTTTGATTATTAACGTATACCCTGTAGCGGCGAGCCTATTAGCTAATGCAGTCAGGTCATCAAAGCTGAAACTGTCAGAGTATCTCCTTAGCGGGTGCTGTCTCAATCGCCGTCATTATCCCTGGTGATTAACATTCGAGTGTGGCATTTGATATCATGACATTTGCGTGTTGAGTTTACAAATTCGAAGAGAAAAACCATTTGCCAGAACAGAACAGAACAGAACAGAACAGAACAGAAAAATAATAGAAAATGAGAAAATGCGCACATAAAATTATTTGACATGATGTCCTTGATGTCCTTTGGCCGCAGTGCCTAATGTGAAAACTATGACGCTGCATGTTGACAAATTACCATTTGACATTTCTCTGGTCTGCATATTAAACAGCAGTCACAGATATTATCAGATATACACAAATACATATTGCTCTACATATCTATATATATATATATATATACATATGTATATATATATATATATATCCTCATTTTTTCATGCATGCTCCATGTATATGAAGTTTGCTTTTAAATAACTATTTAATGCACATTTAAATTGAGCTCTGCATATGAATATATATATAAATTCGAAGCTGCATAGGAATTTTAATGTATATGAGGCTTAAAATGGGAAAAAAATATTATTATATTTTAATGAATATATGATAATGAACTCTTCAAATAGCTAAAGAAGTCTGAGCTTAAATAATGCAATAAAAACTGCTCACAAAATTGGAAGAGCATGAAAGACTAGGAGAATAATGAGTGAAAAATTCTATATTTAATAAAGAAGGAGCAATATGTATAGAATTAGAAGAAGAAGTCCAGGAAGTGACATGATTATTTATCATTTATATTCAGAATGAAAATGTCTAGAAAAAGAAAGAAGAAAGAGACAGCTCCAGAGTAATATATCTATTAAAATTAGGAGAATGAGAAGCATGCAGGTCAGATATATATATGATGAAGAAGCTAGCTGGAATATAGGCACATAAATTTAAAAACGATGAGATCTGAGATTAGTTAAAGAGTGTTGAAAAATGAAGATAAATGCTGTGTGTGTTTACATTTATTGTACGTTAATTCTTTTGCTGTTCCTGTCAAAGAGAAATTGAGAGTAAAGTTAAAAAAAAAACGCCATAAAGAATATCAAAAAAAAAAAAAATAAAAAAAAGATACATAAAAGGTATTATGATTCATGAAAAGTCTTTTCTTTTAAGTTTTCACATTCTATTATAATTCTGTGCATGGGTATTAACAAATAGGTGCAGGAGGCAAGAAGTCGAGAGCAACTGAAGCATGTAGAAAGAGAAAATGAAGAAAGTGGCCTTGAAGCAGTATAAGAAAATATATATATAATATATATAAATTCTAAGAAATTTATGGCATATGCTGTATATATATAAAATTGTTATTTATGATTTGATGCATATGCATATGTGTATATATATACTATATATGTATAATATATATCTATATATATATAATCATGTTATTTATTATACATATTATCATATGCATATATATTTCTTAGCTCACAGCTGCCAGATTGTATTTTGTCATAGATAAAGTTCTTTTCCGGGCTATGCTAATCTCTTGGTAGCCACGCGAGGCAACCTTATTTGACGCTGGCCATAATTTTACTCTCGGCTGAGATTTGGTGTTGATTGATTAAGCAATTTGTTTGCGCCAATTTATGCGCGGCTGATGTATCAGTTATCGGCGCAGATATATATCTACAAGTTATGCAAGCCGCGAATTTCTATATATATTGTAAGCATAATTTCAGAATGAGAACTGTTTGCCTTTGGTGCGTCACGCGTGGCACTCATAAATAAGCGAGGGGCGAGCCAAGTGAGGCGAGAGGCAGAGCATATAAATTATTGAGGGCATCTGAAGGATTGTGCGCTTAGGCCATGTGAGTCCTCGTTTACGTGGCTTATCATCAGCTGCGGCGCATTGTTACGAGTTTTGCTGCACGTCAGAGGCAGCCGGAGAGACGAGCTGCCTTGCCTCGTGCGCCCATGTTGTCCACGTCTGTTGCATGTAACTCCTTTGAAAACATTTTGCCATTGTTTGACGCACAATTTCAATGCACTAACGAGCTGGCCAGCCCAGCCCAGCCCATTAAATTTTAGAATATCTAATCCTTGAGCAGTTTGCCGAGACTTGAATTCAAGTTGAGCCAAAAATTGAATTTTTCTAAGAAAATTGCTTTATTAATTGCGTGTGGAACTTTGTAAGCTGCTTTTGCAACAATCTCTTTGCCACACACACACACACACACGCACGCACGTAGCTGGCTCATAAATTTGCTAGCAGGCCGTGGGCTAAAATGTGGCACGGATTTAGGCGTTGCCACTTTGCCGCAAAATCCTATTTTATTTTCAATTTGTCAGCAAAGTGTGGAGCGCCTTAAGCTGAGAGAGAGACAGAGAGAGAGAGAGAGAGAGAGAGGGATAGAGAGTAAGTGAGTGCGGTAATAATATATATAGAAAATGATTTGGCCTTGGTGGCGGCAACTGCTATTAACTTATTAGTACTACGTGGCGTATGCCCAGCTTGGTTAGCAGCTGTGCCGATGCTGCGCTGTTGTTAAAGTTATGCCACACACACTTGCATATTAAACAATGACAGCTTGTCATGTTTATAGCTAACACACACACACACACGCGTGCAGCGCTCAAAAGTCGACTAAAATTTCTTTTTGCGTTTTATGCAAAAGCGCCGCTTGCTCGTTCACTCGTTGGCTTCTCTCCTTTGTCTGACTGAGTGAGCACAGCAGCCTTGGCACACACACACACATACACACGACCACGCCCACACCTTGACTTCCTTATGGCCCGCTTTTTGTCATTGTCAGTGGCATATGAGAAATGTGTTGGCGCTTTACATTTATAGTCGCTGGCAGGCAACCAGTTTATTTTAATCAGATTGTTGACTGTTTCTGCGCGTTTTCGCGCCGAACTTGACTTGAATTTTAATAAATTATTTGTTTTTCACCTGGCGCATTTCTAATGAGCAACACGTTAAACTTTCAGCAGTAGGAAATTGCCAAAGAGCTTAGCCAGCTTCAGCTTGAGCCTCAGCTTCAGCTGCATAAAATATGTATAAAGATTAACCAGAAGCGGCAAAGAAAAGGAAAAGAAGAATGATACGAGATGACAAAAGAAGTTGCCGTTATGTGACTGGCATTGACAAAAGATGTTTGCCATTGAATGGGCATAGATGCTGAGAAGCACAAAGAGAGGCGGCAGCAAAAGAGAATGAGAGAGAGCGAGCGAGGGAGATATTGTATCATTAGTTATGGAAAGTTTTGCGGTTAATAATTACATAATTAACGTATAATTAATCTAAAATGTAACCCGGCGGTCAGCGGGTATAAATTGCGGTTATCCTTTGTACTAGGCACTGGCCCGCACGGGCTTGCCCCCATTTGGGGCCAGGCTAAATTAAGCATGCCAACAGAAAATCATTCGGCCATGCAAAATTTGCTGAACATGAGATGAGCTGATGTTGCCTCTTAAGTGAACAGCGCCAGTGCGTGGGTGTGGCTATTTTTGTTGCCACATTCAATTCAAGCACACACACACACACACATGTACGAAAATTAGTTGGCCACAAAATGACGCCGACGCCCACATGGAAAAGCGTTCGCACTGGCTCCATTTTCTAACTGCTCAAACAGCAACTGCTGCTGCCTGCTGCCTGCTTTCAAGGCCATCATCATTTATATCTTCAGCAACATTTTTTGTTTGCTTTTTCCTCTCTTTCTTTCTTTTTCATTTGCCAAATGCAAGAACAGTTATTTCAGCTCATGTCTCTGCGTTTCACTTCCTTTCAGAGCTCTTTGCATCTGCCAACTGAGCTTATGTCTGTCCGTGTTTCCGTTTTTCATTTGCTCTCTGACTTGACTGTTGTTCCTCGAATTTTGATACACTGTTTCACGTGACTAAATGAGTGTATTAATTGGCTCTTTCTAAGTGAAGACTAAATAGTTGAAGCTGTTAAGTTCAGTTTAACTGAAGTGTAAGTAGAGCCTGCGTTACTTAAACTTTCATTGTATCTAAGAGAATCCGTTGACAGTGACAAAATCAATTGTCATTAACGCAGGATGCAGCACAGCCGACGACAAATGCGGCGGAAATGAATTGGAAATCGAAATTTATAGAGTGAACTTGCAGTTTCACTCAGTACACCTTAATCTCTTTTCCACTCTCTGATATCGTCTTTCTTTCCCTCACTCTCTCTTTGTATATACCACTTTGTTTCTCTGTCTCTTCCATTCAGTTTCTACATGTCTCTGAATCCCTCTTTTTCCCTTGTAATTTTTCTCTCTCTATCGCTTTCTCTCTTCTCTCTGTTTGTATCTCTTTTCTATCTGTTTCTGGCTTTTTTCCACTCTCTCTGACATTCTTTCAGTTGGCCCCCTTTATATCATGCCCTCTCTCTCTCACCCTCCTGTTTTATCTCTCTCGGGCTTAAGCCCGCCTGCAGCAGTGCGACCCGTGCCTGACTTTTGTCTGGTCTTTGCCTGATGGCTCTTGATTACATAACTGAAAGCACAAAGTAGTTGCTTTTTGTTTGCTGTCCATGTTGCATTTGCGTCACAGCGGATCCAGCCGCCACGTGTCTGGTGTGTGTGTGTCATAATCAATCAGCGCAGAGCCGGGCGACTACACCCACACACACTCACACACACCTACGCATGCAGCAATATGCTCTATAATTTCCCAAAAATATTTAAATTTAATGCAAGCGTCGCCGCGGCGCCACGTAATTATTCGAGCAGGAACAAGCAGGAAATAAAGAAAGTTAATGACATTAATATTAATGATATATATTTAATTTAAGACAAAAACGTCCGCTTAACTCTTGACTAACTCTTTTTCTCAATTTATTTCTCATTTTAGGTAAGCTTCTTGGATTATATAAATCTCGCACAGAGTAACATAAAAGCAAGCTTAGAGGACTGTGATTTATGGGCTAAGTACACTCAAGCAAAAAAAATCGGCAATTTTTGCTTAATTTCAATTCGAATTTTCTCAAAATCTGCCAATTTAAATATATTTTTCGCTCAGTGTAGCAAATGATTATAAATATTTGCATTGCCTACTTTTGTGCTGAGCCGGGGCTATGCAATTAGGTCGAGAATAGCCTCATTTATTATGCCGCCCCAAAATGCTTGTTGTCCAAACACAATGGCATCCGCTACCCTCCGCCAGCCGGCTCCTTGGCCCATTGGTCATTTTGTGCCTGGGCAATTGTGCGGCTGCCAAATGATGCATAAATTTATGTCAATTTCCCTTTTAAACAATTAAAAATTGAGCGAAGAAAACTCGTCGCTGTCGGTCTCCCCCTCTTACTCTCTCTTCATATCGCTCTCTTCCACTCACTTTATACAAAAGGCCAGCCTGCTGCCTGCCTCGCGCTGACAAAGCCCAACCACACCCAATGGCCGCCCACTTTTAAATATTTCATATATTGCCTTTACCATTTGGCGCTGTTGTCAGTTTTCATTGTGTCGGAAGCAAAGGTGCGAAATTTCAATGAAATATTGTGCTACTCTCCAAGCAAACATAGTAACAGCTTAATACGTTATCTTAGCTTTGTGCTAAGTAGTAGCAGCAGCAATGATAATAGCAGCAACAGCAACTGTTTTCTGGTTTGTTTTTCATCTAGCTTTTAGCTAATCTCTGGCTGCTCTGATTGATTTGTAACAGTTGCTAAGCTGCTGCGTAAGCTCTATGCTAAAACCTAAATTACTCAATTTATGCCCGCATCAAAATCTAAAACTTATGCTACAACTCTTATAATTTAGTCATTTACTAACTTATGCAAACACTTTTTATGGCAAAAGCTTTAATAGTTCATGGCGTGTAAATGCTTAAAGTTTCTGATGAATTGTTTAGCTGCACTCAAGCGTGTGTCTGTGTGTGTGTCTGTGTTTGTGTTTAGTGCTTGGCTTAGGCAAGCGCACATAATTTGCCTAGATGTATGCAATCAAAATGGTTTTAATTGATTTTTAGCCGTCGCGTCGCTTCGCGTCGTACTCTAAAGTCAATGACTGCTGCCAGAGCACACACACTACCACCCAGACACACACACACACATACTCGCACACTTAAATGCCTGTCAACTCATATACACTACGGCTCACTTAGAAAATTCTAAATTGCATAAATTTATTTCTTGCTCGTTTGCCAACGTCTCGCTGTACGCCCGCACGCCAGCCACGCCCATTGGGCCTGCAGGCCATTTGTAAAATTGATTACGCGCATAAATTGAAGCAGACGAGCAACGCTATCAAAATGTTGCCACAGCATGTGGAGCGCGGAGGGTTGAGCTGCAAGAGAGACACGATGAGCGGGCAGTGTGAGCTGCGTCAGGTTGTAGCATAATTTTTTGGGCTAGTTTCAAATTGAATTTCGCTCACACACACATACATGTACATATGCCTATATATATAAATAAATATATATATATATATATATAAAATTTATGTAATCAAATTCAATTTGCTTTAATTGCGTTTGGACGTAGGCGCCCCTTCGCTGGCGCCGTCTCGCTCTGGCCGCCTCGCAAGTTATTTGTCAATTAACAACAGCGAAATGTTGCAATCAATGTTGCGTATTATGTGCCACGCACAAATGCAAACACACACACGCGCACACACATGTAATTATGTTTGTATACAACAATAGAAGCCCTCACATATCTGGGATATTAGAGAATCCCGCTGGTATTGGCATACATAGCCATAATTATAGCAGTTGAAGGGCCCAAAGCATGCGAATTACGCGCAACATTCCGGCTGCTCACATGTTGCAGCACAGCCGACAAATGTGGCGCAAATGAATTGGAAATTGAAATTTGTGTAGTGCTGAGCGCAGCTCCCAAAGGGATTAGAGTTGCTCCTTAGTTCTTAACTTTCTCTGAACTATAAATTATAAGAGTTCCATAAGTTCCTCGCATTAAAAACTTCGCACAAATCATACATCAGCTCTGCAGAGTTTGCGCTGCCAATTCAAAGCATTATCACATTCAAAAGTTTTTAATATATTTAATTTTGATTGATAGATTAAATTAGAGGTGCATAATCTATCATTTATTTTCATAACTCCATATAAACTCTCTTTTAAACTTCCCCCTCACGCATTTCTCTATCATTCTTGAAGTAGCTCATGTTTCTGTAAAGAAAATCTCTTAAGATCATTTAAGTTTATTATAACTAAGCCAGTTTAAGGTGTTTTGTTGTTGTTGTTGTTGTTGTTGTTGTCTTTCATTGTGCTGAGTAACTCAAAACTGCGTTGATCTACGTCTAATGCCCACTTGAATGCCTGTCACATTGGCTGCCCGTGGAATCTCTGGCCATCTGTCAGGCATAATCTGTCAAATCTCTTGCAATCTGTCATATTTGTCGCCTGCCTGGCTGTGGACACAACATAGCTCAGGCTCTGGGTCTGGGAGCAGACGAAGATATATATATGTGTGTGTGTGTGATAGATGCAATCAGAATGATGCCACTTTAGAGCAGCAACAATACAAATTACTAATTTACACGCGAGACACAATGCGGCAGCTCTGGCCCCCGCCGCGGCCATGCGATTTCCCGGGAATTAGCAGTCGACATTTAGTTATGATATGCGAGCGTAATGACCTATGATTATGGCCAAACTGCAATTGGTAATTGAAACATTATGCACATTTGGTCTAATTGTATTTGCGGCAGGGCGAGTGTAGAAGAAGCTGGAATCTCGATGGAAATTCAATTTGAGGCCGCGCCTCGAAAGCTGTTCATGAGAATTACTTAAAGAAATCTGAATCTGACGACAAAGTTCATTGAACGGGCGCTGAACAGGAGCTGCCAAAGGAGTTTCAAGTGGTTGATGAAGGTGAGGAGGCGGGGCGGGGCGGCACGGTGCGATGCAGGAAAGGCAGACGAAGCGAGTCGAGGCCGCAGGCAACGAATGCTCGTTTGTGGAATGTGATGGAACAGTTTATGAATTGAATAAACCGGAGCCAAGGTGATGAGTTATTCAAAAAGCATGTGCAAAATGTCAGAAGAAATCAAATGAGATTAAAAAAAAAAAAAGGAATGAAACGAAAACGAGCGAACGACCGACAGTCAGAGCGTTGAGTGGGCGGAAACGTGGACGGGGACGGGGATGGGGACGGGGACTTGGACGGAGATGTGGACCTGGTCGGCTGCTTGAAAAGGGCTAAAAACACAAATGTTTGCGATGGATGGAAAATAAGGGGCAGCTGTGCCCGTTAGTTTGGCCCCGGGCAAGGACCGGCAAATGTGAAGCCAAGTTGAGAATTTAACAAATGCCAAAATGAAGTTAAAAAAAAAAAAGGAAAAAAAAAAACACGAGAATCAGCAGCAAAATCGCAATTTGAACTTTTCGTTCGTTTCCATTTTGGCAGCTGGCGTTGCTTACGTCAAGCGGACATTGGTGTCTGATTAGATTTGGGCCATAGCCATAGCCAGTGCCTCCTAACCCCGCCAGCTCCCACTTTGTCCAGTCAACACTTGAGCACGATCGTGCGCGTTGCAGCCACCTGAAAAAAGTGCGGCAATGAGACCAAAAAATAAAGAAGTAATTTCCAACTGTGCAACAAGAGTACACGACGATTATGGGCATACCCTGTACAGTTTTTAAAGGATAATGTTGGCCATATTGACGGCTGAAGGTGTGAGATGCACAGAATTGTTGCGAAATGTAAAAAATCAGAAAATCTTGCTGCTCCATTGAATTCTGATGCCATTAGGCTGAGAATAATCAAATTTACTATATTATATTATATTATTATATACATTGTTTATATATAGAACCTTAGAAAGCTATATTTTTTAGACAAAAAAATTAAAATATGCCTAACAAAAACTTTGTTAGATAAAATCCTCTTGAATTAGAATAATATCACAATATCATATATACACTATTTAGTATTATAATCTAATATAGTAAGAAACAAATGAATAAGCCTATACGCCGCATTTTCCTTCTGTATATTATACACAGAAAATCATTTACAGCGCATCTTTCAGTGCATCAGACTCTAGGTCCTCACTCCTGTTTAGGTTTCTGAAATCAATCTAAAGACTAGCAACGATTTGCTACACTTTTCACATTGCGTGCACAAATTGTGCGGCACAAATTGATGAGCCCTACGGAAAGATGGCCTAGGGGCAAGCGAGCAACCAAAAAGGGCCTTCGGCTCCAGTGCAACTTCAAACGAAGCAAACTGCAACAATCTTTCAGTGTAGTATTTCATCTTTTGTATGTCTGTCGGACTGGCGATTGTCTCTGCTCTTGTTGCCTGGGTAATTATCATTTAGTTATGGCACTTTTTGTTTCACTGCTGCAGCTCTTAAGAATCCACTTTAAGCTGATGCGGCTGCTGACTGCTGGTTGCTGGCTGTTGGCTCCAGAGCAACTGCGACACGCACATGATAAATGATTTTCCATTAACTGCCATTGAAAAGCAAAAGAAAATATACTAAAGGGCGTAGAGCAGCAGGATAAAGCCAAAAACCATAGAAAATTCAACTCGAGCACATGCTGTGCCGAGTCTGTGTATGTGTGTGTGTTGGCATATATATATATATATATATATATATGTTTGTGTACTGCAATGTGCTTGCATTTGTCATCCATCATCAACGACGGCAACGGCATTCTCTCGGAATGCTCTCCCTCTTCATTTTATCAACTGTCTGCATCAGCATTATTTGTCTTAGTTTTTCAACGATTTTTCTACAATATTTCTTGTGTGGCTTTTCTCAGAGAATAGACAAAAAACAAAAAAAAAATTTGTTTAACCCAATTCGAAACTGAATTTTCGTTTAAAGTAAATTAAGCCAGCGACTCGCTTGGCTCTGCTTCAAGTTGATTTCGCCTTTTGTAACTTGAAGCTGCCACAAATAATAACAAAAGACAAACAGCACAGAGCGGGACAGCCGAGCGATGTTTGATTTTTCCTCTCCTCAATTTGATAGATGACCATAAAATATTAATGTGCCTGGCATGTATGTGACTGCCAGTGTGTGTGTGTGTGTGAGTATGAGTGTGTTGCCTGATTTCCTCTTTTGATTTGACTTTGACGTCAAGGTCTTGCTGTCTAGAGCAGCACTAAATGGAGCTGTTTTTGGATGAATATTGAATGTAAATTGATAAGAAAAGTAGTTAAGTTTATCTAAAATGTATACAAATGTATATTTTTTATTATTAAAACTAAATTTTACAAAAAAATGTAATAAAAGAAAATATTAATTTATTTAAGTTTAAATAAATAATTTAATGTATAGAATAAAGTAATATACATTTTAAATATTTATGTTAAATTTATACTAAATGAAATATTTTTTATTTATATACATTTAAAATAATTATTACAATAAAATATACACTTAAAGTAAATAAATAATATTTATATATATTATAAATTTATCTAAAGGATTTATATATATTTATTTACTTAATATAAAAATTTAAAATTGGTTTTAGCTTTTTCATAGCATATCTAGTTTCATTATATATTTTATATTAAAGCATTTAAGTCTTGATTTCCATTTAGAATATGTTTTTAGTATCATAAGTCTTTCAGTTTTGTTAACTTGTTTTTGCTGTTCATAAGCTTTGCATTTCATTGTAATACCAAAAGTTTTCTCATAGTTTTTTAAGCGCATTAAAAACGTTTGAAAACTTTTCCATAATATAATGCCGATTCGAAGCCTCAATTATTTCTTTTATTTAATTTTTCGAGTATTCTCGTCAGAAGTTGCAGCTAAAAATAAAACATAATCAATCAAATCATATCAATCAATCACAATTTCTACAAACATGTTCTGCTCTGCTCAGCTCAGCTACCAAACTTAAATTTAAGACACAAAAATAAATTTCTTAAGGCTTGATTACGTTGTTCTTTAAGCACTTGAATGCCTTAACGTCGTCTGAGCAGAGTTTAGCATAATACCCTATATATATATATATATATACATAAATATATATAGACAATGTTTTGCTTTGTATAATCAACTCATTATCATTAAGCGGCCAACAGTTGGGCCCGCTTTGGCTATTAGACATGCAAATGGCTGGGCCAAAGCGCCCAAATGTAGACTAGCAACACGACCCTATGTACTTTACGCTGGAGTTTGGGCTTGGGGCTTGGGGCTAGGGCTGGGGGTCTGAATGATGACTCATCTGCACGCTGAGCAATTCAATCCAATTTACAGCAATCTGCCATAATTTCAACGCTTAACGACGATTCCAAAGATTTACGGCGAACAACTTTTCATAGATGAAAACAGTTGGAAAGCACGGTTGGGGAAGGGGAGCAAGGCTTGGAAACGGTTGACAAGTCTGGTAAAAATAAGATGCTGCGTAATATTTCTCGCTTGCTGGCCAAGGCAACCAAACAGAACAAGCAGCAGAAAAATAATCATAACAAAAATATTTTTCGGCTGCAACAGACAAAGAGCAAGTGGGGCACACAAACAATGAGTGCGAGAGAGAGAGAGAGAGAGAGCGAGTGAGT
This sequence comes from Drosophila mettleri, assembly GCA_035047625.1. NCBI lineage: Eukaryota > Metazoa > Arthropoda > Insecta > Diptera > Drosophilidae > Drosophila > Drosophila mettleri. Next base: position 10,841,839 of record JAWNPI010000103.1, read on the forward strand.
GAGTGAATGAGTAAGTAAATAACTGCAGAGTGAGTCAGACAGACGGCGACAAAAGACGTCGTCGCCCTGGCTCTTTGGCCCAGACATTCGCACTTTTTGGCCATGGCCAATGGCATCATAAAAACTCTGGAGCTGTGACTGCTAAAAGCCAGGCCAAGCCATACCAACTCGAGCATCGTGTTGTTTTTGTCTCAAATAGACGCCGCCTCGGCGGCAACCAAACACGTTGCACGGCACACGCACTTGCCACAAATTAGATGGCGCACAGCACAAAGTGTAGACCGATGTGTGTGTGTGTGTGCGTGTGTGTGTTTGTCTCGTCTGTTGCTTGACCTTTTTAGCGCTGCTAATTTGCAACGTTCATCAATTTGTGTGAGATCGAGAGAGAAGGAGAGAGAGGGCGAGTGGCCGATGGAGACTCTCTGCCTGCATACTTCTAGGCGTTCGTAGGCCTCTTAGCGCTTAACAAGCCAAGTTCATTGAACCCCTTTTATTTTTGCGAGACAAAAACAATCGACATTTGTTATTTATGTGATGTGTGTGTGTGTGTGTGTGTGTGTGTGTTATAGCCTTGTTTGTTTGTCTCTCGAGTGGCTCGCAGCGTTTTGTGAGGCGTCTATTGTTTCGACGATATTAATGCAAAGTTTAGTTCCCATTACGTTCGACTCACTCCAGCATTTCGTTTTGCTAATGCTGCCTGAGTGGTTGCAAATATGTGAAATTTCTTTGTTATTTGCCTAAAGAAGTCAGCCTCAGCTGTTCCGCACTTATCAATGCAAGTTTCTCTCACTTCTTGCGCCTTGCAAAACTTATCTCAATAAATGGATGTTGCCATCTTTTTTTTTTCCTTTGCAGAGTGTTTTCAGCTCTAGTTTACTTAACTTTTACTTAAGCATAACTTATCTTTTCTTTTTGCTTCTCTCTGTCTCTCTCTTTCTATTTACAGGGCCGTGACAGATCCACGCGATGGTCGTCGCGTCGCACTGAAAAAGTTGCCGAATGTGTTCCAATCTTTGGTCTCATCCAAGCGTGTTTTTCGTGAGCTTAAAATGCTTTGCTTTTTCAAGCATGAAAACGTAAGTACTTGAACAACTTTATATCCCCACATATAATATATGCATAATATATATATTTAAGTCCGTTGTGATATTACAAAAGGGGAAATTGCCTTGCATTTAATTACGCATCTCGTTTATGACACGAAATTTAATTAAAAAAAAGCAATTCGATTATTTGTGCAGCGACTGCCACTATGCGCTCACAGAATGCAAATATTTTCAGCATTTTTTGTTTTTTATTATTATTTTCGCTCACTCTGTGGAATATTGCGTATACGCAGTGACCGCGTGATGGCAAAGGGCAGGCTACGGCTGCATGCAAAAACCATTTGCTGTACTGACTATCACTCTGACGTGTTCTTTACAGAGTAGCTGTTAGTTGTGCATTCGTTTAGCCTCTGGTCACTTGTTATGTGTGCATTTATTAACAATTATATTATTGGCTTTTTTTTCCACTGAAAGCCTGTGCTGGCGAGAAATTCGTTGCGTTTCGAGTTGAGGTTCAGCTCAAAAATTGAAGTTATTATTGCTGTCCGTTGGTTATTTGATTGTCAAGCAAGTGTCGTTTATTGGCTATGTAATTATTGCCATTAATTAAACGCTTCAGATGAGTGGCAATGATATAACTATGAGAAGTCGCTCAACGAGATACATAACAGACAAATATGGTTATTTGGGCAGACAAAAATGTGAAAAATAGAAATAAGAATTAAATAATAATATAATAAAATATATACAAATCATTTATGTTATTTAAAAATATTAAAATTTAAAAATAGTAAAATAAATTGAAATAAATAGATGCTCTATATTAAATTGAAATATCATAATATTTTATATCATTAGTTTAAAAATTTAAAAATTTTAAAAATTAGTTTAAAAATCCAAAAACTTATTCCCGTTTTGCTTTAAGTTTAAAAATATGAAATGTATTTAATAATTTGTGTGATCCAAAAACTTATTCCCGTTTCGCTACCTTTACCTAAGAGTAGTCTGCTGCCTGTTAGTATATACATATTCACACTCTTCTCTTGCAGCATGTCCTTAATTGGACTCGTCTTTTGTACCTTGTGCACTCTTCACTCTTAACACTTCTAGTCACGTTCTGTTCGTATACATGAATCACAACGAGCATGAGCAGCCATCTCGCTCTCACTCAGCAACCACTGACACTTCGTTCGGCAACACCATTCTTACTCTCTCTCTCTCTCTCTCTCTCTTTCTCTCTCTCTCTCTCTCTCTCTCTCTCTCTCTCTCTCTCTCTCTCTCTCTCTCTCTCTCGCTCCCGCATTATGATTCAGAGTGACCGTTCCATCAATATTAAAACTCATTCGGCTCTATTATTTTTAGAAAAGCTCTCAGGCTCTCACTAATACTGTTGTAGCCGTAGCAGGCAAAGGCGATCAGAGAAACTGTAAGCTTATTATTTACCCTTGCAAAATTTAGGACTTTTCTTTACTCTACAATTTACTTAACAGCTTCAGTTCTCCACGTTTATTTACAAGTTGTCTGAGTATACAAATTTGATTTTGATCTATAAGTCATAGTTTGTCAGGCAGTCATAAATCAATCAATTTAGCTTGGCATTAATTAACTCATTCATATTCATTGCAGTTGGTGCTTAAATAGGCAAAAATTAATAGAATTTTTATACATATATTGTTAAGTGACGCCCAGAACCAGGGCACGCCCACTTCACTCACTGCTGGCCGTTGCCAGTGGCCACAAAAGGCTGTCGGTTGCCCCGAAAAAATGTATGACAAGCAAATTTTATGCCCAACAAATTGTGAAGAAAAGAAAAAATAAAAGTTGAGACAACAAAGCTGCACAACATTTTGTTGCATGCAAATTTGTTAACACAGGAGAGCAGGGCCAAGAGGCAGAGGCAGAGGCAGAGCCAGAGCCAGACGGCGTGCCACACAAAAGCCAAATGGCAACAAAATGTAAAAGAAATATTGCTTTTCATATATAACATTCAGAAGAATTATTAAAAAATAAAAATATTACACTTTTAATGGAGCGCGGGGCAAGGGAGGGGCTCGACAGCTGCATTGTGCGGCGATTTTATGGCCCATTTTATGTGACTTTGCGGCGATTTGCTTTAATTTATTTATCTGCATATTTCAGCTCACTTGTGTTTAGAGCACGTGCACTGAGTGAGCGATCTCTGATTCTGTCATTTGCAGGCAGGTTTTTTAGAGGGAGAGAGAGAGAGAGAGAGAATTATAGAGTTTTGACACGAAATGTATAATAATTGAAAGTTTTTTTTTTAATAGATAAGGAATATGTGCTAAAGCATAAGATACGTTATGTTTTGAATATATATAAATATATGCATTTGCATACATATATGAATATATATACATATATAAAATATATATGTATTTTATGACAATTTAACAAAATTTATATAAATCCAGTTAATATTCAGCAGCTAAAAAAACGTGCTTATCATGAACCTTGGCCATGTTTGTCTAACTCTTCTAGCTACATATACTTCCTATATACAGATAATTTATAGATTATGATTTAAATAAAAATAAACTTGATAAATCAAATTTAAAACTTCAATAGTTAAGTTCTGATATCATTGTTCAATTCATAAAAACATTTTCCAATAATAAATAATTTTTTTAGCAACTGTCAACAGTTTAATTCAAGTTAAGCAAACTTTCCAATTCTCGAGTGTGCATGTTATATAATTTCAAGATATTCATTCTTTGCCGTTTCACTTTTTCCTTTTGCCATTTGCCATGGCCAAAATGTCAAATTGAGCGCACGCTCGACTTCTTTTCATACGAAACTCATTTGCCACACACATGATTTGAGCCTTGGCTGCAAATGTCAACAACAAACTCTCTCAGCGCTTGCCAACACTCGGCACGTGGGTGGGAGGCGAGGCAAAATTTATTATTTGTAATATTCCAGTCGAGTTTTATAATTTAGTTAGCTTGTCCAAAAAAATGATGATGATGCAATGTTGCCCTAATGAAGCGTGCTCTGCCCACACAGCGCACAGTCAACAGCGCGCAACACCTATGCAAATGTTGCCTTACGAAAGAAGCAGATGTAAACGGGGCGCGTCTGTTGTGTCTATTGTTGGTTTCCTGCTGCAATTCCATATGCATTTCCTACATGCACAGCTAAGCAAGTGCAATCAAGCTGAAATAAGCTCGAAACGTTGCATTCAATGGCTGAATACCAGATTTTCTGTTAATGCCATTTGTGACGTTGGCAGCTATTGGCAAAATGTAGTCTGTTCTTGAAACTAATATTTACATAAGCCAGCATGGCGACTATATAAACAGCTTAAATCGAATTGAATAACAGCTCTAACGATTTATGACTCGAACTAAAAACTAATGCATTGAGTTGCCATTGGCTGTCAGTTGCCAAAGTTGATTTGAGTTTCGGATTTGAATTTTCATTTATGCAAATCAATTTTAATTATTAGTTATTTATGCATATATTAGTTAGTTATTAAGACTTATTAAACTTAGTCTTAACGTTATGTTAAGTAATTGTAATTATTTTTTATTTATATATATTAGTTAGTTATTAAGACTTATTAAACTTAGTCTTAACTTTAAGTTTTTTCCACAATTTCTTTCTGTCTAGATATTTCACATAAACTTTTGCGCTTTTTGTTTCTACATGGCGGATTACTTTTTGTGTTTCTTTTGGCTGTGTAAGTTCTATCTGTCAGTTTTATGTGCTTCCTGCCAATTGCCAACTCTGGCAACAGACACACACACACACACACACAATAAGAGCGCTTTGAGTGACAGTGCAGGCACTGGCAATCGTCTCAATTGCTTTGGCATTATATGGCGCAGAATACCATATGCATGTGTGTGTGTGTGTATGTGTTTGCTCTGCAATGCATTATATATGTATACATATGTGCTCGTGCCACATACATTTTAACAAATCACTGCAAAATGTTTGCCCCATTATGCATTGTTGCTTTTGCTGCTTATTTCAATTGCGAATTTCAATAAAAGATTTTGCAACGTACGTGGCGCAAATTTCAAAAGCATTTCGCACATGCAGACGGCGACAACACCGATGACGACGATGGCGATGGCGATGGCGATGTATGGCCACGCCCCTCTTTCTACACTGCAGCTGCTGTAAATGATTGAGTCTCTGATGCCTGGCATCAATTGCATGCAAATTTGTTGTTATTATTTCGAGGCGCAATTCAAATTTCAATTTCATTTCCAACAATTGAAGCTTTTAGATAAATGTCTAGAAATATTTATATATATATATGTATGTATATATATAGTGCCTAATATCTGTATACTTCCTGGCACAAATCCCACGCTGTTTGTTTTTAGCTGGAAATCATTACAAGAGCCTTTTCAGCCCAGTTCAAATACATTTTCTTAGCTCAAGGTTGAAGCTAGCAAAAACGACAGCTGATAAAATTGTTTTACAAAAATCTGTGGCGTTTTAATTAGTCAGCAACAACAACAACAACAGGCAAAAGTAGAAGTAGAAGAGGAAGCATAACAAACAACAACTGGAAATGTTGTCAGCAGCTGCTGCAACAATTATTTAGCTAGAATTTGAGCTTGGCATGAAAATGTCGCTGGCAAACAACACTTTTGCTTTTGTTTAGAGACGCGACTTGAAAAAAATTCACTTGAAATCGTTTCAGAAAAGGGGCCAAATATGAGAAGAGGCAGACGAAGTAATAGCAGAATAAGAAGAAGAAGTAGCAGCAGAAGAGATGCTGCTCTTGATTATGTTAGCTTTAACATACTTCAAGTTTTTCTCCTTCATCTATTTTTTTTTCGTGCTGCCGCAGCTGTTGCCACTTGCAACTTGTGTAGTTGCAGCCCAGCAAAAGTTGTTGCCTAAGTTGTTTGCACAGCTCGTTAAATGTTGTTGTTGTTGTTGTTGCCGTTGCTGTTGCTGTTTGTGTTTATTATTATTACACGCCTAGTTTAGCTTTAGAGCAATTGTGTGCCCTCTGCATGAACTGCAGCTGCATTAAGAGTGAGTAAACAGGATATGCCTAATGTAATTTAACACGTTATTTAAATCTAATATTTAGTTGCAGCACAGAGCGCAGAGATCAAGCTAGATCAGCATTAGATAGTTGCCTGTTGCCTGGCAAAAGTTTACATTTTGTTTGTTAATAATTAGGTCAAAAAGTGATGTGCGGAAGACATAAGCTTATGCAATATATTTTGCCAAATATTGTTATGTTAATTATATTATATTATAATTATTTTTAATAAGATTCAAATTTAGAAATAATTCAGGTTTCCAAGTTTTTATGAAAATTAAATCTAAAATCATTTATTTAATATTATACAATGTAAATTAATTTTAAAAAATGTTAAACAATTTATTGAAAACACTGAATAATGAATATATAATTACACATTTGTTTTAAAATAAGAAAAATTTATATTTATTTGATTAAATAAATATAAAATAACTTTAAACTGTAAAAGCATAGAGAAAACTTTATAAAATCTGTTCAAATTAATGCATTCATAGAGAAGATTGTGTTATTTGAACAAAACTGTGAGTATGTAAAATGAATCTTAAGAATGTATGTAAACTATGTATGAATTATAAGAGTTTATCAGCTGTCTCTCTCTCGCTCTGAACTGAACTGATTCGAGTCTACAGAATGCATGCATTTAAAAATCATATTACATAAGATTTTAATATATAAAATAAATGCCAAATTAATCTTAGTTTTCATCAAATGTGAAACTTATCAGTATCATGAAAAGTAGTCCATTGTAGCATTTCGGATAAGAACTTGGTTGCTTGCTAGTCGTGCATACCCCAAATCGAAGCACACTCACTCACACTTACTGGCTAGTTTATGAATGTTTTATATTTCGGCAGCTCAAGCACAGCGCTGCTGTGCGTCAAGGACAAAAGTCTGGCAAAGAGCTGACTGCCAATATGAAGTGCATAAATTTGGTTGCTGATTGCCACAGCGCAAATGTTAATTAGCTGCTGTGGGGGCATGACTGCCGTGTCAGGTAGTAGTGGCTGCATGCACACAACATGCAACAGCAACGCCAACTTGCAACAAATTATGTGCGAATCAAGCAGAAGGCAGCTAAAGCAAAGCGTTGCCAGAGGGCGGGCATTGTGTACGGCTCCAAAAGAGGGGCAGATAGATATATGCGCATACATATATAGCATTAGGGGTACTCACTCTGTAGCTCCTTTGCTTAAAATTGCTTTAAAAGTTTTGCGTAAATTTTAAAGCGAACAATGTTTAAGCTGCTGCAGCTTGTGGCAGCTACCTTTAGCTGTGCCGTAAGCGCTGCTTTTGTTGTTGCTTGTGAAACCGCAATGCAGTTTATAAGTTGCAAGCAGCGCGAAATATTACAAACGAACTTAAGCGAGCCAAAGGCAAAGTCGGCGACGCAGCGAAACCCTTGAAAGAGCCAGACCCAGCGGCAGCTTCAGCTTTAGCTTTGCTAAATGAACAACGAAAAAGGCTCAAAATTGTTGCCACTTAACAAAGCAAAAAAAGAAAAAAAAGTCGGCGGCGGCGGCACTTTTTGTGTTTGTTGAAGCACTTTGCAACAATTTTTGTGGCCAACAGCGGCAACAATGTGTGTGCGTTGTGCAACAAATATGTGCACACATATGGATTGTTTTACTCTCTCCCCTCCCCCTTTCTCTCTCTCCCTCTCTCTCTCTCAATCGCATTTTGAATGTTTTTGGCCAGTTGCTTGAAATGCGAGCGATTTGAGCTGCTTGAATGATATTGAAAATTGATTTTCAAGCTTTGTTTCAGCCACGCATGTGTCACACACACACACACACACACACACACACACTGACACGCACACAGCATTGTTGCAACACATGCGCGCATGTATCTGCCTGACTCACACTGTTAGATGGTCATTTGGGCTTTGTGGCAAGTTCCTTCATCATTTTGACCGCAAGCAAAATAAATCAGCGCTTGTCTGCAGCTCGAGCCGAGCCACAAAGGTGCGGGCAGAGCGCGGGGCGGCAGCTCAGGGCTTTGGCTCTGTCGACGCTTGTCCAACTGGGTTGCTGTTGCTGGTTGCTGGTTGCTGGTTGCTCTTTGTTGTGCTGCTGTCCATCAAGTTCTTGCCGGTTCGTCCCGTTTTTTATTTATTATTTTCTGCTGGTTTGGCTCATTTTTTTCTTGTCTTATTTTTGTTTCGTTTTATTTGTTGCTTTTTGCTGCAGACAGGCAGAGAGAACTCCCCCGAAGCGGCTGCCACAGACAGTGGCGTGTCTTGTATCTGCCGCTAAACATCATCAACGGGTCAGCGTTGTTGCAAGTTGCTGCTGCTGCTGCTGCTGCTGCTGAACTTTGTGGCATTTTAGTGCCTGGCAGCGACACTTAACATGCAACTAAATGGCGCATTTGATGCGCTGCGAGCTGCGAGCTGCGAGCTTTTGATTTTTATTTATATTTTATTGGAGTGCATAATTTATGATCTTAGCCACAAGATCCAGACAGACAGACAGCCACTCGAATGGGCGTTATTTCAACTTTGTTGTTGTAGGTGTAATGCTGCAGCATTGTTTTAAGATTTATGTTGCTAATGCCACAACCAATAAACACACTCGTCTATATTAACAACATTGTGTTCTCTCCATGTGTGTGTGGTGTGTGTTTGTGTAAAGATTTATTGACGAAACATAGCTATAACATTTCTCTCATTCTCTCCCTCTGTCTCTCATTGCAGGTGCTGTCAGCTTTGGACATTTTACAGCCACCACATTTGGACTTCTTTCAGGAAATGTATCCTTTTTTACAACAACAAGTATAAATTGAATGGCAGCACTCAAAATTAAGTAATTTTTATAGAATTTATGAGAAAATCTTTATGGTAATTGCAAATTGAAACGAATTCAGCTTCAGTTAGAGAGAAGAAGTTAAAAGAGCTTTGAGCTGTCGTTGAAGATATGAAGAGAATTTAATGTGTCAAGAGTTTGAGTGTACAATTTTAGCAATTATGGAAAAGAAACTCTATTAGGTTCGAATCGAGTAATTGAATATGAATAAAGAGTAATTTAGACTTGGATTAAGGAAGTCAACTGGGAAACATTTGAGTTGTAGCGAAAAGAATTGAATGAAGCATGCTTGAAATTTAGTTTATGAATGGAGAGTTTATTTTGGGAGCGTAGATTGTGAAGTTGAAAGTAAATAGGAGATTAAAGCATACACAGATAATTGGATTGTAGAAACTGAAGGGAACATAGCCAAGGAAAACTTAAAGAGCAAATCATACCAAGCCGAGATGCAGTTATTTGCTGATCTGACTCTAGCTCAGAATTAGCTTTGATTAAGACAATTTTAATGGGTGCTTAAGTAATTGCATGAAATAGTAAGTAGTTCCATGAAGCTGATGAAGAGTTTTTTATAATATAAATATATATATATATATATATAAGAGATTATTGAACATCTTATACATTTAAATCGAAGAAGCTCAGTAGTTCTCAAATGCATCCCGAAATCGTAGACGTGAATGTAGAGCATATAATTCTGCTGGAATTAAGCTACTCAGCAAAAAGAAATCATCTCAGATTCCTTTATATACAAATAATTGAATTAGTAATTAAGAATATATTTTAGTTATGAGTAGATGTTTCCACAAACTTGACAAATTCGCATACACACATGCAAACACACTCACCCACACCCACACCTACACACACTCACTCGACTTCAACTTAACAATTTGGCAAATCCAAAAAGCTTCAAAAACCGCATCCTTCGTTCGTGTCACAGATTTATTTTTTTTTTTTGTCTTGGGGCAAAGTGGGGAAATAAAAAGTGAATATCTTTTTTGAGCGCGTAAAAAAGTTGTGGGCAGAGCCCCAGCGTGCAACTACTTAATTGAAAAAGTTTAAAGCCAACAAACAAGCCCCGAAACTTTTGCAACTAGAAAGGGGCTAGAAAGGGGGCGATAGACAACGTTCGGCTGCCACATGGCTTGGTATTTGGTTAATTCCTTAACTCGCACGAAACTCTAGCTATGTGATAACTGAACTGCTGCAATCGGATCTGCACAAGATCATCGTGTCGCCACAGCACCTGTCGGCGGATCACATCAAGGTGTTCCTCTACCAGATACTGCGTGGTCTCAAGTATTTGCACTCGGCCCGGATACTGCATCGCGATATCAAGCCGGGCAATCTGCTGGTCAACTCCAATTGTGTGCTCAAGATATGCGACTTTGGACTGGCACGCGTCGAGGAGCCCGACCAGGCCAAGCACATGACCCAGGAGGTGGTCACACAATACTATCGCGCACCCGAAATACTCATGGGCGCCCGTCACTATTCGTCGGCTGTGGATGTCTGGTCGGTGGGCTGCATCTTTGGCGAGCTGCTGGGCCGTCGCATATTGTTCCAGGCGCAGAATCCGATGCAGCAGCTGGAGCGGATTACCGAGCTGCTCGGCACGCCCACCATGGAGGATATGCGTCATGCGTGCGAGGGCGCACGCATACACGTGCTGCGGTGGGCGCCCAAGCCGCCATCGTTCTCGGTGCTCTACACGCTCAGCTCACATGCCACTCACGAAGCGGTGCATCTGCTCTGCCAGATGCTTATCTTTGATCCGGTAAGGCAGACTAGCTTAAGCGATGCTCAATCTTTCAGCTGTAACATGCGCGGCTTTCTCTCTGTCTCTCTGTCTCTCTCTCTCTCTCCCTTCCCTCCTGCTCCTGCTCCGCAGGACAAGCGCATTTCGGTGACAGATGCCCTGGCGCATCCGTATCTGGATGAGGGCCGTCTGCGCTATCATTCGTGCATGTGCAAATGCTGTTTCACTACCTCAGCTGGAATGCGTCAGTATACGGCGGACTTTGAGCCCTCCGCCGGGCAGCCCTTCGACGATTTATGGGAGCGCAAACTCACCTCTGTGCAGCAGGTGAAGGGTAAGTCAAATAAATGAAACGACAACTCGAAAGAGTTTTCCATTAATGAAGAGTTTCCCCAATTTTTTTTTTTTGCTTGCTTGCTTGCAGAGGAAATGCACAAATTTATTGCCGAGCAGCTGCAGACGGGCCGTGTGCCGCTCTGCATTAATCCGCAGAGTGCGGCCTTCAAGAGCTTTGCCAGGTGAGTTGCACTTCAGCCATACAACACGCTGCACGTTGCGTTCAATGCCCAACCTCGACCCACTCTTTCAAAACTATCTTTCTCTCTCTCGCTCTATCTGTCACTCTCTCTCTCTCTCTCTCGTATTCGTAATGAGCTTTTCTGTTGAATATTAAAATTATCTCTTTCATGCATATTGTTGTCTCTCTCTCTCTCTCTATAAAAGGAAACGTTTTTTGTCTTACTTTGTCAAATGCTTTAAGTCCACAAACGTCTCTCCCTCTCTCTCTCTCTCTCTCTATCTATATATCTATAACTCCCACCCTCTCTCTCTCTCTCTATCTATCTATTGTTGATTTATCTTTATATATAATATAATATAATATTTTGAAACAATTTTAATTTTTTTTGTTTTTCTCTCTTTTTTTCTATCGTTTTTTTTTTATACAAATATATCGTAAATATCGATATCGATATGCATTAATATTGAATAAATTCTATCAAATTTAATTTATATATTTGCGTTGTTAAGCCAATGAGAATGAGAATATCTACTACTACTACTACCACAACTTGCACTGCTGCTCCTGTCGCTGCTGCTGCCGCTGCCGCCGCTGCTGCTGCTGCTGAGCTGCTGCTGCTGCCGCTGCCGCCGCCGCCGCTGCGCAGGCCAAATACCAAGACAAAGACCAAGTATATATACTAGGCGCGTACCAATATACCAATATTAACCAATCAAGTCAAGAAACACAGAAAGCAGAACCAAGCAGAAGGTCACAAAACAGATTAAAAATATAAATAATAAAAACTAGCAAAAGCCGCCAGAGAAAGAAAGAAAGAAAGCAAAATACAGTGAAAGATAAAGCAAGCAAGATCAAGAAAGCGAGCGAGACAGCGAGCAAGATACCAAGAATCGCATTGCATCGATACATATCGATATCGATATCGTTGTCGATACTACACTAATGTGGGTGCCTCAGCAGCAGCAACTCTTGAATCTTTTAGGTCTGTTGATCAAGCAAATACATTTATAATACATTTGCTAAGAAAAAACCAAAACAAAAAATATCATTTATAATTTTTTTTCACTTTAATTTATATAAATATGATTTAATACCTATGTTCACCAAATATATATATATATGTCTATTCTCTTCTACTTTTTTTTAAATAACATATATATCTCCTTTTTTCTGTTTGTTAAATGCAAATGTGTATAAAATCCTCTTTATAATACGTCTAAGTTGTGAAATATGACTTAACACATCATTTTTTTTTATTTTTCTTACATTTATTATTAAATGGGTTTATTTGTGTACATAATGTTATTTACAAAAATCAATCAGAACTGGCAAATCTCCAAAATGTCAAAGACTAAAATTGATCGGCAAAAAAAAAAAAAAAGAATCAAAATTACAACAAAATAATCAAATTGGCTGAGAAGAAGAACATTGTTTAAATACTACAAAAATATGCACAAATTCTTACAGATATTTCGAGTAAAGCATATAAAACCCTCTATCGAAGCATTAAATGTAATGTAAGAAACATATATATACATATATATATATGTATATATATGTATCTATATATAGATATCTCTACACATAGCCAATTTACTTTTCTGCAACTCATTTACCATATAAACCATATATATACATATATATATATACGCATACCCTGTACAGCATTAAATATATACTCAATTTACATACATACACACACATACACATATATACACAGATATACACCCATTCTCATATAAATGTAAAATTAAATTTCCTATATTTAAAGAAAAACTAGAATATTCTTGCAGTTAAAACATGAAGAGAAAATTTTAACCGTAGAAGAAACAGCAGCGGCTGCCTCTGTATCATCTCTTCACAGTATATTTTTCTGTATAAATATGTATGTGACCTCGGCTTATAGTAAAGTTTTTCTTTTTGCTGTATTAAGCTGTTACAACAGTTTCTCTTTATGAAAGAGGTCTGGCTCAAATGCTCAGATTATTATAAGAAAAATCGAGTCTAAATACTTGTGGTAAAAAAAACTAGTTATTATAAAATTACAATCAATTTCATTAATTATTTATTAAGGCATACTTAACTGCAAGAATATTCGAGCTTCGGCCTGCCGAAACAATCTTTTCCTTTCTTTACGTTCTCATAATCGACTCATCAGCAAAGTTTAGTTTGTACATTTTAAAATTAGCCACATGACAGTCTGCATTACAGCCCCAACTAGAACCCGTCTCCTGCCCAAGCCCCAGCCGCCCTATATCATGAATTTGGCCAACTACATTTAATACACTGCCAGCAACAACAAACAGCAAAATTCATAATGAGAAATTAGAAATGTATCTTATCTATGCATATATATACATAAATGTATATGTATGTATATATATATATATATATGTATATCAGTGCAGTTGAGCAGCAGTGACAATGGTCAAAACAAAAGTAGCATAAAACCGCTTGAACAACTTTCACTTGAAGTCTTCAAAATGAAATAAAAATTCTATGAATATATTTTTATATTAATTATTTATTTGGTTTGATTTTGTTTTGTTTTGTTTTGTTTGTTGTATACTCGAAATCTATTTAAATGTAGTGTTTTTTTTTTTCTCAAATATATTTTTCCTTCATGTACTTCATTTATTTATAGTTTATTGTTTATTGTGCTTCTGCTGCGGGCTTAACTCTGGCTTTTTTTAATATATATATTTTATTTATGTTGTATTTACTAGTTTTTGGTTAGCTCTTGCATGTGCGCTCTATGCTCTATCTAAATGTATTGAAATGCCAACTTTTCCAAGTTAGACTTGACTAATTTTTGCTTATTTTGTTTTTTTTTTTTTTTTCAATTTTTTGAAATCTTAGCTCCACTGTGGCACATCCTTCGGAGCTGCCGCCTTCGCCACATCAATGGGAATGACGGCAAAATGAGGCGATTGCTGCCTAAAATATCAAAAGCAACACTCAGCCAACAACAACAGCAACAAAAACAACTTGAATAACAATAGCTAGCTATGTATATGTATATATATATATATATATTCATAGCTATATCAAATATGGACAAGGAGCCCGCCACTTGCAGCTTCGCAGTAAGCGCCCTCGGGACAGCAAATGGATTAACAACGATTAAATTTTAAAGCGCCAACGATTCAAATTCGCTAAGCGCTGTCTGTTTAAAAGTTAAAGCATTCCACCACCGAAACTAAAACAACAAACAAACAAAACAAAATGTAACGTAACTCAACTGAAACTAGTCTAAAACAAAAAAACAAAAAAAAAAACAAGATTAAAGTAAAGCAAAGCAAACAACAATTCAATTTGTTTGCGGCACAAACAAACAACACAACAAATTCGACAACAAAGAAAAACAAAAACAAAATTATTATAAACAAATTACATACGAGTAAACAAAAACTAAAGCAACAAAAAAGTAAATTTGTTGCGCTTGACAAAATTGGTAGCAAAGGCAAAAAAAGCGAAAAAAAAAACTAAAATATTTAAATATAAAAACAAAAACTTTTGAGTCTTATAAAAAATCGCAAAATATTTTTATTTTAAGCGCTTCAAGAAACAAAATCCATTTAAATTAAATTAGCAATTAGTGCAAAAAAAAAAAAAAACAAAATATATATGTATTAAAATAAAACATATATACACACACACACACAATAAGAAATTTGTTTGCCAAATTTACCTCACACACACACTTTGTTTACTTTGTATAACTATATAAAACTATAGAACTCTCTCTCTATATATAAATATATGTGTGTAGCAGCTAAAAACAAATACAAAAAAAAAAAGCAACGCAAAAAACTTAAGCATTAATATTTTCTTAAAGCTAATTAAAACCATAAAACACAACAGCAATAATTTCTTTTCAAATATTTGCGCTTCAATTTTGAAACTGGTTTCTAAATATATGTAGAACAAAAAGGCTCCATAGAGAAAGCTCTTAAAAATCATTATAGATCTATATATGTGTAAAACTATATACATATGTATTTATATTAAATGTGTGTTTGTATATGTACAACTGTAACTGTGTATGTCATCTATATATGTATATTTATAAAATGAAGCCACAAAACAGCAAAATCCTCGAGACACACGTATAAAAAAATATATATATTTTTAACCGCGGACTGATTAAATTGCATAGATCCCAAAAAAGTATGCAATTAAAATTAAAGCAATTTAATTTTCATTAATGCCTAGTTTATGACAATTTATACCTATGTATTCATATTAGTTGTTACATTTAGATCTTATGTCTTTCAATTTTTTATTCTATTCAATTCGTTTTGCCCTTGGCTGGCAAAACTCATTTAGTTCGTAGCGCACGCACACACGTTTGATTATGTGTAGCAAAAGCAACAAGTGGACGACACACTGCCCCCCAGTGAATGTGCACAGGCGTTTCACACACTCACACATCGACACACACTCACACACACACAAAGTCAGCACTCGCTAAAGTGAACTCTCACTTGCTCTGTCTGCCGAACGCCTGGCCATTTCAAAGTTAGCTCTTAAATCTTAATTAGTTTAACTGTAATATAGTTTAATTGACCCCAACCCCCAAGGCCCAACGCCCAACGCCCAACGCCCAATCCCCTCTCGATTCGCTTTCAGCAAACCAATGCTCATTTGCCAACTAAATTCGTTTAGTATCTCTAGCTCCCATATATATGACACTGATATATGTATGTATATGTTTAAGACTGAGTTCTCTCATTTCCTTACAAAAGAGATGGTTGACAAGCGCGCCTATATGCAATATATGAAACACACACAAAATTCACCAATTGAGATGAGGTGTCAGGAAAATTGAAAAACTAGCGAAAATCCATTAAGAAAAATTTTTAATATGCTTCAATTATGTATTTAAATGTAGCAGAAACTATATGTAAAACCGAATATATATATATATATTCATTAAATGTGAGTGTATTTGTATTCGTAATTTTTAAAGTCTTTTCGACATAAATCGTAAACTTTCTCGAAATTTGTAGGCGCTCAACTAGAAGCCAATTTCTATATAGAAAAGAAAAAAAAACAAAACAAGCCAATTTCTTCGACTCTAAACTGTGCTGCTTTCTTATGTATGTAGTTTTTAATTAATTATATACGCATATATATATATATACACATATATATATATAAATAATTTAGCGTATGCTTAAAGACGATATAAACTGAAGTAAACGAAATATGAATTCAAACTTTCACGGAGATCTCATAGCAAAAGCAAACAAAAACAAAAACAAATGAAAAATCATGATGAAAAGTAGAAAAGAACTAAATACCTAAGCGATATATATATATATATATATATATATATATATATATATATATAGTGCATATGGCTAAATACTGTTAGATATTGTCAACGATTTTTCATATTTTTGATTTTTCAACAAGAAACTTTTGTTTTTTTTATAAATAAATCGTTTTTTCTTATATAATCATATATAAATAAATATATGTAGACAAAAATCTTTTGGTCACACACACTCACACGCATACGCAAATGCTAACACACACATACACATACACATATATATACTTTTAGTTTTCTAATTGTAATTCTAATAATAAAAAAAACGAATGCAATGCAAACAATTTAGCAGCTAAGCACATTTTACACACAAACATACATACATTATATTCGTTTGACTTGATATAAGCACCATGTACATAACATTAACACCCCACCAATACTTATATATTACTATATATATATAATCCAAATTAATTCATAAGCCGCAACTAGTTTTCATTTTTGTTTAGTTAAAAATCAATTATATATTGAGATATATATATATATATATATAGCTATATAGTAAATCATATACATGTACATTTTTTTGCACAACTTTCAATAAAAAGAAAAACAAAACACACACATTACATACATATATATATATATATAAACATATATATACAACAATAATTATGATAAACTACTGTCTATGAATTCGTGGCGCTTATGTTTCAATAAGTTTCAACAATGTCTAATTGTTAGTTAATTTAAGCAAGCAGAGACAAACTAAAAGCTGAGTATTTGACCTACATAGATATAACATATATACTTATATATATATATATATAAATATATGTGCTAATTATACAGTAGAGCCTACGTATAAACTACCTAATCTAATATGATGATTTGACGCTGGCTGCAGCGAGAGAATTCAAAAATCGTGTAAAACTGAATGTTTATATAAAAAAAAAAGAAAAAAAAACCCAAGCTAACTTTTTGTTTTATTTTGATTGATTTTCGATTTTCATTTTTTTTTTGTCGTCGTGGCACACCCTAATGCCAGCGTTAGGGTGCACTTGTAAAACCGAATGCATTTGCAATTAGAATTTATAGCTCTTAAATACGTATATGCATTTCTTTCCAAGTATTATATATAGAACTCTATACGATATATATGATATATACATATGTGGACAATATTTGCAAATAAACTGAAACTTCATAGCGACACCTCTCTCTCTCTCTCGCTCTCCCTCTCTCTCTCCATAGACAACAGATACTCAAATTACAGGTAAACATTTTCGGTTTTCGGCCAGCGAAAAGGCGTTTTTGAGCCACTTCGTCACGCTGCTCCCAAATTTTATAAGAAATATAAATTAATGGAAAAAAAAAAAAAACAAAACTTTAAAACTAATTCAAATTTGTGCCAGAAAAAATAAAATGAACTAAAATTTTGGCAAGACAAAAAAAAAAGTTTTCTTAACAGAAAAAAAAAATTGCGCTCAGGTTATAAAAAAGGAGGAAGAAAAAGGTGTAAGAACAAGATTATTAATGCACTAAAAATGAAATGAATATAATATAATAATAATAATAATAATAATCATAATAATATTGCATACAAAAATACTTAAATGTTTAACAAAAGGCTGTTTGTAGAAATTGTGACACAGTTTTTTAACCCCAAAAATGAAACAAGAAACAAAACTAATGAAACTATTATGAAAACATATGCAACGTCTTTGATGTAAATGTGAAAAGTAGTGAACACACGCTTAAGGAGATATTGTAGAGATTGTAAACCCCATTAAGAATTCTGAGTGTACTCGTAGTTGCTTGGCCCACTAATAGAGCCTACTTGTAGCAGGTTCTACGTAGGATCGCTTCTTCTATGTGTGTGCACAGCTAGAGAAAACAAAAAGAAGAAAAAAAAAAAACTCAAACAAGCGAGAAATCGTGTAAATACAAATACAATAATTATATAATGCGCCTATAGCATATATCTATCTGAATATATATAGTAAACTTTGTGATTGCTTCTCATTGATGATACCAAATCGAGTAGATGCCAGATGTAAGCCGGCGTGTGCATACTCTTTCCACTATGCATAGCCACGCCCTGCTCCGCCCCGCCCCGCCCTGTATAAAGCACACGAAACACGCATGCAGCAACTAATTCTTATATATTAATATCCCCCACTTCCCCACTCCTTGGATCCAACGGCCCCCACCCATTAACAAAATTCTCAGATAAATTTGATGTAGACGACAAACCGATGTACGAGTAGTTAACAATATAATATATATAAATATGTATTCATTATTCGATAAATGTTGTAAAAAGTACAAGACGAACTATATATACTCTATAAATGTGTCTGTATATGTGAAAATATATTCAACAAAGCAAAAATACATTAAATCGTAGCACATTTTGAAAAGCTAAAAAAAATATATATGAAAAATTCATTTCAATTAGCAGCTCTCACTACAATTTGCACGCGATCAATAAACGGATCGATAACTGTATATATGTAATTATGATATGTATACCTATACACACACACACACACATACACACTCTCACACACACCCAATTTAACACTAACTAAATTGATACAACTTGTAAATTATATTCAACGCAAGCGAAAAAAATATAATAAAAATAAAATACTTTTCAAGAATTACATAAATACTTAACATTGATACCATAATACACACTAATCCCATTGTATTAACTAACAAAAATAATTAGACTTACTAATATTATAACGTAAAACTGAAAAAAAAAAAAAACAAAAACAAAAACAACTCGAAAAAGAAAAACAGTAAAAAAAATGCTTTCAAACTAAATAAAGTTCTTTGGAATTACAATGCAAAACAAAAGATACGAAAACAAAACAAATTAATATTTCTTCTTATTGGGAAAATTACAGACCAACTGAAAGAGGGAAATCAAATAAGAAAATGTAAAGTTAGATCTAAAAAGGTTTGTGCAACTCTCTGATATAATTATGTGGGCAAGCACAAATTCACTTAAGACAAAAAAAAAATAAACCCCAGTAATATTTTCAAGAATTTTAAATTCATTTACAAATGCTATCAAAATTTTAATTTTAATTTTAATAACAATTTCCAAACAAACTCAAGTGTTGGTTTGCACTGCTTTGCACTGCTTACCTGCGCTGGCATTGAAATGTTATTAACATTGCCAGTTAACAGTCAAATGTGTTGAATGCCTGCAACTTACAGCTGTTAGGCTTAGTGTTGCTGCTGCCCCATAGCTGGCGCCACCTTATGCTTTAGATATCTGAAAAAAGAAAATTCACAATTTATGCATTCAGTTCTTGGCTTAAAAGCTCTCATGTATTCAGTGCTTAAACTAGTTTTGCTTTCTTCTTCTTGTTTTTGAATTCAAGTTTATGGCTACAAATATAAAATTATGCCCAAGTCTCTAGTAATTTGGGCGCTACACAATTTGCTTAACACTAACTTCAGGGTCTGAGCACCTGCACTGCGGTGCTTACAAAATATATATGTATGTATATATGTTACGTTTTGCATCAGTCTTAGACAACGAATATGTAAAAGGGTTTCTAATAAAATCGTTCGCAATGGAGCCTTAATGGAAATACTAAAATGATAAGGGTTATAGCTGCTTCTTGCCATAGTGGCTGTAGCTCTCCTCGACGAAGATCTGTATCGAGCGCTTGACGTGCTGCTTGTGTGGCTCCGGCAGCTGCTCCAGCTTGGGCAGGATCTTCATGAGAAACCGAAAGTCGGGCGATAGATTGATATTGGTCTCTGTCTCAGGTAGGGGCGGCGGTTCCTTTATTGGCTCCGTGGGCACAATGGCCATGCTGGCAGCTAAGCTAATGCCAGGTGCTCCCTCCAGCTTGACAAAGTTTGTGGGATTCTTCTTGGGCGGCAGCGTTATGTGCGGCTTGTGCACAACTGGAGGTGGCGTCGTTGGCAACGGCTCCTGCTTGATCACCGCCTGATGCTTGATCGTCGGCTGCTTGACCTTGGCCTGGGCCTGCTCCTTGCCCTGTATGCAGTTGAGTATCTCGGGCAGAAACTTTTCCAAATGCTGCGTGAGATTGGCCTGCGGCTTGTCGGTGACAATCATCAGCTTCTTGGCAGCCGTATCCTTCTCCTGCTCCACAACCACAAACATCTTTCGCTTCTGGCCATTGGGCAACGCGTTGCCATTCTTCTCATCCGATTTTTCGGTTATCAAATAGAGTTTGCGCTTCTTCGCCAGGCCGTTGACATTCTGAGCATGTGCATCCACCAGAGCGGACAGCGGCATGCTGGCCTCGTAGTCGGAGCTGATGGACTGCACATCGCTGGAGATGGACGAGGAGGAGCATATCGAGTGGGAGCGTTGCGGCACAGGTGTTATTGTGGTCACCGACTTCCCCTGCATCTGCTGCTTCAGTGAATTCCCACTGGAGCTCTAAAGATCAAAACAAATTTATATATATATTGATTGGAATTTCACTTGGAATTAGAGTTGCAATCATTCTACTCACATCGACCAGCTCAATTGTTGTGCTGTCTGCCATCGGTTTGGCAGATGTCGCTGCTGTTGTTGTTGCTGTTGTTGTTGCTGCTGCTGCTGCTGTTGTTGCTGTTGTTGTTGTTATTTTGTTTGGCTTGTTTAAACGCAGCGGCGTCGTCTTGATGCGCGTCTTGGCCATTGCCTTGCGCTGGCTAAAGTGCCTCAAGCAGATGCGCAGCTTTTTCAGACCGCCGAGTTCCTGCACCAGTTGCTCGCTCACTCCGAAATGGCGCAGCCAATAGTTGCAGCTGCAGGAATTACAATTGACAATTGTTCAGCAAATATACAAGCTCCATACACGCGCAATATATACTTCATATGTGTGTGTTTGTATGTGTGTGTGCTAGCGTGTGCTTGTGTATGTGTATGTATTGGTTGTGCAGCACGATTCTGTAGTTAGTCGAACTGCAAGCTCAGCTTGGGTCAGCCACGCAATTCGCCGACCAATTGTAAAAAGTTCTTTGTGGAGAAAGCTTTCGAATCAAACCATAAATATAGACACACTCACTCACACAATATACGTTACACTACCTATTGGCAAAATTTTTTTTTATGGAATTTACCCGAATTCTACACTCAAGCGCTGCTCAGCGTTGCGATCGCCTCGGAAGTTCTTTGTTTACTGTAAAGAACTGCATTGAAGTTTCGTTCTTTTGGCGGTGCTTTTCCTGTGCAGCTTTAAAATTAGATCCCATCTCGCTCTCTCGCACGCACACACCCGTGAAGTTTGCACAAGCTAGTGAAAAGTTCTGCTCTGGCCACCACAAGTTGTCGCTGAAAAAGCGCTTTTATGCGCATTGCACTGTTACTCATTGTGTCGGTGAGTTTGCGTGTGTGTGTGAGTTTCTTGCATGTGTGTGATGCTTTCGCTGCTCTCGCTCTCTTCCTCGATGAGAGCGGAAGTTTGTTGCGCGTCTTGTGCCGGCGTTCAACTGCTGCTTCCACTTGCCGACGTCTCTCTCCCACAACCATTGCAACAATAACAACTCTTGTTGTTGCTGCTGTTTATTTGCGTTATGGATAGGCCCAGCCACAGCACTGCCGATTGGGGTGGGCCTTGCTTTGTTTTTATAATCACATCAATTAGGAGTTTTGCGAATATTCTAATTATTGCCATACGAATTTTACATATTTACAATGTTCATATTATGGAAAATATATTGTTTTCATTCATATTGCACTTTTTACTGTTTGCCTATTGTCAATATAATCCCAGAATTTATGTCCACTCTAAACGTCATGTAGACGGTAATAACTCCAGTGCACAGAACTGTTTTTGCAGCACAAACTTCACGGCCAACAGAGCGCGTTTTGTACGCATTACAAGAGAGCGAGAGAGCTAAAAATAAATCGACGGGGAATATTTCTATGCGTTTGAATGCGTCCGACCGTGAGTGTGTGTGGGATGCAGCTTCTTATGCTGCTGTCGCTGTTTCCCTCACACCCACAATGTGCATAATTACAATACAAATGCATGCCTGGCTCGTACTTGTTGTTGTTTCTGTGTTTTGGTTTTTTGTTTTTGCCATGGCATTGAAATTTTTCTATGAGGTTGATGCGGGCGCCGAAAGTTCAACAACCTTTGACTCGGCGGGAGGAACGATGCCAATGCAAAAGCTCATTCTCAGTTTGGCAAGCTTGCTTGGAATATTATTTGTATACTTTCATGAAAAAATTCACACATACATGTTATATGTGTACATAATTTATGTGTGTATATGTGTATATGTATATTGCACAAGAGAATTTGTGATGCGCATGAAGCTTTGATGCAAGGCACAACAACTCCATAAACTGGTTTTAATGTCGATCGGCAAAAGGCAATAAATATAATACAATTTCGAGTATTCACTTACCGATTTATGTCGTGCACTGGAAAGCGACGCAGCTCCCCAGGGCTGGCCGTGCAGCCATGCATTAGGCATATCCTAGAGCTGATGTTGCGGAACTGCTTCATCGTCTCCAAATTGGAGGGATTTGCTCTGGGATGCAGAGACATGGCATTGCAAATGCGTAGATTGCTCATTGCAAGTGGATCAGATAGACCACGGGCGAAATCTAAAAGGGATTTGGAATTCAATGTCAACGATTATAAGTAAAGATTAATTAATTACGAACATATACTTACTTAGCTTAAGCATAATACTCAAGCTCAGAAAGTAGAGTGTAATAGAGAAAGACACAATACACACAGGCACTCACACACACATACAAATTAAAGTTAAAAGCTTTGGTGCTCTCTTGCGCAGCTTTGAGCAATAATAATTTACCGCTGCATTTTCATCTTTTTTTCATTTTAAAAAGCTTTTGTGCGCTAGAACAGCGCTTACTACATTGAAAATTGGCAGCTGCTGCCAGCCTCCAATTGCTGATGTTGCATTATATGTCGAGTTGTTGTTATTCTTGTTGTTTTTGCTGCTACTGCTTGAGTTATGCTCCATAACTAGTGTTAGTGATATTTCGGTTATCTATGTGTACGTACCTGTTGAGTTGAATAACCTCCCTGCACACCACAGTGCGAGTTGTTGGAGCGGCGTGCTTTTGCCTGACACGATTATCTGGAGCTCTTTATGGCTCGTTTTCTTGAATTCTTCACAAAAGCTTGGCGAACGAAAGGCCTCTTACTTGTGCAGCTATGTATATATTTTATAGATAGGAATGTCTCACAGGTAGCTCCGCTTGGTTGTGCTTACGTTCTGTCCAAGCTACGTCATGGTATCTCAAAGACTGCCAAAAGTTTCGCCTGCGTCATTTAAAGTATAATGTAAAACGTATTGAAAGCTGTCGGCCTGGCGCTTTTGTTACTCTTGCAAAGCTCATGACTTGTTTTTTTTCTTTCTTTTCGTAAGCTTGGTTTCCATGGCCGCTCAGTTGAGAGTAAAGCTTTTGCTCCGCGCTGAGAGCGATATACTTATGTATATTTAGAGGGTGGCCTACAAGGTGAAAGCTTCTGTATTGCGGTAAGAGATCGTAAACGTTTTAATAAGCTACAAAAGCTTCATAAGCGACATGTGAATAAGGCTCGCAGAGCTTTAAAAGCTATGCGTTGAGTGCAGTATAACAGATAAATTATTTGAGCGGGCCTTTATACACTTTGTCAAATTTATATTCAATTTCAAATTTGAATATTAATTTGTCTTATCATAATTGACGGTCATAAATTGCAGTGAGCATTCAAAAAATGTTAATTAAAAGTGTTAAAAGCTTTTAATAAATACACTGGCCAGCGACAGGTGTTAGATGCAGCTTTGGCCCAATCAATTTTTGTGCATTCATAATAATTTGCTGGAAGCACGCTTGAAACGCTATTCAAAAGCCAATCAATTGGCCATAAATTTCAATAGCTGCTCACTCAGCAATAATTATAAATAAATATATGGAAAAACTGTTGAAAAATTGCAGATAAGCGAGTCGACTTGTGCCATCACTCATATTCACATTTTTTATTTATTTTTTTTATTTCTCTCCACAAAGTTGTCAATTAAAATTGTGTAAACAATGTTTGCGACTTGTCAATTGTTCGGCAGCCTCTTTATGACCAGCCCCAATGCTTCGCGCCTTGCGACCGTTAAGCAACTTTAATAGTTGGCGGGGTTTTTTTTATGAATACCCAGATAATATTGTCATAAATTGTGCTATTAAGGAACAAGTTGGAATTTGAGACGACTAATTCACAGTTCTAGGCGGCTGATTGCATTTTACGATCATAATTACAAATAGGGCTCTAAGCCGGGCCAATGCCTAACCCATTACAATATACATATGAAAACCAATTGTCAGAAGCGAACAAAAAAAAAATGGAATAAACTGCATTTGAGTTCAGTCAGCGTTTCTCCAGTTTGATTGAGTGAATGATTTGTTGCCGACTTGAAAGTGTTTGCCATTGACGGCGTCTCGCGGCGATGCCAGACAACGATAATAATCATCAGCTGGCTGGCTGACTGACTGACTGACTGACTGACTGACTGACAGACTGACTGACTGGCTGGCCTGTGTGTGTGTGGTCTGTTAACTGTTAGTCAGTCAATCAACGAGTGCTGCTTGAAGGCAAAACGTTTGCCACAGCTCGCTGATTATGTGATTAGAATATTGACAATTAGGCGTACATAAATTGATTTACATGTAATTTTTAATGGCCCCTTGCGAGTGCAATTGAAACAAGTGCTGCACATTGTGAACAGCAGCTAGATGCAAATGATAAACAACTTAATATACGCTTGAGAAAAAAAAGAAGAATAAATTAAAAACAAAAAAGTGCTTGTCAGAAGTGGGATTCGAACCCACGCCTACAGAGTAGACTGCGACCTGAACGCAGCGCCTTAGACCACTCGGCCATCCTGACTACGCTGCTGCGCGTGCTCAAGAACCAATGGCATTCTATGCGATTGGCAGCCATTGCCAGGGACTGAACGGTGTTTTCGTAGCTTCTCTATTTTTAACGTGTGTGCTTGTGTGTGTGTGTGTGTGTGAGTGCTGGCTGGCCAATCACAGTTGTCTCTTTGAACTTGGGCTGCCTACGCAAAGCGAATGAAAAATTGCATGTGGCGCCCGGAGGCAAAGACAAATTGCACTCGTCGCGTCATGGAAAGGTGTGTACACACTGACAACATGCAACAAAATACAGCAATAATTATATTTCGAGCGTGATAAATGCCGCGATGCAGTTGATAACTACAGCAACAAAAGCATATTATGAAAATAATAATAATGAAAAGTAACTTCAACCGAAATCAGGTCAGAAGCATTCATCACATGAAATAAGTTCGCCGATTGGCAACTGTCACAATTTATATTTATTTCCATTGGTTATGCAACCAGCGACGCGGACAGCGCCACCCACTGCTGCCGCTGCAGTGGCAGCAGTGGCAGTAGCTGAGCCAGTTGCAGTCTTGCATTTTCAATGAATTATGCAAAATGATTAAGCTATAAACGAATGTCAACTCTGGCCAGTGGCCAGTGGTCACAGTGTTTTTCACGCGCCCTGGCCAATGCTGCTGACATTTCACACGCAGCAGCAGCAGCTGCAGCTGCAACGGCAGCAACTTGTTGTTGCAGCCACTTGTTGCTAGTACCGGTCGCACGCACTTTCAATGCATTTCAATTAGCTTCGACTGCTGCTGCTGCTGCTGCTGCTCCACTTTGACTTTGAGCGTCGAGCTGGGGGCCTCGAGTGATATTTTCATTTTTATAGCTTGATTGTAGACATTTGATAGGCATTTATATATGTTAATCAGTTGGCTGACCTGACAGCTAAAGTTAATTAAAGTTTACGCTTTCAGCAGCCACAAATTCAATGCTTGCCAAGTAACTACTCTGCTCTGCTCTGCTCTGCTCTACGCTAGTCTACAAGTCATAATATCCATTAATTCGCATGATTACTTTGCAGAGCCATCAAGTCATGCACACACACACACACACACACACACTCATATGTAACATATATTCATTGTGATTAATGGTACACAAAGTTCTTAGACAACTGACCCATTTCCTATGCGTTTGTGGCTCTCGTCTAATAAAACGCAAAAGCAAAAGCAGTTGAAATAAAATTAGCAAATTGCCCGAATGTCAATCAAAAGTCATCAATCAAAATTTATGCTACTGTCAGCTTGAGACAATAAACATAAATATAATACATACGTCTATGTGGCGCAACGGGGCGCGGCTGTTGCTGTTGCTGTTGCAGTTGCAGTTGCTCTGCCACTAACTGCACTCTGCTCCACTTCCAAATGCAGCAGGCAGCATGCAGCAGTGGGTGCAGCCAAACACGGCTGCCGCTGCCACTGCCACTGCTGCTTGTAAATTAGCATTACAATGGCCAGTTAACTGGGTCAGCAGCCATAGCAACAATTATAACAATATTTAAACAACACAAGCTTCCAGACATTAAAGGACTTGCAAGCGCTTTTCTGGCCTAAGTCAATAATCCAATATGCGTCGAGGATATCCTAGAGCAACTTCGATTAAGTGAAGTCATGGATCATCTGGATGTGATCGTCTTAAAAAGCAATAAGCTCCTGGGAACTGCTAAATTTCTAACTTATATATTTCCTACTTTTAGTTCATTAATTTATATTCTATATTCAATTACCCTATCGACTAATGCAGAACGTAAAGTATCCATAAATTCTTATCTATTCAATTTGTCATACAAAACTCTTATTCATAATCTGCTAATCATCGTTTGTACTTCACTCGCAGCTCGTGATCTTATTATGGATTTGTTTGCTGTCCACTTACCATTCACAAATGGCTTAATCAACTCTAGCTATCGTAGTTCTATACATCTATTAACATATTTTTCCAAAACTCTTTCAATATTTGAACATAAATGAATAACATATTTAACATTTTCTGCATAACTTAACATATTCTTATTGGATGATAACATGGCTTATTTGCTGAATATTCGCCAAGATTTATGAGCCGTTCGCTCAGACAGCACCCGCCCAAGAGCCCAAGTCAATAGACTCTTTCAAGTTCAAAGCTGGGAGTCGTAGACAAACGCACAGCCAAAGCTGGAGCCAGACAATTGAGCATTAATCAATTGTTTTGGACACAGATATAGATACATATCTATATATATATATATAGTATCTATATCCATATATTCTTAGTGGTTTTTCTCTTAGCGCCGAGTCGCGACATTTTATGCCAAATTTGAGCAAAGTTAATTAACAGGTTTCATTGTTTCAGATATTTGCGTGTTCTGTGCTCTTTTCATGGCACACACACACACATAATATGGGCGATTATGGGGGCGTATACGTAATGCTTAAAGCGAGAACTCCCAGGCACAAAGAAAGCGAGCTGAAATCAATTTGAAAACATGTTTAAGCGGTTGTTTTTGCTAATGCCGCTTGGCTAATAGAAATTTAATTAGCCGTGCAATTTGCATTTCTTCTTCTTCTCTTGATTATTTTCTGCTGCCTAGTTTTCTTTATGGTTTTAGCGCTTTGATAGTTCGCACTCTGCACGTGCAGCCGAAGCTTTGACATATGAGCGCTCGTATGTGTGTGTGTGTGTTTATGTGAATGCTACCCACGCATGTGGGATTGACGCTGCCTTTGTGTCAGTGTATTAGTGTATCAGTGTGCGAAGTGAAGAAGCCAAGCCAAATAAAAAGACACGAAATAAAAACAAAACTTTATGGCGCACCACACAGCTAGCAAATGCTGTTTACTCACTCTCACGCTCGCTCTCCCTTTCTCATTTGTATATATGCGCGTTGTTTACGCTCTCTCTCGCTATGCCGATCATTACATGGTGCACAGTGCTGAGAAGGTGCTGCGCAGCGCGGAAAGCGACGTCACAGCTGCACACGCTCAAAAGCTGACTGCTGTGACGTCACGCGAATATAACACAGAGAGAGGGAGAGCGTAAGAGTGACTGAGGCTCGCTGCTCTGCAGAATCTGCATGCTTCACGATGCTTTGCCATCGGCTTACTTTGAGGTTGTTTGCTGTTTGCTTTGCTGCTGCTGCCGCTGCAGTCAACAGCGCAAAGCGCAACGCGTCGGTTCGAAAATTGTATTAACGGAAAATTACAGCTGCGTTTAGTTTAGCCAGTTACGTGTTGTATTACAGCCGCGATTGTGCGTCTTATCGCTGTAGCAATTGCAAATTGCTCGTGAATCCTCCAGTAGCAGCAGTTAAGCCAGCCAACTATTTCCGCAGCAGTTGTTGTCACACATTCGCCAAAGCGCATTTCCTTTACTTGTATTTGTTGCGTGCTTTGCAATTACGAAATCTTACGTCGAAATTTTATGTGTGTTCCATGTGGCTATAAATACAACGACGCCAGCGCCAAAATATATGATTGTACGGAACATTCGGTCGGTTGGTCGCTTGGTCGCTTGGCCGCCTGGTCAAAAGAAGCAAAAATAAAAGAAAGCAACAAAAATAAACCAACACACACACACACACACAAAAATAACAAAACAACAAGAGAAACTGACGGGTTGATTGACTTGCAGGAATTTGAGACACCAACGGCCGCCGCCGACGCCGATGCTGATGCCGACGCGGACGCAGGCGCGAACCAACAGCAAGCATCCGTCAGCTGCCGAGATCCAAAATCCCATATCCACGTCCACATCCACATCCACATCCACATCCATAGTCTCGTCTCAGCAGCAGCAAACCGCAGCTTCCGTTGCTTATCTGCCGCACAAGATTCTGACGGAACGGAACGTCTGCCCCAGCCCCCCTGTGATTGGGATGGGCAGGCGCATGAGTTGCGTTTTCTGTAAGTTGCACATTGAGTTTATGATTATACTCAGCGTATTCACGAATCCAATTCTCAAATATTTATAACACACACACACACACAGACACATGCACATGCACACACGTACATAGACACATAATAATATTCATAAATACAAAGCGAAAGCAAAATGTATACAAGTGGGAGAAGCTGTCTGGCTTTTGTTTAATTGCAAATCAATAGGATGCGCATAAAAATCAACATAAAACTTCTGGCGTGAATAAGGGCAGACAGATCTGAGGCATTGATAAATCATTGAGCATAAATAAGAAGCGCAATTAAATTGTTGTGCACGGCGGCAGTCGAAAGCAGCTACTAATTGATTTTGGCACTTTAAATGGCTTCTGAAAAACAAAGTTTAGTTAAGAAACAACTGGCAATACGTACTAATGGGACGGTTCCAGCAGCGCTGCTGGTGCGCTGGCTGCTGTTTTCCATCAGCCACACAGATGACACCCACTCGCATTCGAAAAAGGCGAAAACAAACCACAAAAAAACATCTGTGAAAAAATCTGCTTTTAGGTAAATGCCTTGCATATATTTAGAAAATAACATAATTTAAAAATGTTCATGGTTAAAGGTATAATTAAAAAATGTTTTTTTTTTATAAAAAAAAATGTATCTTGAAAAAATATATTAAAAAAAGTCTTGTCAGAAGTGGGATTCGAACCCACGCCTACAGAGTAGACTGCGACCTGAACGCAGCGCCTTAGACCACTCGGCCATCCTGACTGTTAGCCTCAGATGAGCCAATGCTCAACTCATATTACACGACTGTGCGCTGTTAATGTGCGCTGTTAGCTATAAAATTCCATAAATAGCCGTATGGCAACTCTTGCTGTTAAGTTTTCTCTCAGCTGTTAATTTGTTGGCGTTTTAAATAACTAACAAAATGTTGAGTAATTCGCCAGGCTTGTTTAAATTATTAAATATATGTGTTAAATGCAATTTTATGGCAAAATAATTGCAAATTTGACTGATTCGATCTGCTTGTTTGGGAATAAGCATAAAAAGCCGACAAAGCATTGACGGCGTCTTATATATTTCTCTAGATAAATCTTATCGCTACGTTGTATTGTGGGCTGGGCCCGGAGACAAGCTCCAGAGCTGAGATTAGTCATTAAAGAACATTAACCGATTTATTTGTAAAAAAAAACTTTCGCCTGCTTACCCTGCGCACAAAATATGGAGTTTCGAAACTTCGGGACCAGCCAGAAATTAGGTTAACCCGCATTCTGGGAGCTAAATCTTGCAGGCGTTTCCATTTCTCTTGGCGTCGGCGTTGGCTTTTGTTGTTCGTTTTTCTTTTTTAAATACATAAACAAATGCATATATATATATATGTATTTAAAAATTATTTATGATATGAGTTGAGGCTTCTGCTCTTCACAGATATATTCAAATGAGTTTTTCGACATTTCCATTTGATTTATTTGATTATTACTTTTGTCACTTTTACATAAATTAAATTTGGAATGTTTTCATTTTCAGTTACATGTTATGTATGTGTATGTGTATGTGTATATATATGTATATAACAAATTTGTAGTTGTAACTGAAGAATAGCAGAGCTTTGTTCATGTGATGGGGAAAAAAAACGCTTTGACTTAATGCCGACAACTATTTTATTGAGCTATTTATAGATCTACATCTACTTAGACAATGTATGTGTGTGGGTGTATGTGTTTGTGCGTCTTTTCATGCGCATTTCAAGATAATTGTTTGTTTATCCAAGGGAAAATACCAAATGGCATGAAATGTTTTGACATGCCGCAAATAATTTTCCGCATAACCATTGAACTTTTGCCACAAACGAAGATTTTAGTATTCTATAAAAATATAGCTAAATTTATTTGCAATACTTTACTATCAGTTTTATACATATATATATATGTATATAGAGAGAGAGTCACTCAGACTCGTGCCTGATAATTTATATATTCATCTAGCAATTTTTATATAGGTCAAAAACTTGAGTTTTAACAACGCAATTTGATCAAATCTGAAGCGAATTTGATCGAGGTGTATGAGAAATATAAAACTGACACAATTTTTTATATATTTTATGTATGTATATATATTCTAGACATCAAGTGAAGTATTGAAAGAAAGAAAGAAAAAAAGTTTCATTTGTTTATAAACAAAGCGTGGCGATATGCCAGTTGACATAGTTGAGACTTAATTTCAGGGCACCAGCTCAATGCCATACGCGTTGGGTCAGTTCTGCCGTAACATATATATACATATACATACATATATATACATATATATACCATATTATTTTGCAGAGTTTGTTTTCTACACAGCGCAAAGCAACTGCGTCAACAGAATCGAAATCAAAGCATTTGGCGTACAAGGTCTGAGTTGTTTTTTTTTTTTTTGGTTTTTTCTTTTTGTGTTATCGATAATATTTTTATCTGGGCTGCTTAAAAAAAATAACAGGTGAAAAATTGTATAAATAAATACAACAATTTTTATATACAATTTTAATTGTAGTTAGCTGCTGACCTATACGTGCGTCGTTTGTATCGCCTTTTCAAATAGAGCTCTCTAGAAGTGCTATAAAGCCCCCGCCAAGCACGTCGAATGCATTTTAATGCCATGTCAATGACAATTTTCCTGTATTAAATGCTCGCAATGAAAAAAAAAAGATAAGATTTCTTTAGTTTTAATAGCCGTTGTTAAGTGCCTGGTTTTTTATAGCAGGTTATTCAACTGTTGTTCATGCCTATTACAAAACATGGTCCATAAAATACACATAAAATAGAAAACAAAATAAACAAATATTTAAAAATAATAAAAAAAAAATTGAAAATATAGAAAAATTAAATAAAAAAGTAATAAAATAAGCCTTGTCAGAAGTGGGATTCGAACCCACGCCTACAGAGTAGACTGCGACCTGAACGCAGCGCCTTAGACCACTCGGCCATCCTGACTATTGCCACATGGTTGACAAAAACAGCATACAAGGCAGCTGAAGAACATTTCGTATTTGTATTAATAAATATTTATTTATTTGTTATTTTGTTTACAAACAATTTAAATCATTGGCCGAAACTTGACAAAACCAAATCAATGCTTGATGTCTGTGGGCAGTGGTCAGAGATCGTAGATGTGCAGCAGAGCTCTCAGTAGCTCGAACAGAAACAATCGAGTGGTGGCACGATCTTTGTAGATTTTGAGGTGGGCACGAATCACTTGCTCGAACAGATCTATGCGCTCCATGGTGCAGAGGCGTAGATTAACTAGGAAACGCGACTGCAGCAGGTCCTTGGCCAGATTGTGGAAGTCTTCGACAAATAGCCTGAGCACGGGATCCTCCTTGGCATTGGCCACGTCGCGATGCTTCTGAAAGATTTCAGTTATGTTGGACTGCTGGATGTTGCCCTGCATGATCTCGAGCCAGGCCAGCTGCACGTACGGATTGTGAATCTGTGACTGCCGCAGCACATTCGTCTCGCGTATGAACGGATATTGGCCATAGAGCTTGGCCGTGCTCTCCGACTCGGAGAAGAGCTTGAGTACGTTCTTGTTGATCGGATTGTCCCGGCAGAGCACGAACTTGAGCGTGAAACTGCTCAGGAGCGGTATCTCCGCCGATATCAGATTGGCCAACAGATCGCACATGAACTGGCTCAGGTGCTCCATTTTGGTGTCCTCGATCACATTCATGTACAGCACGTAGTAGAACTGATGCATCACGCCGCACAGACAGCACAGGACGGTGCTGTACTTGAAGTTCAGCGGATAGATATCGAAGCACAGGAAGCACTCGTTGTCCACGGGATCGGGTCGAGCGCGCTTCTGTATCTGTGCGGTGCGCTTCACATACTTGTTCATGATGTGCTTGTTCTCGAGCGGCTCATTCTTGAACTGATCATTGCAGCGCTCCTGATCCTCGGCCGTCAATTCCATAAACGATTGAATGTTCTTCAGCTGTATCCGCTCTGTACCCATGGCTGCAATGCGCCTCTAAATATCGCGTGCTCGCAACGCTAAGACAAAACCGAAAAAAAAAAATAAATAATAATAATAATAATAAATAAACAAATGTCAGATTTAGGCACAGCGAACAAAGCTGCCTACTGGAGCAATCAATGAGACTCAATGTGAGCTAAGGGTATGCGAACCTGAACTTGACCCACAGCGCCAGTTGGGGCTGACGAATGGCCAACGGAGAATTGACATCGAAATTGAATGGGCGCTCGCTTAATCATTTATCAAACTGCCCAATTGACACGCCCCGTCAATATCCATAATTGCTAAACTGTGCCCAAGTAATCTCAGTGATTAATGTTTGCATTTGGTTTTTTTCGTTTTTGAAGATTTAAATGTACCGGTTCTCGCCTCTCGAAGTTCTCAGAGTTCTCAGAGCTCTCGCGTTTCTCGCTGCTCGCCTCATTTGCATAATTGCAATTTATTGTAAATCCGTGTGCAAATATGCCAGAAATTTCAGCTAAGCCGCTGCTGTCTAAGGCAACGTATTTGCCGCCAGAGGCCGACGGCTTTTCACAAATCACATTTCAGCTGTACATGCAAAAAAATAAAAAAAAATAATAATAATAACAAAATAGATTTGCAAACTCATTAAAATTTGTATCTGGCCAAGTGTCGCACAGGCTCTGTCATGTCTCTGTCACGCTTGACATTCGACCCAGACGACACAATCCATCATCTGTGGCAATCGCTTGACATTCAATCAGTGCAGCGCGGCTAATTAGACGTCAGTTCGCATCGATTGATACGCCAACTACCAATGCAACTCTGAGTGACAAGCAAAACTAATTGAATTCAATATCTAATTGACGCTTGAGAAAGTTTAAGAATTGGGCTGGATCGTGGGCAATTTCTTGGGCTTGGAATATAAGCATGGTGGGACTTGCCAGTGACGGTTAGGGAAGAAAGAGAGAGAGGATACAGGTATCACTCACTTCATGAAATCTCTCTCTCTCTCTGTCTCTGTCTACTCTCAAATTTCGCCCTTTTATGCAATTTTCAACATTGTCATGGCCGCTGAGAAGCATCGAAAGAGAGTGAGTCCATTGGAAGCTGAAAGAGAAGCAGTTTCATAATAAGAACTGTTCTTGAATCAGGAATGAATCACCTTCTAGCTGACTTTCTAACTTACATATGCAATTTTGCTGTCAAGTCTTGCCTTTCGAAGATAAACTCATATAATAATATATCTAGATATTAATAGAAATTGAAAGATGAACTAAATAAAGAGAGAAAATAAATTATCCCAGAAACTTAAAAAAAAACGTTTCCTGAAAATTCAAAAGAACTAGTTCCAATGAAGCAGTTTAACCAAGAGATACAGAATGAAGCGAGTACTCAGAAAATCAACAGCAAATAGCTTTATCCTTTCCTCTGCTTCTCTTTAGTGTTGCCGTTCTATGCGATTCTCATAGACTAGGAACAGTATCTAAAATTGAGTGACTTTTATAGATTGCATAGTGTGCGAGAGACTGTGTGAGCAGAGAACCAGAGAGAGGGGGAGAGAGAGAGAGGGAGAGAAAGAGACAGAGAGGGAGAGAAAGAGACAGAGAGGGAGAGAGAGAGATAGTGGTATACTACTCTTAGAAATTCAAGGGCTTTCACATAATAAATGATTTATTTCATAGTCTAGGCTGTCCGAGACACACACACACACACACACACACACACATGTGCACTCTCACACGCACATTCCTTATAAGCTGCCATGATACCTTTAATTTCTAGACTGTTCGAGGTCAGTTGAGTCAGTTCTTTGTGATCGACCGACGCACTTTTACATATAAGCACAGGCAATAAGATTCGTTTACGATTCTCGGTATTTGTGCAATTAAAACTAAAATGTTTTTCTCCTTCTCTCTTTCTCTCTCTCGCTCTCTCTATTTGATATACATACATATATATCTATGTGTATATATTACAGATTAAACACGCCATTTAATGCCATATGGACTATTATGGCAGCTCCCACGCACGTCACGAAAATTGAGCAACGCGACGCGATTTCTCAGTGCCAGAATCTGAGACAATATCTCACAGCGCCGCCAAGCAATTCGCGTCCAAATTAAAGCCGACCACGTAAAGCTCAAGTTCAGACCGACGGCAATCGAAACAATAAAAACTAAAGAACATTAAAATACCAACAAACAAGTCGGCGGCAACAATAAATTAAGCGTGTGCTAAGAGAAACAACAGCAACAACAATAATAATAATAACAATAACAACAACAACAACAATAAAAGAAGGTGTTGGCTGCATTTTGTTGTCGCCTTCGTTGGCTGCCACACAAAGTGGGTCAGACAGCGGCCATCGAACGGGCGGAAGGTGGGACTCTGGCAGAGCCATCGAAGACGCCGCCGACAGCGACGCTAGGGGCACGTCCCAAGGCAGCATGCATCAGTGCAGTAATTCAAGAAAATTCGACAAATCGCGAGGCGAGCTGTAGAGCTGTAGAGCTGTAAGCCATTCGCTCAACTTGTTTATACATTTCGTTTGTGTAATTATGCAACTGCTGCAGTGGGGCACTGATTGAAGAGCCAACAGCAGCAATAACAATAGCAACTCGCGAAACAATAACAATACAAATTCAACACGAATTCATTGATAAATACGAAAAGTATCAAGCATACGCCGCGCGCTCTCATACTCGTCGTGCTCTCTTGCTCTCTCGATCGTAAACACAATGAACTCACCACAGCTTGTGAATACTGCTGCGCAAGCTCACCACGGCAGCAGCAGCGCCAGCAGCGGCAGCAACAGCAACAATACCAACAACAACAGCCAGGCGCAAGCGACATCCGCGAATAAATTTGCGCCTGCACGTAGGCTAGCAGCGCGGCAGACTCTGCGGCTGGCCATACCCAAGCAACAGGGTGATTCAGTCACACTGCCCCATGCTCATGCCCATGGCCAGACGAGCAACATTTATCGGCACTCGCCATCGCAGTTGCCGCCGGCGCCACTGCTTAAGCGTCACACATCTGTGACAGCAGCTGCTGCTGCCGCCGCCGCCGCTGGCAATTGCAGTGGGGGCAACAACAGTTTCATACCCAAATCCGCATCGCCGCTGGAGTCGCACAAGCTGCCAAACGTCACGCCCACTTGCAATGCCAGCCCCTTGATATACAATGGCAGTGGCAGCGGCTCCTCCATTGCCAGCAATTCCAATTTCTTGGGCGTACGCAAGCCGAGTCTAACGCTCAACTCATCGGACATACGCAACAACAACGATTTGTTTGCCTTCGCCAAGGATATGTCGCCGGCACTGGAGCTGAGTGGTAAGCTCTAATCTTATATTTTATGTTATTTATATTAAGTATAAGTATAATCCACAGATCACTCGCACTCGCACTCGCACTCGCACTCGCATTCGCCCATGTTCACGGATATAGCCTCGGCCATATCGCCAGCTAATAGCAATGGCTCTCCTACACATCATCATCAGCTGGGCAGACTCTTTAGCCTGAGTCCATCCAGCATGAGAAGTTACGGAAATGTAAGTATAAGTACAAAAATAAGTGTGCTTATAGGTATAAGAAAATGAATAAGTATAAGAGTGATTCTAGATACGTATAAGTGTAAATGTATAAGTATTAGTATAAGTATCAGTAGAAGTACCAGGTTTTATTTATTAACATACATACATGTATGTAAATACATTTAAGTCTGACACCAGTTCACACTCTTATACCAGGCAAATAGCAATTTTAACAATTATAAGAGAGAGAGTTTTAGTTATGCATTTCGAAGTTTCATTTCCATGTGTGTTTCACACAACAAACTTCCAGCTGTAATAAGCGAAGCTCACCCTGCCTAATGACTATTAATAGACGCTGCCCAATGGTCGTCACTTACAGTACATTTGGTGGTTCTCTTTCTCTCACTCTTTCCGTTTGGCACGCACATTGCTTAATTTTGCATACTCTGTTGACCCACAGCCCGAAAAAGCTTTACAAACACAAATAGAAGTCCAATCGTCATTTCGTCCCATATATTTAACCATTTATAAAGCTTACACCTCACGCGACTACACCAAAAAGAGGCGTGGAGTTAAAGGAAACTAAGAGAGGGAGAGGGAGAGGGAGAGAGAGAGGTGGGAAGAGTGTGGTTGATGACACTCCCAGTTCAGTTCGTCAAACCGGTTCTCGCGAGGTAAATAGGCAGAAAATAGCGTCAACTTAATTAATAAATAATATTTAGCACGTTTTAAATGGAAAAGGCGCAGTAAATAAAGAGTCGGGAAGGAAGGGAGCTGCCTAACGATGAGTTTGCCAGATTGTTGCTGACGGGCAGTTATAAGTTGTTGTTTATATGCGTACACATGTATATGTGTGTGTGTCTACTTAGTATATGCAAACGTTATGGCTAAATGAATAATCGGTATTCGTTAGATTTAAGCTTTGATTTTTTTTAGCATGGCTCGTGCGACGCTGTCATCGCCGCTCTGGGTGCCCTACACTCTGGGGTGCTATTGACTCTGGCGATGCACCTGCACTGCACTGCACACCTATAGATTAGCGCGAGCGTGAATCAATCAGCCGCGCGAGTGTACTTTTGACTTGAGATTACAAATAATTACTGATAATACGTACAAGACGACGACGCTAACATTTTAATTAAAAGTCACACCCTTGATGACCCATAAATATAAAGAATGACGTACACGATAACAGGAAGTTCGGGTAGGTACTACCTCAGATAGGTAAAATTATCAACAATCAAAAAATCAACAGCTGTGGGGAAAATGAATATGTATTTCTCAATATAAGAATAGTTTTATGAGTCAGTGTATTGTAATGCATAGGAGATTCAAAAATCAAATATATATATAATTAATTTTATTAATATAATTAGTATTTATATGTATATGGAGAATTTTAATGGTATATTTAGTTTTTAGAATTCATACTTAACTTTTTTGTTTAATGAACTCGAAAAGTCGAAATTCCTTAGTTTTGATTGTGGACTGCTGTTCTTCGAAGTTTAATTAAATGAAGTTCGAATTATAGCTTTTCGCACTCATGATGAGCTTTGCTCATTTCTACCTTTAACTGTAATATTTATCTACACATACATTATAAGAAACTTCTCTCAAAAGTTTCTCCGCTGCAGAGCGTTCAGCATTCGTTCTAGCTTCTTCGCTAATAAGCTTTCTAACACCTTGTTTTTGTGTTCTTCGAAAAGTATTTGACAAGCTCTTGAGCTAAGGCAAAACGTGAGCGTGAGTAACGTTTGCCGTTTTGGTCGAAGCTCAGAGTGATGTGTGTGTGTGTGTGTGTGTGTGCGTAGCTCCATAGCTACAGGTACCTAGAGGTACAAGCATTACACACGCATAGGGTATATATTTGTCCGATACGAGTATGGCCAGCTCTGGGCATACTAATGTGCTGCCAGAGTCAACCGGTATAAAGCAAGTAAGAAGCAAAAAAAAAAAAAAAATCGATTAGTACGCGAACAAATGTTCGGGCAAAAGGAAGTTTTCGCTGTTGAAATACAAACAAAAGTTGCGCCGCTGCTGATGACGCCGAGTCTTATATGTATAAATATGTGTATATGTTTGTTGTTGTTGTTGTCTTTTTGGGCATTATAAAGCGCGCATACCATACAAATAAACACAGAGATATATATACATACAGAGACGGAGACAGACAGAGAGAGAGTGAGAGAGAGAGAGAGAGAGAGAGAGAGAGACGTAGCTGAAATACGTTTTGGTGTAGCATTTTGTGGTTTTCGAAAGCATTCCATTTTCAGTATTTGCCGAATTGAGATGCGCGCCGGTTGCTTCTGTTCAGTATAAATCAAATACATATACAAAACTATATATATGTATATACAAGATATATATATATATTGGATTAATCGCATCAATGTAACGCTTTGTATGCAGCTTGTTCTATGTGTCCATCCATTGTTGAGCTTATCATAGATTCGTTGTGCCGGTATAAGCCTGTAGCATGGGCAACCGTTTGGGTGGTTTGTGGTGTAAAAAGACAGCAACATTACATATCAACAACAGCGAGCCCAAACTACAACAGCAAAGTGAAATAGTCAGTGATAATAGCATTGGTAAGAACAATAAATCAAATCGAAAGAAATCGAGTGGTGCTGGTTCAGGTGGTGTCAGCGGCGGTGGCGGTGCTGGCACCTTTCGCTTCGGCAGCGCACGTCGCTTATCGCTAACTAGCTGCGTCTCCAAAGATAAAAAGTCAGCGAACAACAAGCCCACAACAACAACAGCAACAACAACAAATCCCCAAATAACAACCGTTGAAAAACAATACCAAGAGCTGCTGCAAGGCACAGCCACTCCACGACAGCCCGACCTCAAACTGCCCAAGTCCGTTCCGACTCCAGCCATGAAGGTTAATGCTCAGCTGCCCCCCACAGTCAAGGTGAGTTCGATCACAATTCCAGCCAACCCAACGCCAAGCACAGCCCCCGCGCCACTGGCGCTTCGGCAAATTTACAATTCGTTGCGCCCCAAACTACATGTATAATTATTTCTGGCTACAATTTAAGGAGTGCATATAAAATTCCGAAGCTTAAATACTCTTCCAAGTGCGAAAGAATTTTAAATACACATACATATATATAAGTTGTAAGATTTACACATATATATTTTATATATTTAAAGAGCATTAGACATTTTACACACAAATGGCTATTGGGGAGTTATAGTTAAAATAAATTGTATGATATTAGTAAATTCAAAATCTTAAACTTTAAACTCTCTTGAAAATAAAAAAATATTTTAGTTTTAAAATGGTATTTATTTAATAGTACAATTTTCCGTTAATGTTAATAATATATAATATATAATATAATATAAAATAAAATCGAAGAGTTTTTAATATAAAATAATATTTATAAATGTTTAAAGTTGATAGAGCATACATAGCATTTTTATCGGATTCATATATATATGCATATATATATATATATGCATATAGATATATATATATATATATGAGCTCATACATGGCTATACTCTCAAGCAATATATTCACTCAATACTCTGAAAGCTTAAACAGCAGAGTAAGATAATAAAAATCTATATATATATATATTATTATATAATATAATTATATATTTACATAAATATTTTTTTTTTTATTTTATACATATTTGATATATATTTATTTTATTTTATTTTATTTATTTATTTTTATTTATTTTATTTTATTTTATATTCCTAGTATATATAGTACCTTCTCCCAACACACCACATATTCTCTTATCGTCGTACCCTCAGGCAGAGTATAGCAGCAACAATCAAAACAAACGCAACAGTAACAACAATTATGTCATTTGCTGTTGCTTCTGGTTTGCGACTGTCTCGCTCCCTCTCTCACTCTCTCTCTCTATCTCTCCCTCTCTTCTCATCTTTCTCTCTTATTAATATTAAAAGAATAATGTGTTATTCGACTGCATGTTTCGCTCGTGACGTAGCTCAGGTTCAATGTCAATTTTTGTTTATTTGTGGAGCTCGTTCAGCTTGTGGTGGGGGTTGACCTTTGGAGTTGGCTTGGTTGGCTCTATGGCATTAGCATGACATAGCTGTAAAGGCGGATGTTTATTAACAATTGCTCTTATGAATCTGAAGCTGTCGGCAACAGGTGTGAAAATGTACGCATAGCCCAGGTCAGGCCTAGTCATTGAGCTGGGCTTAGAGCCGAGTTTAATGTCAAATTAATTCCAGCACTGATTGACAAAATGTTTTCGAAAAATCTATGAAATATGCATGAAAAATATGTGATAAGTAATAGATTCAAGTTCAACTAAAGAAGAATTTAAATAATTTATTTATATAATTTGTTGATCAATTTAAAATTTTAAACTTAATTTGTTAGAGGTTTTTCTAGATTTTGTTTTAATATAGTAAATAAAAATATATAAATATATTTTAATCCTCCTGCTTTACATAATTCTCCAATTAAGTCATATCAATCAATTGGGCCTTATCACTCACATTAAATCTTATCTCAAAATTTTCTACACGCTTGCGCTGTATTTCTGGAATTTCAGCTCATGACCCAAATAAATCAAAAATAAAAGGGGGAAAGATAAAAAACGGAACGTGTTAAGCACGCTTTGCATATAAAAAGTTTCTTAGGTCGGGGAAGCTTAAAAATCAATTACGCATGAAAATTCAACGAAAAAATTGTGAAGAAGAAGAAGAGGAATGCGTTCAAAATGCCAATGAAGCAGCGATGGGAGCGTATTCCGATGCTCTCCCGAATCACTGTTAAATGGTGCGCAGTGCTTGGCGCTGTTAGAAATGTTTGAGCAGCGTGGAAAGCTCGTCGTGAGTCAGCCGGCAAACCTTTCGTTGGCCTCGAGCTGAATGCAGCACATGTGCGATTGAGACTTGATATGATGACTCAGCCCGCTGCCCGCTGCCAGCTGCGGCCGAGCAGCGCGAAAATCAAGACAGGCACAGACCAAGTTAAAATTTGTAGTTGAAGACAAATGGCCGTGGCAGTGGCAGTGGCAGTGGCAGTGGCAGCGGCAGCTAGATGAATCAGCAGCTGGATCTGCTTATATTTGGGCTTCAATTGTGGAGCATCAGCCGAACCATTTGCTTATGTTAATCGCGTGTCGTAAAATTGGGCTAGTGGCTATTGGCGAGTGTCCGAGAAGCTGCTGACACATTTGTGACTAATCTGGCCGCCTCGTGGCGGATGCTGCTGCCGTTGGCCTGATTTCGGTGATTTCGGCGAGAAACATAAAAGGAAAACGAAAGTGGCTGACAGATTATGATAAATTGGCGCTCGTTTGTCATTTAGCCAGCTCAGGTATTTGGCTAATTGCATAACAAATTGTTTAATTAGGTTTGATTATCATGAATCGGCTTCCTATAACTCAATTAAGTGCAGCCCATTAGCCACGCTATCAGCTGACCTTCTCCGCGCGGCTGGCTGGCTCGGCAGTTCAACAGCTTTTTGCCTAAATCTATCTGACAGATACAAAGTCGGATCGAGATACTTTTGCTGTGGGTGGCGCCAGTTCATGGCAGCGCCGCCTTTTTGTAATCAAACCCAGACGCATAAACAAAAATTCAAAACACAAATTTGAAATGGTTCAACTAAAACAGAAACACACGCACACACACATTAGATGTTTTCATCTATTTTTTTTTTGTGTTTTTTTTTTTTTTTTTTGTTTGCTTTTTGCATACTTTGGTATTTCCTGGAAACATTAAAGAATTCGGCTCTTTCAGCTGCCAAAAACTGCGCACTGAAATGTTTAATAAACAAGAAACCAACAAAAATCGCTGTTTTTGCTTAACTAATTAAAAAAGGCACAAGAAAAACAAAAGTCCAAGCGAAAGAAAAACAAATTTAGCGCACGTGTTCACAAATACATTTCAATTCAATTCATTTCAATTTAATTCAATTGATTTCAATCATCTGCATCAACCTGAGCCGTCGTCCGTTTGGTAGTCAACAGCATAAACACATTTATTTGCCTGGCGTAAATACAAATATAATAAACATTGCCGTAAGGCGTAAGGTAAACTAATGCCAATATTGTTTATGTTAAAATCTCATTTTCGGATTACAAATGATGCACAAATGGCAGACAAACAAGGGCAAAGTTTTGCTTTCATCAAATGCATCTCAAATTTTCAAATTATAAATTCAACACTGTACGCAGGATGAGTATTGGGCTGTATTCACCACGCGCGAAGTGCAGTGGACTGCGATGAGTGCAGAGTCCAAGAGCACACATAAATCAAACTGAGAAGCTGCTTAGCGCAAGTGAGCGAGCAATAAGTATATGGCGCGGCGCCGCGCACTCACCAACTCAAGCCGTTTCACTCGCACGCACGCACGCTCAGGTGCGTCTCTTTGCATGGCTGCGCTGCTGGCTTGCAGTCGTCGCGAGAGCCTCAACTCTTTCTCTGTTTCAGTCTTGTGTCGACCACGCAACAGTTCAGTACGAGAACGGGCTACCGAAGACAACGACGCGCTTAACAAAAATATTTAATAGAATTTATATAAATACAATAACTAAATCTTACGCGACGACTGATAAAAATAATTTAATATTCTTGTGAAATGTTGAGAATGCGCCCAAGAGCGCACCTAAATCAAAGATAAAGTCTAAAAGTGCGTAAAGTCAAGCCAAAATATTTCAATGATAATTCGAACATAAATTAGCCGACAAAACGAAAATAAATTTCGAATTTATAAATAAAGCACAAAAATTTCCGAGAAACATCTCGTTTTATTTAACTTGCTGTAACGTGCAGGCAAAATGTGCAAATGAAATTTAAAAATAAAAATATAGTTTTTATTTTTATATAGTCTAAATTTACATAATTCAAATTTCGATGCTTCTAGAGAAACCAGTTTATTCGAAAACAGAAAAAAAAAAAAAAAAAAACAGAACGGAAAAGCCGATTGCGTAGGTTTTTGTAAATCAATCAGAAGACGGCCAAGTTGAAGTTGTAAAACGCGTTTATTAACTAACCCAAAGACATACAGAAAGGCAAGGCTTAGGTAACTGACGTGCAGCAGGGCAGGGGGAAGGGGGAGCAGTGCTTACTTAACGGTTAATGCATTGCATTTTTGCCAAGCGGAAATTCAATTAGCCAGCTTGAGGCTTGCACTGCGACAACAATGCAAACGGAAGTGAGCAACAGACGCACGTGGGCTATGTGACTGGGTGGGCGTGTCAGCATGTGGGCGTAGCTGAACTTGAGCCCACATCTGACTGGCGGCCCGTGGTGTCAAGGCGAACAAAGAGAGTGAGAGATGTCATAATCAGAGCTAGTTTTGATGGCAAAAATGCAAAACCCGTTATCTGGACCTTTCTCTCTCTCTCTCTCTGTCCTTCATCTCTCATTCCATTTGTCATTTTTGTGCATACATATGTTCGGTTAACGGTGCCAGCTTGCTTTGTTTTGATGTGGCTTATGAAAAGACAGCGAGAGAGAGAGGGTGTGGGGAAGACAGAGAGAAGTAAAAGAAGAGTAAAACCAGATGCGCCATAATTGTTTATAACAATGAGCTTTGGCATGCACACAAAAGCGAACCGTTCCGTGTGCCTGCATTATCAATGAATTCTGTGGAAATTGCCAATTGTTGTGTTTAATAATTATTGCAAATGAAATTTTTGTTTTTTTTTTTTCTTTTTTGTTTTTATTTTTGGCATAGAAAATGCAAAAATGTTAA
This sequence comes from Drosophila mettleri, assembly GCA_035047625.1. NCBI lineage: Eukaryota > Metazoa > Arthropoda > Insecta > Diptera > Drosophilidae > Drosophila > Drosophila mettleri. The sequence continues at coordinate 10,886,274 of JAWNPI010000103.1, forward strand.
CGAACCCAGAAATAAAGTGATTCAAAAAGAGCAGCAAATATCTGACATAAGCAAATCAGGCTCCGCCAGTGCCAGTTTCAGTGTTCCAAAGGTGTTAACGAGTGTTGTAAAACTACTTAAAATTCAATTATGGTTGTGACAACGACGCGCAGTCCGTTGCTGACGCAGACGCAGCCCAAAAGTTCGACCACAAACGGCAGCAGTCATACAATGCGTTCCCGTTTAATGTTTCCCAGGCAACATTATCAGGTAAAGCCTCTTCCACATATACTTACATATAAATACATATATGTATATCTATAAACGAATTGAGAGATTAGACGAGCGCCAAGGGGGTTCAGCGTATTGCTCAAAAAAAAAATACACATCGTTCATTAACCCCGAGGCGCCGCTGTAAATGACCAAAGCAGACGACGACGGCGACGTCGCCTAATGGTTCCAGCTCTGTCCATTCTAGTGCGAGTGAAAGGCAGACAAAAAAAAAAGAAAATAAAAACAACTCACACACATACATGCACGCATGTGTATTTGTGTGCTCTTTATGATTATTATGAGGTCCAATTGTGTGCGTGCGACGCTTTGACCCTTGGCCAGACGCAACAGCCATTAAACTCAGCCGGCGACAACAACACGTAAGACACTTCACATTGTTGCTCCGGCTAAGGCCGAGGAATGCGCAGCGCAGCATTGCGCAGTCCCTAGATCTGGCACGGGTCTAGGCAGCTAAAGAGACCTAAGAGACTAGGAGTACTTAAGCATTATCCCACGCACTAGTCCCCTCTTTATAAGGTCTACTCTGATCTCTCGATCTATCAGCTGATCATCAACCTGCAATCAGCAGCAAGCCTTATCCATCAACTATATAGTAATATATCTAGCTTTTTTGGCCATAGTATTAATCTGTTTAGCTAAGCTGATTCCCAACTTTACCCTCTAATTTGCATAGACGAGAAACGTGCAAATTCTGGCTAAAAGCCATTAAAATGGCCAGCATCTAATAAACTGTTAATGAAATTTCATTTATAGTCCAAACCATGAAATTTTGTTAATTTCTTGACGCGAGCCAAGCGGCAATAGCAACAACTGCAGCTACTTCCCTCTCTCTCCCTTCCTTTGCTAGGCAGATGAATTATGTATGTGGGGTTTTCCAAGCCTTTTGGCCATATACGAGTGCATTTTTTGTATGCCCTTTTTTTTCGTTCGCGCAATTTTCTTTGCTTTTGAGTATATTTTGTGGCTAAGTGATCCGACTGTTTTATTTCTGTTGCTTCAGTCGCCCGTCGCCTTTGTCTATTCATACGTATAGAATTTGATTTCCAGAACGTGCCTGCCGCACTGGCTGGCAGCCGGCGCCGTTGACGTCAATGGCGAAGCGACGCGTCGCTGTCTGTGGCGAGGCAATTTTTGCCGAGTCTGGATATTGGGGGAGCCAAACGAAGCTATTTGAAGAATTGCTCGTAGCCTTGGTGCTAAATATATAACATGTGTTCTGAAACTTTAAAAAACTGTACAGCATCTACTAAAACAATGGGACTTCCTATGCCCAACTAGCAAATGCTTGTAGAGTTATGTAAGCATTAACCAGATTAAAAGATCACCCAGTATATCAGCAACCTGCCATTTGGCTAGGCTATAATTTATGAATGAAATCAATTAAGATAAATACGAACAGAAACTGGATGGCAAACCCGTTACAGCGAGACTTGTTCCACTAAATGACAGCTCATTTTAATTAAAAGCGCCCATTCAAAATGCAACGGAAAACGAAAAAAAAAAAACGGATAAAAAGTGCGAGCCGACGTCTGACGTCTACATTATGCAGCACTCCTCGGTGCACTGAGCTAGATACAACGAGCGCGAGAGAGTGGGAGAGGCGGCAATTAAAGGCGCTAACGAAACGCAGCAATTTCATAATGCAGTTATTAGTATGAGAGCGGGAGAGCATGAGAGCGTGAGAGCGTGAGAGCGTGAGAGCGTCACAATAACAAGAGCAACAAGTTCGAAAGCTCTCTGGCCAGTGGCAGTGGCAACTCTGGCAGCTCTATCAGTCTGTTGTATGTTTTTCCTCTTTACGTTTTATTGTTGTTTGAGGTAGGCAGCCAAAGCCCTAATATAAACAAGTTTGGTCAGCCTGCTGCGCTCTCTCACTCTCACTAACTCTCTGGCTTCGTATGTGCTCGCACCCTGTGCGCTATTTGTGCTTTTCATTCAATTTTCGTTTCAGTTGTGTTCGTCGCTTCCGCGCGTGCAAAAGCTAAGAAATTGAGTGAGAGAATAAAATAGAAAATAAAAAAAAAAAAAAAAAACACGCGCGCGTAGCAAAACGCACGCGATTTCCGTGCGGCTTTAAACACCGCGATCTTTTTGTTTTCAAAGAAAGTGTGAAAATTTGTGCGTCGTTTATAAAATGATTTTTTCTTAATAAATGTGCGTAGATAAGAAGCAAACAGAAATTGAATATAAACAGATATAATATATGAGTTAAGGTAATAAAAGAAATTATGGCAAAAACTATAAAGCAAAGACATTAAACGAACGCTTTTTTGTTGTTTACAGTGAGAAATCGCTTACGTTTGTTCTTATTGCTATTAGATCGAGCTGCGCTGTCTCTGATTAGCGCGAGTGTGTGAGTGTGTATGTGTGTGTGTGTGTGTGTGTGTGTGTGTGTAGGAAATGCCTCGACATTGGCGAAACACAAATGTATCTCGCAGATAATTTTTGTTGTATTCTGTGTTTGTGCTTCATGCTCGATTGCTTCGATTATGCTTTAATTGCAAACACACACACACGGGCACACACACACGCACACTCATACAATGTGAGTGTCATTAGATTTATATACTATTTGGCACTTTTATCTTTTGTACTAACCGAACCAGAAACCGAACCCGCTGGCATGCTGCCAAACATGCTGACTTCTCAGTTGATTGCCGAACCGGTTTTATGCTATTTTGTGAATATTTACTCTGTTGTTTCGAATTAACAACAGAGACGGACGCCTGGCAACTGTTTAATGTTTGCTCTGACATTGTTTTTTTTTTTCTTTTGTTTATTCATTTATGGCTTATCTCTTATCCCCCACACGCACACACAGTTATTTGTGATCTGCAGTTGACCCCATCAGATTCCATGTCAGGTCGTAACTGCGCCATTTCATGACTTAAGGGTTGTTGTCGGCAACCCAGCAACCCTCTAGCCAGAGAGCATAGGTTTTCATTTTTGGCAAACACCCACGCCGTTGGCTTAGCTAAATGCAATGTCTAATTGCGAATGCATTCAAAATTAATCTACGGCTAATGAGACACAATTTGACGGCAGTTGTGGCCGCTAATTGGCAAAGAAAGCCAACACAGATAGATTGCAGCTGTTTGTAGCACTTGCTGCACGACAATGGCATTGAGCTTGAACCTGTGCACACTCGATTTCCCATCACTGTAGAGCAAGCACACACACACACACAGACACACTCAGCAGCTACGGGGCGTATGCGCAATGCTGATGCTTGTGGCAGATTTTCACGATTAACTCGAGCTGCTCAGTGTCTGTAATTTGAAAATTGTTTTAGCAGCAGTTGTTGTTGCTGCTGTTGGCCCTTGGCTGGAGCGGAAATGCCAAATGCAAATAGTTTGTCATATTAATTGTGTTTCAGCTGCTGCATCTGTGTAGCTTAGCGTATTATTGTCACAGTAGAAGATGTTTAAACTCAGAGTAATTACCGTATTAAACACAGCTTAGTAACTAAATATTTACTCAGTTATAATTTCAATAAAAGAAAAATATTTAAAATAATAATTATAAAAAGACTATAAAAATAAAACTGATAATATTAGAAAAAAAAAAAACAAAATAAAATAGGAAATAAAATAATAAAGTCATTTCATTGGAATATTAATATTGAAAATAAAAAATAATAATAAAAGAATATTATAATAAAAATGATAATATTAAAAATAAAATTAATGTTAAGAAAAATATATAATAATAAATAATATTGCAAATAAAAAATATAATAATACATACAATATAATACATAAATAATTTAAAAACCATAAAATGATAATATTAAAACAAGTAACTAAACTCTAGTCGAGACTGCTCGACTAAGAGATACCCTGAATCCATTGAGCTGTAATACCAATCATTAAGAGCTTCATTTATTCATTAATAGTAAAGAACACATGCACACACACACACACACAAACATATGCATGCACGTAATATGCTCACTGCGCAGTATTGCGGCTGCAGAAGAGGCTGTGCTATGGAAACTTTATTGTTTAATAACTTTTTTTCTAGACATATGTTCTTAATGAAATTTTCGGGGAATGATTATGACATCTAAATGTACCTATTTGCCAAATTTCAAGTCTCTAGTATTTGATATACGTGAGTTATCGTTTTTGTTGAATTGTGGGCGAAAGGGGCGTGGCATCAAAAATCCAAAAATGAGAAAATGTGCGGATTCAATATAGCAATCAAACACAACTTAGTGCACGATTCTATCTTTAACGGTGTGCACGCCAGACCTCAAAAACAAAGCGATATTTTCGATAGTTATCGATAAAAAAGAAATGGGACGAGTTATCGAAAAAAAAAAATAAACTCGTACAGCGTATGGTATTATCGAGCATTTTGCTTTTTATTTGAAGTCTCTAGCTTTTGTGGTTGCAGAAATCCAGGTGTTTACACGGACGGACGGACGGACGGACGGACGGACGGACGGACGGACGGACGGACAGACGGACAGGGCTAGTTCAACTCAGCTCATCGAGCTGATCAAGAATATATATACTTTATGGGGTGTGGCACGCCTCCTTCTGCCTGTTACATACATTTGCACAAAAACATTATACCCTGAAATTTCCATTTTCAATGGATTCAGGGTATAAAAATAATAAATAAATCAATAAATTTTAAATAAATTTAAAAAAATTAAAATAAAGTAAAAATATTGCAGGCGATAACAACAGACTTTGCGAGGCTCTGTTGCCACGCCCACTATTTATATAAGCGAAGATATATGTGGATAAAGTGAAATTGGATTGTCGCAGAGTATAAAAAGCAAAGCAACGTGTGCATAAGTTGAATAACAGTAATTAAATAATATTAAATAAATTTGGCTGCAGAGGCATGTTAACTCTCCCTCTCCCTCTCCCTCTCGCTCTCACTCCAGTTTCATTTCAGTAGTTCCAGCTGCTGCTTGAGCCATGCTCTAATCAATTGCTCTAGTTCCACCTCCAGTTCCACTTGCAGCTCTCGCTTTTGGCTCCAGCTCCTGTGCTAGCTCTCACTCATTCCAACTGCAGTTTCAATATGATCTCTCGCTCCAAGGCCAATCTATAGCTCTGGCCTAAGTTGTACCTCTACAGCTCTTGCAGCAGGGCTCCAACTCTCAAGCAGTTTCAATTGGAGCTCTAGCTCTAACCTCTAGCTAGGCCTAGCTCCCGTCGCCAGCTCGTACCACACTCTCCTCTCTGCCCCACTCAAGCAACACTCACTGATTTCTAGACATTTCTTATTTCACATGTGTATGTCACAGAGTCTAGCTGGTGCTCAATCCGCAACCCATGTTGTTAGCTAATGACTGCCTTATATAGTTTTGCAGCAGCTTCGTTTTCGCATATTTACTTTAGTTATTTCGCAAGTTTGCTCAATATTTTCACATCGACGCCCACTTCTGGCAGCCACTGTCACCTGCTGCTGCTGCTGCTGCCGCTGCCCACACGCACACAACGCGCTGTTTCATCCAAGCCCCATTTGGGGGCGCTGCATTTTGTTTTTATGTATTTTTCTTTAGCTTTGCCCACGCGCTTTGCATTCGCAACTGAAATGGCGGCTAGAACAATAAACGTGGCTCATACGGCAAACAGACAAAGTTCTCTCATTCAGAGTGAGGGATGTGGGGTGTGGGGTGTGGGGCGTGGGGCGTGGCCCGGCTAATTAAACAATAATAAAACGCAAATAAAACATTTTATGGCTCAGTCTTTTGTCACGCATACATTAAAAATCACTCGAGCGTTGTCTCGTGTGCCAATTTTTGTTAATTTTATTTAAATTTTTGTGTTGTTTAATTTATATCTTTTATTCTCTTTGCTGTTTTGCAAAAATGCGGGCAGCCCAACGCACCGCACCGCCCCGCCCCAACCCGCACAGTAACTCCCCCCACAGACAGAAATCTTTGGCTGGTTTTTGTTTTGTGTCACGTTTTTTATGTTAATTGATAAACATTTTATTATAATTTGTTTAATCTCTTTTTATTATTATTATTATTTTTTTTTTTTTGTTAATGAAATTCTAAGCGCAAATTGAAATGAAAACCTTGAATTTTTGACATTTTTTGTTGAGCTTTAGGAATTTTTGTTGTATAAAACTAAGTTCGAAAGTGGAAATTCACAGCATTCACAGTGGGATTTAATTCACAGAAACACCCATGTTGAAGCCACAGTTAATGGAATTTGGCTAATAAAGATCTCACTTAGCTTAATTTATGCGCATTCTTGTGGGCTCGAAGCGACTTTGAAATTCATATTATTTAGGCGATTTGTCAACTGGAATAATAATGCTGATAATTCCAGTAGGCGAAATTTGTGAACTGTGAAGTTTTTTAAGCTGTCGAATTAGTCGAGAGATCTTGAGGTTGATTTCTGGGAAATCGAATCGAATTATGACTCGGCTGGAAGCCCTTGGGGGCGGCAGTCAAAACAAACAATATAAAAAAGCGCAAAAAAATGGCAAATTTGTGTCACGTGCGAGAGGGCAAAAGTTCAAAAAACTTTTCATTAGTTTGGCATGCAAAGTGCGCCAAGCCAAGGGACGAGGGCGATGGCGAGGGGGAGGGCTGCTTGGCTTAATTAACTTTCAGGTGCTACACTTGGAGCACGGGCATGGGCTATGAGCGAATCGCGTGTCGCAGCGCTGCGCAGCTGCCGCACCCAGCGCACAGCGCGTGAAATATGGAGCGCGCGTGGCATGCCACCATCAGAATCGAAGGAGGAATGTAAAAAGGCAGCGGTTGACGTTGCGACCGCCCGCCGTCAGTATCACACAAATCCGGCTAAAATCAATAAAAAAGCGCAAACACTTAAGCCATGCTCAGACATGGCCAAAACAACAGCCAAAAAAAAACAAATAAAATGAATCACAGGCGGACCTTAAAGATTTATATATATATATATATGGTATATACTATATATATATTTTATATATATAAATTCATTTTGAGTGCCACTTGTGCCAAATATGTGCATAAATGCGTTTAAATTAACGTCAACAAGACAACGTCGCAAGACTGTCAAACTGCCAGTTTGGCAAGCACTGGCAACTTTCCTCACTCTGCCAAAGAAATGCATGGGCTCAGTTTAAAGCATGTAATTTATTACATTGATTGTGAAATGCTATCGCTATATACACATATTAACGAAACATATAAAATATATATATATAGAAAATAGAAATTAAAAAATATATATAAAATAGAAATAGAAAAAAACATTTGTTAATTGCACTCATAAAACTAAATAATAACAATCGTAGGCAAGGAACCAAGAGGTTGTGCATATATCACATAATTAAAAGGAACGAGACACACGCACACATACAAATAGTTACAATAATACACACATATATATACTCATAGAAAGTACAAACACAAGGCTGCAGTAAAAGTATCCAATTACATAATGCTTGTATATAGGACTACATAGAAATACAAATACAATATATATATATATATATATATATATAGGTATATATCACACACACTCTATATGAACTAACACACATACACACGCACAAGCACACACAGTTATAGATTTGTCTATGTTTTGATCTTGCGCCCCAGCTTGGTGACCGCATACTTGTTGCCCTCCCGGCTGCCGGAGCCGCTGCCCTGGGAGCTGCTGTGGTGAGGCTTGCTGCGCTTGCCAATGCCATTGCTCTTGGAGCGCGTCTCGAAGAGCACATCCGAATCAGTTTCCGATTCGGTAAGCGACGTATTACGCGAATCTGTGAATTGATATTCGATTAGCAATCCATACAAATGCCGTAGGATTTGGGCGCCACTTACAGTTGGCAGCCTCTTCGTCCTGTGTGCCGATGAGCGCGTATTTTTGCACCTTTTGGCGCATGCTGCGTGGCTTTTTGGTCTGGCGACAGGCGCAGGCGATGCCCCAGAAGATGCCCGAGAGCAACAGGCAGCCAGAAATGACGCCCACAAACACATACAAAATGGACCAATCTGTAAGGCAAAGCACTGACTTAGCAGAGCGTCTGGGGCTAGAGGCTCATTTTATAGCTACCGCAATTGGCCTCATCGTTGCCGAAGAAGAAGCCCGCCGAGGGCATCCAGAAGGCCTCACACACACATGCTCTCGTCGAGGGATTGCAGCGGCCGTGTCCCGAGCAATTATTCTGGCAGACTGTGGTGCGTATGTCCACGTAGAGGGCACCCAGTATGGAGGCATCCTTCTGCAGCTTGGCACGCAGCATGCGCTCCACATGCAGCCCATTCACTGGCGTCGATTGTCCGCCCTTCGCATCGCTGGCCATTACATAGAAGACCAGCACCGCCGCCTCCGTGTGCAGATCCTGCTTCAGCTCCCTGATTTGTATTTTATTAACGTCGCCCAAGAGGAGTTGCAGCTTCTGCACGGTAGAGTCCAGTTCACTCTTTGCCAGCACGGATAGGCTCATGGGCAGCGTCATTTGCACCAGATACATGAGCATTGGATCCGCATGGACATTAATGCTCACTGTATCCGTGCTGGTCAGGCCCTGGTCGTCGCTCACTGTAAGCTTGAAGACGTAGCGACCCTGAACCACATTTGTGAGCTGCAACAGAGTAGTAATTGGTATATCAAGGGTCAGCTTTTTAGCCAAGTCTGCGTCAAGTCTTACAATCATAACTGGCTGCTTGTCCGTGTTGTCAATGATGACGCCGGCTGCTTGGCTCGTGTCCTCGCGTGTCCACACGTACTTAACCACGGCCAAATCATCCGAGGATTGCGAGCCATTCAAATAAATTGCTGTGATGGGAAGAGTGATGGTGCGATCTCCGCCAGCATTGGCAACGGGCGCCGCATTGCGTTCTATGGATGGAGTTGTGAGATTAGCCGAGCCTTAAATTAATCTTAGATAAGGTGCGCTTACCCTGCACAATCTTCACCCAAGTGCTGGCAGCGGCTGTGTTGTTGTTCTCATCCGCTACGCTCAGTTCGAATTCATAGAGCCCAAGCGTAAGGCTGGTCGCATTGGCAATCTATTGAAGAGTTAGAGATTGAGAGAGAGAGAGATTAGATATGGTTTTGTGTGCTCTGCTTGCTAAATTACTCACTGAGCTATTTGACTTGAGAATGACTGCGTTGTTGGGTCCGCTCAGCTGCTTCCACTGATAGCTTTTGATGCCAATATCGTCTTTCGACTCGGAGCCATTCAAAGTGACCCAGTTGACGGGCAGGCTGGTCGTCTATGCGATGGCAAATGTCATTGATATAAATTAACAGTGAAGAGAATTCCTCAGCTTACCACATTGGCGCCCGCCTTGGCTGTGGGCGGTGAGTTGGTGGGCGGCTTGACAAACACGTGTACCTTGGCGGTGCTCGACTGCTTGCTGCTGTCGGTCACCTTGAGCACGAAGGTGTACATGCCCTCCTCCAGATTGGACAGCTGTACATAGGGCGTTCTTGTTTGCTGCATGTCAACGGCCTTTGCCTCGTCGCTGGCATCCTTTGTCCACTCCCATTCAACGATCTCGTGATCATCGGAGCTCGCGGTGCCATTGAGAGTTACATTATTGTTGGGCAAATACAGTATGACGGCATCGCCTGCGTTCGCCACGGGCGCATAGTCCGTCTCCTTGAGCACGGCTATGGTCGCTGTCGTCGAGTTGGTAATATTATTCGAATCCGTCACGGTCAGCTTGAAGGTGTAGTTGCCCGGCGAGGTGAGATCTAGCTGCAGTGTATTCACCTCCGGCAGCTGCGGCTGGTAACCAATGGGACCCGAGATCACCTCCCAGTGCCAGTTGATGATCTTGTCGTCGTCGGTGCTGGTGCTGCCATCGAGCACAGCATTCGACGTGGGCTGCCGTATGATTTGCTCAGGCGGGGAGATGATCACCTGCGGCGCCTGATTGATGCGCCGCTCAGGCAACACAGTCACATTGGCAGCGGCCTCGCCAAAGGCGCCACTATCGCCCGTCACGGTCACTTTGAACGTGTACAGACCCTCGGAGAGATTCGAGAGTTTCACCTTCGATTTGCTCTGATTCGAAATGGTGCCGTTCATCGGTCCCTTGGGCTGTGATATCAGCGTCCACAGATATTTGTACTTCGAGCCGCTGGTGTCCTCGTCGGGCACGGTGAAAGCGGCCAGCGTGACCTCCTGTTCGGGCAGCTGCACCTCCTTGGACATGACTGAGACCGTGATCTTATTGATTTCCTGTTTCATGGGTGACGGCGCCACAACCTCTGTGGCAATCTCGCTAGCTGCCGCTGCTTCTTGTCCGATTCGTGAAGATGCCTCATTGGGCAAGTAGGCGCTGTATGCCACAGCCGGCATTACGCATTTGTGCAGCTTGTTGCGTATGAATCCATGCTTGCAGTTGCACAGCCCCGTGACCGCATTCGCCTGCAGCGGCACACACTGCTCCTGCGGCGGGCAGGGCGTGTCCAGGTCGCACGTCATAAATTTGGCATTGTTGGGCAACTCGGCGGCAGCGGCGGCGGCAAAGTAGCTGAGATCATCATCATTATCATCGGGCTGCTGCAGCAGCAATTGCTTCACGCGCTTCTCCGCCATGGGAAACTCATCTTCGTCGTAGGCGTTGCTATCCTGCAAGAGATTAAATTAGAGACTAGAGTCATGCTTTGCTTGAGTAGTGTCTGCCGCGTCTCACCTGAAATTGCAAGCGTCGCGGCTGCTTCCAAAACTTCAGCTCCGATTCGTAGGGCAATAGCTCCGCATTCTGCTTGGTGGCCTTCAGCAACTGTGTCCAACTCTCTGGCAAATCGCCCACCGGATTCACCAATACCATTTGCACCTTCTCATTCTCCCGCTCCCGCGGCAGTGACTTGGGCATGCACGCTTCATTGCTGATGCAATGGATGTGATAGCATTTGCGATTAAAGACCATGACCACGTTGCAGGTGTTGCGTTGCGTTTGGTTTTGGATTTGCGACTTCTCGCAGCACGCCTCCAGGCAGCTCCACAGGTACGTTTCCTCGTCCATTACCTGGCCCTCATCCGGCTTGTATTCCTCAAAGATGCCAGCCTGCTGCCCGTCCCGCGGCGTCGCTTTATCATAAACATGGCGCAGCATGCGTGAGCAAATGGGCAATTGCTTGCTATTCGCTGCCATCTCCTGTTTATCAACGGCGAGCAGAGCGTTTTGCGTTGTTGTTGTGTCAGCTGCCCCCACACCTCCAGTTGGGGCCGTCATGACGTCGGCTAACGCGTATGTTGCTGACGCCATGCAGAGCCACAGCCACAGCCAAAGCCAAAGCCACGGCCAGCAGCAAAGCCAGCCACGTTGCGCGTAGCTTGTGCGTTTCATTTCGTTGTTCTGCAGCGTTCAAAAACGGCTTTGAATCACTTTTATGCCACTATTGTGCACTTTTTTCAGCCAATTTGCATAAATTAATACATTTTTTAACCCGTGAAGAGCTCCAGCGGCCAGTGTGGCCAACGCGCGACGCCTAACTAATGAAAGAAAAACCGATAGGCAAAAAATACCGATAAAACTGCAAACAGCTGTTTCAGTGGTTGACTCACACAGCGCCAGTGCTGTAAGCGACCGTCGCGGCAATATACGTTAAAATTTGAAGCTTGCACTAAGCAAAAGCACACATTAGAGCGAAAGCTCTGCTCTGCTCGGCTGGCAGCTCTGCAGTCAGTTAACGCGCTTTCCTTGCATGTTATGGCGTGTTATTTAATAGTTAGCAAATAGAAAGAAGACAAATGAAAAATGAAATAAAATCGCAACATCTTGTAACATTGCGAATATTGATTTAAGAACGCAAATCGCAAAACAGGTCGCGAACACCCACGCACACAAACAAGCGGCCAGGTAGTTTGTAATAAAGCTGTGGGATGCACGCCCACGCATAAATGGAATTTTAATCGAAACTCAAAATAATCAAAATAAAAATTAATTATGCACATAATATAATGCTGCCAATTGCCAGCGTATAATTTATAAATCATTTAACCAGATACCATAGCTTTTTCTTGTTGTGTAAATAAAGATATAACAATTATAATAACAAAAGAAACTTTAAAAATATATATATTTATATACTTCTGTTGTTGTTGCTATTGCTTCGACGTATGTTTTAGTTGCGGGCTCTGTTTTATCTAAAGCACATTGAATTACCAAGCAGGCCGCACGGCGCCACAGTTGGACAGCAACTGTCAAATATAGTATAGAGTGAATTACAGTTTGACATGCTTGCAAATAACAATCTATCAATTTAAATGCCATTTTTGTGCCGCAGATAAAAATTGAAAACATTTTAATGCTTGTCGCTGCCAAAAATATAAATCACGTTTGATTCGTATGTCTTCGTCCACACTTCCAGCTCATTTCCATGAACATAAAATGGATTTAATTAAATATTTGTCCACAGCATTTGACTCATCTCACACCAGATCCGGTGACCATATAAGGCAAAGTTAGCCAAGCAGCGGCTGCAACCCATTAGCATTACTTGTATAAAAATATCTGAATATTTAACTGATAAGATTTCATTTCTGTTCGCTTGCAGATGACAGACTTCTCGGATAGTCCACAGAGCGGCATGATGAGTCCGGCGTCAACGCTCATTGAGAGCTTCAACAAGAAGAGCGGCTCAGCCACTACAACGCCCCTGCCCAGCTCCTCAGCCTCGGCGTCGGCCAGCAACATGCTGTGCAATACGCCCACGCTGAATGGAGTGGCAACAGCAAATGGTGGGGGGCCGCTTAGCGCTGGCAGCACCACAGTCGCCAGCCTCGGCGGACGACAGATCAATACGAGTTCAAGCTCTTGCAGTAGTCTTAAGGAAACCTCACTTCAATCCACATCCACGTCGCAGCAGGTAAGCCAAATCAATAAATTAAAAGAAAATTGTCATTTAGGTTGTCATAGATGTAAAACTGATATATATAAATATATATGTTATATAGTGATATTTATAAAGGTTGACATTGTGAAATGTTATCAAATTGGTACAGTAAATCGATCAACTTTCATGTAGAGCCAGCAGATGATGAGCAATGTCAACTGTTATACATTACAAATATCTGGCTTGGAAACTATGCAGTGCTAACTGAATGCTAATTTACTGGAAAATGCACATTGAGAAAAAAAAAATAAAGGTGTTATACATTCAAAATTTTTATATTGTCAACTGTTATACAGTCCAAATATCGCCAATTGGTACTTTTTGTGTTATTATTTTATCGAAAGTGTTAGATATTTTACTTCAGTATTAACTGTTACATAGTCAAATCTATTAAATTATCTGAAAACAACTCACAGATACGCAACGTCAATTTGTTAATAATTAATAATACGACGCACGATGTATATAAAGCTCTGACATAGGGCACATTTACTATGCAGTCCCGTCTATTTTTAAACAATTACTTGAGCTCATAGAATGTAAGACCTATTTTATCCCAGAACACAACTGATAACGATCATTCCCTTGGCCAAAGCACGTTTCACGTTGATTTTTTTCCATTCGCAAAAAGGTTCGATATGAAACATTTTCTGATTAGAATGTAAGAATAAAGAATCTACCTAACAGAACTGATAACGATCATTCCCTTGGCCAAAGCACGTTTCACGTTTACTTTTTTCCACTCGCAAACGGTTAAAACAGTTACGAAACGTTCTGATTCGATTATTGCAATTCCGATTGGTGTCGCAGCGGCTGCTTTGCAGAAATCAATTACAGCGAATACTGACATTCGATTTGTTATAAGCTATTGATTAAACAACTGCCGTAAGATCAATTGCTATATAAACACTGTAGCTATTAGGTTTTGCTTAAACATCAAAATTATCACCTTTTGTTTTCGTTTACATAAGATTACTTCAGCGGCATTTGTTTTGTGTTCAAAATTTTATCTATTTATAATTTCCGTCACCTGATGATAAGTTCCAGTTCCATCAAAAAACTTTGACAATGTCTTGGTATACCCATTGAATTTGTTACACAGGGTATTTAGTTATATATGCCCACATGATTAATATGCAAAATTTGCTTTTAGTTTCTAGTTTTTATATTCTACTATATATTTTCGCATTATTTTTATCAGGCTCTGTTTATAGGGTATTTAGAAGTCGATCTTTTACCAGTTTCAACTTTATATTCTTACACTCTTTGCATTGAATCACTTGCCTCGAAAATAGTCGCTTACAGGGCACATTTTGACGCTGCCTTGGTCAATTTTTTATTATTAATTAATGCGCCCATTAAATGTGTTGGGTTATCAAAGTGGGTGACAAATACGCAAGTTTTTAAATAGTTTCTTGTGTAATCATCATCTATGCGCACAAAGCTCAACGTCCCTTAATTTACCGTTGTGTATTTGTATTTGTCAAGTCCTCACATCAACTGTAATTTTATTTGTACTGTCTGCTCAGCAATGTCTGCCAATGACTCATTTACCGGTAGATGTCGCTGCCATCGATGTAGATGTCGGATCGTCATGTGCGCCAATGGCTCGTGCTGTGCCCTCTATAGAGAGAGAGAGACAAAGCAAGAGAGTAAGAGCAGGAGTGTAAGCCCGCTCAGCGTTTGTTTTGTCATGTTCTTCACAAGAGATAAGCCCAGCTTTAAGTTTTTCATTGGCTGAGCGTTGATTTATGTACCATATGAAAAACCAAACTGAATTTCCCTTACTAAGTGATTTCTGCGAAATAATATTGTTGCCCTATTAGCAGTCGCTTAATGCTTGACAGGTGAATTCTATAGAAAATGGCTTTATTTAGAATGAATACTAGAAAGATCGATATTTTTTTCACAGAATATGCGATGAATGAAAAAATAAAATTAAAAGGAAATAAAAATATATCAAAATATAAACTACTTGTTAAATACGAATATAAATATAGTTGCGTGATATTCCATTGCCATTTCGAAGAAGTTTGTGTAAAATATGAGTCTTATGAATAAGTCAACAAAGGATGGTTAAATTTAGGGATTAATAACTATAAGACACCATGACATGAATAGGCCATTTTTATCAATCACTTAGGCATAAATATATGTATAAATATAATATAATTAGTATACAAATATATACGTGTGTGTATGTGTGCATAATCAGCCAACTGATTAACACTAACAAATATACACAAAGTAATTATTAATATAAACACACAAAATAAAACAAACCACAAATCACCACACACTCAGACACTCTCACTCGCACACAGAGAAACAGCAGCAAAATCTCTCCTCTTTATGCCTCTCTCTCTCTGCTCATCCGTCAGCTGGCGTTAATGCAAAAGAGCCACACTAATCAAGTAAGTCAACAGCGCATTTAGATGCTACTAAGTGAGTTGAAAAGAGATACAGATATTATCTGAAAGCAGGCTTCATAAAAGCTTAATAAATGCTTTGAGTCGAACGCGTTAATTAGAAAACCGCTTGGTATTTCGCATTTGGTATTGGAAACGTGAGGCGCGCAGGCAAAAATATGGAAATGCAAAAATACACTGCATAAATTAAATAATAAATAAATATATAAATATCAACGACGCGTTCTTCTAGTGGTTATTCTCGTTGCCGTTGTCTTTGTTGTTATTGTTGTTGCTTTTACACAGTTGCCGGATCGAATATGTATTTACAATATGGTTTCCTAGAATTCTCAGCGCCGAGCTCGCGTCAACAGTGCTGCCAGAATTTCAGAGTCACAATAAGCTAGATTGAAGGAAAAAACAAGCAATTCGCAATTCGCATCACTTAGCTCCAATTGTTGCTATTCAAAAGAGGCAATATGCTTTCCGATTCGCGAAAATTCTGTTTATAAAAAAAGTTTCCACATTTTTCACTAATATCTAAATCTATCTGATATTACTGTAGTATGACTAAAAAATATTACCATAAATTTATGCAGAAAATTGCATTTTTATTTTAGTTTTATTTGCCCCTTAAAATGATCATAAAAATACTTTACAATCTATCGTCGTTATTTACATGATTTCCTAGAACTTTCAGCGCCGAGCTCACGTCAACGCCAACTTTGTACTGTTCGCAGATTAGCTATCCCACTTGCACCCACAGCGTGATCAGTGATCACACACATTTTAAAATAACAATCGGCGCTAGCGTCGACGCTGGCAGCGTTAAAAGCTCTAGCCCGAGCCACGGCGGCCTCACTATAAATTTTTTCTCATTTTACTTTAGTAACGAAACGAACGAGAAGCGAGCGTCACGCGCAAAAAAAAAGCATCGCAGGAACCGAAAAACGTCGCAAAATCCTTTTTTTTTATTGAATTTTAGCCAAGCGTGCAATGATTTTTTTTCGTGTGACGGCAGCGTCTCATACATCATAATTATTATTAAGCATAATTTGCATATTCATTTTCCAACGAATTTCGAACGACAAATAAAAACGAACAATTAAACGAACTCTCCGTGTTATCAGTATTTTTTATACAAACGACGAAAAAAAAAACCAACTACGAAGACGGCAGCAACAATAGAGAAGACAAAAAGAAGAAGAAGAATAAAACGAACCAGCGATTTTTTTTTGCTTCTTTAATTTTGGTGCTGTTTGAATGATTTGCGGCAAGCGTGAAAAATATTAACTCGAAAGCTCAGTTCAGTCTACGAAGCGTCTTGGCAGCGTGTGAACAAAGAATCTGCGTCGCTCTATTTGAAAAATAAAGTGGGTCTAAAGCAAGCGACGAAAGGAAAAACAACAACAAATAAATAAATAAAGAATTATAAAATATATTTGTGCACATAAATCTATGAATAGTGCGCGTGCTAAATCGAGGCAGATAGTTTATATATATATGTTTTTTAAAAAATTGTCTGCTCACCAGTGTATGTGTGACTCTGCTTGTGCATGTGTGCTGATAACCCCCCGCAGGAAAAATTTAGTTTAAAGTACACACTGATGCCCTACGCTACGTAGGCGTATACGTAATAAGAGCTCATTGAAGTTATTTCCAGAAAAAACCAACAAGTTGAACGTGTTAGCCGACATAAGTTAGTATATACATATACCATATATATATATATAGACATAATAATGATAAATTAGAAATGACGCAGTGTTAAAGCTTTAAGGTTTATCATATCTAATCAATTGACTTCATGTCCAAGTATTCCAAGTAATGTTAAGAACAATATTTACTAATACACCGCCAGCAACAACTACAAAATATAAAAAGAAAAGAAAAGAAAACAAAAGTGAACGTCGATCACTGGGCACTTGAGAATTTTTTTCTTTAGCTGCGGCGATTGCGATAAGTCGATTCATTTATGCCTCGTATTATGCCATAGAAGAGCATATATGGAGCACAAAGATTAAGTATTTCGAACCAAAACACGCTTATGTCCACCTGGCGTATGCGCTATATGCAAAAATTCTTCTCTTAGTCAACGTCTCAAGCCTTAAAATATTGTAAATAGCTAAAAAAAAATTAAGAGACGCCCACACAACAAATTTTGTGTTGATTTATTTTGGCGCTTCTGCTCGAGTCTTTTCGCCAAAAATGAGAACTGTCTAAAATTAGATTCGATTCGTAATGTGACCAAAAAAAAAAACCAAAAAAAAAGAATAAAAATATAAATAAAATAAATAAAAGTTTTGCTCGCGTTTCGTTTCCTCGTTTCTGGCAATCTCCTCAAGTGCTTAAGTGCCAAAAAAGATTTTACAGACTCAATTCAATTGTTTCCTTCTTGCTTGCATTGTGATGCTGTTTGAATAGGAAAGCATAACAAAAAAAAATTGGTTTTCTTAGAAAAACCACAAGTGTTATTCAGATCGACGTTCAAAATAATTGGCTCGTTAAAGTATTTTTATGCAAGACATTTGTTTATGAAATATTTCGTATTGGCTTACCAGAAAAGTATTCCTCTTCGTCTCAATTTGTTGTCGCGTTGTTTGCTGCAGGAGTTGCTCGCAGCCAATATTCTCTTCTCCTAAAAGTTTTGTTTATTGAGTACAAAATATCATCTCGCTTCTTTGGTTTGACTCTTATAAAACTCTCTTTTGGTTTCTCCTGCTTATTACATTTGACGATAGTTTTCCCTATTTTTGTGTATGTGTGTTTTCGTTCAGTCTCTTCTCTGATCCCTCTCTTTAGGCTCTCTCTTTTATTTGTGTTATATTTGACGGATGTGCTGCGTGCATGGCACACTTCCTTCTCAACTTTATATTCAACGAAAGTTCTCACACTTAAAGTTGAGTGTAAATTTAACGAAAGAGTATATCCTATTCTCTCATATTCATGTAGTATATATTGTCGTAATTAATGAATGTTTTTATTTTGCTCTCAGTATATCCTTTTCTTCGTATTTCTAGTTATTTTAAGAATTTGCCATTTCTCGTCTAAGTAGTTAACTTGAGTATTAAGCGATACGTCTTATCTGTCCATAGACTGACATCTGAGCATCTGATATGTATCTATAAGTATATAAATATATATATATGATATATATATATATATATATATATATATATATATATATATATATATATATATATATAGATAGATAGATAGATATACGTTTTATGACTTCTTATCTGCCTTGCGACATACTCAGTTTCTTACACTTAATAAACTTAGTAAATAGAGGAGTATTGAGGGGTATATTGGTTTTGTCTTAACTTATATATAAGAAGGGTTTCCTATTTCCTGAATATGACTAAAAGTCGATTCTGGCATAATTTCTAATTCTAATAAATTAATAAATTTAATGAGCTGGTGAAAGAAGAGCTTGGTCTACTTAAAGTTTAAAAATATATACGATCAAATGGATATAAACTTAAAAGGATGACTAAGGACTCAGAGTATTAGAGCCTCGGCCAATGGCAATTGATGAAGTTTAGTCCATTTCTTCTTGAAGTCTTTAATATGACTAGGCCATAAGTCATTGGACATTTATCACATTATTTTCTTATCAGGGAAGATGTCACAGAGCTGAAATAAAACCATCTATCAGCAGTTTTGCAAATATACGCTGCCATTTCAATGTAAAAAGAAAAAAGAAAAATCAAAACAAAACTAAACTTTATAAAGGCGAGCGTCGCTAAGCGCCTGCCATAAAGGCGAGCAGATAGCAAAAGTTGTATAAATATTAGATATAGATAGATATGTATGTGCTCTAGATAAGCAAATATTTGGGTGAAGGCGGCTAACTCGCATTCCTGGAATTTTTCTGTCTCGAATCAAAGTGAATGTTAAGTCTCAATATGTCAATGATGATTATTAATCATGCTCTCTATCTAACTATCTCCCTCTCTCTTTCTCTCCTCTTTGTGCTCGCCTCCCTTGCAGGTTGTTAATAGCAGCAGCAGCAGCACAACGACGCGCGTGGAAAAGAAATCCCAGCGCTTGCATCACATAACATCATCATCATCATCATCGACAACACAAGCATCGTCATCATCATCGTCGTCGTCGTCTTCCTCGTCATCGACGTCTTCGGAAATGAAGGCCGCCGCCGTTAAGCGGGATCTCACTGATATCAAAGTCTCCATGTCGGAAATCGAGAAGCTGACAGCGGCGCCAAAGCCAGCGCCAGCGCGCAATCATCCATCGATTGATGACCTCAAGGGTTTCAACAGCGAATATACCATAGAGAAGCTGAAAAACAAGTGAGCACCACTGCAACCACCACACAAAGAGAGACAGACATCCTAAATCTCATCGCTTTGCTTTGCTTTTGCAGAATTCGCGCCTCGTTCGAGAATCTGGTGGATGGCAACGATGATGGCAGCTGCCATGGCATTGTGACGACTCCCGATGGCGATGACGACTGCACACATCAACATTTTGGCAGCGGGCTGGACCTGACGCATCCGACGGCAGCGCAGCTAAGCACTAGCAGCGGCTTAAGCGGCTCGAATAAAACCATCGATACCATCAAATTTGAGGAGAAGCGCTCCAAATCGATGGCCACCACCAAAGTGGTGGCCGATGGCTTCAGCTCCGAGCAGGCGACCAGCAATTCAGCGGAAATGAAGCGACTGCAAACTGGAGACATCGACTACAAAGAGGCTAAGGCTGCGTCGGCGATGCGACATCGTTTGGAAATGGATGGCGTCAAAACGGAAGAGAATGCAGCCGTTATGCAGGTGAGCGCCGACCGTCAATCAATCAATCAATCACAGATAATTCGTTGCGTAGCCAGTTACATGCTTCAATAATCTAGCCATTGAACTTAGCAATTAAATCTGTGTCTAACTGACGGCAAAGCTCTGCAAAAGCTTTCTGTTGGCTAGTGACGCAGCGCTCGCTCGAACCACGCCCGCTACATCCCTTGCTAGACTGTGTGGCGCAACCCCTAGGGCAAAGCTCGAGCGAGCCCAACCGTTAGACCGGGCCACTCCTTTCAGTTGAAGTTTGTCGCGTGCATGTTAGAGTCGCATAAGGCACACGCGGCGCCGAACCAGAGCGGGAACTGTCGCTGTTAATGGCTGTGAAATATTCAGTGAAAGTTGCTTAAGAGACCCAAAAATCGATTTTCTTGCTATATGTTTGCGCGGCGCCAACAAGTAGGTAACAGTCTGCGGCGAAATACCATCGCGTATACGTAATATGTTTCTCTACAAGTGCCAGCGCGTCCCGTGGAGTCCACATCTCGTGCGACATTTGTGCTCACCCAAGGGCACCGGCAAGGTCTCGATGCTAAGAAAAATTCAGGTACTTACCCGGCTGCAAGTTGTGCCAAGCGACGTTGCCGCTGGCAACGCCAGCCAGTGACCAGCTTATCTAATCAATGCACGGGGAAAGACACGATGGAGTCAAGGGTGCGCGCGGGTGTCTATAGGGGCTGAGGAGGGGCGGCTAAACACTGGAACTATGCCTCCCCATTGCAAATTAGCATAGATGATTTTATGATGCGCCTCATTAAAGGTTGTCAACAACGCAATTCCCGCTGGCTGATGAAATTTTATTGCACCCATTGCATTAAATAATGTTCCGCTAAAGGTCACAAGTTAACAACCAGCTAATATTATAGTGTATACATAAATGGAGTTATTAAATATGCTATATATCATCAGGCAAGGGTCAACGTAACCCAAAAGCTGTTGTTGCTGCGTTTGTTAAGAATGTGTGTGAGTTGCGGCCACGGCGCGTATACTTAACATTTCATGTCTGTGAATTGAGTTTGCGATTGAAAAGATTTTTTTAATGAAAAATATATCTAAAATTTTAATAGAACAATTTTATTTGCTTCAGCTTAAAGTTTCGAGCGTGTAAAATAAAATCAGGTTTATTTTTAAATATATCAGATCAAGTTATTGCCTTTATATTTATATGTTATATATATATATATATGTATTTGCATGTGTGTATGTATAATATATAATGGTGTTTGCCCTTAATCTTGAATCTTAATCAAATTTTGAAGATATGACATCCGAATTCATTT
This sequence comes from Drosophila mettleri, assembly GCA_035047625.1. Taxonomy (NCBI): domain Eukaryota; kingdom Metazoa; phylum Arthropoda; class Insecta; order Diptera; family Drosophilidae; genus Drosophila; species Drosophila mettleri. Next base: position 10,907,879 of record JAWNPI010000103.1, read on the forward strand.
TATAGTCCCATTTTTTATCAGTTGTTATTATTTCTTATTTTTGTAGACAATTCTATTTTGGTAAGCTTAAATTTACCATCATAAACAGACATAAGCTCCGGTCATTCTTTTAGTATTTTGTTGAACTTAAATAAAAATAAATGTCTGCTGAAAGCTTCGATGATATTAAATAAATTCTTAAAGCATTTTCCAATTAGTTGAAATCTTTATAAATCAAATATTTAAGAAAATACATTTTGCATTAATCAAAGCAAATGAGAGTTTCGCAAACTGCGTCCTCCACATATCCAGCAAGAGCCCATAAAATGGCCTGGCAAATGGCCAAAAGTCGACACGCTCCATGTGGGGCAAACAGTTGCTAATTGTTTATCCCACGATCATAAAACCCAGCAGACTTTTGTGATATTCGCTAGGAGAACATTTTTATATCAATTTACTATGTAAAATCAAAAGTTTTTCCAATTTCGATCTCGAACTTCAAAGACATGCCCTTAAGAATAAAACCCATGTATAGAGAACTGATATTATTTGAATTATTTCGCTGTTTGCTCTCTATAGGAATTTCTTTAGAATTTCGCTTGTTGTTGGGGCCAAAAGTTGTATTTTATTTTCGAACATTTTTCTTTTTTAAATAAAATGGCACTGAGTGCCGCGCAGTTCTCAGTATCAGACAAGCGATCGACGCGAGCGTTACGCTATATAGGCGAGAACTTTTAAATACATTTATTTAAATACGGAACAGTCATATATATATATGTGTGTTATATATTTATACAGAAATGTGTATATATGCTTAACTATATAGAGAAGAGCTGTGAAATGTAATTTGTATATTGGCACCAAAGACAACGACGACGACTTCCTAATTATAATAAGAAAACACAATTGAATGACTCGTGTAGACAAATGCCAAAATAATCAGAGAATCAAAAAGAAAAAGCATCAGAAGGGAAACAAGTGTTCGACTAACTGAAAAACACATAATTAGAACCTGACCTTCGCGGCGACTTATTTATACGAAAGTCTATGTCGTATAGCACTTGTGCCGACTGAACGAAGAAGCAACAAGTTTGATGAAATTCTATGAGCATTGTGCTCATAATTATAATATAAGCAAACTTAACGAAATGAAACAATCATAACATGTGATTAGAGTTCTTCAAATAAATGTAACGAAACTGCAAAAATATATAAATTTAACGAAACTCCAAATATACTTAACGAAAGTGCACTTCTCTGCAGTATTAACGAAAATTCAAACTGTGGTTTAAAGTTCTTTAATACTTGAAGAGAATTTACCAACGAGCAAACTTAACGAAAGGTTCATATATTCCATTGAGAGTTATTCAAACGAAAGAAAACATATATAAGTTCTGCAATATCTGACGAACAATTACTAAGTTACAAACTTAACGAACTCGAAGCTAAAGCTAATTCAACGAATATCAGCTTAAAAAACAATGGGCTATCGCATGAGAAAATATGTGAGATATATATGTTAAGCATTCGTTAAGTTATGCCCTATATATACATATATATATTATCTGTTGTATATCTGTGTGCCTTTGTACATATCATGCATATATCATTTGCACGTTCGTCAAGTCTCGTTAATTATTCTCAGATTCTACTGTAATACAGTAATAACTATTTAACAGTGGTGTAAATTTTTGTAAGCCTAAATTGTCGGTCAGTGTCATACATATATATAGATATATATATGCATATATATATTTGTTATACATATGTATATTAATACGACGTTCCGTCGAGCGACATTCTCCGAGCACACACACACACTTACACTCACACACACACCCACCATCTTTTATACACACAGACAGAGCGAAAGCGTCAGCCGATTTGTGCGCTATTTTTATGTGAATCAAAATAAATAATAAACTGTATTTAATCGTATATAAATACTCGTATAACAGTGAGACCATAATATTGCACGTTCACGCTGTGTTATACTTGAAATATTTCAAAAACCAGAACATCGTATTGTTCGATCGGCCACTGAGACAGTTCAGCTCTGCCGCCTGACATTGGAAAATTCCAGTACGTCTGACACGCTCCTACGTTCTACGCCCTACGCCCCAGTCTCCACACTCCGCTCGCTAGTTGCCATCGGCCATGTCGAATCAACAGAGCCAGCCGCCGTGGCCCGTGCGCAAGGGCATTTTTCGTTCGAGCGGCCAATCGGAGTTTGTGCCCAAACGTTCGCCCAGCCCCATCGTTGAGATGCCATTGTCGCCGCCGCCGATTGGCTCGCCCGTTGGCCGCTTTGCCGCCCACAATAGTAGTCCGCTGTCGCCGCCGCCGCAGCCCATACAAGTGGTCGGTGGCGTCGGTGGCATACCGCTGACGACTGCAGCCACAGCTGGCATGTCCACAACGTCCGCTGCCCGAATGTCTGGGGCTTCGAGTAGCTCTGCCTCGTCGGCTGCCAGCGCCTCGTCATCGTCGTCTTCGAGCTCGAGTTCCAGTTCGAGTTCCAAGTCTCATACAAGAGTACGTAAAAGTTCTAATCCCCCTTTGCAGCCAGTCACCACCGTCTGCCCCCTTTCGCCACCACACACAACAACAACAACAACAACGCCCAACAGCAGCAACCACAACCACACTTCAAATAACAACAACAACAACAGCAAAAATATACGCGAAATACCCATTGAGGTAGAACAAAGCAAGGTATAACAGTTGGCATGGTTTGAGTTTAATATTTGTATAAGACTGGTATAAGAGTTTCGTAGCTTTTATACTCAATTAGTAGAGCATGTAATTGGCAAAACGCATATATATATATATATATATATATATATAAAACATAACATCAACAACTGTTATAACAGCCCCTTTAGAGCTAGCTTATGTATAACACTTATTAATTGCTTTGCTCTCTCTCTCTCTCTCTCTCTCGAATCACCCTGTGCAGGAGGCACTCTCACTGCGCACCGGCGACATCACACAGCAGGCGAGCAACAAGGTGGCCGCCGCCAGTATTAAAGTGCAGAGCGACAATTTCTCCGCCGACAAGAAGGCCATCTCGCAGTCGCAGCAATCGCAGACGATGACTTCGAATGGCATCATCAGCCAGGAGAAGCACGTGTCGTCGGCCTCGCAGGCCAACTACTCCATGACGCACAAGGGCGTATCCAGTACGGGCAGCAGCATGATCTCTTCCTCCTCGCAAATGTCTGCCACCAATGGCCAGCTGGTCAAGCTGAAGGATCTCAAGCTGGACGATCTGATGTCATTGACAGCCGGCAGTGGCCAGCAGGAAATCGAACAGGCAATCAACAAGTATTCGAATGTGCTGATCTCGTTCGTTAGCTCCCTGCAGGACGATGATAGCAGCGTGGACGCCGGCGGCGGCGAGAAGTCCGTCTATCTGCAAAAGATCAACGAGGTGATAAAGCGCGCCTGGGAGGTGCCCACGCACGGGCACGAGCTGGGCTACTCCCTGTGCAATTCGCTGCGCCTGAGCGGCGGCCTCGACCTGCTCATGATGAACTGTGTGCAGCAAAACGAACTGCAGTTCTTTTCCGCCCAGCTGCTCGAGCAGTGCTTGACCACAGAGAATCGTTCGCATGTCGTGGACAATGGCCTCGAAAAGGTCGTCAATGTGGCCTGCGTTTGCACCAAAGAGACCAAGAACATGGAGCACTCGCGCGTCGGCACTGGCATCCTGGAGCATCTATTTAAGCATTCCGAAGGCACCTGCTCCGATGTCATCCGCCTGGGCGGCCTCGACGCGCTGCTCTTCAAATGTCGCACCAACGACGTCGAAACGCTGCGTCACTGCGCCAGCGCCCTGGTCAATCTGTCGCTGTACGGCGGTGCCGAGAACCAGGAGGCGATGATCATGCGCAACGTGCCCATGTGGCTGTTCCCACTGGCCTTCCACTGCGACGATAACATCAAGTACTACGCCTGCCTGGCCATTGCCGTACTCGTTGCCAACAAGGAGATCGAGGCCGAAGTGCTCAAGTCGGGCTGCCTGGATTTGGTCGAGCCCTTCGTCACCTCACACGATCCGTATCAGTTTGCCAAATCGAATCTGTCGCACGCCCACGGCCAGAGCAAGCATTGGCTGGAGCGACTGGTGCCGGTGCTCAGCTCTAATCGCGAGGAGGCACGCAATCTGGCCGCCTTCCACTTCTGCATGGAGGCGGGCATCAAGCGCAAGCAGAACAACACGGACATCTTTCACGAGATTGGCGCCATCGAGGCGCTCAAGACTGTGGCCAGCTGCCCCAATGCGATCGCCTCAAAGTTTGCGGCGCAGGCGCTGCGTCTGATTGGCGAGACGGTGCCCCACAAGTTGTCGCAGCAGGTGCCGCTGTGGTCCGTCGAGGATGTGCAGGAGTGGGTGAAGCAGATCGGCTTCCATAGCTATTTGCGGCAGTTCGAAGAGTCGCAGGTCGACGGCGATCTGCTTCTGAAGCTCAATCACGACAATCTGCGCAACGATATTGGCATTGCCAATGGCATTCTCCTCAAGCGTTTTGAGCGTGAGCTGCAAAATCTCAAACGCATGGCCGACTATTCGTCGAAGGACACGGCGCGCATGCATCAGTTTCTGGCCGAGATCGGGCCCGACTACTGCACCTACACATATGCCATGCTGAACGCGGGCATCGACAAGAATACCCTGCCCCACATCAATGAGGATATGCTAATGACCGAGTGCGCCATCAAGAATGGCATACATCGTCTGCAGATTCTCAGTGCGGTCAAGAATCTGGAGAACTCGCTGCCAAGCTCATCCGAGGAGAATATGGCCAAAACGCTCGACGTATTCGTCAGCTACAGGCGCTCCACGGGCTCCCAGCTGGCCAGTTTGCTAAAGGTGTGTGCCGACTCCGTGCCGAATCGAAGCATCGTGACTTAACTCCTTCTTCCTCTACCCATTTGCAGGTTCATCTTCAGCTGCGTGGTTTCTCAGTGTTCATTGACGTGGAACGCCTGGAGGCTGGCAAATTTGATAACGGTCTACTCAACAGTATTCGTCAGGCAAAGAACTTTGTCTTAGTATTAACGCCAGACGCACTGCATCGCTGCATCAACGATGTCGACTGCAAGGACTGGGTGCATCGGGTGAGCACATGATTAGACTCGGTCTCTGTTTATGCAATTAACTAATTGAAATATATATTTTCTGCGGTGTGCTAGGAAATTGTGGCTGCCTTGGAGTCCAACTGCAATATAATACCCATTATGGATCAACAGTTCACGTTTCCGGACAATCTGCCCAACGACATGTGCAGCGTGGCCCACTTCAATGGGGTCAGCTGGATACACGACTACCAGGATGCATGCATCGATAAGCTAGAAAGGTATATAACCGGCGCAATTCGGACTAAAGGAATGCTGACCAAATAGTGCCACAAACTTTCCCTCTCTCCCTCTCTCTCTCACACTCTCTTAGTTACCGTAGCTATATTAGTTTTTCAATTAATAATTCTATTAGTTTTAGTGCAATTTATTAATATCGTTAAATTCAATCTCAATCTCAATCTCAATACATTCCCAAACTTAATTTCGCCCTCTTCCGTTGCGGCAGATTTTTGCGCGGCGAAAAGAATGTCGATCGCATTGCGGCTATGGCACCTGGTACGCCCGGCGTGGCGTCTTACCAAAGAATGCACAGCAATGACTCCGACTATCAGCAGAGTGGTGCAGGCGGAGGCGGCAGTGGCAGCGGCGGCGGCGGCGGTGGTGGCGGCAGCGGCGGCGGCGGTGGCGCAGGCAGTGTGGTGGATGGCCTAATGACGGCCAATGGCAGCGGACAAGGTGGGCCAACGAGTACAGCAACTGCTGCAAATCAGAGTCAGAATGCGGGTTCGAATGCGAATTCGAGTGCCAGTTCAAGTCCGAATCCAAATTCGAATGCGAATGCGAATCAGACCCAGCTACAGCGTAGACTAGGCCATCGAGACCACTTAGGCTAGCCTCGAATATACAGCATCCAGCATATGTTTAGCAAGACAGAGAAGATGATGATGATGATGATGATGAAGAAGAAGAAGAATCCTCGATGCGGAAACATCCTCAAGCGAGACTGTCTCCCTCGCTCTCTCTCTCTGTCACTCTCTCTATCTATCTTTAGTATACCAACACTCACTCACACACACACACACACACACACTCTTACTCACTCACTCACTCACTCACACACATACCACTCTCTATCTACTCTAAAGAAAAACCAACTTAATTATTAATTAATTTAATTTTGATTGCAAACTCGAAACTCCCTAAATTCACGAGCAGCTAATCACCAGGCAAATAGATACCGGCAATCCCCCTCACCGGCTCGCCAGCGCGGCAGCACTTCCCTCTTGAGCTATGGGCGTGGCCAGGCGAAGCGGTCCAATATTCTGCCACCGTATCGCACACAGCAGGCGACGCTGCTGCACAAATCCGGCGCTGGCTCCGCATCGATGCAGAACATAATGCCGCAGCCATATGTGCCGCCGCGACGCAGCTCGGCTGCCGGTTTGGTGCACAATGCGAGCGTTGCCAATGGCTATCGGTCGCACAGCGTGGACGGGCTGCTGGATCAGGCGGCGGCAGAGGCGGCTGGCTGCAGTCAGGATAGCTTGAGCACGCCCGAGCAGCGTATAGCGAAAGCAGCCGCCATGGTGGCCGCCGGCAGCACAGCGCTGACCAATGCCAGCTCCACGTGCACGCTGCAGCCGGAGGACGAGTCACAGCCCGAGGAGGAGGCATGCCCAGTGACGCGACGTGAGAAACAGAGCCTGGCGCCGCCCAATGTGCAGCAGCATCGCAAGTCGCGCAGCCTCGACCACATTTTGTCCAAGCAAACCTTGGCCGAGCTGCTGCCGCCCAGCAGCGAACCCACTGACGAGACCCAGAGCATGCAGAATCTGGCATTGCCACCGACGCCGCAGCCGCAGCGACGCGACACGAGCAGCTCCTCAAAGTCGCCGACGCCAGAGCGGCCCATGCAGCGCACTGTGACCAATCGCCGGAGCCCGGACGGCGTCAGCTCCACGGAGAGTGATCGCGACGATGCGCAGTCGGTGAGATCGCTGGCGGGGCAGCACGGCAATCAGCAGCGAGCGTCGGCGCATGTGCATCGCGGTGGCAGCCAGAATAGCAATAAGACGTCCAACTCATCGCTGGGATCGAACAATAGCGCCAACAATAAGACGATCTTTAATCGTACGATGAAAAAAGTGCGCTCGCTGATCAAAAAGTAAGAAAAACCAACCAAAAAGCAAAGCTAGAACAAAAGCAAGAGCAAGAGCAAGAGCAAAAGTAAATGCGAAATGCGAAAGATGATTCGCTAGTTCTGCTAGTTGCTCGCTCGCTACTTCCATTCGCTACTTCCTAATACACATTCTAATGCACATGCCACATATGCTCACCTGAATCAATTATACTGTCTGATAACGTCTTTCACATTCACTAAAGCTAACCTTTTTACTCGCTACGTGCTACTCGCTGCTCGTTACTCTTTACATTTGTGCCATGTTTCTAAAACCGAATCTCATGCATCATACATACACCCTGAAGACACTTCCCCCTACACACTCTTTCTACTTACCTGGGCCCAGTTACACTACCCTTCGCTCTCTTTATCACTCCTTGTATGTCTTTAGATCTTCCTCTCTCCTCTCTCTCGCTCTGTGGTGATGGTATTCGTTCGCTATCTTTACTTATCTCTCGTAGCTCGTTGTTTTAAGATTCGTTAAGTTTAGCATCCACTAAAAACTTGCCTGCGTTGCCTCCGTTGCAAAACTTCTTGAACGCCTCTCTTTGAGTCTAAATCTATTTGCCTTGTGATTAGTTGACAAAAAAAAAAAAAAAAAAAACAAAAACGAATTTAAATTGCAAAAAAACTAATTTAGAAACTACTCTTAACGACTGCACACATAACTTAAACATAATTTATATTACAAGAAAAACAAACTAAACTAATTTTACATACAAGAAACAAAAATACAAAACAGTTTATAATTTTAGTTACGTCTAATATTTATTATCAAAAATTGTAAAATTTCTATTTAAAATGCAATTTTTTTTGTAACCGTCCGAAAAAATTAAAAAAAAAAAAGAAAAGTTAATTCAAATAACCACAAAATACTTAAGTGATATTTAAAGATATATGAAAAAGAAACAAAAACATTAATTTAAAAAGATCCAAGCCGAAACTAAATGCTGTACAATATTTTATAATTTTTAGCAAACGAGACTTAAGGCATAACTTTTATTGATTTTTGCAATATATATAGTTACATATAAAATTAATAACGAAATAGTGCCTAAAAATTGGATTAGTCTTAAATAAAATGTGAATCATTCAAAGCATTATTGTGTCTTATTGTCTACGCCCCCCTCACTCATGTGATATAAGCGCCCCGCTTTAACAGCCATACCCAAAAAAACTATATCATATGCATGCTCATTTCTCAATACTATATATATATATAGTATATATTTATATGTGTATTTATGTTTTCGTTTTGTTCTTGTTTTCTAATATTCGTGGTTTGTCAATCAGTAAAAATTAAAATTCCAATTTTTAATGGGTTTCATCCATATTTTTCTCTTTATTATATTTTTTTTTTTGTTTTTATTTGTAGACCATAAAAGCGCAATTTGTTGTACTTGTTGTTATTGTTGTGGCTGTGCACCCGCCCCCGCACATAACCGATTCGAATTCAAGAACTCAAGAACTCATCATTCTACACATCCAAGAAAATGTCAACGCATCACAGGGTGATTCGTCGTCCAGCTGTTGCAAGCCAACAAAACATTCATTGTTATTTATTATAAAATCAATAATCAATAAATGTGTATATTTATACATATACACAAAACAGACTAACTAACTGTCTCTTCTGTATATATAACAAAATTCCCTTCAAATATATATATATATATATATGTATATATGTATTATAGCAACGATCTGGATGACGAAGAGCTCTCCGGTATTATTCTGTCCAAGGCGACGTCTCCAAATGCTGGCCGCATGATATTTTGGTAGTTATACGAATTTTTAATAAATAAAAATACTCGATGTACTCGAACAAGAGAAACGAAAAAGAAAAACAAATAACGAAATATCCCAAGTCTCTAATCACTCTAAACTCATCGATGATGATCAGATTTATAAAAATATATGCTCTAAATTTCGCAGCTCCTATTTTTTTTTCTATTTTTTTATAAGGCTTCTCTACCGATTTGATCTATTAGCCACCAAAAAAATATACCCTGTCGACCAAATTTCTATTTAAGATTATTATTATCTTCTAGTAGGCTTTGTTTTCTGTTTGCTGTCAGAGATTTGGCTATGCTTAGTTTGTTAGTCGTAACCAATATTTCGTAACATTGAGATACATTTTGGTGGAAATAAGAATTTAGATTTTTTTTTCATATTTGTAGGAGCTGTGGAGTTTGTGGTGTAGGCAGGACATAATTTAAATTAAGTGCCATGTTGATCATAGAACCAGCCAAGGAATTAGTTCTTGAGGGGCCATTCAATCGTGCCATTTGCACGAAGATTGTGGTATTCAATCCGAGCAAGAAGAAGCGCATCGCGTTCAAATTAAAAACAACAACGCCGCGCCTGTTCTTCGTGCGCCCCAATGTGGGTCTGGTCAAGCCCGAGGAGGAGATCGTCATTGATATATTCGTCCATCCGATATCGACTGACATTTATGCGCAGCGCCATAAGTTTATGATGCAGGCCGCCGATGCGAGTGATCAAATTGATGATTTGCACAAGTTCTGGAAGAATATCAGTCCATCGACCATCTGGGATACCAAACTCAAAGTCAAATTGGTCGAAGGCCAGGTGAATGATATACAACCGATGCATGCAGATAAGATCGAAAGCATTGGCATGCATCAACAAAGGGACAACATGGACCCAATGACTAACCTAATAGAACACGTGAATGTGCTGGAAGAAGATCGTCACGATTTGGTGGATCAGGTTGAGACGCTCACCGCAGAAAAAGATGAGCAGCGAGAGTTAGCGGCTGTGAAAGTGCAGAAGCAAAAGGGCAACGCTTTCTGGGTATTCATGGCGATTGTTACTATTCTGTTTGCTGCCTTTATGGGCGGTTTGGTCGCAACAAAATTAATGTAAAACATTCGCAGACATGACGCACGTGATACATATGTATGATAAACTACATTATAAACAATTAAAAAATACACAACGCGCAAATTTCCAAAGACGTTTTACATTTCAGCCCTTATGCAACACTGGTGAGCCTGTTAAATTAGTTACGGCATGTGGCAGCGCTGCATTCTCTAATTTGGCGGTGTGGCAACACCAATATTTGTTTGCAGCTATAGCAACTAGCGTTTGGTACGCTTAATTCTGACATTTGAATATTTTATTTATCAATTTGCAATTTTTTTATTTAGTAATCATGTTGTGAGTAATGAGTGATACCGATACCGACGACACAGATCAGTTGCTGCAAATACCAGCCAATTACTATACAACGCGCCTGGCCATGATGAGCGCAGCTACCGACGCAGATGCACTTGCTATGCCGCCGCCGCCGCCGCTGCCGCAAGCGTCAACAACAGCTGCGTATCAGTTTTTGAGACCCGACGCAAAGTCGGAGTTGAATCAAATAAATGCGCGTCTGCAAAACATTGAGCTGGAGCGTCAGGAGGAGCAGCGACGTTTTGATGCGCCCTCGGATATGTCCACAATTTCATCGAGTACAGTGCGCACGGCTATGGGCAGTCGACCGCAACGCGAGCTGCACGGCATGGTGCACTCAACGCCCAACAAGGGCGGCCATCGGCCGGAGGAGAAGCTGCTGGTGGAGATCGATAACTATCTGGATGACAACAATGTCTGGCAGCACCACAACCACAACCAGCAGCAATATTATCAGCACCACAGCGATGATCACTTGCGGTTGCGTGGCCATTCGACACAGGCGCAGGAGTCGCAGCAAACGGCGACTTCGCTGCCAAGCATACGACTGGCCGTGTCAAATTCTATAAGTAATGAGAACAAGCTGATCAGTCTGAGTGAGCTGTGGGGAAAAAATAGCATGGCCGGCACAGTTGTAGCAAACAATATGTCTGTACAGCAGGGCATGAATTCTCTAAAGGAAGAGCAGCTTCGGCGCCAACACTTGGAGAAAATGGTGCAAACACTGCAGTCGCAGCTGCTGGAGTATCAGCAGCGCATGTCGGTGGCCTTAGAGGTGGATCGCTCGAAGGACAACGCCCTGCAGCACGCCGAGCAACAGCTCAACACTCTCAACTTTGAGGTGCAAAAGATGCGCGACGTGATGCACAGTTTGGAAGCGGAGCGCAACGACAATAACGGCAGATGCGATGCGTTGCAGCGTGAGCTGTCTCAGGCGGTGGGCTTGGCTACGAAATTTCAGGATAAGACAGATAAATTGGAGGCTGAGCGAGAGCGTTGCCTGCGCCAGGCAAGCGAGGCAATGCAGAAGCAAGAGCAAGCTGAGCTGCAGTTGCAAAGCAGCAAACGTGCCGAGGAGCTGGCTCACATCGAGTACAATAAGTTGCGGGATAAGTTCGCCAAGGCGGACTATCAACTGGAGAAGGTAAGTTCCAATCTTACCCGTACTCTACTCTCTTTTATTAAAGTCTTTTTGTGCCCATAGCTGAAAGCGCGCATTGAAGAACTAGAAAGGGACAAGTCTACGCTGCAGCATCAGAAGGAAATGCTGCAGGAGTATCATCAGAAGCAAAAGCTCCGCGCCGATAATCTGGAATTACAGCGCAAGTCTTTGCAAGAAGCCGTGGCGAATCTTACCCAAAATGAGGTATGCCTGCAGCTGTCACATTTAAATAACTTCAATGTTTCATTTTGCATTGCGGCCTTGCAGGTAAATCTCAAGAAGAAGCTGGATATTCAGCACAAGTCGCTGCAGCAACACTACCAGCAGCAAATGGAAAATGTGGTGTCCAAGAAGATGCAAGAGTTTCAGGTGCACATCGACAAATCAGAGGAGCATTTGAAGACAGAGGCGCGCGACCGCGAGCATCTGATTGCTGAGCGAGCAGTTAAGCAGCTGGAGATGATCAACGAGAAGAACAACCAGGAGTTGAGTCTCGTACAGGAAAAGCACAATGAGGAGGTGGAGCTCTATCGTCTGCAGCTGGCCAATGCATCTAAGAAAATAGACGAGCTGGAGTACTTGCTCGAGGGCTTTAGGTCGAGGCGGTAAGCCAGTTTATATAGATTACAGATTACAGATTATATATTTATATATCTCTTTGCACTTACAGTTCGGACATTGCCGAAAGGCTGCATGACGTTATGGAAGCGCAATGGCAGCAGGCGCTGGCTATACTCACTTCGCCCAATCAGACGTTTCAGGTGCCAAACAGCGAATCGGAAAGCGCCTCGCCGGAGCTGAACGTGGCGCGTCACTATGCCGACACACCAAAGACAAGCAAAACTAAATGCATCACAAGTGCCGAGAAGAACAATTTGGATTCGTCGGCCAAGAAGGAGCCCTCATCACCCATGGACCGGCTGCAAGCGTACATTGAGCTGCTGCTAAGCAAGTCACCAAGTGATTTCGAAAAGCTCGATAAGATACTCGCCATGAACAGTAAGCCCAGCCCCAAGCCACAGAAGCGTAATTCCCCCAGCGCCACCAAACTACCGCCGTGGAAGTCCTGATAATTAAACAAATTAGAATTTAGTTAATTTGTATTTAACAGTTTGATCTGGTCTGATATTAATGCAGAGGCATATATTTTTATAAACCGTTTTGCTCAGAAGTTGTGAAACTAAATTGTTTATATTTGCTAAAAGAAATAACAAAGGAAATTTATTGCTAATTTACAATTGCAATAATTTAAGGCAGCACAGCAAACTTCTTAAGCGGCCAATGCATTTTAGCCATTAAAGAAAACCAAGAAATAAAAAATTTGATAAATTGTACAAATTATTTGGTAGAAAAATGTATTTTAATAGCTTTATATACCTATGGCTATAAAACTAATATGTGTGTATATGTATTTGATTGCGGCCAGTCGATCATGCATGTGACTTGAGCCCGATATCATTTTGATTCATCAGCTACTCTGTGTTTATGTGTCTGTCATTGATATGCTTTGAGTTTTCGATGTGGGCTTGGATGCGCCCAATTACTTGTAAACAATTTGGGGGAACTTTGGTGCATTGCCGTGCAGACCTTCCGATTCCCATACCTGGATGTGGGAGTCCTTTGTCAACACCACCAAATGCTGATGCGTGGAGTAAATTATGCTGCAAATCAAAGAAAAAACATTTGAATCTCTTATCCAATTAAGTTGCAATTTTAGCTCACCTGTGTATGGGTGACGTGCCTGTTGTTAGCTCGCTGACGAAACTCAAATTCCAACTGGACCAGAAGCGCACGAAGCCGCCCTCCACAGCGGTGGCTATGACATTGACGCCAACGCCTTCCTTGATGTACGAATAGCAGACAGCTTGAATGCGATCCTCGTGGACCAGATGCTGCACGTAGCGTGCGTTGACCGAATGCAGACGCAGTATGGATTTGCCATTGGGATTGATGTTGACATTGACAAAATCATCCAGGCTCTCCTCCGTGACCTCGAAGCATTCGTCCGCTGCACTTTGCTTTGCAGCCGCTGCTGCTGCTGCTGCTTGTGGCTGCCGCATTGTGTGCACGGTGACTATGTCGCCGAGGGTAGGACTAATGGCGACATGCGTGATGGGCGACTGATGAATTTCCGCAGGACGTGCTATAGTTCGAACATAGCTCCAGCTAAGGGGCCAAGCAATAAATTAGTAAACGAAATCGTTTTGGTTATCGAGTAACTTACTCATTCAGATCCCAAATGACGGCGATGCCATCACGGCCGGCGGTCACAGCAATCTTAAACTCTACGGAGAGCGCAATACAAGTGATCTCATCCGTGTGCCGCACCAGAAATGTGGGACCCAACCAGGTTAGGTCAGCACCATCGCGCTGCAGAGCATCTCCGTTACATGAAACGCCCGAGGTGGACACAGAGGCAGACGAGTTTGTGGCATGCAGATTGCCCGACTCATCGGATGTTTCAGCACCTGAGCCGGAGCCCGTGCTCTTGGTGGTCATCTTGCGAAATGCTGAGTTATAGGATAGACGCAATCCACGCACATAGCTCTGACGGCTCTTGGTATGCGCGCGCTGCTGGCCATCCACGCCGCTGATGCACTTGTAGACGCTAATGCGACCGGACTTGTGGCCGAACCAGAGCTGATTGGAGTTCACATCGCAGCCACAGGCACTGATGTCATCGAAGTTGTCATTGTACAAAAGATTCTTGGGCTTTGCCTGCAATTTGTTCAGCGGCTGAATGCGCACAATGCGATCGTCGTAGCCCCAGGAGATCACATTGTACGTGTCCGGCTCGGCGCCTTGCATGACGCCTGCGCGCGCCGGCAACGCATACACCACGTTGGTGTTGCTGAAGCTGACGAGATGATCGGTGCCTGGAATTTTGTGTATGATCGCCCACGAGGGCTCCTTTAGCTGCGGCGAGCCGACGTAGACGCCCCAGCGCAATCCCTTCACACTAGACACAATGGGCGTGTCCACTAGAGCATAGTCCAGCGCTTTGCTGGATGGATGCGGCAGCTTGAACAGCTGACGTGGCATCTGGCCATACGTCTTTACCATGGTCTTGACTGCCTCACGCTCAATGGGATCGCTAATCGTCGAGTCGAGGAAAACGGCGTAGGTCTGGCAAGAGGTAAAAATGCTGATGAATGGAATTTAATGAATTCACTCTTAAACTCACCGCTGGATGGAACACATTGATAGCTTCCACGGCACTCTCTCCCGTCTGCTTATAGCCGAATATTAGATCGATCCAGTGATGTAGCTCATTGCGCACCAGCTCCGATTCCAGTGCCTGTCGATGGATGAGCACAAAGAGGCGCGGATCGCGCTGACACCAGATGGGCAACGTGACATCCTCAACCCTTTCGCCATTTTGACGGCAGCCGAAATTGAAGCGCTCAAAATTCTCGAACATTTCGGGCAGGCAAAAGAACTCGGGTATAAGTTCCTTGACATCCGTGGAGCTATCCTGACTGGCCAGGCAATATGTGGTGTTCAGCGCATGGAAGGTGCGATCCGGCAGGTCAAAGTTATTGTCTGTTGTGGACCATAAACCGATGAGTGGACGAACGTTTGCTGAGTGAGTGGCAATTACCTTGATAGCGCAGGAAATAGCTGGTGAAGGGCGGCACGCGCACCAGAAAGTGCAGAACGGTGCCAGAGTTCGAGTAGTGGGAGCTATAGTGATACGGCTTCAAGATCAATGAGCCCATATTCGTATTCGTACTCTCGATGTACTGTGAAAGAGATGTAGATAAAGATAATTATATAAGAGGTATTTTCCGGCCTCACTTACAGCATAGTTGTTGATGTAGTGCTGCTCATTCTTCTCCAGCTGCACTGCAATGGGTCGCGGCAGTCGTCGAAAATTGTGCGCTTCGCGCAAATCCAGGCACTCGGAGCTGTAGTTGGCCAGCACCCAGGGAAAGACTGGGTACTGCATGAGATCGTTGTAGGTGCGTCCGGCTATTTGATTGAGTGTCATCAGATACTCCCAATTGGTAAGCAGGCCCTCGCGCCACTGCTGCGTTATGGCCAGCACCTTGGCGTTGTCCGGCATCGTTACAATTTTATCACAGAATACCTCGCGCATGATCTTCCAGTCGTCGGCGTTTTGCAGCGAAAAAAACAGTGACTTGCTGCTGTCGAGCAAGATCTCGAATGCCTTCTCCTGGTGCTGGTAGCGCTTCAGCCAAATCTCAGTTATGTTCGATATATCACAGTTCACATTGAAGTATTTACAACGATATGTGGCCAGAAAATAGAGCTTCAGATCGGTTATAATTATCTCGCCGTCAATCTCACCGTCGACGGGCAAATATTTCGCGGCAAAATTGTAGAGTATTTGTGAGTTGAGCGATATGTTCAACTGTTGATCGTAGCTGGCTATCAAATAGTCCAGCGGACGCATATATTGATCTCTCTCCTCGCGCTGACCCTGCCCGGGACAGTAGTCGTTCATAAAGAATCGCCGGTCAATGTCCAAATGGCAGCGTCGCAGGCGCGTGTGCACACGCGACGGTCCCTCCGTGTCATCCAGTTCCCAGGAGCTGCAACAATAGAGATTAGTTTTGATGCCGGCAAAGATGTGATGCCCGAGGCATTGCCATTACCACTCGGCGTGCTCGTTGCAGTGCCAGGGTGCGCCCTCGTGGGTCATGCGACGTATGATCTCCAGCCATTTGGTGTAGGTGTTAGTGTCATCATAATCCTTCATGTGGCACATGAGCAGCTTGCGCTCAGCATTCTATAGACAACTAAGAGTTAATCGAGTTCACCATTAAAAGTAACGAAGCGACAAACCTGCAGCTCGGCCACGCGCCTGGTGGTCACCATGGAGGTCTCAATGCAGTGCTGCACGAGCGGCTCAAACTTGTAGAGCGTCTTCTCCAGCAGCTGCTTCTGCTTGGCCACCACAGTGCTGCGATTCAGCTCCAGGCGCTCCAGCTCGTGCTCCAGATTCCACGTGGAATCATTCTCGTTGATGCCCAGCGCTTTGCACAGGCTGGGCAAATTCTCTATGGGTGGCTTTACGTCCTCCATCAGGCTCAGCCAGAGCAGTGCCTTGATCATTTTCACATCGCAAACGATCGCGGGCTGAAACTTGTCCTGGCACGCGCGCCACAAGGCATCCACAATGTAGGCGCGCAGGTCGCGGGGACGCGACGGCTGCAGACCCCAGGCAATGAAGTTGTTGCAGCGCTGATTGCTGATGATGCCAAAGGAGACGAGTAGCTCGAACAGCGCCAGCTCCTGGCTGCTGGCCACGTAGCTGCTGCCGGTGGTCTGGCTGCCGCCAGCCGTAAAGAACTGGGTGCAGCGGTCAAGCAGCAGCTCCATGCGCGTGCGGCACTCCATCTGGCTGAGCGCGCAGTCCGACAGGCTGCTGCGCAGGCGATAGCCATTGCTGCTGCAGCCACTGGCCGTGCAGGCCTCGAAGAAGAGGTTGAGCCATTGGAACTGCAGCTGCGCCTGCACCGTGCGGAAGCTGCGCACAATCAGCGACGGCTGCTTGTCCTGATAGAAGGCCAGCATATTCAATATGTCCCAGACCAGCTGTAATGGCAGACGATAAGATTTAGCTCATGCTCCCCAATCGATTAGCAGCTGCAAGCGACTCACATTGATTTGCCCCATGGATTTCAGCGCGCGCTCCCCAATGCCATTCAGCAGCTCCACAATGCATTGATCCATACTGGACTGGCCCGGGCGCAGCGTGTACAGCTGGTGCAGTGCCTTGACCGAGCACTGCAACAGACCCGCCTCCACGAGGGCCAGCTGCTCGTCGGGATTCTGCAAAGAGATGCAATGACTCCAAGACTATTGCAGATTGGCAAGAGACGCACCTGTAGGTAGAGCCGCAAGAGTGCCTTGAACACACGCTGCGGATCCGAGCTCCAGCTGCTGTTACCCAGACTCATTGAGATGGCCAGCAAGGATTGCAGCCCGAAGCGCTGGCGTATGCCCAAAGCGACATCGGAGGAGCCAAGCATATCTGTGAGATTGCCGTGCAGATCGCTAATCCAGGAGAGGCACGCCTCGAACATGGCCACGTCGCTGCTGTGAATGGACAGCTGATTGGCCAGATGCAGTGGATACAGCTGCTTTGCGGCAGCGACCAATTCGGCTGGCGCCAAACGCTTGGTCAGCACCGCGAGCAGCTGAATGACGGCGGTGCGTACGGCGCAGCTGCGTTGATTGGCCAGCACCAGCAGAAATTCGAGTTTCACATAATGACGCAGCACCTCGTCGACGGCCGAGTCGGGCAGCAGGCACAGGAAGTCCTTGAGCAGCATGAGCAGGCGCTGCTGCAGCGTCACGATGCCCATCTGATCATAGAAGTCGGTCTTGCGACTGGGCAGCGGCGAAACGTTCGTTGTGCTTGGCGTGCTGTGTACCGAAGGTTGCCAGCACTTTGGATGCGTGTGGGAGCGTCTGCGTGCGACCTTCAGCGGACTGCGTTTGGGACTGCGCTTGGGACTGGGACTGGGAAAGCGGCGCTTAAACTTGAGGCGCCAGCGTGTCGCCTCCACCGGGTTCAGCAGGCGCAGAGCAGCCTTGTTCAGATTCGAGCAGTCGGCTATGAACTCCAGCTGATCCTCCATTTCGGCGAGGCCTCGACGGTACGCCGAAGCCGTGTCGTGCAATCGACGCAGGCGTCGTATGCGCTCAGCGCGTTCCGGATCAAGTTCTGGCACAGCCGGCTGTTGTGTCTGTTTTCGAAAGGATGTGGTCACGCGGCTCAGGTTGGCGACCACCACCGACCGTTCCTTCACTGGCATCTGCGGCGTCAGCAGAAAGTAAAAGTGCGTGCGATCGTGCGTGACGTAGCACTCGCTGGGACGATGTAGCAGCAGCAGCAGCTTCATTATCTCGTCCAGCAAGGACGGCGCTGGCGGAGAGCCCGCAAACACGGCCAGGATCTGGACGAAACACTTGGCCGCATAGGGCGATATGTGCACCGGACTGGGCGACTCAATCACATAGACTTTGCATAGATTGAGCAGTGCACGCAGCAGCCCGGACTTTTGCAGCTGCTCCATGTTGAAGTCCAGCTGCGGATGCTTGTCGCGGCAGAGCGCCAAGATGCAGCGGAAGAGCATGTCCAGCACATCCGAGTGCGTGGCCCCCGAGCGATGCCAGTCCGAGTAGCGCTGCAGCACAGCGAGCAACAGGCGCGGATAGATCAGGGTGGCCGTCGTATTATCATTCACGTGCAGCAGGTCGCCTTTGCGACCGATCACAGGCTGCGAGCAGGCGTTGTTGACGATGCTGCGCAGCAGTTGTACATCCTTGGAGCAACGCTCCGATTTGATCACGTATCCAATGAGCGCCAAGTAATCCTGCCGCTGAAACTCAGTGTAAAGCTGCGCATCGGAGTGAGCCAGCTGCAGCAGCAAGTCCAGCGCTAAGGCTTGGGTGCTGGCTGTGCCCGTTAGCTC
This sequence comes from Drosophila mettleri, assembly GCA_035047625.1. Classification (NCBI taxonomy): domain Eukaryota; kingdom Metazoa; phylum Arthropoda; class Insecta; order Diptera; family Drosophilidae; genus Drosophila; species Drosophila mettleri. The sequence goes on from JAWNPI010000103.1 coordinate 10,926,933, forward strand.
CACAATCTGTGAAGCAATAGAGGAATGGATGAGCTCAATTGAATCAGATTAAATGAACGTCGCAGCAGCTTACTCTGCCAAAGAGATACAGCATGGTCGATAGTCCGCCGCTGAGCAGCACCGCCGTTTGCAGCGTCTGCGGTTGATGCTGCAGCAGGTCACCGTACAGTATGTGTCCCTGGGGCTGGCCGTAGCACGCCATGTCCAGCTCTTGGCTGACATCGTGGCCCATGACCACGTCCGGCTGGTGAGCCGTGTAGACCAGGATGCGCGCCTGTCGCAGCACCTTCATGCATTCCGCATGGCTGCCAAAGTTGCAGCTGCTCAGCTTGCCCACCTGCACGTGGCCGTAGTTCGGCTTCCAGTTGGCCACTTGACACTGCGTGAATTCGGTAAAGTCCGGGCCCATCGCAGTCAGATTGAGCATCAAATTGGGATCGTCCAGGCAACGCTTGAAGAGCACCACATTGGACACCGCATAGCGTGGCGCGCTGGCATCGAGGGTGGAGCGCGAGGAGCTGCTGTTGCTGACGCCATTTTTGGCAGCTATGCTCTCGCCCAGCGCCAGCATTTGGAAGCTGTGATTGCGCGAAACCAAGCACAGACTTTCAAAGGGCAGACTCAGCTGCTGTTGCTCGATGCCATCGATGAAGACGCCGACCTGCAGGCCATCCGCCTGCTGCTGCAGCGCAAACATCAAATGCGTCCACTTGTTGCGCGGCAAACGCGGCTGCTGCAGCTGCACGCTGGCGCTATCGTAGTAGCCGCCGCCGCCGCCGCCGCCGTTGTGCTCCGCCTGATTGATCAAGTGCATCTGACCAAAGCTGTTGAGCAGCGCCCGTTTGGTTTGCTTCAGAGCATGACGAAAGCTGCCGGCGTTCGACTGCGTCGGCTGCTCGCTCTGGCTGGCTTCCATGTGCTCCTCGACGCGTGCCGGCGGCAGCGAGGCATTGGGTCGCACCATCTCGAAGATCAATTGCAAATTGTTGCTTATATAAATACTGAGCATTGCCGCGCTGCTGCCCAACGACACGAGATGACATCTCTAGAAATGATGAAATTGTTTAGCCGTATATGTGCAGACTATGGAGACGACTCTACTTACTGTTGAGTCCTCGCCCGAGTAGCGCGTCTCGTCATCGTTCAGCTGCGTGTAGCTGCGATGCATTTGTTGACCCTTCACCTCCAGCCAGAGCGACAGCGTCAGCCCATCCGGCTGCCAGAGGCGTGTGTGTGTCACCGGCATGATGCAAGCGGCTCGCGTGAACAAAGTCGTCGCCTGGCAGCGCTGGTGGTGCAGGCGCACGCGCTCAATTTGCTTGCTGATGGCCGGATCCGCTGTGATGACAACAATGCCATCGCTCGTAATGGGAAACTCGAGCTCCATGCTGGGCTGAGCGCGCCGCAGGCCGCCCGAGCAAATGTGATGCATTTGTCGCATCAGCAGCTCCACCGGCGGCTGTTTGCTGGACAAGATGCTGAAGTAGCAATTGAGCACATCTGGCGTGTTCAAGTGGCCGATGAGCTCCAATATCGATTGCTGCAGCTCTGTGGGAGGCGCCATTAAATTTGAGTAAATTCCAATTGTGGCTACTCTCACACACTCACTCACCGCGCAATTTGGGATCCGTGCTGCTGAGCATGGGCGCAAATCCGCGCAGCAGGCACAGCGGTCCGCCCAGATAGTCGCGAATGACGAACAGGCGATTGGCCAGCTGCGTTAGGCTCTCTGTCCAGCCGGCTGGCTGACGCATGCAGATCAACGACAGCTCCACTAGCATCTGCACCACCAGCTGACTCAGGCCCTCGTGCATTATATGGCTGCGATAGCGCGACGAGGGATGAAAAGGCATCCACGATTCGTTGGCGACTGCGCCGCCGCCATTCAGTTCGCACTCGGATTCGCTGAGCTCGGCTATTTCGCCGTCCGCCTCGTAGCCCTCGTCGGCGGTCAGATAGAGCTCCTGCTCGTGCTCGCTCAGCTCCAGCTCGCTGTCGGCGGCACAGCTGAGCGAGGCGCGCGTGGAAAAGTAATCGGCATCGCCCATGGCTACGTCACTCGAATTGGGTCGTCTGCGCGCCGTCGGCGGCGTGGCCAGCGAGTTCTTCGCCGGCAACTTGACTGCTGTCTGCTGTCGCGGCAGCTCGACGCAGCCGCTGTTGAAGGAGCGCGCACGTGGCCGCGTCTGATGAGCGGCTGGGTCTGTGGGACTGTTCACCACCACGCCGGCTGGCTCGTTGTGTGTGCTTGAGAGTTCGGCTATCTTGAGCAGCGTTTGCAGTGCCTGGATGACAGCATTGTCCCGGGCATGCTGCTCGCCGTGCTCCGTCCAGTCGCTGGAGGCGTTGCTCAATATGATCGCTTTCAGCTTGCGCAGGTGCTTCTGCATCTTCTCAACTGCAACGACGAAATGAAAGAGAATTGCCGTTCAGATATAGAGATATGATGACAGCGCTACAATTAGATAAGCCAGAGTCTTGTGCTCGCGCTTATCTTGTGACAACATCGACAGAGATCGCTGGAGATGACGGCTGCGTCAGCGTCGGCCGAGCGCCAAAGCAAAAGTGCCGTCTGCCGCTGCCGAAGCGTGTGGAATGCTCCAGTATCCATGTCAATACGTCTGTAACGTGTGCAGCAACCGCACGCACACTGAGTGGGAGAGAGAGAGAGAGAGAGCGAGAGCGAGAGAGAGAGAAATTCAATCTCGTCTGAGGCCAAAGTAACTCAGGGCCTGCCCGAGTGACTGAGTGACTAACGCGACTAACTCGACTGGCTTATAATTAACTCTTAGAGGTACAACCGCAAAGCACCGTTATGAGGCTTACAGTCAACACGTCTCAGCTCGCGTGTGTCTGTGAATGTGTGCGCTTTGTTCTCGCCCCACGGGCACTGCTAAGGCTTCGCCAGCCTTAGTCAACGATGTCGATTGCATTGGAAACGCATTAGCCGCGGAATGCACACAGCAAGACGAGAACTGGAAGAGCTGTGACAACATAGAGTTGCCAAGATTACCTATAAATCAGAGCTGCAAACGGGTTCGTAACTTGAACTGCACAACTCATAAAATTGCGCATCGAGCTGGAGCTAACTGATATGCCCCGTCCCCCCGCATTGCTATAGGGTATTCTAAGCACTTAAGCGCATTCCCAATTTCAGACTCACCTTCTTCGTTCTGAAAGCCCTTGATGCATATGGCCATGGTCGCCTCGAAGAGTTTCAGCAACAATCTCTTGCACTCCCCATTCGGCTCGTAGAGGCAAAACAAATCTGCATCAATGTCCAGGGCTGGCTCCGTCGTCGCACGTCGCTCGGGGGTGCCCGTGGTGCCGCCGAACAGCGAGCCAACAATATTGAATAGCTTGCTAATTAGTCCGGCTGCAGCTACCTCATCCACTGTCCCGACGCTGGATTCAATGTGGTTGTTGCTGTGGCTGTTGCTGCTTTTATTGGGTTTGCTTCCGCGTATGTCGAAGAGCACGATGCTCTCGTCCGGCTGTGTGGACTGCAAGTGCTGCAGAAACGAAGGCAATGCCGGCTGCTCCGCGTAGTTATTGATGATTGCCGCGTAGTCCAGGGAGGCGTCAGCATAGTCCGAACTGACCGCTGTCGTCGTGGAGGCTGACATCACACTGAACGGCAACTGAACGTGCGAGACGAGCGCCTCCAATGAACTTGAGCCGCGAATGGACGGCATTGTCGGCATCGTTGGGCTATTCGCTGCGGTGGAGCTTGCGGTGAGTGCGGCTTTTGGTAGCATTAAAAAACAACTTAGCGCATTGTAGTTGAGCTTGAGTATGTCAATGATTGTCTTATCGCCATGTCGCAACTTCTCCTCCTCCTCCTCCTCCTGCTGTTGCGGCTCCCCATCGGCATATGTGTCGTTGTCGTCATCGTCCACAGTCATTTCCACGGGTATCGAGTAGATTTTGGCAAACTCATTGTAGAACAGCTGACTGGTCTTGAGCAGCTCATAGTTGAGCGTCCACTGCAGTGCGGTTATATATAGAATATCCACTGGCTTATGGCCCTCTAACAGCGACGCATTGGCCGACTCTTCCAGCCAGAACTTGACTTTCGATCGCTTGGTGCATCTGTGCAGCAGCGCTTGGAACAGTCTCGAGGCGCGATCGCTGCTATTCAGCTGCAGCTGTATGAGCCGGCGGCTGAGGGCGATCTGCTCGTGGCTATTGTCGCCCAGAAAGGCAATGTTGTCGATGCCCACCTTGATGAGATCACAGACGCCGCGCTGCAGCTCCGGCACGCACAGCAAGTCCTGCATGTAGCCAATGTTCTCCTCATTGTAGAAGGCCTTGACGAGTCGTATGTCGCTGAGGTACATCACGAAAATGCTCAGACATTCGTGTAGAATGCGATAGTTCTCCAGCTTGCAGGGCAGCTGCAAGGGCGGCAGCTTATGAGTTGTGTTCGCCTTCGACTTGCACTCACTGCGCTGTTTGTATTCCCGGAAGACGGGCAGCACCACCTCAGCCAGAATGCCAGCGGCCAGGTCATACGATATCAAATAGGCAATGTGCTTTAGGTGCTTCAGAAACAGCAGCATCGAGCCACTGTTCAACAATGCTCGATAGTTGTCCTTGTAGATGCCGAGCAGTTGCGTATGAAATGCTAGCGACTTGAGTTTCTCCTCGCAAACGGCGCAATGCTGTGGCGAGCGCTGCACGAAGATCGTGTGCAGCACGTTGTAGTGCAGAAACTTGTAGGCACATTTCTGATAGCTGCCAGAGAGTTGGGTCGCCAGGCGCAGGCAGTTGGCATAGTTGGCTGCATTGTAGTGGCAGCAGCAGCTGCCGGTGCGCAGCAGCAGCCGTACGGTATGCTCCTGCAGCTCCGGCACCAGATTCGGCAACAGCTGATACAGTTTGCCCTGAAAGTAACAGGTGAGCGAGCGCTCTGTGCAGTGCAGCTGACTGTAACGCAGACGCTTGTAGCGCGGCGGCTGATGTTGCTGCTGTTGCTTCATCAGGGCACTGGACGTGCTGCTCTCCATAAGGCACTGCAGCTGCTGCTCCTGGCGCGACAAGTGATCTGTGAGCCGCAGCAGCAGCTTGTAGATGTGCAGGAAGAGTAATGAGGTGCAGCTGCTGGATGCTGTCGTCTCTTGCAGCACATCGAAGCAGGTGTCGAAGTGTTTCACATCGATTTGACTGAGCTGCTGAGCACCAAACTCGACCAGATTGTGCAGCGTGCCAAACATAATGTAGAGCACTGCGTGTGAGAGCAGCGAACTGCTGCGGTTGGCAGCCAGCGCATAGAGCAGCTGGTTGCACTGACTGTTAAAGTCGAGGGAGCTCGACTGCTGCTCGTGCATGTAGAAATTATTGACACACTGCGCAATCAGCTGCAGCAGCTCAAATTTAATAATCTCATCATTTCTGCTGCCGGCCTGGTCCAGCTCCAGTTCCAGCTCAAGCTCTCGCTCTCGCTCAACACAGCTGCTGCACAAGTGGCCGAGTGCAAAGTTGTGCACAGTCACACTGAGCTGCGGCTCCTGCTCAGCATCGACGCAGCGCGACAGCAACTGAATGAGCAAAAGCGCCACTTCATCACTTGTTATTGAAGCATTTTTAAACTCGTCGAAGCTGCCAATAATGCTAATGGGTATGGGCTCTTGTTGCTGCGTCTGTTGTGACTGCGGCTGTTGCAGCTGCTGCTGGCGCCGCTTATTGCGCTGCGAGTTCAGGTGAAAACTGCTAATGAACTGCCCAATGCTGGTCAGCGGCTGCAGCGGTGCGTTCTCTGCGCTCCACTTGCAGTTGGGAAACAGATTGATGCACAGCTGGCAGAGGCTCTTCTGGGACGCAATGTGCTGCAAAGGAAATTCCAAATGATAACAATAAATAATGCTAATAAAATTGCACTCGACTTGCCTTGATTTGCACGCGCAGCAGAAAGGCGAGCAGGTGTTGACCCAAGCCATTGGTTAGAAAAGTTCTCAGCGCCAAAATCTTATTGCAATCACTGGGCGTGCTTAAGATAAGCTGCAATGAATCATTTGAATTGTTTATATTAAAATAATAATATATATTATATGCGATAGTTCACCTGGGCTAGGTTATGCTGTTTGCGCAGCTGTTTGATGCACTTGTCTGATTGTTCGGGTTCCTGTGAACGCTTCGCTGCGCTGATAATTTGATACACTTGCTCCAGCAGATACGAGCAGAGCTCTTCGGGCAGCTGATTGAAGTCGCTACAATGTAGAACGATTTAATAGATTTCGTTGAGCTATCTCGCATGGCATGCGATTGTAGCTACCTATTGAACTGCGCATCTTGCAGTGTTTGCTCGTCCAAGTATTGAAAATGATAAAGCAATTGCCAAAGCCAGTGTTCCTGCGTAGAGTTGCTGATAACGTGAGCCAAATAGCACATTGAATTGATATCCGAGTTGCATACAAACCTTGACACTCGCTGACTGCTTATCAACTGTCTCAGAGTCGGAGGGGCGCAGATAATGGCTCCAAAGTCTGTTCAGTGTGTGCAGCAGCAGTTGACGTTGCTCCTCCTCCAGCTGCTGCTGCTGCTCGTTGGCCATGACAGAACACACGATCCCTGCTGACTAGTGCTTCAACTGGTGTGGTTGTTGCTGCTGCTGCTGCTGTTGCTGCTGCTTCGGCTACTCTTTCTGTTGCTGCCTTCACGAGCATCGGACAACGTTGTGGCCGCAATAAGCGCTGGAACAGAACTGAGCGAAAGGCTGCAAAGTACTAGCGATTGTCTGCCAGCTGTAATTAAACAAGTAAATTACGAATATAATTGTTTAAGTGCATTTGTGTGTAAATATGCGTGCGTGTGCGTGGTAGAGGCCGTGGCAGAGGCAGAGGCAGAGCGGGCTAGGGGCAAAGGCAGCATTTGCTTGCTCAGATTATTAGCAGCAGAAGCAGAAGCAGCAGCAGCAGCAGCAATACAGAGGCCGGTGAAGCTGATTATTTGGACGAACGACAATGGAAACTTTTACAGTTGTTGTTGTTGTTGTTGCTGCTGATGCAGGAAAACTATTCGATTTGCTATTTATAGACAAATGCCACTGCAGTCGGTTGTCAAGCGAATCCAAAGCCGGGTGGGTACCCAGTGGCAGTGGCAGCGGCAAATGGAGGGAGGGGACTGGCGCACAGCCTGCCATCGGCATCGGAGTAAACAGCTGGCAATGATGCGTGTCTCTAACGGTTAATGTACGCAGAATGGGCGATAAGCGATCCAACTCGAGGCGGACTGCACGCGACGCCTACTTCAGCGCTTGATCAATAGAAGGAGCATAATTAATGAATTGACCGATTAGCAATTAACTAGCTCCGCTTATCGGCCAATGACAGCAGCAACAGCAACATAAACAACAATAAAAGCAACAATTCCGATGTAAACATACAACAAAAAAGAAAAAAGTCACACCGAACAAGTCAAATTTCGAAACTGCGTAAATTATTGCTGACGCTGGTGGCGAAATAGACACAGCCATATATGAGTATTTATATGTGGATACATAGTATATAATAGCACAAAATCAACAGACCTTGCACAAAACCAAGAACAAAATTAAGAATACAAAAAAGTACCGAAAGCATCAGGCGACAAAAACAATTTAGTACGCCATTTTGGTTTTAAGTGTAAGCTCAGTTCATTTGGTTCACAATTATCACAATTAACTGGGTTTTTTCTTGCTGGTATTAAAGGAATCTTTGGCCTTAGAGGGCGCGACAGGTCTGTGTGCGTGCGCTCTATTGTTATAAACAAAAGTGTTTTGAAAACTGCTTTGTTATTGCAGAAATCAGCTGTGCTCGATAGTTGTTGGCGCTCAGCAACGATATATTGCGATGCACTACAGAGTTATCGATAGTAGCGAGTGCGCGCTGTTAATAACTTTTCGGTTAATGTTAATGCGCTTGGGTCAGTCAGCAGCTGTCAGTGTTGGGGTTTGATTGATCGCGGCAGGTTTCTCTGCAACATTCGCAACAATCACAACGGGCAATTTATTCCTTAAGTGAAAAGTTTTATTAGTTAAAGTGTAAACAATAACAGTATGCTGCGTGGATTTGTTGCGTATAACCGCCTGGGCAACAAGAACCCAACGTTCAAGGTGAGCTCGTCATAGATATATAAATAGATACAACAATAACAGCATAGATACTTTTGATATGGATACGAAAACAAAACGAATATGCAGACAGGTGTTTTTCGAACCACATGTTGCTGTGCTATAAATAAAATTAGAGTCCTACAGGTCGGACTAATAAAAATGTTGCAGTTCAGATTGATAGATAAGCCCAGTTAGGGACAGCCTGGCCAGCTGCCGCGCTGCCTGCCTAGCGACGTTGATAAGCGCAATGTTGATTGCTGTCGCCCCACGCGAACTTGTTCCCTCACCCCGCACTCGTCTCTAATTTATTTATTAATATGGCTTTGTTACGTAAGTTCGCGCACAAATAACAACATAGAATTCGCTCGCAATCTCCATGAACTAATCGTGGCAAACAAGTATGCAAATGACATGATAGAGCTGTATGTAATTTAAGCACCTGATCACCTGCTTTTCACTTTCGCAGCTCGTTGCCTACTGCTACTCGACGGCGGGCAAGCGGCGCCAGGGCAAAATCTACGAATCGGCCAGCGATGCGGTGGCCGATGTTAAGGATGGCTCGAAAATACTTTTCGGAGGCTTCGGCATTTGCGGCATACCCGAAAAGATGATTGAGGCACTCAAGCAGAAGGGCGTCAAGAACATTACAGGCGTTTCTAATAACGGAGGTTAGTGAATTATAACAGTATGACAGCTGTTAGCAGACTGTTGATCGTAAATGCCTAAACTGGAACAGTATAACACTTGATTATTTAGCTGCTTATTGGTTCGCGAACCAATATCTGAGCAGTGGTTAGTTGGTTCAGTTGGCAAGTCTATAGAGTTGCCAACCGTTCTAAAGTTGTACTTTTAGTTCTTGAAAAATATTTACATAAATATAATCTACTTTATCTGCAGGCGTTGATGATTGCGGCTTGGGCGTGCTGATTAAGCAGAAGCAGCTGTCCAAGGTGATTGGATCGTATGTGGGCGAGAATACCGAGTTGGTGCGTCAATATCTGGCCGGGGAGCTGGCCGTTGAGCTGACGCCACAGGGCACACTGGCAGAGAAGATTCGGGCTGGTGGTGCGGGCATACCCGCCTTCTTCACACCCACTGGCTATGCCACGCTGGTGCAGCAGGGCGGCGCCCCCATCAAGTATGACAAAAATGGCAATGTGGCTGTGCAGAGCGCCGCGAAGCCGGTGCAAACGTTCAATGGCCGCAACTATGTCATGGAGGAGTCGATTTTCGCCGACTTTGCCTTTGTGAAGGCTCAAAAGGCGGATCCTCTCGGTAATCTGATTTTCAACAAATCTGCGCGTAATTTCAATGCTCCCATGTGCCGCGCTGCTAAGATTACGGTGGCTGAGGTGGAAGAAATTGTGCCCGTGGGCGCCATCTCGCCGGACGAGATCCATGTGCCCGGCATCTATGTGAAACGCATCTTCAAGGGCACCAACTACAACAAGCGCGTCGAGCGCCTGCGCATCACAGAGCCCAAAGTGAATGGCAAGCCCGCGGCAGAGGCCAATCCTGGCCAGGCTTTGCGCGAACGCATTGCCCGTCGAGTGGCTCTCGAGTTCCGCGATGGCATGTACGCCAATTTGGGCATTGGCATTCCCGTGCTCTCCTCCAACTATATACCCGAGGGCATGAACGTCATGCTGCAGTCGGAGAATGGCATCTTGGGACTGGGCCCGTTCCCCACCAAGGATCAAGTCGATCCGGATTTGATAAATGCGGGCAAGGAGAGCGTCACCGTAATGCCAGGTGCTGCCTACTTCGGCTCCGATGAGAGCTTTGCCATGATTCGAGGCGGCCACGTAGACCTGACCATTCTGGGCGCCATGGAGGTGTCGGCCACGGGCGACTTGGCCAACTGGATGATACCCGTAAGAGAGAGAGAGAGAGAGAGAGAGAGAGAGATCAAATGTAATATTTTTGGGTGTCTAATGCAGTTCCTTTTGTCTTGCAGGGCAAACTTGTGAAGGGCATGGGCGGCGCCATGGATCTGGTGGCGGCACCTGGCACCAAGGTGATCATCACCATGGAGCACAATGCACGCGATGGCTCGCCGAAGATTCTCGAGAGCTGCTCGTTGCCGTTGACCGGCAAGGGCGTCATCGACTTGATCATTTCGGAGAAGGCTGTATTCCAGGTGGAGAAGGGCGTCGGCCTGACCCTGCTGGAGTTCGCCGAGGGTTACACCGTGGACGACATCGCAGCCTGCACAGGTGCCAAGTTCAGCGTCTCTCCAAACGTGAAGCCCATGGCCCAGATATCCGTTTAATACGCATAATACGGACGCAGTCAGAAAAGAAGGCTATTAGAAATACTGTTCAGGTACTCAGGTGATATATTTGTGCATTTATTGTTGTTAAAGGTGAAACAATAATCGTTTTTATTAACATTAAAGTGTAAAATTATTTTACAATTGTTGAAACTGTAGCTCAGCCCATGGCCTTGGCCATGTTCTTCAATGCGGTGCGATGGTCGACTCGCATCTGTTCGTTGAGTATGTCGAAGGTGCGATTGTATTTGCTGCCGGACTCGTTGCGGCAGATCGCGCAGAACTGCGAGGAGAGCACGTGGAGTGGACTGCGAAAATATAGGGTCTTCTGCATGGTCAGGGAGTTCTTGTAGTGCGACATCATGTGCAGGCCGATCTCCAAAATGGAGAGCAGCCCCCACAGCAGCAAGTTCCAGGAGAAGAGTGTGGGTATCAGAAAGAGCAGGAAGGAATTGTTGCGCTCGTAGCCCAATATGATGTTCTACAGATAAAGCCGAATGGATTAGATAATGCATTGGATAATTCCATGCTCGAATGGATTAGATAATGCATTGGATAATTCCATGCTCCACTTACGCTACTCACGCCATCCATTTTGATGTAATCTTCGCGCTCGTAGCCGGGCTTTGCTTTCTTCTCAGTGGCGGCACTCTTTCTGGCCTCGTTGCCGGTCACATGCCTTGCCGTTATGTCCCCATCCTCGTGGTGCTTGTTGGCCAGCACCTTGTCCACCTCGTCACAGATGGTGCCGCGCAAATAGCGCTTGGGCACATGGAAATTGCCATGCTTGCGATAGCGCACCTTCATCTGATCGTACACCGGCTCGCCGGTCTCCTCGTCATACTTCGGCTGCTTGACGCATGCCGAGTCGGTATAAAAATACTCAAACTCGCCCGTTTCGCTGTTCTAAAAGGCAATGCAATAAGACAAGAGTTAAGTAAAGGGAGAAAAAGTATTATTCGCTCTAGATTAATGCAGCTGACTACTCGAATATCTTGATATTGAAGTTGTTTTTTTTTTATGGGTCTTAACTTCTTAGGCTCTCTGTTTCGCTCTTTCTGTATGGCGAAATGTTCGCAGAATTTTTTGTCACATTTTTTGTTTGTTATTGTATTGAAAATAGACAAGATTAACTTTTTTGATAACGGGTACCACCCCCTGGGCGATCGAATCGTATGATTCATTATATGTACGTGCAGCGACAGGTATACGAAATAGTTTCCATCGTCCAAGATCTTACCACAAACATGTTTAGCTAGACACTAACCCTGGGTGGGAGTTGCTTGGCCTCGCCCGACAACCAAAATAATATAAATAATAATAATAATAATAATGTTTATAGTGACTTATTGCTATCAGCGGGACTTGAGATAGGGCGACTGGTAGCTTATGAAATGTTTGGGGCTTATCATTAAGTGTGCAACTTATAGCCTGCGCATGCCGGGACAGTCGCAGAGAATGCCCAGATCTCTGAGGTCTGCTTGCTCGATGAGCTACGCCCCTTGATTGACAATTGAGCGACTGTTTTATGGACGAGTCTTGAAGATCGCGTGCGACATTAATCCCAGTTGCGAGGGTCAGCAAAAAAAGTGGAAAATAGGAAACGATTTATACTTGAGATCACGATTCGATTCCGCCCTAATAGTAGATACTATTATAATAATTATTTTAGTACAGGCAATTAACTTGTTTATACGTCAGCCTCTAATAGGGGAATTATATATTAACTGACATGTTCTGTAATTTTATTATTATGTAAAAATAATTCCATCTTTTTTTTTCGCTTACGTCGTTTTTAGATCAAGTACTCATTACAGTTACAAGGAGACCTCCAAAGCATATGATATGAATACCATGTATTGATATAATTAAATGATAAACTATCAGGCGATAGCAGCAAACTAACATATATATTCAATCACTTCGATTATCAGGGCAGTATCACAATAAACGCTCAGTGTAGTGTCCAGCCGGGCAATGCCAGCGAGGGGCAATTAATATGTCTAGCGCTTGCTTGAATAAATAATTGCTAGAGTATTTATTTATAGGTGGCATAGAAGTGCCTGCACAGAAAGAGCCACTGTTACAATAAACAAATCTGTATTTTTAATTATAACTGGGGAAGATTCCAGTTCGCTTAAAGTATTTTTTTTTTCTAGAAATTATAGTTATAGTTGCTCTAAACTGGAAATCCATTACAATGAGTATGCCTAATCTAAGTTTGATCAAGATATCTTGAGTCCATACGATTTTCGTAGAAGGCCCTTAAATACCCTAAAGGTCATTTGCTTCATAGATCTACTAGAACTGCTAGAAAAAGGGAAGGTGCTCAAAGTTACCTATGTAATTTATATTTAAATGTATTTCCTTATTTTGAGCATCCTAAATTTAATCATACAGGAACTAAAAGGTTTACTACTTCTGCTAGAACTAAATTGTTATTCCTATTAAATTGCCTGATCTGCCCCTGCTATATTAGTACTAAATTATAGCCTGCTCGGCATTAATATTAGCACTAAAATTTCGAACATCTGAACAACTCCTACCTCACTTCTTATTAGAAGTTGTTCGTATATGAACTAAAGTATGGTTTGTGTCTTTGTTAGCGCGCTGCATCAGAACTCTCCATGAGACACGCTCCTTTTTAAACTATTGTATATAAATGCAGACAGCCGTGGGCGCGCTCGATCGTTATCAACAATATTTGTCTAAAGCATAATGGGCTCGTCTGTATCGCCGCTCAGTTGTTTCATAACACAATTATGAAGTCTGCGTACAAAGAGGGCCTGGCACCTCGAAGCGTCATCTTTCACTCGATCGAAGAAAAGAAAAACAAGTTTAGCCTAGACATAATTATTATTGGTCTAAGTTTTAGTACCAAGTTTTAGGTGTCGGCGTGGAATAAAGAAAGATGACCGAATTGAGTTTTAGACTTTACCTTTATGGAATAAACCATAGTTGCTTGGATTTTCGCTGTTGTTTTCGTTGACTTATTTTATCTTGATCTTCTTTCGCACTGCGTTTTGGTTTTATCTAGTTATTTATTGATTGTGCATATTTCGCATATAAACAGCAATGAAACATACACATGCATACATATACGAATATAGTTTGTATATGTGAAATATAAATCAATTTATTTATTTTATAAATTCGTCACCGAACCTTTTACTGCACGTCAGCAAAGGTGTGGAAGAATTTGTTGTAAAAAACCAGTAGAAATTGAATAAAATTGCACTTAAATCACATTTAATTAGCTATGGTGTTTTATTATTGTATTATATGTGAATATAATTTAGCATTTTCTCTGACCGCCGGAAGAGAATCTGGCGAAATTCACGTCTGTTGCGAACAGCTTTTCAGCGACGAATAAGAACAAAAAAAGTTAAGCGAGCAGTAGAAATATGCGAGAATGATATAAGAAGAGAGACAGACGAAGAGAGTGAGATTAGATCGCTTTAAAGCTCCAAACGGCCAGGCGGCGCAGTTGGCGCGTGATGTAGCTCTTAGCTTTTGGCTCAGCATTATGTTGGTGTCTAGGCTAGCAGCAAACCAAGTATGTGTTAAATGTTGTTGTCCCGACTACAGTGAATTGTGTCTGCTTAGTCTGGGTTGTTGTCTACATTAAGTTCTGAGACTGCATAAGTCATATGTGGTCTAAATTGCAATGCATTTGCCTTGTCGATGTGTTTTCTTAACTAAATACACAATTTTAGCTTTGTTTGCAAATAATATAACCGAAACTTAGAATAAAGTTCAAGCCTTAAACTTCTTAATAAATAAATATATATACAAATTTTTATTTTTAAATATATATATAAGGGTTTAGCTTTCATCTCTTTAGTGGGTTGGTATCTGGGTTACTCATTCGGTTGTTATCTAGACTAACTTTAAGAACTACTTAAGTAAGAGTAACTCATACATGATCTAAATACGTTAATCAGTTTGCTGATCCGGTTGTGGCCTTAGCTAAATGCACAATCTCTGCTCGCCTAAAGCTTTGATCGCAAATAATATAACCGAAACTCTGAAACGATCTCTCATTAATCTTCAAATTCTGGATATTCGAGTCGGACAAGTATGACATGTTATTGCAAGTATCATCAAATACATGAATGTGTATACAGAAATTATATATAGTATTGCCATTTTTGCTTTCTTTTCATTTTAATTGTTTGACAAATTAACTTGGGATAGTACGAATTTTGTTTTTGTTTTTGCTTTTGTTGTTTTTTTTAGGTATTCCATTTGTTTTGGGGCTCTCGAGCTGAATCGACGGGTATTCACTGGTTAGTTGCTGCGCGTTGGGCATACCGTTTGGTTGTGCCTCCCACGGAAATAATAGAATAGACGCAAATCCTAGACGTGGTATCTATCTTTATCTTAATAGCCTTCCGCGTTTTATGTTTTCGCCGAGTAGCTTCCACAAACAATCTGTCGCTACCCTCGCCTGACAATGCAGTGAGTAAATTAAACAATCTACCTTTCCGAACCGAACAGTCAGTCGTAAGTACTAAGCTAACGGATGAGCTAACAAAGCTACATTAAATATGACCAATAGTAATTTGTTGTTTATTTGCTTTTGCAACCATAACTTACAAAATGTGGCTTAAAAAAAATTTAACTTTATTTTAATATGTCACGAACTTGTTTGCCTTCGGCTAAATTATCTCGTGAACTAAAGTTTTTGGTATTCTTATATTTCTTCTTCTTCTTCTCTTTTTTTTTTTTTGTTCTTTATTAAAAGACAACAATGATAACTGCTTTATAAACAATTAGCACAATTATTGGGCCCATAAAAATTTACAATTGTTTTTGTGCCATGGGGCCGAATTTATCAGCTAATAAACGCTGTCAGAGTCATTGCTAAATAGCACAAGAAATCGATACAATAAAAATCTCTAATATGAATTGAACTTCTCTTAGAAACAATAGCAAAAATGATTCGTCTGTGGCAACGACCAAGGCAAACATCGATGATTACGATCCTCACATGCATCGTAAAGTTAAGAATCCAACCAAGTGAGTATTCACAGAGAGGGAGAGAGAGAGAGAGAGAGCTGACTCTCACTATTTATTCTGAAACTTAAATTCAATTTCCTTCAGCAACTGGCAAACGTTTGCGCACTTCCTGAAAGCATCCATTGGCACGGGAGTGCTGGCCATGCCCAGCGCCTTTGCGCATGCGGGCTATGTGAATGGGCTCATATTGACAGCTATTATTGGTCTGCTGGCTCTGTATTGTCTCCACATATTGGTGAGTCTGCCTATTGTTTATCGCTTTATTAGCCAACTTATCTCCCATACGCAGATCAACAGCATGTATATACTCTGCAAGCGTCAGCGTGTGCCCTACATCAGTTTTTCGGAGTCCATGCGTCTCGGCCTGCAGGACGGTCCGCCGATGCTGCGCTGGATGGCGCGATTTGCCGCGTAAGTTGAACGTTTCGTTATTTATCTATATATATATATATATATATATATATAGATTTATCTATACATCATTATTCTAACCGCAATCCTATGCATATATCAAGCTATCGTATTCGAATCTATACGGATAAATAAAGTGACGATAGAGCGACATCTTCACTTTATCTATCTATTTATCTATAAACTCACCTTCTTATCTCAATTTCTATGTAGCTGATTTATCTATCTGCAATCAATAAATTATATCATCTGTCCATCTTCTATCTACTTTGCTGCATTCACCAACTAATTTATTTATCTATCTATCTGCTCCCTTAGCCCTTTTGTGGATGGCTTCTTGGCCTTCTATCACTTTGGCATCTGCTGTGTCTATGTGGTCTTCATCGCGGAGAGCATTAAGCAGCTGGTGGACGAGTATCTCGTTGTCCTGGACGTGCGCCTGCACATGTGTTTCCTCATCATTCCGCTCATGCTGATCTTCAGCATACGCAACTTGAAGCTGTTGGCGCCGTTCTCCAGTGTTGCCAACTTGCTGCTCTTTGTGGGTAGGTAGAATCTCCTCTGTCATCCAGATAAGTCGAGTTCACTGTTTGCTTCACTCCTCAGGCTTTGGCATTGTGCTGTACTATATTTTCGAGGACTTGCCGCCACTCAGTGAGCGCGATGCTTTCGTGCATTACTCCAAGCTGCCCACATTCTTTGGCACGGTGCTCTTTGCTCTGGAGGCGGTGGGCGTGGTACGTTCTGATATATGCCTCTATAAATATTTATTTTAGTAAGTTACTTTTGCCGATCAGATCTTGGCAATTGAGGAGAACATGGCCACGCCGCGCGCCTATGTGAAGCCCTGTGGCATCATGAACTGGGGCATGACCATTGTCCTGAGTCTTTACATATTTCTGGGCTTCTTTGGCTACTGGAAGTACGGCGACGATGCCCTGGGCAGCGTGACCCTGAATATACCCGAAACGGAAGTGTATGTATGAGTCTGTGGCTGTGTGTGTGGGTGCGTGTGTGTGTGCGTGTGTGTTTAATGCAGATCCAACTCGTGTTTTTCAGTCTCGCTCAGGTGGTCAAGATCTTCTTCGCCATCACCACATTCATATCCTATGCGCTGCAGGGTTATGTTACGGCGCACATTCTGTGGAACCAATATCTGAGCAAGCGCATTGCGAATACCAAAAAGCACACGCTCTATGAGCTGTGCTTTCGAGCGTTAATTGTGCTGCTCACCTGTGAGTTAATCAGCAGAGGCGATGGCCGCTGACAGCTGAGATTGATTTATGCATTTGTTGCTCTTTCAGTTGGCTGCGCCGTTGCCATACCGGATCTGTCGCTCTTCCTCTCGCTCGTCGGCTCCTTCTGCCTCTCTGTGCTGGGCCTCATCTTTCCGGCTCTGCTGCAGATCTGCGTGCAATACGGCACGGGCTACGGACCCTACCGCATCCGGCTGATTGTCAACCTGCTGCTGTTGCTCTTCGGCATCTTTGGCGGCGTGGTGGGCACCTATGTGAGCATTGTGGACATCGTGAAGTCGCTGTCGGGTCAGCTGGCCTAACTCCCTACCATTAAATACTTCTACCAATACTAATACACGTATAATTGAGTCGCCCGGCGAGCGCGCTGCGGGCTCTGTTTGCACAGTGCGGCATGTGCGTAATCTAGCGTAGCCCCTGCGTGTGGCTTATGCAAATCATGTTGCGGCCTCTGTATGTCATCTGGGTGGTTGGGTGGCTGGCTGGCTGACCTCTGTATGCTGTTTGGCTTGCTAATTATTGCCGCCCGCGCACACACAGCGGCCGGCAGCCAGGGTTGCGTAGGGTCAGGCCAGTCCTGGCCAGGCCAGGCTTAGGGGCTCAAGTTGAACATGGCCGTGCTCAGAAGTTGCCAGTCGAATTCTTTGTAACTTTAATTAAAAACCTTAGCGGGCAGGAATGTGAGTATATGGCGACGCCCGCTGTCTCCACTCAGGTGGGTAGTCAGAGAGGCGAACAGGCGAACAGGCGAACATGCGGCAAATGCAACCAACTGTAATTAAATGCAACCGCAATTAACACAAAAGTACCCGCAGGTCAGAATGGCAGACACATTGCATTCCCTTGCAGCACGCTCAACCGAGTCCCGGCCCAGAGTTGCCCAGAAGCTGCTGCATTTCACTCGCTATCTCTCAGTCTTTCTCTCTCTCTCTCTCTCTCTCTCTCTCTCTCTCTCTCTCCCTTTTCATTTTATTTACAATGTTTTGCGTTCCTGTCGACATGCTCCTCATGCCTTCAACACAGACGTTGTCTTCTGCAGACCTCAGCGCCGCAAATGTCCGCCGGCCATAAGAAAAGCCAACTGCGGCGCGTGGGTCGTTCGACGCCTAATGCCAGCGATTAAGCACATGATTTGATAACTCGTCGCGCTGCCCTCGCGTGTGTGTTGAATTGCCGTTTGCTTTGTCCGTTTAATTACTCTTTTGACGGAAATAACACAAGATTCGTTTTTAAAACTGGCAACAAAATAGAAATTGCAGTCAGTTCGCCAACTGCACCACCGCCAGCAATTGACCCGCCTGCACCACCCGAGCGCCTCGACAGCTGTGTGAAATGCAACACTTTCCGAATCGAATACCCTATAGCTAAGACTAAGGGTATTCCAGCGCTTAGTTTGGGAATTCAATTAATTTATGACGACATTCCAAAGGGAAGAAGAGTATATTAGCTTTGGATCTGCCCCAAAACTTAAATTTTTTCCCTTTTCTATTTCAACTTAAGGCGCAAAATTAATCAAATGGATAAATAGTTAAAAATTAGTTGAAAATTTGTTAAGTTACGGCAGAAAAGTTTGAAAAAAACTTTAGTTAGCCTGACTTTTGGCATTGCTATGAATATAGGGTATTCAGAGCGCGTGTTGTCCAAAAGCAAACTTCTGAAGACATTTTTTTCATTTGGCGCAGAATTTAAATAGCGATGCGAATCAAAGACTTGACCATAGTTTGATTGGCTTATTTCAGCTGGCTGAAATGCTTGGCCAACAGTAGGAGCAGAAACAGGAGCAGGAGCAGGAGCAGCAGCAACGGCTGCAGCTGCAGCCTTTTCTATGGATTCGTTCACTTTGAGCTCTGGCTGGCAAATTAAATGACAAGTTTGCTTGTTGGCCCGTCGAGCTTGTTGTAGTTGTTGTAGCTGCCCCTATTGCCATTACGTTGGCATTCGAGTCATTTGCCGTTTGAGCATTTTAATTATATTTGTGCAGGAAGCGCAAAGCTGGACCTCGCTGACGCGGGCTTTTTAGTGTTTCCGGCCAGTTGGCTTTTGCCGAGCTGAAATTGAAATACGCACAATACGCTAGGTAAACACATGGCCGATGGCTCAGCGCTCTGGGCTCAAAAAAGATCTGGCATTTGCGCCCGCCCGCACTCGATGCGCCAATGCAGAATATGCGTAAAAGTTAATTAGAAAATGGCATAAATGTATGTGAATCTCAATGCCCACTCGTTAGCCCATTCAGACTGTTTGCTGGCCAATATGTGCAATTTTTCATCAACTCTCAGCTGATGATGAGGCAGAATCATTTAATTTAAGACGAGCATCCATTGCACATGTATATACAATATACAATATTTATCCATATACTAAACATTTACCATATTTTATAGAGCTTCTGAGGCAAAACAATGCCGAATATTGTGTGCATTTCGTATAAATTTGCTCCTAGTCTTTGTTTGCCATGCCAATGCGCTGTGTGAACATATTTTTCGCAGACTTCCGAAATTTGTTGCATACTTTTTGGCTGCGGCGGCCCAATTTATGTATATTGCAAACATTTATAGACGAGCTCATATTAGTTTCAGCAAAATCCACAAATTTATGGCTAAGTTTGGGGTTTTAGCCATTTAATACGTGAAATCGGTTTTATGTTTGGTAAGCGCTTTTGTTGCATTTAAATATGATCAAAATGTTGCCTAAATGAGCTATTTTTTCGACGTTTTACATAGAGTTAATTAAAAAATTACCAAAAAATAATTACATTATTTGATGCTAAATATTGGAATGGGCAATAAATAATTGATGCTGTTTTTCAACTGAAATTTTATTGATAAATCAGTTGAAGTAATCGAATGGAAGATACTCTAAGTCTCGAGCTCAGCTGCTCTGCTTTTAATTTGTATAAGCAAATGACTATATTTATTACAATTTCCATATTTTATTAAGAAATATATGTCATTATTTGTATATATTTTATAAATCAGCTGTTTTACTTTTAAGATAGACATGTTTGTACAAACGGCATGAGACTAGATCAGGTTGCATAGTTGAGTCTCTTAAGATTTCATTGAGCTCATGAAAGTTAAAAAGCATTATACCAAAAGAGAGAACTGAGAGAGAAAAAGAGAGAGAGAAAAACCGAGTGTGTGAGTGAACAGATAAAAATAGACAGGGAGAGAGACAGAGAGATGGAAATGCATAGATAGAGATGGAGGGAGTGAGAGTCATTTTCACTAAATATAAATCATTCTAGCACTTTTTTTAAGCGGTGATCAATGCTGATTCTTTTTAGCTGCAGCATTTTGCCAATTAATGTCATTCTTATGAATCAAAATAATATATATTATTATTTTTTTTTTTTTATTATTTTTTAGTGTTTTTATCAGCTATGAACACAGCACGATTCTATTTAGTAATATATTTCAACAACTCTCAGTATGTTACATAAATTCTATAAAAATGAAAATGCTCAAAAATAGAATTTCCATTGGCTTCGGTTTATACAAATCAAATCCATTTATTAGGGCATTTTTTAGTTGTAAAATATTAAAAACTAATTAAGCTGATGCTTTCTAAAAATCTGCTACATTTTATCAGTTGATTTAGTTTGGCAAAATTCTTTTAGAATTGATTTGATATCCAAATGCAAAATATTTGTTAAGCCAAAAATGTAAATCAATACAATTTGGATACATTTGGGTTTCTCTGCATCGCTTCATTTGTTGAGGCATTTAAATTAATTTATAGTAATTCTAAAAATGCTTAAAATATTTCCATTACGTTTCATTTCAATGCCACAAATTTATATATGTATATATATTTCTCACTAATGATTCAACCTGATTTGATCACCTTCTTATGCAATGGCTCTTAATAAATCCACTGTCAATTGGCCTTGAAATACAATTTCCATATCACATTTATGCTAAAGAGCTTAATGTGTTCGAAAGACTCAATTCTTTTGGGACTTGTTTGAGTGAAACTAAGCCACGAGCTTATCTCAGTCATAGCCGTGCTCTAATTGCCCGAGATTCAACCTTTTGCACTCAGTTTGGGCTGTTTGTGCGCTCATTTGGCGTGGCAAGTGCTTAATATTCCTTATACAACTCATTTTTATTCATTTGAAACACTTTTTTTTTGCTCTTATTTTGTGGCTTGGCTTTGCTTTCTCTCTGTGGTGCTTAGTCAGTTGGCAATTTGTTTGGCTGCGTGTAACAGCCGAACCAATCTCTGCGAGTCTGTGTGTGTGAGTACCTGACTGTGTATGGGTGTGTGTGTGTGTGTGTGTGTGGGTGCCGCAATAAAATGATTTATTTTACGCAACGCTAAGCACACACACACGTAGCTAGAACAGCAACGGGCAAAGCAACAATGCCAACAAGCGTCGCATTGTTTTGCGGCTTTTGGTTGATTCGCTGAAGCTTACTGTATTTATTTTTCGGTACATGCCACCTAATGCCATCATCACCTACACACAGCAGAGCGGTAGAGAGAGAGAGAGAGAGAGAGAGTGGGAGAGCAATGCGAACGTTTGCTATGAATAAATAACGAACACACCGGCAATGCCAGCTACTTCAGAGCTACCCCGTTGGAGGACTCCAAACACGAGTAGATTTTTGGAGGCTGCGCTGCATGTGATTTATGCTGAGGCAACATGGCAACTAAAATAGGCGCCGTCTGCCACACATTGATTGTCGCTAATGCGGCCCAAAAAGGCTGCTCTGCTCAATTGTGGACGTCACTTTGGCTTTGCCAGCCCCGATAACACACATGCAAGAGGGAATGTGTGAGTGTGTGTGTGTGTGTGTGTGTGATAAAAGGGTCGCCTCGACTACATTGGCATATGTGGAGCCAGCTGCTGGCTGGTGGCCGCTGCAGGTGCGTTAAACATTTATGAGAGCCAAAACGCTGATTTTTTTTATTGAGGCAGTTGTTTGGATGTACCGCAAAAATTGTTGTAAAGCCCATGCATAATTCATAATGTTAAAGTGTGCTCGTTGCGTATACGCAATAATCATGTGCCACATCGCACAGCAGCCGCCGACTGTGTGTCATGAATTGCCGTCGTGGGAGGCTTATTAGTTGCATACTAAATTCACATATTCACTAGGTGGAACAGAGAGAGAGAGAGATAGAGCTCTATTTGAATTGCATTTTATTCTTGCTTCTTTAAAATTTGCTAAAAAATGCTCTTAACTTATTTAAGGCAATAAATGAATAAGAATATTTCCATTATAATTCGCTTTTGGCATGCTAACAAATTATATTTGGCCCATTGCATGTTTTGCAGCCAAAAATATGCGCACGTTCTGGCCAAAAGCCTCAATCGTTTCGCTTCGGCATTTTCAGCCTAATTGCGGCCAAAGCGTTTAGCCAAAAATGGTTTTTTGGATAATTGCCAAAGAGATGTCAATATGCTGAATTTATGAAGGCATGCTCCCATCCCATCTCTGCATCAGTGTGTCTCTCTCTCTCTCTATTTCTCTATCTGTGTGTGTGTGTGTAATAGTGTGGTAATAATATTATAGCAAGAGCTGGGCTATGTTTGGGCTATGCTTGAAATGTTCAAATGACAAGCAATGAAAGTTAGCGTCATCATCATCCCGATCATTATTGCGAACGTCATCAACGAGCAGCGACATTGACGAGCTGCGATGGGTAACTGTCATGTCATGGATAGCTGGCTGGAGCACTTTTCCTGTCAACGCTTGCTCCAGCTCTGCACCAGCCACTGTCTGCTCTGGCTGCTCTGGTGTCAAGCACTTTGCCTAAACCCATAATTTATGCCGCATGTTTGCCATAACTCAATGGCTGCTCGCTGCGACTGGCTACGAATTTCATGAGAAGGATTTCAGCTATGGCTTTAGCTTTCCAATCCTACACTGAGCTGACTCCTCTGAGTGTGTGTATGTGTGTGTGTGTCTGATATAAAGCAATCGATAAATACTCTCACTACTCGACATTGTCGTAGTGGGACGCGCGTGTGCTGCGTCGTTTGCGTTTTTGTCGCCGATTGAGCGAACAATTGTCAGATGTGCGGCCCAAGATGAATGGCCTGCAATTGTGCGCATTGCTTGCCATTTGTTTGGTCGCACCAACAAGATTCACGCCATCAGCCTCTGGTCTGATAAGCATTTGACAATCCTATCAGGCAACTCCCCAGCAATCAGTCCCGTGTGGGTGGCTGGCTGGCTGGCTGGGTGGCTGGCTGGCCGCCTGGTTGGCTGTCTGACTTGGTGGCATGCACTCGCCCTCAGCTGCACATCGACATTATCGCAGCACATTAATAATTATGGTTATGGGATTTGAGTGCATGTTAATGGCTGTTCAGTGCATAGTTCATATCGATTTCCATATGATATTTTACATGCGGCCTTCTGATTGCATTACCATAACATGCTTTTGCATATGCCAATTCGGTTTGCTTTTTGTTTGTTTCTGCGGACAGTAATTAGCCATTGACAAACACACACACACACACAAACATATACACACACGCATTTCGTATACTAAAACATTTTATTGCAATATGCGGCTGCAGCAGTTGCCGCTAACTAAATATATGACTATTATATAAAAGCACCACAAATTTATAAATAAATTATCTAAAAACATAAGTTTAGTTCCTGAAAATCATATAAAAAGGTGGAAGGTGATAAAGAAGGAAGATTGCATGAGTAAATTAAATAGAATAATAAAGATTAAAGGAAAGGGAGAAATACATTAGTTATATCACACAGAGTGAAAAAGAGAATGAGAGATCGATGATAGAGAGATGGAGATTGAAATAGAGTTCAAGAGAACCGGTGCGAGATAAAGACAGAGAGGAAAATGAGAGTGAGAGAGACAGTCATAAAAGCCAGAGTATGAGATACAGATCAGAAATGAGAGCAAGAGAAGAATAAATAGAGAAAACAGGGCTGGAAAAATTGAGAGAGTGAAATAAACATAAGACAAATTGGAAAGAAATAAAATGGGAGAAATAGAGAGAAAAATATAGTAATAAAGAAAAGATAGTTACATAAATATATATAAAGATAGAGAGAGAGAGAGAGGGAGACAGATTTCAAATACATATGAGGCAAAAGGCAAGCAGATAGTTGACGATGAGATTATTAATATCAGAAGAAAAGAGATTAAAACGGTGAAAATTGTATAACTGAGAAATACTGAGAAGGAGCAGGCATCAATGACAGAGCTAGTCTAAAGTATGAGAGGGAGAAAACTTGATGATAAACTTAGACTGATTTATTTTATTATTTGATATGGCCCAGGTTGATGCGTTCACATATTTGATAAATAATAAGCTGGGCGCAGCGTTTATGGGCCACTTTTAATTTGTTATTTAATTATTTAAAAGCGTTACTAAATTGTGATTACAAATGGGCAATATACACGAAAGCTGAGCGAGGGAGAGCGTGAGAGGGGCTATGTGTGCGCGTGCCAATTTGTAACTGTAATTATAATGGTTATGTGCCAGAATATCAAATGATATGCCAAAAGTACAGTGACAGTCACACACACACACACACGCACACGTACACACGCACATGTGGACAGTGTAGAGATATGTAAAGCTGCACTATTTGTTTAGTACCTCTCGCTAATTGAATAATGCGCAATTGTTTTTACATTTTGTGGTCGGCGCATGCATAGGAATATTTACGTAATTTCAATTTAATTCTGGCTGCTGTTCAAAATGGCGGCAAATCGAATACCGAAATGTTAAATGCCTTTTAATGGGCCACCCCTGGCCACGCCGTCCGCTCGGAGCCTAATGAACTGTGCTGAAATATGCGTAAGTCCAGGCCTGATAAACTCGCACAGTTTATTGCAGGTCAACTGGCATGCGGCATGCGGCATGCGGCATGTGCATTAGGATACGGGCTATATAGAGTGTGGCATTGTAACTCTTTACAAATAAGCAGCGTTTCCGTGCCAGGCTTGTGTTTGGCATAAAGCCAAAGATAAATGGCAGCTACCAAAATGCCAGCTCGAAATATAACTAACCAAATGGAAGGTCAGCTGAAAGAGAGAGAGAGAGAGAGCGAGAGAGAGAGAGAGCTACAGAGAGGGTGAGAGCAAGTCAAGCCAGACAATGGGAGACACTGAATTTGTTGGCCATATAGAAGAAAAGTGTAACAAATCTTGTGCCAGTTATTTCAGTTATAGTTGTTGCTTTGTCGGTAAATTTATGGACGCGCATGTCGCTGCACACACAAAAAGTTAAACAGCGCGCAACGGAAATGCGACAACAAGGGACAGTCAAGAGCGACAAGAGAGAGGGAAAGTGTAAGTGTGTGTGCGCTGAACAACAACAGGACAGGACAGGACAGGACAGAACAGAGCAGCAGCAGCAGCAGGACAACAGGAAACACAGGCTTTGCATTGCAATTTTTAGACGCCACTGTGACAAACTGTGAAATCAGAGCATCAAATTCCACAAAGCCCAGAACCACCCACGTACACACACACACACAGATACACATATACGGCATCATTATCATGAATCACTAACTAAATATAGCAAATAGGAATATATTTGAAACAGGCACTAAAAAAGCTGAGCTGAAATAAGTCGACTTTCAAATGCGCTTTAAAGCGAAAGTGAAAATAGGGCGTGTTGAGAGAGAGAAAAAGATTTTGTTTCTTATTAAAAAGTTCATTCAATGCTCTTAAAGTTATTTAAGCTTCCAGTAGGATCTTCAAGTGAGGCTTTCAAAATTGCTTAAGAACTAAAGGCTCTCAGATCAACCGTCTGCTGATAGAATATCTGATCTAGACCATGAATTCCATATATCTTAGGTAACTCCACATAATCTTGTCAGATTTTCTTCTTCTTTTATTTGTTTTTTAGCCAAAAATTGTCTGTTGTCAGTTGACAAGTCGTGCATGCCTCATTATGCTATCTGGCTTAAGTATGTCAACTAGTTTTATCTGGCCTCCAGCAGAGGCAGCGTCAGCGGCAGCGCAGCGTTGCTTTCGTCGCTAACAACATTAACTAGCAGTGCCTACGGCGCGTATGTGTGCTGCGAGCGCAATTGGATGAGTGTGTGTATGTGTGTGTGTGTGTTTCTATTTTTTTTTTTTAGTGCTGAAGCCAACTTCCGTCGCTTGTTGACATATTTCCACTTCATTGGAATGAACGAAGCAGCCAGGCAAATGAAGATACAGCCACGACAGCCGCGGGCGACGGCCGGAGCCGCGATTCATTCAGGTGTGCCAGGAAAAAAAATATAAAACGAGAAAGAAGCCAGCCAAACCGAACGGGAACTGAAAATAATGGCACAGTCGGAAGCTGGCGTATAGGCTGCCCCGGAGGCGGCTAACGACAAATATTTGACACATGGCAGGAGGCGGTGCTAAAATATGCCAGACATGTGCCCCCCGAGAGAGATAGAGAGAGCGAGGGAGAGGGGGAGCGAGCGAGGCATGTTGTGCCAAGGATTCGAGCTTGGTTCCAGTGTTGCAAGTGGCAGACATTTTCTTATCCTTTGCACATTTTAATTTGTGTCAAATTGTTGCTAAAATGCAAAACGCATTGTTTGCCAACCGGGTGGCAGTTGAGCAAAGCCCCATTCGCATTGTTGTCCCTATTCGTTTACAATTGTTGTTGTAATTTCTTGTTGCTGTTGCTGTTGCTGTTGTTCGCCTTGTTAACACAGTTTCATGCTTTTGTTTTGCGGGCTGCGCCGCTGTTGTTGTTTCTGTTTCATTTTTTTTTTTTATTGTGCCATAAGAAAAACATTGCCAGACGCCGCGTGAAGCGAGGAAGAGCAGCTGCTGCTCTAGAGGTTGGGCCTCATCTGCTTTCTGCCCTGCCCACTCCGCTGTTCGCTGCATGGCAAAAGCACAACAATAAAATGTTGTTACAAATTCATTACCGAAGGCGTTAAATTTGACACAGTTTTGCATGCGGAGTGCACTGCGGGCGCAGCGACAGCTAGGGGAAAGAGGTCCAAAAAAACGAAAGAGAGAGAAGGAGAGAAAGAGGAAAAGTAAAAGCAAAGGAAACAGAGCAAAACATGCATAAATGTTCAACAGTCACAGCTCTTGCTCTACATACTGTGTGTGTGTGTGTGTGTGTGTGTGTGTGTGTGTGTGTGTGTGTGTGTGTGTAGTGTATATGTGGGCCGGCAAAGGCGAAAGCAAATTGTCTGCTGGCAGCCAGGCAGCTGCAGGAGTTGAGCAGTTCTTGGATTAAGCATGAGTTTACTCACATGTGCATGAAGTGCCATCTTGAACTTGAAGTGTCTTTCTCTTAGATATGGTATCTAAGTTCCATTAGAGCAGATGCCTATAATCTGGTTTAGGATCTTAGCTATTCTTAGTGTATTTATAATATCTCTGATATGTCTAAAATACATTTTTTATTTAAGCTCTTAGATTAATATGTGATCTCCGTGACTCATTATAAATCTTCATCTCATCTTTTCAGCTCTAAGCTCACTCTTCAATTATATAAATATATTTTATTTCCTAAACCCCTTCTCTGTGTCTCTTGAGCTTCGCAGCTTGTTCTGTCCACTCTCGAGAACTCTTCGCACTACCCACTTGGCTGTGAGCATCTGAAAATGTCGTTGCATAACATTAGGCGCAGCATTTGGCTGCCTTTGGCTATTTCCGCTTTTGCTTTTTGCTCTTCGCTTTCTTCGTTTTTGTTGTTTTCTTTTTGCCTGGTTCCGTTGCTCCTCGTTTACGTAATCCATATAATTTTTGTTGCCTATTTTTTATTGCCATTTGCATTATTCACATATTTTTATCGATGATTTCCCGGCCGGCACAAGAGCAGCCGAAGACGGGCTGAGTGTGGGGCCACGGCTGCCATTTCTCGCGTAAACAAAAAGGATTATTATCTTTTGACATTTTGCTAACGCGATTTGCTGGCACTTTGCATCTAAATCGAAATTACAAGCACACGCATGCACGCACAGACACACAGAGACACACACAAACACACACAAACACACACACGCACTCAGACACACTCGAATGCACACACCCACGCTGATTCGCAGAGGGCTCGGAGTCATAAAACATGAAGGAGAC
Source organism: Drosophila mettleri (assembly GCA_035047625.1). Classification (NCBI taxonomy): domain Eukaryota; kingdom Metazoa; phylum Arthropoda; class Insecta; order Diptera; family Drosophilidae; genus Drosophila; species Drosophila mettleri. Next base: position 10,955,029 of record JAWNPI010000103.1, read on the forward strand.
ATTGACTTCCGCTCAGCCCATTCTGCGCCGCCTTTATAATCGGCGCCTTCTGCTCGTTGTTTATTGTTGCTCTTGCTGCCGTGGCATTAACCTTAGGGTTTAATTTGTAGCAACTTCCGTTTGGAGTTTTGGCAATATGCAAAATTACTTAAATTGCGATTTCCGACCATTTCCGCTGATTTCTGCCTGACAAGGCGCGCCCGCGCCCGCGCCCTTGCGCCTAATTGGATGTGCCACCTGAACTGCCTGTCTGTGCTCCGCTCCGCTCCGCTCCGTTCTGCTCTGCTCTGCTCTGTTGTTACGCCTACTTAAACTTGTTCGCTTAAAAGTCAACATGTCCCTGGTCATTGTTTCGATTCGCAATTGCAAATATTCAAAGTCGCTTCCTGTTTGTTCAGCTGTGAAAATTACTTCTGGGCAAAAGTCAAAAACTTTCAAATTTTACCAAGTAAGAGCGAGCTGAGTGCGTGTGTGGGTGCGTGTGAGGAAGAGAATTCTATTTCGCATTTAACCTTTGGCAGCCATTATATGCTCGCTCTGGCAGCCCGCTGCAATGGACAATATCGATTGACCCCAATTCTGTTTTCGATTGCAATTCGTTTCAGTTTCATGCACTTACAATCGAGCAGCCAGCAGCAGCCTGAGCCGCAACCGCAGCCGCTGCAGCCGGACCAACTAATGCCACGCCTGGCGCACGGTATCCCTTCGAGCTGAGAGTAAGCATAACTTATTTCCGAGCGAACGCATTTGACTTTGAATTTCATTTAGCGCCGAGGCTATCAAGTGTGTGTGTGTGTGTGTGTGTGTGTGTGTGTGGTGTGGTCGATGTTTGCCATGCGGCTGCTGACGCTGCTTAAATGCGGCTCATTTATCAATTGCTACTTAGCATTGTCCGTTTCAACTATCCACCAGTTGCTGTTGCCATCAGTTAACTGGGCTAAAAATGAAAGTGGGCGAAAGCGAAGGCGAAGGCGAAGGCGAAGGCATAGCCATATGGCCACCCATTTGGAATAAGGTCAACTGCGTTTCTGTTTCTTTCTCTGCCGTTTCCGATTTCCGCTGCCTGCACTTCAAAAATTGACTTTTACAAGAAAACAATTGCAGCGCTGATAAGTGGTCGAGAGCAACGGACAGGGCACGTCCACACAGCCACGTTCTGAGAGCCACCAACTCTGCTCCATCTCCAGCGTTGACCATCCACATCCACATCCATATCCACCTCCGCGTTCACTTTCGCATCGATTGCTGTCGAGCACTGAGCACTGAGCATTGAGCGTTGAGCGTCGAGCAACGACCGTCGACTCACGAGCCACGAACGCCAGCCTCTGCCTCAGCCCCAGCCCCAGCATCGGTATTGCAGTTGTCGCAGCTGTGAAATAAAAGAAAAACATTGAGAGAAATCTTTGAAATGCAGCAACTCACAACGAAGCTTGAATACCCTTTGATATTTTTTATTAATTTTTTAAGTGTTAATAAAGGGTAGTATATGGAGTTGGTTTGTAGTATGTAGAGTATATTTCTAAGAAAGTATATTTCTCAATTTATCTAACTCTCTATTCGCTCATTAGTCTTTCTGGCAGCCTATCTTGCAGACTGTCAATCTGACTCTGATCTCTCATTTTATCTGCCAATCTTTCACTCTCGCAACTTATCATTAAACCAACTTGACGATCTCTTAGTTTTTCTTTCTATCTGTCTCGTTTTTAATCTATTAATCTGTTTATCTGTCTGTTAGCCTGTGTATCTATTTGTCATGCTGTCTATATTTAAGTCTGTCTATTAGTCAGCGTACTCATCTAGCGATTTTTCAGTCTATTTATTATTTATTATAATACTTTTTATGTCTATCTATCTGTATGGCAGCATGTCAGTCAGTCAGTCTATTAGGCTGTCTATCAGTCAGTCTATTTATATATTTCTATTCAGAAATTCTCCTGTTTACCTATCTTTGTTTGCCAAACTAATTTCCGGTGCTCTTGTCCACCTGTTCTTTCTGCTATTCATTGACTTTGATCAACTTGATAATAAAAGACGCCGAGCACATCATACATTCATAGAGCTAAACAGCTTTTAACTAATTTTCATTTCATTATAGTACTTTACATTGATTCAAATTATTTGAATAAGTCTAAAGTAAAGTGATTTTAGTGCATTAGAATATTTTCCATTCAACACTTTTTATTTTCAGTGTATCTCGTAGTCGGGTACTTGCATCTGGCTCACGCTTACTTGCCTCTCAATGGCTCTGTTGAAAAGGTAGACTTCAGCGCAAGTATTAACGTACATACTAGTGTCTATTAAGCAAATTGAACGACCTGTATGACCAGATGGACACACACACACACATACACACACACACAGTTGTGACGACTTCTGAAAGAGACATATGCGACCAACAAAAGTGCATTTAATTCCATTTAACAGGCATTGCGAGTCGTCTCTATATCTTTTTATATACTTTATACATATATATTTAACTATATATAGTCAATGTGTGTGTGTATATCTATATGGTCACCTGGTGCTGGCTGCTCTAAGCCAAATGACTTAGTTATTATGCCCAGTTGCTAGTGTAAGCGGCTTGCATGGCATTTGCAGTAAATTCACAACGTTTTTGCGGTTAAGTGGCCTTGCTGCTGCTGGTTAGGTTTTTGGTATCTGCCAAGTTCTTGTGTTTATTGTTGCTGTTGGCCAAGAGCTGCGCTGGCTCAGCGATTTCTCTGCTTCTGTTTTCATTCTTTTTATTTGATTTTTTTGCAATTTCTTTTGGCCATTTGTTTTATGATTGGTTTCGTTATAACTGGCATTGCGAATCAATGGCCATGGCTACGACAGCATTCGGCCATGTCGCTGCAGCCAGGTGCAGCCATGCCGTAACAAATATGTATAAAAATCTATAGACATACGGCTATATATGTATGGGTAAATAAAACTTAATTATCTGTGTTCTCCTGCATAACGGAATACATGCTGCATTTTTCATAAACTTCTAATTGAGCCATTGAGTCACAAAGAACAGCAGCTGGCAGCAGCAGCTGCTGCTGCCTGCACCCAACTCTGCCAATGCAAATCTCAATTGGCAATTTGTTATTGAAATATTTTGCTTGGCTAATGAATTGCACAATATGCAAAGCAAACAAGGCATGGAATCGAATAATATGAGTCCGCCTCAGTCGCTCCCTGGGCTCAGAGTCACAGTTTTCGGTTTGTTGTTGGCTTCAATATTTAATGCCAATTTATGTTGCATTGTCTTACAGCATGAACAAGTGTCCTTGCTATCTGTTATACTATCTGTAGCCGCTCTCTGGCTAGAGCCATGTTGCATCAATTAAAGGTAATTCATTCATGTGAATATTGCATGACTTTGCCAGACGAGCAGCCTGCGAGCTGGCAGTACGAGTGGAGATCTGATGCTCTGCTGCTGGACGCAGCATAATCTTGCATGTGATAACTTAAAGTTTCTAATATCATATGTAAATGCGCCTCAGGCATGCACTGAGAAAATTAACTGTGTAACAACTGGGCAAATCTTGATTTCAAACTGACTTTGACGATGTTTCAATACAATTTCTTGCAGTGCACACACTCATTAGTGCGTTTCACTAGCCATTAGCTCACTGTGAATGCAAATGCCGAGCTAAGCAGTTCGCACCTGCCCGTTAACACAATTTGGAGTCTCGCTCGAGCTATTTCTGGCTGCCTGCAGTTGGCCCTGGCTCAGCTGCCCGGATTATAGCATTGTCTAATTGCTCAATCTGATATATGTGTAATTTGATTTAGTTCATGCTTTGTCACATTCCAAATCAGCTGACTGTGAAAATAGCCTCCGAATTAAGATAATGTCTGAACTCATTCGAAGTCAACTAACAGGTGTTCGGCAAGAGAGAGAGAGAGAGAGAGAGAGAGAGCGAAGAGCATAGACTGATTAAGATAATTGTTCAGCTCCTCTCCCTAAGCTATAAGAGCTGCTTAAGCTGCTTATTCCCAATTATGCGCCATAATTAACGTTGGCAGACAAAGTCGAAAATTATCGCATTTCTAAACCGTTCTCAGTAGCATCTTCATCTGCTCCTGAATATGGAATAACTGCAAAAAAGATCCAATCTGCAGCCTTTCTGTGCAATTCTCAGTATATTCTTTTGTCGTATATTCGCCTGTCGGGCGACACTTGAGGTTAAGTTGCATTACTTCGTCGACAATTGCTAATAAAATCAAAAGTTTCGGCTACGCCCAAAAGCCACCCACACGACGTCTAGCCACGCTACTTTGATACGCCCTCATTCAATAACTGTAACAGCCACAAAAACAAACGCCAGCTAACCAGCTGCGACACACATAGACACAGAGAGAGAGAGAGAGAGAGAGAGAGATACTTACACCCACTCAGTTTTCAGTGTAAGTTGCCAAATAAATAAAAGCCAGGCGCTTGAAATATATACACTGTTCAAAGTTTTGTTGGCTGCCATCCGCTTCACCTGGCGCTCGAAGTGAAAATTTTGCAAAATATTTGCATGCTAAACTTTGCTCATAATTTCAGAGAAGAGAGAGAGAGAGAGAGAGGCGCCCTGGCCATGCAGCTGCAGTAGCTGAGTCTCTTTGCCCCCTGCCCCTCGACCTTTCCTCTGTGCAACAACCACTTTTCCATTTCTAACTGCTGTTGTTGCTTTATTTGGCTTGGACACCAGGGGCAGTCGCAGTGGCAGCGCTTTCATCATGCCGCTGCTCAGCTTTGGGCGCAGTTCTATTGATTTTTGGGCATTGCCATAGGAGTAGTTTCTGTTATTTTTTTTCTAACACGTAGGCGGGCTTAGATAAAACGTTGGAAATGCCAACATAACTATGTGTGCAAATACAAATTTCAATGCTGGCCAAAAATATATTTGTAAATATCAACTTGAGCAGTCAAAATTGAGGCGGGGAATAGTCATCTAAGATACCCTAAGTTTTGAAATGGAAAAGGCTTGAAATTCAGCTTAGGATTTTGAGCTCAAATAAATAGTCTATAAATATACATATTATAATCTCTATAAAAATATTTCCCTAACATCGTTTAGATATTTACTTTCCACCGAGTTCCTTATGTTTCCCATTCCTGTCAGTTGGAATACCCTTTGTGGTAACTAACAATTCTAAAGTGTGGATTCAGGCATCATTGGAGTGTAAAAAATGATTTTTTAAACACACACACATACACACACACGTCCACACGCCCACACACCGATTTGAGTTGGCCAACATGAAAGCTGGCATTTGCAGGCAATAAATGTTTGCGGTTTCACTGTTCGAAGGGGCACAAAAAAGCAAAACACACTTTTAGGCATTTACACTCCAGCACACACAAATATATACACACAGAGAAAAACTCACTTTAGTTTTGTGCCCTTGATAAAACCGTTTGACCACAAGAGCCGTAATTTTTCGGTTACTTTCTATGGCGGAAGCCCTAAGAGCACTTATGCAGATATGGAAGTATTTCGGCTGCCGTGGTGCGTCCGTGTTTAGGCAGCCAAATCTAAATGGCCGGCACTTATTGCAGCTCCTCTCTTGGCTCTGTTTGTTGCCGCACCACGCAAGGAGCCAGTGCATGAAAATTGTGCATGGCGCTGACCTTGTGACCGCAGAGCCAGCCAGGTGCGGCCAGGTGAGCCGGACGGGCGGACGGAAGCTAAGCGTAAGCCGTGCCGAAAGTTGTTAGTTGGCATTTTTTGAAAATGCATTCAAATGTATGAAGCTTTGCTGCTGCTCCCACAGCGAGTACTCAGCCCCCTTTCTCCGCAGCTCAAGCCCCGTTGAGCCAGAGCAAGCCACGAGGGGCGTGTCTCTGAGCAGGCTAAACGAAGCGTGTGCCTCTCAAGCAGCCAAGCTCATGCATATACATATTTATATATATATATAAATTTTTGCATGTATATTTTTGATTTTTTTTGCACGCACTTTAGCCAGGCAAAGGTGAGGAAAGGCTGGCTTTGTGGTCAGGCCAACCGTTTGGGCCTTTGTTTTGCATTTGTTTTCGGCCAAGTTTGCGTTTGACATGCATTGACTATGCATAAACTGCGCCAACTGGAATTGGAAACCAGGCGGCGTCGCGACGCTCTGGCGGCGTCTCGGTTGCAAATCCGCGTCGCAATCTGCCTGATCTTTTTGAAACCGTGCCAAAAAAAAAAAAAAAAAACTCAAAAACCAAACGAACAAAAATGAAAATGGCAAAAAAAAAAAACAAGAAAAAAAACCTCAGCAAAGTGGCTGTTGTAATCTCGTTGTAGAGCAGCAGGCGGCGCTTGACTTTGTGCATGTCATACGTACAACATGAAATAATGAACATTAACTGGCTCAAGAGTAGGGCAAACGGTTTTGTTCACGTTGCGTTAAAGCAAAACGAACGCCATTTACTTTAAATGAGCATTTCTGTGGCGCTTTAAAGTGAGGGAAAAAATATAGCAGAGAAGTTTTTAGTTTGCTTTAAATATAGATTGAAATTGTGCTGATTCAGCGATTCAGCTTGAGCTGTTTCAGATATATATTATATATATTTTTTATCTGCTGCGACTCAAATATCTATAAAGTTCCCTATGTCAATGCAAGCTGCGGCGATTGTCGTATTTATACACAAATTTAGTTTGTAATCAACCCACGCAACTTTTCTCTTGTTCTCTTCGTAAAGCAGTTTTTAAAACTGAAAGTCCATTTTAATTTAGCCACTCAAAATTTCATAGACTTTACTTAGTCTACTCCAGTGCTTAATGAAAGCACTAAGAGAATTTAAAATGCAGCTCACAGGTTTTTTATGCGCATAAAAATTGTCTTACTTAATGCAAAAAGAACTTCGCCGCTCTTAGCTCGGGCTCGGGCTCGGGCTGAGTGCACTATTTAAGCGCATGAAGACTAAATTGTGACATTTATTCTGCTGAATGTGGAATAACTCTTTACAATTTTCAATCTTCCACTCGGTGTCCCTCTTAGGTGCCGTCTTTTTTTGGCTGCTTTTTGTTTGCCCATTTGAGTGTTTGCACTGCTGACAATGGCAGCTCACAGTTTTATCAAGCCTCTGCGTGTGTGTGTGGGTTTTTTTTGGTGATGCGTTGCAAGGGGTTTGTTAAACTCGCATTCGGTATTCATGCGAAAAGTTGTCATGATTTTTTTGCCCAGCTGCAGATACTTTTTATGCCGCACGTGGCTGTGCTCCGGCCTGTAAATGAATGTCGACGGCATGGCTGTGGCCATGGCCATGGCCATGGCTATGCTAAAATGGCTGCAGAACGAAGCACACGCGCATTATCATAATCAACAAATTGATTTAGCTAATCAAAGTGACATAAAAAATATGAGACAAGATTAAAGCCAGAGTTCATGTGAGTGCAGCAAGACGAGAAAGAGAGAGAGAGAGAGAGAGAGAGAGAGAGAGAGAGAGAGGAGCGTCAAATATATTTATATATACGAAAAATTAACACATATTCAAAGCAAATTGTTGATAGGTGGGCGGGGCGGTGCGACGGCGGGTGCAAATCAGTGTTCGATTCATACAAATTTGCTGGCAATGCAAAAAGGCAAACATTGTTGAAGCGTGTCAAAGGCAAGGCTGGCAAAACTTTCTGCCAAATTGCCAAATTGAATGTCAACACGCGTAAAAATAGCAGGCAGAAGACGAGCTGACAGACTGACTGAGCAACTGACTGACTGACAAACGGAGAGGCAAACAAACGTCAGGCCCGAGCACACGCATGTCCAGGTCCTTTGAATTTGTTTATGACTATTGACAAGCTTGAAGGCTGATTTTGCCACTGCCACTGTCGCTGCCTGCCACGGCCACTGCCACTGCCCCTGCCACTGCTCTTGTCACAATCACATACAAATTACGTATACGCCACGTGGGCGCACGTGCCAAACGAACTCTAATATAATCGCATCTGCTCACACTTGTTAGCCTGCGATATTTATTAATAGTCAAACTTTAAACATTACAACTACACGTTACGAGTCGCATTCTCGGCGCTTGTCGTTGTTTTAACAACTAGTGTTCAGTTCAGGGTTCATTTATCAACGGGCGGGTCCTCTAGCACGTGGCTCATCACCTAGTTCATGTCGCTGGCGCCCGTGCTGTCAGTCAACTAGCTTTCGCTCGCAGTGCAGCTGCAGCTTCCGTGATTGATGACAGCGTTTGGCTAGTAATTGGCTGCCAGCTGAAACTATGCTCTTACTAACTAGCTAATCACAGTCAAAGGGCAGCCGAATAGTACGACCAGCTCAGCGAAAGTTATAAATAGTTTTCTGCAGTTAAAAGCGAGCATTAATAATGCTTAAGATTTTTATATTTTATACAAAGTATTGATTGATAAAGTTGTCAGTTAAAAGATCAATAAGGATCTCTCTCTATTATTAATTTATTGTAAATAGATTTTATTATTGAGATCTAAAATTATTTTTTCCAATGATTTAAGTTATTTAGTGATTTGCCATATTATTGTGGTATTAATATTATGGATAAATATCAATAATAATTATAATAAATAAATGTATATTAAAAATATATTATCGATAAAAATCAATAATAATAATATTATTATTATTATTTTAATTTTCCATAGCTCTTTATATGCTTTCTCTCATTAAGAACTTAAACTCTGCTTTAGCTGTCACCTGTGTCCGCTTTGGCTATCGAATCGCGCATATCGTTTAGCTGCCATCACTATCGATGGCTCTCTGTTTACTTTTTAAGCAATTACCTATGGAAACAAAGCAAGCTACTGGCTGCGCTGCTATCGCCTTAACAAGCGCTGCTTGAAGGCCATGCTGTGCGCTTGTGCTCACATTTAATGATTGGGTTGAGCTTTCACTTTTGTTGATAGTTTTTTACGAGCACCCGATTCCTGCTGGGAACGGTGCCACGTTTCGTTTCGTTTCGTTTCCTTTCGGCTGAAGGACATTGTAGCAACTATAAATGTCTTTTATTGCAGTTTTTAAACGCTTTGCTGATTTTGCTTACGAAACATCAAATATGGTGCAGTATAGGGACATGTCAATATGTATGTATGTCTCAGTGTGTATGTGTGTGTGTGAGTGGGAAACTTTGTCAGGTCTCACAGGTGAATTAACTTTTCCGCTCGACTCGTTGTTGCTGCCGCCGCTTCTGCCGCTGCTGCTGCTGCTGCTGGTGCAACTTGCTGCAGGCGCACAACTTTCGAGCAAGTCAAAATGCATTTTGTGCAAACTTTTGCCGCTCTGAGCATTGACAACCGCAGTAAAAGGCAGCTCACTAGATATGTCAGTGTGTGTTTGTGTGCATGTGCGTAGGCGTGGCAAGCAATAGGCGTTAGGCAGCAGCTGGCAGCTGCCTTACGCTCGACTGGCTAGCTGGCTGGATGGCTGGATGGCTGGCAAGGCCAAGCTGTGGGGTCGAGTCCTACAGAAGCGTGAAAGCGTATTTAAATTTTGCTTTAATGCGTTTCATTTATTTGCCTTTACTTAGCAGCCCAATAGAGCCTGTTGCTGTTGCTGTTGCTGTTAGCGCCGCAATTGAAATAAGCTCTACACATTCCATTTCGCCTGTGGCCGACATGCGGAAATGTCCATCGAACCGAACTGAACAGAACTGTAGCTCGAGCTCCAGCTACTGCTCAGCATTCGCTTTGTTTATTTTCACTTAAGTGTTGACTGCTGCTGCTGCTGCTGCTGCCACTTGCTCAGCTTCTTCCTGCCGCCTGGCAAATAAACCATAAAAGAGCATAAAAAATGTTTCAATTGTCGCAGCTGTACACTGCAAGAAAATCTACATGTACTTCGTGTGTACATTCGTCTCTGGCCGGGCACTAAAAATATATTGACACTGTCCACTGTCGAGCCACAGAGCCACAGAGTGTCTCGCTGCCAGACACTGAGTTAGCGTGAAGCGTGTTTGGCTTGACTGCAGCTGTTGGTCATAAAAACGGAAAACACAAATCGAAACCAAAACAACAACAACATCAAGTGGAAGAAGAGCAAGAGCAAAGCAAAAGCACAAATATAAAATTCACAAGCAGCGGCCATAAAAAATTAAATCAGTTTGCGTAAAACACTTGCACATATTTTCTCTCAACTTTACCGCTCGCCCTGCCGTCCCGCCCCCTCGCACCCGGTCATGATGATGATTTCAATGAAACGCACGCGCGCCATTTTGTTTGAGTGATTTTGTCTTGCAGAATGCGTAATTGCAGTGAAAGTTGAAACTCAGCTGAGCAAAAAGAAAATGAAGGCTACTTTTACAGTTGCTGCCGCTGTCGCTGCTGCCGCTGATGCCGCTGCCGCTGTGCTTCCTAGATGAGCGGATATAGTTGCAAGCGGATGGCCTGACTCAGGAGCGGTTCAGCGTATCTTAGGCTGAATTTGAATGAATTTTAATCACTTTGCATATTTAATAAATATTATTAACTAATTCTTTTATTAATTATGTTAAATTAAATTATAAATTTAAATATATTCTTATCACATCCTTTTCCAGTTCAGTGTTTGCTTAACTCTTTAGATTCCAATTTTTATACCAGGAAATCGAGCGTAGGAGGAAGAGAGAATAAATATGAAGAACTATCATAGGGTGAGCGATACTGCCCCTCGCACAGCTCCAACTCCATCTGCTGCTCTTCACAGGGCTTATCGCTCAAATTAAAAATGTATTTAACAAACTATTTAAATATTTACAATTATTTTTTATTTATTCATTAATTACTTAATGTGTAAGCTAGGTTAAGCTCAAGCAGTTTGACTCGATAGCAGCTTTTCAGGCATTGCTGAGCCCTTAGACTTCGTCCAAGTTTAGTCAGAGACTTAATTACTTAACCCTGTTGGCCTGTGTAGTGCTACAATAATCTCGCGCCTTTAACCGTTAAGCTTTAGTTCCAGCTCCGACTTGTCAGCGGCGATTTATTTTTCTCTCGTGTTTATTTTTTCTTCTTTTCTCGTTTTCTTGATGTTTTTTTTTCTGCGTTTTTGAAAGTTGTGCAAACTGTTTTGCCTTTTGCGTGCCGCAGAAAAGTTTGCAGCAGCGGCATCATTTGTCAGTGGATAAATAGTTTTGCAGTAAGTAGCCAAAGTTATGCTTTTTGATTATGTAGCCATGACTGATAATTTTTCATGGCTATCTCGCTGTCGGAACTTTAAACGATGTCCAGTCAGGCATTAACATGCATATACGTATGTGTGTGTGTGTGTGTGTGTGTGTTTGTGGGTGGGGGGCCCACAAATGCCATAAATTCAAATTCTTAGCTGCTTAGTGGGTTCAATTTGGAGCCGGCTCTTAATGTGTGTAAGCCGCAAACATAATAAATAAGCTTAAGTTTGGTCAATTTGACAAAATTGTTTGAGCTTAGTAAAGTGCGTTTGGGTGCGCTCAAATAAATCAGTTGCCATTTAAGATGCCAGCTTTTGCCATAAGCGAATTTATTACACATGCGTCCGATTAATGGGGTTGAGGGCAGGAAGTGGGCTGGTTGCGACTGTGCAATTATTGATGAGCAGAGATTTTGGTTTACTTAGGGCTTCGGTTGCCTCCAATCGCCTCCTGCTGGCCGGCCACTAATCAAATTCAACATAAATGATTGAATAGAATTTTAAGCATAAGAAACAAAGCATAAAAGCAGACGATGAAGGCGCACAACAACAACAATGAAAAAAAATCAGAGCCATCCAACTCCAGCGAAAAGCGTTGTCAGTGATTGAGCGCTGCAGGAATTTGGTCACAGTCTCACGTTGCGTATACGCGACGTGTGCCAAACAAAAAAATACTTGCCTTTTTGATTGATGGCAACTCAAAGTTCGTTTGCCTCAGTCCTTAAAGCGACGCTCGAAGCGAAAGCAGAAAAAATGGCGAAAAACAGAACTCATCCGTGAATATACTGGCTAAAATCAGGAGCTTTTCAACGTGCATTTGAAACCACTTGACAATAAAACGTAAAATTGCAACGGACTGACGAAGTGTCCTGCGAAGTTTGGTCTGCTACGCTATGTGCTGGCTCCCCGTTGCCATTGTCAGTGGCATTGGCGTGGGACTTAACTGTGTCAACGGTGCAAAGGTAATAAAAGCAGCGCATTGCTGCCCGAAATGAAATATTAAATGTACCCTCGAATACGAGAGAATGCCAAGCGTAGCGCCGAGCACCGTGCCCCGAGCACCGAGCGCTGGGCGACGAGCAACCAGCAACGAGCGTCACTCTGCGTCCCTCTTGGCCCTTTGAATGCCCGTGCACTTAGATAAGTGCAGCTGCATTGGATTGAACAAAGCTTGTTGTGCAATTGTCAATTGGATCGCTAGAAGTCAGAGGTGGGGACAAGGGAGCGGGACAGGGGAATAAATGTAGAGCTTGTTGTGGGGCTTATCGCTGGGATAACTTAAAGGTTAATGGGCTATGCAGCTGCCAGCAATTGTCCACAAAATGTATTCGAAGTTGATCAAAGAGCGACTTGACTTGATGGACGCAAACTCCTTCGGCTGCTCTAGCAATCCATTAACTGCGCTATATATATATATATATATATGAGCTCATGTTTCTACAAACTTGGGCCATCTAGCGGCCATATACATATCTAAGTACCATGAAATATGCCCATTTTATTTAAATTAAATTGCACATAAAAGCCAAAAGGAGCAAAAACACAAATAACTTAAATGCTTTGAGTAGGCTCCGTTTTTTGGGGTCGACTGCGCGACACGCTCAAAAATTCGCAGCACGTCGCAAGTTGCGTTATTAACACGTATTCCCCGCTTGTCTTTTTTTTTTTTTTTTTTTTATACCCTGAATCCATTGAAAATGGAAATTTCAGGGTATAATGTTTTTGTGCAAATGTATGTAACAGGCAGAAGGAGGCGTGCCACACCCCATAAAGTATATATATTCTTGATCAGCTCGACGAGCTGAGTTGAACTAGCCCTGTCCGTCTGTCCGTCCGTCCGTCCGTCCGTCCGTCCGTCCGTCCGTCCGTGTAAACACCTGGATTTCTGCAACCACAAAAGCTAGAGACTTCAAATAAAAAGCAAAATGCTCGATAATACCATACGCTGTACGAGTTTATTTTTTTTTTTCGATAACTCATCCCATTCCTTTTTTATCGATAACTATCGAAAATATCGCTTTGTTTTTGAGGTCTGGCGTGCACACCGTTAAAGATAGAATCGTGCACTAAGTTGTGTTTGGTTGCTATATTGAATCCGCACATTTTGTCATTTTTGGATTTTTGATGCCACGCCCCTTTCGCCCACAATTCAATAAAAACGAAAACTCACGTATATCAAATACTAGAGACTTGAAATTTGGCAAATAGGTACATTTGGATGTCATAATCATTCCCCGAAAATTTCATTAAGAACATAGGTCTAGAAAAAAAGTTATTAAACAATAAAGTTTCCATAGCACAGCCTCTGCTGCAGCCGCAAAACTGTGCAGTGAGCATATTACGTGCATGCATATGTTTGTGTGTGTGTGTGTGTGCATGTGTTGGTTACTATTAATGAATAAATGAAGCCCTTAATGATTGGTATTACAGCTCAATGGATTCAGGGTATCTCTTAGTCGAGCAGTCTCGACTAGAGTTTAGTTACTTGTTTGTTCTTTGTTCTCTCTTTGTTGGCCAGGCCAACTGCGCAAGGAAATGACTTTAATTTTGATGTCAGGAATTCAGGGAGCAAATTTGTTTCGGTGCTTCGTGGATTTTTAATGCGAATGATGTCGATGAACTTGTTAAACTTTAGTGCGTCTCGAAAAGTCATAAAATTTAATGCGCCCAGAGCCACGCTTGAGTGTAAGGGGGGCGTGGCTCCAGCAACAATAACACTCAGCCACTCACGGCTAGGCTGGCCAATCTGACCACAGTCATTTGTACGAGTGAACGTTGTTGCTAGAGTGTTGGGAGGCTGCACTGGAGCAGGAGACATCTCTGATGATAGATTCTCATTTTGAGCGTCTGTTTTTATGCCACATCATAAAAGCGCCTCGTAGGCGTTACACACATTACACGACTCACACACGCACAGAGAGAGAGAGAGAGAGAGAGAGAGAGTGAGTGAGAAAGAGAGAGAGAGGGAGAGGAACATATGCACAATCACGTGGCTGAGGGTTTTCTCTACATTTGTCGTTAGTCGCACCGCCGTCTGCTTTGAAAAATGCTTTGCCCACTGATGCGTGCTGTGGGCGTTCGGCAGCTGCCCGCTGATCTGATTGATTAATACATCAATTTGTTATAGAGCCATCAGCAGTCTGCCACACTTGACACAGTTTGCAGCTCATTAAATCGACACAATGCCGCATCAAAGCTAATTATGCAAGTTTTGTTTTTGCCAGTCCAAAAATACCAAAAAATACGGCAATTTCTGTTGACAACGCACATATGATAAAATCTCTTTAATGACCGCAGCGGCAGCAAAAAAGCCGAAAAGGTGCCCGAAATGATTGACAGACATATGACAATTTGCAGTCGCTTAGCCAGCAACACAATGAGATTTGGGCTAAATTCGGGGCTGTTAATGAACGATACTTATAGACGTAGTCGAACTTTATCTGGCCATTGAATACACAATAGAAACTTTTGCGCAGCTCTCGTCAGTTGCTGTGGTTATTTTGTTGCTTCAGCACTCTCTTCATTATGTGTGGCAGGCCACAAAAAAGGCAGACCCTGCGGTTAGCTACATCAATTCAAGTCAACTCTGTGCGTGTGTGTGTGTGCGAGTGTGTGTGTGCTAAAAACTTAATTGGTTCTGGTGTATCGGAAGACTAGGTTTAAGTTGCCCAGACATAAAGACATAAATTGCTCATATTACGCATATGCCGCCGCCCCGCCTTGCCTGGCCGTGCTTTGCCTTGATTTCTTTTGAGCTGCTATGCAAAAATCTGAATCGCCTGACAGACAGGACCATAAATTATGCAGCGACAGGCAGTTGGGCTTAGAGATACACAGTGCGAGTGCCTCGCATGCCTGGACGTCTCTGTGACAGCATTCAATATGCATAGTTAAGCTAGTTGCACAATTTGTTTGATTGATTGACTGCTTGATTGAGTCAAAGTGCCCAGCCCCCAACGCACCCACCACCCAGCTCACCCACCTCACCCAGCTCACCCATCTCACCTCACACTCCGATTGCATGCTGAAGGCGGTGAGCGCGCGCGTGTCCAGCGGCAATTAAAAGCCAATGTGGTCGCTGCTTTTAATTGTTTGCGCGCGCTCTGCTTTGATTGGCGCCTCGCCAAACGTTGCGCACACACATTCACGCTTAATGGCACGGCACGGCACACACCCACACCACTCACCCACACACTCACACACGATATCAAGTATACGTCATATGAAACGACTTACTTTGCCCGCGGCGCGCACACTTCTTATGCGTTTCGTTTCCTTTCATTTCGCTGCTGTGGGCGTGGCAGCAGCATTTTGTTAATCATTTTACGTCCTCTTGTGTATTTTGTATGCATTTATTTTGATTTTTCACCAACATCAGCCTCAGACCGACAAAAAAAAAAAAAAACAACTCAAGAATTTAAGCATCGCTTCCTTTATGGCCTGAACGCTTGTTGGGGCAGCCCCGCCCCCACTCCTAATGTTGTTTTTTCGTGTGAATTTGTAATAACTTGCATAAATTAAGGCGCCTGCATTGGAGCCAGCCGCACGAACTCAACTTCACCTCACCGCTGGCTGGAGAAGCCGCCACTAAGGGGAAACTTAACGAAAGCACAATTTAGGTCGAAATGCTGTGGGAGCCTTCCCCTGCTGCTGCTGCCCCTCGTTGGGGCTCAGTTTAATGGCATTGCCTTGGCTCGTGTTTTATAAATCTCACATAATGGCCATAAATGACAACGAATTGGGTAAACGGGCCGTCCGATAGCTATTTCGATATGATTAGCCGGCCAACACATGTTGCCGGTCAGAAAAACATTTATTTGAGGTTACACCGAGCCAATAAGGGTCAACTATTCGCCCACCACGACAACATTGGGATTTGTGCTTTAAATTTCTGTTGACTTTAAATTTGCATACGAATTTTATTTTGTCGAGCTGAGCAGCTGCTTAAATTATGCAGCCAAATAGTTCGCAATTGTTTTTGGGCCTGCGAAATGACACAAAAAGGACAGACTTAAGTCTGTATGTGTGTGGGTGGGTGTGTGGGTTGGTTGTGTGGGTGGGTGTGTGTGTGTGTGTGTGTGTGTGGGTGGGTGGGCTGGTAGGCGGAGGCAGCGACATTTGCCCTGCATGTTTGGCAAGTCAATTTCTGTGATAACATTTCTGGCTGCACATAAATTTCGTTTTAATGCGCTTAGTTCGCATTGGGGGCGACTGGCTTGCGCTCGGTGGGCGTGGCAGCGGCGACAAACAAAAAAGTTCATAAATACACTCGAGCTGACCGAAACATAAATTGAGCGCAACATTTTTGATAATGATAGAGAAACGTTTTGTGAGTCTCGCTTTGTTTTTGTTGTTGTTGTTGTTGTTGTTGTTGCTTTTGCTAATTATTTAATTAATTTGGAAGAGAGGCAAACATTTTAATTAGGCGTAAGTGCTGTGGCGCTCAAGTCACTTAATGGCGGCCAGCTTTAAATACCATGGACTTGGCCCG
Source organism: Drosophila mettleri (assembly GCA_035047625.1). Classification (NCBI taxonomy): domain Eukaryota; kingdom Metazoa; phylum Arthropoda; class Insecta; order Diptera; family Drosophilidae; genus Drosophila; species Drosophila mettleri. The sequence goes on from JAWNPI010000103.1 coordinate 10,971,596, forward strand.
GCAATATCAATATTAATGAGGGTGGTTCGAGAAGTTCATGAATAGCTGAGAGCACGAAAATAAATGCCGAACAAGCTTGAGTTGAGACGAGAACATGGTCATTTGTAAATGAAAGAAAAATATATTATAAATGGAATTATATGGAAATATATGATTTAGACAGAAATAAAAATGAATTTGGAAAATGCTGAAAATACGGTCTTAAATTTCATTCATTTTACGAATGGTTTGCCTTGGCAAGTTAAGCTCAACTTGATTTGAATATATGCGCGTGCCTTGGCAACGCTTGTTATTTGTTTATATATAATATTTGACATGGCGAATCTGAGAGCAGTCCCCAAAATATGTGCTATACAAATTCACGTAGCTACCCCAATCAAACTGACCCACTGACATGCAAACAAAGGCGCTGTGCACTGAGCTTCAAGACAATGGCCGCATTGCTCTATGTTTGTTGTGTGTGTGTGTGTGTGTGTGTGTGTGTCTGTGTGTAAGTGCGCGTGTGTGTGTGTGTGTACATCTTAGGCAAACAAGCCAAACAATGTAGACAATTGCTTTTAGAGCGTTGACTGATGACAATCACAATCACTTGGCCGCCCACTCAACCTAGATTCCATTTTCGGCAGCGGCTGCAGCGGCTACAGCGGCTTCTGCTCCAAAAAGCAAACAAACGCAAGAGTTTTGCTTTAACCGCAGCAGCACTCATTGATGTGACTGCTGCGGCGGCTGTTGTTGCTGGCTCACGTAGCACAGGTAGCGCTCAGTTTGTACTTGACTATATGCACACACACAGACACACACACACACACAAACACGCACACGCATACGCTTGCCACATTACACATACGCCGCGTTGTCAGCTGATAATTCAATTCGACAGGCGGTCGGTCCATTGAAACGTTCGACGTTACTGAGCACTGGGCTTGTGCCTGGCAAATTGCATTAGCTGTCAGAGCAGTGGCTGTAATTTATACACAGTCTCCGCACTTGACCCATTCGTCTTTTGATTTCTATTCATTTTTGCTGCAGCGATTCATGCATGACAACAATGGGTTCAAGTTGCTGTCAGCATCTTTAACGCTTGCCATGTTTATTGAGCAGCAGCTGCCATCATAATTCAATATTTTACACTCGAGTGTACACGAAACATAACTTGACAGCAGCAACAACAGCAACAACAGCAACAAATATAAATGTTTACACGCCGCTGAGCCAGCAAAGAACAGCTAACAAATAGAATCCTGTGAAAGGTTTTCTTTGCTGCGCTTTTGTAAGCCACAATTGGCGCCGGCACGTCTTCGAGCAGCTCGCTTGACCGGCTGCCCTTGGCCTATTCCCCTTATACAGTTAGGTTTGCCTTGATTATTGCGGCCCATAAAGCAGCTGGGGCTGTGCAACAGGCCAGCCGCACTTGAGTATGTTGTGCAACATAATTAACTGGATTTGCGGCACAGTTAATTAGCGCAGCTCAACCAAACTGTGATTAATTTACACGTTCTGTCGCCACGGCGTATACGTAATATTTTGGCACACGAACATCGCAGCAGCTGCAGCAAATGTCTGACCGCAAAACCCAAAAACGGAGTCTCGGATTACATTCGGATGAAGCATTCGCAGGTAGCAGGCAGAAGGCAGAAGGCAGCAGGCAGCCAGCCAGCAAATGTTACCTGGCCGCATTACCAAAGCTGCAGTGGCCAAGGCCTTAGGTAAAGGCAAGTCGGTTACTTGGTTAGCAACAGCAACAGCAACAGCAAGCACAAAGTTGCAGAATATTGTGATTATTTTCAGGCATTGTTGCTGCTACTGCTGCTGCTGTTGCTCTTGCCGCTTGCTTGTTTGAGTTTTGCCTTTGATTAACCCAGGATTTTACTTTTTGGTATTCACTGAGTGAATTCCAGTTGTGAAATTCAGACTAATTCCCGGCTTCTTGGCTAAGGCTTTAATTTCGTATTGCAGAGCAGCAAATATGTTGTAGCAGTTGCGCTCATTGTTGTTGTTGCTGTTGTTGTTAATACAATTTCGAAATTGCTTTTGTCTGCTTCGCTTTGCAGACGCCGCAGCCGCCGCCGTTGCCACACATGGCGTATGCGCAATAATTCCCATACAATATCACGCATACGCCGCGCTTAACCTTTTTGGCCAGCAGCAGCAGCAGCAGCAGCGGCAGCGGCAAATTGCGCATTTTAAAGCAACAACGAGAGCAGCAATAAAAATATCGTACTCAACGCAATCCGGCGGGCCGCAAAGAAAACTTTTTCACGGCCCGATAAGAGTTTTTTAATTTGTCTAAAAAGGTGAACGCCACCGCGTTGCGTGTGAGCATAGCTCCTTACGATCCGGAAGCTGCTGGGGTGAGCTCAACTTTTTGGGCGTGTAATTTATGCGCAATGAAAGCATTGGGATTACGACAAAAAATAAAGCCAAGGGCGTGGCTGGCAACAGCAAAGGCGGTCATGTCGCCTGTTCAAAGTATAAAAAACTCGCTGATAGGGCGCAGGGAGGGAGCCACGCGGAGTTTAGCCGACGGCTGCCTGGCAGACAGGTGTAGCAGTCAAACCGGAAAATTAGCGGAAAGCGTCAAAAGCGTTCCCCAAACGGCAATGTCGCGACATGGCCGCAACCCCGATGCCCACCCGCTTCCATTCCCCGCCCCCAGCCTTCCATTTCCCGCCCATCCACTACCCCGCTTACAGTGGTTTGACTTTTTGCATAACCACAGAAAACAACAAAGCGCCAGCAACTAAACCGGCGAAAATGTGCGCACAGTTTGTGACTTTACGGCTGTGGTGTATTGTTGACGTTGTTGCTGCTGTTGTTGTGGTCGTGGCGACGACAACTGTGCCGCAGGACATTTTCAGAATTTTGTGTAGTTTTTGGCCGGCGAGTGTCGTCCAAGGCGTAATTACCTGGACTTTCACTATAATTTGACCACGTTGTTTGCCACTTTACTGCCCTGTTAAAGGCGACAACAACAATTAACTGCGCGCGAAGGGCATGATAACTATGTGCTCTACTTTGACAGCTGCTTACTGTGACAGTTCAAGGTGATTTCACCCTTTGTGAAATTTAAACCAAGCAGAACAACAGCTTGTATTCAAATAACAAGAAGACGTACTAAGTGCCTACTCTTATAATTACAAAATGTTGGCTTTTTAATTTGTATTAATATACACATTTTATTATTATAATTGTGCTGAGCTTAATTAAACACATAAATATATTTGCCATATTTATAATCAGACATTTCAATTGGCTCTTCTCTTTACGTACGGTATTGCTGCTCTATTGGCTCGTTTCTTTGCATATACTATTGCTGCTCTATTTCAACGCTTGTGGTTTCAATTAGTTGCTCTATTTTCTGCTCTCCTTCAATTAGCTCCTTTCCCATTCACATTTGCTTACGATCAATTGGCTCTTCTCTTTGCATATACTATTGCTGCTCTACTTCAACACTTGTAATTAAAATAGTTCTTCTATTTTGTGCTCTACTTCTAGTAGCTCTTTTTCATTGCTCACTTATTCTATTGCTGTTCTCCTCCAACACTTGTATTTGTGCAACTATACAAGTGCGTGTTCTGCTCGTCCTGCTCACATACACTTACTTGATTCTATCGTGAGCGAGCATCACTGTGTGAGCAACGAATATAAGAGCAATTATGCTGACCAACTGCAACGTAGCAGAGTCTTATACAATATTCGAGTGCTTCGCTCGTTTATTTAATTCACACTTATACGTCATAAATATGTCCATTTGATTTGAGCAATTATTACAAATTGCTTTCGAGTGTATTAGTAATTCGATATCAACCGATTTCGTTTTTAATTTGCTGTTGCTTTCTCTAAACGGTTTAATTTAATGTTTTATTTAGTGCTTATTCTCACTTTGTTTGTCATGCACGCTAGCATGTCTGTCCCCCTCCCTCTCTGTGCCTGTCTCTTTCTCTCTTACGCATATTACGTGGGCGTTGGGCCCTGCGTTTAAGTAGCCATTGTTTTTTAGTGTTGCTTTTGTTTTTGCTGTTGTTGATTTAGCCTGCGGCTTTGAGGAGGCTTAAAATTGGATTTGTTTTTTATACCCTGCACGTGCTGGAAATGTGTAAATGTTCCCTTTGTGGTTGTATGCACAAGAAGCAGAGAAGTAATTAATGCTATTTAAATTATGTTTAATTATATAAATATGGTAATGCTTTAAGTTATTTAAAATCATTGCTTTAAATTCTTTCAAAATGTATATTCTTTTATTTGACCTTTATTCTTGGACCGTGAAAAAAATAAAGCCATAGGGTAAGTCATAGTCAGATACTTTTAACTAGTGCACTTTAGCCTGTTTGTCGGTTGTTTTTCTTATTATTTCTAAGCTTTTTGTGTTTTTTGTCTACTGTTGGTCTTTGGGTCTCTCATGTGCGCACTTAGAAAGTTGTCACTTTAATAACTTTTTGGGCTTTATTTTTTTTAGCATTGTTTTCTTTTTTGACTGTATTTCTTTTGCGTTTGCTTCCTTTGGCAGCTACTTCAAAGGACGTTTTAATTGCAATGGTATCAGCTGGACCAAATGTTAATTCTTATTCGTATTTTTTTTTTGTTTTTTTCATTTATATTTTTAACATATTTTATTTTTAGACGTGCTCTACATCCAGATTGGAGAGCCCGCAGCATTTGCGTTTTATGACTGCAAAACATGAAAGACAGTGAACAAGAGTAATGGGCACTAACAATGTGTGAAAATTCGCACGTTCGTCATAAATGGCAATAAAATAAGCCACAATAGGAATGGAAAACAATTTCGAAATTTACGTTTTCGTTATAATTTGGCATTTGTTATGCGACATTCGGATGGCGCTGTCCATTGTCAGCAAATGGCGCGGCCACGCCAATTGCAGTTAAGGTCAAAGTTATGGTCCAACGTGGGGCGGGGGGCGGTATGCGGTGGGCGGTGCGGTGCTTTGTGAGGAATACATTATGTCAGCTACTTTAACTTTCGCCATTCAGCTGGACTAAGCTGCTTATTTGCCCACAACAATTGCAACAAACTTTGCGCCGCGACAGAACTTATTCCGCGCTCCCTTGCCGGTCGCTTCGCTAAAGTTTTAATTTACATTTTCTTATTATTTTAACTTTTGCTCATCAATTTCACGCCAAATGAAGTAAGCACGAGAAAAAAGTGGAACATAAAACAAGAAAAGGAACTTATTTGCTCAAATGCTTAATTGTTTGTATTTTCCAACGAATTTCGCACAAATATTGACAAATGCGGAGGCGGAGAGTGGGCCGCTTGTGGTTGGAAAAATTATTACGAAAAACACACTGTTCCGGGCGCATCATTTCTACTTTTTTCTGCGCCTCAATTAAACAAATAGACTTATTTTGTTATGGCACGCCAAGGAAATTGATGGGGACTACAATGCATGGATAAAAAGTGTACACACAAACATGGCCAGCAGTGTGTGTGAGCTGCTGAGCATTGAACTAGTTTCAAAAGGCCGTCAGCATACAAGCAACTGTACACACAGCCCACATGGGTGTGTGAGTGTGTGTGTGTGTGCTCTGCCAAGAGGAAAGCTGACTAAAGCTGGCTGCAGCTTTTAGTCGAGTCTCTGGTTGTACATAAAAAAAGTCAACAGACAAACAAACAGCATGTAAATTATGAAAAATGTATTAACAAAGCAGCGTAAGCGCACACACACAGAGAGAGAGATACACACACACTGGGCATACAATGCTAGTCATGCATATAGATATGTAGAATAAACTCCACTATTTTCTATAACTAAATTTAATATTTAATTCACTTTTGATTTGAACTTAATTTCGAATTACATCGTAAGCGATAAGGTTGACAAATTTTAAGAAATGAATTTTTGTTTTTTTTTTTTTTTTTTTGTGTACATCTGCATATGACTAAAAGCAAAATTGTTTTTTATATTTAACGAAGTCAGCTTGCGTGCCGAGACTTGAACAAACTCATCCGATACCTTGCGGGCCACTACTCATTGGCACTCAGTTGGTCATCTGTCTCCAGAAACTCTTCCTGCGGTGGCCCAGGCACAAATGCATTATTCCGGCTGGCCACTTCGTGCTTCTCGTCGTCAGTCAACGGGCTCGTACACGTGTACCGCTCAAAGGTCCTGTTGTCAAGCACGACTACATTATCATTGCTAACAACAAGATTCAGCCACGGCATCCAGCTTGAGAAGGAGTCGGTCATGATTGAACGAACGCAATATCGGCTTCAATTTGTTTTCGAATTTTTTCGGCAATAAAATAAACAAAAAATGTTTCTTAATATGCTGAGCTAAGTTTCTACTGAGATGTTTTTAGAATTTGAGATATATTGAGTTAGAATTTTATTGACATTTAAGTGAGCGCGTGTTTAGATCAATGAAATTTTGGAGATGAATATAAAAATGTAACAGAAAATAATGATGAATTATTATGAATGATGAGTGATGATTATGTTATATTATAGTAGAAATATTGAATAATGAGAGTGAAATATTTACAAAACTAATGTTAATAATAATACTTATGCTAAAGTCAATGCCTATGCCAATGCTTATGCTAATGTTATAGGTCGTGCCAGTGCCTATGCCAATGCTTATGCTAACATCAATGCTTCTATCAATAATCATTACAATGGATCATATTGATAATGAATACGATAAAAAGAATGACAATAATCATGATAATGGCAATTAATGATTTTGATTTTGATTGATAGTGATAATGATTATTACTATGTTATCGGATGTTATCATTATAACATTATTATTCAATGATGACATAAAGTCACATTAGGCATGTATATAGCATACAGCTTTAAGCTGTTTCTAGATAGTTGAACAGAGCTGTATGCGCCAGCAGCTAACGTACGCCGGCATACACAAGCACATGTGTGGCATTACAGTGTCTCGTTAGTCAGGGGCTGTTGTTGTTGCTGTTGGCTTTTTCACAGACACTTCAGTCGGCCATGCGAGACGACAACACACGCAGTGGCGGCTGCTGGTAGCCCGACTGCTTGGCTCCCCACCCCGCAGCAGCAGCGGAATAAAGCTCACCTGGTTTGTTTATTTTTGACTGGACCGACTGTTGTTGTTGCCGTGCTTCTTGCTGCTGCATGTTGTTGCTGTTGCTGTTTTCATAGAACGCAGCTGCAATCGTGGTGTGCATTTAAAGCAGCGTCCACGAAAACAAAAAGAAGAAACGAGCAAGCAGAAGGGCTGTTGTTGCCGAAACATGGGCAGGTTGCTTGGGTCATTTGCTGGCCGAGCAGAGGCGAAAGCATCTTTGTAACCAAAGCAAACAGACAACGGCAACGGCAAAGGCAAAGGCAAACAAATGAACTCATTACAAAGTTGTCCGCCGGCGATTCGATAATTTTAAAATTCAGCAGAGCAAAAGGCAACTTTGAGCTGCAGCTTAGCAACTGTGGCAGTGGCTGCGCTTAATTAAATGCCCAACAAGCAGCAAATTAAATAAATACGCACTGCACACAGTGTGGCGGCAGCCGTGGCCAATGAATTCTTTGTTCCCCATTGACAATGCAGCGCGACTAATCAGCTGAGAGAAAATGCTAGCGAAATCATGAGCCAGCAGCGGCGTCCAACAAAGGGCCAAAAGCTGACCAAGTCGACCCTTTGGGCCATTAATTAACTCGCACAAACAATAGAGAAAGTTGCCGAGCACAGCAGAAGCCGAGCACCGAGCACCGAGCACCGAGCAAAAACGAAGCCCAAACAAACGTGAGCTCAAAAAGTGCCAATACAATGTATAAATAGCTGCAAATGGCAAAAGATGCTGCCAGCAGAATGCGTTTAATTATTACGCAACCTTAACAAGTTAAACAGGCTTCCCAGCTGTGTCCTCCCCAGCGCGCGCAGTCGCATCAATCACGCAACCTCTGGCCTCCACTCTACGGCCCACCAATTAATCGCAATCACATTGAGATTGATCATCATCAACCGGCCACACAGCCACACAGCCAGGCAGCCAGCGCGTGAATATCTTCCAGTTTACTTATTTTTTATGGCGATGGCAATTAAAATATTTGCATAAGTATCTTAAAAATGCGCCGACAAGACGCACATTGCGTTAAGTGCAATCAATCGATGTTGATTTATATTTAAGAGCACATCATGAGCTTAATGGATACCACGAGCTGGATGCACGTGGCAGCAATATGCAGTTGATTCTTGCAGAGGCTGAAAGAGAAATTCAAATTTATTATAGACTCTGGGGACATAAAATATAACTTTCAAATAAATAATACTGCTTAGTTTTTTTCTTTTTTTTTTTTATTTATTCGGCCATAAAGTGTATATGGCGAACATTTATAAAATCTGAAACAAATTGAATCAGGTTAAGGTTCGAAATTTGTGCGAGCTGCGGGCAGACTCTAAGCAGAGCCCAGCCCAGCGACCAGTCAAGCGTGGCAGCATTTAGAGTTATTCTAGTGGCAAAAGTTTTCTTTCTGGCCTTGCAATTTAACTAAAAGCCTCAATAAACTTGAAAGGTGTTTGAGGCCAGCGCGAAAAAAATACATACTTATATTTATATATATATATATGTGTGTGTGTGTGTGTTTGTATGCTCAGTAAATACTTGTAGCTCTCGATAAAGTGCTTACATTAAACGCTTGCAATATATACGTGTGTGTGTGGGAGAGAGAGAGCAAGTAATAAGCATGTGATAGCCCTGGCATAAACATTTATGTAGCTACTTTTCACAGCTGTGTGTGTGCGTGTGAGTGTGTGTGTGTGTGCAACGCATAAAGGCTGCCATGCCACGCAAATCCAATTGAAATCGTTGCATGGTGCGAGGCAAATCCATTTAATAACCAACATAAATACTCTAAAGAAGCTTTACGACTTGAGTGCGCCACAGGAAACTATTTTGCCGGCAGACGAGCTGTCAGGGGCCAGCAAAAAGCAAAGAAAAAGAAACTGACTTTAAGCTGCGAGACACTCAGTGTATGTGCGAGAATATTGTGTATATTTGCATGGCAGTTCACACACTCACACACACACACACGCAAAGTTTCTCGCTCTATGTCTCTGTATGCAAATGTATGTGTGGGCGTGAATCCCGCTGCGACACTTTAGTGGCAGCGCAACACAACTGCAGAGCTGCTGAATGGCCACGAGACTGTGACAAGGTCGCTGGCAGCTTTCAATTCTATCTGCTGGCTGCTTATTTTTATGCTGATTAACCTAACAACTCGCACACACACACACTCACATACTAACACTCGTACACTCGTACACTCGTAATTGAATAAGAATATGACTCGTTTCAATATATCGTTTGGCGGGGCACAGAAAATTGCCCACAATCATGGCCAACACGTCGCCCGAAAAACTGTGACTGCGCCCATAAAAACTCATAAACTTACCATAAATATCGGCCCAGTAAACTGGCGCCACATTATTGTTATACCTTAGACGACCCACCAGAGTGGATAGATCGATTCCACGATAGATTTCGACATTCGAAATTTCAAGTATTTTACTTTAAGCACGCAGCACGTAGCTCACATTAGACTTGGGAATATGCGCAGCATAAATTATATATTTATTTCGAGAGTATCTATGCGTTTAGCAGCTACTTGATTATTATTTTATTGGTTGTTTCGGTTGCTTGGTCTTTTTTTTTTTTTTGGTGTGGCAAGAAAGAAATATGTTCGATTAGGGCTGTTGCGCCCAAACGGTTTTTGCTCGGCTCGCTCAGCCGTGCTAAAGATGATGTGTAATTGCATTTTATTGCCATAAATGAAAGTTGGGCTGGGCGTGGCACGCCCGCGTTACAATGAGTTGGCCAGAAGCGTTCAAGTGGCAGCGCGTGCGTTTATGTCTCAATTAGTAAGCAATTGCAGTTGCAAGAGTTGCTGCCGTCGCCGTCGCCGTCGCCGTTGCCGTTGCAGCTGCAGTTGAAATATTTAAGCAATGCCACAAGATTTCTTAATTAAAAAGTTGCTCCAATACCGAGGCGCTCACATCTTTGTCGGCATCTTGGCAAGCGTCAAGAGAGGTGTCAGCAACAATGAAATTTGTTTCTGCACTTCTTGTTTTCTTCGAATACACTGCAAGCCGAAGAGTAATCAACGGAGCATAGTTGAGGCGCAACCGGAGAGTGAATATGAATGAAGGAACTTGAAATTATAATAGTTCTGAGCGAAATTTGATAGAAAATTTAGTTGAGCATCAATTTCACGGTAACTTTGAGTTGAGTAATCTGCATGGTAAAAATTTCCTACTTTGCTCTATCTATGCTCTGTCAGCGGTTGGTTTGACTACGTCTCTTGGAAGTAGATATTTATAACTTTACTTTCGAGCAACTGAGAGTTGGCAGCCAGCAAAGACTATCCTTAAGGCAGTAAGTTGCCAACTATAGCTTATGCTTGCCATGGCAATCGTCAGTGTTAGAGAAAACCCAATGCTAAGCTCTATTCCAGTACTATCTCTAGCACTCTAAAAAGTGTATTTAAACTTCGTACTGCGTCGGCTTTTTCTTCTCTGCTGCTGCTGCTGCTGCTGTCGTTTACGCCCCTTTTTGGCAATTTGCTTTTCCACATTATTCTTCATTTACTTTGCAGCGAAATCTACGAAATTTCATTTGCAGTTATGTTGTTATTTTTCCGGCAACAATTTGCGAGAAGCCGTCGCACACGTTGCTGCCGTTGCCAGTCCTCCATTTGAGCTACGGATGCTGCTGAAAATATTTGCCAAGCGCTTCAATTGGGACGCATAGTCAAACAATTTGGCTGGTCAAGAAAACGAGATATGTGCTCATAGACTGCAAGGACTCGACGCTTTTATTAGTGTGAACTTGGCTGTAGGGCAGCTTCTATAAGTTTTTTAGATTTCTAACGGCAGCTCACTCTGTGTTTGTGTGTGTGTGTGTGAGACTAATGCTGACGTTAGCGCCGCTGCCTTGCTTGCTCAACAATTTTAGCATGCTTCAGTTGTTTTGTTGAAAAGTTGAAAAATTGTATTGCATACATTTAGGCAAACAAGTTTCGGTCCAGGACAAAGTTTTAGCGCCTGGACAGTGCAGCCTCACAATACACTGCACTCGGGCTTATGCATCGTAATTAAGTGCCTAACAATGTATGCTAAATAGGTTGAATATAAATAAACTATGCGGAAGTGTGCGTATTTAACCTAATTAATGGCAGCTTCATTAGGCTCATTTCAGCTGTGTGCTTTATTGATTTAATTCATTATATACAAGTTGGTGAGCATTAAAGACTCGCAGCGCCACACGTAGTAAATCAATTTGACCGAGTGGAAACAAGATTTATTGTTGCCATTTTGATGTATAAAAATCTTTGCATTTATCTAATATTTTTTGTTAACATATATAATATATATAATTAATGAATGGTAATTATATCTTTGAATCGCAGAGAAATAATGTAGAGTTCTTAATCAACTCTCGCACTTTGCATGACTCTTTTTAATGTCGCATCGCAAAAACTTTACCCACGTAGAGAGTATTATGCAGTCGGTTGCGATCCAGTGCAAGTTATTCTTAAATATGCGACAGGTCAGCGCATTCTGGAAACTTTTAAAGCATTGTCTATAAGCTGCTTGGCATGCACACAGCCTTGGCTGGCGATGTGCTTGCAGATATTTGATGAGCACAACTTTCTCCTGCACACTCAGCCATATTCTAATTGCATTTTAAATGGTTGCCAAACACACACAGGCACACACACACTCACCCGCACAGTCGCACACAGACTGTGGCGGGCTGGCAAACAGGCAGACACACACACAGATGGCTGTGTCAATAAGGCAACCGCATACGCATTGCGGCCACAAATATGTTGAATTAATTCAATATTACGCAATCAAATATTGTCGCCACATCATCAACAGCTGCGGCAGCTGGCACAGCCGCAATGTCAATAGGAGGCGCCTGTGGAATTAGGCAATGCTAAATTGCACAGCAAACAGCTCGACAGCAGAAGATGAAGTTCATTTGTTTAGTTGCAGTCGCTAAAGGAAATCAATGCCGTTGACATTTATTAAAATTCGTTTGCCATGCTCATGCTGCTGCTCCATATCTATGTGTGGCGTAAGCCTTGGAATATCGGCCTGATTGGCCAGAGCAATTCACATTTTCTTCTTTTTATTAATTTCGTTTTTGCAGCTGGCGCCAAGTGTTGGCGTTTTGCATGTACAAAGAGCGAACAAAGGCGGCGACAAAAGAATTTAATTAAAGCGCCACTGCATTGTGTGGAGCAACGGGCACAGCTTCAGCTCTTCACTATTCGCTGTGCACTCTTTTCACTCTGGACAGTTCGTGTCGGTCGAAAGGATTAAGACATTGTCCTGCCCCTGCACACTTGACTGGCTTGCCTGTAAGTCCTCTTATCAGCGCCCTACCTTCAGCTGAGCTTAATGAAAACCCGCTCCACTACACTGTGCACACAGTATATAGTAATATTATATTTTTTTTTGTATCATTTCTGCGGATTACAAATATAATTTGAGCACAGGTCATAATTTTAAATATTTATAATTTGTGCAAAGCGCAGCGCGGTTGTAAAATGCGTACTTAGCTGTGTCGTCCCATGTCTCTGCTTCATATGTGTAATAAAAGTTTTTTAATTATATATACACCACTACGCAATCTGAGCGAAGTTGTTTGTCTTTGTTTTGCTTGCGCTGAAAAGTAGGCAATGTTTTTTTTACATTGCGCTATAAGCTTGCGTAAGTTGCGCACCGCCAAACCAGCTTCCATTGTGCGCATTGTGCCTGTCAGTTGAACACGTTTATTTTTGTTTGTTGTCACCATATGTCACACGCACACATACATGTATTTGTATATTTTTTGACACTTTTTTGATGTGATGTGCATTTAATTGCAGCTGAATATTAAAGCGCAAATTCGTTTGCTGCTTCAGTTGTCAGCGAATGTGTCAAGAAATGTGAAAGTAACTGCCATCATAATATTGTACAGCCACAGCAGTGGAAAATCTGGCTGAATAATCATTTATTTGTTTTGATTTTACAATGCTGTCACGTGACTGTCAGGAAGGATTAGGAAATATGGCAGAGTATCTAAAAGTCTAACCAGGGTATCTAGAAGTCTACTCCCAAATATATGCATTTGTATATTAAAATATTTATGTGCCGCACACTTGCTAGTTTCAATAGCCTTAAGTGCTCTGGCTTTCTGTGGCCAAGTTAGTCTCGAATTTGAAATGTATTTATAGTCAGCCAACAAAAACATTTAAGCTGAAAGCAATCAATAGACACAATAGTTGCCAAGTTGTTTGTTGACTCTCGTTTTGCTACGGCCACAAAGTTTGTGAACTTTAAAATGCTGCCAGATATTATGGTTCACTTAGCTGGAAAGCCATAGATATTTAAGATATGCTCATATCGAAATGTCAATTGCAGTTCACAGATAAATACGTTTTATCTGCTCTTTGTGTCCAGATCCATCAAAGAGTTTTAATTAAGTAAAAAGCTTGCAATTTATTGCCAGCAAATAATCAAAGTCGATTGCATAAATAATCACAAAAACGGCAGCAGCAGCAGCAGCAGCGAGCACTGGTTACAAAGTCAATAAGATTTGTGGGCAATTTTTCGGTATACAATTAACTTGACTAAAATGCTCGATTTGCCAAGCTAAAGGCAAATAAACAGTTGGTCAACTATCGAACCACATGTCAAATGTTTTTGCAGTCAGTCAACTTGTATTGGCATGCGGCCCTTGTTGTTGTTGCCAATGTTGTTGCTGCAGCAATGGTCTATTATTATGGGGCGTTTGGGGCTGGCTGCCAGTTAAGTGTGCCGCAGTCGGAATCGGAACTCGTGTCATTTCCGCAAAAAGTTTAGCATGCTTTTAGGCTTGGCCATTTAACGCAGCGGGTGGGAATGAGCGCGCGTGTGTGTGTGTGGCCATGAACAACATGGCACAAGAGCATTATCTGCGTGCGCAAGTGTTCCGGCTGAGAAAATCGCTAAAATTATGTCTAAATGAATTGTGATGCAGAGCGCGAAATAGTTGGAGTAAATTTTGCAGTGATCGCTTATGGGATTTAAATATATATATAAAATATTTATAACTGGTTGTAGTTAGTTATACCATAGCTAGAGTTGCACTTATATATGATCTATGTAGTTATATAGTACATTACAGTTCTTGGTTCTAGGCTGGCTCAGCTTTGGTTAATAGAACTGCCCAGCTGCTGCCTTCTCAAATGGTTTTCTTCTCATTGAACCTCTTATATTAATTAATTATTAACTTTAATTGTCTAACCTTAACAATCCGTAAACTCATTCAATATAAATAAATTATATTACATTAAATAAAATGTCAGAAACTTGGGCGAAATGATATTTTGGAATTTCTTTTTTTCTTCCTTGTGACTATTGCCTAGTTCCTATTGCTGTTGTTGTTGTTGCTTTTGCTGCTAGGCTCTGTCCGAAAAGTTGTTTAATAAATGTACTCGCCCATGCTTATGAGAATGGCCATCGAATATGTTGGTATTTGGCTGTGGCTATGACTCTGACCTTGAAGCTGTGTAGCATTGCTTATGAGCATCCTGGCAGCTAATATGAAAGTTTTTTAATAACAATGTTAGGCATAGGCCCGTTGCCAATTTGTATCTGCACTTTTGTATCTTTGTAGCACTGTATCTTTGGCGTTGCATTAAATTTATGGGCGCAACTGATTTATGAGCTGCGCCTGCTAATTACGGGTATTTCGCATGCTCTATCTGGCGCACGTTTGCTGCTTTAATGAGCAGCACTTAAATGCCGTAACGAGCTTAATTGTGAACTCGACTGGGTACTGGGCGGCACTCTCATTAATAATTGCGCCTGCTTGCAACTTTTAATGAAGTTTGCATTCCGTTTCAGGCGTGAATGTCAACAAAAACCGTTGCGAATCAGCCAGCAAGTCAGTCGCCGTCAGTCAGTCAGTCAGTCAGTCAGTGGGCCAGCGGTGCGTATGCGTAACGCTTTATTTGAAGCTCCACAGTCTGCCGCTGATTATTTGCGATTTTATTGCCACAGCTGAAACAAACAAACATGAGAATTGAGAATTTAAGCCCGATTCGCTGCATTAAAATTTAAATGCTATACGGGTAAAAAGCTTTTTCTGCATGAGCTGCAAATTCTTTCTCTCTCTCCCTCTCTCTCTCGCTTCTTTTTTTATTCTATGACAATTTTCATGCAGCGTTTTCAATTTTTTATGTGTTTTTGCTGTGTTACCTGTGGCATATTTCTAGTGAAAGTGTATTTTTTCTAAAAGCTTTTCAACTAGCCGTTGAGAGTCCTTGCTTTGTTTTTTTTTTTTTTTTCCAGTCATACGATGTGTTTAATTCGAAATTTGTTTTTATGCAACTTTGTAGTTTTTATATTTTTGTAATTTTATAGCCAAATGGCTTGCGATACCGTATATTCCGCGCTGTTTTTGCAGAACTCAAAGAACAAAAATACAAACATAGCAAGAGTGCTGCAGGCGAGAGTGAACGACTGGCAGATACTCTGTAAACTGTTGACAAGTTTAATACAGTTGAATAATCTGCCCTGCTCGATAATCATATACCCATTTTTGATTTACATTGACTTTCAGGGTATACAAAGAAGCCATATATGGTTATGGCCGCTGCGCCCTGTGGCCGCCAGCTGAGCGTTTCAGCCCTTCCTGCCGGTTGCCACCCAAAACAAGTTTCACGCACATTTTTTGCTGCGGTTTTGCCAGCCATTTTATTATTGATACGCAGAGTGCGCAGTGGGCGGGCAACGCCCTCATTGAGGTTTAAAGCGTCCTTTGTGCAATAATTATTTAAAGCACATTATTTAATTAAAGCGGGCAGGCGATTGCGTTAAGTGCTCGAAAACAATGGAACAAGAGAGCTTTAATTGGCGGTCATTAGTTGAGGCCTGGCTTAAAGCAGCGGGGCGGACGCCCACCTTTCTGGGTGTGGCTCTCAATCGCAAACGCAATCGCAATCTGTGCTAATGCTCGAGCACTAAATATGTGCTTAGCTGTCTAGACATGATTTGGCCAGCGGCTGACTCTCGCTCGCTGGGCCGCTCGGGTCGGTACAAATAAATCTGTGTTGCCTTTCAACGGGCAGCTTAACATTGGGGTTCGACACGCCCCCCTCTTGGCGGCTGACCAAACAAATGTTCTGTGTGCTTTTGTGCAAACACATGTAAACACAGAATTGACCGAAAGCAAGAGCACAAAACTCATACATGGGAAATGAGCTTAACAGCTCGCCGCTGTTTGACTTCTGATGACACCCGGCAAAATTTAATGCCAACCTCAGGCTTAAATTTTCACTGGCTAAGCCCACTGTGTGTGTGTGTGGACACCAAATCAAATGAGCACATAGAAAATGTATATGTAGAAAGAATATATATACACACTATAAATCCCTCTCGCAGTGCAGAGCGGCAGCAATAAATTATGGCTGGCATTGGCAAAGCATCGACGGCGTATGAAAATTTGCATGTTCAACAAGTTGGGGCAACGCCTCGAACGCTCAAACATGATGATGTTTCGTGCGCTGCCAAATGCATTTCAGGTGTTAATTTCAAGCCTCCATTTAGTCTGTGTGTCTAGCGACTCTCTCTGTGTGTGTGTGTGTGAGCTGAAAAGTTTGCTTTTGGCAAAAGTTTTATAGCCTGCTGCTGTTAACACTTTGATTGCTGGCAAGTTTTTTTAACTGCCAACAACGCTTCGATAGCGTTTCGTATTCCGATTCAAATGCAAATGTTTTAAAGTGCAAATGCTACGAAAAGAACCAGGGCACAACTTCAGCCACAGCTATAAAGCCAATTTAACTGGTTAGCAAGAAGCGCATCCGAGTGGGCAAGTCTGAAGAGCACTGCAGAAGCAGATAAGGAGGACTGGAGAGAGAGAGAGAGAGAGAGAGAGCGGGCTTCGACATATATTTCAATTATTAAGTGAGGCTCTTTAGCTACGCAACATTGTCTAAGTAGCTCTGCTATTGTTGAATCGGTTATCAATTGAATTATCTGTGGCTGCTCGAACACCTTCAATTACAGCGGCACCTGGAGCACAGCTCAATTGTCTGCTTAAAACTTTAAGTATCGACTCGATAGATATGCGCTGCATTTCATGTGCAAATAGTAGCCACAATTGTGAGGAGCTGCCAGTACTTATCCAATGTATGCAGTGCGAGTGTGCGAGGCAGACAGACAAACAGGTGGGCAGGTGGGCCACTGGGCAGGTGAGCGCCACTATAAATAAGTAAGATTAAGCGCACTTGAGTGTGTGCGTGTCTGTAGGTCTGTGCGTGTGTATACCGTACGGCTCTGTAAACTGAGAGAAACATTTTGAAGCAGTCGAGTAAGACCAGCAGCAGAACCGTAACCAAGTCGAGCATCCAGAAGCAAACGACGTGCCCGGACTTGAAAACATGAAATAAACATTTTTTTAACCGCAAAAAAAGTAAGACGATTGCAGTGGGCTAGTACCGACTGCATAATACTTGCTTAGGGCCAAGGGAAATTTATATTTATATAAGACAGAGGCAGTCCAGGCATTGTCACCCAGTACTCTCAGCCTATATCTCTAGATTTAATTTTAATGCGTCACAAATCCCATATGCCCTCTTCATGCCATGAGCGAGCATAAACACGCAATAAAAGAAATGTATATACTTCCGTGTGGCACGAGATGCTGTGCCGACTGCAACAGGAATCAAAATCAGCTTCTCATGTTGCCAGACCCTGTGCCGCTTGACTCTGCTGACTGTTTGGAACTTCTAGCAGCTGCCCTCTCCCACCATCCCCCACTCGCCGCTCCTTCCTGTTGCTCTGCGCATTGCTGCTCATAATTCAGGAAGTGCTCCGCACTCTTTGTCAGGCGACTTGCATTTTATAACAAGCTGAAGCAGCTTTCCGCCGCATTCCGTTGCAACTTCGTGTGCTTCGTGTGTCCGCAGCGGCCGCTTAATAAATGTCAAAAAGTAGCTGCAATACGAGTTCACTGTACAGGCACAAGTGACTCGCAAGGACTCGCAATTTAATTTGCACAACTTTGCGAAATTAAATAAAAATGCTTTGCATTATTTACTAAATGCATCATTTTCATATTTTTAATATAAACATCATTAAATATGCACACAAAAATCAAATGGAAAGGAAAAAAATAATGGCAATGAGGAGAGGCTTACACTTGAGGATACCCTGTGAGTGGGCTGGCAGTAAAGTATTGTTTAAGTTGGCATTAGAAATTATAATTTCTTATTTACTTTCTTTCCATTTCATATTCTGCCCTCATCTAATGGCGCATGCATGCGGTGCCATGAATCTCCTTTGCAGCGACCTCCAACTACAGGGTATGCGTCCTACAATATAACAAGCAAACGCGCTGAAGCGTTGTCTGCTTTTAATGAGTGTGTAAATTGCAGCTGCAAAAAACAGCTGCAAGGGAAAACTGTTACAAAATTTGCACAAATAATATTAATGCATGCGCACAGTTTGATAATTAATATTAAAATCAGTTTGCGCGCTGTCTGTCTGGTCGCATTGTTGTTCAATTAATCAGACATATGTATTGTGGTTAAGTTTGCTATCACGCGGCCCAATTGTCACTGATTAATTAAAATCGCAGCGTGTCCTTTAAAGGGGGAAAAAGAAATCCAAATAAAAAGGAAACAAAATCACAGCAAAATATTATTAAAATTTACACATGAATAATCAGTTTGCTATTTTTGTATTGACCGCACAAAGACAAAACCACATTTAGTTTTAAGCTTAATTAATATCATAAATTTATATTATTATTATTTGGTATTTTAAGAGAGGGACAGAAAATGATTTTTTTTTTTAGTATTTTGAGCTAAGATAAGCGTAGTTTGAGTTTGGGCTTTTGCTTTGTTTGTGAAATGAAAAGAGGGAAATTGAAGATACTGTTTTTCTTAAAGTATATGTAACACACAGATAGAGAGTAGATTAGACTTCGATCTATGCTAATTTTTGAGATTAGCTTTAAAGCTAAAATTAATTTTATATTGCATTTATTTTTCATTTACTAAAGAGAGGGACATTCTTAGGGCTATCAAGGCGAGAGCTAAACTCTCGCTCTTAAAGTTCCGTATCATGATTCTCTGTTGCTTGTCTTTAATGTAGAATAATAATTTACAGTTCTAGTTACAATTTAAGCAGAATTTATATTATAATAAATTAGACCAACGGGTTTGCTTTGCTATTCATCAATTATGTATTGTAGTATAAATTCTCTTTGTTTCATTAAACTGATAGCTTCGCCTCAAAGTGTTCAGCTGCATGGAAGAAAACTCGTAAATTCACACACAACTTCAACTTTGTAAGCGTAAGGTGTCATTAAGATTGTTCACCTAGAATCGAAGTTAAATGAAACTATTTATCGTAAATTTAGCACACAGAAGAAGTAGAGCATTCGCAGAATCTGTGGCGCACTTGCTGATGTGTGGGTTTAAGTATGTGTGCATTGACAGACTGACAGCTCAAGGTATTTGCTGCGGATGCGAACGCTGTCTGCGGAAGAGTTTAAGCTAATCATACACTCTCAACAGGTGTGGGATTTCTTCCAGTCGTTACTCACTCAGAGAATATTTAAGTTGAGTTTTGGCATTTTTAAGATGACTTTCAACTAGTTTTAAGCTTTATGATTTGCCATTAAATACGCTTTAATGCAGCTGAACTCGTTGATGAATCGCATTTGATTTGATTTACGCATTTTTCGTGTGTGTTAAGCACATTAAACAATTAGCTGCCGTTGAAGGACGGCAAACAGTTGCAATTAGTGCGCGCGAATGGCACTCAATTAAATGCAATAAATTCAATTGACAGCTGTGCTTCTTAACAACATTTTCGCTTTGCACGCGCATTTGCATTTACCAATTCCACAAATCTCATTAAAAGGCCCACTGTATTTAATGTGCGCATAATTTCTGGCTCATTTATAAGTTATGCGT
The DNA here is from genome assembly GCA_035047625.1 of Drosophila mettleri. NCBI lineage: Eukaryota > Metazoa > Arthropoda > Insecta > Diptera > Drosophilidae > Drosophila > Drosophila mettleri. The sequence continues at coordinate 10,991,550 of JAWNPI010000103.1, forward strand.
TATCCGTATTTATGCACATATTTGTCAATCGATTTATTATTTTTTATTTTTTTTTTTTATTTGATTTTATTTGTATTTTGTGTGCTGGCGCGCAATAATAATTGTTTAAGCGTCGTCATTATTAACAAGCGCCTTTGGCTAATTGGCTTCGCTGTTAGCTTATCTGATTATAAAATTGTATTACAATTTATGGCCGCCTGATGTTAATTATAAAGTTTTCGGCTTCCATCTGCGGCAGACTTTCAGTTCGATTTGTGGCTTCGAAATAAAAAAAAAAAATCAGAGCGAAAAATCAAAGAGATTTCCTTTCAAACTTGTATTGGCTGCAGGCAAGGGAGCCGAACATGAAAAGCCCAAGCAAATTTAATCAAAACTGTATAAAGAAATGTTTTGCAAACAATTTCATCAGGCATGCTCTGCCCGCTTTCAATTCAAATCTTACCAATAGATTTCAATATCTATACGCATTTATCAGTTACAGTTACAGTTACAGCTACAGACAGAGAATAAGTTGGCTTCGTTTTACTTTTTGTGCTTATATTTTAAGGGTAGCCCCCCCACCCAGTCGAAAGTTGGGCTGAACAAAAAGTTCATTGTTATGCGCAGAGATTTGAATTCGGATTTGTTAAAAACCAACATATTTTTCTTTCAGCCCGAAATGCCAGCGCAAAAGGGAGTCCGGGCCAGGGCAACAATGGCAGGTAAAGTCCAGCGCAGATAGAAATAGATTCACCTTTTTTGCATATATTCAGCTTCCTTTTTTTCGGTGATCCACATTCGACAATGCGTCCATTGAAATTTGCATGGAAATTTGTTTCTGTGTCGTGGCAATTCGTGATGCCCCAAATCAGGCGAATATCTATACGCATTACGCATACGTCACGTTTGACCATGCATGCGTCGAGGCAGGCAGGCAGATGGGCGCCAACTAACGTCAAGTTGTTGGCAGCTTACCATGGCATATTAATTAACTTTTATGAGAGTGAAACCCACACAAACACAAAGAGAGAGAGAGAGAGGGATAGAGAGTGGGAGGGAGAGGGTGAGACAGACACGCACTATAAGCAAGGAGCACGCTGTGTGCCACGCAGCGTATGTGTAATATTTCATTTAGGGCCGCAGCGCAGGGCCACTTTATCTGTGCTCCGTTGGGTCTAAAAGATTTATTGCCTGCTTCAAAGATAAAGTCATTATTACGGCATTATAAAAGATGGCAAGCGGCGCCCCGCAGCGCTTAGCGATATGAATCTTTGATGCATGTAATTGCCATCTCGACCCTTATACGATCTCGTTCATTGATTAGCCGCTGTGGTTGCACAGCTGCTGCTACGGCTGCAGCTATGTTCATTTTTGGCCACTGTTTTATCGCTTGTCTTGGGCTAATTAAAATTTCATTAGGCCGCAGCCGCTCACACATTGCGACAGCCATCAGCTGTCAGTTGGCTGCCTGCAGTTGCCCCCAGCATTGGCTTTGGCCCTAAAATGTTGGTAAACAACTACAATTCCAAATTAATTATGCATGCAAGTGCAAATTGACAGCTGCCACGCCCACCAAGGTCAACTCAAGCTAAGCACAATCAATAACCAGCACGGGCAACACGTGTAAAGCAGGAGCAAGCGTAATTCGTAATGCGATACGCCCCAGCAAATATTTGACCCCAACAGGAAAAACCAAAAAAAAAAAAAAATAATCGAAAGTAAAAAGAATTTAAGCCCTTCGCTCGCTCTGCACTCGATAGCGGCCATTTGGCAGGCATTCAAGAGGCGACGGCAGCCATGGCCGCTGCATGGCGTCTACACAGCGAGACAAAATGGCCGACAAAATGGCGTCAACATGGCTGAAGGTGCGCTGCGAAGCCCTTAAAGAGATTAACAGCTGCAAATGGCAATCGACACGCGTTAACTACATTTCAGCCAATGCACAAAGTCAACCAAAAGGAAATCTAATTGACTTTATGGGCGCCAAAATGTCACGCTTCATACAATTTACAGACAGTCGCTGTCATCGACTTTGGCCTCTCTCTCACCTCAGCGGCAGTTCAGGCCAGGCAGTGTATACAAAGTTCGGTGAGCCACATTGACTTCTTGCCTGCTGTTGCGCTCTTTGATTGAATTTCCTGCCTGCGGTAGATGCGGCGACTGTGGCAGATGTTGCATATGCTCGTGTGTTGCCAGTTCGTGGCATGAAGTTTATTGAAATCGATCGACTTCCGCTTGGAGTGTTTCTTCTTCTTCTTTTTTTTTCTTTTTTCGCCGTCATGTGATGTGCAGTTGATATTTGCATATAAGTAAAATGCGCCAGCGAATGCCTCAGATTTATGTTAATTTATTGAATTTCATTTGATTCGCACTGCCCTTTTTGCAATGTGCTGAAATCTTGCGCTGCGAATGCGAGTGCGAGCGCAAATTCAATCAAGTTTATGCATAAATTACCAGACGACAAGCCAGGGAAGCAGCAGCAAAAAGGTAAATTTCATGCAAAGGCGCATCGAAATAACAACAAAGCCATAACAACAACAACAACAACATCAACTGGCTTCTTCTTTCACTTTATCTTTATAATGGCAAAAGTTTCAAGTCGAAAGCCTTGGTCCCTTTTTTTCCTTGTCTACCTTTCCTGCATATTTATGTGGAGAGAGTTTTTTACTGGCCGCCCCTAAGGCCAGGTCGTTCAAATGAAGCTGCTGTTCATTATATAATTGTGTCCGCTCAGGTTAAAGACTCGGCATGCAACTCCTTTTTTTTTGGTGTTGTCATTTGAATAATTGAAAAGCTAATTTAATTATTGTTCAATTTGCACTGTTTATTGTAGCTCAGCTGAAGCCCCAAAAGGCTGACCCTTTAGCAACGGCTCGCTTTCAGGCAGCTCACCAGCCGATCTATCTCCATCTGGTGCAGATAGTCCACGATTGTGCTGCAGAGCACCATTCGCAGCAGCATTTTGCAGCCGCTCGCAATGCCATCAAACGTAATCACGGCGGAATTCTCTCTCGATCTCCAGGCCAGAAACGGAACGGAATGCGGACGGTAATCTGCAAAAGCCACGCGTGTACTGAGCTGCAATGGGAATGAATTTGTAAAGAGAACAAAATTACCAAAGTCTATAAACTCACTAAGAAGCTGATGATGTCATCGCTGTGCCTGCTCTCATCGAATGCTCTCGGAGACGCTTGCTGCTCGCTACTTGGCAACTCTATGTTCCAAATTTTGTTGATTAGTTTCTTTTGCTGCCGCTGCTGCATTTTGACTGCGCAGAGCAATGGCAGCAGCATGGTGACTGGCCAAGCCAGCTCAAACGCAGCGAGAATCAGAATCTGTCTACGCGTAAGCGCTGGCTCGTCCATATCCAGCCAATCGGCTTCATCCTCGAGATCATCGCGACTCTTGTAGCGCTGCAATATCACGTTCTCATCGTAGCTGAATTCGCTGACATAAGTCCAGGACTTGAGGCAAAGCAGAAAGAAGATCCAATAGAAAGTTAAGTGAAAGTAAAAGGCAGCCAAATGTTGTATGCGCTTGAGCAGAGGCTGTACTTGCAGCACTTGGCGCAGCAGGCTCAGCTCAGTCGGCAGGTGCAGCTTCTTGAGCAGCTGATTGAGCGACTGCAGCATAGCCGTGTGCAACAAGTGCTGAAAGAGCTGCAGTGTGTGCAGAAACACCAAGAGCAGATGAACTGCGCCCATTACATAGTTGATGACGTTCAAGTCCCATTCCGGTGGAAAGTCGACGCACACCAGCTTGATGGTCAGCCCCAGCTGCATCAGTAGCTGAAAAAGAGCCAGCAGCAGCAGCAGCCAGGAGCACCTGAGCACCAGGCGCTCGCGCAGCACAGAGCTCAAATGCTTATAGGCCAATTGAGCTTGTTCCACCATAACCCAGAGCTGCTGCCTGTTGCTGAAACACATGATGATCATCCACACATAGACTATGTTCTGGGTGAAGAGCGTGACAAAGTCCAAGAGGTCGAATTCCGGCTTCGTGTCGGGTGAAATATCATTGAGTGTAGCATTATTGCTCTCCGTGTCGCAGCGCCAAAGGAATTGCGCGACGTTGGCCACAATCAGCAGCATCCAAGGGAAATGCGTAAAAAAAGAGTCCCAGGAGCCGAATCTCAGACGATAGCGCTGCAGCGCCCCATCAAAAGTCAGCTTCAAAAGACCCGTGCCATCCACAAGCCAACACTGAAACTTAAGCAGACGATAAAGCAAGTTGAAGCGCCACATGCTCGCAATGAACTGAAGCGAAGGTGACAGAAGCCATATTCATTTGCTGCGCTCAGCTGATTGATTGAGCTCACTTAGAGTCATCGAGCAAATAACCTAGCTAATTGTCTGGGTTACACTCATATGAAATGGCTTTTGCCGTAGAAGAGGGACTGGCACTAGCCAGCCCCCACTCGAATGGAACCGAGCAGCTGCAGCTCTCTTATGGTTGGCATTTGAAGAATTTCAATTTTCATTTGATTTTTGCATAAATTGCATAGTTTATTGTGGCTCAACTCGAGTGTTAAGGGATTTGGTTTAACAGCGGCTCGCTTGAAGGTATTCTAGGTCCTTTTGGTGCAGATAGTCAACGATTGTGGTGCAGAGCACCACTCGCAGCAGCATTTTGCAGCCACTTTCAATGACAGCAAACGTAATCACAGCGGCATCCGCTTTTGATCTCCAGGCCAGAAAGGGAATGGAATGCGGGCGATAATCTGATAGAGCCACGCGTGTAGTGAGCTGCAATGGACATGAATTTGTAAAGAGAATAAAATTATCAAGAGCTATAGACTCACTAGGAAACTGATGATGTCCTTGCTGTGCCTGCTCTCATTGAACGCTCGCGGAGACGCTTCCTCGCTGCTGCTTGAAAACTCTATGCTCCAAATGTTTTTGATTAGTTTCTTTTGCTGCCGCTGCTGCATTTTTGCAGCACACAGCAATGGCAGCAGCATGGTAACTGGCCAAGCCAGATGCAAAAGTTCATGGGAGAGGATTAAATAGATACTCTGCTGCTTGGCTTTATCGTCCGAATCGACACGATGCTTGTGGCGCTGCAAGAATACGTATTTGTCGTAGCTGAATTCACCCACATAAGCTGCACACTTCATGGAAAGTATGAAGAGCAACCAGCAGAAGGCTGTTCGAAAGTAATCGGCAGCAAAATGTTGTATGCGATTGAGCAGAGGTTGCATGTGCAGCACTCGGCGCAGCAGGTTCAGCTCATATGGCAGCTGCAGCTTCTTGAGCAGCTGATTGAGCGACTGCAGCAACGCCGTGTGCAGCAAATGGTAAAAGATCTGTATCGAGAGCAGAACCATCAATAGCCAGTAGACTGCGCCCATCACAATGTTGTCATCGTATATAAATTCCAGCATGATCAGCCTTATAGTTAACAACAGAAACAAGATACACTGCAAAGCTCCTAGTAAGAGCAGCTGCCAGGAGCATTTGAGCACCAGACGTTCGCGCAGCACAAAGTTCAGATAGTTAAAAACAAACTGCGCTCGGTCTATCATGCACCAGAGCGGCTGTTTCCAGTTCAAATACGTAATTACTATCGTCACATAGGCCATGTTCTGGCCGAACCGGTTGAAGAAACCAATGCCCCTGAGTTCTGGGCGCACATGGGACGCAACATTTTTGGAGCCGTCCTCGTCGTAGTGCACAGTGTACTGCACAAAGTTAATGATAATTAGCAGCAAGCACGGAAAGAGTGTGAAGAAAGAGGTCCAAGAGCCATATCTCAGGTGATAGCGCCGATGAGCTCTGTCGAAGGTCAGCTTCAGGAGGCCGGCGCCATCGAGAACTCGAAACTGCAATTCAAGCAGGCGATAAAGCAAGTTGAAGCGCCACATGCTCTCAGTGAACTGAAGCGAAGCTAATAGAAGCCATATTCATTTATTGCGCTCAGCTGATTGATTGAGCCCACTCACATTAATCAAATGAATACGTGCGATAGATCTGGGAAATTGTCTGGGTGACATTCATATCGAAATTGTCCTCCGTATAGCTGCTGTAGAAGTCAATTTGTATCTCTGCGTGCTGTTGCGAGTGCAGGTGGAGGGAGTACAGAAAGACGAAGACCATGCGGATGGTCACTTGCAGCACCATGGGCAGCGTCAATGGCAGATGTTGAGAGCCACAGCCCAGAACGGCCAAGGGCAGGGGCTCCGGGCACAGCATGGTCGCTGGGAAATTGCTGAAAAACTGCAAAGAAGAAAAACATTTAATTAAGCCAAGAGGTCGAAAAGGCATCTAGGCGGCAACTTACCAACATGCTGATGATGTCGCGCTTGTGCTGCGACTTGATGTAGACTCGCTGTATGGGCAGGCCGAAGGGCATGGGCATCGTCTGTTGGCGGAGCAGGTACCAAGATCTTAGTTTGAAGAACTCCAAGTGATCTTCCAATCGTAAATAGTTTTCATGGAACTTCCACAGCTGATGCTGTACATCGTATGCGCTGAGCAGCAGCGTTAGAAATGTCACCAGCTGCAGCAGTAGCTGGACAAGCCACATGCGATCCATATTCAGCCTGTCGGAGAAGTGCCAGTGCAGGAGCAGCTCAGTGAAGCGAAACGCAATGAAGCCCATTAAGCTGAACAGATGCAGCGCAAAGTACTGTATGATGCGCCAGTGCAGACCCCAAATGGCCAGCTGCTCTCTGAGTATTGTGCGCAGTATGGCGAGGCGAGAGCTCCGCATGTGCTGCTGAAGAAACGCGTTCAGGGCACGATAGATGCTGGCCAGCCAGATGAGGTAGTTGCCCAGGAAGAGCAGATGCATATAGTAGATGAGCGCGACGCCAGCTATGAAGCAGGCCTGATAGCTGTAGTACATGCGGCACTGCCAGATGACCAGCACGATCAGCTCGGCGGAGAGCATCAGGGTGAGGGCGCATTCCCGCCAGAGCGGCACACACATCCAGTCGCCCAGGGCGCCCTGCAGTGTGGAGTGGATTTGACTGCACGTGTTCAGCAGCTTGGTGAGATGCGGACGCAGAAGCAGAAAGTAGATGTAGAGCGGCACCAAGATCAGAAACAACAGCTCGTCGTAGACCCAGCCCTGGCTGAGCCACAGATAGCTCAACGAGCAAATCATATTGACGACGGTCATCATGTGCACATAGATCTGGTCGCCGCACACGAAACGCGCACTCTCCGTATAGCTGACGTTGTAGAAGCCCAGATAGATGCCCAGGCGGCCGACGACGCGCCACACGCAGAGTATGTGGCACAGGCAGAAGCCTTTGACCGTTGCATGCGTTCGCATCGCTGCCAGCTGCTTGCCACACTGAGTGGCAAGCGAAAGCGAAACCAAATTTGTTGTTGCATGTTAATTAGCTTTTATAGTGAATGATAAGTGCGACATTTATTCTCGCGGCGAGCGGGCCCTTGAACCATAACGACAAGCAATATTTCATGCTCTGTTTATTTTGTGGCCGTGCGACCTTTAATATTTTACACTCTGCGTGTGGAGAGAGGATTAAGGGGTGAGAGGGGAGTCATGAAATCGAAAGAGCACTTAAACAAGCATAAAGCTCAATATGGAGAATGATGGCTCTCTATAAAAGTAGCGAACAGCATTCATGCCATTGCGTCGGCCACTTTTTAATTCATATGCCAGAGTATCTTGGGCAGCAGTTAAGGAAGCGACGGCACCCATGGCACCGATGATTTAAGAGCCATGTAAGCAGCCGTATGGAACATGCATCGTATCGCACTGTGTAAGTGCGCGATAAAAGCCGCCCGTAACAATGACAAAAAACTGCATGTTTTTATTACAAATTGCAATTGTGAAAATTTTATACATGGCCGCAGCCACATTGCCATCGTCGCATCGCGTCACATTCCGGCAGCCTGCACCTGCAAAAAGGAACGACGAAATGGGACGCAGGGCACGGGCTGTGATAGTGTCGCCACAAATAAACTTCCGCACAAAAATTGGGCTGCATTTCCGGTGGGCCGCCTCGACAGTTTTTATTGTCGCTTTTTGCTGCGTGCGGCGCATAAAGCAAATGAATTTATTTTTTTCTCGGCTCTTTTTTTGAGCTTCTTCAACCCTTTTAAATTTCTTTTTCAATTTAAATTGTCCGACGGCTGGCAGCAACTGAAAAACTGAAAGGAAAAAAAAAAAAACCAAAAGAACAAAAAGTATTCGCCATGCAAAAGCTTTCTTTTACTCGATTTCGGCTGCTATAAATTTGTGCATGTTTTCATTAGTTGTCAGCGCTGCTTTTGATGATTTATGCATGTTTTTTGCATACATCCACTTTACACTCGCAGCTGGTAGCAGAAATAAAACAAAATGTCTATGAAAAATTTAGTTGATATTGCAAATGTTTTTCAGCCAATGCAAATGGCTGCAGCTGCCATAGGTCAGGAGACACACAAGATACAGTTCATATGAGAGTGCCTTTGATGGACAAATATTAATGCGTTTTACTATAAAAAAAAATAAATAATAATATAAAGTTTTATATATTTGTTTATGATTTTACTATATAATATAAAATAAATAATAATATAAAATAAAATAAATTATAAATAATAAAATAAAATAAGTATAAATGAAAAAATAAAATAAAATATAAATAATTAAATTGTATTATGTATATATATAAATAATAAAATAAAATTAATTATAAATAATAAAATAAAAATAATAAAGCAAAATAAAATATAAATAATAAAAATAAAGTATTTAAAAAAAAACATTTTTTAATTAATATAAAAAATTTTTTGACGCTATTAAATATTCAAATTTGTAAATTTCAGGAAGAAATATTATATAAATTAAATTAAAGTCAACATGTTAATTCTGTCGCTTGTTAATAAATTAGGATTTTATCAGCTCTACAAAAATATAATATAATATCTTAATATACAAATAATTTTCTTATTAATTTTATTAGATTAAGAAAATAATATTAATAACTCTGACTACAAATATAAAGCAATAAGCTACCTTTACTTATGTAATATATTAAAATATATTATCTTATTACAGCCCTTGAGGCAGCTCTACAAGTTCCAAGCGCCACAGCAGCAACTTGGAGCTGTGGAGGTGCGGGTAGGCTGAGATAGCAGCCGCTAGTCGTCTGCCTTACTCGCTGGCCGTTTCTGTAGCAAGGCTGCTCGAGCTGCTAACGATGTAGCTGATGGTAATGCTGATATGCACAGCCTTTAGAGGACGTTGCTTGTGTTGCCGCAGCTCCTGTTACTGCCGTTGCTGCTGCCGCTGTTAACACTGATGGCTCTAATGATTGTTTGTCAAACATGCTGGCTGCAGGAGGAGTGGTTGCCGTCCCAGGGCTACTGCTCTGTGTGCGCCCGGGGCTTCTTATTGAATTCCAGCGGCGCCTGGCTTGTCCTCTTGCCGACATGCACAGGATTTTAAAATGCCACATAGAGGCGCACCGAGCGCTGCGACATGAATTCCAAGTTGAAACGACAAAAGAAAAAAAATAGAAAAGAATAGAAAGAAAGTGAGAAAGAGCAAGAGCGAGAGAGAGAGAGATAGGAAAAGCTGAAAAGATGTAGAAGCAAGTGAGCCGCTTAAGGTTGACATTTTTGGGTTATGCTGCGATGAACCAATGAACATGCCAAAATACTCACGTGCCTGGGCATGCAAATCCTCTAATGGCCGCCGATGTGGGAGCTGGCGCAGGCACCGATTGAGAGTTAGACTTGAACAAATTAATCGTTGAACGTGGCGTGGTTGGGGGGCGGACGGCCAACTTTGACCTGGCAACTCCCAGCTTGAAAATAAATTAGTTTGCCGCGTGGGCGATTGGCGACGCAAATCTGAAGTGGGTCTGACAGCGGTGCCACGCAGCCAGAGTGCGAGTCGGGGCAGCGCCGCTCCGCGCCAGATGGGAGCGATGTGTTACCAATAAATTGCTGGAATTAGAAGCATTCGAATTTTTAAATATTTAAGCTTGTAGGAACTTATCGATTTGGTTGGCGGTTGGTGGTTGGTGGTTGGTAGCTGGTAGCTGGTAGCTGGTGGCTGTTGGCTGGTGGCATGTGGTGCATATTGCGCCTGCTCGAATAGCGCTAATTGAAGTGGTTGCCTCCTCAATGTGTGCAGCCATCAATTACTCGCACTTCACAAATGCTTTTTCGTGCTTTTTCGCGCTAAAAGCATTTACACAGTCCGTCATCACATTAGCGCCCAAGCGGCCCCAGTAAATTGTTATTGTGTTTTCTGTGTACCCTAACCAGGAGAGAAAAAAAAGGGTACTTGAGCCATGTCAAAGTGGTTGGCACGTGTAATTACGAGGGGAGGCAGCTTGATACTTGAATGCTCGCTTCTCCCAGTTATCCAGCTCAGTTCACTCCCAGCACTTTTACATCCACTTGAATGCGCTTTCCCATCAGCAGCCCGACTCGCTCCCTCTCGCTCACTGTTGCTGCTTTGACCACATTTCTAGGGTGACCATTTCCCCTCGCAGCAGTGTTTTTAATATAATCTGTTAGAGCATTTGAGTTTCCATTTGCTTTTAGTACATTTCCCCTCATCATTTGTTCCACTGTTTCGTGTTTTCAGTGCTGTGGCGTACCTGGCCAGGCTGACATGTCGCAGCTCCTGTGTTGCTGCCGCCTTTGCGGTTACTTTCCCAAAAAGTTGTCAGCGAACTGTTTGCGCTGCGCAACATCTATTGCAACGAGGTCGCGAAAAGATTTGAACTGGCCCAGCAAACACTTATCTGCCGGCTGTTTGAGCTCAATCTATTCGCGTGGTTTACTTAGCTGACGTTGATTGCCAAATTGATGGTCACCCTCTCTGGCTGCATTCCCTATTTAGCCACGCGACACTGGCTGACAGAAGTACTCAATGCGATGACTGGTCTGCAGCGGCAGCTGGGGTGGACCTTCAGCTCTGCTATTACCAAAGACTGCTTTGTGTGCTCCGCTGTTATCTGCAGCTGCTGCTGCACTTCAATTGCTTCATTTGGCTATGCTGTGCAGCTTTGTGGCCATAAATCGAATGCGCGCAGCTTCCTTCAGCAACCAGCAGAGCGTCAAGTTGCAGCCAACGCAGCGAAAGATACGGCGACACATGACACATTGCTTCAGCGTTTATTTGGTATCGCTGTTGCTGCTGATGCTGCACAAGTTGCATTTGTCTGCCTGGCAGTCGTTCACATGCGAGGAAAATCTCTTGAGCCTGATCATTATTTTCCTGTTTGCCGAGAGCGCACAAAATTCGAGTCTGGCCTGGCAGCCACAGCTGCGTCAGCAGCAACAACTTTTGGCTGTGCTAGATCTTTTGGTAAGTGCGCGGATTATTGCTGCCATTAATAATACTTTTAATTCATGGCCATTCGTTGCAGCTGTGTACGGACCAGATCAGCTGCGTAATAAGCAGAGGCTGCTGGTCTGATGCCGCCCGCTTTAAAGAGCATTTCACAATAATTTTGCAGCCTGAGCTGCTTTAAGCTCTATACATGCTGAGATCAGCTTTGCAATACCTGAGGCTATAAATTGAAGTGCGTAAAATTAATGTGTGTGCATAAAAATTAAATAAATAAAAGAGCTACAGCGGCTGAAACTCGACATTTGCTATGCAAGGCACGCTGCGGGCGCTCGGCTTGAAAAAAAATGAGTCAAAAACCGAAACGGGAGCAGATGAAAAATCAACTAAGTCAAGCACAAGCTCAACCCTCTCTGACGCTCACACACACACACACACAGACTTCTACACAGAGTTATGTGAGGCTGATAGAAATCTATTAAATCTCTTTATGGCTGAGTTATGAGAGCTGCCAACCTAATTAGCCGCTGTCCCATAGGCTATAGCCGTGCAACATGGCGTATGATTAACACGACTAATGAACGCCTTCCGCGCTCAGCTGTAAATGATTGAATTAAAACTCATTTGTCCCCGCTTCGACTAGGCATAATCAATTCAATTATGCCCCAGCTAAATACAAAAAAAAAAAAAAAAAAAAAAAAAATTAAATAAAAAGAAGAAAAGGAAAACAGAGAAGAAGAAAAAAGCCAGAGTTCAGTTCATTGGGCATGGGATAAACTTTTTGCTAGCTTGAGCTTTCATCTTTGGATTCATTCAAAACTATTTGCCTGCAACTGGTGCAGTTGACTGGAAAATAATGTCGATTAGCTGCATTAGGGGCTGCGTTGCCGACACGCCCACTTGCCGATAAGCGACGCCCAGCGCAAACTCCAGGCATAATTGGAATATGCCGTCGCCTCTTGCCGTCGAAGGCGTGCGGCAATGCTGCTTGTAATTTGACAATATTTGCCAAAAAGCAAAAGCATTTAGTATTTAACACTCTACAATATTCAGTTGTCAACACAATATCTGTGTGTGTGTGTGTGTGGAGTATGTGGAGAGTGTGAAGGGTTTTACGTATTGCAATTTGTGCAAAATGCAAATTTCCTCACTGATGACAGCGGCAATTTTGTGCCCCATTGTTGGGTCTGGCTGTGTTTGTTGCTCTTGTTTGTCTACATCCATTGTTTGGTCACACAAGCAGACAGCGCTGCGCAGCTGGGTGTGTAAAGGGCTCGAGCATAAACACAAAAGCAGAGCGACACAATGAGCCACTGTCCATGGGGAGCTGTTTCTATGCATATGCTCAGCGCTGTGACAGAAAGTCGGGTACGCAACAATAAACACAGCCACAGCCAGAGCCACACAGAATTTTCTACGCTGCCATGACACCAGCCCTCCCTCTGTCTCCCTCTGTCTCTCTCTCTCTCTCTCACTCTCTCTCATTTTCTATACTCTACGGTCTATCTCGCTTTCGCTTTGATTAACAATGATGTGCATTATTTTTGCAAATAAACTTGGCCCAGTCACATGAGCTAGCGACAGCTGTTGTTGTTGTTGTTGTTGTTTGCCATTTTGTATGCTGGGCAATTTGGCTCAAGTTGCATTTATTGATTTATTACAATGACAGCTTACAGCTTCAATCATTGTCAGCAGCAAGAATTTGCGAAACACCCACACACTAAGCACATACCTCATGGTTGTCATAATTGTGCATTTGGGTGCAAGGTCTTGGCGACGACTACTCGCACTCACACAAGCATTCAGGCTCACATTCCCCACTGTCCCATACACACATGCACATCACGAAGGCAAATGGCAAACGGAAGCTTTTAAGCAAACAGGATATGCTGTGAGCAGCTTTGGGTGGTGGGACATGGGGGAAGGGCGACACACAGGATCCAGCTAGAACAATAGTACGAGCAGTTGCAAGTCCGGCTTGGAGGCAGCTTTGCTAGCCGAAATGAAAACAAAACATTTGTTATGCAAAGCCTTTGATGTTGTCCTTGGGCGCCCTGAGTGCAGGATGCAGCCAACAACTTGTCAATGACAAAATCAGTTTCCCATTAAACGGGCGCTAGAAAAACATTTTCCCTTTGCCATACTTCGAATGCTCTTAAAGTTATTCGCTTTGAGCCGCTGCCAAATGGGTCAGCGGCGATTGTGTAGCCAGTAACTTTGTTGTGCACACAGAAACTTTGGCGGCTTAGGTCCAAGAAATGAACACAGCCATACCTAAACTCGTACACACACATACACACACACGCACACAGAGAGAGAAAATAATTAAGGTCCTTCAAGCTTATTGACTTTTCCCGGGCGTTGCTGAAAAGTTTTGTGTGTTCAAAAATTCAGTGAGCAGGGCAGATAATAATTAGGCGCAAAAGGAAAGGACAAAGGCCAGGAAGTGACCAGCAAAAAAAAAAAAAGGAAATCAAAAAAAAAGGGATGCTCAATAAATAAATATGCCAGGCGGCAAGGCTGGCGCGTCCTTTAATGCTCACAACATTTGGACAGAAGCGAGTGCAGGTGCACTTAGCAGGCAATTGAGGGATAATTTAATTAGGTGCCGCTCGCAGGCGCAAGGATAACAGGATAATGATGACAAAATAAGCAATCCAGCCAGCCAGCCGGCCCTAACTCTGGAATGGGGCGATAAAAAGGAACATAGATAAAATGTGCGGTAAATTAAATGAAAAATGGCGTGGACGCTGGCCTAGGCCATTATAAAGCGTGTAACTGACCGATAACAGCGATATCGGCAGGATTATATAAATTGCAGCCAGCCAGACTTAATTGAGTGGACCCTCCAGCAAAGCAAAAACCCATTCACCAATGTCTGCCTGTGTGTGTGTGTGTGTGTGGCGAACGGAAGTGCAAAAGTTGTCGCCGGATGTGGGCAGCACAGGTAACAGCTGGCCCAGTGGCGCTATCTAAAGCTGCTCGAATTGAACATAATTAGCTCGCAAATTATTCAAGCAGCAATTAAATCGACCCAGAAAGGATAATGGCTAATGGATAATTCAGGTTTTCGGCTACTAATTAATCGCAGCTGCCAACGAAATTGAAAATTCAACAAATTGTCAATATAAATTTAATTATGAGCATAAATCGATAAAAGCGAGCCCATGAAATAAGCCCTAGTGTGGCTCAACAGAGGATACCCTGTAAAAAAATAGCTATTAATATTGTGGTATAGTATGATGTATAAGAGATAAGAGATAAGAGCGTGTATTTATTTATAGACACTGAGTAGTTTATTAAAAGATACCCTATATGATATACCGTAGTATCATATAATAGGGTATATTATGATATACAACTCCATGGAGTAAATGCCATGTCGGCTTCACGGTCGTTCAGCTACTGAGCATACAAATTGTGGCTGTTATAGTTAAAGACTTTCGGGCGCCACAGCCCTTCGCCTTGCTGCACTCTCAACGCTCAACGTGAGCTGCAGTCAATGGGCGACTGGGAACTTGCAACTTGGCTGCAATGTTGCGCTGTGGGTAAGCATGCATGTCAAGCACGCAGCCATACTGCAAAGTTTGTTGTCCCAGTTGCAGCTGCACTTGTAAGTTGCATTGCTGTACGTCCGTGTGTGCGTTGAGGTGTGGGTGTGTGGGCATGTATGTGTGTGTGTGGGTGCTTATATGTCGCCCCCAAAGCAGCGCCTTGGTGGCCTCGTTTCATTTTCTTATGCAATAATTAAGTGAGTGCCAAGCAGAGTCAAGCGTGAAGCGCAACGCGTTCTCATTTGCTATCAAATTCATGCGTAACGTAATTGTGAAGGGACGAACGAGCCTGCAATGATATACATGTGTGCGTGTGTGTCTGTGTGTGAGAAAATGATTTTGGCCAACGCCTGTGCAAGCAACGCCATCGCACGCTTCAGAAATCAAAAGCAACTGCTGCGACCACCGACACTTAAGTGCCACAAGTGGCTGAAAAACTTAAGAAACGGAATTATTTATAATAAATGTGCAGCATGGGCAAAGTCTACGTTCTGTCAATCGAAGCTGCGGGCCGCCAAGTCTGAGCACTCTCTTGAAATTATTGTTGCTATGAGTAAAGCCGAATATGACACGACTATGTTGCCCGCATGAGAGACTGTAGATAGAGTCTTTAAGGAATGAGAGCAAAGTATATTTATATACAACTAGAAGATCTCCCTCTGAGAGAGGGAGAGGGAGAGGGAGAGGAAGAGGGAGAGGAAGAGGGAGAGGAAGAGTGAGAGAGAAAGAGAGAGAGAGAGAGAAAAAGATTTACATTTGATTTAATATATTAATGGCATTTATATTTAATGTATATATAATAAGAGTCGAGGGAGAAAGAGAGAGGGAGTCTAACATCAGGCCGAATATAATCAATTGCATCTATATTAAATTAATTTATAATCTGAGTCGATATTATAAACACTTTCCTTTATTAAAAATTTCTTATCCATGTCTTTTGAGTGTGCACTTAGCATGGCTAATGCTTGAACACTGTTTTGCTATATGAACTTACAAAGTTTGCACAAGTTCCAAATTTCATTGACTGTAAATTCTATATATTATATTGAGAGCTTTTGTTGTTTCTATAAAATTGTTTTCAATTCCCACGCACAATCAAATTTCTAAACAAGCTACAAGTTCGGTAAGTAAACAAAGTTCGTGTCGAGGCGTAAGTCAATAAAATGTATTCGCAATAACAGTCAGCGTATGTGTAGCCATGTGACTGGCTTTAAGTTGGAGCGTTGCTGACTATATGCTTAAATACACATACGCGTACAGATGGCTCGGGGCACTCGTAGTTTTCATAACAAGGACACGTAAACAGCCACAACACGCATTCACTTAGATGGCCATCAAAATGCGAGCACTTGAAATCAAATTTAAACATCTATACTTGGCTGTGTGTGTGGGTGAGTAAATTTCTGTGCTCGACAAACATTTTCCGTTGCCAAGTGCGAGGGTGTGCACGTGTGTGTGAGGGTGTGTGTGCGGGTTTGTGCCGGTGTGTGTGTAGTTTTTACTGCTGCGACACGTAGTTCCGCTCATAAGCCAAAGGCGAGCTTGGCAAGGGCGCAAAAATATTTTTAACATTGTAACGAGATAATATTTTGCCATCATACGATATTCGTGCAAGTCGCTGTTCTTGCGCCTCTGTTAAATAATATTACCTGTAGCAACATCAACCTGACAAGCAGTCAGTCAGGAAGGCAGCCAGGCAGCCAGGCAGCCCCGACGACGACAACGACGTGCCCAACTAACGGAAACCGGATGTGCTGGCATGGCAGTTGTGAAGTGATGTTTAGGCCAGGCCAACGACTACGAGGACGGCGCCAGCTCGTTCAACGTGCAAAACTTGCCCATAGGCATCATCGAGTGCCACATTTTATGGCCGGCCGTCTGTCCAAGTAGTTGTTATGGCCCACAGGCAGCTGCCACCCACTCATCACCACCACCCACTCACTACCACCCACTCACCACCCCCTCACCACCCCCTCACCACTGATCAGCTCCCCAATCGCCTTATCAATATATGGCTGAACAATAAAGCCATATTGGCAATTTAATGTGCTGCAAAGTATTCGAGGATCTCTGAAGCGACAGCACGCATACGACACGTTGGCCGCCTGGCAGTGCATTCTAAGCAGCTTAACCATGCCAGCACGACTATAATTCTCACATCGATTGCTCGATAAGCACGTAAACAGCCTGAGGACTGCGCTCCCACTCACAGTGCGAAGCATTGGCAAATGGCAGCAGCGGCTGCAGCTGCAACAAGAATCCAGCTGAATTGAGCTTTGTTTGCTGTTGCATGCATATCTTGCTCGCTCGATAAGACCAACACGTTTGTACATTATCCATCACCCCCTATACACACACGGTCTCATACATATATAGATACATAACAACTTCATTTTCAGCTGAGTATTTCGCCTGCCAAATGAAAGCCTCCCACAAAATCTTTCTTTTTTTAAGCTCGCTAAATTTAAGCGAGGGTCGCATTTCCTTAGACCCACAGCCTCTGCTGCTGCCGGGGCTCAGGCTAGCTTCTATAGCTATTTGCATATTTGCGTTGCAATTTTCGTTACAGCGTGTAAATTTGGCTTTATATGCAAGGTGCAAATCTGTTTAGCGCACCTCGGCTACCTCATGCCGGCGCCGCAAACTGCAGGCGCATTAGGATGCATTTATGCAAAGGCCAATGCAACCGGCACAAAATTAAGTCAACGGTGTGTAAAGTAGCTGCAAGCGGACAGCTAGCAGTTTGCCTAACAAAAGTTGACAAATGGAGTAATAAACCTTGGCGGAGAAGGGTCTCTAAATTGAAACTTTGAAGGTCTGAAGAACTCAATAAAGACGGGCATTTGCTAATCTGCGTCCATTCGCATGAATGAAACCCGTTTTATGACTGCCTCAATTGCGTGTATCTGATTGGTGTCCAAATTATGCTCGTAAATGTCAAAGCGCTTTATAATGAGAGCTAATCAGTCAAGCAGCCAAATCAAAGCGACGACTGTGTGTGTATGTGTGTGGGTCTGAATAAAAATTCAAATGGCTGACTGCTTTGCGCACAACTTTTATGGGCACATTATAAAATAAGCTGCAGGATGAGGCTTGAGTTCCGGAGAAGTCCATAAAACAAACATCAGCAGCCAGCAGCACCTAGTTGGGCTGTAAAACTTCTTGCCGAGCGAAACGAAATACAAATAAATTTCAGTTCATTGGTTTTTGGTTTTGGGAATTGGCAAACAATACACTGAGCGAAACCATAAAATCTGTGTCGCTGCAAGCGAAGAAGACACCTAAATAACTATAAACTTTGGTCTGGTCCAAATGAATTAATTTATGCTTAGGCCACGCGCCGTTTGCGCAATGTCGAACACTTCGTTTGGGTGTGGGTAATGAATTATGAAAGCATTTGTGCTGCCAGAGACGTGCTAATAACTAAAGTCAACGCAAGCTAATGCTGTTGACACCACACACACTCACACACGCACACACACTAGCTTGACATTACGTATACGACACGTTCAGCGCATTTTGGTAAAATGCCAATTGACTTTAATTGCGCTGGCTTAAAAAGTCTCGCTCACATGTACACGAAAGTTTAGTAAATATAACTATGTGCATGAGTGTGTGAGTGTGTGAACATGATGCTCCAATGAAATGAATGTCAGCAGCTGTAGAGCAGCAGTCGAGGCAGTTTCATTAGTTTTTGGCTGGAAGCCACACTGTGTCCTTGCATTGCACTACATTGAATTGCCCTACCCTGGCATGCCCTGCTGCTCTGCTGCCCTGCTGTTGCTCTACGAAATTAAATTTTCAGCACACTTGATTTTTAAATGGTGCCCTCCAGCTGTGGGGTCTCTGGATAATTTGTACCACAAATGTCTCTATTAAATTGTAAAGCGCACGAATATTTTTACTGGCCTCGGCGAGCTGTTAAATGTTATGAATTGGCTAGCAAAATGGGTAAAATGCATGTAAAATGCGTTTGTCGCTGCAGTCAAAGGAAAGGATAAGGCTGAAAGAACATTGTGTACATATCAGCAGGCAGGCAGCATTGAGCATACAGCATTTAGCATTCAGCATTCAGCATGTATCTGTGGCTGTAGCTGCCCGAAGGACATGCTGAATGCGTGTGCAATCTGGCAATAAATATTTTATATTTACAATATGCCCTAGTGTGAGCTGGGTATATCGATTCGAGAGCTTACGCTAAGCAGCTCATGCAAATATCAGACTGCGCATAAGCACCTTGTGGCGCACATGGATACCTTATCTAAATAAAAGCTAGAGTTGCTCTAAAACTCTTCTAGTTTATACAAAATCATATGTCATGTACACAATAGAGCAATGGCTCTTCGCTCCGAGCGCTTTTCGCAAAGAGTAAAAACATTTTCTTAATTTTCCTCAAGTCCCGCACACATTTATATACATAACTATCGACCCTATCGGGGCGGCTGCAGGCAGGAAGCCAACATCTTTGCTGGCTTTACTGCGCTGCATTTCTTTTTGCTGTAGTTAATGGGCGTGGTTCATGGCTCCGGGCAGAGCTGTTGGCCAATTATACATACGGCTATTTCGGCTGTCATTTTGGTGCTGTTCGGGGACCATGTAGACCCGTAAATAACTGCGCAGATACTTTTATAATGTAACCCACTTTCCATCGGCTGCTTAATTCCCTGCAATAAACATGAACTGAAGTTAACATTTTATGACACATCTTTCTTCAGGGCAATTAAGCGTGTGTGTATGCTCGTCTATATAAAATACGTACTAACAAGTATAATAAATGCGCCTAATGTCAGCTCTCAGCATTATATTTAGCTAGTTTAATCTGTACTTTTATATATGTGTCTATTACAGCTCTCTCAGCTATAAAAAAGTCATGTTCATTTATTTTTTCCCTATATGCCAATTGACAACTTTAAAAGTAATATAAATAATATTAATAAACAAAACTTGTGTTGAAATTAAGTCTCAAATATATTTGTTGTGAATGGCATATAAATATTAATAAATTCCTTCGGGCATTATGTATACCTTAATCCATTCAGACTCTTAGAGTTAGATACTTTCACTTCTCTAAATATCCATCCCATTTCTCTTAAAAGACTATTACAAAGGTACTCGACTGCTATATTCTTATCTCATTTTTTTTTTTGCAATTTCTGTCAAATTGAAAACTTGATTAATTAAGAGTTACGTCTTTGATTTGCTAATTTGGCTGATATCAGTGCCAAAATGTAACTGATTTGGGACTTCCCTTCAAGTTTATAATTCAATTTCTTTGACACACACACACACACACTCATGGCAGTAGGCGAAGACAAAAGCAACATCTGCTTTGGCATTTCGGCATGGATGGATGCCTGGGAGAAGTGGCTTTGCCATGCTATTATCGTTTATTATTTTGGCAACTAATTAGGCAAACTTTTGGCTGTCTCTTTGTTTTATTTGGTTCGACTTTGGTTTGGGCTTTTATTTTTTCTCGGGCTGCCAGCACGTTTGACGAGCCGTGTCAGGGAAAAAGTATAGCCTCAATTTTCTACGTGCACCCCATAAAGTTTATGTGTAATTTTGTTTTTACAAGCAATACGGCCAACTTGCCGAATGCTATTACAAGTTTTCAATTGTGTTAGGCCGACTTTCCGGCCAAGTTCGGAGTGCGGCATTAATAAACCATAACTAATGGCCATGCGAGTCTGACAACTGACAGCAGCTTAAGCACAACAACAAAAACAAAAGCAACATTTTTTTTTGCAATTCTCGAAAATGTAAGTTAAAAAAAAAAAAACAAAAATAAATGTGTGCTTAGCTGGCAGCTTGAATCTAATACAATAAAATCGAAGAGCAGCGAAACAAGCCCAAATCGAATGAAGCGCATAAAAAGCAAACAAGTAAATGAAATTTCCGCTCGTGTGCCGGGCGTAGGAAGCCCTCGAAATTAAGCGACAGGAGCTGGGCCGGAGGACCAGCCACTGGTCGATCGTTTAGTGGCAACACTAAATATGCTTCCTGTCTGGCTGCCAGCCTGAATGCCGGTATCAATAGCAGTTCCAGGTGTTGCTATACATATAGCTGCAGGTAGAGGTGGCTTTATTGTGCTGTTGCCGTGCACAAAGGCAGCCAGGTGAAGTGTTCCGCCCTCGCTTATTTCTGTGCAGTCTAAAATGCCCGGAAATGTGCTTAGCTTTATGAATCCATTTGCAGCTTAACTTCTGGTGTCTGGCCACGCCCAGCTGGCTTTTACTGATGCCCAATCAGCTTAGTGTAAATTACAGTTGTGCCCGCAGCAGAAAGTTATTTGCCAGCCAAAGTAACTACCACATAGAGCATTTTAGATAATATCTTTTGATTAGTGGCAACCGCAAAAACTTTAATTAAATTCGCACACAATTCTCTCTCGCTCTTTCTCTGTCTAATTCTCTCTCTTTCTGTGTATGGAAACTTTGTGCCCATGTCACCAGATAAGTTCAACGACGCGTAACTGTAGCCTAGTGTCGGCATCTCTATGCCACTGTCCCCCTTCCATCTGCATGGTCCGCTCAGTTTTAGGACCTGCACACGCATGTCAGGCTGGGCAGCTGGTAGCTGCCATTGTTTGGCTGTCGACTTTAAGTTTTAGAATAAAAACTTAATAGAAAACTTTGCCAGAGCAAACTTACCGTTAACTTCGACTTTTCTTTAGAGTCGGCCAAAACTAACTAATGAATTAATTAGTTGATTTTTCGTGCTCAACTGCGTAAAAGTTGTGCTCACCCCGAACTAAACCACTTTAAGTTGTTCGTTAAAAATTCATTCATATTTATTTTATTTTTCATTTAGTTTTCTTTTGTTTGTTTTGTTTATCTTCTCTTTTTTTCAGTTTAAAGTCATATTGGGCTCTTTCACAATGTATATATAGAAGTATAGTTATGTAACCCTCTGGATGTCATAAATTTGCTCACAGTGAGCACACGGCAAAGGCAAGGGACAGTCAGCGCGACGCACACCACAAGACATACACACACAGACTTATACACACAGGAACACAACGTACTCGTAACTCATATCGAATTGCACCATTTGTTGTTTGTCTCCCTAGAGGATATTGAATCACTTGCGTTGTGTTCTTGTGACTGTTCTTGTTGTTGTTGTGGTTGTGGTTGTTGTCCGTTGACTGTCCTGTGCCCGATGCGCGTTGTGTGTCCTGGCACAAATGTCATGGCATTTTATCGTTTGACGCTTTCGAATTTGATAAATTTATCACAGCTTACAAAAATAAAGCGCAGGAAATCATACGAATTTATGCAAATTATAAACAAATTTCTTTCATAGTTTATGTAATGGGCCAATGGGGTCACAGGCCAACAACCACGTTCACGCACTCAAACATCAAGTTTGTCTTCGCTCGCCCCATTCTGTCTCAGTTTCGTGAACATCGCTGCCGCTGGACCCAAATGCCGTACATTACATGCCCTTTACAATGGGGTAAATTACAAGTAGAAAAAGCTAAATAAAAAGTCAAGAATTCATTAAAGTACAATTGAAATAAGCTTAACCTAACCTAAGTTTCATTCGTTTTGTCATGGCTATTTGTTGTTGTTCTGTGTCTCTGTTATTTTATTTTATTTTATTTTTCATTGTCTATTTGGAGCTCTTCTTCTTCTTGGGCATTTGCGCCCAGAGACGGAAGAAGTACTCGTCGCGTTGAAGCAGCCTGCCGCGGGCATATGAGTGTATGTCCGCATCCATATTATGATCGCGCAGCCAGGATGATGTGTTGCATGTGCTCATCTCTGTGCGCGGCTCATCGGGCAGGCTGGCATGACCTGCATAAAGCGAAATTCATTAGCTTGCTGGTAAAATATAATTGAAATGAGAAACATTTCTACGTACCCGCTGTCATCACTTTGTATGGCTCCTCCGATTCGAGCGGCTCACTGAGACCAATCTCGTTCTTGGCAAGAATGCGTATCATATACTCGTGATTTTCTTGCAGGTCTCTTATCTGGAATTTCTGCACACCGGCTGGCACCCGACCAACCTCAATCCACATGGACTTCTTCATGTCACGTATGGCTATGTGATAGCCGAGCAGTGGCGCACCACCATCTGACTCGGGTATACCCCATTCGAATACGTGTGCATTGGCCGCTAGCACTCGGGCCTCCAGTGGCGCAGTTGGTGGCGATGGCACAGCTGATTCAAGAGCGGAATTCAATTAGAGCTGCGCCAAGTTGTTTAGTCAAGATCAACTTACTTGCGTGTGTCTTAAGCGATATGCTCTCCGTGACGGCTGGTGCACCTAATCCAACCTCATTCTCCGCTGACACACGGAACCAATACTCGCACTTATCCTTCAGATTGTCTATGGTATAATGCAGCTGATGTGCATCCAGTGTAATAACCTTTGTCCAGCTGGTCGATGTTGAAGAGCGTTTCTCCACGCAATAGCCTGAGCGGATATAATAAAATATATTGTTATCATTATTTTTTCTCTTCGGTTCACATGTATTTTACCTGTGATTTCGGAGCCACCATTTCTGGCCGGCACCTCCCAGTCGAGAGTTACGCTGCGGCTCGTCACATCCGGCGCTCTCAGATTTTGAGGAGGCGAAGGCGGCGCTACAATGGGATGCATAAATACAAATATTACAAAGAGTCAAATTATTGTTGCCATTCCACAGTAGCTAAAACGTACCAATGTTTTCATTGTTATTCGCTGTTTGATTATTATTTTGCAATGCGAGGCATTAGTGAGCGTTAAGAGAGAAAGCGATGTGCAAAGCAAATTAAGCAATTATCATTATTTGTAGCTTCTATCACTATCACTTACTTATCGTGCGTCCAACAACAATCTTCTCTGTTGTCTCGAACGCGTCGCTGGTGCCGACCTCGTTGCGAGCGTAGATCCGGAACAGATAGCCCTTGCTTCGCACAACTTTGTCGACGTGAATGTTTGTCACAGTGCCCGTGGTAGTGCCCAAGGAGCGATAAATAGTTTCAGTCTCTTCCCTTATTTCCACAATGTACTCAATTATCTTGGAGCCACCATCGCTCTCCGACGGCTCCCAGGATAATGTGAACGAGGTGTCGTTCATTCCAGACACCGAGGTGGGAGCACGCGGTGGCGTTGGTTTCTCTGCAAAGAAGTTAAAAGGAACATTTATTTTTATTTACTCTCTGTTTGCTTATGCTGTTATGTGATACGTACCAAACCGCTTGGTTATGGTCACAGTCTCACTCTCAGTGGGCTCCGATTCACCAATGGGATTGATGGCCACCACTCGGAACATGTATTGTGCATTCATGGAAAGTTTTTGAATGGCATACGAGTGGATATCCTTGTCGAAATCGGAAACCTTCATCCATACGTTGTTCTGTACGTCGCATTTCTCGAGCGTGTATTGCTTAATGTCCATGCCACCATCATCGATTGGCGGCGTCCATTCCAGGGTAATTGAGTCCTTCTTGATGTCTTTCACCTCCAGCGATTGTGGCCTGCTTGGCTTATCGATCACTTGAACCGTGCACTCCGCATAGCTGGAGCCCGACTCGTTTGTGACCGTCACCTTGTAGCGACCAGAGTGTTCGCGTGTTACCTTCTTAAGGGTATACGTGGAGCTGGTCTCTGTGGTTTCAATAGTCACTTGCTTGGTGGTGGAATTCTGTTCTACGGTTTCCTTATGCCAGGTCACAGTGGGCTGCGGATAGCCGCGAACTGTTGCCGGAATGGTGAGTGTGCTACCAGTGCGCAGCTTCTGGGACAAATACTTGTCTTCAATCTCAACGGTTGGCTTCTGTTGCAGTTTCAGTCTACACGATGTCTCCACGGAGCCCTTCTCATTGGTAGCCACGCATGTGTAGGTGGCCTCAGTCTCAATTGTTGTCTTTTCGATTGTGTATTTGGCCACACGATTCTCGTAGCGCAGGCTGCTCGACTCGAAGACTTCGCCGTTCTTCTTCCATGTGACAGTTGGCTCTGGAATGCCACCAAACACACAGGACAATGTCACCTCCTTGCTTAGATCGCTGACAATGTCCTGCAGAGGCTCGCGTACGCTAGGTGCTTCAGTCTCAACCTTTGGCATCAGGCGTATGGGCGATGAGATTGGCGACGGTGGCGATGGGCCAACTTCGTTGACGGCAATGGAGCGGAACACATATTCCGTGTCGATCTTCAGCTTGCTGATAGTATAAGTTGTATCCTTAATCTTGCGTATCTCAGTCCATCTATTAAGATATTAATTTTGGTTTATATTTAAATGTTGTATTATTATTAAGTTGATACTCACTTTTCCTGCTTCACATCGTGATACTCGAGAATGTATTCTATAATTTCGGATTTGCCATCATCTTCAGGCGCCTTCCAATAAAGTGTTATTGAATCGTGCATCACCTCCAAAGGCTGGGGCGTGCCTGGCGCCGTTGGTTTACCTAAAGTTTTGACACAGGTTTCAGTTTCCGCATCGCTTAATTTTGTAATTAATTTTGTATACTTACGCATAATGACCAAGTGCAGGCTGGCCTCTGCCTCGCCCACGGGATTTACAAGTTTAACGGTATACTCGCCCTCGTCATCATCAACGACCTTCTTAATGGTCAGAGTTGCGGACTGCTCATCAATTGTGGGTATAGTACGCTTTGACTTGGGAATGACAACCTTGCTGCAAGTCCACTCGGCTTCGGGCGTGGGCGCTCCAGTGTACTTGACAGTGAATGTGGCATCTTCGTTCTCCTTTACTTTGATGGTTTGATCCTTGTCAGAGGTAATCACGGGCGGCAGTTTAAGCTCCTCAACGCACAGCTTACTGCTGCTCGTGACATTTTCGGCCACACAGCTGATCTCGCCCGCATCGTCATCGTCGGCATTGTGGATGACCAGACGCCTAACAGTGCCCTCGACGAAGACCTCATGCTTTTTATTGGGCTTGATGGGCTTGCCCTTCTTGTACCAGGTCACTTCGACATCGGGCTGAGAGAGCTCGACAGTGAATTCGGCATCTGTGGTCTTAGTGGCCAGAGTCACGTCGGGCAAGCGGAGTACGAAATCTACCAAAGGCTCTTCCACTGTCAATTTTGCCTTGGATTCTTGGTCTCCTACTTGAATTGTATATTCGCCCATATCCTCTGGCTTAGCCTTGAGAATGCGCAGTGATTGCTTTTTGCCATCAATCGTCAGTTGTATGCGCTCATTGAACTTAATTTCTTTGCCGTTCTTGAACCATTTTACCAGAGCATCGCCCTTGCTCAGCTCAATATCGAATACGGCATTTTCACCCTTGGTGACGTTGACGTCCTCCAAGTGCTTCACAATCTCAGGCGGCAGTTCAATAACCGTTAGCTCTGCACTGCACTCCTGGCCCTCTAGCTTGCATGTGTACTCGCCCTCATCATGGATTGTTGTATCGCGTATGACCAAGCGCCTCGACTTGCCATCCTTTATAAATTCGCAGTTTTTGTTCTCCGGTGTGATTTTTTCGCCATCTTTGTACCATGTGACCTCAACGGCTTCGGTTGTCAGCTCCACATCCAGAATCGCAGTATCCTTTTCGGTAACCTCGTAATCTTCCAGCACTTTGATAAAGTCTGGCTTACGCTGCAGCACCTCCACTGTCGACTGTGTCTCCTGCTTCTTGACCTTGCACACATATGTGCCGGAATCGCGTAGATTTGTGTTCCTGATGACCAATTTGTGTGTCTTACCATCTTCAACGACAACGCGATGATCCATGCCACTCAGCTCTTTGCCATTAAAGAACCATTTGGTAGAGACCACATGAGACGTTTCGCACTCAAGAGTCAGAGACTGTACCTCCTCAATGGTAATGGTCTTCTTCAGCTTCTTGGTAAATGTGACCTCATCGACCTCAACGATCACACGCGCACCGTGAGATGTTTTGCCAATGGGATTGCTGGCAATGCACTTGTAGTCACCTGAATCCGTTTCCGGGTTGGCGTCTTTGATGATGAGCTCAATGTTTTCACCGTCATAAATCTGTTGTACTCGCTCGCTGGAGTACAGGGGATTGTTGTTGAAAAGCCACTGTACTTCGGGTACTGGATTGCCGGAAACCTTTGCAGGCAAGCGAATCTCGCCCTTTTGTGGCACCGACTGCTCCTCAAAGCGTTCCACAAATAGTGGAGGCTCTGCATTGCCACTCGTCGGTTCTAGTTGGAAATGGAGAAGGTTCATTATGAATATTTGGTTAAGCAAGTGCATTTTTAGTTCTCACTGAACATGAAACAAAACAACTTACCTTCAATTGTCAGATATGCAGTGGTTTCCACACTGCCCAGTGGATTGACAGCCTTAACTGTGTATTCGCCCTTCTCTGACTTTTTGGGCGTTATCAGTGTGAGGGTGTGTAAGTCTTTTTCTGATTTGGCATTCTTGATGGGCTTGCCATCCTTGTACCACGTTACCTTTGGCGCTGGGTTGCCGACAATTTGTGTGGACAGCACAACGCTTTCGCCCTCACGTATAACCATATTACGCAAAGGCTCCAGAATTTGCGGAGCTTCTTTATCCGAAGTTCGCACCTTCAATGTGATAGGCAAACGAGCTTCGCCCTCGCGATTTGTTGCAATAACCTCGTATGTGCCCTCCTGAGATTTCTTAACCTTCGTAATGTGAACGACACTGCAATACATATGCATATCTGATTCGGTCACAATGCGAACATTCTTAATCTCCTCCTCATCGATGTCTTCTCCGTTGAAGGTCCAAACGATGTCTGGCTCGGGCACCGCCACGAGGCGGCACTCCAAGATCACATTGGAGCCTTCATCGACATATTGTGCCTTGGGCTTTCGCGAAAATGTCGGCGGTATGCCCTCAAGTATATCAGCCAAGGAAGACTCACGTGACATGCTTCTGCGCGAAAGCGCGGTGGCATCTGAGCCATGATCCGACAATGGACTCTCAACAATCAATTCAGTTGTGCTGGAAGTGAATCCAGCGGCATTCTTGGCCACGCAAGTGAATTTGCCAGCGTCTTCGGGGAAGACTTCACGAATTATTAGCGTGGCCACATTGTCCTCATCGTAGAACATTTGGAAGTCTTGTGAGGGCTTTATGATGGCTGTTTCGCGGAACCAAGCGATTTGGGGTCTTGGATTACCTTCGACTTTGCATTCGAATTGCACCGTATAGCCGTCAGGCGTATGAATTGGTTGTAACTTTTCAATGAAACGAGGTGCAATTGGCTTGTCTTGAGGCCCAGGTCCTTAACAAATGCACAAAATCACAAAACATTAAGATAAATGTTAATAACATGACAGGACACTTTGTAAACTTGTTAGGCAACAACATTTAGTTTTATGTTTCACACTTACTCTCAAATACGGGTAGCTTATCGATCTTCTCGTGCAGTTTGTTTTGTACGTATTGGGCGTACTCTGCGGGCTCCATGAGGTATTGGGCTGGCACCCAGCCTTCTTCTTCGGTAATGCTCTTCTTTACATACCACCACTCGGAGCTGTGGCGTCCAACCACCTGCACCTTCTCACCCTCTACCAAATTAATGGCTTCATCGTTATCGGCAATGTAATTGCAAATTGAGTACATGATGTTTTCGTTTTGAGATTCTACAATAAATGGAACGTTATTAAATGCTTGGAAATGAATTATGTATTCATGTATTTACCTTCCACATCCATTTCTCTGGTAATGTTAAGAGAAGCGCCATCTGTTTTATTATAAAGATATAATTATTTATAATGTGTGTTTGAAATATGAATTTTTATTGAAGTAAGTATACATATATGGGTGGCAACAAAAGATAGTTATGCGTTAGCTACTAACATTTATGTTTGCTGGCTCATTTTACCTCATTTTTTTTTTAAAGCCTATTGCCATATAAGCAGATGTGCGATTCGAATCGAATGAGAAATTATTTGAACTTGAAAATTATATATATTTTCCATTGATAATATTAACCAATAGAACTTACCTTCATTGAACAGTTGCTGCACAATTTTACGCTTCTTCTTGAACGTTAGAGAGTCTTCATCATATGTAACTGAATCACGCTTGGCATGACGAAGGCCAATGAGGAACTGCTCCTCTTCTTCGTCTTGGACTGAGTAATGTGGCTTGGGCTGTTTCTTAGGCTTCAGCTTGAAGTCAACTTCATCTGGAGGCAGCTCTTCAACCATGTACTCTTCAGGCTCCTCGACTTCGTCAATGGTATCCTCGTCGTCGTGGATTTCTTCAATAATTGGACCCTCACCATCATCATAATCTTGCAAAATTTTGATTCTAGCCTCATCAGTTGCTTCGGAGTAGGTCTTTTTGATTGGTTTCTTCAGCTTCACTTTTCCAGACATGGACACTTCCTCTTCAGCATATGAGTCGAGAGCAATATTAAACTCTTGGTCCACGTCCTCCTTAGTCTTTGTAGACTTTGCTCGGAAAGTAACATTTTCCACGTCAGAGAACTCTGGAATATCCACCTTCTTGCGACGTTTGAGCTTCTTAATAGTGTATTCCTGATCTTCCTCATCGGTGATTTGCATTTGTTTTGGCTTGGGCCGTTGGCTTACCAAAAATTCTTCCACGTCGTCGCCTTCTTCGTATTCTTCTTCAAGGCGTTTTATAGACAGTTCGGCTGCAGCCTCGTCCAGCGTCTGGGGCTTCACTGGTCGCTTCTTAAGAACTGTAGCTGCTTCCTCGACACCTTCGGTGACAGTGTGCGGCTTTTTAAATGAGAGGCTGAATTCTGTTTCTTCATGTTCTTCAACAGTTGGCTCGAACGTTTTCTTTGGTTTTCTTCGTACTACAACGGCCTCTTCAATGATTTCCTCCTCTTCAATCTCAACTGGTCTCTCTTCGATAACCGTTTGCTGAAGTTGTAGTTCATCTGCAGCTTCCTCGACAGGTTTTTGAGGCTTCTTTTTCTTCTTAAGTTGCACAGTTTGGTCGGATGTTTCTTCAGAAACTTTCTTTTCTACTGGCAACTTAACATCTACGGAGAACTCTTCATCCTGCACCTCTTTTGGTGCCTTTGGCTTCAAGGTAACTTCTGCAACTATCTCCTCTGGTTCTTCAGGAGCTTTTGGTTTCTTAATTTGGAAAACGGCTTCATCGACTGGTTCTTCCGGTGATGGCTTTACTGGCTTCTTGAGCTCGATTTCTTCTACGACTTCCTCCTCGACAATTATTGGCTCTGGAGTAACTTCTTCTTCCACCTTAACTGTCAGCTCTTGAGCAGCTTCCTCAACAACCTTAGGCTTCGGTTTCTTTTTGGAAATTTTCACTTCGCCCTCAACCTCTTCTGTCTTCGGTTTAGGCTTAAGAGTGACTTCAGCTTCAGGCTCTTCAACCGGCTCAACGGGCTTTGGCGTTTTCTTCGGGAGTTGTACCTCTTGAATATCTTCAACCTCTTCAACTTCGGCTGGAGCTTCAGGTTGGCTTTCCTTAACCGTGAACTGATACTCTTTGGGCTGCTCTACCGGTTTTTCTTCAGGTTTCTCCTCTGGCTTCTCTTCAATTTCTTCCACAATTTCAATAACTTCGGGCTCTGGTGCTGATTCTTCAATCACGGTGACATTGAGCTCTGCAGCTGCCTCTTCTTCTCGAACGGGCTTCTTTGTCTTCTTTTTAATTTTAGCTTCTTCTGTGACCTCTTCGACTGGTTGCTTTTGCTTGATTTCAAACACAGCTTCAGGCTCTTCAACAATTTCAGGCTCGGGCTTCTTCTTCTTTTGAATGGTAAATTGTTCTTCTGGTAGTTCTTCGACAGTTTCCTTATGCTCCTGAGCCTTTTTCTTCTTTGCAATAGTAACTTGTTCTTCAGGCAATTCCTCAACAGTTTCCTTTGGTGCCTCAGTTTCCTTAATACTAAATTGATAATCTTTGGGCTTTTCTTCAATGACTGGTGCAACAATTTCTTCTTCAACTGTTTCAATTTCCTCAATTTCCTGAACAAGCTCTTGCGGCTCTGAAATTTCATCAATAACAGTTATCTTAAGCTCAGCAGCTTCCTCTTCGGTTACGACCTCGGGTACAATTGTAACGCTTTCGACCGCTTCCACTTCATCAACAGGTTTCGGAGCAGGAATGCTTATTTGAGCCTCAGGCTCTTCTGTTACCTCTGGCTTCGGCTTCTTTTTACGGTGAACCTTTACGCTCTCTTCGAGAACTTCTTCTACAATTTCACGCGGTGTCTCTTCAATAACTCTGACCTTGAGTTCTTCGAAAGTTTCTGGCTCTTGGACAATAGGTTCTTCTACCAATTGCTCTTCAGCTGGTACTTCCTCCACTGGCTTTTCGACAACTGACTCTTTCACGCCTATTTCATATGATTTGTATTCAACAGTCGGCGCTTCCTCTTCAACTTGTGGTACCTCTACCACTGGCTCTTCAACAACTACTTCTTCAACAGGCTTCTCAGGCTCTGTTTCTTTCACACCAATTTCATACGACTTATATTCAACAGAAGGAACAGTCTCCTTTATTTCTGTCACTGTCTCCTCAATTTCTTCCACTACTGGAACTTCTTGTGGAATTTCTTCTGTGATTTGGATCTTTAATTCATCGGCTGCTACTTCCTTGACCTTCTTCTTAGGTTTCTTTGTCTTTATTTCTGCTGCTTCTGTAACCTCTTCCACTGGTTTTCTTTCTTTTAGTACAAATTCTGCTTCGGGCTCTTCAGTAGCGACAACAGAAGGCTTTGGCTTTTTAACAGTGAATTCTGAAGCAGTTGGCTCTTCTGGTTGTTCAACTTGTGAATCAGATACTCGAATTGTGTACTCCTTTGGTGTTTCTTCAATGGGAACTGTTTCTTTTTCAACAATTTCTATTTTCTGTTCTTCTACTACAATTTCTTCAGGAGCTGTAACTTCTTCAACAACTTTAACCTCAAGGCTAGTGGCCTCTTCAGTTTTCTTTGGTTTCTTTGTTTTCTTTGGTTTGATTTCAGCGTCTACGTGACTCTCTTCAGTTGGTTTTGGTTCTGTCATGACAAACTCAGCTTCGACTGGCTCAGGCTGTTTGGGCGCTGGAGTAAATGTTGCTTCGTCAGGAACATCCTCCGCAGGTTGTTCTGTCTGCTCAACTACCTTTTCCGCCTGTGATTCCTTAATGGAAATTTCATAAGAGTCAAACTTCTCCTCTACCTTTGGAGCTGGTTTCTTCACCTTTTCTTTTGGTTTTTCTTCAATCACTTCTGCCGGCTTTATTTCAGGAGCCTCAGTTTCTGTGACTTGGAATTCGAAAGATTGTGGTTGCGGCTCTTCAGCCTTTTCTTGTTCTTCAACAACCACAATATCTTCTTCTTTTTGCTCTTCCGGTTGAGTGTCCACTACCTTGACTACATCTTCGACAACCTCCTCTGTCTTTTGAACAGGCTTCTTTTTGGACTTTTTCTTCACAACGACTTCTTGTTCCTCTAATTGAGGTTCGGTTATCTTTAATTCGACCTCGAACTCTTCAATTTCTGGCTCGGGCTTTTGAACAGGAATAACAACCTCAGCAATTGCTTCTTCTGGTTCAGGCTGTATTTGTTGTGGCTCCTGTAAAGTGACTTCAAACTCTTCCGGCTGCTCTGGCTTCGGTTTCTTCTTTCTGGTGACAACCTTTTCTTCAACAACTTCCTCAGTGGTTATTTCTTTTTCATCAAAGTCGATCACCTTAACCTGGTGTTCCTTTGGAGCTTCTTCCGGCTCTGAGACAGTTGTTGTAATCTTGTATTCCACAGGTATATCTTCAGGAACTTCAGTCGTCTGCGGTAGTTCTTCGACGACTTCAACTTCAGCTGTTGGCGCCGTTTTGGGCTTCTTTTGTTTCACCTTTACTTCTTTGGGCTTTTCGACATCTTCTGGCTGTTCAGGCAGAACTTCTTCTTCCTTAACTGTCACCTCAAATTCTGGTTGTTGCTCTTCAATTGTCTCTTCTTCCTGTTGTTGTTTGGGTTTTGGTTTTGATTTCTTTACCTTCTTGATTTCATCTTGAGGTATGAGCTCCTTTTCTTCCAGCTTGGGCTCCGTAACCGTTGTCTCCGCAACAACCTCTTCAACTACAGGCTCTTCGGCAGTCTTTTTAAATGGTTTCAGCTTGATTTCTGAATCAGTTTCTTCTGGTGCCTCCCTTTCAGGCTTACGGAATTTAATTTCAGCTTCTGGAACTTCTTCTTCTTCCTTTGGCTTTCCAGGTACGATTTCTGTAATAATCGTTTCCGGTTCGGGCTTGGTTTTTTCCTTGGGCTTGTATTTGGTTTTACTCGGTTTCTTTTGCTTTTCTGGTTTCTCTGGCTGTTCGACTTGCTCAAGCTCTTCTGGTACATATTCTGGGTGCTCATAATCAATTGGCTCAAATGGTTCAACCTGTATATCCTGTTCTCTAGGCGCCTTTGGCTCTGTTACAGTTACAACTTCAACCTTTTCTTTGGGCTTCATTTCAATTTCTTCTTCAGCTTCCTTAGGTTTTTGTGGTATCTTTTTAAGTGTAACATTTTCTGGAGATTCTTCTTCCAAGGGCTTCTTCTTACCCTTGCCAATCTTCAGTTTAACTTCATCAGGACTTTCCTCTGGTTTCGGCAGCTTTTCAGGCTTTTGGTATGGTTGCTTTTCCTCAGGTTCCTCCTCACTACTGACATATTTTTCATACTTTTCAAGCTCGACCTTTTCTAAGTCATCCTTGATCTTCTTAATCTTCTTGGTCTTGCGTGGCTTGAATTTAAGTAGCTCCTCTGCTTCTTCAATATTGCGGGAGAGATCACCATTCTGTTTAACTGCACCAATTTCGCTCACCTTCGGTATAAGAGGTGCTGGCGGATACTCAACCGTAACCATGCGAGTTTTAAGTCTGAACTTCGGAAGCTGTACAGATTGTTCTTCTGTCGGCTTTTCCTTTCGTTTTCCAGGCTTCAGCTTCACCATTTTGGGAACTTCAGCGGCTTCCACGATTGTGACCTTTGTG
Organism: Drosophila mettleri; assembly: GCA_035047625.1. Classification (NCBI taxonomy): domain Eukaryota; kingdom Metazoa; phylum Arthropoda; class Insecta; order Diptera; family Drosophilidae; genus Drosophila; species Drosophila mettleri. The sequence goes on from JAWNPI010000103.1 coordinate 11,025,237, forward strand.
GGCTTCTGTTCTTTTCTTTCAATTTTGATTGGTTCGAGATTAGCGAACTCTGGCTTCAGTTTTTTGGGAACATCGAATTCGACCTTCTCATATTTCTCTAGCTCTGTCTTCTCGATCTCTTGCTCAAGCAGTTTTTGTATTAATTCATCGTGCTCATTGGTCTTCTTTTTCACAATCTTCTTCTTCTTTGTCTTTGACTTCGTGACGTCGGCTACAGTATCTTCCGTAGGCTTTTCATCCTCCTCTTCAACTTCTTCGACGATGGGTTGAGACTCTTCGACTTCGGAAACTTCATCGATAACTCTAACCTCCAAGATTTTTTCGGGCTGTTCTTCCTTTTCTTCAGGCTCTTCATCAATTATGCTTATCTGATAATCCTTATAAGCCTCGGGTGCTTCACCTGTTATAGAAATTCATATTTTAAGTAATATACAATTCTTGTAGCTTTAGTATGAATCCGTGCATTGCCTTCGCAGAAGAATGCAAGCAAATCGTTGAGCTTGATAAGGATTTAAATATTTACAGCAAATAATAGAACATTGTTCAGTATAAAATCAATTTCCTAAATATTTTAAAAACTTTACAAATAAGTATGAAACAATTAGTTATTTTAAAGACATTTTTTAGTTAGAGAAATGTGGAATTTAATTTAAGTTAGCCAAACAAGAACTTTAGTTTGGATTTAGATTTTTTTTTTTTAATTTAAGAGCATGCATTTAAGTTTTAAGTTTTAAGTGTGTTTATATTGGTGTAAAGAATATAATATATTTTATAGCTGACACTACTCAAACTAGAGAGCAGAGCGTCAACCGGAAAGGGAGAGGGCAAGAAAAAGAAAGAGAAGAGATAGAGAGTGGAAAAAATAGGAAGGTGTAGGCGAGAGATATTGGAAGTCAACGTTGGAATAAACAATAGGCAAAAGACACAGACAAAGGAGCAGGTGCTGCGTGTGCGGTGGAAGTTTTAAGCCTCAATAAACTCTCAGCTAATAACTTACTTGTTTCAACGCTTTTTACTGTGTCTGGCTTAGCTTTCTTATGCTTAACTGTTTTTTGAACTGTATCTTTAGTGTCATCTTGAGTAGGTATTTCATCTTGTGCGCTTGGTGTAATTTGTGCTGTGGCTGTGTCCTCGGGGTGTGCAATTTGAGTTGTTGTGTCTTCAGTAATTTCTGATGTCTTATCTATTGTTTCTTCTGTCGGTTCGTCTTGTTTTTGTGCGTCTACGTCAACTAGTTTTGGTTTGGGTGTTTTGGTCTTTTTAGGTTTGGTTGAGTCAATAACTACTACTGGTGTTTCTTGTTCGCTAACGCTAATCTCATCTGAAGTACTCTCTTTCGGGGTCTTGTCTTTCGGCTTATCGGGCATTTCAACTTTTTCGTAAACCTCCTTTACAGTCTTTGGAATTTCTTCTTCTATAAGTTGCTTAACATAATCATGTAACTCATCTTTTTTAACCTTTTTGACAACTTTCTTTGGCTTAGGTTTGGGCTTTGGCTTGTCGTCCACTACATCCTCTGGAATCACTTCAATTGAATCAACAGCGATAGGCTCCTCGTCGACGATAACAGTTACGACATCACTATTATCGCTTTCAATTGTTGTAATCTTAAAATTGGTGTCTTCTTTGGGACCCTTTTTCTTTACAATTCGCTTAGTTGTTTTCTCTTGAACTGGGTGGCCTTCCTCTGTGATTGTTTCTGTGTACTGTACTTCTTCCGGTTGTATTTCTACAACTTCAACAACTTTAGGCTCCTCCTTCGCTTCCTCCTCTATCACCTTAATTTCAGCTAAAGGCTCTGGTAAGGATTCCTCTTTCTTCGGTGTCTCTTTCGGTTTAGACTTTTTGTCTTTCTTTGGTTTATCGATTGGGGACTCGTCGACGGCTCTAATAGGTGATGTTTCGGTGGGCTTATCTTTGGGTGTTGACTCGAACTCAATTTTCTCATATTTTTCTAGCTCAGTCTTAGGAGTTTCCATGTCGATGAGTTTTTGTATATAATCATGTATGTCATCCTTTTTAACTTTCTTTGATTTCTTCTTCGGGGCCTTGGGCTTTTCTTCTGCTTCTTGTTGCACTGGCTCATACTCAACAATTGTAATTTCGGCATCAGGCTGGTCATCAGTAACTACCTCAATGATTTCAATGATTTCGTCAGTTTCTCCTTTCGGGCGTTTGATCTTGCGTTTTGTTGTAACTACCTTGTGCACCTCACCAGCATCATCTGTAGTCTCTTCCGCTTTCGTTTCACTTTCTATTATTTCCACAACTGACGGAAGATCTTCTGGTTGAATGTAGCTTTCTCTTACAGAGATTTCATAGGAAGATTGCTCTGGTTGCTCTTCTTTTTGCTTAACCTTTTTGGGCTTCTTTTCTGTTTTCTCCTCGGGCTTAGGTTCCTCTTCTGAGAGTGTAACACTATATTCCTTACTTTCAGGCTTTTCGATATCAGTTTCCTTTTCTACAATATCCAAAGGCTCAGCGACAATTTCTTCCTGAGGTTGCTCTTCAGAGATTTTGATCTTTTGCTTAGAAGGCTTCTTTTTCTTCTGAGGCTCTTTGACTTCTTCAGTTATTTCATGTTTCTCCTCAGGCTCGACAACTGGAGTTATGTCTTCCACATCTATGGTGAAGGATTCAGTTGGTTTTTCCTCTGGCAGAATTTCAACAATTTCTATTGCATCTGTTGGCGTTGGCTTTTCTTCTGTTGATGGTATTTTTTCCTTCTTTTTAATCTTCTTTGGCTTTTCAGGAACTTCCTGAGGAACTTTTTCCTCAGTAACATCAACAATAGCTGCTGGTTCTTCTTTTGGTATATCTTCTTCAATAACTGTTTTAATGAAATCGTCTACATCGGCCTTTTTGACTTTCTTGGTACGCTTTTGCTTCACAGGTACTTCTGGTTGATCTTCCGTTTCTTTTGGACTTGATGTTACTATAGTAATTTCTGATTCACCAGTATCCTCATCCTGTACAACAGTTATATCATGAATTATCTCTTCTGGACCCTTCTTGTGTTTTATTTTCTTTGTTTTCACTTCCTTCACTTTAATTTCACCCTTCTCATCTGTGATTGGCTTATTTTCGACAAATTCTTCCAGAACTGTAACTTCGAAAGAGGTTTCTTTTGGTGCTGGTGCTTCGAAGTCTTTAACTGTAACCATCGCAAATGATTCTTCTAAGGGACTTTCTAATTTTTGTTCTTCATCTTTTGGAGCTTCTGTTATTATTTCTTCAGTTAAATCTGGCACGCCTTCCTCTGTTACCTTAACCTTCTTCGTAGGCTTTTTCTTTTTCATTTTAACTGGTTCATCGAAATCTATCTTTTCATATTTCTCCAACTCAGATTTTGGAATATCCTGCTCAATAAGTTTTTGTATATAATCGTGCAAGTCATCTTTAGGAACCTTTTTAGTCTTCTTGACCTTCTTTGGTTTTTCTTCTTGAGGAGTATACGCGATTTCTTCTTCAGCCTCTTCAACAGTTACCGACACTTCATAAACTGGTATGCCATCCTTTTCAGTCTCGACAATGTCTATGATCTCTTCTTTGGAACCAACTTGTTTTCTGATCTTTCGCTTGTTGACAACTTTCTTAGTTATTTCTCCACGTTCATCTGGTTCTTCAATTATTTCCGGATGAGTTTCAATTTCTTCTATTTGGAAAACGGGTTCCTCAGTTAGCTGTTCTTTCTCGGATTCCGAAACAACAATTTCAGATTCTGGCTGTTCAGGCAGCTCAGTTTCTTCTACTGAAGATATCTGTACAGTATAGTCGGGTTGTTCAACCTCTTCAGTTTCTTCTACGGGCTTCGACTTAATTTGCTTCTTTGGCTTTTTAATTTTCTTTTCTTCCGTGGGAACAGTGTCTTTAACATCTACAGTAAAATCAGTAAATTCTTCTGGAGCTTCAAGTTTTGATTCCTCATGCTGATCAGAAATATTGTCTTCTGGTACTTCAACGCTTGCGGGCACACTTTCTTCTTCGGTGTATTTATATTCATTTGGAAATTTTTTAGTCTTCTTCTTTTTCTCTTCGACGATTTCCTGAACTTCTTCTTCAATTGTTTCGATGGGTATTTCTTGAACTAAATCGTCAATTACATTGATAACATATTCCTGTATATCTTCCTTCTTTAGCTTTTTAGTTTTCTTCGGTGCTTTCTTTTCAACAAGAGGCGTTTCCTCAGTGGCAGATGGCTCAAGTTCCGTTAACTCAACGACTGTCACCTCCGCCATGGGTTGATCATCGCTAGTGGTTTCTGTTATCTCAAAAACACTTTGTTTTGAGCCCTTTCTATGACTAACTTTACGCTTCTTTACAGTAACTTCTTTCACAACACCATCTTCTGAAGGCTGTTGAATAATTTCAGTAGTTTCAGCTATTTCATCTAAAACTATTGGAGCTTTCTCAGCCTTCTTCTTTTTCTTTGGTTTCTCTTTGTTGGGTGTCGTTGTCGGTTCATCAGTTATGTCTTCAGTAGTCTGCGTCGGTTCTACGATTTCATCAAGTATATTTACTAAGTATTTGTTTGGCTCTTCATGGTCCGAAGGAACATCTTCAGGCTTCTCTGATATAACAGATTCCTTATCTTCCTCTGTAAGATCAGGCTCTATTTCCGAAACATCATACTCATGAACAGTTACGGGGAGACCTTCGATGATTTCCACACTCTTCTTATGATGGGTTTTGACTTTTTTCTTCGGCTTGGGCTTAGCGTCCATTTCCGTGGGCTCATATTGCTCTAGGTCCGTCTTTGTAATTTCTTGCTCAATAAGCTCTTGAATGTATTTATCCAAGTCATCCTTTACGGCCTTCTTTTTCTTCAATTTTTTAACTACCTGGACTGGTTGCTCTTCATCCAACGTCACTTGTTCTTCAACTGGTAGTTCAGTAGTTATTACTTCAATATCGGCCTCGGGCTTATTCTCTTGATACGTTTCGATTACTTCAATCATATACTCTTTGGGGCCTTCCTTTTTCTTGAGTTTCTTTATTGTTTTAACCTGCTTAACTTCTTCGCCTTCTTCATTAACAATATCTTCAATTGTAGTTTCAGGAGCAAGTTCTTCAATACGAATTGTGTGCTCCTCCGATTTTTTGCTGTGTTTCTTAGGCTTTGTCGTTTTTGTCTTTATTTCGGCTATTTTATCATCAGAGATCTCTTCTACTGTTTCTTCAGGAGTCTTCTCAACTTGCGTAACTTCTTCAACGACTTCTTTGGGAATTTCCTCAACTTGCGTAATATTATCAAGCTCATCTGTTGGCTCTATAAACTCTTCCACGACATTTATCACATAGCTTTCAACCTCTTCAGGCTTTAATTTCTTTGATTTAACTGGCGACTTCTTCTTCGATGAAGGCTTAACTGTTTCGCTTGGTTTTTCTTCTTCTGTAATATCAACGATGGTCACTTCAGCCAAAGGCTCTTCATTATTAGATGTTTCTGTGATTTCAAACACGTGTTCTTTTGGACCTTGCTTGCGTACAATCTTACGCTTCTTCACTTGAACTTCCTTAGTGGCACCATCGTCTTCCACAACCTTTGTAATTTCTACAGTTTCTGCTATATCTTCAATGCTAACTGGCTCTTGGTCGACCACTGACACCTTAGATTTCTTTTCTTTTTTCGGCTTACGTTTTGGCTGCTCTTCAATCGGCTGAACTTCGAACTCTTCGGGCTGTTTTTCTGGAATATCTTCTTCCACCAATTCAATAATTTCTTCAGGAACTTGTGGCGTTTCTTCTGGCTCAAACTCTTGAATGGTAAATTCGTGAATTGTATGCGGGACTCCATCGACGATTTCGGTCGTTTTCTTATGGTGCTTCTTTATCTTTTTCGGTTTCTTTGTTTCCGGCAATGACTCAATTTCAGTTGCTTCATAAACTTCAAGCTCTGTTTTTGGCACCTCTTCCTCAATCAGCTTCTGAATATAGATGTCTAAATTTTCTGCTTTGGGTTTCTTTTTCTTAACCACTTTGACTTTATGATCTTTTGGTGTTTCAGTAACCGATTCAGGTAATATTTCAGTAGTCTGAATAACCAATTCTGCCTCGGGCTTGTTTTCTTCGTAGGTTTCAACAACTTCGATTAGATATTCTTTCGGACCTTCGTTTTTCTTAAGTCTCCGCTTTGTTGTGGTGCGTTTTACCTCCTCTCCTTGTTCGTTGATTACCTGTTCAGTTATTGTTTCAGGAGAGAATTCTTCTATTCGAACTGTGTGCTCAGATATAGGAGTTGTCGTTGTTGCCTCAGGTTTCTTCTTTGGCAACTTTTTCTTTGGCTTGGGTACAGTTTCACTTATTTCAACTGAATAATCATCAAAGGACGGCTTCAGTGGTATTTCTTCCTGCTCTTCTGGATACTCCTCATGCTCAGTGCTGTCTGTGATCTGTACTGGCTGCTCTTCAATAATTGTAACTTTCTTTGGCTTCGTTGATTTCTTCTTTCTATCTCTTGGTTTAGTGCTTGATATGTCGACCACTTCTTCTTCAGGCTTCAATTCATCATCACCAACATCGTCAATAACAGTAGTCGTGAATGATGTGATGTCATCCACTTCTATAGGCTTCATTTCAACCACATTGGATACCTCTTCTGATATATTGGCAAGTAGTTCCGTTGGTTCTTCATCTACAATTTTCACAATGTACTCCTTGAGTTTGTCTTTTTTCACCTTTTTAATTATTTTCTTTGGTGCTTCTGGCTTGTCTTCAATTGGTACTTCACTACTTTCGTCCCTGATCTCAGTTGTAATAACTGTAACCTTAGCTACATCATTATCAGTATCTGGCGCTAGGGTTTCAACGATTTCAATTTCATATTGCTTCGTGCCCTTCTTAGTCTTCACCTTGCGTCGCTTGACTATTTTGGCGTCTGCTTTGCTGATTTCTTCAGTAGATTCAGGAATAATTTCAGTCTGTTCCTCCAATACAACAATAGGGAGCGTGTCGCCAAGATCTGTTATGATTTCGTCCACATCGAGTGCAACAATGTCAATTGTCTCTTCCTCGATTTGCTGAGCGATGGGTTGCGTGTCAATAGTGCTGATTGTGTATTCATCGTGCTCAATAATAGCTTCCGGCTCAGTGGTTGTTTCGTCTTTTATTTTAGATTCATGCTTTGGTTTCTTGACCTTGGGTTTCTTATCCGGTTCTTCATGTGTTATACCCACCTCAAAAGCTTCCCCTTCCTCAATAGGGGTCTTTGGTTTTTTGGCCTTGTGCTTCTTTGGTTTCTTTGGCTTGGCATCAATTTCGGTTTTTTCATATCTTTCAAGCTCAGTTGTTGGAATCTCGGCATTTATCAGCTGCTGTATATATGCATCTAGATCATCCTTTTTCATTTTACGAGTTCGCCTTTTCGGCTTTTCAATATTCGTTTCCGCATCAGTTTGCTCTTCTGGTTCGACGGATGTGATTATTACTTCGTATAATGGCTCCTCTCCGGATACAGGTAGAGTTTCAACAATTTCAAGAATCTCTTCTTTCTCTCCCCGCTTGTGTATAATTTTCCGTTTTGGTGTCTTTTTAGGTATATTTTCATCAGGTGTCTCCTCAGGTTCAAGTTCAGTTAGCTTAACTTCATAGAAATCAGTTATGGCCGTTTCATAGAAAGCTTGTTCCGGCTCTTCTTTCAGATCCGCAATAAATTCATCCAACTCTTCTTTATTCATACGTTTTACCTTCTTTTTCAAAACTTTCTTTTCTTTGGGTTTATCTTCATTAACCTCAGAGGTAGTTACTGTAATTTCATACAACTTATCATTCGAATCATTTGATGCAACTTCGACAATCTCAATTATATTTTCCTCCAATTCAGTCTTAAGCTTGAGTTTACGTTTTTTCTTGGGCTCCTTCACGGCAGGCACAACACCTTCACTTTCAGTCTCTTCCAATTCTTGTGGCTCCAATTCAATGAGTTCAAATTTGAAGTCATTTGGCGTCTCTTTTTCTTCAGTTTCCTCATCAGATAGATAAGGCTTGATACTGAGATTATCATCAGACTCAGTGGATGGCTTACTCTTCTTCGTTGGCTTCTTTTTTTTAGGTTTTTCAATCGGTTTCTCAGTTGATTCTTCAACACTTTCATCAGTTTTGACGGGTTTCAATTCAACGGTTTCCGTTGATTCGATATTTTCTGGTATTTTACCCTTTCCAATTTTCAATTTCTTTGGCATTTCGTCCTTTTCTTTGATGTCCTTTTTGCCACGTTGATATTTTGGTTTGTCTGGCTGCTCATCTACTGGTTCTTTGTCATCTTCAAATGCTTCCAAATCTAGTTCTTCCAGTTCGGCTTTCACGGGCTTAGTATGCTTAAATTTCTTTGGCCGCTTCTTTATCACTTCTTCTGCTTCCTCAATGTTTCGAGAAAGTTCACCCTTATCTTGATTTGTTTGCATTTCAATAACTGTGTATGGGAAGCAGTAAGGTGAATAAGGTATAAATCTTATCCAGCTCTTAAGTTTCTTGTTCTTAAAGGATGCTTCATTTATCTTTTTCTTCTTTTCCTCTTGTGGACGTTGTTTCGGAGTTTTGAGCTTGAGCATTTGCGGAAATTCGACCACAGAACTTATTTCAACCATCTTTGGTTTCTTTACCTCAATTTTCTCAATTTTCATAGGAGTCAGCTTCATGGGCTTAATGGACGAATCTCTGCGAGCCCTCTGCGGATGTTCCATATCCGTACGTACATAAGGCTGTATGACTGTTTTTGGTATTTCCTGATGGATTAGGAACTGTATGTAATCGTCCATTTCATCGCGCTTTGATTTGATAATCTTTTTCTTCTTTGGCTTATCTTTTTTCTTACTCGGCTCTGTACTCTGTTCTTCAGTAGCAGTATTTTCAACTTCAACGACCTCTTCTAATTTTTCAATCTTTGGCTTACGTTTCGGTTTAACTTTTTCAATAGGTTCCCCAAAACCTCCCTCGTCTTCCCCAGTCTCGTCAATCTGTTCGAATTGTTCTGGTTGTGTCTTTTTCTGTTTGGGTTTCTTAAGTTTGGTCGGTGTTTGTTCGGTGTTATCTGCACTTGCATCTTCGGGTTCTGTGATAGTGTACTCTTTGTTGTATTGGTCTGTTTGAGAAAAAATGATGTGTTTGTGTGTTAGCGCTAAACTAATTTGTTAAGATTATATTTGCATTTTGTATAATGCGTTAAAACACATCAACTTTGTAGTTCATAAAGTTAAGTGTTTATAAGATGCTTGCATATAATGTTAACTAAATTATTGATCATTGTTTGTAATGTACTTTTTATGTTTGTTTTTTTTTTTATGTGTACAAATACAACTTCAGTATACATACGAGTATCGTACTAGAATACTTATGTAATTATGTATGTATCAGTGTTCTAGTCAATCATGTTAGTAAATATATAGTGCCATACGTTTTCAAACAGAATTTTGTGTTCTTGGGTGTTGATTTTGTTTGTGTTACGAAATTCGAAGCTACTTTGCTTTGCTTTGATTCAAAAAAGTTCTACCTTAATTAATTTCGTAGCCTATCGAACATATATTTATGAATTTTTTTTTAATTTCTAGTCATATGAATCAGGAATAAACGTACGTAACACCGAAATATGCATGTACTTGGTTATGTGTTTAATAGAAATGATGTAAAGAAAATCACCTGTAGGCTCGCTGACTTCAACAATTTCAATGTTTGATTGTGTGGTGTCTTCCATAATGGGTTCTGTGTCACTGAGTACTTCCTCAACAACGATGCCTTCTTCCTGAGAAATTCTCTTATTTTCTGTTTGAATTAAGGTTTCTCCATCTTCGTTTTGTACAGACTTAAATGTTGTTATGTAAGTTGGGTGTTCCGTTTCATTGTGTTCGGGTTGCGTTTTCTCCGCTGTGTTCATGTTGTAATGTTTATTTTTTTATTTTTGGAATGATGAGAAAAAATTGTTATTAACAGTGTAAAGATGTTGTTTTTAAATGAATTAAGAAAAAAAAAAAAAAAAACTAAAGTGGCCTCCATTTCTCGACCTTTACATAATATTGTAAAATATAAATTAAATAAAAATGAATGAAAAATCAATTTAAATATTAAGAAGTCTCTAATTGCTTGCGCCTCCTTATTAATAATATATAAATGGTAAATAGTGTATGCTTCAATTGTAACTCTAGTGTAAAATGTGGTGTATGTAGTGTTGTGCTTTGTGTTCTTACCCTTAGGTTTGTGTGGCTTTTGTTTTTTGTGTTTGGGAAGTTGCTCATCATCTAGCTTACTGATATCAATAATGTCAGCAATATTTTCATCACTAACAACGCGTATAAGTGAATATGGCTCTTTGCCTTCTTCTTCAACTGTTTGTATTTGATAATATTCTTCATCCTCGGGACCCTGCTTTTTAAATGTTCGTGTTTTTGTTGTCTTTTTCTTTGGCTTCTTGTTGTCGGCAATTTCTTCAGTGAAAACTATTTCTTCTGGCAATTCCTCAATAGGAATTGGCAATGTAGAAGTTTCATCGACAGGAACAACCTCAACATGCACACTAGTTGTTGGCTCCATATTTTCTTCTTCAACAGTACTGACCGTAGTGATTTCATCGTGAATGTCATCAATCTTAGTTTTGAATGCTCTTGTTTTTACAATTTTCTTCTTTTTAGTTCCATCAGGAGAAGTCACTTGAAGCTCAGTTATTTGTTCCGGCAACTCAACTGACTTATTATCAGTTTGAGCAGGCTCGGTACATGGAAGATCAGTGATCGTTACAGTATAAACAGGCTCACCTGATTCTTGTTCAGTAATATCAATTTCTGTAACTTCCTCTTCACATTCATTTTTCGGTTTCTTTATAACACGTTTTTTAGACTTAATAACTTTTTGTATGCCATCTTTGTCTATAATTTCAGTCTCTGTGGTTTCTTCAGGCAAAACGACGACTTCAGTGAATCGTTCTTCAGGAAGATCGGGGAAAGGCGCTTCAAAGTTCTCAACTGTAACTTTCGTTTGGGTTGGTTTTTCATATTCTTCGATTGTTTGAACTTTAGTCACTTCCATATTAGAACCCTTCACCTTTTTGATAATTTTTGTTTTGATAACTGTCTTAGTTGGAGTCCCATCCTCTTTTTCAGAAAGAATAATTGATTTTCTTTCAGGTAATTCAACAACAGAAACGTCATCTTCGGATTTCTGAATGATAACTCTCTTCTTCAACAATTTTTTCTGACCGAAAGGACTCTGATTATCTGCTTCTTCTATAGTAATAGTAGTTTCGGGTTGTTTGTCATCTTCCTCGACAGTTTCAATCTTGGTGACTTCTTGCTTATCACCCTTGACCTTCTTGATGATACGTGTGCGAATCTTCTTCTTTTTGGGCTTGCCGTCTTCGGTTACTGTTTCAACCACACGCACCTCTTCTGGAAGCTCCTGAATCTCTTCAGGCTGTTCTTCTTCCACTGGAACTTCCTCCACTGTGACAGTAGTTTTGGGTTGTTTGTCATCTTCCTCGACAGTTTCAATCTTGGTGACTTCTTGCTTATCACCCTTGACCTTCTTGATGATACGTGTGCGAATCTTCTTCTTTTTGGTCTTGCCGTCTTCGGAAACTGTTTCAACCACACGCACCTCTTCTGGAAGCTCCTGAATCTCTTCAGGCTGTTCTTCTTCCACTGGAACTTCCTCCACTGTGACAGTAGTTTCGGGTTGTTTGTCATCTTCCTCGACAGTTTCAATCTTGGTGACTTCTTGCTTATCCCCCTTGACCTTTTTGATGATACGTGTGCGAATCTTCTTCTTTTTGGGCTTGCCGTCTTCGGAAACTGTTTCAACCACACGCACCTCTTCTGGAAGCTCCTGAATCTCTTCAGGCTGTTCTTCTTCCACTGGAACTTCCTCCACTGTGACAGTAGTTTCGGGTTGTTTGTCATCTTCCTCGACAGTTTCAATCTTGGTGACTTCTTGCTTATCACCCTTGACCTTCTTGATGATACGTGTGCGAATCTTCTTCTTTTTGGGCTTGCCGTCTTCGGTTACTGTTTCAACCACACGCACCTCTTCTGGAAGCTCTCTAATCTCTTCAGGCTGTTCTTCTTCCACTGTGACAGTAGTTTCGGGTTGTTTGTCATCTTCCTCGACAGTTTCAATCTTGGTGACTTCTTGCTTATCACCCTTGACCTTCTTGATGATACGTGTGCGTATCTTCTTCTTTTTGGGCTTGCCGTCTTCGGTTACTGTTTCAACCACACGCACCTCTTCTGGAAGCTCCTGAATCTCTTCAGGCTGTTCTTCTTCCACTGGAACTTCCTCCACTGTGACAGTAGTTTCGGGTTGTTTGTCATCTTCCTCGACAGTTTCAATCTTGGTGACTTCTTGCTTATCACCCTTGACCTTCTTGATGATACGTGTGCGAATCTTCTTCTTTTTGGGCTTGCCGTCTTCGGTTACTGTTTCAACCACACGCACCTCTTCTGGAAGCTCTCTAATCTCTTCAGGCTGTTCTTCTTCCACTGTGACAGTAGTTTCGGGTTGTTTGTCATCTTCCTCGACAGTTTCAATCTTGGTGACTTCTTGCTTATCACCCTTAACCTTCTTGATGATACGTGTGCGAATCTTCTTCTTTTTGGGCTTGCCGTCTTCGGAAACTGTTTCAACCACACGCACCTCTTCTGGAAGCTCCCGAATCTCTTCAGGCTGTTCTTCTTCCACTGGAACTTCTTCTACTGTGACAGTAGTTTCGGGTTGTTTGTCATCTTCCTCGACAGTTTCAATCTTGGTGACTTCTTGCTTATCACCCTTGACCTTCTTGATGATACGTGTGCGAATCTTCTTCTTTTTGGGCTTGCCGTCTTCGGTTACTGTTTCAACCACACGCACCTCTTCTGGAAGCTCCTGAATCTCTTCAGGCTGTTCTTTTTCCACTGGAACTTCCTCTACTGTGACAGTAGTTTCGGGTTGTTTGTCATCTTCCTCGACAGTTTCAATCTTGGTGACTTCTTGCTTATCACCCTTGACCTTTTTGATGATACGTGTGCGAATCTTCTTCTTTTTGGGCTTGCCGTCTTCGGTTACTGTTTCAACCACACGCACCTCTTCTGGAAGCTCTCGAATCTGTTCAGGCTGTTCTTCTTCCACTGGAACTTCTTCCACTGTGACAGTAGTTTCGGGTTGTTTGTCATCTTCCTCGACAGTTTCAATCTTGGTGACTTCTTGCTTATCACCCTTAACCTTCTTGATGATACGTGTGCGAATCTTCTTCTTTTTGGGCTTGCCGTCTTCGGAAACTGTTTCAACCACACGCACCTCTTCTGGAAGCTCCCGAATCTCTTCAGGCTGTTCTTCTTCCACTGGAACTTCTTCTACTGTGACAGTAGTTTCGGGTTGTTTGTCATCTTCCTCGACAGTTTCAATCTTGGTGACTTCTTGCTTATCACCCTTGACCTTTTTGATGATACGTGTGCGAATCTTCTTCTTTTTGGGCTTGCCGTCTTCGGAAACTGTTTCAACCACACGCACCTCTTCTGGAAGCTCCTGAATCTCTTCAGGCTGTTCTTCTTCCACTGGAACTTCCTCCACTGTGACAGTAGTTTCGGGTTGTTTGTCATCTTCCTCGACAGTTTCAATCTTGGTGACTTCTTGCTTATCACCCTTGACCTTCTTGATGATGCGTGTGCGAATCTTCTTCTTTTTGGGTTTGCCGTCTTCGGTTACTGTTTCAACCACACGCACCTCTTCTGGAAGCTCCTGAATCTCTTCAGGCTGTTCTTCTTCCACTGGAACTTCTTCCACTGTGACAGTAGTTTCGGGTTGTTTGTCATCTTCCTCGACAGTTTCAATCTTGGTGACTTCTTGCTTATCACCCTTGACCTTTTTGATGATACGTGTGCGAATCTTCTTCTTTTTGGGCTTGCCGTCTTCGGAAACTGTTTCAACCACACGCACCTCTTCTGGAAGCTCCTGAATCTCTTCAGGCTGTTCTTCTTCCACTGGAACTTCCTCCACTGTGACAGTAGTTTCGGGTTGTTTGTCATCTTCCTCGACAGTTTCAATCTTGGTGACTTCTTGCTTATCACCCTTGACCTTTTTGATGATACGTGTGCGAATCTTCTTCTTTTTGGGCTTGCCGTCTTCGGAAACTGTTTCAACCACACGCACCTCTTCTGGAAGCTCCTGAATCTTTTCAGGGTGTTCTTCTTCCACTGGAACTTCCTCCACTGTGACAGTAGTTTCGGGTTGTTTGTCATCTTCCTCGACAGTTTCAATCTTGGTGACTTCTTGCTTATCACCCTTGACCTTCTTGATGATACGTGTGCGAATCTTCTTCTTTTTGGGCTTGCCGTCTTCGGAAACTGTTTCAACCACACGCACCTCTTCTGGAAGCTCCCGAATCTCTTCAGGCTGTTCTTCTTCCAATGGAACTTCTTCCACTGTGACAGTAGTTTCGGGTTGTTTATCATCTTCCTCGACAGTTTCAATCTTGGTGACTTCTTGCTTATCACCCTTGACCTTCTTGATGATACGTGTGCGAATCTTCTTCTTTTTAGGCTTGCCGTCTTCGGTTACTGTTTCAACCACACGAACCTCTTCTGGAAGTTCTCGAATCTGTTCAGGCTGTTCTTCTTCCACTGGAACTTCTTCCACTGTGACAGTAGTTTCGGGTTGTTTGTCATCTTCCTCGACAGTTTCAATCTTGGTGACTTCTTGCTTATCACCCTTGACCTTCTTGATGATACGTGTGCGAATCTTCTTCTTTTTGGGCTTGCCGTCTTCGGTTACTGTTTCAACCACACGCACCTCTTCTGGAAGCTCCTGAATCTCTTCAGGCTGTTCTTCTTCCACTGGAACTTCTTCCACTGTGACAGTAGTTTCGGGTTGTTTGTCATCTTCCTCGACAGTTTCAATCTTGGTGACTTCTTGCTTATCACCCTTAACCTTCTTGATGATACGTGTGCGAATCTTCTTCTTTTTGGGCTTGCCGTCTTCGGTTACTGTTTCAACCACACGCACTTCTTCTGGAAGCTCCTGAATCTCTTCAGGCTGTTCTTCTTCCACTGGAACTTCCTCCACTGTGACAGTAGTTTCGGGTTGTTTGTCATCTTCCTCGACAGTTTCAATCTTGGTGACTTCTTGCTTATCACCCTTGACCTTCTTGATGATACGTGTGCGAATCTTCTTCTTTTTGGGCTTGCCGTCTTCGGTTACTGTTTCAACCACACGCACCTCTTCTGGAAGCTCTCGAATCTTTTCAGGCTGTTCTTCTTCCACTGGAACTTCCTCCACTGTGACAGTAGTTTCGGGTTGTTTGTCATCTTCCTCGACAGTTTCAATCTTGGTGACTTCTTGCTTATCACCCTTGACCTTTTTGCCGTCTTCGGTTACTGTTTCAACCACACGCACCTCTTCTGGAAGCTCCTGAATCTCTTCAGGCTGTTCTTCTTCCACTGGAACTTCTTCCACTGTGACAGTAGTTTCGGGTTGTTTGTCATCTTCCTCGACAGTTTCAATCTTGGTGACTTCTTGCTTATCACCCTTGACCTTCTTGATGATACGTGTGCGTATCTTCTTCTTTTTGGGCTTGCCGTCTTCGGTTACTGTTTCAACCACACGCACCTCTTCTGGAAGCTCTCGAATCTTTTCAGGCTGTTCTTCTTCCACTGGAACTTCCTCCACTGTGACAGTAGTTTCGGGTTGTTTGTCATCTTCCTCGACAGTTTCAATCTTGGTGACTTCTTGCTTATCACCCTTGACCTTCTTGATGATACGTGTGCGAATCTTCTTCTTTTTGGGCTTGCCGTCTTCGGTTACTGTTTCAACCACACGCACTTCTTCTGGAAGCTCTCGAATCTGTTCAGGCTGTTCTTCTTCCACTGGAACTTCTTCCACTGTGACAGTAGTTTCGGGTTGTTTGTCATATTCTTCGACAGTTTCAATCTTGGTGACTTCTTGCTTATCACCCTTAACCTTCTTGATGATACGTGTGCGAATCTTCTTCTTTTTGGGCTTGCCGTCTTCGGTTACTGTTTCAACCACACGCACCTCTTCTGGAAGCTCTCGAATCTGTTCAGGCTGTTCTTCTTCCACTGGAACTTCTTCCACTGTGACAGTAGTTTCGGGTTGTTTGTCATCTTCCTCGACAGTTTCAATCTTGGTGACTTCTTGCTTATCACCCTTGACCTTCTTGATGATACGTGTGCGAATCTTCTTCTTTTTAGGCTTGCCGTCTTCGGAAACTGTTTCAACCACACGCACCTCTTCTGGAAGCTCCCGAATCTCTTCAGGCTGTTCTTCTTCCACTGAAACTTCTTCCACTGTGACAGTAGTTTCGGGTTGTTTATCATCTTCCTCGACAGTTTCAATCTTGGTGACTTCTTGCTTATCACCCTTGACCTTCTTGATGATACGTGTGCGAATCTTCTTCTTTTTAGGCTTGCCGTCTTCGGTTACGGTTTCAACCACACGCACTTCTTCTGGAAGCTCCTGATTGATGATACGTGTGCGAATCTTCTTCTTTTTGGGCTTGCCGTCTTCGGTTACTGTTTCAACCACACGAACCTCTTCTGGAAGCTCTCTAATCTCTTCAGGCTGGTCTTCTTCCACTGGAACTTCTTCCACTGTGACAGTAGTTTCGGGTTGTTTGTCATCTTCCTCGACAGTTTCAATCTTGGTGACTTCTTGCTTATCACCCTTAACCTTCTTGATGATACGTGTGCGAATCTTCTTCTTTTTGGGCTTGCCGTCTTCGGTTACTGTTTCAACCACACGCACCTCTTCTGGAAGCTCCTGAATCTCTTCAGGCTGCTCTTCTTCCACTGGAACTTCTTCCACTGGAACTTCTTCCACTGTGACAGTAGTTTCGGGTTGTTTGTCATCTTCCTCGACAGTTTCAATCTTGGTGACTTCTTGCTTATCACCCTTGACCTTCTTGATGATACGTGTGCGAATCTTCTTCTTTTTGGGCTTGCCGTCTTCGGTTACTGTTTCAACCACACGCACCTCTTCTGGAAGCTCTCTAATCTCTTCAGGCTGGTCTTCTTCCACTGGAACTTCTTCCACTGTGACAGTAGTTTCGGGTTGTTTGTCATCTTCCTCGACAGTTTCAATCTTGGTGACTTCTTGCTTATCACCCTTAACCTTCTTGATGATACGTGTGCGAATCTTCTTCTTTTTAGGCTTGCCGTCTTCGGTTACTGTTTCAACCACACGCACCTCTTCTGGAAGCTCCTGAATCTCTTCAGGCTGTTCTTCTTCCACTGGAACTTCTTCCACTGTGACAGTAGTTTCGGGTTGTTTGTCATCTTCCTCGACAGTTTCAATCTTGGTGACTTCTTGCTTATCACCCTTAACCTTCTTGATGATACGTGTGCGAATCTTCTTCTTTTTGGGCTTGCCGTCTTCGGTTACTGTTTCAACCACACGCACCTCTTCTGGAAGCTCTCTAATCTCTTCAGGCTGTTCTTCTTCCACTGGAACTTCCTCCACTGTGACAGTAGTTTCGGGTTGTTTGTCATCTTCCTCGATAGTTTCAATCTTGGTGACTTCTTGCTTATCACCCTTGACCTTCTTGATGATACGTGTGCGAATCTTCTTCTTTTTGGGCTTGCCGTCTTCGGTTACTGTTTCAACCACACGAACCTCTTCTGGAAGTTCTCGAATCTCTTCAGGTTGTTCTTCTTCCACTAGAAGTTCTTCCACTGTGACAGTAGTTTCAGGTTGTTTGTCATCTTCCTCGACAGTTTCAATCTTAGTGACTTCTTGCTTATCACCCTTAACCTTCTTGATGATACGTGTGCGTATCTTCTTCTTTTTGGGCTTGCCGTCTTCGGTTACTGTTTCAACTACACGAACCTCCTCTGGAAGTTCTCGAATATCTTCGGGTTGCTCTTCTTCTACTGGAGCTTCCTCCACTGTGACAGTAGTTTCGGGTTGTTTGTCATCTTCCTCGACAGTTTCAATCTTGGTGACTTCTTGCTTATCACCCTTGACCTTCTTGATGATACGTGTGCGAATCTTCTTCTTTTTGGGCTTGCCGTCTTCGGTTACTGTTTCAACCACACGCACCTCTTCTGGAAGCTCCCGAATCTCTTCAGGCTGTTCTTCTTCCACTAGAAGTTCTTCCACTGTGACAGTAGTTTCAGGTTGTTTGTCATCTTCCTCGACAGTTTCAATCTTAGTGACTTCTTGCTTATCACCCTTAACCTTCTTGATGATACGTGTGCGTATCTTCTTCTTTTTGGGCTTGCCGTCTTCGGTTACTGTTTCAACCACACGAACCTCTTCTGGAAGTTCTCGAATCTCTTCAGGTTGTTCTTCTTCCACTGGAACTTCCTCCACTGTGACAGTAGTTTCGGGTTGTTTGTTATCTTCCTCGACAGTTTCAATCTTGGTGACTTCTTGCTTATCACCCTTAACCTTCTTGATGATACGTGTGCGAATCTTCTTCTTTTTGGGCTTGCCGTCTTCGGTTACTGTTTCAACCACACGCACCTCTTCTGGAAGCTCCTGAATCTCTTCAGGCTGTTCTTCTTCCACTGGAACTTCCTCCACTGTGACAGTAGTTTCGGGTTGTTTGTCATCTTCCTCGACAGTTTCAATCTTGGTGACTTCTTGCTTATCACCCTTAACCTTCTTGATGATACGTGTGCGAATCTTCTTCTTTTTGGGCTTGCCGTCTTCGGTTACTGTTTCAACCACACGAACCTCTTCTGGAAGCTCCTGAATCTCTTCAGACTGTTCTTCTTCAACTGGAACTTCCTCCACTGTGACAGTAGTTTCGGGTTGTTTGTCATCTTCCTCGACAGTTTCAATCTTGGTGACTTCTTGCTTATCACCCTTGACCTTCTTGATGATACGTGTGCGAATCTTCTTCTTTTTGGGCTTGCCGTCTTCGGAAATTGTTTCAACCACACGCACTTCCTCTGGAAGTTCTCGAATCTCTTCAGGTTGCTCTTCTTCTACTGGAGCTTCTTCCACTGTGACAGTAGTTTCGGGTTGTTTGTCATCTTCCTCAACAGTTTCAATCTTGGTGACTTCTTGCTTATCACCCTTAACCTTCTTGATGATACGTGTGCGAATCTTCTTCTTTTTGGGCTTGCCGTCTTCGGTTACTGTTTCAACCACACGCACCTCTTCTGGAAGCTCCCGAATGTCTTCAGGCTGCTCTTCTTTCACTGGAACTTCTTCCACTGTGACAGTAGTTTCGGGTTGTTTGTCATCTTCCTCGACAGTTTCAATCTTAGTGACTTCTTGCTTATCACCCTTAACCTTCTTGATGATATGTATGCGAATCTTCTTCTTTTTGGGCTTGCCGTCTTCGGTTACTGTTTCAACCACACGAATCTCCTCTGGAAGTTCTCGAATCTCTTCAGGTTGTTCTTCTTCCACTGGAGCTTCCTCCACTGTGACAGTAGTTTTGGGTTGTTTGTCATCTTCCTCGACAGTTTCAATCTTGGTGACTTCTTGCTTATCACCCTTGACCTTTTTGATGATACGTGTGCGAATCTTTTTCTTTTTGGGCTTGCCGTCTTCGGTTACTGTTTCAACCACACGAACCTCCTCTGGGAGTTCTCGAATCTCTTCAGGTTGTTCTTCTTCCACTGGAGCTTCCTCTACTGTGACAGTAGTTTCGGGTTGTTTGTCATCTTCCTCGACAGTTTCAATCTTGGTGACTTCTTGCTTATCACCCTTGACCTTCTTGATGATACGTGTGCGAATCTTCTTTTTTTTGGGCTTGCCGTCTTCGGTTACTGATTCAACCACACGTATCTCCTCTGGAAGTTCGTGAATCTCTTCAGGTTGTTCTTCTTCCACTGGAGCTTCCTCCACTGTGACAGTAGTTTCGAGTTGTTTGTCATCTTCCTCGACAGTTTCAATCTTGGTTACTTCTTGCTTATCACCCTTGACCTTCTTGATGATACGTGTGCGAATCTTCTTTTTTTTGGGCTTGCCGTCTTCGGAAATTGTTTCAACTACGCGAACCTCCTCTGGAAGCTCTCGAATATCTTCGGGTTGCTCTTCTTCTACTGGAGCTTCCTCCACTGTGACAGTAGTTTCGGGTTGTTTGTCATCTTCTTCGACAGTTTCAATCTTGGTGACTTCTTGCTTATCACCCTTGACCTTCTTGATGATACGTGTGCGAATCTTCTTCTTTTTGGGCTTGCCGTCTTCGGTTACTGTTTCAACTACACGAACCTCCTCTGGAAGTTCTCGAATATCTTCGGGTTGCTCTTCTTCTACTGGAGCTTCCTCCACTGTGACAGTAGTTTCGAGTTGTTTGTCATCTTCCTCGACAGTTTCAATCTTGGTGACTTCTTGCTTATCACCCTTAACCTTCTTGATGATACGTGTGCGAATCTTCTTCTTTTTGGGCTTGCCGTCTTCGGTTACTGTTTCAACCACACGCACCTCTTCTGGAAGCTCCCGAATCTCTTCAGGCTGTTCTTCTTCCACTAGAAGTTCTTCCACTGTGACAGTAGTTTCAGGTTGTTTGTCATCTTCCTCGACAGTTTCAATCTTAGTGACTTCTTGCTTATCACCCTTAACCTTCTTGATGATACGTGTGCGTATCTTTTTCTTTTTGGGCTTGCCGTCTTCGGTTACTGTTTCAATCACACGAACCTCCTCTGGAAGTTCTCGAATCTCTTCAGGTTGTTCTTCTTCCACTGGAGCTTCCTCCACTGTGACAGTAGTTTCGGGTTGTTTGTCATCTTCCTCGACAGTTTCAATCTTGGTGACTTCTTGCTTATCACCCTTAACCTTCTTGATAATACGTGTGCGAATCTTCTTCTTTTTGGGCTTGCCGTCTTCGGTTACTGATTCAACCAAACGAATCTCCTCTGGAAGTTCTCGAATCTCTTCAGGTTGTTCTTCTTCCACTGGAGCTTCCTCCACTGTGACAGTAGTTTCGGGTTGTTTGTCGTCTTCCTCGACAGTTTCAATCTTGGTGACTTCTTGCTTATCACCCTTAACCTTCTTGATGATACGTGTGCGTATCTTCTTCTTTTTGGGCTTGCCGTCTTCGGTTACTGATTCAACCACACGCACCTCTTCTGGAAGTTCTCGAATCTCTTCAGGTTGATCTTCTTCCACTGGAGCTTCCTCCACTGTGACAGTAGTTTCGGGTTGTTTGTCGTCTTCCTCGACAGTTTCAATCTTGGTGACTTCTTGCCTATCACCCTTAACCTTCTTGATGATACGTGTGCGAATCTTCTTCTTTTTGGGTTTGCCGTCTTCGGTTACTGATTCAACCACACGAACCTCCTCTGGAAGTTCGCGAATCTCTTCAGGCTTTTCTTCTTCTACTGGAGCTTCTTCCACTGTGACAGTAGTTTCGGGTTGTTTGTCATCTTCCTCGACAGTTTCAATCTTGGTGACTTCTTGCTTATCACCCTTAACCTTCTTGATGATACGTGTGCGAATCTTTTTCTTTTTGGGCTTGCCGTCTTCGGTTACTGATTCAACCACACGAAGCTCCTCTGGAAGTTCTCGAATCTCTTCAGGTTGTTCTTCTTCCACTGGAACTTCTTCCACTGTGACAGTAGTTTCGGGTTGTTTGTCGTCTTCCTCGACAGTTTCAATCTTGGTGACTTCTTGCTTATCACCCTTCACCTTCTTGATGATACGTGTGCGTATCTTCTTCTT
The DNA here is from genome assembly GCA_035047625.1 of Drosophila mettleri. NCBI lineage: Eukaryota > Metazoa > Arthropoda > Insecta > Diptera > Drosophilidae > Drosophila > Drosophila mettleri. The sequence continues at coordinate 11,046,825 of JAWNPI010000103.1, forward strand.
TTTGGGCTTGCCGTCTTCGGTTACTGTTTCAACCACACGCACCTCTTCTGGAAGCTCCCGAATCTCTTCAGGCTGTTCTTCTTCCACTGGAACTTCTTCCACTGTGACAGTAGTTTCGGGTTGTTTGTCGTCTTCCTCGACAGTTTCAATCTTGGTGACTTCTTGCTTATCACCCTTCACCTTCTTGATGATACGTGTGCGTATCTTCTTCTTTTTGGGCTTGCCGTCTTCGGTTACTGATTCAACTACACGAACCTCCTCTGGAAGTTCGTGAATCTCTTCAGGCTTTTCTTCTTCTACTGGAGCTTCTTCCACTGTGACAGTAGTTTCGGGTTGTTTGTCATCTTCCTCGACAGTTTCAATCTTGGTGACTTCTTGCTTATCACCCTTAACCTTCTTGATGATACGTGTGCGTATCTTCTTCTTTTTGGGCTTGCCGTCTTCGGTTACTGTTTCAACCACACGCACCTCTTCTGGAAGCTCCCGAATCTCTTCAGGCTGTTCTTCTTCCACTGGAACTTCTTCCACTATGACAGTAGTTTCGGGTTGTTTGTCATCTTCCTCGACAGTTTCAATCTTGGTGACTTCTTGCTTATCACCCTTAACCTTCTTGATAATACGTGTGCGAATCTTCTTCTTTTTGGGCTTGCCGTCTTCGGTAACTGATTCAACCACACGCACCTCCTCTGGAAGTTCGTGAATCTCTTCAGGCTTTTCTTCTTCTACTGGAGCTTCTTCCACTGTGACAGTAGTTTCGGGTTGCTTGTCGTCTTCCTCAACAGTTTCAATCTTGGTGACTTCTTGCTTATCACCCTTAACCTTCTTGATGATACGTGTGCGTATCTTCTTCTTTTTGGGCTTGCCGTCTTCGGTTACTGATTCAACCACACGCACCTCTTCTGGAAGTTCTCGAATCTCTTCTGGTTGTTCTTCTTCCACTGGAGCTTCCTCCACTGTGACAGTAGTTTCAGGTTGTTTGTCGTCTTCCTCGACAGTTTCAATCTTGGTGACTTCTTGCTTATCACCCTTCACCTTCTTGATTATACGTGTGCGTATCTTCTTCTTTTTGGGCTTGCCGTCTTCGGTTACTGTTTCAACCACACGCACCTCTTCTGGAAGCTCCCGAATCTCTTCAGGCTGCTCTTCTTCCACTGGAACTTCTTCCACTGTGGCAGTAGTTTCGGGTTGTTTGTCATCTTCCTCGACAGTTTCAATCTTGGTGACTTCTTGCTTATCACCCTTCACCTTCTTGATGATACGTGTGCGTATCTTCTTCTTTTTGGGCTTGCCGTCTTCGGTTACTGTTTCAACCACACGCACCTCTTCTGGAAGCTCCCGAATCTCTTCAGGCTGCTCTTCTTCCACTGGAACTTCTTCCACTGTGACAGTAGTTTCGGGTTGTTTGTCATCTTCCTCGACAGTTTCAATCTTGGTGACTTCTTGCTTATCACCCTTAACCTTCTTGATGATACGTGTGCGTATCTTCTTCTTTTTGGGCTTGCCGTCTTCGGTTACTGATTCAACCACACGAACCTCCTCTGGAAGTTCTCGAATCTCTTCAGGTTGTTCTTCTTCCACTGGAGCTTCCTCCACTGTGACAGTAGTTTCGGGTTGTTTGTCGTCTTCCTCGACAGTTTCAATCTTGGTGACTTCTTGCTTATCACCCTTCACCTTCTTGATGATACGTGTGCGTATCTTCTTCTCTTTGGGCTTGCCGTCTTCGGTTACTGTTTCAACCACACGCACCTCTTCTGGAAGCTCCCGAATCTCTTCAGGCTGCTCTTCTTCCACTGGAACTTCTTCCACTGTGACAGTAGTTTCGGGTTGTTTGTCATCTTCCTCGACAGTTTCAATCTTGGTGACTTCTTGCTTATCACCCTTAACCTTCTTGATGATACGTGTGCGTATCTTCTTCTTTTTGGGCTTGCCGTCTTCGGTTACTGATTCAACCACACGAACCTCCTCTGGAAGTTCGTGAATCTCTTCAGGCTTTTCTTCTTCTACTGGAGCTTCTTCCACTGTGACAGTAGTTTCGGGTTGCTTGTCGTCTTCCTCAACAGTTTCAATCTTGGTAACTTCTTGCTTATCACCCTTAACCTTCTTGATGATACGTGTGCGTATCTTCTTCTTTTTGGGCTTGCCGTCTTCGGTTACTGATTCAACCACACGCACCTCTTCTGGAAGTTCTCGAATCTCTTCAGGTTGTTCTTCTTCCACTGGAGCTTCCTCCACTGTGACAGTAGTTTCGGGTTGTTTGTCGTCTTCCTCGACAGTTTCAATCTTGGTGACTTCTTGCTTATCACCCTTCACCTTCTTGATGATACGTGTGCGTATCTTCTTCTTTTTGGGCTTGCCGTCTTCGGTTACTGTTTCAACCACACGCACCTCTTCTGGAAGCTCCCGAATCTCTTCAGGCTGCTCTTCTTCCACTGGAACTTCTTCCACTGTGACAGTAGTTTCGGGTTGTTTGTCATCTTCCTCGACAGTTTCAATCTTGGTGACTTCTTGCTTATCACCCTTAACCTTCTTGATGATACGTGTGCGTATCTTCTTCTTTTTGGGCTTGCCGTCTTCGGTTACTGATTCAACCACACGAACCTCCTCTGGAAGTTCTCGAATCTCTTCAGGCTTTTCTTCTTCTACTGGAGCTTCCTCCACTGTGACAGTAGTTTCGGGTTGTTTGTCGTCTTCCTCGACAGTTTCAATCTTGGTGACTTCTTGCTTATCACCCTTAACCTTCTTGATGATACGTGTGCGTATCTTCTTCTTTTTAGGCTTGCCGTCTTCGGTTACTGATTCAACCACACGAATCTCTTCTGGAAGTTCGCGAATCTCTTCAGGTTGTTCTTCTTCCACTGGAGCTTCCTCCACTGTGACAGTAGTTTCGGGTTGCTTGTCGTCTTCCTCGACAGTTTCAATCTTGGTGACTTCTTGCTTATCACCCTTAACCTTCTTGATGATACGTGTGCGTATCTTCTTCTTTTTGGGCTTGCCGTCTTCGGTTACTGATTCAACCACACGAACCTCCTCTGGAAGTTCTCGAATCTCTTCAGGCTTTTCTTCTTCTACTGGAGCTTCCTCCACTGTGACAGTAGTTTCGGGTTGTTTGTCGTCTTCCTCGACAGTTTCAATCTTGGTGACTTCTTGCTTATCACCCTTAACCTTCTTGATGATACGTGTGCGTATCTTCTTCTTTTTAGGCTTGCCGTCTTCGGTTACTGATTCAACCACACGAATCTCTTCTGGAAGTTCGCGAATCTCTTCAGGTTGTTCTTCTTCCACTGGAGCTTCCTCCACTGTGACAGTAGTTTCGGGTTGCTTGTCGTCTTCCTCGACAGTTTCAATCTTGGTGACTTCTTGCTTATCACCCTTAACCTTCTTGATGATACGTGTGCGTATCTTCTTCTTTTTGGGCTTGCCGTCTTCGGTTACTGATTCAACCACACGCACCTCTTCTGGAAGTTCTCGAATCTCTTCAGGTTGTTCTTCTTCCACTGGAGCTTCCTCCACTGTGACAGTAGTTTCGGGTTGTTTGTCGTCTTCCTCGACAGTTTCAATCTTGGTGACTTCTTGCTTATCACCCTTCACCTTCTTGATGATACGTGTGCGTATCTTCTTCTCTTTGGGCTTGCCGTCTTCGGTTACTGTTTCAACCACACGCACCTCTTCTGGAAGCTCCCGAATCTCTTCAGGCTGTTCTTCTTCCACTGGAACTTCTTCCACTGTGACAGTAGTTTCGGGTTGCTTGTCGTCTTCCTCAACAGTTTCAATCTTGGTGACTTCTTGCTTATCACCCTTAACCTTCTTGATGATACGTGTGCGTATCTTCTTCTTTTTGGGCTTGCCGTCTTCGGTTACTGATTCAACCACACGAACCTCCTCTGGAAGTTCTCGAATCTCTTCAGGTTGTTCTTCTTCCACTGGAGCTTCCTCCACTGTGACAGTAGTTTCGGGTTGTTTGTCGTCTTCCTCGACAGTTTCAATCTTGGTGACTTCTTGCTTATCACCCTTCACCTTCTTGATGATACGTGTGCGTATCTTCTTCTTTTGGGCTTGCCGTCTTCGGTTACTGTTTCAACCACACGCACCTCTTCTGGAAGCTCCCGAATCTCTTCAGGCTGTTCTTCTTCCACTGGAACTTCTTCCACTGTGACAGTAGTTTCGGGTTGTTTGTCATCTTCCTCGACAGTTTCAATCTTGGTGACTTCTTGCTTATCACCCTTAACCTTCTTGATGATACGTGTGCGTATCTTCTTCTTTTTGGGCTTGCCGTCTTCGGTTACTGATTCAACCACACGAACCTCCTCTGGAAGTTCTCGAATCTCTTCAGGTTGTTCTTCTTCCACTGGAGCTTCCTCCACTGTGACAGTAGTTTCGGGTTGTTTGTCGTCTTCCTCGACAGTTTCAATCTTGGTGACTTCTTGCTTATCACCCTTCACCTTCTTGATGATACGTGTGCGTATCTTCTTCTTTTGGGCTTGCCGTCTTCGGTTACTGTTTCAACCACACGCACCTCTTCTGGAAGCTCCCGAATCTCTTCAGGCTGTTCTTCTTCCACTGGAACTTCTTCCACTGTGACAGTAGTTTCGGGTTGTTTGTCATCTTCCTCGACAGTTTCAATCTTGGTGACTTCTTGCTTATCACCCTTAACCTTCTTGATGATACGTGTGCGTATCTTCTTCTTTTGGGCTTGCCGTCTTCGGTTACTGACTCAACCACACGAACCTCCTCTGGAAGTTCTCGAATCTCTTCAGGTTGTTCTTCTTCCACTGGAGCTTCCTCCACTGTGACAGTAGTTTCGGGTTGTTTGTCGTCTTCCTCGACAGTTTCAATCTTGGTGACTTCTTGCTTATCACCCTTCACCTTCTTGATGATACGTGTGCGTATCTTCTTCTTTTTGGGCTTGCCGTCTTCGGTTACTGATTCAACCACACGCACCTCTTCTGGAAGTTCTCGAATCTCTTCAGGTTGTTCTTCTTCCACTGGAGCTTCCTCCACTGTGACAGTAGTTTCGGGTTGTTTGTCGTCTTCCTCGACAGTTTCAATCTTGGTGACTTCTTGCTTATCACCCTTCACCTTCTTGATGATACGTGTGCGTATCTTCTTCTTTTTGGGCTTGCCGTCTTCGGTTACTGTTTCAACCACACGCACCTCTTCTGGAAGCTCCCGAATCTCTTCAGGCTGTTCTTCTTCCACTGGAACTTCTTCCACTGTGACAGTAGTTTCGGGTTGTTTGTCATCTTCCTCGACAGTTTCAATCTTGGTGACTTCTTGCTTATCACCCTTAACCTTCTTGATGATACGTGTGCGTATCTTCTTCTTTTTGGGCTTGCCGTCTTCGGTTACTGATTCAACCACACGAACCTCCTCTGGAAGTTCTCGAATCTCTTCAGGTTGTCCTTCTTCCACTGGAGCTTCCTCCACTGTGACAGTAGTTTCGGGTTGTTTGTCGTCTTCCTCGACAGTTTCAATCTTGGTGACTTCTTGCTTATCACCCTTCACCTTCTTGATGATACGTGTGCGTATCTTCTTCTTTTTGGGCTTGCCGTCTTCGGTTACTGTTTCAACCACACGCACCTCTTCTGGAAGCTCCCGAATCTCTTCAGGCTGTTCTTCTTCCACTGGAACTTCTTCTACTGTGACAGTAGTTTCGGGTTGTTTGTCATCTTCCTCGACAGTTTCAATCTTGGTGACTTCTTGCTTATCACCCTTAACCTTCTTAATGATACGTGTGCGTATCTTCTTCTTTTTGGGTTTGCCGTCTTCGGAAATTGTTTCAACCACACGAATCTCTTCTGGGAGTTCCCGAATCTCTTCAGATTTATTTTCTGCCACTCCTACAGGTTTATCCTCTTGAATTGTTTCGATTGATATAACTTTATTGTCGCCTTTTAGTTTCTTCGTCTTTTGTGTGATTTTTTGTTTTTTCTGACCATCTTTTTTGAGCTTATCAACTATTTTAATTGCTTCAGGAGTTTCCTTTATATCAACTTCATGTGTTTCATTTATTTGTGTTGGTGTCTTTTGTTGTGTGTGTTTTGTGTCTGTGGCTTGATTTGTATCTGTGTGAAAAATTAGCTTTTAGTCTTAATTCTGCATGTGTTTTTAGAATTGTTTTGTGTAATATGTGTTTTGTATTCTGGGGGTCTAATGGTAACGGAAGTAAAACGCCTTTTTCTCTTGATTTGCTTAAAAATAACCTTAGAGACTTACCTGAATGTGATTTTACCGTATCTTTTTTTAAATTTGAACCTAGTAGTGGTAGATTATGTATTTTTGATTCAGATTTCAGTTGTAAGTCAGTTTGTGACTTATCGTCAAGTAATTTGGTCTCAGAGACTGATAATTTTCTTTGTAAGGCACTCTCTATATCCTCTATTGTAGACTGAACATTTTGAATCAATTCTAAATTTAATATATCAACTTTGTTTGTATTGATTGCTTCAAAACTTAGATTTGCATTTGTGGGCAGTGTTTGATTTTCTTTATGTAGTGTTGTGACTTGCTCTTCTGTAACAATCTGCTCACTGAGACACTGAGAGCTGATAGGTATTATTGAAGGCTTAGCATGTTTAAAATCTACAGTCGAGTCGCTTGCTTCCAGTATCGTTTCCTTCACATGAGGTTCACTGAATACGGCTGCAACTTTTGTGTCAGCAGGGGCATAGCTCGCACATACCATAGCTGGGAGGTCGTCCGCCAATTTTTTTACATTTTCACAGGGCTGTTGTTTAGTTTCCAACAGTTCTCTATGGGGTATATTTTCTCTAGTTGCAGTTGCCATTATAACCTCCATATTTGGAATATTATCTGTAGATGATATAACAGAGGTCTCTTCCACTACCGAAACATTTAAGTTCGTTAAAATGTCGGTTGTTGGTTGCACATTGTGTGGCTTGAAATCACCGTGTCCTTCAATATTTTCATATAAGCTTACGGTAGATATTTGAACTGGTTTCGTAGAGCTTTCCACTAAATTTATTTTTGGTGTTAATGTTTGGCTCTGTTCGAGCTCTATATTAGGAGACTCCTCATAGATAAATTGCTGAGTAATAGTTGTTGCCTGATTTGCACTTTCACATATTAAATTAGCATTTACTTCTTTTGGTACATTAAGATCGTAGCTTTCTTGTATAGTGCTTACGCTAACAACTTCTTCGGTTACTACTGACTCTCTCTCTGTGCTGGAAGCTTGAGCAACATTTTTAACTATGGTTATGGGAGCCATATTATCCTCTTTAAAAAAGCTAGTTTGTATTGTTGTAACCTGAGCACATTTACTTCCAGATTCCGTTTGTTTCAATACGTGCTTTTCATTTGGGCTCTCAGATTTTAGATCGTTTACGTGTTCATATGTATCAATCATTGAAACAATTTTATGGATTTCTGTTTGATGAACTCCATCTCTTGACAACTCTTCAGTTTTAATGGTCGGCAATCTTAAGCTGTCAATATTTTCAATAGGTATTGTCTCAGAGACTAGCGTTTCACGTTGCGTACCTTCAATGAAAGCTTTACCATAACCAATTTGAAGAGTATCCGAGAACGTCTCCTCACTTTGAAAAATGACATCATCCAGTTGAACGCCTAGTTTATTGGCTTCAGTTGACACCAAGAGAGGTTCCTTAAGTTTCTGAGTATTTGATTCGGCTGTAATATTCTGTGGTAGTTCATAAGGTATTGCATCAGTTGTCATTGTATGCTGAAGAATGTCACTTAAGCTGGGCTTGGCCGTGACTTCCCGAGACCTTGGAGATTGAATGAAACACTCCTTTTGAAAGACGTTCACTTCTTCCGATTGTGGAGTAGCTTTGAAAACAGCATTTAATGACTCAGTTGCATTTTTAAGCACTTCTTCGCTTGTCGAAATAGCTTCTGTACCCTCGACGTATTGACTATCGGTTACTGTCACTTCATAATGATGTCCTTCCAAAATAGGTTGCGCAGTTGTCTCAGTATATGTTATTGGAATATATTCGTTAGTGTCCTCAACAGTTTGTATAGTGGTATTTACAGGTACTTTCAATTGTGAGGCATTATCGCTTGAGGTGGCAATTGATGTGGTTTGGCCCTCGGCGAACAATTGGTCTGTTGATTCCACGATTTGTTGTAGATTTGTAATTGGTAAATGCGACGTTACGTGGGAAATACCAGCTTCCTGCTTACCAAGTCTATCAGTAGGCCTGGTTTGACCTAATGTATCATATAATTCAATTTCATCGACGCCTTTGCTGAAATGAGGTGAAAGAACATCGATAGCTTTTGCATTGAATTCCTCTGAACGTTTTGTATTGAATTCCGTTTCGGTCTCGAGTATATTTTGATTTTCCGTCAGAGCCAACGGGCTGTATATATCCTGAATGGGATTAGCCTTGCATTCTTTTTCCATTACTTTCTCATATTTTTCCACGTCGGAAACGGCAACACACTCACTTATCAACTTGTGCTCGAGGGGAATTATTGACTGAGAACTGACACATTTGGGCTGCTCCTTAACTTCAGTTACTAAAACATTATCATATATGACTGCTTCGGTTGTCGTTGATTCCGTTAATGCATCGATGCTTGATATTGCAAATTTATTTGGAACTGTAAACTCAGCGAGATCTCCAGTTGATTGATTTTCTTGTACGCCTTCGGTAAGTGGAAGCTTTAGAAATTCGGAGGAAATACACTTTGCCTGTTCCATTGAAGTAGTTGATATCTCCAGATCACGTTCCAATTCGAAAGTATTCTCCTGTTGGCTCAGTACAATACCAGTGGCTGAATCTACAGAAACTTTTACCAACTGCTTGACTGGTTTGTAGTCGCCTTCGAGTTCAATTTCTTGTTCAAATAATTTCGTTTCTTGAACATAAATTTCATCAAAGCTGCTTATTGAAGGCTGAGTAGTTTCTAAAGTTGGATGAAAGTCGTGTAGCTCGGCAACATGATCAAACACATTTGGTTGCTCTGAAAGAGGCGATTTTTGTGTAACTTCATTTAACTTTGGCGTAAGACCAGCTTGTTGAACGACAATTGGCTCTTCAATGTCATCAGCTTGTTCATGAGGTGTAGCCGTCGTAGTGTCCAAGGCAGATATATTTTCCGTGATGTGTACGTTTGGTATTGCCGATTTATTGAGTGCAGGTGCTAAGTAATCTTTTACAAGATCAAATGGTATTACCACTTCACATTCAGGAAGTGATACTTCTCCAATATTGACTTGAGCTTGCTGTTGAGTAGGCTGCGTTTCTTCAGCGAGATCTTGCACTGACTCCAAGTGCTGCGGGCTTGATTTATTTACTACTTGCAATGCGCGAATAGCGCCTACAGAAGCATTCTGAGTTCTATTTATATCATCTGGGTGCAAGGAAGTTTCCTGCTCTAGAGTAAGATGGGAGCTGGTCTCTAATGATTGTAGAAGGTCAAATGTGGCTGCTGATGCTTGCTGCTGTGGATGTATTGCCTCTAAGTGCGGCTGCAAAGTTTCCAATAAAGCTTGTTCTCTTACATCAGCTCCAATCTGAGCAGGCATTGTAATCTCGGCAAGAGCTTCAGTTGGCTTGCTTTCGGTTGCATAGTCCGTAGTGGATTCCAATATTATTTGCTCGGTATGCTGAGTATGACTTAATGTATCAGTGGTTTCTTCAGCTCTTGACTGTGGCTGCTGCGGCCCTGATTCCACTATTCCGGAGCTCTCAATGACCTGCACCGCTGTTACTTCTAGTGATTGCTGATTTTCACTCATCAATAAGTTGCCAGACTTAAGGTCGGGTTGACGTTGTGTTTCGAGATAGTCTGTGCCTTTTAGTGACTCCTGCTCAGTTGTTACGCCAACTGTTTTTGTCTCAAAAACTGGACTGGCTGACGCTGGCTTGGCACTGTCACCTGTCATATCAACAGGCATATCTTGTGGTTGTACCTCCCAAACATTGCTTGCCTTCAGCTCGACGGGAATCATTTTCTCTACAGCGGCCTGTTCGTCAATTAGCTTTTCAGGGACCAGATTGGTTTCTTTCTCAATACCAGTGTCTTCTTTCACATCCAATGCCTTTTGTTCAATGAAATTCAGCTTAGCACTGACAGTTTCGTGGGCCTCTGGCAATAGTTTCTGTTCTGAGTCAATTATTGTTTGCTCATGAACTTCGGCAACCAGTTCAGCCTCTGTAATATTTATTTTACCTTTATTCACCTCTTTGCTTAAATGTTCTATTAATTCAGCGGTATCATAAATAGCTTCCTCATTACCAACGGCAGTTCCAAAGGCTGTTGTGAATGATTCTTTGGCGGGCTTGGCAGGCTCTATAGTTGGCTTTTCTAGTTTTTCCGTTGTTTCTACTAGTTGAATCTCTTGAGTTTCTCCAACTGAAAGAGAGTTGGTTTGTTTTGATGAAGCTGTTATATTTTCGGGTATCTTGTCCAAAGTCAATTCCCTTGGAGCGTCTTCGTTGAAAATAGTCTGCTCAGTAATAACATGTGATTGTGTTTCCAAGCTCGACTTCGCTTCATGCGAATCTGTCTGGAAGGCTGGCAAATACTCTTCAATTGGACTGCGCGCATCGGCCGTTGTATTTATGAGGCTCTCCATCAATACGAGTTGTTTGAGGGCCTGAACCTCATTGATACGCTGTGTTAATGGTTTTTCATCACTAATTGACTCCATTATGTCAACTTCCTGCATCACGGCCGGTATCTCTTCGGGCTTTATTGATAATTCTGCTAAAATTTTTGACGGTTGCTGTGGTTCACTCAAAATTTCTTCACTCTCTAATGCTCTAGCTTCGGTAGTGCTGAATGCCTTAAACTCTTCGACTGTAATCGATGTGGTCTCATGGCGAACCTCTTTTGAAGCTGCGAGTTCCGTTACAGAATCCTCTGGTTGACACTCACTAATACCTAGACTAACACTTTGGGTAAATTCGGTAGAGATTTGCTCGCTGCTGGGCTTTATTTGGGGTGTTTCCCTATTTAGGGTTTCTCCTTCAATAGATTCAGTGACCAGAACACTTTCGTTTTCGAGTAGTTGTGATTGTGCTTTTTCCGTGCCAATTATTGGAGTTTTCAAGTTTTTGACACTGTCCAAAGTCGACTGCTGCTCCGATGTTAGCTCGTGAGAGTAAATGATTTCACCATGTGCTTGCTGAACAGGAGCTTTCAATGACTCCAGCTCCACGATAGAATCCTCGATGCTTGGTGCTTCAATTAGCAATGGACGCGACTCCTTTACTTTGCGCTCAGCTTGTATGAGCTTTGGTATCTTAGAAGATTTCAATTCCTTGTGTGTCTCCTTTGTGTGAGTCTCAATAATAGAAGCCGCGTGTCTTTCGTGAACCTCAACCCGCTCGATAAGCTCACTAGTCGCTGGACTGGTTGGAGCTAAGCTAGAATTGACCTCATCGAATGCTAAACATTCCTCATTCACTGCTAAAGTCTTTTGCGGCAAGAGCTCATCGTGCACTGTGCCTGCGACAGGTTGTGGTGTAGAGAGTTCTGTTGTTACTGACACTGGAATTGTTTCGTGTGTGTTTCTTGGTACATTTTGAGTGGATAGATTTGTGCTATATGGCAAATGCTCTTCAAGCTGCTCAAGTGTCTCAATTGTTGGTGCTTCGGTGTTTGATTCCTCTGCAAATGTTTCTCTTTGCTCATAGTTTGTGATCTCTTCAATACTTTGTTGTATTTGTTGTATTTCTTGTTTTTGTTGTTGTATTATTTCTGTATGTTTTATATGCTTTTTAGTTTTGGTTTTTCTGTGCACAGTTTGTTCAGCCTGTATTTGTAATTGTTGTTGTTGTTGTTGTTGACCTAGTGCTTGTTCATGTTCTTGTTCTTGTTGTTGCTGTATGAATTGTTTTTCCACTTTAGTGGTTGTAGTTTCTGCGAATGTAATGTAATTAAACAATGACAATGTCGGTTTCTCTTTCAGGTGCTATTAAAGACAATTCACTAACAATGTTTATAAACTGCATGAAGCAAGGCAAATGCACTTTTTAATAATTATATGATAAGCATTTGTAATTAATAAGCATTATTTGATTCTTTTTAGATTCTTGGCGACACATAAACAGATCTAAACAGACAAACAGCATATGCAATACATATTACAAAAGGAAAACTCTGTGAAAAACTTACCTCAGCCAACTGATTTCAATTAAAAAAGAAGCGCTTCTACACTTGTAATCGGGTAAGTAGAAGTACTCTGAACTTTTTTAAAACTGACCAAAAAAGCTTATATGACAATAGGCTAAAGAAAAGCATTAAATCATAATAGTAGTAGGTTGTTATCAGCGGTTAATGGGCATTTTGGGTAGTCGGTAGGCGTCTTTTTTAGAATATACACATGATTCATTTGGTTTAACAAAATTTAATTGTTATATATTTGAAAAGTCAATATCTATTATTGTTTGTATTTGCTTATGTTATTTGTTCAATTGTTTCTTGTGTCATAAATTGATGTGGTAACTGTAGTTGAGTAGTTCATTGGGATACATCAGTACTGGTAGGTATTATTTTTGGACTTTACAGTTCATCTGTGTTTATGTTCAAACCTTCATCGACAACTATCGTGCGTTCCTCGATAAATGTTTCCTCTAGATAAAGTTAGATTATGTTTGTTGTTGGGATTGGCACACAAGCGCAGGCATTTACAAAGCAGTTTTACATTTTTGAAAATAAAAAAGAAATAAAATAGCTTTTCAGTAATGAAAATTCAATCAATAATAAAGCGTATTTCTACAAAAAAAAAAAAAATAAAAAGCAATATATACATATAAAGATATTTACATTAGGCAGTCTCACTCACCTATTTTCACACGTGTTATAGCCTCATGACTTTCAATTATCTGGGATGTTTCTACTATTCTCTAGATTACAGTAAATCGTATAAAAAGTTATAAAAAAAATCGTCAATAAACTAAAGGAATGTATTCTCGCAGCTTCAAACTATACAATATGTTTTCAGGTTTTCCAGTTGAAATGTCGATTTTCCAATTAAATCAAATTAATTTTAATTGAAATCAAATTTAGTCCACAATTTCAACTGACTAGATAACCACAAGAACGAAACATAAACAAACAAAACAGAATTCAAACCTCCTTTCCGCATATTTTCCAATCGTGCGAGATGAAATCCTCCCTATGAAACTTTCGTATCACCGTCTCTATTGTAATCTCGTATGTCTGTATCATGCGAATGAAGGCCTTGAAGCCAACTGTCGCTGCTAATATAGTTTCGTCTTCGTTTGAAGATTCACTCAGTATTTGTGTGATCAGCTCCTCGTGGCCTTCACGCTCCACGAGCTGAACCAGCGCCGATTGTGATTCGGGCTTCTGCAGCGATATGAATATGTTCTGTTCGTACATGTATGTGATCTCATAGTGAGTGCAGCCATAGCGCAAGAGCACACCAATTGTGGCCAGATCTCTGAGAGCTGATTCGCCAATTTGGCCAAATGACTCGGCCTCGACGGACTCGAGCAGCCACTGCACTTCCTCATGCTGGCTTATCTCATAGATGTCTTCAATCTTAATGGTTTTCATTGTAATCTTTGTGCGTATCATTTCAACTGTTTCGCTGAGCTGAATCGTTTTACTCGATATGTATTTCTTTTCCACATGGACCTCTTCCTCGGACTCAGCTTCTTCTTCTACAATTTCTTCAATAATCTTGCTACGTTGCTCAGCATCAGCTATCTTACGATCTTTGACTTGCATCACTTCCGATACCTCACTGTGCTCCACCAATATGGGCACAGCCTGCTTAACTTTCACTATATTCACAGTGGTCTCAACAGCACTCGATGGCACTATTTTGATCTCGGTCTTGTGTAGCGACTGAGACTGAGACTGAGATGATGCACTGGTTCGCTTGGCCATTGCGCTCGCCGTCTTTTTGGCGGTCTTCTTCTTGACCGTTGTCTTTGTCTTCACCTCCTCCTCTGCTACTGCAGATGTTGAGGATATGTCGAATTTAGCGCGCGTCATTGTCATGCCAATCTCATTGATCAGCTTGCAGTTGTAGTAACCGCAGTCCTCGCTTGTTGTCTTGAATATCTCAAGTGTTGCCTCTGTTTCCTGCACTACCATGCGATACTTTTCTGATGCCCTCAGTTGAACATTGTTGAAATACCACTGAATATCTACAAAAACCAGCAAACCAATCTACCATCAGCCCCAACCAACTGCAGAGCACTACAGACAGTATACCGTACCTGGTTGCGGATTGCCTGCAAATTGTATTGAGAACTTCGCTGTTTCCCCAATTGAAGCTCGACAGTCACGCATTTCATTAAGTAGCGATGGCGAGCATTTAGCAGCTATAAGCATAGAGATAGCACAATTTAACTACATATTAGATACAAAGCTCTACAGGCAACAGCAGTTAGTCTCTCTGTGAGTGTGTGTGTGGGTGTGACTTGCTTGTACTTACAGTAATTAATCCTAGTGTGATATAGTTTGCTTGAGTAATATGTAAATTGTTTGTCTGTTTTCTGTTAAATAATTGAACGAATACAACGAGTAAACAAGCAGCAAAATCATTTAAAACATAAGAATATATAGAGATACATATGTGTGTGAGTCAGCAGCGCTAGGGGAATGTCATAGTGTTTCCTTGAAATTTACTTTAATCAAAGTTAGTAGAAATTTGGAAAAAATAGAATTCAATTAGAATACAACCAATTATTTGCAGATGAGTTATTGATACTGTAAGAAAATATTTATGTATATAAGAGATAAAACAAAGAGTGGATACAATTATTTCTAAAGGCGTTTACTTGTGTCAATAGGTCTTGGATTTGTATTTTTGAGAGGATAAGGGATATATAAGCCTTAGAGCTGTAGGGACTGAGACAATTGCATAGCCACATTGTATGTATGCTTCATTGGACGAAATCGACAGGTTCACATAGTTTTTGTTGTTGGTGCACGATACATTGTATAATACATGGACAAATACAATAAAGACAGACTTTGTGAAATGTTGTTTTTGTTGTTGTTGTTGGTTTTTGTGATTTAAGACAATAGTACGGAAAACAGTTGTGTGTTGAAAAACACGAAATTAAAACACATATACACATAACAGTAGTAGAAGTCGGTTATTATTCAATTCTCTGATACATACCTTTGAGAGCGACTTGCATCTCTTCCATGTGGGTCACCCATTCTGGTTTGCGATAATCCTTTGATCCAACGATGCCTATTATTGTTTCAATACAGTAGAATTAACAATGAAATATTATTATTAAATTTTTAACAGAAGTGAAGAGAAGATATTGTGTGAATTATTTTATTTTTTTCTTTTTGTGTTTAGTTCTGTTTGTATTTATATTTAACCTTTCGTGTATTAGAGTGTATATTTACTAAAAGTATTTTTGTGTAGGGAATACGAGTTGGAATGTTATCAAATGGAATAGTCGATATTTATATATATGTAATAAGGGGAATGGGAATAAAAGGGAATTTGGCAATGCTGCTGCAGATCTGAAAGAGAATTTTATAGACAGTTCCAAGACTTTTCCATGATATTATAAAGCGTATGCTAAACACATCAGTAACCATAACAGTACCTTCGACTGCGAATAGTGCAGTTGTTACTGCCACTCCCAACGGATTGTAGGCCTCAAAACTAATTGTGCCCAAATCATCGGGATACACATGATTGATGACCAATACTGAGGTCCCATCTTCGAAATTTTCGATTTGATATTCCTCGGAAGCGAATATCTGTTCGTCGTCACGTAGCCATTTGACTTTTGGTTTTGGTTTACCAATAACCTTAACTTCCAATTTCGCTTGCTCACCCTCTTTGGGTTCGATTTTTGCAGGTAGCTTTTTAATTATTTTCGGAGCTTGTTCGTCGATTGAGATGGTCTAAAACGGTGTTATCATATATGGGAAAAGTTAGCTTCAAGAAAAACCTAGACAACGCTTTAGCTACAATCACGCTTACTCTATCAAGTAGATCCTCCTCAGATCCTGTGAGTCCAGTGATTTCAGAATCGGGGATATATTCAAATGCTAAAAAAATATTTGAAGTTTTATAAATATTGGCGTGCCCAAGGACAACAAAAATATTATCGAACGCAAAAACGGAAAATTATTTACAAAAGGAGTTTTTTTGGCAGAATCGAAACTTCTCTTTTAGCTAGTATCACATGCAAGGGCTTCGAGATGTGAGTTAGTATAAGGAACATACTCAAGAGGATATTTATATAGGTAGCATTCAGACCAGAAATAATAGGAGGATAGTGGAAAAGTGTAGTTATTGGAAAACCTATGTAAAATGCGATGCATATGGTGTATGCTACATTTCCTAAGTATCTATTGTTAACTATCAACTATCAATTGATGATACCATCCAAAAGTACCTTGAACATTAACTGTTGTCTTCGTGACGCTTTTGCCAATCTTATTTGTTGCAACGCACTTATATTCACCCTGATTTTCAGGGAAAACTTCCGTTATTTGCAGTTGACAATTTCCTTGCGCATCCTGCGAGAGTGTTGTTTCCTTTGCTTCTGTTATTTTTTCATTATTGTGATACCACTCCACCTTTGGTGTCGGCTTGCCCGTCACTTGGCAAGTCAATAGCAACGTTTCACCATCCATGACCTCTACGGGCTGGATCAGTTCCTCGACGAAGCGTGGCGATTCGAACTCCACAGCTTCTTCTTGCGGCAAAGCCTCGAGCATGTTCACTGTTGCTGTCGATGTGACCGAGCCGCCAACGTTTTCAGCTCGACAAGTGAATGGTCCAGAGAACTTCCTTTCAAAGTCCTCTATCAGGAGTGTTGACTTGTTGGCCTGGCTAACAATACGACATTCATTGGAACTCTTAATGGGCTCATTGTGCATGAACCATTGGAAAGATGAAAGCGGCTCTGAATCGACAACAACTTCAAGTATGGCGACTTCATGTTCTCCAAAGAATTTCGGCTCAAGTGGCTGAATAAATCTGGGTGGTTTGATTTGCTTGTCCGGTGCTTGATCAGAAACAACTACGGAGCCCGAGGACTTGGCCTCGCCTACCTTATTCTTAGCACAAACCTCATACTTTCCTGTACGCTTGCGAGTCATATTGATAACCTTGATTGTTGTCGTTGTTTCGGTCGTTTCAATAATGGTTTCGTCGTTTTCGATAATCTCGCGACCATTGCGCAACCATTTGATCTCTGGTCTAGGAATGCCATCGTATTTAGCCTCGAAGAGCAAAGTACCTCCATTGGGCACAACAACCGCACTCAAGGGCGTAACTGTGGGTGGCTTTAAGATCTCTTTGGGCGTTTCATCCAGGCGACTCATGATATTCGCATTGCCAATGGCGCGTCCAAATTGATTTTGTGCCTGAACCGAATAAGTAATGGCCTCATTGGCGGGTGGATTTATAACCTCCAAGACGACATCGCCAGTCTGTTGGTCGTAGAACATCTGCAAGGCTTCGTTGGGTATCACCTCTTCGATGCCGCGATACCACTTAACTTGAGGATGGGGTTTGCCTGTCACTTGACACGTTACAGTTACCTTCAGCCGCTCGGGCTGCTTTTCCTCTGTGAACACGATCTTAAGTGGTTTCGTAAATTGTGGCGCGACTCCTTGTTCTTTTTCTATATTCATTGTGAACAAAAAGTATTTTAAAGTGTGTTGTTGTTGTTGTGTGTTTGGGCATAGAAATGGAATGAAATCATGGAAGTTGTTTGTTAGGCTTTCTTCTTAGAGGTGAAAATAGTTAAGACACCAATCGACTTTCTTGAAAGCTTTCAAGTGACTTACACAGAAAGGATTATCATTTCATAGAATGATTTAAAATGTTTATTGAACTTACCTAAGATTATGTTGGTACGACTTGTTGCGACTCCGGCCTCGTTCTTTGCCTCACAGGTATAGACACCCACATCGCTGGGTGTGACCTTGGCAATCTTTAGTTGTGCCACCTGCTCCACCACGGTGATTTCGTACTTTTCCGATGCAAACAGCAGCACGTCGTTGAAATACCAATTGATTTCTGGGAATGGAACACCCTCAACTTTGCACTCGAGGACGGTGGGCTCTTCGGGTACGCATTGACGTGGTCTCAGCTTCTCTGTGATGCGCGGTGGCTTGATTTCCTTCTTCTTCTTTTTGACTAGCTTGCGCTCTTGGCCAATCACCTCGGACGTGGTTGTTTCCTCTAAGTTCTGAGTCAATTGCTGATCCTCAATCAGTTCCTCATCGGCCATTTTGTCGATGCCCTCTTGAATACGTTTCTGTGTTATCAGTTCCAATTCAGGCAGAGGCTGGCTGTCATCGAGCACCACACGCCGTTTTTCCTTCTTAATAATATTTGAAGTGATTTTCATTTCCAGATCGCGTCTTACATCCTCCACGTCGAGCTCAATAAGCTGTTCGGTTGTTATGAATTGAGGTCTTGTGTCTTCAGTCTTCTTCAGTAGAGTAATAGTCTTTTGTGAGATCTCTTGAGAAATTTCATCAGCCTTTTCGATTTCGGTTACAGCTGCTTCCAATAGTTGTGGTTGTCCCTCGACCGAAACTTCCTTCAGTGGTTTTGTACGCTTCTTGTGTGCCTTTTGTTTTGTTTCGGGTGTTTTCTCAGTTATCACAACTTCTTCCTCCGGTTGTACATCTTCAGAGACGGCAACCACTTTTTCATCATCCACTGGCAGCTCTTCAACTTGATCTTCTTCGGCAATTGGCTCTGCAAATGGCTCGGCCACTTCTTCGGATACTTCATCCACCGATGGCGTTGCTTTTTTCAACTTTGGTTTTTTCTTCTTTTCCTTTTTAACTTTTTCTTTGGGTTGCTTCTCTTCTGGTATTTTTAGAGGTTCCAAATCAGAAATCTCTTCGTCGCTCTGAACCTTCTCTTCAGGCTGCAATTCAGGTGGCGAAACTATCTTTTCAGGCGCTGCAGGTACTTCAACGGGCTTAGCTGGGATTGGCTTGAGCTGTACCTCTTCAGGCTGCTCTTCGGGCAGAGGTCGCCGTTTACCAGTTGGCCATTGCTTCTCCTCTAATGGTTCTGCAACAGGTTTCTTCTTCTCACCACGCTTCCAAGGTATTTGTGGCTTCTCTTCTTCAGGCTTGGGCTCCTTTTCAATTTCGATAAGTTCTGCTTCTTCCAAGATGGTAGGCTCAGCATCTGGGATTTCTGGGAGTTCCTCGTGCTTTGGCTTCTTGACCTTTTTCACCTTCCGCTTTTCTTCCTGAACAACTTCTTCCTCGACCTTTTCAACATGCTGCAAATCAACTTCTTCTAATTTGACTTCCTCTGGCTTCACAGTTGTGCGCTTCGTGGGCTTAAGGCGAACTTCTTCAATTGTAGCTTCCTGAGGCAATTGTTTCTTTGGTCTTGTTACCGGCTTCAAGGCTACTTCTTCAACCATTTCTACAACTTCTTCTTTTTTGGGCTTGAATTTCGTAATCTTCTCCTTTGGAGCTTCTTCAATAACCTGTTCCTCGGCAATATTTTCCTCAGGCTCGATATCTTCCGGCAGAGTTTCTTCTTCCTCCTCTTCGATATCTTCAACAGGTTCTTCGATTGGCTCTTCGATGGATTCTTGACTCTCAGGCTTTGCCTTTGGCTTCTTCTTCTTGACGCGTTTCTTAGTAACATCTACCACCTGATCTTCGAAAGTAACAACCTTTTCGGTTTCAACAAACTCAGTCTCAGTTGTTTCCGGTTGTTGCGGCTCGGACACAATTGAAGTTTTTGCACGTGGCTTCAGTTTTACTTCTTCAACTTGCTCTTTCTGTGGGAGCTGAGTTTGCTTTCTTGGCACAGGCTTAAGCGTAACCTTTTCTACCTGTTCCACTTCCTGCACTTTGGGAATCACCTTCTTTTTAGTAGGCTCTTTAACTACAGGCTCTTCAATCTCTTCAACCTCTTCGGGTTGTGTTTCTGGAACCTCTTCTTCTTCTTCCACTTCTTCTTGTTCTGCCTCTGTTGGTTTTGGCTTTCTTGTCTTTTTAACCTTACGTTTCTTCTCAACCAATTCCTCTTTCTCTTCGATAACTTCCTCTACTGGAATTTCTTCGTCAGGCTCTTCAGTCTCTTCGGCTTCGATAGATTTCTTTGGTTTCTTTACTTTCTTCACTTTACGTTTTTCCTCAATCTTTTCTTCCTCTTCTACAACAATGTCTTCCTGCTCTTCAATTATTTCTTCTTCTGGGACCTCCTCTTCTGGTTGTTCGACTGGCTCTTGCGGAAGCTTAGGCTTCTTGACTTTTCTTACTTGACGCCTTTCTTCAACAATTTGTTCATCCTGAACTTCGGTAATTTTTTCAATTTGCGCATCAACTTCATCTGGATGCTGCTGCTCTTCAGCTGGCTTGGGTTGTGGCACCTTCTTCTTACCTCGCTGCCATAAGACAGGTTCTGGCTTATCCTCAACCTTGACTTCCTCAGGAAGAGTATCAATTGCTTCCTCAAATGTTTTTGTTGGTGTATCGGGAGCAATTTCCTCCGCCAATTCTTGTTTAGCTGGTTTCTTTTTCTTGCCGCGTTCCCACATCACTGGCTGTGGCTCTGGCTCAACTGATGGTACTGTTTCTTCTTCCAGAGTATCAACAGCGACTTCTTGAGTCTTGGGTATCTCTTGCGCTTTAGGCTGTTGTGGCTTCTTCTTGCCTCGCTCCCACATTACGGGCTGTGGCTCTGGCTCAACTGTTGGTGCTGTTTCTTCTTCCAGTGTATCAACAGCGACTTCATGAGACTGCGGAATCTCTTGAGCCTTAGGCTGTTGAGGCTTCTTTTTACCTCTCTCCCACATAACAGGCTGCGGCTCTGGCTCAGTAGTTGGAAGTGTTTCTTCCTCCAGAGTATCCACAGCGACTTCATGAGACTGCGGAATCTCTTGAGCAGTAGGTTGTTGAGGTTTCTTTTTACCACGCTCCCACATTACAGGCTGCGGCTGAGGCTCAACAACTTTGACGGTTTCTTCTTCTAAGGTATCCGTTGCAACCTCAAGTGTTTTTGGAACCTCTACTAACTCTGAAATCTGTTGAACCTCTTCTGAGACCTGTTGAACCGACTCTTGAACAGTTTGTTGAACGGAACGCGTAGTCTTTAGTGGCTTCAATTGGAATTCTTCTGTCTTTTGGGATTGTTTAGGTACAGGCCGTGGTGTTGGTTTAAGAGTCACTTGCTCCACTTTCTGTTCTGGCTCACGTGGTGGTATTACCCGACGAGTTGCCACTTTCTTTGTTTCCTCGACAATTTGTTGCTCAACCACTTGAGAAGTCTGCACAATCTGCTGAGTATCAGTGACTTCTTGGACCACTTGTTTTTTCTTACCGCGTTCCCACATGACCGGAACAGGTTCCGGCTGCTGAGCTGGAACAGACTCATCTAATACATCGTGCATTTCTTCAAATGTTTTTTGCTGTGGCTGAACAGGTTTCTTCTTGCCACGCTCCCACATAACTGGGACGGGCTCAGGCTGTTGCACTGGAACTGGTTCAGGCAACTCATCGTGCATTTCCTCATATGTCTTTGGTTTCTCAACGAACTGTTGCTCTTGTTGGGGAACAGGCGCTTGGGGCTGCACGGGCTGTGGCTTTTTCATACCACGATCCCACATGACGGGCTGCGGCTGTATAAATTGCTGCTCTTGAGTGTCTTGTCGCTCGTGCAGGTGCAGCAGAGATGAATCCTCAACCTGAATAAACTTCTGCGGCTCACGTGGCTGACGCCAATTGAAAGATTCCGCTTGAGTACGCTGATTTATCATCTTTTGGTGTTCGTATTGCTCAAGGGTCATCATCTGCGAATCCTCGACTTGCATATACTGCTGTCGTTGAGTTTCGTCGATAAGGCTCTGCTGCTGCACAATCTTATGGCGTTCGCTGGTCTGAGAGATTGTATCCTCCACAGAGGTTAGTGGCTGTAGTTGAGGCCGCTGCTGTTGCTGTCTCCAGTTGACTGCTTGTTGTTCTCTGAGCAGCCTTTGTGCTTCGAGCTTCTCTCGCTCTGACACATGCATTATGTTGACATCTTCAGTGGTTATAAACTGTTGCTTGTAGATATTGGATTGATCTTCGTAATGCTGAATCTCATCGCGTGTCATAATCTTTGAAATTGAGCTCTTCGAGCTGTCGTCGATAGTCATGACAACTGTGTCTTGGGTTGCACTTTGGAATTCTTCGGTGATAGCCTGTTGGGCCTGCAGATGACGCAGCTCAACCTCCTCGATCTTGAACTTGTCCATTTGCTTTGTCACACGCTGCACGCTCTTCAGCTGCTGACGCATCTCCTTCCATGGAATGAGATCCTTATTATTTTGCTGCTGTGTGATAAGCTTATCAATCTGGTCAGTCATTTCCATGATTTCCACACTTTCCATACTCTTGAGCCGCTGGATTTCTTTGGTGCGCTGCACTTGCTCCACTTGGGCTTGCTGCGGCAGTTGGAGGTCCGTTTCGATTTTACCTTCTAATGGTCGCAGGTAGACCTCATCAAGGTCAAATTTGCTCAACTGTTTCTGCACGCTCTCCACCTGCTTAAGCTTCTCACGCATCGTTATCCAAGGCACGGCCTCCTTTTCAGTCTTGCCGGCAATGATCTGCTCCAAAGTAGCTCCCAGACTCATGATGCCCTGATCTCGTTCAGTCTTGATGGACTTGAGCACGACATGTGCCGCTTCGAGCTTAGGTGTCGGCTTCTTTTTCTCAATGGGCGTGGCCTTTAGGCTAATTGTCTCTTCGGTCCAAGACTTAATCGGCTCTGGCTTGAAACCCGGCAGGAATGGCTGCTTGTCTAGTGAGCGTCCACGATGCGGACGCGAGGACTTGCGCCAGGGCACAACATTAGTGGGCGGCTGCAAGGACTTGCTGCGCACTTTTGTCTTCTTAGTGCGCGAGCGACCCTGATGCTGTACCTGCCCATTAACTCCCAAATATTGACCATAAGCGCCCGGCTGCTGTTGTTGCTGCTGCAACTGCGTGGGCGATTCAGGAGAGCTATCTTCCCTGCCAGATGACGAAGACTCATCTTCGACAGAATCAATCGTACGCAATTGATAAGCCGAGATACGTCGCTCTAGAAGTTCAAAGGGGAAGTCTACGTGTTAGTGCACATTCGAGAATCGCCATGACATTTTCCAGAGTTCGCAATAGCATTCGACTTGGCATTTGGATTCAGTCGCTTACCTTGAAAATGATATTGACTGAAGGAAGGGTGTAGCAACTTGATACATACCTCCGATATATGTACCCCATGGTGCTCATACTCAATATTAAAAATAAATAAAAATGTCTGTCTAAATATATGTATATGTATAAGCAATGAACTTGAAAATATTAATCTAGTGTGCAAAATGAAAATTCAAATACCATGGCAGAACGCATATTTTTTCTGCTTGGATGTAAAGGTATAAATAGAGGCCGAAGATGGGGGCACGACAGCCACAAATCACAGATCGCATTGGACATTCGCTTAAGAGAGCTCATCTATGCTGGCCGTGAATCAATAATTAGGTACTTAAATAATATGCCACGCACATCTCAACTCAATGTTTGACATTGATAGAGAAAAAAGAATCAAATCTGTCACATGATTCATTATTCGCCCGTGACGAATCTCACCTGTGATTCTTGCATTAACCTACAGCTACTTTTTGGCACGTTTTCAATGAATGTGTTTATCATCGGCTAAGTACAGCCGCTTCATCATCTAAATGAAGTATGCACCCAAAATAGTGATCGGGCTCAACGTGAACAATTGAGTTTGAGAGCAGAGACAATTAAAATGCTTCTGTTTACAATAGACGCCCGAAATAGATTTATGATTAGTGGCGGCTACGTCACCAGGTGGGGTAAATAGCACGGCTAGATTCTTAGGCGGTTCTCGGTGTCTCGGTATCGATATGAGGTATTTTTGGGGTGAGCATCGCAGCCAGCACAGCGCAGCCAGCGCACCGCGGCGCATTCGAGCGATCTCATTCGGATGTAGACAACAATCGAGCGCAGAAGGTAGCCAATTGGCACACGGGGCAAATGTGCGGCTCATTTAGAAAGTGCAGTCCTCAATCAAGTGTTGTAAATCATTAACATTAAACATCGAAGTACCATAAATAATACTAAATGGACACATAAATATAAATATACATTACCTATATCGTTGCGAGCAAGCAGCGGCAAAGGATGTGCAAGCATGGAGCAGTTTGGAAGTTATCAAAAACGATTATCAATTGATGATGCATTTGCTTGGTTTTCTTTTTTTTTTCTTTTTGTTTTTATTTGAAAGACGCGATATTGGTTTTAAGCATTAAATACATGAGAAATACAATTAAACAACAAGAGTGATTTGGAAAAACAAAAGAATTACTGAATTGAATGATCGAATCGGATAATTGCTTATCAATCGTACGGGCGATCGATAAACACTTAAAACACGAAACGTAAACATAAACATAAATTATTTAATTGACAAAGGAATACGAGTATCTCAAATGTATTGTAGATAAAACTTAAAACAAAAGTCGCATGAGTTTTTATGATTAATTTTTTAGTAAAGCATATTTTTACCACAAAGATCTTATTGGCGGCATAAGCGGCAATTACTTGAATTTAACACGGTAATTTGTAAAAAATTCGAAATTTTGATTCGTTTTGTGTTTTTGTTTGCGAAATAGTTTTGTGGAAAGTGGACGAAATGAGAACGAAACGAATTAGTAGTAAAAAGCAGCAATAAAAAATGAATAATAAAATCTCATGCAACATCACTACAAAATAAATAAATGTAAATTAAATAAACAATACAAATTGATTATAATCAAACGTCAAGTATTAATAATACGTTTCGAGGTCTGCCTGACCAATCCTATATCAATTAGGCGTCTGTGTCTGTCTAGGTCATCGTGGTCAAGGTTTGATCGTAATTCTACAATGTATCGTTCCAATATCTAACGTTCAATACTAAAATAAATTTCTTGATTTCAGAGGGATTGCTGATCTAAATAGTCGGTTGGATACAATAATTGCGGCCTGGTCTCTATAAATAAAGGCAAATGCATCTGAATCAGCGCCAGAGGGCGATTGGATGAGTAAACTACCGTAACTGATTAATTTAATTAAAAACCATTTCTGCACCATAAACAGAGTCATTTATTCATGTTGGCTTGTCTAATGACTAACACGTCTACCCAAATGCCAAGCACACAGATAGATGTTTCTCTCTGGGTGTGTGTGTATGTGGGTCTCTTGGGTAAATCGGCTACTCATATCTTGTCTACATGGTACAACAAAAAAACAAACAACTCGTAGGTAATTAATTATTTTATTTTTGCCTGAACTAAATGTCAGTTTATTTTCATCTGTGCTCATACATTGAAAGCCAATATTTTATTTTCGCTTTTCATTTTATTTTTTTAATTTTTAAATGAAAGAAAATTGAAATAAATTTCATGATTTACTTGAAAAATACATAAAATGTTTTTCATTGTAGCCGCAAGCAAAATATATCCAGTCAGCGCTGAGGTCTAAAAATATCAAATGGTTTCTACTTTCTATTATTTTTTTTTTTTTTGGTTTTAGCTAATCTATTGGAAATTAGTTTTCAAAAGAGAAACAATTTCCAAAAAATAAATTGAAAATAGAATAGACAGCCAGCATATACATATATATTTATATATATAAATGGATGTATATAGTATGGTAGAGCATGTAGATAATCTGCCTGCTGGCAGCTGAACTAACAAATTGAATGTCTGCAATGCCTTTCAATATTTTCGGCGATTTTCTTTCCTTTTTACTTATTATCAACGAATCCCCCCTTGGGCTGTGCTAGTTTTGCGCACGTCCACTTCTAGATTTTCATATACAAGTATTTGATGGCAGTATGGACATGGATACAGCGAAAGCTGCGAGCTGCGAGCTGCGAGCTGTGAGCTGTGAGCTGCATGTGCGCTAGATGTGTCATCCACAATATTTAATGCTAATATTCAAAAGAAAAATAAAACTTTCATGCTCGAGCGGAGGCGGGACAAATGTGCGTTTTGCACACGGCCCCAAAACTATTCCGACACATGTTTCTATATGTTTCTGAAACACATAGCTCCTCCTCTTTGTAGCCTAAATACAGAAGAACTCAACATATTTATAAAGTGCCTGAGCCGTGTAGCTACACGGCTATACATATAAACTTAAGCGTGTATAGGTAATCTCTGAGCAATCGGAAAGTACATAAGCTGCCTTATTTATAATTCTCACTCAAAGGGGCAAGTGTTGAGTTTTTTTTTCTCATATACAATATTTATATACTTGTGGGTCTATATATATTCCTCTTTTCACTTCACTTTCACTCAAATTTCTAGATTTTTCAATTTTATATACAACCGACAAGCAATTCCCTCTTGATTGGCTATGCCAAAAAGAAAATGTTCTATAAATATTTATATTGCAAAATACTTGTAAATGTTTTTATTATTAATATTAATTTCTTTTAAATAAACTTTGATTTTTTTGTTGTTTTTCATTTGTTACCTTTTTTGTGTTAAACATCTTTCATTTAATTGTTGCCTGGGTTCACATATTGAAATTGGGTTAGTAATTAAAAGAACTCGATCGTTGTATTCAATGAGAAAATCAGAATTTAAAGAAAAAGAATAAAAATTGAAACTGTCGAAGTATTCGTTTTTGGGATAAATATTCTTCACTCAAACTTTTTGGACTAGTTATTATTGACGACAGTAGTCAGTTAGTTGGGCTGTAACGTAGCCAGTATAAGGGTCCGTTATATAAAAAATATACGTATAGTTTCTTTAGTTTTTTTGGTCGTTGTCTGTGTGTGTGTGTCTGTGTGTTTTTCTTTTGAGCATTCTTTGGAGTTTTCGAACACTGTTCGCTTACGTTTTGATTTCTTGCTGTTTACGAACTCTGGTTTTGGTTTGCTTAGTTTTTAGTTTAATCCTTACTTTTAACAGTCAGTTTGGCTGATGACTCGACCTGTCCAGTTGACGAAGTCACACGCACAGTAAAGATGCCCGAATCCTCCTCATAGGTGGTGCCAATCAAGAGCACGGCACTGTTGCCATCAAAGATCATCTGAAACCATATCAAGATTGAGTTATTACACAGCCTTGAATAACTCGCGGAGTTATCTTGGATTAAGCTGCTCTAACTTGGGCTCAACCTACCTGGAAATCGGGTGTTTCCGGTATCAGCTGTCCCTCGCGGAACCACTGCACACTGGTTGCTTTCACTTTGCCGGTGACAGTGGTCTTGAACTGTGCCGGCATGCCCTCGGTGACAGAGACGTCTTTGAGGGCTGTGATGGTTGGCGGAGCATCCAGATTCTCGATGGGTCGCACTTTGAGCTGTGCACTGGTCTGAATGCTGCCCAGCTTATTCTCGGCAACGCACTTGTAGGTGCCCTCATCCTCGGGGAATGCCTCCGAGATGATCAGTTGATAGTATTCGCCTTGACGCGTCATTTGGAAGTAGCGAGACGGCTTCACAAAGTTCTCGCCACGCATCCAGCGAGCTGTGGGCGTGGGCTTGCCATCCACGCGGCAGCGGAAGATCACCTTGCTGCCCTCCTCCACGGACTGGCTCTTCAGCTGTTCCACAATGTGTGGCGCCTTCTCGCTGCCGGGCGTTGTTGGCTTCTCCGGCTTCGTGGGCGACTGAACAATGCAATCGCCATCGCAGCGGGCCTCGCCAGCGGCGTTGACCGCCACGCACTCATAGCGGCCGGAGTCCTCAGCGAATGGTTCAATGATCAGCAGGGTGTGAATATTGTCCTCTTCTAGCATTTTGAACTTGATGCTGGGCTGAACCTTCATGCCGTTCTTGAGCCAATAAACATCCATGGGGCGTGTGCCGGTGACCTTGGCATCGAAGCGTGCCAGCTGGCCAGTGGAGACGGTGGTGCTCTGTATGGTGGACACAAAGCTTGGTGGCTGTATGCCGCCCTTGCCGGCGCGTCTACGCTCCTCCACAACCAAATTGGCGCTGCACTTGGCAGTTCCGCCACGATTCTCTGCCACGCAGGTAAATACGGCAGAGTCCTCAATGAAGACCTGGCGTATGATCAAAATCGATTTGCCGCTAAACGTGTGAATCTGCAGATCAGGTGAGTTCTGGATGGGGAAGTTCTCGCGGAACCATTTTACTGTTGGCATCGGTTCACCCTCGAACTCCACCTCGAATTTGGCCTGCTCATTCTCAAAGACGCGGCATGGCTGAATCTTTTTGGTGAAGACTGGCGCCTTGGAGGGCTTCACGGGACCCTTGACCACGCGCTCCTGAATTGTGCCCTTATGCTCCACTTCGGTGGTCTCGGTGGCAGTGATCTTGCGCGTAATCTCCAAGTCACCTTGGATCTCTTTCTGCACTTGTTGCTGCTTGTTCATGTGCACCTCGCGTCCATGCACCGACGACTCTGACGGTTGGGCAGTGCCCTTTGGCGGTGCTCCCTTGACTTGGGTGGTGCTCGTTTGCTCTTGTCTGTGGAAACGGTAAGAGTTACGAATTGGTTCGATTCACAGACTTTGCGTGTACTTACAGATTCTCTTCGTAAGACTGTGCCATGCCCTTGGCTGCGGAGCTGCTAACAACCTTTTCGCCGGGAATGGCATATTGATGATTGTCTCTGCGCAAATTGGTCTCCTTGAGTAGCTGCTCGGTTTCCAGCTCCTGGAGCTTGTTGTAGTACTCCTCGCTCTTCTTGGCCTTGACGTTCTGTTGCCAATCGGGTGTTTGGGGCTTGTACTGCTTGGGCTTCAAGTGCTCAACGCCCTTGAGGGTGTGCGCACTCTGCTCAGACAAATATTGCTTACGTTCATCGAATACCTTTTCCAACTCGTTCTCCTGGCGCTCCTTCTGATAGGCTGCTAGCTCGTAATCGTACCATGCTGTATTCAAAACAAATTGACGGATTTAAGCACTTTCTAGAAGATATGACTACGTTCAGCTATCCACAAGAATAAATTTAACTATAGGCATGCCGGTTGGTTAAGTAAAACAGCATTCGTATAGCTTTAGTGTTAGAACATGACTTTAAATAAGTAATATAAATATAAATATAATATATGACACATGGATGGTAAACTTTTTTTTAATGATGTTCACAGAGGTTTGCTAACTCCTTTAAGCTTTGAATTCAATAGACAAAAGTTGAATGTGATCAGCCAGAGTTTAGAATAGACAGTCTTTAAAACACGCACACTAAAAACTTGCACAACCAAAATACCCATGATCCGGCGATACTTATTGATCCATAAGTCCGTATGGTGGCAAATTCCGTTGGGTCGCTCCTTTGCCGGCTCGTTGAGTGGACAATAAGAGGCTCTTATGGAATAATTGAAGGAAAGCATTTTTCGCGTAGGGAATTGGGTGTACTGTGGTAGGGATTTTGTCGTTTTCAATTGTCTGGCCTATACGGTATTACTGGTATTGTATTGTGGCATGTTATTTGAAACGCAATTAACTTGGTTGCTACTGCTACTTTCAAAAGAGGCATACTAAATGTCAACTAAATATATATGTATATATATATATGTTTATGTATATGTATATTTACAGTGAGATATTTAGTGTGATAAATCTCGTGTGTTTTTTAGTTTTGCCAGCTAAGAACTACTGCACTTAAAAATTCGTGTTAATTTTTATAGCTGTTTAAATATTTCTGCTTGTATAACAATGTGTGTTTGTAACCACTGTGTGAGTGTGTTTGTGTGTGACTTACGGCGTGGTGAGTTCTTGAGCACATTGCGATAGTCATCGGAGCGCGCCACGACATTCAGTTCGGTCGAAGCAATCGATTCGCCCACAGAGTTGCGCGCTATAACCTCCACCTTGCCAGTGTCATACTGACGCGTCTTGGGTATATCAAGATGGAACATGCCATCGTTGGTCAGCTTGTAACGCGAGCCCTGCGTATATGCGTAAATTATTATCCGATAATATCCGAAATACGCCAAAGTAAACTTACGTGAACAACAGTGTGGCCGTTTATGAGCCACATGACACGCGGACGTGGATGTCCGGTGACACGCACACAAAATCTGGCCGAATCGCCTTCCTCCACCGTCTGAGGCTCCAGCTTGCTAACGAACATGGGTTTCGTTCTGGGCTTGGCATCCGGATCAGCTTCTTCAGGCACACTACCATAGCAGATAATAAATGTATCAAATTTATGGTTTCAGTCTAATGCACGCTTTACTTACACTTGCCAGGAGGCCTCCATTTCGCGAATGCGATCAATGCTCTGCATATGGGCAGGCAGCTGGGAGTCGTAGACAATACCTGGCTTGCCAGATACCTTGATAATAGCACGAGTCTCATCCATGCCGTACAAGTTAGTGGCACGGCAGACATATTCGCCGCTGTCCTCGGGATAAACCCAGCCAAAGTTCATGGCGACATAGCCAAAGTCGTAAATGGGCTGGAAGCGATTTTCTGCAAGAGCAAACATTTTAGAAAGTCTTAGGCATAGATTGCAGGCACTTACTGTAGAGCAGGGGTTTGCCATTGAAGAACCATTCGACCTTCATGTTCGGGTCACCCACAGGCGCCAATTGGCACTCAAACTTAGTTTTAGCCATTTCCGTCAAAGTGAGCTGCTCCTTGATCTGTGTAACAAAACGTGGGGGCTGCTTGCGATCGGGATCGAAAAGATCATCCTCGGTCAGATGTACCTCGGAGGTGTACTTCTTGATAGTGGCCTCCATTTGAGTGAGTGTTTCTGAGCGCTTCATGCCACGTGGCACTTGGTTTTGCAGCAGAATCGTCGGCAATTCTAGGGGAAATCAAGCAAGATTAGAGGTAATTTATATGATTTATATATTGTGTGACTTACTCTTGCAGGAGACGGTGGCCTTGGTGCGATCTTCGCCGTATTTGTTGACGGCACGGCAAACGTATTCACCAGAGTCGTCACTGTACACATACAAAATGTCCAGGGAGACGAATCCCATGTCAAAGACGTTTCTATAGCGATGACCCAAGGGCAACGGCTTGCCATTGCGATACCACTCAACGCGCAGATTTGGATCGGTCTTTGGCTCCACTTGGCACTCGAATCGCACAGCTTCGGACTCCTCGGCTGTGCACGATGCGATTTGTGTGATGAACTTTGGTGGCCCGAACTGCTCTTCGACCACTTTGGGTGCCTCTGGTATGCGTCCACGTTCCAGTTCCTTCAGCTTTTCGGCTGTCATGCCCTCGGGCAACTGTGAGTCGTAGACAATGTTATGCTTGCCCTTGCAGGTGACCTTGGCGGTTGTGGTGGCACTGCCCCACTTGTTGGTGGCTCGGCAAGTATATTCGCCAGAGTCCCTAGCATAGATGTAGTCAATATCCAAAGCGATGAAGCCAAAGTCGTTCAGCTGATGAACTCTGGAGCCAGTGGCCATGACACGTCCATTGTAGTACCATTCGATGCGCATTGTTGGATCGCCGACGGGCTCTACGCGGCAGTCGAAGTGAATTGGTCCACCTTCGGGCACGTCCAGGTTATCCTTGATGTCCTCAATGAATTTAGGTGGATTTGGCTGCTCCTCGTCAATGACAATCTCCTCGCGCTTGTGCATGCTCTCTTCCAGCTTTTGCAAGCTTTCAGTGCCAGTGCGGAAGTTCGAGGGCAGCTGTGGCTCCATGACAATGCCCTGGCGACCCTTGACCTGTAGTTTGCAGGAGACGGTGGCCTCACCGTGCTTGTTGGTTGCCTTGCAGGTGTACAGACCCGTATCGCGCTGATAGCAGCCGGCAATCTCCAGAATCACAAAGCCAAAGTCATTGATGGTCTTGATGCGGGAGCCGGCCCACAAGGCTTTGCCATTGTGGAACCAGTCCACGCGCATGGACGGATCATTGATGGGTTGCAGACGGCACTCGAAGTGGGCCAACGAGTTCTCGCCGATGACCATGTCGAAGGGAGTTGTAATAAATTCTGGTGGCTTGCCTGTGTCGTCTTCTGGCACAAACTCTGTGCTTCGAGAGCCCAGACCTTCGAGCTCAGCGATGCGATCGATGGTGCCTTCCATGCCCTTGGGCAGCTGTGATTCCATGATAATGCTACGCTTGCCCTGAATCTTCATTGTTGCGGTGGTCACAGCCTCGCCATACTCATTGATGGCGCGACACGAGTATTCACCCGAATCCTCGGGATAGACAGGAGAGATTTCGAGAATAACAAAACCAAAGTCGCAGAAAGTGCGGAACCGAGAGCCAGCCTTCAACGGGCGGCCGTTCCAGTACCATTCCACCTTCAGCTTGGGATCATCAGCAGGCGTGATGCGAGCCTCAAAGTGAGCATTCTCGCCTTCGCGCAGATTGTCAATATTCTCCAGGGGCACAGTAAACACGGGTGCCTTGCCTCTGGTCTCCTCGGTGGTCTCCTCGCGGGTACGCACCATGCTGTACTCCAGATTGGCAATCTTCTCCAAACCACCCTCCATACCACGTGGCAGCTGGGAGTCCAAAATCAGACTGGCCTTGGATGCGCACTTGAGAGTGGCGCGGGTGACATCCTCACCGTATTTGTTGTAAGCGCGGCATTCATAAACACCAGAGTTCTCCTCATAACAGTAGAGAATATCCAAGATGACAATGCCGAAATCGTGGAAAGTGCGGAAACGATGGCCATGCGGTAGCTTCTTGCCATTGAAATACCATTCGACAACCAAGTCAGGGTCGGTGATGGGCGTCAGGCGAGCCTCAAAGTGAGCGCTCTGGCCCTCCACCAACTTCGTCACGTCGCTGATTTGTGTGATGAACTTGGGTGGCTCGGCAACCACTGGGGCTCCAGTATCCGGTTGCTGCCCTTGCGGACACTCCAGCTCACGGATTCTTTGGAGAGAATCGGGCTGCAAGCTGTCGTAGAAGACGCCTCCGCGTCCACCACAGTTCAGAGTGGTGCGAGTGAAGTCCTCGCCATACTTGTTGTAGGCGCGGCATACGTACTCTCCGCTGTCGTGATCCTGCAGGTAGGCAATATCAAGAACCACATAGCCAAAGTCGGAGACCGTCTTGATGCGATTCGAGTGACGCAGCAATTTGCCATTGTGGTACCACTCAACCTTGAGATCCGGATCATTAACCGGAATCAGGGTGCATTCAAAGTGGGCGGATTGGCCGTCCTTCAGGCCCTGCAGCGGCTGAATGTGCGATGTGAAGCGCGGTTTTTGGCCACGAGGCTTGTCCACACACTCCAAGGTGCAGCTAATCTCAGCCGATCCATATTTGTTTGTGGCGCGGCAAGTGTAAGTGCCGGTATCTTCAATCTTGGTGCCCAGCACTTCAAGGGCGACGGTGCCAAAGGCGTAGATGGTGCGCACGCGATGGCTGGCCTCAAGCACTTTGCCATTGAAGAACCATTCAATGACCATGCTCTGGTCGCCCAGAGGAATGAGATTGGCTTCGTAATGGGCCAGCTCACCTTCGCCAATGTCGGCAATGTTAACGAATTCGGTAGTGAAGCGTGGAGCAATGCCCTGTTCTGGCTGCTCCGGCTTGCTGCCATCCTTGCGCAGTGAGTCCTCCAAGTCCTGAATTTGTTCCAGACCCTCGGCACCCTTGGGATGCTGAGTGGAGTCAATGATATTATCCTTGCTGGAGCAGAATATTGTAGTCGAGGTGAATGCCTCGCCAGCCTTGTTGTACGCCTTGCAAGTGTAGATGCCCTGATCTCTGGAGTACACCTCAATCATGTCCATGGTGACGAAGCCGAACTCGCTGGTCATCTTGAAGCGTGAGCCATGCTGCAGCAGTTTGCCATTGAAATACCATTCGATGAATAGATTTGGATCCTCCTTTGGCTCCACATTGGCTTCCAAATGGATGGGCTGTGCCTCAGACAGATGGAACTCCTGCTGCAATGGCTTCGTCCAGACTGGTGGTGGGTACTGAGTTTCCGGCTTGCTTGGCTTCTGGGCATACCGATTGGCCAGAGCTTCCTCAGTTTCTTGCACAGCTTCCAGGCCGCTCTCGCCCTGTGGATGTTGCGTGTCCAGGAACATGGTCTTGCCGCCAGTGCACTTCAATGTGCCCGAGGTTGTGGCCGAGCCCTTGCTGTTCGTGGCCTTGCACGTGTAGATGCCGCTATTCTCTGCATACGCATTGTTCAGGTCCAGGGCACAATAGCCAAAGTCGTAAATGGACTTGAATTTGGCAGCTGCCTGCAACAGTTGTCCATTGTAGAACCATTCGATATTCATGGTGGGATCACGAGCCGGCTCCACGTTGCACTCGAAGCGAACGCTGTCCGTTTCCTTGCACTCAATGTTGTTCAGGTGAGTGATGAATACGGGCGTCTCGTAAGTGGGCTCTGGGGCGTCTTTGCGACCCTCCTTGGGTGCCTCCAGTTCGCCAATGCGTGGTAGTGAGTCCGGATGCAAAGACTCCGCTTGCAGCCAATGACGATCTTCGATCTTGAGCGATGAGGTTGACACAGCCTCGCCCACTTGGTTGGTGGCCTTGCAGGTATAAATGGCGGAGTCATCTTCGCGCAAGCCATTGATGGACAGGGTTACGAGTCCAAAGTCAAAGGTGCTGCGCAGGCGTGAGCCGGTGGTCAATGAGATGCCGTTTTTGAACCATTCGATGCGCAGATTAGGATCAGCGCGTGGCTCCACCTGAGCTTCCAGATGCACGTGTTGACCTTCGTGCAACTTATCGTAGCTCTGCAAGTGAGTGGTGAACACTGGAGCTTGCTGAGGAGTGGAGTCCACAAACATCTCGGGCACACGGTTCATGGCGGCCTCCTTCAGACGAATGGCCTCCCAGGACTCCGGTATCAAGGGCTGTCCATCAATGTTGGCTCTGGTCTTCACCTTCATAGCAGTAGAAGAAACAGCCTCGCCAGCGGCATTGTAAGCACGGCACATGTAGACACCGGCATCTTCGGGCACCACAGAGGCAATATCGAGAGTGACAAAACCAAAGTCGTGAGTGGTGCGCAGGCGAGAGCCCATTTGCAGCTCAACACCGTTAATGAACCACTCAAACTTAAGCGAGGGATCACCCACGGGAACCACACGCGCCTCAAAGTGGGCGTGTGTGCCCTCCCATACCTCAGATGGACCCGTAAGCAGCTGTGTAAAGATGGGCTTTTCGAAGAGGCGCTCAGGCTCAGTGGGAAGTGGAGCCAAGGGCTTCTCCAGCTGGTGTATGCGACGAATACTGTCCGGATGCTGGGTATCCATTTGGATGCTAGCCTCAGTAACCACACGCATAGAGGCGGTGGTGACGGCCTCACCCAGTGGATTAACGGCGCGGCACATGTAAACGCCCTCATCCTCCTTGCGAATGTGCGAGATGTCAAGGGAAACGAAGCCAAAGTCATGTTGTTTGGTAATGCGGGAGCTGTCCTCGATCAGTTTCTCATTGCGATACCACTCGACCTTCAAATTGGGATCACCCACTGGGATCAGACGGGCCTCAAAGTGGGCAGTCTGGTGCTCATTGATACGATCAATATTTTGCAGTGGCTGAGTGAACACTGGTCGCTGGCGTGTGCCAGGTGTTTCCACCTCTTGGCGCTGGTGTGGTGCCGTCGACTCCAATTTACGAATCTTCTCCAGGCCCTCAGGATGCTGAGTGTCTGAAATAATGGTGCCGCGGGCAATCACGCGCAGATTGGTCGAAGAGACGGCTTGACCCAAAGCATTGACAGCACGCACGGAATATTCGCCAGCATCTTCAGCCACGGCATGGGTTATGTCCAGAGAGACATAGCCAAAGTCGAAGGTGATGTGGAAGCGGGCAGCCGATGGCAGTGGCTTGCCATTATGATAAAACTCGATGCGCAAGTTGGGATCATGCACTGGTGCCACTTGTGCCTCAAAGTGAGCCGTTTGCCCCTCATAAATCTCAGTGGATCCGCGCAGGTCGGCTGTGAAGTGAGGCGGACCAATCGGATGATCGCCGACTTCAGTACGCGTGGTGACGACCTTGGACTCCAGCTTCTGAATCTTCTCCAAGGCATCCGGATGCTGGGTATCCAGAATCATGCTGCGTCTGTTCAGCACACGGACATTGCAGGTGTTGACTGCTTCGCCCAGGAGATTTGTTGCCTTGCACATGTAGGTGCCAGTGTCCTCGCCATAGACATACAAAATGTCCAAGGCCACGTAGCCAAAGTCGTGGGTGGTGCGATAACGATGGCCAGTGGGCAGTTGCTTGCCATTGCAGAACCATTCGATCTTCAGATTGGGATCATTAATGGGCTCAACGCGACACTCCAAGTGTGCGTGCTCGCCCTCCTTCAGATGCTCCAGGTTGCTAAGTGGGGTGAGGAAGATTGGCTTCTGGCCCTTCTCCTCCACCTCGGCCTTTGTGGGTGGCGCATAGCTCTCAAGCTGGCGAATCTTCTCCAGCCGCTGGGCATCGAGCGTATCCAGATCCAGTGTCTTATTTGCTGAAAGTGATTGAGAGTGATTAAATTTCGATTCTGATTGAATCACTTGTGATTGATTGAGCTTACCTGTTACGTTTACAGCACAAGTCGTGACAGCTTCCCCAACAGCATTTTTGGCCTTGCACATGTAGGTGCCGGTATCCTCGGCGTGGGCATACAGTATGTCCAAGGCAACAAAGCCGAAGTCGTAGGTGGTCTTGAAACGGTGACCCGTTTGGATGGGTCTGCCATTGCAGTACCACTCCACCTTCATGGTGGGATCATTGACCGGGATCAGCGTTGCCTCCAGGTGCACGGGTGTGCCTTCATTGACCTTGGCATTGCGCAGCGGGCGTCCAAACTGTGGACGCTCGGCATGGAACTGATCCTCTTCGGGTTTGCGCTGGAAGCGAGAGGCATCCTCCAGGTGCTGGATCTTATGCAGCGCCTCTTCGTGCTGGGTATCATGAATAATCGATGAACGGGAGGTAACGTTGAGTGCAATCGAGTTGACGGCCTCGCCCAGATTGTTGGTCACGCGGCAAGTATACTCTCCGCTGTCCTCCGCATAGACGGTGAGGATGTCGAGCGCGGCGAAACCAAAGTCGTAGGTAGTGCGGAAGCGATGGCCGGTGCTCAAGGGCTTGCCGTTGTGGAACCACTCAACCTTCAGATTGGGATCTGGATATGGCTCAATGCGGCACTCGTAATGGGCACTCTGGCCCTCAACCAGATTGTTGGGTCCGATCAGCTTGGTGACAAACATCGGTGCAGTTGTCACGGAATACTCCTCCTCCTCGCGACGCTGATACTTGCTGTGATCCTCCAGCTGATGAATCTTGTGCATGGCAGCCTCGTGCTGGGTCTCCAGCTGAATGGCAGTCTTCGACTGCACAATTAGCGAAGCGGATGTCACGGCTTGGCCCAACTCGTTGACCGCACGGCAGGTGTAAGTGCCTGAGTCCTCGGGATTCACGTACTTCATGTTCAGAGCCACATAGCCAAAGTCGTGCATGGTGGTGGTGCGATTGGACGCTTCAATGGGCTGACCGTTTCGCAGCCATTCGACCGTGAGCTTTGGGTCACCCACGGGAATGAGGCGTGCCTCAAAGTGCACGGCCTGGTTCTCGGCCACACGTACGTCGCGCACGGGCATCGTGAAGACCGGAGCCTGCGAGACAAACTCGTCTTGAACGCTGACGCGTTGCCTCTTGGAGCCATCCTCCAAGTGCTGCAAGCGCGGCAATGCAGTCTCGTGCTGAGACTCCAGATAGATGGACTTCTTGGTGTGCACCACGGCAACAGCAGAGGTTATGGCTTCACCCACGGCATTGTAGGCACGGCAGGTATAGGTGCCGGCATCTTCCGGTAAAGTGGACATAATATCGAGGGCAACGAAGCCAAAGTTGTTGGTCTCAGTGAAACGGGAGCCAGATTTCAGCGGCATGTTATTGTGGTACCATTCCACACGCATCGAGGGATCCGATACGGGAATCAAGCGGCACTCAAAGTGAGCGCGCTGATTCTCCTTGATGTCGATGTTCTTCAACGAGGTAGTGAACACTGGAGCCTGCTTGGTGCTCTCGTCGACTTCCTCGCGACGGCTATAGCGCGAACGATCCTCTAGATAGTGGATTTGCTCGAGACCGGCCTCGTTCTGGGTGACGGTGACGATTTGCTCGCCACTGCAGCACTGCAGCTCCACTTGAGTCTCATCGGAGCCAATCAAGTTGACGGCGCGGCAGGTGTAAACGCCGGAGTCCTCAGCAATTAGGCCAACAATATCCAAGGCCACGTACCCGAAATCATGAATGGGCCGGAAGCGATGACCCACGGTAATGGGACGGCCGTTCTTGAACCACTCGACTTTCAGATTGGGATCGGTAACCGGTTCAATCTTGCACTCAAAGTGGGCATGGGCGCCTTCGCGAGTGTTGGTCAGGCTCTTTGGATGGGTGAGGAAACGAGGGCGAATGTTGACTACCTCGTCCACAAACTCATTGCGACGATGGCGTGTGGAGTCCTCCAGGTATTGAATCTTTTGTAGGCCAGACTCGTTCTGGGTTTCCAGAATCAAATCCTTCTTGGCAATGATGCGCACGGAGCAGGAGGTGACAGCCTCGCCCAGTTGGTTACGGGCCTGGCACGTGTATACACCTGAGTCAATGGCATAGCAGCCAAGCAAGTCCAGCGCCACATAGTCAAACTCGTAGGCGGGACGGAAGCGATGGCCCGTCTTTACCGGCTTGC
The DNA here is from genome assembly GCA_035047625.1 of Drosophila mettleri. Classification (NCBI taxonomy): domain Eukaryota; kingdom Metazoa; phylum Arthropoda; class Insecta; order Diptera; family Drosophilidae; genus Drosophila; species Drosophila mettleri. The sequence continues at coordinate 11,085,388 of JAWNPI010000103.1, forward strand.
CATTGACGAACCACTCGATGCGCATGCTGGGATCGCCCACTGGCTGCAGACGGCACTCCAGATGCACATTGGTGCCCTCGACGGTCTCGATATTGTGCAGAGCACGTGTAAATTGGGGCGCCTGCATGATTGTTATGTCTTCTTCCTGATGGTGACGACGACGCGAGTCCTCCAGGAGCTGAATCTGCTCCAATGACTGCTCATTCTGGGTCTCGGTCACCACATCGGTGCGATCAATCACACGCACACAAGACGAGGTGTGAGCTGTGCCCAGGTGGTTGGTGGCGCGCACTGTGTACTCGCCAGAGTCTGCTGCCGTGGCCTGAATGATGTCCAGGGCGACGAAACCGAAATCGTAGTAGGTGCGGAAGCGTGAGCCAACGGTCACGGGGCGTCCATTATGGAACCATTCGACGCGCATAGTAGGATCGCCCATGGGCTCCAGGCGGCACTCCAGATGAATGTTCTTGCCATCGTGAATGGGCTTGGGATCAGTCAGGGGCTGCACAAAGACGGGCTTCGACTTGGAGATCTCCTCGATATCATAATGAGGCTCCACAAATTGTTTGTTCTCCAGAGTCTGCGTTTTCTCATAGAGGCCGCGATGCATGCTAGATGTGTCGATGTTGGAACGAGCTGCAAGGCACAATTTTATAGTAAATTATGAGAAATTAATTTTTATTTTCTGCTACTCACTTTCCACTACCATCGTTGCTTGCAACTGAGCTTCACCTAGCTTGTTTCTAGCCACCACAGTGTAGATGCCAGCATCTTCGGCGCGCACCTGCGAAATATCTAGGGCAACGTAGCCGAAATCGTAGTACGTCTGGATGCGATTGGCAGCGGTGATGGCGCGTCCATTGTGATACCATTCAATGCGCAAGCCCAAATCACTCTGTGGCTCGACGCGTGCCTCGAAATGAGCGCGTTGACCCTCCAAGATCTTGGTGGTGCCCTTGAGTGGGCCCAGGAAACGCGGTGCCTGCGTAATGGAAGTCTCTTCCTCTTCGCGACGCCCATAACGAGATGAGTCCTCCAGATGCTGGATCTTTTGCAGACCACCCGGATGCTGCGTGTCCGAGACGATCTCGTTCTTCGATATGACCGTCAACTGGGCAGTGGTTGTGTCCTGGCCCATGGCATTGTAAGCGCGGCAGGTGTAGGTGCCGGCATCGTAGACAGTCAACTGCTTGATGGTCAACGCGACGTAGCCAAAGTTATGATAAGTAGTGATGCGTGAGCTGGCCTCAAGTGGCTGCCCATCCTTGAGCCACTCCACACGCATTGTGGAATCTCCGATGGGTTCAAGGCGTGCCTCGAAATGCGCATGCGCATGCTCACGCAGATCCAGTTGGTTCTGGATGGGTGTCTTGAATTGGGGTGGTGCAATGGCCTCAGGTGCCTCCTGAACATGACGGCGCTGCTGAGACTTGCGATAGTCCTCCAATTCCTCAACCTTCTCGATGTAGCGCTGCTGCTCGGGTATACCCAGATCGGCGGTGACCTGGGAGCGCGAGATGACGCGTATGGTGGACTGGCTGATGGCCTCGCCAATGCGATTGACGGCACGGACCGTGTAGCTTCCGGCATCTTCGGCGCGTAGGTGCAATATGTTTAGGGAGACATAGCCGAAGTTGAATATGGCCGTGATGCGCGAGCTGGCGGTGATTGGCAAGCCATCCTTGTACCATTCCACACGCATGCTGGGATCATTCACGGGCGTCACCTGTGCCTCGAAGTGCACATTCTTGCCCTCTTCGAATTCACCCAGATCGCGCAGTGGACGAATGAATTGTGGAGCTTGATTCATCAGCTCCTCTGAGCTCTCCTGGCGCTGATAGCGAGAGTAATCCTCCAGCTGATTGATGTACTGCAAGCTGTTCGGATTCTGCGACGATTGCTCAATGGATGGTCGCTGCACCACCGACAAAATGGCGCGCGACTCCGCCACGCCACTGGCATTGCTTACGCGGCACATGTATTCTCCAGAATCGTGCCCCATGATGCTCAGTAAATCCAGAGCAATGAAGCCGAACTTGAAGACAGATGTGGCGCGGGCACCTGATAAAACGTGAAGAGATGAAGCGCAAAGTAAACGAAATATATATTTGAGTTACTCACTAGCTGCCAGGGGACGTCCGTTGAGATACCATTCAACGACCATGCTGGGATCGCCAACAGGTTCGATGCGCGCCTCCATGTGGACTCGACCACCTTCAGTTTGCTGCACATTCTGCAGTGGTATGATGAACTGTGGTGGAGGATAAACGCGATCCTCCTCGCCGGGACGCAGATGGGGCTTGGCGCGTTCCACATGGCGCAAATAGATAATTTCTGGCCCAGGGATTGGCCTAGAGAAATAAAAATTGGAATATAATAATTCTACATATTTAATAGCTCGAAAGATCTTACTCAGGTTCGATAACTTTCGTTGGTCTTGGTAGATTAAGACGCCTTTGTTCTTGACTTGGTTGCTCTCTGGGAACTTCGACATAGAGTCTTGCGCGGTTCGCAGTGGAACCGGCAATATTTTGTGCGGTACACTGGTACCAGCCAGCATCAGTTGCCTTCACTTGCGGTATCTCCAGGCATGTGGCACCGCCATCGATGCCCACAAAACGCTCGGCGGTTGATGAAATTTGTACGCCATCCTTTTGCCAGGTGATGCGCGGTACGGGCGTGCCAATAGCATTGGCACTCATGGTGATGGGCTCACCCTCGCGCACTGTCATCGTGCTGAAGCGCTGCACAAATTGTGGTGCGACAACTTGCTCCTTCTCCAGCACATGCAGCGGCGCCTCGATGGCCACCTCACCAGCCTTGTTGCGTGCCAAACACTGAACCGAGCCACCATCTAAGCGGCTCACGTTCGTGATCATCAGCGAATGGCTGCCAGACTCGTTGACCAGAATCTTGTGCGAAGCATCATCGCGCACTTGACGGCCATTAATAAACCAGAAGACCTCGGGATACGGATTGCCAGTGACACGGCAATCGAAACGCGTCATGCGCCCCTCGGTGACTTCGCGCTCGTTGAAAGCCTTGACAAAAGTGGGCGGCAAAGCCTTGCCGACTTCCAGTTGCTCGGCCATCGTGTCCACGGGCTTGGGCTCGTAGGCAGTCTCAGCTGCGGGCTCAACGGCCAGCACGGCCGAAGAGACGACGCAGCCTTGCAAGTTCTCGGCCAAGAGCGTATAATGGCCGCCGTCCTTGGCGTTGGCGTTCTTCACGCGCAGTGTGGCAACGCCACTCGAATAAGAGATCTCATACTTTTGCGAGGCTACCAAACGTTGTCCGTTATGGAACCAGGTAAGACGAGGTTTCGGGTTGGAGCCAACGCGGGCTGTGAACACAGCATCGGAGCCCTCGATGAGCTTGGAGCTTCTCGGCTTCTGCGATATTTGTGGTGCGTGCGCAGGGCCAAGCGAGCGGTCGAGCTCATGGGACAGCTGAGTGTCCTGCTCATAGCCAGAGCGGCGCGTAATTGCCTCCCTGAAGGAGACTTCGCGCAAAAGTCTATACTCAAACGTATCCACACGGAACTCTTCCTCAATGGACGTGTACGAATATCCATTGGAGTAGATGTTCTTCTCCAGATTCTGGATGGGCTGCAGTGCAGGCATTGGTGCGCCTTCCGGTTGAATGTAGACACTGCAGATAGCTTCGCCGTACTGATTACGAGCCGTGCACGTGTACTCGCCTTCGTCGCCAGGTCCGATCTGGTTGATCAGAAGAGACACATCACCCGTGGCTTCGTTGTAGCTCATTCGGAACTTTTGCGACTCGAGAAGTGGTGCGCCTTTTCGGGTCCATGTAACGAACGGCTTCGGGTTGCCACGCAGCCGACCTTCGAACAGGGCGTTTCCCCCCTGAGCGAAGCGAGCGTTCTTAAAGATTTGCTCGAATACAGGTGGTGAGATGTCACCTTGGGCATACACGTGTGTCAACGAGGGCGGCACATAGGTGCCTCCGATACCGCCTTGATGTTGTTGTACTGTAATATCAATAACGGTATAATTATAGTTATATATAACTAAGAAAATGGCATGAAGCGAGCTTTAGCGGATGCATACTAATAAATTGTTAAGTGGAAAATAAAAATATTTAAAAATAAAATTTATGAAATATTAGTCTAAAATATTTTTATATGTTATAAAATTATTTAAATTTGAAATCTAAATAAAATCGTATTAATATTACAATTCCATATTAATCAAAACTTTAGCTAGCTAAAATTGTTTTTATTATCTTTGCCTAAGTAATGTAAACAAAAACTTGAAAATGCATTGTCGAGGATATGTATTTCTAGCTTGGATTACTTATATTTAGAAGTTGGCACGAATAAGACGTCTATATATATAAATATATATACGTGCGGATATATTAACTTATATATACATTGGCATTTATAAGCTAGACGAAAGTGTGCCGATAATATGTATAATAGTTTCGTTCTCCAATTGGAACAGGTGAGTGTAAACAAAAAAGATCAGCTGTTAATGCGCTCTGGCTATTGCACTTCATTCATCTCACAAACTCTCTCTCTCTCTCTCTCTCTCTCTCTTTGCTTTACGCGCAGACTCAGTTAGTTCGGCAAATCTTCTTCGGGTATCTTCGGCTGTCAGTATAAGAGTCTAACGCATCATATATCTTATTCACTTCAACCCGTGTGAGCTGCATCATTGACAAATGTAAACAAGATGAGCAGTATAAGAGCTCTTATACTATGATCCTATTATAAATATATTCACTTATGCATAAGTATGTCAAAACAGCGCACGCTTAAAATGCTGGCTGATGAATGGAAATATTTATAAATAGATCAAATTTTTGGCTGATTATCAATTAAGACATAAGTATTGAAATATAAGATGAAAATGAATAATTTGTACACACGTCTTAAAAAAACACATATATGATGAGTAATACATGGAATATTAATAATTATCGTTGTAGTTAATTAAAAATTTAATTTTCTATATTCTTTGATGAATCAGAATTTGTTTTCCATTTTATGATCCTATTTGTTGTTGAATTGATGCCAGATAGATTAATTTAAAATTGTTAGTATAAAAAAATGTATAATATCAGCTTTTCTATATTATATTTCACATTTCTATGGGGATATCGCTGAGCTAATATTGTTTATGTCGTACATGTTTTAGCTATCAATATGTGTAAATATTAACAGAGTCTAGCAATATATCTTAGCTTCTTCAGAAACAATGTACCCACTATGTTTATATATATTTGTTCAAATATTTATAAACGGCTTATAGCATTTTATAGATCATATTTCACATATAAACAAAAAGTATTAGTCATGTGAAAATGACCGACAGCTGATTGGGCTTAGAAGGCTTGTCTAAGAAAAATATTTTTAGGGACATTGCATTTTCGAAATTAATAAAAAGATTAATGCTTTAATGGTTATTTAAAAAATGCAACCAATTTCATATTAGTTGATCCATTGCCTATTTTATAGATCAATAAATATATCCATTGCATATTTTGGAGAGCCAAGTAGATTATGTTTACTAACAGATCATATCGAAGCTATTTATTTTTCTGTCTTCATATAGTTAATTCATGCGTTAATATTATGGTAGAGCCACACGAGCACGATAATGGAGATCCGATTGTAAAAACTAATCCCCAAGTGTCAGCAGATAATACTATCATGGGAATAACAAAGCATGCATGAAGTAGTAGTGAGCGTAACAATGAAAGGGGCATGAGCTGCAAAGGCGATTGTCTGTATCGTATGGAAATTCAGTAACAAGAGCTGGGAGCAGTGGGGATTCTAAATCCACGGTGTGAATCCCACTGGCCAAAGCAGCTTGCCGAAATCCGTAAACGAGACAAGTTGCGGCGATGGGGGCGTGGCATGGTGTTGCCAACGGGCATAGAAAGGCAGACGGACTGACCTCGTTGCTGAGTGGTGATTTGGCTCCTCTGAACATGTTGTTCAGTGCGGCTAATCCTTTGCTGCTGATGCTGCTCTTGAGTAGAGTGCGAGTACTCCTGAGTGGAGTATTGCTGCTGCACCTGTTGTTGCTGGTGCTGCTCCTGCTGGTATGGGTTCGGATTTTGTCGTTGCATTTTATATCGTTATATATCACTATATATCATTGAAAATGACAACCAAATCGATGCAGTTGTCAACTGCACTAAAATAAAAACACCTCTCGATCACTTTTCTCTTTGATTTGCTTCTTCACTTTATATATATATATTTATATATATTAGATGTATTCAAATATATTTCTTTACTGATACTTTCGCTTCTTTAATGCTGAAATTGAATACAAGGCAAGAATAGAAAAGAAAATACTAATTAAAATTTTGCACTGCAAACATTTATCACACCGAAAAAGCCATTTGGCAAACGTTAAAATTTTTATTTTACTAATTTCGAATTTCTTTCTGAGTTTTCTCTCTGACACACAGACACACACGGGCACCCACATATATATGTATATACATATATCTGTGTTTGTATATTTGTTTTTTATCTTTGGTATATTTTAGACCGAGGTGCATATAGACATATATTCATATATATGCTATACACATTAAAAATGATTTCTTCATCATTATCATCACCAACACCATCCATCCTTCTTCATATTCATATTCTCAGCCTCCGCTGAGGCATCTCTGGCTATTTTTAGCCACTCGAACATTTCACTGCGACACACAAACACACTCATGCAGCGCATACAGAGAGACGTCTCCTATACACACTATGTCGGTGGTATCTACTTATTTTTCAGGGGCTATTTTTAACAATTCTCTTTCTTTCTTTCTTTTTTTTTTCCTGGTATTTCCAATGCGAAAAACTCTGCACAGTTTTCATTTGCATGATTACACAGTATATTCGGTATTAGTTTTCACAATTTCGTGCACTATCGCAGCCCTCGCCGCCTGTAATCCTGGGCAGGATGAGCTGGGATATTGCACTCGGTTATGTATAACAGAATAGATATATCTATTTGGATATCGGATATATATGTACATTGGATATTTTTGTGACTGATCGCATATATATCATATCTATATGCACATTTCGGTTTGTGTGTATGCACGAATTCACAGTCCATTCGTTGAATTGGGTGCGGACCCAACGATCTGGTGCCGAGCGGTGTGCCGAATCACCCGTCGAACGCGACCGAAGCACCGTTCGGATATTATTTTTAGATATTTAGCGCACTGAAAAATTCTTTCGGAATTTTCAAAGTGGTTACGAAACCAAAAGATTTCATGAACATTTTTTTCATCATATTTTCCACCGATATTACACAGATAAAATGACAGTAGAACTCGGTAATCCTTACTTTAATGCGTTATCCTTGCGACGTTCTATATGTATATGCTGTGACTATTTTGTAAAAAACTCTATGCGAACTGTATGGCTGAACATATATATATATACATATAGATATATGTACCGTATATATATATATATATTTCTTTAAATAATATCTATTTTCAAACTGTTTCAAGTCATAATCCCCGAGACTGAAACCAAGACGTCGATCGTTTGTGAGGTGCGAGCGAAGAATGACAAAATATTGTTGAGAATGCGATCAAATAGCTGCAGCACAAGGCGCACGAACCAAGCGAGAGCCAAACGAGCTTCGTGTGTGACCGCTCGCGCTCTACACGAGATCTTTTTGCACTTTCCACACCCGATTGTTGTTGTTGTGGAAAACGTTGGGAGAGCGCAAATGCGCTACACAGTCTCCATGTGGGCCTATGCGCAGCCCGTTTATCTTGGTCGCCCCAGTGGTTGCAAATCGGGTCAGCAGCTAAGAAATTTGCTAATCTTTGAAACAGGCTCTGCTGGTTAGCCCCAGTGTCAAAACTGACGTTGGCCCCGTCTCTGAGCTGTGCAATTAATTTCCATCTGCCGAGCAGCAAATGAACTGTAGCACATCACAAGTTCGACTTTCATTCTTGCCGATCTCAATTTTAGCCTGGCAGCATCTGCATAGTCAAATTGCTCTGGCTCGCCTGCTGCTCAAGTGGCGAAGAGGCTGACATAGGCGGAATCGCGGGGCTTCTCTCATTCAAATCAGTTCGTTGGGATTCGGCAAGTGTTCGGGCTTTGAGTAAGTTGACTAAAAATATAACACGATTTATTTTTGACACGTATTTTTCAACATTTTTTTGTCTTTTTTACTGCAGAACAAAAAAGAAATCTACAGAAATTCTAGATACTGTAAATGTGGACAATAAAGTGCACTCTGATCTTACAACTATGTACCTTCTTATTCTATTCATTCCAGAAGAACTCTCATGACTCAAATGTATGTGTGAAATTTATATTTTATATTTTTGTTATTTTTATATATTATATATTTATATTAGATTATTTTCGAAATATTTTTCTTGCACCTTCTTTTCAAATTTTCCACACAATTTATTTGGTTTTTGTCTAAATTTAAAAACCACATACATACAATTTGGCTGACTGCTGGCTACATATAAACTTGATTATTCATTTCGTGTCTTAATCATAGCGAACAAAAATGTTTGTTTTTTTTTTTTTTATTTGTTTCTTTATTTTGAAATGTAAAATACGAAAATGTCGCCTTTGGCAATAAACTTTCTATTTCTTTTGGCTTAAAGCGTAGCAAAAAGGCCAGAAGCCAAAACAAGATGAAAAACAGTTTGCAGTTTTTACAAATTGCAACTCGAATGCGAGTGAGTTCGCTCTTACCTTATATGGAAAGCGCATTGAATGGGACTCTATAAGGCGACCCGGTTGGCAATGCTACGAGCGTAAGTACATAATTTCAGCTACTGCACAAATTAATTGTTAATGCGGCGCTCGGACACAGTTATGAAATCACAAGTTACGCTTTAAGAGAACAGCAAAAAAAAAAAATAATAGTAATTAAATTTTAGCGCTCGGCTAGGCACAGCTGGCAACTGTCACTGCTGAGATACAAATGTAACTGTAGCTATCTATCTTAGCCTGAAAGACGTGTCGGCAATCATTGCTGAGATAAGTGTGTCTATGAATCTATGCATCTATGTGTCTAAATATCTATATATCCATGTAGCTACGCTGGAAGAACGTCAGCAGATAAGCAAACGCACGTAGCATATCCCATGCCCATTTCAAAGTGTCTAGAAAATAACAATCAGTTAGACGGTTCTGCAAGATGAACAGCAGATTGCAGCGATGCGCTACAAAATGTATCTTGTAGTTGGCTGCCTCTTGTCAGCTGTTGCTGAGATTAGCCCCAGCCTATCAGTCAGTCAGTCAGTCAGGCAGTCAGGCAGTCATATATAGATATTATCTTATCAAGAGTTGCAAAAATAATTTGCGCCCAATTATGTCATGGCTGTAGAATGCTGCTGGGTACACAAAAGAGGACACCTGCAAATCTTCAGATAAATCTTTCACTTTAATTAGTATTATTAATAGCATTTGTTGTTATTGTTGTTTTTTCTTTTAGTAATAATAAGTAGATAATAAAGGCAATTGCTTGGTTTCAAGTTGCTGTTGTTGTTGTTGGTTTTTATGTTTAGTTTCTCTTAGTTAGTCGTAGTGTGTTGGGGAAGGTGTTGTGGGGCGGTAAGCGTTGCCCAGCGCAACACTGCATTCAATTTACTGCAAACAAGAAGAAGAAGAGTCGCATATCAATTAAGTTCGTTCTTTTTTTTATTTTTGGGAGAGACAGACATGAAACATATGCTGAAATGTCGTATGTATGGCGCATGCAGATCCAGAAGACGGAGAATGAAATGAATGCAATATGCAGGCGAATGAGCGACCCCAAGCAAAGCGCCACATGCTCTTTGTAGATACTTTTGCATCTTATTGCCACACAGATGCTGCGACGCGCTTTAATTCGCTGTGCCAGTCAGCAGTCAGCATAAAGAGTATTAGGCATCAAATTACTGCGACCGCCGCAGCCATTCAGCAAACCCAGAAAACCGAAACGAATTGTTGGCTGTTGCTTGCTGCAACGAGCTGCGCCTCAAGCAAGCTGCATGCCAAGCGGCAATTTAGGTATAAAATGTCCAAATGAGTTCGTTTTTCATATCAATTGTTTATACAATTAAGATATAGAGTGAGCGAGGGAGTAGAGTTGGGTGCAGCTCACTCTCTCTCGCTCTGTCTCTCTCTTTCTCTCTCTCTCTCTCTCTCTCTCTCTTTTCATCTCTGTCGCTCGCTTTGAACAAATGAAAGTTGCAATGTGCTGCGATGCGGTGCGTGTGGTTGTAATCTATATTTAGTGATTTTACATGCGGTGCCTCAAAAGATATTCGAAATATGCCACAGACACACACACAAACACACACATGTATATCGTGTGTGTGTGTGTGTGTGATCGGGCCCAGCCCCAAATTTGTAGTTAGCGATTTTCCAGATCGTTTGGTGAAAATGGCTTTGCATTAGCTTATGAGTTACGAGTTACGAGTTTGTGGTTTAGTAAACAAAGAAGCGAGTGAAACAACCATTAAGCCGATCTTAGCCCAGTTAGTGGAGTTGAGTTAGCTAGATTTACCTGCTTGCACCTGCTGGCCATTTGTCTGCAGCTGCGGCTCCTTGCTAAAGTCGGAGATGGAAACTGTTTTGCTGCTCACATAGCTGATGGACTCAATTGTTGTTTCCCATTTCTGGAACGTGTTGATCGTATCGCTGCGCAGTGCACGCGTCGAGTTGACGCGCTGCGGCGTCGAGGAGCGCAGCGACATGGTCGACGTGGCCGAGCCCAGCGATGAGCTGCCCGGCGACTGGGACGAGGCTGTGTTCGATGATGAAAAGGACGCGGATTTGCGTAGCGGCGTTTTATTGCCTTCCTGCTGGCTAACTGGCTGCTGCTGTTGCTGTTGCAGTTGTTCCTCATCCTCGGTTATGAGCAGGCAGTCTGTTTGGGTGCCCTGATCTGCAATTAGTTGAGCGGCCACAAATTATTGTAGATATGCGGAAATGTTTTTGCCTCATGGTTTTTATGGGCCGGCTGCATGTACTGCATGCTCTTGTGATTTGCAGTTCAATTAGGCGCTGCCCGAACAAACAACGTAATAAAAACTGAAGAAACCCCAGTCCCCTCAAAATATCCGATCTTCGCCTGTCTAAAATTGTTATTTCGTTTAGCAATTAGCGGCATATTTACGAGTTGAATGCCAAAATGCGTGCGCGAAATTTCGTTGCTTTAAAACTTGGCCTCATTTTAATCAAATTGAAATAAAATTCACAGCATTCGCACTGTTTGCAATTGCTTCTGCTTCTTTTTTGTTTTTCATTTTTCTTCTGCTAATTTACAGCGTGCGGCCAACATTTTGGCAGTTGGCTAACGGGAGCTGGCAGGGTCAACGCGTGCCGCAGAGTACATATATCTATCTGGCTATATGTAAATCGGACAGTCTGTCAACGGAAGCTTATGTAATTCAATTTGTTGCTCGCCTGGGACTTGATATCTGTATATCTCTGTCTCAGGCTCAGTTGTCTCGGCTGCTCTTGTTTGCCTAATTAAAATATATACACATTAAATTGTGTGTGTTTTTGCTCGCTAAACGCTTAATGTGCTAAGGAAATTGAAGTGCTGAGAGTATCTGGCATTTGGATTTGCGTAGTGCTTCAACATTTTTCTTTTTTCGAGGCGTCTGCTTTTATTACACTTCTCGTGGGCGGAGCATGTAGGAAAACAATTTAACGATGCGCCCAACTGTTTATAATATCAAATGTTTTTGGCTTTTATCCATCCAACTATGTGAGCCATCTATATATGCCTGTATCTATATTTTGGCTTAAGGCTAATGCTCATTAAGCAAATGTATTAACGTATATTTATGTCGTCTCTATACCTCGCTTCGTTGACACACACTCATGCGGAAATATTTTATTATTTATTCAAGACAAGTGCCCAGCGCACTGGCGGTCTCTAGGCTGTCGGTACATGCAAAGTAGATTTCCACTTAGTACTTGGTATTTTCTTTATTGGAATGCAATCCTCACTGCGGCGCAGTTCAAGAAGTCCATGGGAACATAATGTGAAGGTAAAATTTATACTATGACAAGCCATAATGTAAAAATATATATATATATATATATATATATATATATCTGATCAGTGTATCAGTTCAGTCTATCCGGTTATATCTAATTCTTCATTTATACTGTCAAACGAAATAAAAATTTATTTTTTCTTCAAGAAAAACTGAACAAATCGTATAAATTTCAGCACGATCTCTAGAGTCGTAGCTCAGCAGTGATTCATCTGATTCAGCTGATTGTTGCTCTAAAAGAAATATTTTTTCTTATTACTTCAAGAGCCACAATCACCTAAAAAATGACATGCCTGATCATATTAGTATATTAATGATATAATTGATAATGAAGAATATCCAAGCTGACATTCTCAAAAAATCATTTCAAAGGAACTTAAGCCTTAATGCTAATAACCTTCATTAATACATATGTATCAAAATCAGAATATTATTTCCAACTCAATTAATCTCGATCAATTTGGACATTATTTTGTGCTTTGAAAGTTGAAATGATGAGATGAATTCGCTATTGAAGTGGATGATGATGGCAAAATGTTGAAAAATTTTAAGTAGCAAAATAAGAAGAAGAAGAGAAATTGTTGTGTGACTTGCGTTGAGTTCACTTTGTTATTTTTAGAAAATTGCCTAATTAATTTAGAAAAATCAGAGAAACAAAAACCATCAAACGAGTGCTTGTATAGCTGCGGCATATTCATCACAAAAATATTCGTATTTTCTTTCGATCTGCAAACGGATTTGCGTACCAATTTTTTGTGGACAATGCAAAAAACAACTCGAAAAAGGAATCAAATTGAAACTCTGAAAAGTTTTCGTGCGCCAGGACATAAATCATATATTATAGAAAAATAAAAACAGGCTCGGCATTTGCATAGAGAGTAAAAGAAAACATTTCAGTATCGCCTGGCCAAACATAATCGGTTTGTATATGCATTTATTTTTTTGGCGAGTGTGCCAAAAGAAATATATATATATAAAAATATATATATGAAATAAATAAAATATAAAATACTGAAACATTTTAGGATTTATGCTGCCATTATAGCTATACATTTATATATACTTTCAATATGTTGTCAGCTCGTTGCGCAGGAAACGAACAATTTTATGAATCATTTGCGAAGAAAATCTTGTCGACATTAGCCAAAATCTTTCGTTTATTTTAGTTGCAAATTCAATTTAGAGAAATTATCGCGCAATTATATATACAATTTATTGAGTGGGACAACAACGAATAGATAAGTGATTCAGTTTTTTCTTGACTAGCACCCAACATTCCGCAGCCGCTTAGCTGGGCCAAGTACATGAGAATTGACAGTTTGGCAGGCACTTGGCTGCCCACGCATTTGGGGCAAAGTGTGTCATCCAAAATGTTTTTCGAATCAATTGGCTATGAATAGCCAGCCGCATGTGATAATCAGGTATTGTTTGGTCAGTGTCAAGGACTTTAGTTTTGGACTAGTTTGCGGACGTTGCTGTGCATGGCACCTTGACAGCCCAGCCCAGATCAGCCCCATGGGCCTGTTGGTCTGGTGCTGTCTTTGTGCAAATTTCTCGCATATTGCGCGGTTTGTTTCATGTTGTATTCTTGGCAAGCGTTCGCATTGCACAGCGACGGCTGAGCGCTTTGAAAATTTGAAGAAAAATAGATAAATAAACATAGTACGAAATTCAAATAAATCGTTTATGAGCAACGGGCCAGCAGCAACAACAGCAACAGTTTGTCGGTCAGTCAGTCAGTCAGCCAGCCAGCCAGTTAGCCAGCTAGCTGACCACCCACACAAAGCGCAATTCTTTCCCCTTCAAGGCTACAAATGTTTGTTTTAGGCAATTCTGATTTGATTTTGAAATATTAATATATGAAAAATCGTGTCTAAAAACACTTGAATTTTCTAATGAAACGCACAACATCTGGCGCATAAGTTGACCTAATTTCAGCCTCTCGAAGTAGTTGAGCAGCTCAGACAGCAGAAAAGGTATTTTATTCTGCACAAATGCAATTTCGATTTTGTATCCATATGCACTAAGTATGCGCATGATTTGGCTTGGCATTTGCACTTAAATATTAATGGTAAACACTTTCTTTTTAGCACCTTGAATGCCAATTATATAAACATAAATTTTGATAAATGATTTCCTGTAAACGAAAAATGTTTATATATTATTTATCCATGTGCTGCACATTAATCAGTTTAGTTATTAAATTTAGTTTTTACGCATTGCGGATCGACGATCAGCTGGCGCCATCTAACGCTTAGTTCTAGTTCGAAAGCTTTCGAACATGCTGCATAGCTTTTTCGAACAGACTGCGAACATTTCACCACAGAGAGCGCTGTACGCATCTCTTTTGGCGCGAGTTCAAACAGCCTGCGATCAGCGAGCAGCCCGAAAGAATTCAAATAAAACCCGAGTAACATTTAGTTTTCAATAGATTTATTTGAATTGTCGACAAAAACACAAGTAATACTATGCGCCCTCAGCACGTATGCGGCGAATGGGGCTATAAATTTGGATCCAATCGATCGCAGGAATCAAAACCAAGTAACAAATTTGGGGACACGCACACACAATAAAATGTAAAACTTTGGCATGAACAAATCATAAGTAAACAAATATATGTATGTATATATATATATAAATCTCTCATTTAAATGTTTATCTTAATATCTAAATCCGCGATTTGTGCTCGAAACGTTCAGGTTGCCACTGGTGCTGGCCGCGCCCAACGGATTGCTGGCAGTGCAAACGTAGTTCCCGTTGTCGTCTGCAATGAATCAAATAAATAAAAAGTTGCCCGACGGATCCGGTGGGGGGTGGGCGGAGGAACGATTAATGAGCTCGCCTGACAGCCGAATCGCAAATGGCTGGCAACTTACCCGGATAGGCCTGCGGCAGAGTTAGACGGCACACGCCGTTCCGGTACTCAATGACATGCCGGCTGCCGAGCTCCAAATGGCCACCGTTGTGCGTCCAGTTGACCTGCGGCTGCGGATGCGCCTGCACAATGCACTCGAAACGTGCCGTACCGCCCACGCCCACTGCTATATCTTTCAGGGGCTGCAAGCGGAATTGCCGGGTTTTAGTTTAGTTGCCACTGGAGCAGCTCTTGTGAGCCTTAGCCAGACCCGCGGGCCGGGTTAATGACTTCGCTTACCGTTATGAATAATGGCGGCCTTTGTGCCTGTTCATCGCGATTCAAATGGGCATTGACGGGCTCCGTATTGGGCAGTTCCGGCACTAATGAGGTTGAACAGCCATTAGAAACTGCAGAGATTCGCTTATGGGCAGCGTCCATTAGTGGGACAAAACACAACACAAACAATTTACAAATTTACATTTTGGCCAACTTTTCGTTGCCTTCAGTTTTGGTTAAAACATTTTTCACTTTAAGCACAAGACACAAACAGAAATCAAACAACAAAATAAAAACATGCAGCAACACAGAGCGGGCAAAACGTGGTTTAAACATGCAATTTCATGGGGTTAGCTCAAGGCTCAGGGCTTAAGGCACTTAAATTAAGTATACGCCGCGTGGCAGTCGCTGCTACTGAGGACTAAGCAAAGCTTTTGGCGGCAAGCAGCAGCAGCTATCCCATTATTTTCCCAGCTTTATAGTGTGATGATAAATTAAGATACCCTGTAATATATATATATGTGATGAGAACTGAACTCAATGGGTTAACTCTCTCATCATTTCATCACACTTTTTAGCTGTTATGGCAAATAAATGGTTGCAAGTGCTGCTGCTACTGAGCGCTGCCAATGTGTGCTAGCAACAACAACAATGACAATTTGTCCTAGACTAGTTGACAACATCGATTGATAGCCATAGGCTATTGGCTTGTTGCCTGTGATGTACCTGTGCGCACGAGCTGATCGGGCGGCAGACGCGGCGCCTGCGCGTGCAGGCGATCGAGATGAATGTCGAGGCTGTGGCAGCTGGGCAGGCTGTAGCGCTTGTGGGCGAAACGCGGCGCCATGGGCGACTTGACGCGCCTGTAGCTGCGACGCTGTGCCGCTGCCTCGCTGTCGGAGCTGTAGCCGTGAGCCGGCCGCGAGCCAGCTGCTTGGGCGTTGGTGCGTTCGTGCTGCACGGGTATTATCAGCTCATTGCCAGCGGCAATCTTCAACGGATACGGCGCATGGCGGCCATTACTGATGGAGTTGTGGGCGCCCTTACTGTTCCACTGGCTACTCACAAACTTGTGGCCCTCGCCGGGAAAGAGTATGCCGAACTCGTAGCCAAAGTCATATTTGAAATAGATTAAACCGGTATTGGGATCGACGCATTTGGTGCCTGGTTACGTGTGTGTGTGTGTGTGTGTGGGTGTGGGTGTGTATTGTTGACAATTGGAAAGGTATGTACAGAACTTAGAGATAGCATAAACAAAATTCTTTCATGGGCAGTTAGTGGTCGATGCGAGAAACGGCACTCCAAAATCAAAAAATTTTCAAAATTCAAATTCAATCTCAACTTTCAATACCAATTTGAATGAAACCAATGAGTTTTCTTTTATACCCTGATCCCCAAATGAGAATACAGGGTATAATGGTCTTTTTTCTTTTGGGTTCGGTTCGCCCATTTCTACTGTTGTTTTAGTATCTATAAAAGAAGCTTTGCTGCACTCACCGTATTGCGACACTCGTGACTCGTCTCTGTAGGCCTGCGGCTGATTGCTGCCCTCGCTCGGTGCACGCCTGAAGCCGGGACGCAGACCGCCATTCGAGCTGATCTGCTGGCTCTGCATGTCCCGGCTGACGTCTTCGACAAACTGATGCGACTTCTGCAGGAACGTGGAGCCCATGCGCTTGCCCTGGCCCTCCGCCTGCTGCTGCAGTGTGCTGTAGCCATAACGCGGCAAGGTGCCCGCTCGCTGCTGCTGCTGCTGCTGCTGCTGTTGCTGCAGATCTGTCTGATCTTGGGAGCCGTCCGGTAAGCGATTGCCAAACTGCTGCCTCATGGTGCTGTTACGATTCAGCGACTGCGTGCGATGCTGCGTGGTCACCGTGCTGCCGCCACGCTGCTCCTTGCGCAATGTATTCACGTCCACAAAGATTTTGCTCGGCATTTCCGGGCCTCGATCGAACTCCATGGGCGAGAGCACGCGCTCGTAGCTGCGTGGCAGGCTGCAGGAGCGACCGGCCGACTGCGGGGCTGCCACACGACGATAGCCCTTGGTCAGGCCGTCGCCGTGGGGTGACCAGAGCGGTTGGATGCGAGTGCCTTCCACCTCGCTCTCGTAGTCGCTCTCGCGATACTCGCCCGGTATAAACTTGGTGGGAGTGGCCGGCGGAGGCAGATGCGATTGACGCGACGGCGTGCGACTGCCCGCCGGGCTGTACGGGAAAGGTTCCAGAGGCGGCAGCTGTTGCTGTTGCTGTTGCTGCTGCTGCTGCTGTTGGTTGTCAAAGTGTATGACGCGCTTGGTCTGCTGCATGTTGACAACGCGCTGGGAGCTCTCCGTGGACTCGTGCATCTGCATCACGTTCTTCGTCTCGTGGGCCACCTTGGCCATGTGCATTGGCGCGCCGGCAACTGCATTGTAGTACATGGTCGGGCGCGAGCTCGGCAACGGCTGCTGCTGCTGCTGGGTGGCGGCTATAAATTTGGCCGCCACGGGCTTCGGCTTAAAGACAGGCTGCGGCTGCTGCTGCTGTTGCTGTTGCTGCTGTTGACTGCTCATGTACTGCTTGGAGCTGCTCTCGGTCTTAATCTCGTGACGTATCTCCTTGCCGATTGGCTCGAATTTGGGTCGTGCAAAGCTGCCCAATTGCGGTGGCATCGGCTCGAACTCCATGGGCGATGGCGTCACCACCACCACCGGCGACTTGTGACCGTTGGCAATGTTGGTGCGCGGCGTGGGCGTTGGTGGGAAGACCACGCGGTATCCCTTGATGTCCGAGTCGGACTCATTGGCTCGCGATACCGAACGGAAGCGCTCATCCACCTCGCTGCTGTAGTCGCTGAACTCTGCGGCGGGCGTCTTGCGCTGCGCCGGCACAGGACTGGGCAAAATCAAGGGCGTGGCATTCGAGGAGTACTTGGTCTCGTGATGTGTGGAGCTGCTGCTCTGCTGCATATTGCTTGTCATGCTCGACGAGGTGTACTTGTAGTTCTGTGAAAGACAAGAACCATTATTCCGTGTCAAAGCTCGACTTAAACGAAACAACGAAAACGTGTTAGAAATTCAGGCAATGCATAAAAATCTTAAAAATAATGAGTTCAGTTCAATTGTGTAGTAACTGATGAGCTATGGAAAACGCAGTGTTAATGTGGCCAATGAGCGTTAGAGGCAAGCCAAGGTTAGGCGCGGACAAACAACAAGAGAAGGTGTCAAGGGGAACAGGACGCAGCCAGTTCCAAGTGCGCTACACATAACAACGACAACGACAACGACAACAACACATATTGTACAGAGAGTACTATGCGAACCTTCGCCTCCTGGCTGTAGCTGCTTTGCTGCGGTGCCGATGGTGGTGGAGCGAAGTACAGCTGAGCTGCTGGCTCTGGCTGCAGCTTGGCTGCTGCTGCAGGCGCGCTCGCTGTTGTCGATGACTTCGTCTCGTAGAAGCTGCTCTCGGACTTGCGGAAGCTGGAGTGCTCCTCCGTATCGGCTGCATAGCCGCTCGACTTGAACGACGACTCCATGGTCGCCTGCTGCTGGCGTGCCCGATTGCCCGGCTCGTCGGACTCGCTGCCGCTGTACTTGTAGCGATCGCTCTCGTAATCGCTCTCATAGTGCGCGCCCAGGCGGCTCGGCATGACGGGCGGCGGTGGGCGGTAGCTGGTGTTGCCATTGGACTTGGGTGCCGTGGCGGGCGTCAGCGTGGGCACCGAATATGGCAGCACCTTGCTCGGGCCCTGTATGAGATTCTGTTCCAGTTTGTGCTCCATGCTCTCCACCAACGATCGACGGCGCACTTCCTCTTGCTTGGGCGCAAAGCAAATCTCTGGCGGAGTGCCGCGCTCAAGCTCGACGTTGACCACTCGAGTGACTGGTGCCTGGACCGGAGTGGGCGGTGTTATGTTCTTGGCCACTTGCTGCACCAGGGAAGGCGCATTCAGCTCCTTGGCAGGCGTAGGCGTGGCAAGCTTAGTGATGCTTATCTGGTGTTCCGACTTCTGCTCCATATCGCTGGAGTAGCTGGTGGGGCCTGAAGGTGTCCACAGCTTAGACATGGCCACGCCCTCGGCCGACGGCTTGGGCGATGGCGAGCGCGTGTTCTGTTGGGCCGGCGTTGCCAGCACCGCTGCGGGACGCACAACTGGCTGTCCATACTCGACCTTGACCTCCTTGGTCAAAGTGGTCTCGTGCTGCACGCTCTGTAGATTCAAGGGAGGTGGGAAGACGGGCACGCCACCCTGCGGTGGCGGCTCTCTGGGCTGCACTTCCTCCAAAATCTTGATTTTCTCGTGGATGAGTGGCTGCTTGGGCAGCGGCTTGTCAGATTTGGGCGTATAGCAAAATTCTGGCGGTGCTCCTGGTATGAGATTCAAGTTTCTCAGCTCCTCGGCCAGTGTCTGTGCCTTGGGCTGACGCACCAACGTCTCCAGCGGCCGCTGGGCCTGCGGATGTGGTCGCTGTGTCACGGTTTCCTCATCAATCTTCTTGAAGTACTCAAAGGATGAGGACATTTTGTGCTCGTTGCTGCTGCTCTCGTATCTGGTATTGATCTGCATCTGTGGTGGCTGTGGCTGCGCCTGCTGGCCAAAGGCTGTGGCCACGACGGGCGTACAGGGCTTGGGTGGCACTGGCGGCGGGGTTTGTGTGACGCCAGTCTTGAAACTGGTCTGTGTATCGGTCTGATCCAAGCTGGCAGTGTTGTTGGTAGTGGTGTTGGTGGTGGTATTGGTGGTGGTGGTGGTGTTGTTGGTGGTTGGTGTCTTTGGTCGCAGACTCAGCTCGGGCAGGTCTTGATATGTCGATTTGTGCTCTAGACGCATCGTTGCCTCGGTGGTGCAACGATGCTCAGTGATAACTTTCGACTCGGACAGGCCATGCAGATCGTTGGCAGTGGTTGCATCGGTTTTATTAATCTGATATGATTGGGGCTCTTTGTTGAACTGGTTCTGGTTCTGGTTGTGGTTGTGGTTCAGATATATATTTGCATTTACATATACATATACATATACATATACATATGAGCAGATGAGTGTAATGAGCAAAGCGAAACGAACAACGTCGAAATCAATGAGAGAAGAAATTCACAAGATTTTTTTATTATAAATAAAATAAATGTGTATATATAAATAAATCATGTCAAGAGCGTAACAAGTCGAAGAAATTGTATAGCATAAAGTAAAAAATTGAATAGACAGTTCGATATGGGGAATAGATAGGTTGATAGATAGAAAGAGTATGATAAAGACAATATCAGATGGATAATGCTGAATCGTGTTTATATATTGAGCACATGCAGACTTACTTCAGTTTTGAATTCACTGGCTGGGGTCTCGTAGACGATGGTCTTGACCACCTCCTGCATGCGTTCGGGCGATGGCTCCAATATGGCACAGTCCGCAATGCTCTTGGCCTCGCCGCCAGCATTTGTCGCTCTCACCATATACTTGCCAGAGTCCGTGGTTTGCGCTGCAAGCAAAGCAAAGCTAAAATATAATTTTATAAAAAAAAAAAATACTGCAGATCCTTACCTTTCTCGATGATCAGCTTGTAGGAGTTGCCCTGGGCAAGCAGGCGATGCCCAGAGATGCCGGCATCCTTGAGTGGCTTGTCGTCCTTCAGCCAGGTGACCGTAGGCTCTGGCAGTCCAGTTACCTCAACTTCCATTATCAGTCGCTCGCCCTTTTTGCTAACCTGCGCCTGCAAGCGACGACCGAAGACTGGCGGAAAGATGGTCTCTGCACGGATAGAAGAATCGAACAATTCGTCAGATGAATCGAGCAACAGTCTCGGGATGTCCACATGTGTTGCGGCCACTTTCATTTGAAAGCCACAACACACGCAGCTAATTCAATGAAAATAAATATTGGCTTTTGTGTGTCATTGCAACAGAAGATCTCTGAAGATCTTGCAAAAATAATTTACTTGCACAGCCGTCACACAAATGATCAGCTATAATGAGTAATTCGTGTAGACAGGCAGTAAAAATACAATTTTTTTCTTGTTTCAAACAGATTTCAACCACACAAGACGACGAATCCGCCAACGAAAACTTGTGTTCAAGATAAATTTACATAATTATTGCACACTTCGTGGCCCCCGACCCAATCCACAGAACCCACCCAAAAATTATTTAGAAATTTCTGTGTAAGAAGCAAATAACGAGAAGGAAAAGAGAAAAGTCTGTTGCTCTGCTGGCTAGAAAAATCATTTGAATATAAACAAAAACAGCGACGCCACTAGAAACTCATCAATATGCGAAACGGTCGGCATTGACGTTTGTAGATCTATTGACGCCCCCGACAATGACACTTTAATGCTCCCCACTGATTGATGTGGCGCGCGGACGGACTTACGAAATATTGACATACGATATGACCCATATGTAGACTCCACTGTTTTATGTTCTACACATTTTGTTTAGCTCATTAGGACTTGGAATTTAATTAAAATTATTTGTTAACATGAAATGCTAACAGATTTCTGTTAATTAAATAGCTTTAACATAAAAATAGTACTTACTTTTCACCACCAGATCCGCTGTGCTTGTTGACTGACCCACCGCATTGGATGCCGTCACTGCGTAGCGCCCAGCATCGGCCACGCCCACCTCCTTCAGCTCAATGGTCACCCGATTGTATTTGTTGGATATCTTGGTGTGGGCATTATCGAACAGCTGATCGCCATTTTTCTCCACCTTGATTTCGGGCGAGGGATAGCCATCGTAGATGGCTTCCATGCTCACATTGGCGCCCTGATCCACAATCTTGCCCGTTAATGGCGTAGTGAAACGCGGCGCGATCTCCTTGCGCAATCTTGTTGGCGACTCGGGCATTCCGATGGCTGGCAGTGCTGCGCCTCCGTTGGTGGACTGAACCAGCGTGAAGGATTTCTGTTCAACAGTGGGACTGCTCATTTCTTTGCTCTTGTGCAGCTCCTGGTAGTGATGGCTCTCAACAATCTCCGGACGCTGATGTCCCAGCTGCTTAAGCGACTGATCGATGTGTGCCGAAGAATGGTGAACCTCTGTCTGTGGCACGTTGCCCTCGTACGAGTTGACCTGCGACGTGGAGGTGGTGGTGAAGGTTTGCTTCTTGATGGTCACACGCGACGATTCGGTATTGTGCTCCTGAGTCATGGTCTGCAGATTACTGGAAGCGGGCACTGGGCTGCTGCCAATGATGTTAAGGAAGGCCACACAAGTGGCTTTGCCAGCGTCATTCTCGGCGGTGCAGCTGATCTTGCCAACCGCATCGTGCGTTAGCTGCTGAATGGTCAGCACCTGACGATCCCCGCTGGTGGAGACGAGGAAATTGTGTCCGTGCACCGGCTGATCGTTGAAGAACCAATGCACCTTGGGCGTTGGCTTGCCCACCACAATGCACTCAAACTTGACCACGTCGTCGATGTGGGCCTGCTTGTCGCTGAAGAGCTCTCTGAACTCGGGGCACAGCTGCCGCTCGACGATCTCCACAGATGACTGACTGCCGCGCCGATTCTCAGGGGCATTCACAGACTTGACAATCAGATGCGAGAAACACTTGGCATCACCCGCATTGTTCGAGACCTTGACCGTGTAGACGCCTTTGTCGCTGGCATCCACATTGTTCAGAATTAGCTTGAAGATGCCAGCCTCAGCGTCGGACTGGGCGGTGACACGTTCGTTCAGCTGGAGCTCCTTGTTGGTGAGATACCATTGCGCCTTCAGTGGCTGATCGCCGTTGGCGTGCACCTCCAGCACCACCTGCTCACCCTCATCGACCAGCACGTCCGAGAGCAACCGCTCGAATTTGGGCAGCGACTCGCGCGGCAGCGATTGACGATCAACCTGCACTCTGGTTGAGGCATCCGACATGTTCAGCGACGTCACCTTCAGGTCACAGCTGCTCGAAGCCTCGCCCGCTGAGTTGATGGCAACCACCTTATAGTTGCCGGCATCCTCTTGGCACACCTCCTGTATAAAGAGCGAGCAGCGATCGCCCTGGAACAGCAGCTGCACATCGGCCGACTCCTTGACGGGTCGCTCGTTGTGATACCAAATGACCTCGGGCTCCGGCTGACCCACAATCACACAGTCCAAGCGCACGGGCTTGCCCTCGAATATGAAGACATCCTTCAGCGGAATATGCACCGCCGGACGGATTGGCTCGATATCGCTGGCCATCTCGGAATCAGACGTCTCGTTCGGCAGACGACCCTTGACAATAATGTTACAACTGCTGTACGCTTCGCCAGCCAAGTTCTTAGCACTCAACACGTAGGATCCGGCGTCGTTTGGATAAGCTTGCGGTATTGTAAGCGTAACGCGTCCGTTTTCGTACTGAAATTCGTTAAAAAAAATATTGAAATATGTTAAGCGCTGTCTGCGCGCAATTCACCACATGGTGAGTTCACTGGCAACGAGGCCGTGTGTTGAGTTCCTATTCTAATGGCTAATGCTTTTCACTTTGTGCCAGTTTTTTTGTGTGCTTTTCTATGGTTTCTTTTTCTTCTTTTTTTTTTCTTTTTTTTTTTTTTTTGCAATCCAATTTTCATTTTACACCCATTCCCAAAAACTTATTTATGTTTGGCGCACGGATGTACGATCCGGCCAATGTCTGTGCGCTGCGTATCCGGCGCGGGCATCTACAAAACAAAAATTAAATACTATCTACAGTGGGAGAGGAGAGAGCGGAGAGCCCACAATATTCGACTGACGTGCTGTTTATTTGATAAAGAAACTGGAAAAGTTGGCTTTGTTTGGGCAGCTAAATTGCAGGAAGCGTCTGAGTTCAGGTGTTATTGTGGGCCACTTCAAGTGAACAATGCTCATGTATAGAGAATCGATTGTGTATGGAACCGATTTAATTGTTTAATCAGCTCCACGCAATGAGATCATGTTCGGTTTGTCAAAACGGCAATTAAAAGCAATGAAATCATTTTGCATTTGGCCAGAAAGCGTTGATCTCTATAAAAATTAAATGAAAATTTTTAAAGCACACACAAACACACACACACACAGATACGGCCGATTGTGCCGAATAACGGCGCCCACAATAAACAAATTGGCTGACAGCACCCACGAAAGATGACTGTGGTGAATTGGATTTGCGTCGCACCACACGGCTCGTTGCACTGCGAGACGCTGCCAAAAAGACACAACAAATATTGCAGCTATATGGCTGGCCAGTTCTTAGCCTGTAATTTATAGTTGTGCAGTGTATAGTATGCGTCGGCTTATTTTTAAAACATTTGCCTTGAATCTCATAGTTTATCTTTCATTTAATATTTTTATTTTATTTTCTTTCTTTTCTGCAATGAGCTAATGATGTGGGCTCTCCCCCCCTCCAGCTGTCTGGACGAACACAACTAAACGCTGACGTCAGCAGCGAAAGCGAATCAAGAAATTAAACATGTTCATTTAATATTCTATGGAACTATCACACACATACATATCTATATGCACATGTATATGTATGTGTATGTGTGATTTATGTATATGCAACGCCCACCGCTGAAAATCAGTCCGTTTTTTTTTTCGCAATTCCAGCAAAGTTTGTTTATACTATACATAAAGCCATATATATCATTTGTGGGATCGCGCCATTGGGGAATTGTGCGCTGTGCCATTTCTTTTTCGCAATATACAAATATGCATATATTTATTTAATGCCAGACAGAATGAGGGTAACAGTTGGGCATGGAATTTAACCAAAAGGCAAAAAAGTAACAAACAAAAAAAAAAAACGGCGCATATAAAGAAAATTTCATCCCAGGAGAAAGCGAAACGAGACGACCTAGAAATTATTTAAGCAGCAGCCTCTTTGTCAACTGTCAATACTGTAGCCCGTGCGCGCGAGAGTATTTAAAGTTCGTTTCTCTGAAATTTTCCCTCCTTCTTTTCCCCCCGAATATGATGAAAGTTTTTACTCACTTTTGAGTCGCGCGGCTGAAATGGTTTGCCATTGTGGAGCCAGCAGATTTCCGGCTGTGGTATACCCGTGACCAGCGCCTCCATCTTGATCTTCTGTCCGACACGCGCCATTGCGTTCTGCAGCGGCATCTTGAAGCAGGGCAGTTCGGTTGGCTCTAATGCTGCAAAGTCGATATTGTGAGTTGACTCAACTCGAGCTCGAAATGTTTACTATGTTCTCCCCACTTACGTTCGACAATCAAACTGGCTGAGCAGTGCTCGATGCCAGCGGGATTTGAGGCGCTGCAAGTGTAGACGGCATCGTCTTCGAGGAACACCTCGTCGAAGCGCAACATGGCCTCGCCGTTGTTGTAGCTGATCACATAGTCGGGCGAGTCGTCGATGCATTTGTCGTTCTTGAACCACTGCACGGTGGGCAGCGGCACGCCACTGACCACGCACGAGAACTGGAAGGCGGTGCCTTCGGTGGCCTTGCCGCTCTCGAGGAATCGCAAGATGCGCGGCGGCACCAGCTGCAGCTCGGCGGCATTTTCGCGCACCGTCAACGTGGCATTGGTGTCGCAGGTGCCCACAAGATTGGAGGCGCGGCAGCTGAAGCGCGCGGTGTCCGCGGCAAAGGTCTCCTCGATGACCAGTCGGCAGATGCCCTTATCAAAGCTGGTCTTATAGTCGGCATTGCTCTGAATGCTGATGCCGTCCTTGAACCACTCGACGCTGGGCTCTGGTGTGCCAGTCACCTCGCACTCGAAGACGAAGCGCTCGCCCTCGCGCGTCAGTGCATCCTTCAGTGGGCGCACGAACAGCGGCGAGGCGTAGCGCAGCTCCGTAAATATTTGGTTCACCTGGATGTCCTTGCGTATGTTCTCCGTGACGGAGCGCTGCTGGTCGACCTGATCGCGCAGCGTCTGCAGGCGTGTTATTTCCTCGCGCTGTATGCGCGATTCATTCTCACGCTGCTGCCTGGCCTCCTGCTCACGTTGCAGCCTGGCTTCCTCTTCACGCCTCAGCCGGATCTCCTCTTCGCGCTTTATTCTCAGCTCCTCCTCGCGCTTGCTGTGCAGACGCGCCTCTTCGTCGCGCAGCGCTTGCAGACGCAGCTCCTCCTCCCGCTTGGCTATGTCCCTCAGCGTTTGTATGCGCTGCTCCTCCTCGCGCGCGGCCTGCTCCCGAGCGAACTGCTCCCTGGCCGCCTGTTCACGCACTGCCTGCAGTCGCGCCTCCTCCTCCCGCACCGCCTGCTCGCGCAGTGATAATTGCCTGGCCGCCAGCTCCCGCTGCGCCTGCTCAATGGCCGCTTGCTGACGTTGCGCCTCCAACCGCGCTTGCTCCTCGCGTGCCAGACGCTCTCTGGCCTCTGCCTCGCGAATCGCCTTCTCTCGCTCGGCTTGGTCGCGTGCCTCGCGCTCCCGCTGGTCGCGCTGACGCTGCTCCTGATTCAGACGCTCCTGCACAGTGTTGATGTCCGTCTTCAGCTTGATGAACGATTGAAAGATGTTCATCACATCGTTGTAGAGCGTCGACACCTTGTTCATGTCGTACGCACACTGTGAGGCGCTGTCCAGCTTGGAGCGCAGCGCCGGCTCTCGGCTGGTCACATACTTCTCGATGTCATTGACCAGATTCGAGGCCTCAACGGAGTCGCGCAAATAGGGCACCTTATTGGAGACGCTGTTGTAGAAGTAGCTGATCTCGCGGTACTCTGCATCGATCTGCAATTGATACGTGAAAGGGAGTTAATAACGGGCACAGTAGGTGGGCAGAGTATTTCTTGGCTTACCTTCTCGACCACCTCGAAGAACTCGTTGGCCTGATTGAGGCTCTTTCGTTTCTGTTTCACTTGATCCTTGAAGCTCTGCCACTTGTCGTTCAGCTTGCGCAGCTCGTCCTTCACATACGCCTCGCTCTCGGGATTGCTAATGAGCAGCTGCTGCCTCGTGCTCTCCGTAAACTTCTCGATGCGCTTCTCGAGCAGCTAGCGAAATGGAAAGAGTCGACATTTTATAGTTCTAAAATGCTGCCAAAAAAATTATTTACTGCAGCTCATTCTCTAATTAACCCATTAGGCAGCCGCAGCTAAAACAAATGTCTGGGCACGCAAGTGCAGCCAAGTGAGGGAATGAGCTTTAAAGATATAGATACTTTCGCCCAGGCTAAAAGTCCATAAAAATCGGAACGTCAAAAGCAATTTATAACAGCAAATGTGCAGCTAAGAGGAGTGTATTTCAAAGCGGCCAACTGCCAAGCATTTAAATATTCATATCTCTAGCTGTGTATATCTGTTTCTGTTTCTGTATCTGTATCTGTATCTATATCTATGGCTGCCGCACTAGCTGCAATATGTATTTCTCAAGTTTTTAATTACAAACTAACGACAGCTGCCGCTGTCCGTTCAACGCTGCGCTGACAGCGACGACAACAACATTTCGAAAGTTGAATGTTGAATTTGAATTTGTACTTATTTTCGAAAATGTCTCAGCGCATTTGGAAATTTGATGAATGTGCCGTGGCTGCTGGCATGTTGAGTCGCGGCCACCCAAAATGCGGCAAAAGGCGATGCAAAAACCAAGGGAATTTGGGAACTCTTGCCACATGCACTGGGACTGGGATTACAACTAACATACGAGCAGGCTACCTCCAACGTATGCGCCGACTGGCCCCAGCGTCGCTGATGAGGCGTCGATTTCACAAATCTGGGCATTGAACACTATCGAACACAGATTGATGTTAGTATTGAGTACAGCACTCGCAGCTGAATCTGTATGTTAGCCGAAAAGAAGAAGAAGCAGGAGTAGAGAAGAGTCGAGTTCACTCACCTCTATGGTACGTTCAAAGTATTCAAATGCCAGCGACGTTGTCTTGGCAGCGGCTAGACTATCCACACTCTGGCCATTAATATCGTGCAACTGCTTGCTGACGCTGTCCAGACTGCGATCGATGTCCTCCAGGTCGCTGCGAAACTGCTCGATCTTCTCGAGGCGCTCCAGTGTGGACATTGTGGCGCTGCTATTCGACTCGAAGTGAATGCGCAAATTCTCCAACAACTTCAAAATGCGATCAGTGTCGATTTCGCGAGCGCCCGGTGGCTCCAATACACGCACACGATCGATCAGCAGTTCGGATTGTGTGATTAACGATCTAAATTTATCCATGCACTGATCGCGGAATTTCTCATGCTCGGCAATGGTGCGCTCCACGCCCGAAGATGTGCCCGTTGCGCCCGACTGCTGCTTCGCAAAATAGCCATCGATCTCGCGACGCAGCTGCACAATGTTCTCGAGGAACTGCAGCACGCTCTCCAGCAGCGTGCGATAGTCGTACTTGATGCCATCCAATTTTGCCTTCAGCATGCGCAGATTGTTGATCACCTGCTCGATCTTGGCCAGCGACTGCTGATCCTTGGTCTGTATGCTCAGCGTCGTTTGTATGCGCTGCTGTATCTCCTCCTGGGCGCGCTCTATATCCTGTGTCACGTAGCTCAGCTTCTCGC
The DNA here is from genome assembly GCA_035047625.1 of Drosophila mettleri. Classification (NCBI taxonomy): domain Eukaryota; kingdom Metazoa; phylum Arthropoda; class Insecta; order Diptera; family Drosophilidae; genus Drosophila; species Drosophila mettleri. The sequence goes on from JAWNPI010000103.1 coordinate 11,113,940, forward strand.
GTGTGCCGGTCAGAAGCTGCTTGGAGTCCAAGCTGGATGTGCTGAACACCGGATACAGCTGTGTGTCCACCTGCGTGCTCTTGGCCACAGTCTAAGAGAATGTGAGAAATTATTAACTGAGCGACTCTCTCTCTCTCTCTCGGGACTACGATTCTTTACCTCCTCATTGTCGCTCATGACTTTCTCTAGCAGATATTCTACTTCGCGCTTTTCCGCAATGGTCGTTGTCCAATTTTCCAGACTGCTCGTCACGTCGACTTGCCGCTTACTGAAGCCGTTCAGCGTCTCCTCCACTGCCTGCACCGAGGGCTTCGTCTCGAGATATGGATCCACAATCTACGCAGCGATGTCGTTAAAAATAGCATAAAATAAAATCAGTTTCAATTTTGTTTCTATTTCTCTCTTTCTTGTTTTTCTTTTTGTGATTTTTTTTTTTTTATTTTAGTTTTGCGTTTGCCTCTCCTATAATTTCTCGCTCAAGTGTCTTGACTGACAAGTTGGAAATTTCGTGGAAAGCGCGTGGCACGTGGCACGCATCTGCCAGTGATCAGGGTCTGACGCGTTCTGCCGCGCAAGAGTCCAGGCCAAACCAGACCCGAACCGAACCGAACCGAACCAACATACGTCTCTCTCGCTCGCTCTATCTATAGACAAACAGCGCAAATTGCCTGTTTTTATTTATGGACTCAACTCGACTCGAGGCGTTGGCAGCCAAGCGAATTTTCTAATTTCAAATCTTTGTATGCGGCTGCCGCACTCTGGCGCCCCAGCCACCCCCCTCGCCCTGCGCTGCTTACTTCATGTAAGAGGCAGAGGCAAAATGGCTTGTCGTTTCTAAAATATATGTTTATGGTGTGGCTATAGCCAGCCGAAATCATATTGTTGGAAATTTATGTGCCCTGGCTGGCAGGTACAAAGCAGTTGCTGCACAGCTCGGCTCTGCTCGTTTCGGCTAAGATGCAATCAACTTTTGAATTATACATTTCCCTAGCTCCATATGGATGATACTCTTATTGAACTGTTGATGGAGATCTTAAAGAGCTGCGCGAGAGAGAGAGAGAGAGAGAGAGAAAGAGAGAGACTAGAGATATCTGGGCTAATGCTGTGTTAGCTTTTAAAATATGATTTATGATGCATTAAAATCATTTTTCGTTTAGGGAATTAATAAATAATAATAGAAACTGATCCAAGTTTTTACTCATTGATTATTTATCTAAATTTACCTAACCCCTCGAGTTAGCTATAATACCTGCTTGGGTAAGGGTAAAGACAGGGGATTGGATGGGGGACAGGGCGAGCATAAACAAAGCCAGCGGCCAATGTACTTTGGTTTTTGTTTTGCAAAATTCGCAGAGCGCGATAAAAATAGCAAGCACTGCAGCATGTTGGAGCATATTAGTCTGCTTTGGATCTGTTAGGGGGGCTGACAGGCTAAGAGTTTGCCAGCCGTCAGCAGCTGACATCAGCGGTTAGTCGAATGAAACTCATGCAAAGTTCTGCCCTGACATTAGAGAGAATTCCAGGCAACTATTTATGCTAGTGTTTCGTATATCCACTAAGGATGGCGATACAGACTTTTAGGTTGATGAATCGCTGGCCGGATGACTTGAGGTCCGCATGGGTGGCGGCTATGTTGGCCCATGTGGCCTGTAGGAACTGCAGCTTGTGCTCGTCGGGCGTTTGCAGCAGCTGACGCTGCAAATGATCCAACTGACTAGAGAGCTCGTTGGCCTGCTCGAAGAACTCGATGAGCAGGGAGACGTGGTCGACGCGCTTCAGCACCAGATCCTTCAGCTCAATCCAGTGCTTGTGCAGTGCCTCGGCCTTGGAGTCCACATCGAAGCGCTGCTGCGGGCTGAGCGACTCCAAATGCTGTTTGATGGACTCCAACAGCAGATTAATCAGCTCGCCCTTAATCTGTGCACGAATTACTTTGAGTAAAGGCTTCTACGAGTTTGCTACGACTTAACCTACCTCAAGATCCTGCATGAGCTCGTGATGCTGCAGCAGAAACTGCTTGGCCTGCTGCAGATTGCGACCCATGTTGACGCTCTGCTGCAGCTGCAGCTGGCCGGAGGCACGCAGCCAGGCGAGCAGCTCGTTGTGCTGAGACAGAAATTCGCTGAGTGCTCGCTGAACACGCTGATGGTCCTCGCTGCTGTTCGCACAGATGCCCTCGATATAGGACTTGCGGTTCTCCAGCTCGTCCAGCACACGCTTAATACCCTGCGTCTCGGGCTTGGTGCGACCCACATCGTCCAGTATGCCATAGCCCAGACGCAGCGGCTCCTCGGTGAACGTGCGTACGTCCCGGGATACCTTGGCAAACATGGCATAGCTCTCGGGTGAGTTGGACGGCAGCTTGACATTGGCCAACTCCTGTTCCAGCTTCTCGAGCACACTCAGCGTATGCTCCGCCTTGGCGAAGAAGTCACGCGACTGCTGCAGCCAATGCTCTCGCTGATCCACCAGATCCAGATGCTCAGTGCACATGCTGAGCACGGCATAGGCACGTGCGCAATCCTCATCACCGGCAAAGTAGCCCGGAGCCTGAACCTTCTCCTTGGCGCGCGTAATCTTGAGCGCCCGATCGCGCAGCAGCAGTGCCTGCTGTTTAAACTCTCGATACTTGAGCAGCGTCTGGTTGGCCGAGTGCTCGCACTCGCCCAGGCTGTACATGGTGTTCAGCTCGTACTTGGCCTGCTGCAGAGCGGCCTCCAGCTCGATGAGCTCGCGGCCGAGCAGCTTGAGGGCCAGACACTGCTCCAGCTGTGTTTTGCGCGTCTGCCAGGCCAGCTCCAGGGAGTTGCGACGATCGTGCAACGCCTCCAGCCACTGCTGCACCTGATGCACAGCTCGCGTTGCATCCCGCTTGATGTGCTCCGGTCGTGTGTCCAGTGTCTCGAGCTTCTCCAGCTCTTGCAGCTGCGACAGCAGCTCATTGCCATCCTTGAGCGAGGCCATGACGCCGGTCAGCATGTCGATGCGCAACTGTTTGAATTTGTTGAGGAACTCCTGGACGGCGGCCACCTCGGCGGGCAGCGATGCCTCGTTGCAGGCCATCTCCAGCTGATCCATGCGTCGGAAGCACTGCGTCATCTTGTCGTGAAACTGTGTGCACAGGTGCAATATGTGCTGGCGATCCTGCAGCAGATTCAGTATATCCTGCCAAATGATGTTCAGTGTGTCGGCCATGGCATTGACTAGCTCCGAGCTGATGCGCTTGCTGGCCAGCAATTTGTCGGCCTTTTGCACAAACTCATCCATGGGTCCAGGCAGGTTCTGCAAGTTGTTCAAATTGATTTAGTTTTATATACGAGATTATTTACTAGATTTTAATAGCCACCTGTAGATTACGCAGCGTCTCATCGTGCTCCCTCTGCATGTGCAGCGACTCATCCAGATTGTCGCCGAGCGCTGTTATTTTTGGCTCCAGCTCGACGACTTTAATGTAGATCTTTTCGGGACTCTGCAAATTGGGGTTTCAATGAAAAAGCTATACAAGCAAGCCAAGCCAACTATAAGCTGATGTGAATCCTCAAACTTGGTAAAAACAAAAGAAATAATTCTAACTGGAGATCGCTCGAGTGTTTATCATTCTAAAAGAGTAGAGTAAATTTCTATTCACGAAAGAGAGTTCGACACCCATTTGTTGAGAACTTAACCCTTAGCCTCATAAATGAGCTTACTTTAAATATTATTCAGAGTCACGTTCACGGCCTTCTGCTGCTCAGTCGCATCGAATGCTGCGTTCCCATTCATGAAACTAGTCGTTGTCGTTGTCGTTGTCGTTGTCGTTGACATCGTCGCAGATCTGACTGCGAAACCTGCTTAAGCAGCTTCTAATTTTGGTAGTCGTCGAGTTATCGATGCACAACAACAACAGCAACGACCAGGAGCAGAATAACAACAGCTCCCAACTCTATTGGAGTCTGTGTGTGATTGCAATGAAGGTCAGCATTGACTCTATATGGTAATGGCATCCGTTAGTTTTTCCTGTTGGGATGCGCATGTGTTGATATGTATATGCTCGTTGGAGCACCCAGCCCCCTCTACTCCAGCCGCTCCCCTTGCTGCTGCTCACACATATTTGGCCAGAGTTATGTGGTTCCAGTTTGCTGGCAGAAAAAGTGCCACATAGAGAACATTTCAGCTGTTGCCTGGCTGCCCCCTGACCGACTCCCCGCCACGCGCAGTGAAAGCCGCTCGCTGACATTTATTTTAGGTAGCGTCTGCCCCATCAAATACTTAAGGAACCCATGTGCGTGGGTGTTAATTCGTTTGACAGTCACGACAATCTCTAATGTTTTTATGCTCGTTTTCCAATAGGGCCGACCCCGCGTCTTGGGTTATTGTTATTGTTATTGGTTTTTATGTTTGGCGTCTCTTAACCATATCTGGCGCGGAACGCATCGTTTAGCTGTCTATTAAATTGAACTTTAATTTGTTTGCTGTGGGTCCACAGAGCGCACAGCTGCCGTTCCCAAATGCATACGCTCAAGATCTCAGCCATCTCACTAATGACCGTAATCAATCAATTACAATGAAAACTAATAACCGTGCTATTAGACTGAAATTACAACATTGGCGCCCAGGGGCAGCCAGCCCCAGCTCCAGCTGGACGTGAGTGAGTTTTCAATATGCAAAAATATATGTCTACTACGGCCAGATAGTTGATGTTGATGTCGATGTCGATGTCGATGTTGATGTAACGGGCAACATTACACCAAAATACGAATCACGTCAGAGTCGGCTAACTGAAATGTGAACCATTTATGGCATGACATCACTATAAGCAGCCAGACACCATAACCATATTCATACACAAGTACAAACACAAGCGAGTCTATGATATATTCATATGCGACGCTGCGCACGGCGCTTCATTCATTGCAACATTTTCGTTGAATCATATTTCAGAGTGCCGCACGCAGCGGGCCATTAAAATTACGCGTCTGTGTGTGTGAATGTGTATGACTGTGTGTGTGTGTGTGTGTATTTTGGCCATTTATAAAAGGGAGTTTGGACACCATTTGGCTAAGCTTCGGTAACGAGACGGAAGTCTAAGACGATCATGTCAGTAGGATACAGCGATGATATAATACCCAAGAGCTCCCATGGGCAACTGGGTATGTCCAGCCGTCCGTCTGGCTGTCTAAGTCCACTTCTGAGGCGCTTAGCCACAAACACGTTTTTGGCTTTTAAATTAATACTTTGTGTCAGCGGGCAGAACACGATTTCGATATAAAATTACCTTGACGTGGTTATCGTTTGTATGAAATCATTGCGCGCTTTTATTTTTTATTATTTTTTTTCACTCTTTTATTAGCTCGCAGAGCCCGGCTTTTTGAAAGCCGATGCTGTTTGATGATTTGATTGAGTATCTCGCAAGCTCTGCACGCGTTGCGGCGTGGGCGTTGTCGGATTCTTATTGGAAAATGTTTGCAATTTAAACAATTGCCAATTCGCGACACGCGACTAGCCGCAAATTGAGAGCTGACTGGATCGACTAACTATAGTTAAGTCAAAGTCAAATTTTTGTAACCCACATATTTCATATACATAAACACATACATATATAGAGAGAGTGCGAGAGTGCCTTTGGACCTATCAATTGTATACTTGAACGCTCTACTTAGCCAGCCTCTGCGTTGCATATCAATGAAATTGAGTCCATTAAAAATACATAAATCAATCATTCACTGACCCGCACACACGGCCCATTGCAGAGCATGTAGAAATAAAAATGTGTACAAATGGCCGAATGCTATAAAAACCGCATTAGCATTAGCATTGGCATTAGCGTATTGCGTCTGTGTGAGCCAAACAAAAATCTAGAGATTTAGCAAATACGCGTATGCAAATGATTTGTGCGACATTGTTATTGTTTCTTAAATATACATTTCAATGGATTGCAAAGGGGCACATTGGTTGGAGTGTGAAGAACAAAGGAAGACGATCTAATAATCAGATAGAATCAATTTTTATTTTTTAATAAGTTCCGATATTATAAGAGTCTGCTTAACTCTACTAGATTGATTCATAATTAAATAATTGGCCTTAAGCTGCTCTACAGGGTATATACTCGTCAATCATTTTATGTTTTAATGCCCAAACACTATGCTTTTCAGAAACTATTGTTACTGTAATTTGTAGAGCATCGAGCTGTCAGCTATAGCCGTTCAGCTTGACTTGATTTGTGTCATAAAATATTGTTTTATTTTTTTTCCATTAATTTGCATTGTGTCAGCCTTAATGATCTAACAAAGGTTAGCGCGCGTCGCCTGCGTGTGATGTCAGACTTTCAGGTTCTATTAATACACGTACAATAAACAAAATAAACATCAAATATGTTTCAGTTATTTCTGGGCTGTGTTTGTTTCTCGCACTTGGCCAGTTCCCAGGCAGCAGCAGCAGCAGCTGCGCGCTAAGCGAGAGAGAGAGCTAGAGAGTGTGTGTGTGAGAGAGAGATGAGAGAGAGAGAGAGAGAGAGAGAGAGACGCGCTGCAATCGCATCGCTCCAATCGAATGCAATTTAAATTTCAATTTAATTCGCAACCAGGCGAGAGATAATTTCTATAATTGTTTGTACAAATTGCTAACCACGACTCGCAGCAGCGGCAGCAGTAACGGCCAAAAGCCGCAGTTGTTGTTGCGGCAGCCAGCGCTGACTTTCATTGAACGTTTATCGGTAAATATCAGTTTTCATGTAAACATGCAATACATTTCGCATCTACCCGAAAACCAGAAAACGTGCCTGGTAATTACGGCAGCTGCTCTGCTTCGCAGATAACTTGGCTCGAAAGCTGCCTGGGATGCCTCGGCTGCTTCGGCTGCTGCCGGGGCTGTTGAATTTATGCCGCTGCCTTCGATTATCAATCAGTGCGTGCCAAAACTGTTTTGTCAGCAGCGCTAAGTAGGAGCTGCATTAGCTCCAGCGATAGGCGATAGCCAGCTGCCAAGGAGACCGGTCTGTCCCAACCTAGCCTGGCCTGGCCGCGCTTGCCAACTGGCAACAGCGTCTGCGCATAGAATACATTACTTAACATCTTTTGCTTTTTAACACTGGACATGTTGACAATGTCCAGCGCCACCTCTTGGTCAACGAGGGATGCAGACGCACACAGTGGAATGGTAATCAATGCTGGCTTAATATAGTGTGAAAAGGTGCTCGAGTAAACAATGTAAACTGGCGATAATTACGACTTGAAGCGCTCTTAGAAAGAATTCTTATTAATATTTTAATATCAACTAAAACTCTTAAGTTAGCCAAGATAGATCAAGAGATTTTTCTTTAACTTACAGCTCAGATATAAAATTTAAACAGATAAACGCTAAGAGCTTGTTTAGAATTCGAGCTTCAATTTAAATTAATTATAAAAAGAACAAGTCTAGTGAATATTTTAGTTTATGCAACTTTCTTCTCCAATCAAAAAGTTTATTAGCCAAATGTGTAATAAAAATGAATTTTCTTCGGCTGTTAAAATTGCAATTGGAAATTTTAATGACTCTACTCAGTTGGTTGGCCATGCTGTGACTTTTATGTGTTTGGGCAGATCACTGTGTGTGATCAGTGTGCAGTAAATCACAGTGACAATCGTGACTGGCCGTGATTTTCGGTTGGCCCAGCCCTCGTTGCAAGTGCGAGTGGAATGCGCAGCTTTTCATGCGTAAATTTATGTGCCTGCCAAGCGTCGTAAACATTTCTCTAACCTGGCACACGGCTTTCTTTTGCCAGGCCCGACTTCAGCTGCAGCTCCAGCTTCGCTCCAGCTCTTGCCTCGGCTTCAGCTTCAGCTCTCGTTGAGTGTCCGTGCATTGCGCAGCTGCAGCGTTTCACCCACGCCAGCCCAGAGCGACGGCACATAACTTAGACTCACACAGCCTCACACTCAAGACGCATGTGTGTGAGTGTGTGTGTGTGTGTGTGTGTGTGTGCTGCTCATATGTCTGCACAATTTATGAGTGAAAAGCTGCGACTTTTACAAATGAAATTGCCATAAATTCAATTAGTGGCGCTGCCCTGGTCCATAGCTGCGCTTCAATTGCAAATCAGAGCGAATCAACAATAGATCTCAAGTATCTTCAGCCGCATAAAGCAGGTCGCCTTTGCGCACCAATTCCTCCCACATACCTTGTTTATATACATATACTTATGGCCATCAAATGGTCTTAGCCAATGCTAATGCCAAATTAATTTCGCGCATTAGTTCCAATTATGGAGCAACTGGAGGCGTCCGCACGCCTGGCACGCTTCAGAGAACCATTTATTTAGAGTAAGGCGAAATGGAATACGTAAATATAAAGGCCCCCTTTGAAGTATTTTCTGGTGCTCTGCTCGGTTGGCTTCTTAATTGGCTGCTGTCCATTTTTGACCGGCCCATGGAATTTGCTTGGGCAACAAACTAAACAAATCTAAAGCTACAAAACTGCACCAATTGTAAATATTTTCTTATAGAAATGTTTTCATTTGGAGCATGAAAACTACACGAACAACAAACATTGCTCGCAAGATAATAAACTTTTGCGTAAATTTCTTAAAGCCATTCAGATTGATGCGTTGCCCAAGAGTTACATGTGTCGAGTAAATGAAATTTCATTGGCCATGAGTTGGGCGGGCCATCATTTAGATGGCAGATACGTGGCAAAAGATGCTGATTTAGATGGAAGCATTAAATGTAAATCATGTCGATGAGTTACGAGACTCGAACCCTCGTGGCTAACAGCTTTTCTAAATGGCTAAAAATGGCCAATAGAAGAGTTTCAACAAAAGAGCCAGCAGTTGCTGTCTTATCATAACAATTGCCATCACATTGTTTGTATGACAGAAATTGGCTTTTCAAATATTCAGCAGAGCACAGCACAGCACAGCTGCCTCTCGACAGCAAAGTTTGTGCTCAACAAACGCAATCAAACTTGAGCAAACTTGAGCCAAAAGAAAGAGTTAAATATTTATCTGTAACTGAAACTTTGACATATGCATAAGTACTCGAACTCATTAACATAGTTATGTACGTAGCTGGAAAAGTTATGGTTGCCCCAATCTCTTCACAGACTATCCATAACTTTAGATGTGCTTCCGTTCCCCCCAACGCTTCCTTTCAGCATAACAATAACAAACATAACAATAACAAAAAAAAAAAAATAAAAAATAAACCAACTGAGCTCATCGAAATGTATCTTTAAGCTATATGCCACGCCTATTGTTATAGCTGGCGTACTCGCATGTATCGACACACACATCTGTTTGCTTTTTTTTGGAATTTTATTTTGACTTTGTTCTCGAAGTGAGCTAATTTGTTTACCTGCCCGCTGAATAGAAATATGTTGTGTTTTTTTCAACACTTAGCGAGTGAGCGCTGCAACAGGTAAGTCCTCGACAAATCAATTTAACTGTTGCCAACGTGTGGGTGACTGGGGCTAGAACTCTTATTTAACATATTGTTTTCATTTCGTGGAAATGTTCGAAAGTTTTTGCCAAAATATGAAAACGTGCTGAAAATCGCTTAACCAACTGCTCCCCCACTGACTCATGCGCTTGTGTAAATCAAATCAAATGCTAAACACATGGGGCGAGCAGCCCATTCAAATTGTTGTCGAGAAAAAAAAAAGTGGCACAAAGTGGCCAACAAAAATTTCAATGAGTTTTTGCCAAACGAGTTGAATGAACAACCCAAAAAATAAAATCACAAAAAATATATATACGCCCGTGGCATAAAACTTTTGGCGTCTTCTATAATTATTGAACGTTGTCTGGCGCATAAAACTCTCCAAACTCAAGTTCAGGCCGCAGATTTTTGGCTCAATTTTCGCTACGCTTGCGAGGCCCTAAAGTATCTCATTGACTTCATGTTGTTAGTGGTCTTCTGCTGGGTTACCCGTTTTCACTTTGTGTAGCACTCATTTTTTTGTTGCTTATATATAATATTTTATGTTCTTTTGGGCGCGCAGGTAGCAGCTGCGCCTAATTGCCAAAGTCTCTTGCAGATACATTTCTTTTGTCACGTTAGAACGCGCACGTTCGCTCCGCTGATGTCAGACAACCTTGAACCCTTTTGTTTTAGTTTCAAATACATGCAGAGTGAGAAAGAGTGACAAAAAAAAAAAACAGACAGAGAGAGAGAGGGAGACAAAAACAGAGGCATAAGTAAATAAACATATATGAGTGCTATCAACAACTTTTGCTTTCGTTGTGAGGCGCTCAATGTGCTAATTGGCACGGAAATTATATTAAAGCCGGTTTTAAACCAATCAAACAACCAGTTTTTGGTCTTAGTCGAAATAAAAGTCAAATAGTTGAGTTGTATTTTGATTATTTCTGATTTGTAGTGGAGTTTTTTTATAAGCCTCCTCAAGGAAGGTAGAGTATTGAAGGTATATTAACTGTGTGTTTGCATTGAAACATTTGCAAGAAATAAATAAAAATAAGAATAAAATAAAAAAAAATATTGGAGGGAAGTTAAAGAAATAAGCTAGAGGAAAAAGGGAGTGAAAGAAATAATGCGTGATTGAGAGTGAGAGGAAAGACTAAGAAGAAAGATTGGGAGGATAGACTGAGAGGAAAAACTAAAAGCGAAAGAAGGCCTTAAAACAAAAGATTTAGAGGTTAAAAAAAAAATACATAAAAGAAAAAAAGAGACAGGGAGAATAATAACTGAAAAGTTAAAAACAAAATAAATCCTACAACAAATTGAATGATGCAAGGAATATCAACTTTAAAGCACAAATTTAATAAAAGCAATATAGGACAGAAAAAAGAGAAATTTAGAAAAAAACAAAAATGAAGATGGAGCAAAAGTCATATCAGTTATGCTTAAACAAACATCTCTCTGGACTGCAAACTAGTATATATCATAGTAGAAAACATGAACATGGATATCTTTACGCTTTTGAGCAATAAACTATGCTGATATCTTATTTATATAGCCCACTGAGATCTGTGTGCTTGCGAGGAGTAGGACTAGGACCAACATCTACATCTACATATTTGCCCTTTTGACTTAACGGCCAAGTGTAGCTGCATAAATTGCAGCGTTTGCTACTTGAAGACATAGTTATCTATTGGTATCTGCAACTATGTTCATGTTGCAACAGTCACAACATGAACAACAACAACAACAACAACAACAACAACAACTCACTTGCAAGAGCGCTATCACCAGCTGTATGGGTCCACAGCGTACGACAACGGTGCCAATTGTGGTGGCACGCAGAGAGGAGGATGTCGTTGCCTGGCTTGGCGTTGGCGACGATGATGACATTGTTGCTGAATAATTGAAGGCGTCTAGCTGCGACTGTGACTGCGAGTGCGACTGTGGCTGTAGCTGGAGCTGGCGATTCGAGGAGCTGGCCGAGTACAGTGAAGACATCGATGAGTCTAACGTTTGACGACGTTCCATGTTGTGGCCGTTGCGCTGTCTGTCTCAGCTCTGCTATTTGTGTGTGAGTGTATGTTGAGTGTTGTTGTCGGCTTAGTGGCTACGTGTTGTCTTCTGTGTAGGCGTGGGCGTCGTTTAATCTTTCCCGTTTAGTTTTCTTTTGTTTTCTATTTTCTATACAGATACATATATTTGTTATTGCGCGCGTCTCTCGCTTAGATCTTGTGCATTTTGTGTGTTTGTTTTATTTTTCTCTAAATGAAATATGTTGAAGTTAAGTTAGTTGCGGGGTTTTGTTTGTTTGGTTCGTTGTTCGTTTTCGCGAATTTCCTCGAGTTATTCGTTTGTCGCGCTCGCTATCAATGCTCGCGATCATCTGACGGCCCCCCAACAGATAGAATACGCTCAGAGCGAAGAACTATGGCAAATAAATCGAAAATGACTTCATGCCTCGCGCTGCCTGTTTATTATTGTGTGCTAAGCACAACAATTTCTACATATAAATACACATATATATATATACAATACTTATATACCTATACTGGTGTATTTTGCATATGCGCCCGAGCAAATTTTTTGCGCTGCCTTTGATGCGTGCGCCGCACCGATCTTTGCTCGGCCCGATGACAATGCTCAATTTGCGCTATTTTTGAAAATCAAACTAAAGCGTAGAACTACGCGCATATTGAGTAATTCTCAGTTGCTCTGTTTGAATAGCCCACATTTGGCGGATGTGCGTCAGGCTAATCATTGCTGCTGTATCGTATCTGCGAGATACTAAGATACAATCGCACACATGTGCCAAGATTGTTGCAGCGTCTGAAAATGTTAACCTTTTGGCTGTTGGCTGTGCCTTTGCTCCGTTCGACGCTTGGGCTGCTCAATCAATTGCAACTGTTTCGGGCTGGCAGAAATTATGGCAGCTTTCATTTATTTTTGAAATATTACGCATACGCAACGTGAGCTGCTGGCCGCCCTGTGTGTGCGCCCGGCTGTGGCATTAGGTAATTTCTTTTCTGTTTCTTGATTTTTATGGCCAGCACAGTTGAAGCGATTTTCATATGAGGCAACGTAAATGATTTTAATTGTACTTTTCTAAAAATAAACAGGCACTATAAAAATTCTTCACACACAGAGCGACAGAGGTGGGAGAGCAGATGCCTGGAAATGGGGCGTGGCTGGCACAATTTGGCTGCCTGACTGCCTGACTGCCTGTTGCTGGCGAATTCCCCGACAAATGTCAATTTCAACTGACAGCCCCAAAAAACTAGTCAACGAAATGATATTTATTTGTCGTGTCTTTTATTTTTTGCATTTCGCTTGTCTTCTGATTTGACGACGGCCAACAACAATAACTGAATTAGAACACAATTTGTGCCCCAACAGCGATATATATATAAATATATATATATATATATATATACATATATATTTCTGTTTGTTATTTCTCTTGTATGAAATATAATTTATATAGCATTCAATGTCATTAGTTGTTAATTTATTGCGAGCGTCAAAAATTCATTTACATTTCGATGCCAAATTTACATTATTTTTAAAACTTTATTCGCAACATTTTTTTCGTTGAGAAAAATATAGAGAACAGACGGATTGATGAGCAATTAGATTGAAAAGAAACGCGCGCGCCGCGTGCCCCACAACCGAACGACGCGAACTTCGAACAAGACTGAGCAGCTCAACCAGACAACGACGACGGCAGCGGCTGCCGCCAGATCGCCGCGAGATCGGTTCGAGTGTGAGTGCCAAAACGGGGGAGCCCGGCACATAACCGATTCGCTCAACTCTTGTGCTCTCAAACGACGCGATTGAGCTGCAGCTCGGACGCCGGCTCGGTTGCCGGCCGGGGCGCGAGAGCGGGTGGCGCAAGAGTGGGAGGCGGTGACGACATAAATAAACAAGTGCTCTTGGCATTCGTTGTGTCGTTAATTCATGATTTCAATTTTTAATGCCCTGCGCCGGCAACAACTGCAACAATGTGCTCAAGCAGAGCTTGTACTTTAATAACAGACACAAGCGAAGAGGCAACAACAACAGCAACAACAACAACATCAACAACCTGACTGCATCGTGTCTTAATAGAATGCAACAGGCGGCCGCCCGCATTCACAGCCAACCCGCTGCTCCCTCTTCCCCTCCATAGTGCGGTCTTACGCTACTTGAGCGTTCAAAATGCGTGTGGGGCAGGCACTGCTCGAGAGCTGACCAAGACAAGCTGTGGCAGAGAGATGCAGAGAGGGGGAGAGAGTTCGGCTAGTTCGTGCCGTTCGTGTTGCTGCATCCAATCAACGTATTCTGTTATTATTTTGCAGCCTATCAACGGCACCAAAAAAAATTTATTGAATTATATATTCCGGCCAGCTTTGCTCAGCCGTCACGAGCAGCCGCAATTTTATTTGATTGCTACATGGCGCTAGCCTACAGATGAGCCAAGGGGGACTACCCCTAGTTATGTGCAGCTCATAAGAACTTTGATCTAAAAATCCCAAGCTGTGGTCGCCCCACCTCCTCCCTCTATCGCTAATATATTATTTATGCTTATTTTATTGAGATTAATGAGACACTTAAGTAGTTGGCTTGAATGCATATATGAGTATGTGTGTGTGTGTGTGTGTGCGACACCCTTGTGACAGCTCGCACACATTAATTAAAATCACTTAAAAAGCATTTGATAAACATTTATGAACAGCCCAGGTCGAGGCAATTCTTGTGGGCTGTAATTTAACCGCTTGGCTTCACCAGGGTTAAGCGTTGGCTTTTCCAGCTGCAGCCAAAAACTATGCAACAATTAATTATATCTAAAATGCATTATTTCGATGAACAAAAAATATATATATTTTTTTAACTAATTCTGTGACTTATTTGTGACTAAAAAAAGTGGTTTAAAAATGTGTAAACATTAATTTATAGCTAAAAAGTAAAGTTCAGATTTTTGCGAAATTAATTTTTGTGCAATTAAATCGTTGGCAATAAAAAATTAATTAAAAATATTTGCTAAAAGTTTCAATTGGAATTCTCTAATTGTCGCAGGCAAAACAAACTAAATTAGTTAATTAGGCTAGTTTCATAATTTAAATAAATACAATTAAAAACATGCGATGCTCTTAAATAGTAATAAAAACGAAAACATTCGTTTAGCTCATGAGCTAAAATAGCAGAAATAAAATTAGACATAAAATGAAAAATAAAATATTAAAAATGCCAGCGAAAATTGGTTTTTGGCAAGAATGGGAATAAAACAAATAAATTGCAAAGAACAAAGCGTAGCAAAGGCAAATGGCGCGTCTTAATTAGGCGGGTTCTCGCGGGGCAGGGAGTGGGACGAGTTGGAATCTCTCAGAGAAATCCCTTGATCGTTTGCTTCGTTATGTTCTCGTAGTATTTGCTGCGGCGCCACGATGCTGGCGGCGTCTGCTGCGCATTGTCAGCCGTGGCAGCGCACTGGGCACTCACCTCCGGCGTGACGGCCGTGGAGACACTGGGCAGCAGCTCGGTGCTGATGTGGGCGGCGTCCAGGCCGTAGGCCTCTAATTCGATGTCCGATTCGATGGGCTGGGCTAGCAGCTGATGCTGCAGCTGCTGCTCTTCGGGCGTGGGCGTTACGCTCTGGCTATGCAGCTCGGCCACACCCACCACGCTGTCCTGATCGTCGGACTTGAGGGGCTGCTGGGCGGAGAAGTAGCTCAGCTCGGAGCTCTCAAAGGACATGTTGACTGGCGACTGCGGCAGCTCGGGTATTTCAAAGTTGCTCAGCGTCGAGTCGTCCGCCTCGTCAAAGGAGTTCTTAGCGGAACCAATGTAGGAGCTGGTGCGACCTGAGGCCGTTTGAAAGGATGACGAATGCGAATTGGGCGTAAAATTGCCCTCGGAGGCCGTGGCAAAAGATTCATCTTCCGTTGAACGCGATTGCCAGTCCTGCATGCATCGAATGAAAACCAAATGAAAGAGTCCCCAGACATAAGCGAAAGCAGCAACAGCAGCAGCAGAAGCAGCTGCCTCTGTCACTTACCTCGTTGTTCATGCCCAGCTTTTTGTGTGTGGCACTCGACAAATCCAGCTCGGCGCCGCTGCAGTCTCGTATGACCGCATCCAAGGACTCGGCCACCTCGGCAATGGCGCTCAGCTTGTGCGAGATGGCAGCACAGGCCAGGTCATTGCTGCCCGTCGGCGTCACAGTCAGCGTGGCTGGCGTTTCCACATGAATGGACTCGCTGCCTGCGCTGCCTGCGCTGCCAGCGCTGCTGTTGCGCCCGCTGTCGTGCATCGGACTCGGACTGTTGTCCAGCGGCAGCTCATCCGGCACAACGCTGTAATCACATGAAAACAAATTGGGTTTACTCAGCTGTTGCTGCTGCTGCTGCTGCTGCACCGCATCGACTGTCGAGTCCACTGAGGCGGTGCGTGAGTGCAAGGGTGAGGGCTCATCGGTGTCCGTGTAGTCGCTCTGCGGGTATGTTTCGCTGTCGTTGCGTATCAGTGCCTTAATCTTGTCCAGGCTGCTCTGGCCAGGCTGCACTGGCGCTACATCTTCTTCTTCTTCTTCCTCCTCTTCTAAGGCATCTTCGACTATGATATCGCGCTCTATGGAAGCCTTGGCTATCTTGGTTTTCACACTAGAAGTGCTCGCCGTCTCGTCGTCATCTTCATCATCTTCGTACTTTGGCTCATCCTGTTCCGTATCGTCGCTGCTCAAATCTGGCAATTGGCTGCTCAGATTAATGGCATCCAGCAGACGGGAGAGCTCCTGTGTGGAGGCGCTCAGCGGCTGCTCAAGGCCATTGCTCAAGTCTTCCTCCTCAGAGGCCAAGGGCGCGTTGGTCGTTTGATTCTGATCCATCGACTCCTCAGTGGGTGCCTCGTCGACCACAATTGTGGGCACTTCATTGGCTTTGGACTTGCCAAAGATGTTTCGAAATCTGGCAAACATTTTCGTTTCTGTTGCTTGGCGCCTCCTAGTTTGACGCAATAGCTAAACACGCGTTTGGCTCCGCGCCAGCCGGGCAAATGTCAATTGCGATAAGTACTCAACTGGTCAGGATCGGCCACAATCGGAAGCGAGGGGCGCAGTAATTATGCACGCACTTCTATTTTGGGCACACGTATAAAGGAAAGTTCCACTTTGACCCACTTGTTGACTGTTGACGCACACGCGTTCACTTTTTCCAGCTAAAGATATCCACGATCTATATATACTGAATATACGATTGCCGGCTGCTTCATTCAGTTGACAGCTTGACAAGTTGCCTCGCTATATGTATTTATGAATATTCCCGACGACTAAGATGCTTCCCGTCGAGCATCTGACGCTCCGCGCTGGATCACGCACCGAAATAGACTGTTGTGTGGCCCAGCAAAAGCAAAAATTCTGTATAGTTGGCGGCACTTTTCGCTGAGTTGATTTGCTTTAGTTTTGTCAGCTTTTATTTTAGTTTTATCTGAACAAATCATTAGGCAGACATTTGAGTGGTTTTCGTCTTTGAGTGGTTTTTTCCTTTCTCTCTCTCTCCCACTCGCTCTTTGCACTCACACCACAGCCTGGACTGGAAAATGTTTAGAGATTGTAGTCTTACTAACCTTTTGCCTGTGAGCGCGTCCAGCACGAAGGGCTCCTTCAGGCGCTTCTTGAGCAGCCGGCCCAGCCGCACCATGCGACCCACCTCAACCAGCAGCTGCTCTCGCGCCAACAGGTGGCGCTGCAAGCGAGCGCCAAGGCCGTCAGCAGGCGAGAGCTCTGGTGAGGCTTCGGCATCGCTGCTAATGCCGCTGCTGCTGCGATTGTGCTGCTGACGCTGCTCCTGCAACTGGTTGGCCAGCTCGTGTGTGAGCAGCGGGCGCAGATCTCGCAGTTGCCTGTAGTAGGCTTCCACGCTGCGATGAAAGACGGCGGAGACGCGCAGCCGGGTCATCTGCTCCTGGGCAATGGACTGCAGACTGTGCCAGGTGCGCTGCAGCTGCAGCAGAAACTGCTCTGGCTCCGACTGTTCCAGCTTGCAGCAGAGGCGCAGCGTTTGCGAGGCCTCGAGCAGCTGACAGCCATAGTTGAAAATGCTCTGCAAAGGGAAGAGTGGCGGAAGGCGTTAAAAATTGCACACAAACTGGAAGGCCAAATAAATGCAGATCTCTCTCTGTCCATCTCCCTCTCTCTCCCTCGGTCGCTCGGTTGCTATCGCTTGTAGTGGCTGAAAACTCACCCGTCCGGTTTCCTCGAACCCCTGCAGCTCGTCCTTCTGCAGCTGAATCTCGTGTATGTTGCAGCCGACATGGGAGTGACAGCGCAACAGCACCGCGTACAGCTCGTTTAGCCACTGGAGAGCACAGCGCACCTCCTGTTCGTAGCCGTGAATGTGGGTCACCTGCTCCAAGGTGAGCCGCTGCAGCGCCAGCCTCTGTCCGCACAGCTGCCGGCGCTCGCGGCTCGCGTCGATCTGCCGCCGCAGCTGCGCAATGTCGTTGCTGTAGTCCAGCTGGAGGTCACGGCCCAAGGCGTCTTTCACCGGCATTGCCAACATGTCGCTCAGCTTCTCGCCCTCGCGCACAAGTTCGCGTTCGATGTTGCCTGCGCGTGTGGGGAAATTGTGATCAGCGTTTGACTCAAACAGTTGCAACCGATTGTCGTAAGCGCAGCGAATGCTATCAAACTTGTTGTGCTTGATGGAGTTGCAGGCAACAGATAAGATAAGAAAAGCTTTGCTCGGTCAGAAGTATGTATATGCATATATGCAGTATGAGCAGATAGGCAAACTTATCTTTGATAGTCTTTAGATGATGTTGAAATGCTAATTTCTTATGTGCTGCCTTATCTATATGGGTCAGGTGAGTGATATATTTTATATAACTGATAGTTTCTACAGTGTCAATTCAAGCAAATGACTTGAAATTTATTATGAATTCTTGGCAAAGGAGATTGTGGAGTGAAGCAAACCAAATAAAAATCGAAAAGTACATTTTTAAACTATCTCCAGTTGTAAATATATATACATATATTTAGTCTGTCAGTTGGAGTATTTGTAACAGCTACTCATTTACATCAAGCTAGACATTTTACGGACTTTCACTTGGTAGCTGCGGCCATAAAATAGTTACGATTGCACATAAAACGGAGTTGGAGGTCAGGTCTGCAGCAAGACTTACCCAGGAGCTGTTGACTGGTCTTAAGCTGCATCAGCATGGCTTCTGCTTGTTGGGCACTCAGCTCGCTGGGCTCGGCATCGGCTGCCTGGTTGGCTATAAGCAGCTGCTCCTCGAATTGCTCCAGCAAGCGATGGAAGCGCAGCGCCGTCATTAGCACCTTGCGCCGTCGTTCCAGGCGCTCGGCAAACGAACGACACACAAACTGCATGAAATCGCGCTGCGAGAGCAGATCCTGGCATGTGGCGGTGGCACGCTCCTTGGCGAACTGCTCCACTTTGTAGAGCAGCTCGGCATAGCAGCCGTAGGTGTCGCGGCACTCCAGCTCCAGCTGGTCGTGTGCCGCACGCAGCGTTTCGGAGGCGCGCACATCGCTGCCAACGCTGCGCTGGCGGCTGAGCAGCTGCTCGGCCTGGTTCAGAATCCAGTTGGTGACAAAGGCCACGCCCTCGGCCAGAGTGCAGAGCTCGCGTGCCTCACGCAGCGCACGCAACAGCTCCAGCCAAGCGGTGCGTATCGCCGTCTGCTTCTTCTCGATTTCATTCAGCCGCAGCTCGATGCGGGCTCGCTCGCAGTTCAGGTCGGGCGGCAGCAGCGGCTTGGCAGGGCAAAGGGCGTTGCCACTTGCTGCTGGTGTGCTCGAGCTGGCCGCAGCAGGTGCGGCATGTGGCGTTGTCGTCGTTTGTGTCTCGTAAACCTCGTTGAAGCGCGCCAAGATCGCATTACCTGCAGTGAAAGAGAAATGTGCATGAAAAAGGGCTCAAGTTTCAATGAAAATCTGTTTATTAGCCGAGCGTTTGCCTAGTTAACACAACTTTTCTATTTGCTTACGCCTCATGTAAAAAGTGAAAAGCTGCGCTCGCAATCGTGTGCCAGTTTCGTTGCGCATCAACGCAGATATCACAACAAAAAACAAAACAAAGCTAAACAAAATAAAAGCTGCCTAAGTGAAGGGTCACGATACGTGGAACATAGCAGTCACCCACACGCCAACAACAACAATGACATGAGCATCAAGTTGTGCGGTTTATGCGGTATTCTCCATTTGTTCAGCACTCGTCAAAGACACAGCACAACAAAGCTCCATTCAGGGTTCACAGCTCTGCGACTAGGTGTCAACTAGCTGCATCGGAAGTATTTGAACTTTAGCTGTGTTTGTGAAATCAACAAAATTATTTAAATATAGAATATAAATATGTATGATCTAAGGCCACGCCATGTGACTAAATCGGTCAAACTAATTTTACGTAAATATTTAAATAAATAGAGTGTGAAAATAAATACTCTTTTGACATTTAAAATATACGAATTTTGACAGCATGAAGACTGCATACCATTCGTGAGGGATTGACGGCAATATTTAATTAATTTAAATATAGAGTTTTATATATATCGAGTTTTTATATAGATTTAATAAGAAACGAGCATATCCACTAAATTTTAATCATATAAAGAGAAAGAAGCATTTCTTAAGAGAATTAATGAGAGAGAAGACGAGGCGGCTTTTCGGTAAATTTGAAAATATTCTTTGACAAATAAAAATTCCCTAATAATCTGAATTTTATATCAAAAAATTAATTCAGCAAGTCAGCTGTAATCCGATTTTGACTATCATATAATTTTGATATCTTAAGAAGGCCAATAAATTTTAAAGCGTTTTGTACATAAATTAATAACTATGATTTGTAGCAAGCATGACTTATCCCGTTTGCATTAAGCACATGACCTTTTAGTATTAGTTACCCTTCAACATTATTCCTACAGTTTTTCTACTCATTCTCTCATACTGCTACTCTTACTTAACATATTTATGCTAATTTCTTGGATTATTTTTCTAATTTCTAACACTTACAATAGCTTGAAGAAATTTCTCGTTTGCCGTGTGAAAAGCTAAAATGGGCTTTTAAAATCAAATGAAAATGAGACAATAGAAAACTATTCAAGACAATTTATCTGGATTTTCTGTGTTTTCACTTATGTCTTCATCAGATGACTAAGAAGCTTTTCAGTGGGAACTGAGAAATTGTATAAAAGGCGCATTTAAAATGCATAAAAAGTGTAATTAAGCCTTGGCTGAAGTTTTAATTTGGTTATATTTAAAGCAAACCCAGACAAAAGCACTTTCTAGCTCACGCACGTTTTCAAGATCACAAAATCAATTTCAATGTTAATCAGTGTAATAAAAACTCAACCCACAAAAAGCCAAAAAACAAGTTTGCCAAACATTTTCATTTCTAATTGAAACACACACAAAACTTATGTACTCTGGTTGCTGTGGCTGTGGCTGTGGCTGTGGCTGTAGACTGTTGTTGTTGTTGTTGTTTTTGTGGATTACTTGTCACATTTGCTGTCTGTTAACTCGTTTCGCTTGCCGTTGTCGTCGGCGGCGAGGCTGTTCATTGAAATTATGTAAATTGTTTCGCTCACCACGCAAAACCAAAGACTCAGGCAACGAACTTGCCGCAGCTTACGGCCACGGCTAAGGGCTGCTTCGCTTACCCATCTCTATGGCCGCCTCAATGCTGCGCTGCACGTGCGTATGCAGCTGAGCGCACTTCTTAAGCTCGACATCCGCTTCCGCTGGCCGCAGCGACTTCAGCAGCGTCAACAGCTGCTCCATGCCGGCCAAAGTCTGCGCGTGGGTCTTGCTGAACTCATCTATGGACTGCGTGTAAGAGTATTGGTTAGTTGACATTCTCTGCTTTGTGAGGCTTGCTGGCTGGCGCTTACCTTGCGCTGCTGCAGCCACAGATCATAATTGAATTGCAGCGTGCCGCCCAGCTCCTCGGGCAGTTGGTGCAGCTCTATGAACTTGGCCAGGCGTGCCTTCGATAGCACCAGAGGCTGTGGAACAAGGAACGGCTTATGGGCTGTGCGCCTCATTTGCATATGTGGCTTACCTCGCCCTTCGTCTGCGACTTGGCGCAAGGCTCCACGTGCTTCTCCCAGAAGCCCTCCGCTCTGACTAGATAAACATCGACGCTGATGTCGCCGCCAAAGAGCGCATAAATTTGCCGCACGTGCTGCCTGGATATGCGCGAGCTGATCTCCTGGGCGTTGACAATGACGCTCACCCCATTCTGTAATACGGACGCGCTGCACGAGAGAGAGAGAGAGAGGGCGATCGAGATAGTGAGTGAGTGAGAGGGGCGTGGAGGTAGTTTACAAACTATTCATTAGGCATTTCATAGAAATCTCGTTTAGCTGTTGATTAACTTGAGCTGAAACTGACTCCGACCTAATGCCAGTTGATTGATCACATAAATATCTTAGGCCAGATTTAATTTGATTTCTTGTTTTTATTGCGGCTCCAAAGAGATACAAATTTCGATATAGTCGGATGATCTATCTTTGACATATCTTCAGATTCAGCCTGCGGCAGGCCTTTCGCTTTGATCTGACTATAAAAAGCCAAGAACTTCATAAGATGGGCATTAGCATATCGGGGCGTGGAGAATTGCAGAGAACTAATGAAAAGATTTTGATATGGAGCCCAAATCATCTGCGTGCCATTTGCATACTTGGTCTATGCTAATTAGTTCGATTAGCGGCCTGATTCGGCTGCGAGACACCTGGCGAAGACTCACCTGAGCGAACGCTTGAGATAGTCGAGCGTCAGTTGCAGGCAACGGCGGTTCCACAATTGTTGATCATTGAATGCATTCACAATGAATATGATTCGTCCGTCCCGATCGTAGCCGCCGCACAGATACGCGCTGCGCATCTGCAGCGCATTCAAGACGTCCTCCTCCATGAGTTGGCCGTAAAGAACTCTTTAATTGTGCGGGCTTTCAGCTTTCAGAAGACGTCATTTCTATTAACGGGCCAAAGGAAAAACACAAAGCAGCCAAGTTAAAACTGTATAAAGGGGCAAAAACTTGTACATATGACTATTTGTTTTTTATTTTTCTTTTTCATCGGGACGGCCTATTCTTCTGCCTGTTGTTATTGTTGTTGTTGAAAATTAATACGAGTCACAGTTAATGTTGTTGCTGCTGCTGCCGCTGCTGCCGCTGCTGCACAATGCATTTCCAATGCCGTTGTGGAACACGTTTGACAAGTCGCAGACTGAAGCTGAAGACTGAGCTGAAGACTGGAACTGCACACATGATTTTCACTATTTTCATGTTAGTTTAAGAGCTGACTGGGCTGCCCGGGCTGCCCGGACTGCCAGCGCTGCCCGTTTTGCCTGCTAGCCATTTGTTTTTGTTTGCGACTAATGGAAAATACCAATTTTCCATATACCCTGTACATTTTTAGACGTCGCCCGAGGAGGTTGAGCAGCCAGTGGAGTTGATTAAGTTGTCTCAAATTTATATACATTTTTCTTCACTCTACATATATATATATATGGAGCATCTCAAACTAATGGAAACTCACTTTCGACCTTCGCCTACACCCCACCTTAGACCTATGTACAGGGTAGCCGCTGTTGGCGCAGTCTCGTTTGGAGCATTGCCATTTGCGTTTTTTATTTTTGAAAATTACTTGACACAAATTGTAGGCAACGAGGTAGGCCGCTAAACTTTTTCTATGCCAGGCCGAACGGCAGCTGCAGTTTTGGCTTAATTTGTTGCTGGCTGATAAGAGGCGTGGCGCACACACACACACGCATACACATAGGCCCATAATCTTTCACTTGTGGAGAAATCCTGTTTCAGTTTGGCCAGCTCGTTGTCTATCTTACAGTTATGCGTTAAGTGAGTCTAAAACTTGCTCCGATTTATGGCCAAGAATTTTCAATGCGGCCCGTGGGCAATTTGCACCAGTTGCCAACCTGTTGCCAGCAATATAATTGTCAAGACTAGCGGTTATGGCTCGCTGCCTCTTCCGCATCGAATTACAATTAACAACAACAGAGGCAGCAAAAATTGCAGCGGCAACAACTTCGACACAAACTTCCAGCAGCAACATGAATTTCAAGTTTCAAATGTCAGATTCAAATTGAATAATTCGCAGTGGCAAAAAGTAGCAACGCGGCAAAAATTCACAAAATAAAAAAAAAATAAAAATAACGAAGTAATTTAGAAAGAGCCAAATAGACAGACAGACAGACAGACAGCGGGGCGCAGAGAGAGGGCTGAGTAGGCCCTGCTGGGCATTTATTGCCCCGCTTTTGTTTGGGGCACACCTTAGCAGGCGGTTTTTAGGCCTTGCGGCAAGTTAAAAACGCTACTAAAATAGACAGAGGACAGAGAAAGAGCAAACAAAAACAAATGAGAAACCGTTTTGTGGCATTTGCTTAAACTTTCTTAAGAACTCTTTTACTTTGTTTTTAAGATATGGCGATAAGATCTATGCGGGCCAAGCGAAAATGAGCGACGTCTCAGTTTGAGCTGTTAAATTAATTGAAAAGTTCAACTGGCAGCAGCAGCAGCAGCAGCAGCCGCAGCAACGGCAACACGAAACCCATTAGCATTTCGACCAAAAAATTTGTTTTAACAGCTGACAAATGTTCTTGGCTTTTGGCTTCATTACAATTTTGTTGTAATTAATTATTTTGCTTTTCGACTTTTTTACGCGGCACTCAAATTGTAATTTGACATTAAATTCCATTTAAGCGATTTTTTCTTTTTGTTTTTTGTTTTGTGGCACATTTCGAGTTATTGACTTTCAAAATTGCACTTGCTCCGCTGCTGGAGTGGCCCGGGTAAACCCGTAATAATGCCCGTGCCCCCACCCGTAGTCGTACCCGTCACTAATCTCTCTGCCGTCCGCGAGTCGCTCGTGTGCGTTCGCCAACAGCTCGCGCGCTCAACTGAAAGTTCGTTTTGCAGCTTTGTTCGCTGCTCGGCGCCTGCGCTGCGCGCTCTGCAACCCGGTTCGAGTCTGCGCTTCAGTTTGAGTTGCAAGCGTTTGTTCGCTCTGGTTCTGGCTCTGGCTCTGGCCCTTGGCCCCCGGGCGTTGCGTGTCGGGTCGACTCAGCTGTTTTTTACTCGCCTCTCGCTTGCATATCAATTGGATAGATGCCGATCGCCTTTTTTTCTCTTTTTACTGCACATGGAAACCTGTTCACAGGCGAAGCAAAGCTGAGTTTGCTGCGCTGTCTGCTAAATTAAAAGCAAAACATGCGTTTGGTCTGCTGCAGTTGATATCGAAGTGTGTGCACTTGCATAAGTTTCTTCCCAGCGGGTATATTAGCTAAGGAGTTCATTTCGCTTAAATGAACATTTATTGTAGATAACTTTTAATTAAATAATATTTTAATAATTCTACACTAAATTATAATTCAACTTGAAGCATAGTTCCATTATCATTCAATCAAACCATTTATTTCCAAACTGCTATGGCAAATAGCTAATCTTAATCTGCCATTCGTCATCTCTGGCATGGTTAGCGTATGCCATTGTCTTAATGCCCCAATGCTGATCTGTTGTTTCTCTTGCTGTTTTATTCATGCTGCCGCAATCGTGGGAACTTTTAATTGTGTTTGCGTATGGGATTCGTGGAATTTGAAGTCTGGCTGAAGCACTTGCAAATGCACAAGGATATTTAGTATGCTCTGGACAGTGCGAATATCAAGGATTTATGGCGCTAGAGTCGAAGCCCGGTTTTTGGGCTTCACTTGTTATGGCAACGGCAATCCCCTTAAGAAAAGGGACGCGATAGCAGCGCCGCAACTGGCCCTGCTGTGCGACCCTTATAAACATGTCAATCACAAGTAAATTGTAGCAGGACTTAATGGCCAGGACCGGAATGTGGGTCGATGGGTGGCGGCGAGAAAATGCAAATGGCAAATGGCTGCTGCGTCAGCAAACGGCCAGGACGAGGCCGTGACGCAGCCAAAGCGGCTGCCTAAGCCCATGGCCCATGTCCGCTGCCGTCGCTGCTTAGCAACAATTTATTGGCAATCTTCTAGCATAGGCGCGTTATTTTGCTATTTTTTTTCTCTCTCTCCCTTTCACTTTTTTTTTTTTTTTGGTTTCGGTTGGAGATGGATGTTAAAGCGCGTGATGGGTTAAATGGGCACGTAGCTGATAAAGGGCATTCAAGGAGCTCGGTGTATAGTTTGTGGCCGACATTGCAGTTGAGAAACTGCACTGTAGTTTAGTGGCCATAAAAGCTGGCCGCAAAATGGCGTCGAAAGCATTTCCGGCCAAGTTGCAAAACAAAAACCCTGCTCATATGCTGCTCTGGAAACGTACGTGAAATGTTTTTCGGCTTGTTTTCCCGTTCCTTTCGGGTTTTTAATAACCAACCTTGGTGTATATGGCAGCGCTGCACGCCCAACTGTTTCCGACTCTGACTCAATGCGTTAGCGGCTATTAGAAAATTGTGAAAATTGCGCGCACGTTTTAAGCAAACGTCAACGTCGGCGTCGACTGCGGCTGCGGCTGTGGCTGTAGCTGCAACTGCAACTGCGTTGCATGCGCGCCAGCAATTGAGTGCAATTTCAGATTTATTGCTGCGTCGAGAGCAGCACAACTAGAATTTTAAGCAGCAACGGCTCTAGTTGCAGTTTATTAAGCGGCCAGCAATAGCTATGGCTGCTCTCTCTCTCTCTGATGGCCTTAACATGCATAATTCATTTGGCCTAAGGGTTTTTTCCATTTCATTGCAAGGCATCGATGCGTGTGCGTGTGCGTGTGTGTGAGAGAGTGTGTAAGCCAAAAGTCTAATGCGATTTTGCCTAGTTTAAATTGAATTTCATTAAAGAGAAGATTGTGCTTAACTACTTTATTTAGACAAAGAGTTGTTTATAGCAAGTTTCTCTTTACGTATGGTGAATTAATTTCACATATTCTCAGTCAATGTTAAAAGTAGAAATAATTTATCTTATAAGATCATGCTCTTTTCACGTAAGTAATGCGAAGAGTCATGCGGAAATCTGTATCTTATACTCTCACCCTCTCATGCTCTCTTCACAGATAATTTCTCAAGTAGATTTCCAAATAAATTTCTCAAGTAAATAGCCAAATAAATAAAGAAAACATAAAGATCTCCTCATTGTATTTAGGTATAAAATGATTCAAAGTGCCTATCATTCTATTGCGCTTCCGATTTAAGCCTGATTGGCTGTCGTTTAGTCGCTTAGACCAACTGAGCATCAAATTTTCAATTTCCCTTTGGGTAACTCAATTTAATACACGCGCGCCAAAGAAGAATGCTGCGTCAATTTCGGTGAAATGTAGACGAAAACGCTTTTCGTCATAAAAAGCTGTCAGGTTTGCTTGCTGTGGGCCCTTAAATTAAAAATCTGGGCATATGCCGTACCTATGAGTTTATGGCTTCAGCTATGCACATACGACGGCCTCCTGCGGCGATGATTGAGCGAAAAAGAGAGGACGACAGGGAGTAAGCGAGAAAGAGATTTCTGGCAAATTGTAAAATCGATAGTGTTTTAATATTGTTGTTGTTTAATCAACGTACGAAAATATGCAAGAAATTTGACTCCTAATTGATTGAATTTTCCGTACAATTACGATGGAACTTTAATCATAAATATTAATATCAGCAATCAAAATGTATGACAAGAAAATTATGCGTTGGGAAAGCAAATACTTATTTGAAATTCAACAATTGAGGCAGCTGTTGCCGGGCCAGACGCTGCCACACACGCACAGCAGATGCTCCAAGGACACACGAAATGAAGCGCATTGATAATGCGGCTGTAATATACCCTAACATTTAAGTGATTTCCACTAAATTGGCTCAAATTTATTAAAAGCATATTTAACGAGCTCACTCTTTGACTGGAAGTTTCTAAGAAAGTGCTAATTACTATTCATATATGATGTCTCTCCTCTCTCTCTCTTCTTCTCCTCTCACTCTCTCTTACTCTCTTCATTTTGCCTACAAATCCACCTTGTTTAAGCACATTCTCTAGTGTATAACTTCTGCTAGCAAAACTGCTTAAATTAAATAAGGTATTCGCGTCTCCGTGCTTTCTCCGTATGCGGCACCTAAAAGTAGGCAACGAAAATGTTGTGCGGCTGCGGGAAATTAATTTTTGCCGCCGCCGCCGAGAAGTAGGCAACGCTTTTGTTGTCACGCCAACAATGGAATGCTTTTCAAATGCTCTTCAGCTAGCAATTGATTACATTTCGTGTTATTTAAGTGCTCATTTCTGTGCGCAAGTATATGTGGTTAATTGCTCACTGTCAACTCAACCGTAGACAATTTTCAAAATTTCATATCTGCGAGCTGATGCCTTAAGCCGGTTGTCAGCCATTTCTTGTTTCCTTGTTTAACTTTGGCAAGTCAAAGCGTTGCCATTAAATCTGACTTGGCTAATTGTTCTAAGGCGCTCAGTATTCTCTTAAGCAGCTTAAGCTTGCTTCAACACACACACACATTGAAAAGCTAACAAACTGTCGAGCTCCTGCGTACACAGAAACTAAATTAAAAGCTCGGCAACATAATCAGGTATTTTATATATTTAAGTTCATGTTTCTTCGCATCATTGTGTGCTCCCCAGCATCATCGGAGCATCATCCATATTATCGTCGCTCTTAGCAGTTACCGATTGAGCTGGCGCCTTGCGTCGTCTCAGAGCTTGTGCTGTCTCTTCTGATTCCTCTCCTGCGCCTCGCGGTGCTGCCGTGCGCTGAGGGCGGCATCTTCATCAGCCAACGACCAGCCCGATACCTTGGGCGGGCGATGGCGCCTCAAGAAGGGAACTATGTGCTTGGCACACAGCTCGGGGTGGGTGATGTGTACATGGTGGGCGCCCGGCAGCTCGTAGATCTCAAAGTGTGGATTCTGGCTCTTCTGGATGGCAATAGCCTCTTCGCTGCCTGGGCCAATAAACGTGGATTTGGTGCCCTTAATGACGAGGAAGGGCGTGTCCTTAATGTGGCGCGTCAGCTCGGCTGCCTTAGCCGGATCCATCGGAAAGATTGTATAAAACTTGATTCGCCCGTCCCTCGTGAAGTAGAACTTATCCGGATACAGCTTGGACTTGGCAACCGTGCGGTACATCAAGTGATGCGTGAGCTCCGGTGGCACCGAATTGTTGCTCGCCCTACTGAGGAACCTCCTCAGCTGAGGCAGTGAATAGGTAGGCGGTTCGCTCATCGCAGGCTTTGAGGCACGCTCCTCCTCGACGAGATACTTTTCCATAAATGTGGCCATTATTTTTATGCTCTCAGCAGACTCCAATGGTGATATAATCACGTCCAGTGTGATCAGCAGGTCCACTCTGTGCGGCCCCAGGGCAGTGAACATGAAACTAAGTATGCCGCCCAGCGAGTGACCCATCAGCGATACTTTCTGCCACTTGTAAGCCTTCATGACTCGCCCAATGGTAAGAATCCAATCGTCCGCGCTGTACTGCACGCCAGGCGGCAGTGAAGAGGAGCAGCCATGGCCGACCAGATCGACGCAGAGCACGCCCAGGTAGTCAGGTAGATAGGGTATCAGCGCATCATAGCTGCCCAGATTGTCCATCCAGCCGTGTATGGCCAGAATGGGACGCTCCGATCGATTGCCATACCAGCGACCCGCAATGTGACCCCAAGGCGCCTCGATGCTCACATCCTCGTACTATGAAATTCCAAAATTCCCATGAGTTTGGCAAACGGCCAAAAAAAAAAAACTTTGAATTTGGCTCTACTCACGTTGCTCAGTGATAAAGTTCCCATGCGTTAGCTTCTAATGCCTTTGGCAACTGTTTGATACTGGCTGCCTATAATCAAAACGACCGGGGTTCTTTTATATTATCTGTATTACGCCAAAAAGCAATGGATTTGATAAGCGCCGGATTTTAATTAGTTAATATCTTCTGCTTATTTAAAATCAATGAAACTGCCTATTCTTAGACCAAACTGCTGACTAATCAAGCTTTTACAATGCCCAAGCCCAAGTAAACGAATTCAAAAAGCTGCCCGCTTAACAATGAATTCATTATCGTAGTTCGTACCCATTCTGACAGCACTCCTCTTTAATCAGATATAGCGACTTAATCTAGCTTTATCGCTGCAGCCCTGGCCTCAGCTGCGAGCATA
This sequence comes from Drosophila mettleri, assembly GCA_035047625.1. Taxonomy (NCBI): domain Eukaryota; kingdom Metazoa; phylum Arthropoda; class Insecta; order Diptera; family Drosophilidae; genus Drosophila; species Drosophila mettleri. Next base: position 11,143,407 of record JAWNPI010000103.1, read on the forward strand.
CACTCAAAGAAAAGAGTCATTTAAAGTATTTCTTAGTGAATTATCTTTACTTATCTATTAATTACAATACTTAAAGCTTGCTGAGGCGTTTCAGGTGTCGAGCGAAGAAGCTCTCCTGCGACCTGCGATGCTCCCTTGTGCTCAGCTTCTTCTCCTCACCATCCAACGACCAGCTTGCGACTGTGGGCGGCCGATGGTGCCTCAGGAAGGGCACTATGTGCTCGGCACACAGCTCCGGGCTATTGAGATGCACATGATGCGTGCCTGGCACCTCGTGGTACTCGAAGTGCGGATTCTGTTTGCCTAATATGGCGATAGCCTCGTTAGCGTTTGAGTTGATATGATTGGACTTGGATCCTTTAATGACCAGATAGGGTTTATTTTTGATGCGCCTAGCCATCTCGGCGGCCAGTGGCGCATTTAACCGAAAAACATTATAGAACTTGGTACGGCCATCTCTTGAGAAGTAAAATCTGTCTGGATATAGCTGCGACTTGGCCACGCTGCGGTGCAGCAAGTGCTGAGCGAACTCTGGTGCAACAGAATTATTACTGCCCTTGCTGAGCACATTGCGCAGCTGACCCAGCGTGTAGGAAGGTGGCTCATGTAACGAGTCCTCCTCCGCACGCTCATCCTCCACGAATTGCTTATCCAAATAATGCCCAAAATACGTCATCGGGACAGATGTCTCGAAAGGCGGCAAAAGAATATCCAATGCAATAACCAAATCCACAGTGTGTGGTGCGAGCGCAGTGTAAATGTAGCTTAAGACACCACCCAGGGAGTGCCCCATCAACGAGACCTTATGCCACTTGTACTCCTTCATGACTCGAGCTATGATGAGGACATAGTCCATAGTGCTGTAGTGCATGCCCGGAGGCAGATGTGAGGAGCGTCCATGGCCGGGCAGATCGATGCAGAGCACGCCCAGGTAGTCGGGCAACAAAGGTATCAGTGTATCAAAGGTGCCCAGATTGTCCAGCCAGCCGTGAATGGCCAGAATGGGACGCTCCGATCGATTGCCATACCAGCGACCCGCAACGTGACCCCAGGGAGCCCAGATGCGCACATTCTCATACTGGCAAAGGTCGCAGAGGAAATATTTTCGTGTTAAGCAGTGTGTAAACAAAGTAAATTGCTCTGCTCTCTTAATTCTACTCATTCACGTACCGAACGAGTATATTAGTTTTCTTGTTCGTCATAGGAACTTGAAATTTAAATATATTTTCTTAGGTGTTTTCTTAAGTGAAAGTAATAGAATTTTCCCATAGAAGCCAGCTAAATCTACCTTATGCCAAATCTAGGTATACCTTATCTGGTATTTCAGAGACGGCATTTGCTACCTAGCATTGACAACCCATGTTCAAATATCATTGGGAGAGTGGCAACTAAGGTAGAGATTAACCTTTCTCAGCTATAGAGATAGAATCCCAACGTGAGTGTATTTAAAGATCGTGAACAGATCGAAGAAAAATATTTATACTTAGAATATTCCTGGTAATTTGCAAAACTTGAAGCTTAAACTTGACTTCTATTAATATACCAAAATTAACCAAAACAAAACCCTTTCTCCCAATGTTTTGGCAGCTCTCAGGCCGTGAATGAGTATCATGCAGTCGGTAGCGCCCGACTGTAAAATTCTAATTGTTGTGGCTTACTCACGTCGCTCAGTGACAAAGTTCCCATGTGGCGCTGCGCTCTGAACTTTGTTCGTCTGCTTCTAATTGTTTCGGCTCCTTGATTTGAAGACTCCAAAGGTTTTCCGAATTATCTAATTGTAGATTAAGTTATCGCAGAGCAATTAGTACTTAATGAACATCGTGAAATTCAGATTTAATGAATGCTGCAAAGATAATACAATCAACCCGCTCTACCTTTCAACCGTAACAACTCGTCGCCTACTGAAGAGAAATCGTTTAGTGTCGCTCGCGTAGCGATCGTAAGCTTTCAAAAGCTTAATTCCGATCGCATATATGACACAAAGCTTTATGCTATAAGCAAACAAAAACAGCTGTCTAATCATGGGCCCAAGAGATGTTTGAGCATGTGAGTAAAAGCCCGGTGCAAAAAATTGTTGATAAACCAAAATAATTGCCAAAAGAATCTGCAATTGATATACTCTCTCCAAGTGAATCACAATTCTTTAATCTCTTTTAAATTTCGTTTATACTTGCTTGTCTACTCAAAGCTTACTGAGGCGCTTCAGATGTCGTGCAAAGAATTTCTCCTGCGACCGGCGATGCTCCCTTGTGCTCAGCTTCTTCTCTTCCCTATCCAACGACCAGCTAGCGACTGTGGACGGCCGATGGTGCCTCAGGAAGGGAATTATGTGCTCGGCACACAGCTCGGGGCTATTGAGATGCACATGATGCGTGCCTGACACTTCGTGCAATTCAAAGTGTGGATTCTGTTGCTTTAAGATGGAAATAGCCTCGTTATCCTTGGAGTTGATGTAATTTGTATCTGATGCTTTTATGACGAGAAATGGCTTATTTTTGATGTGCCTTGTCATTTCAGTGATTAGTGCAGCATTCGCTGGCAAATACTTCAAGTACTTGGTACGAACGTCTTTTGTGAAATAGAATTTGTCCGGATAAAGCTGCGACTTGGCGACGCTGCGAGTGAGCAAGTGATGAGCGAGCTCTGGCGGAACGGAATTATTACTGCCCTTGCTGAGCACATTGCGCAGCTGAGCCAGCGTGTGGGAAGGCGGCTCTTGTGTAGAGTCCTCCTCTGTGCGCTTCTCCACCACTAAATTCTTTTCAACGGAATACGCAAATCTCTTTATACGTTCAGTCGACTCGATGGATGGTAAAATATTGTCCAACAAGATGGTGCGAGTGAGGTGTAAATGAAGCTAATAGCACCGCCCAGGGAGTGCCCCATCAACGAGACCTTATGCCACTTGTACTCCTTCATGACTCGAGCTATGATGAGGACATAGTCCATAGTGCTGTAGTGCATGCCCGGAGGCAGATGTGAGGAGCGTCCATGGCCGGGCAGATCGATGCAGAGCACGCCCAGGTAGTCGGGCAACAAAGGTATCAGTGTATCAAAGGTGCCTAGATTGTCCAGCCAGCCGTGAATGGCCAGAATGGGACGCTCCGATCGATTGCCATACCAGCGACCCGCAACGTGACCCCAGGGAACCCAGATGCGCACATCCTCGTACTATAAAAGGTCTAAGAGATTATTCATGTTGAAGACCTGTCTGCCATGAGACAGTTTTCTTACTCACGTCGCTCAGTGACAAAGTTCCCATTTGATGTGGTGAATGATTTTGCAAGCTTCGATGAAAGTTCCAGTTGATAATTTTGGCAATTATTTGTATATAGTATATATATAAATATACATATATGTATGTATATATATTTGCCAACCGGTCGTGTGTTTAAGCTCAAGCCCATAAAAAATTCTACAAAGCTTTGAGAAGCTTCTACAGAAAGCGAAAGCGTTCAAAAGCTTCAATTTGATATCAACAAAGTGAACAACTAAATTTAATATATATATTACTAGAATGATCTGTCACTTATCTTCTGAAAGTGCTTCTACCTTTCTCTCTAAAATTAAAACAAAAAGCTTGAACTTAATTGCTAGAGATACCACAACCTACCGGAAGACAGAATATATGGATATATGGAGTAAGTAAAGATTTGTATACATTTATAATCTATATCTATTTTCGTTTTATATTATTTTTATACTTAACAAGATATAATACTCATATATGTATGTATTTACTTAAAACAATTATAACATTAATATTTTTCCTATATATTAAATACCTAATTAAAAGAAAGCACAGAAAGTAACTTTAGCTGCAACTCTTTAGAGTTTTCCCAACATATTCAGTTGGCCAGGATTCTCCCATCTTGTGGATGGACGATGCTTGTTTATGAAAGGAACAATCCATGCAGCCAGCTGCTCGGGATCACTGATGAGCACATGGTGAGCGCCCTGCGCCAAGTGATACTCAAAATCGGGATTCTGTTTGCGCAGAATCTCAAAGGTTGGTATGAAGCCGTCATTAATGAAGTTCGAGTTGCTTGCCTTGATCACCATATAGGGTATGTTGCGTATGCGACTATTCAACTCCTTCACGAGCCCAACCCCGGGTGGGAAGAGCATGTGGTGGGCAAGTCGGGGATCGCGGAATATGTAGAACATTTCGGATTGATCCGGCACTTGCCTCAAGCAGCGATTGACCAGCGGATGTGCTTGCTCCTTGCTGATCGTCGGGGCTGGGCCCCAACGTGCGTCTTTCAACTGGTCTGCGGTATAGACCTTGGGCGCCGGTGAAGGCTTCAGCATGTGCTCCACGCTGTTGGCCAGGTAGTTGATATAGAAGCTGCTGCTCTTGTAGGGTATGGTCAGCAGATCAATGGCAATGAGCATATCCACATGATCCTGGCCAAAGAACGAGGCGTACAGATTGCAGGCAATGGCCCCAAACGAGTGCCCCATCAGCGAGACGCGCTGCCACTTGAAATGCAATACCACGCACCGAATGACGCTCGTCCATTCAATGACGGAGTACTGCATGCCAGCCGGATATGGGGTGGAGCGACCGTGGCCAGACAGCTCGATGCACAGGACGCCCAGGTGGACGGGCAGCAATGGGATAAGACGTGCAAAGCTGCCCATATTGTCCATCCAGCCGTGAATGGCCAGCAGCGGACGCACCTGACGATTGCCGTACCAGCGGCAGGCTATGCGACCCCACGGCGCGCCGATGTCAAAGTCAATAAACTGCCCAGAGAGAGATTTTCGGTATGCGCTGCGATTAGCACGTGACTCTCGCAGCGAATTTTCCACTTCACTTACCTCATTGCTGTCCATAGTGGCTCCCATAGGTTTGCCAGTTCCACAGCGACTGAACGACACGTACTTTCCAGCGCTCGACCGATCTGCATGGACTGAATTTGTTAACTTGAACCTATGACAGGGGCAATAACATTGTTTGAGCAATTCGGCAATGTACACAACAGCTAATAAAAATATGTTTGCCCAAAAAAAACACTATCATCTGACGGGTATATTAATGCATGAATTTTTACTTTCGCTTTTCGCTTCCTATTTGCTTGAAATTTCAAGGCTATCGATAACATATAATGATGTGCAATTCAATATGGTTGTATATGATTTTATATCTATTAAAAAGAAAATTTCTATTTTTTTATTATATAATTAATAATTTTATTATTTTGATATTAATATTTATTTAACAAAGAAATTAATTTCTATATATAGAATGATCATAATTAATTAATATAAATATATTTAATTTAATTTTTTATTATTTCTATATTAATATTTATTTAACAAAGAAATTCATTTCTATATATAGAATGATCATAATTAATTTATATATTTAACTTAAGTTTTTTATTATTTAGCAAAAAAATTCATTTCTATAATTAGAACAATCATAATTAATTAATATATTTGACTTAATTTTTTTTATATTTATTTCTTATTATTTATTTCTCATCAATTGAAGCGTAACTCTAAATTCGTCTTAATTTTTATGCGATACAAACATAAAATTTTTTTTCATCGTTTATTTTCTCTTTTCTCTTGTCACTTTTATTATTCGAATTAGCTCTTTATTATTTTATCACCTTCGCATTCGAATGACGTAGCAGGAACAAGATTTCAGTCTCTGCATTTTGGACTTAAGCCGCAACACGCTTCATTCGAAAGGCGTTTGTTTGAGTTTCCTGCATATGATTTATATATTTAATTTGGACTTAAGCAATTTATCATGTCTCTCTGTGATCTCTGCTCAAGTGCATGGCACGGCTCACACCCCAGACCCATTTCCCATTTGGTTTGCTTGCTGGCTGTGCGTGTCCGTTGCCGCTGGAAATTCTATGCAAATTATCTTGGGCACCTAAGCCCAAAGAGAAAGTGCGATTTCTCAGGCAACTACCGACCACACATATATGTCTACATAAGTGTGCCAGTGTGTGTGTGTGTGTGTGGTGTAGTGTATGCGCTATGTACATATTATATTGTATGCTTATGCCTCGGCCTTGAATCCATAATTTGCCTGTCAACGACAGCAGCCACCCACAATTTGCGCACATAATTGAGCTCAAGCATTTGGAAGCCAATTATGATTTCCCATTTTCCATTTTCCCACCGTAAGGGCCGTCGCAAGACCCTCGAATTTCTTTGTGCCGCTTGACGTCGCTTGCGCCTTTTCACATCTCAATCAACCGCGTCCTGGCAACAGCCTCCAATTCCACCGCCCTCTCCTTCTTCTTATCCTTTGCGCTTGTCGTGCTTTTGCCTTTAATTGCTTCTGCCACTTAACATATGCAAATTAATTTTCCTTTTCTTTTTTTTGTTCGCTTTTGGTTCGCTCCTTCTCCTCTCTTTTTTGTTTTCTCTTACTGTTTTCATTATTGACCGTGCCCTACTTGCGTTTGCGGCTATAGCATATTGCCCTGTGTGTCCTTTTCGACACCTTAAGTGCTGCCAGCCCCATGACAGTTGTTTGATAAATATTTATCATAGCACAATGGATGGGTGTTAGCAAAAAAAAAAAAAAAGGGTTAGACCGGAGCTTTGCCATTTCCTAGAGCCACATTCATGACGTTTATTTTTCATTTTGCTGAACGGTAGATAAACAATGCTCGAGGATCTATAGAATAGTGCACTTCACTCCATTTCACTCCACGCCACTCCATGCTACTCCCCCATAGAACTCGACTCAACTCAATTCATGGCCTGACGCGTTCAACCTGCCAGCTAAGTATGTGCACAGAGCGCTGAGCCGGGCTCAGCTAGGTAGATGTTTCAACAAAAGACAACGCCGGAAGCCGCCTGCTGCTTCTGATACGCACATCAGCCAAACAAAGAACAGTAACAACAACAACAACAACAACAACAATATGAAATGGGACAACTTTTTGCCTTGCCCCAGCTATTATTCTTTATGTGCTTTTACTTTTTTCTACCCCGAATTTTCAGTCTAAAGCGTGTAGGTCTGCCTGTGTGTGGGTGCGTGTGTGTGGGCTTTAAAGGCAACAATAGCATCCGGTCTCATGAACCGGGCCCAAAACAAACGCTGAAGAAATTGCATTAAGAAATCATTTGGCAAAATGTGCAGCACGTTAGAGTTTTACGTTTCTTTTTGTATTTCTCTTATTTTCTCGTTTTTTTTTTTATTTTCGGTTTGTTCGGCTTCCGTGCAGCGTTTTAATCTAATTTTAATGAATTATTTTCACACGAAAATTACTTAAGCTAAAAAGTTTCGTTTTGTGGTGCCGTTTTACGGTTTGCCGTTTCTTTCCCTGATGCATTCGCCACGTGAATATGTGTCTATGTATTTGTGTGTGTGTGTGTGTGTGTGCGGTATGTGTTTAGAATTGTATGAGCCGTGCAATTATACAAAACCAGGCAAATTTACATTTTTGCCTGCATTTCTAATTTGAATGCGCATAAAAACCACAATTCGGACAGGCACACGACATCGCCAGTGGCCTCCAACTGAGCTGCAGCAATTTATTTAGAAGGAAGTTGTCGATAAACAAAAACACGCGTTGAAAATGCGCTTTAAAATTTGTGTATGTGTGAATTGAAAACATGCGTCCTAAATGCATGTATTATGTTATTTTGTCATTGGAGCAATTTGGCTGTTAACATTTCTGACTGCTCATCAGAGTGTGCAACAGTTTTCGGCTTTGGGTAATTTTTATTTGGCCGCGCACAAAAGTATGCAACGATTTTGAGTGCTTTAGCCGGCGTCGACGGCTCTTTAATTATATCGCATAAAATTATGAAATGCCTTTTTGCTTGTCGCTTAATGTGGATTTTCATGCTGACGCAGTGGGTATACGCAAAACGCGTAGCCACTTAATGCCACGCGCCGCTCTTTGCGGCAAATAAGGAAATCCCAGTGTCGATAAATTAATTAGCCACAAAATTTATGATTCCGCCTGAGCTGAGTTATTTTCTTATTTCAGCTTTGCCTCTCAATCCCCATGGATTGGCTTCGTTTGTTTTGTTCATTCCTAGCTTAGTTCCGCCTCGCTGCCCAGTTAATAATTAATGTAGCCAATTTATGCACTGTCATAATGCCCGCTCATATATATTTGGGCATTTGTCAGGCGTAAATCTATTTTGCAGCACGCCCAAACCACACAGCCTTTCATAATTCAAATGGTTCGATTTATGTGCCCGAAACTTTTGCAGAACACTGCTTAGCTGCTTTTGTTTGCTGTCTGTGGACACACATTTTCAGGCTCTTGGCCACTTGAGCCGCATGCCAATCGTAATTTACGATTACCCACAAAAGTGCACTCAGCTGGTGAGTGTGTGAGTGTGAGTGTGAGTGCGAGTGTGTGCAGTGCCAAGACAATTGCAGAAGATCGCATACCTGACCGCCGGCTGGCAGTGACTGCTGGCTTCCAGCTACTATTTACTGCCGGCCAGCCAGTTGCTGTATGTATCGATGCTTAGCCTTCGTCTGGTCATAAATTTGCGTTTTTGGTTAACTGTTGTTAGTCCCCAGTGCTTGTTGCCAGCTTTGCCGGCAAAAATTTCCACAGAGAGCACGATTTACACGGTAAGTGAACTAGTACAGGGAATTTACAGCAATAAAAGAGGAGAGTTTGCACTTATTTCTATTGTTGTTGTTTTTATTACTTTTTTTTTTTGTAAACTGGACGAAAATGCAACTGGCCGTATCCTTTGTATTTGGAAATTGTAGTTAAAAAGTTTGTAATTGAAAAGTTTATTTTTGATTTTACTGCGAGGCGAGCGGAGACAATAGTTTTGCATTCGTTTATTTCTGTGTGTTTGTATCTGTGTGCTTAATTGTGTGGCCGGTTCGGGCCAGTAATTGAACTCCGAACTGTCGCAATAGTTCAAACGGAGTCAGTAATTAGAATTTGCCATTTCAACTGCTGTTTCACAAACTTGTGAAGTTGCGGCAAGCGTATTAATTTATGCCATCCAGCATATCCAAATAGATCCGGAAAAACGGAAAAACTCTGCCTCCTCTCTGGCGTCTTTTGGCTGGCTAAACACAATTAACTATAATTTTTGAAGTACTCCAAAGTCAAATAATGCGCCAGCTTTTAATTAAAAGCAAATGCATAAGTGCAATGCGAGGCTGCAATTTGCATGAAATCCAATTAAACTTTTTATCTAACCAATTCAAATAAATCATACGCACTGTTGTCCCCAACTTGGCACAACAAGTTGAAAAAGGGCAATCAAGATAAATATCCGAGCTGCCAGACAGCTTGACATGTGCACATTAGTTTCTCATCCAGATAAGCTTTGTAGTTGGGTTTCGGTTTCGGTTTATTTAAACAGCCGCAGCCGAAGCAGTCGAGACAGCAGCAGCAGCGGCAGCGGCAGCGGCGGCAGCCAAGCGAAATTTGATTGCCATTTGCTGGAATTTGCCAAGCGGGCGACGTGCCACTGTATGCCTGCCTGCCTGCCTGCAAGCGAAAGCCAAAGAAATTCATCAAATAAAGTAAGAATAAAGCAAAGTTGGCAGCGCGGCACGTACAGTGCCTAAAAATGTGCCACACCACACGCAGCTCCTTGCTAACCGCTTGTCTGCTGCTCTGCGGCTCTTTGTTCTCCGGCTCGGTTTGGCCGTCATTTGCATTCGCATCCTTCGTTTTGCTTTATTTATTTGCACTTGCATTTTGTATTTATTCAGTTTTTGTTTTTGTTGTTTTTTTTTTTTTTTTTTTTTTGGCTGCTCTCCCTCGCTCTGTTTGCCAATGGCGAATGCCGTGTAATTTGTTGCAACAACTTTTTGATATCAATGTAAATTTTAATTTGTTTGGCAAATATATTTCTGGCAACATTCTGTGGCATGAATTGAGCCGTGAAATTGCCAAAACCAAAATGAACATGCCCCAAAACAAATTTAAGCGCAAATAACCTAAAACCAAAACATTTAACCAACTCTGTGCAAATAAATGCAAGTCGGCTCCTCGAATATACAAAAGTGAACTTGCAGAGGACTTGCAATGCAGATTGGCCCAGCAGAAAGTTAGGTAAATAAATATCATTCAAATTAGACAAGCTGCTCTGGTTGCATATAAAAATGTATACCTTTTTATACAGAGTAGCAGCAAGTCGAATAAAACTCATGGTTAATCCCAGAATTCGTCACTTGATAATTCTATACATCAATTGAGCTTTCACACTTATCAAGCAATTTACACCCACACTTTGCAGGGTATAGCAATAGTCGTAGCTTTAGCAGTGGCAACTGCAACATGCAATGGGGCAGAATTCTTGAGCACAGTTTGTGCCGAGGCAAAAAGTTGTTTCACTTTTGATTGTCGGAACATTTGAGTGCAAAATGTAAAGTTCTCAACTTGATCAAAACTAAGTGGCGAAGCATTTGCACGCATGCCAGGACATTACCAGCCATCAACAGCAGCGTCCTGTCAGTTAGCAAGGCATGCATGTGTGTGTGTGTGTGTGTTTGCCTGTCTGTGTGTAAGGGAAACATTTCCAGCTGTGTTTTTCTTACTCTTTCTGCTCTGACAGCCTGTTTTCAATTTATAATTTTTTTTTCTCCCACTTGAGAGTTTCTTCAAGCGACAGTTTTAAAGAAAGTACCTCCAACTGCCGCTGACGCTTGTTGACAGCCAGTCACTCAGTCAGTCAGTCACTCAGTCAGTCCGTCAGTTAGGCCAAGTTAGCGAGCCAATCTTGGCCGTGTCTGGCGCTGTCAGACACGTGTTCACTGCCCCTGTTTAGTCTAGACATTGTCGCTGCTTGGCTTCACTATGTCGAACCCGCGCGATAATTGCCCAATGGCAAGAGCTCGTAATTGAAATTTTCTGATGGAAATGCACAAATGCACTCAATGCTTAGCAGCCGCTGCTGCCAAAAGTCAAGCACACTCTCTGACTCGCTCTTTCTCTCGATCTACAGATTTTTCTTGTCGCCCACATAAAACAAATAGAAAATCGGAAAAGAAAATGAAATGTAAATTGCAAGTGAAAAATTCGCTGGCAGCAAGGCAAACGAAACTAAATGAGTCGCTGAGCTGAGCTCTGGCTGCCGCTCGTTCCATGCGATAAAATAAATAAAATTGACATTTTATGCAAATGCGAGGCGCGAGCCTAGTGAATAGGCTAGAGATGAGCAGGCAGTTAATTTAAAAAGAAAAGAAAATATGTTTATGCTGGAGAATGAAAAAGTGCACGAGATTTCAACTGAATCAATGAAATGAGTGAAAGAAGCGAACGCATGCCAAGCACAAAAGAGAATTTTAAGCTTGAATGATGTGGACTATGACAGCTGGATGTCATACGTACACAATTTGGGTTCACATGTATACCTCAGTTCCAGCTCAGTTGGGCAACATTGCGATTCAAAGCTAAGCCTGCGCTTAGCATAGATTGCGGTATCCATAAGGTAATGTGATTGGAATATATATTTTATTATATGAGCTAGCCTCTGGCTTGAAAAATCTCTTCAAATCTTTTCAAAGTTCAGTTACTCTGGCAAAACAAGACATTAAGAGTAGAGTCCATAAAGAAATTCAAGTTTTTGGCTTGCTTAGCACTTGAGACACTTAACAATGCTCGCAAACAAAAACAAATAATCGCAAATGAAAATGGCCCTTAGCTTGGCCAAATACTTGTGGCCAACAGCATTTTGGCAAATGCTCGCACATATTACATAATTAATAATTACAGTGGCAAAAGTATTTTAATAACTCATGCCCAAGCACTATCTACTCAAGCTCTTAAGTTCTCAAATTGTCTCTGTGTGTGTGTGTGTGTGCATGGGTCAAATCAATGTGCGAAACGTGCTAATTGCGGCAGCTGTGCAAATGTGTGCCTTGGCCATTTGATAGTTTGCCATCATTTTGATGACTCTCAGGCTGTCACATGCCACGCCCACGCACACAAGTCACATTGGGCAGCTGGCCAATGGCTGAAAAGAAAAAAAAAACTAATAGCCAAGGCGTCAGGCTCTGAGGTCAGGCAGCAAACTTTTGCATAAATGCTCAACACACACACAGCCACAATTGTGTGGCACACTTTAAGGTCAAAACTACTCAAAAGTTTCCTCTTCGGCTGCAAATGACTTTTGCCGAGCCGTGCACGCCGGCTGCTCTCGCTTTTTTGTCGGTGTTCGGTTGAATGTCGTAAAAAATTGACATACTCATAGCCGCCGTAACACGTAATGAGATACTTCAAAATGATGTTATTGCTTTATTTATGGCGTCACATAAAAACTGGCAATGCTTGGGGTTTGGCTTAGCTTTGGTTTAGAGTTCGGGTCGTCGTCGACGTCGCCATCGCCTTCGGGCTTTGGATTTCTTTCACCAGTGCCACATAACCTTTTTTATGTAGTTTTTTGCGCCACTCGCACATTTACAGCTGCCATTTGTTTGAGCTCACTCACCTGCAGCTATCTGTATGTTGGCTAATAAAACTGCACCAACTGAGTGCCTCATCACTTTCATAAAAGACAAACGCCATGAATTTAAGTAATTGCCAGCGGACCTTGTTTGTTTACCTTGTCAGCACATCAACCAACACCAACACCAACACCAACATCAACATCAAACTCTACTCCTTGTCGCCGTCAAATAGCACAAAGCCAACATCAAATACATTTGATTATCAATTTTTTATGAACAGTCTGTCAGCAGCTCAAAGACAAATTAATTATATTAATATAAAGCAAATGGATATTAAAAGTTTATATGGCCAAGCATAAACATCACTGCGGTTTGCACTCTATAACAGTTTCTAATGTGTACTTTTAATTACTATGATTAAATATTGATTATTGTGAATAATAAATTTGCAAACCCAATCAATTCAGTGAATAGTAAAATTCTAAATTATTTGAGTAATTTGATTAAATATCGTATTCAGTTTTATTCCCATATTTTATTTAAATATTTTTCAAAATTTATCTCAATCGATTTTAACTGAAAATTCATTCGAACTCAATTTAATGTATTTATTATTTAATTTTAGTTGCATCCATTATTCCTTTCTTATTATTTCATTTTACTAGTTCAATTTGATCTATACTCTACTTTAATATAATAATGTCCCTTTTATACTCTTCTAATCTTTTGAATATATTATTTATCTATCGTTTGTTTTAATATTTAATATATTATAATATTTATCTCATCTCTTTAATTTCGTTCCATTTCATATCATTTAAGAACTCAATTTATACCCACTCTATTTCAACTGTTTGAGTACTCTATTTGCATTATTATATTTTACATTTTATATAGTCTTAATATTATTTAAAAATCTATTTCAAATTTATTTTATGCCATTCATTTTGATTCACTTTTTGGTTCATTTATTTTATTTCATTTACTATTTCTCCTTTGAGAATTATTTGATTTGGAATTTTCACTTTGATCATTTTGCGGCAGCTTTTATTTTTGTCATTTGCCTTAAGCTTCAATTGTATTGCCTGAGTGATATATTGATGCAGTTTCATCAGCTTGCTTAAAGGTTAAGCTACGAGCTCTCTATTCGTGCAGCTCTTTCCATCAGCTTGTATAAATTTTATTTAATATTTTACGCATATTATATTTCAATATTTTCCCTTGTTTAGTTTTGCCAATATTCCGTGGCAAATGGAGTAATTTAATATTTTTGTATTTTAGAAAACTTCAATCAACCCGCACACAGCGTGTCGTTCGGCTGCACGAGTTGCATGAAAAATTCAGCAAAAGAGTTCGCTTCATGCGCGCATTTAAAATGCACTTTGAGAGGGAGAGAGAGAGAGAGAGAGAGAGATAGAGAGTGGAACAGAGAACGAATGCAATGATGGAAAATTATTTGTAGCGATAAAGTGAAGAGCATGTTGCAAGAGCGAATGCTTTAAAGTGCATTAATTTAATAATGCAAACATGCAGCAAGTTGCATTAACTTTTGCCGCGCAGGCGGCATTAAAATTTGCATAATTGCTGCGAGTCAGGCGAGAGTCGCCGAGCGTGCGAGGGAGTTAAAGGATTTTTTGTAATTGTTGCTACTGCTGCCACATGCCACACATGTACACACATGCACACTTATGCACACACATGCACACACATGCACACACAAGCAGGCAAGAAGTTTTTCCACCCAGCCAGCACTTGCCACAATTAACGATTTTTCATGATTTCAGTGCGGGCCCCGAGCAATTTACATAAATCAGCGCAAAGTATCTGTGACAACGCAAAAGATGGCTAGCTCTGGCCGGGGTGACACAGGTCGGGTTGTTGTTTGTCATGTGGGCTGTAGCTGTAGCTGTTGCTGTTGCTGTTACTGAAAAATGTTTACACATTTGCAACTGTCTGAAGGTCAAACAGGGGGCGTGTGTGTATGGGAGTGGCATGATTTAGGCGCCAGCCACTCCTGCACTGCACTGAGTAATTGCACGGCGGGGCCAGCCATTGGCTCGCTCTTGGCCTGGGTCACAACTGATTCTCTGCCTCGTGCAGCTTTAATTTAATTTATGCCTCAACAGCACAACAAAAGCGGAAGCCCTGTCGAGAGCCACTAAGTGGCCGCCCTCAGCAAAATTAAATGCAGCCAACAATGTTGTTGCCGTTGCAGCCGCTTTTAAATACAATTTATTGTTATGGCAACACAATGTGTTTAGTTTTATGGCCCATAAGATGCCTAATAGTTATGCACTAAACTGCACTCGCAGCTGAGTTATTTAATGCGTAATTACAGCGCAAATCTTCTTAAGCTAAGACACTCACTCAGCTGGCGAAGGAAAAACGGAAAATGGAAAATGTTAAATGAAAATTGTATGAAAGCAGCTTAGTATTTGCACCACTGAATTCATAAGCATAGTTATCTCTCTATCTTTCTCTCGCTCCCTCCATTTTTCTCTCTATCTTTCTGTCTGGCTGCAGTCTAAAAAAAAATTCTGCAAGTACACAAAAAGGTCAAAAGCAAATGCGTGCAAAATGCCAAAATAAGCATAAAAACCAATGGCAGTGGCAACTGCAAAATCAACAGCAACAGCAGCAGCTATTGCAGCAACAACCGCATCGTCAAAAGTCAATTTACTGGCAACACTGGCAACAACTTCAACTAATTAGCCAGTGCTTGGCTTCAAGGGCTGCGGGTGGCTCTTCAACAACAGCCCCTCGGCCGATGCTCGGCAGGAAGAAAAAAGTGTTGCATGCTTTTAGGCGCTGCCTAGAATTCCGCAAACACTTCACGACGCACGTCTAGCTAGATATGCATGCCTGTGTATGTGTGTGTGTGTGGGTGTGTGTCAAGTGTGTTGTGTGTGTGTAGCTGCCACTTAGTTGCATGTGGCACGTTGCATTTAGTTGCCAACGGCAACAGTTGCAATTAAACTACAGCTCACCTCTGATGCATATCTCGTATTTGACCAAATATTGCTCACAATTCAATATTTGCATAGATATTATCGCATTCCATTGTTGCAAATGCTTTGATTTGTGTACTTCGAGTCGTTTGCTTCAATTGATTGCATATCTTAGATCCAATTCATTAACTATCAAATTTACAGGCAAGCTAACTGCCATACCTTACCCTTGCCGTGCTTACCTTACACCAGCACAAGCTAAATATTTACTTAAGACTCGTACAAATTGCTTTTCCGTTTGAATTTGATTTATTTTATCGTTTGCAATTTTCAACTAAATGCTGACCAGTATACGATTTCCAACTGGAAGAAATTGCTCAGAAGATTTCTATCAATATTTTAAATGAAATGCATTTATTTCACGCACAGCCTCAGCTCTCAATTGATTTCACTCAAAATTTACCGACAGTTTGGCTATAAATATTTTATGCCTATAAATTAAGAGATAAATATTATGGCCTTAACACATTGCAATTGGCCAAATGGGGTAAATTGTTTCCATGCCAATGAATGACACAGAAGCATGAAATTTATATACATATTTTTATTCGAGTATGGATTACTTAAAAAATATTTTTTGGATTTATTTTCGGTAAATTTTATAAGTGATAGGAGTATATGGATTTTAATATCAAGATAATCAAATCATAGGCTATAGACTTGAATTATTGGTATTTAGTTATTAAAAAGTATTGAATACAATAATAGAAAATATAAACAAGTAAGAAAACTCTAGTCGGCACGCCCGACTAGGAGATACCCTAATCCAACCCGCTCTTAGTTTTTATATAGTCCATAACTCGTATGTACAACCATATCACACGACTTAAATCTATGATAATGGTACTCAGAATGCTAGAAAATAGCTAAAAATACAGCTAAAATATAGCTAGAACATATCTATAAGAAAGTCAAACAATCTAGGTAGGTGGAATAAGTAGTTTCCAACTATAATGTAAGAATAACTTAGTGGGTAGAATCCAGCCACACTTAAGTTAAAGATGCTGCTAAAATCCAGCAGGAATATCGCTAAAAAATAGCTAGAATATAGCTAGAAAATAGCTGAAAATACAGCTAAAAATACCTAAAAATACAGCTAAAAATACAGCAAAAAAATATAAAGAAGATATCTATAAAATAGTCAAAGAATCTAGGTAGATGGAATAGGTAGTTTCTAACTATAATTTAGGAATAACTTAGTGGGTAGAATCCAGCCACAGTTAAGTTAAATATTCTGCCAGAATCCAGCAGGAATATTGCTTAAAAAATAGCTAGAATATAGCTAGAAAATAGCTAAAAAACAGCTAAAATATAGCTAGAAGATATCTATAAAATTATCAAAGAATCTGAGTAGGTGGAATAGGTAGTTTCTAACTATAATTTAGGAATAACTTAGTGGGTAGAATCCAGCCACAGTTAAGTTAAATATTCTGCCAGAATCCAGCAGGAATATTGCTTAAAAAATAGCTAGAATATAGCTAGAAAATAGCTAGAATATAGCTAGAAAATAGCTTAAAAAACAGCTAAAATATAGCTAGAAGATATCTATGATATAGTCAAAGAATCTGGGTGGGTGGAATAGGTAGTTTCTAACTATAATTTAGGCATAACTTGGTGGGTAAAATCCAGCCACAGTTAAGTTAAATATTCTGCCAGAATCCAGCAGGAATATTGCTTAAAAAAATAGCTAGAAAATAGCTAAAAAACAGCTAAAATATAGCTAGAAGATATCTATGATATAGTCAAAGAATCTGGGTAGGTGGAATAGGTAGTTTCTAACTATAATTTAGGAATAACTTAGTGGGTAGAATCCAGCCACAGTTAAGTTAAATATTCTGCCAGAATCCAGCAGGAATATTGCTTAAAAAATAGCTAGAATATAGCTAGAAAATAGCTAAAAAAACAACTAAAATATAGCTAGAAGATATCTATAATATAATCAAAGAATCTGAGTAGGTGGAATAGGTAGTTTCTAACTATAATTTAGGCATAACTTGGTGGGTAGAATCCAGCCACAGTTAAGTTAAATATTCTGCCAGAATCCAGCAGGAATATTGCTTAAAAAAATAGCTAGAAAATAGCTAAAAAACAGCTAAAATATAGCTAGAAGATATCTATGATATAGTCAAAGAATCTGGGTAGGTGGAATAGGTAGTTTCTAACTATAATTTAGGAATAACTTAGTGGGTAGAATCCAGCCACAGTTAAGTTAAATATTCTGCCAGAATCCAGCAGGAATAAAGCTTAAAAAATAGCTAGAATATAGCTAGAAAATAGCTAAAAGACAGCTAATATATAGCTAGAAGATATCTATAAAATAATCAAAGAATCTGGGTAGGTGGAATAGGTAGCTTCTAACTATAATTTAGGAATAACTTAGTGGGTAGAATCCAGCCACAGTTAAGTTAAATATTCTGCCAGAATCCAGCAGGAATATTGCTTAAAAAATAGCTAGAATATAGCTAGAAAATAGCTTAAAAAAACAGCTAAAATATAGCTAGAAGATATCTATAAAATAATCAAAGAATCTGGATAGGTGGAATAGGTAGTTTCTAACTATAATTGAGGCATAACTTGGTGGGTAGAATCCAGCCACAGTTAAGTTAAATATTCTGTCAGAATCCAGCAGGAATAAAGCTTAAAAAATAGCTAGAATATAGCTAGAAAATAGCTAAAAGACAGCTAATATATAGCTAGAAGATATCTATAAAATAATCAAAGAATCTGGGTAGGTGGAATAGGTAGCTTCTAACTATAATTTAGGAATAACTTAGTGGGTAGAATCCAGCCACAGTTAAGTTAAATATTCTGCCAGAATCCAGCAGGAATATTGCTTAAAAAATAGCTAGAATATAGCTAGAAAATAGCTAAAAAACAGCTAAAATATAGCTAGAAGATATCTATAAAATAATCAAAGAATCTGGATAGGTGGAATAGGTAGTTTCTAACTATAATTGAGGCATAACTTGGTGGGTAGAATCCAGCCACAGTTAAGTTAAATATTCTGTCAGAATCCAGCAGGAATATTGCTTAAAAAATAGCTAGAATATAGCTAGAAAATAGCTAGAAAATAGCTAAAAAAACAGCTAAAATATAGCTAGAAGATATCTATGATATAGTCAAAGAATCTGGGTAGGTGGAATAGGTACTTTCTAACTATAATTTAGGAATAACTTAGTGGGTAGAATCCAGCCACAGTTAAGTTAAAGATGCTGCCAGAATCCAGCAGGAATAGTGCTAAAAAAACAGCCAGAATATAGCTAGAAAATAGCTAAAAAACAGCTAAAATATAGCTAGAAGATATCTATGATATAGTCAAAGAATCTGGGTAGGTGGAATAGGTAGCTTCTAACTATAATTTAGGAATAACTTAGTGGGTAGAATCCAGCCACAGTTAAGTTAAATATTCTGCCAGAATCCAGCAGGAATATTGCTTAAAAAATAGCTAGAATATAGCTAGAATATAGCTAGAAAATAGCTAGAAAATAGCTTAAAAAAACAGCTAAAATATAGCTAGAAGATATCTATGATATAGTCAAAGAATCTGGGTAGGTGGAATAGGTAGCTTCTAACTATAATTTAGGAATAACTTAGTGGGTAGAATCCAGCCACAGTTAAGTTAAATATTCTGCCAGAATCCAGCAGGAATATTGCTTAAAAAAATAGCTAGAAAATAGCTAAAAAACAGCTAAAATATAGCTAGAAGATATCTATGATATAGTCAAAGAATCTGGGTAGGTGGAATAGGTAGTTTCTAACTATAATTTAGGAATAACTTAGTGGGTAGAATCCAGCCACAGTTAAGTTAAAGATGCTGCCACAATCCAGCAGGAATAGTGCTAAAAAAACAGCCAGAATATAGCTAGAAAAAAGCTGATCTAAAATTATTTATATATGAGCACGTGGCAAAGCATATGAAAACTTTATATATCGTCCAACATTTTAGAGGTAATATTCCATGCCCTGCTCAACATATACCCTGAAATTTAGAGGTTATATGCATATATATCTCAATAAAAGTTGACATCATGAAAGAGTATTATCCAGTCAGTTGGAACATTCTCATGAGTGAATAATGAATCATATATATTATATATCCATAACAGCATACAATTTGTTTATTATTTTTACATATACGCTTTTATTTTCATTCTCATCTCAAGTCTCAATTGTCGCTTTGTTTATGTTGCAGCTGAGCTGAGCAAGGTATGCCAGCTCCATCATCATCGTCATCAGCGCGACCTTATTGATTCGTGAGTCGTTTAATTATGGCGTCTCATGTTCGGCGGCATTTATCTTATCTCTCCGCTCGACAATGACAAGATCGTGCTATCTGTCAGCAGCCACTGACAGTTGTTGCTCGCATCGCCGAATGCATTTGGATTCATTTGTGGAAACGCTCTCAACACGCACGGATATCTATGCCCATCGATGCAGTTCCGCTCGTTGGCTGACTCCCTTTGGCAGGCAGTGCGCAACATGTTACAGCTGCCCGATCTGCTAGGTAAACGTGTGAGTCATGCTTGTCGCTATCTTTAACGAGTCTCTTGCTTTGTAGCTTTCTGCTGTCTGTGGGGCAGCGGCTTTTCGTTGGGCTACTATCTGAAGTCGGCCTTGGTCTACGACAATCTGTGGCCGCATTGGTATGCTCTGGTAGCTGGCATCGCGGTGCTGGCTCTGACGCTGGGCTGGACGCTGCGCAAGCACAGCAAGCAGCGCTATAGCTTCGATCATTATTACATCATCTTCTACGGGCTGCTCTGCTCGCTGCTGGGCAGCTGCTTCATGCTCAGCAGACAGTTGGGTGAGCGAGTGACCGGAGTTGACTTAAATATAAATTAACTATTCTCTTTTCATGCGGCATGCCAAGCGGTCAGCTACTACTTCAGCTTCATTGGCCTGAGTGTGGTCTACGTGGCCAGCTTCAGTTATGTGAGTCTGCGCAGCGATGCCTCGGGCTTGCGGCCAGCGAGAATTGCCATGGGCAATGCTTCCCATGCCTGTGGTCTGGCCACTGGCTTTGTCATCTTCAATGAGTTCGAGCCACAGCTCTGCGGACTCATCGAGCTGGGCGTCAATTTGCTGCTGCTGCTGTTTGTGCTCATCAATGAGCTGCTGCAGCATCTGGGCGTGCACGACTACAAGCAGTCACGTGACTTGGTCTTCAATCTGCTCAACGAGGAGCGGCTGGTCTTTCTGCCACGCCAGGCCGTTTTGGCACAGTTTGTGGACCGCCAGGACTATCGGCTTCAACGTAGCCGCCAGTGGCTGGTGTTGGTGCTGGGCGGAGTTGTGCTGGTGCTGCAGCGTTGCTGCCTGCTGCACTCGCCCGTCCACATGCAGCTCATGTGGACCTCTAGCTCGGGATTCATGCAAGGCTCCCAGCTGTTCACACCTTTCGCTTTGTACGCCGCCGGCTGCGCCCTGGGCGCCCTGCTGCTGCTGCGATACACGCCAAAGCTCGTGTACCTGCTGATGGGCGTCATTCAACTGACACTGGTGGCCGCCCTGCTCTGCATCTATGATGAGGATCGATCGGAGCATTGTTATTTGTTTCTGTGCCTCATCTATGCCAGCGTCGGCATGCTGTCCAGCCAGGCTGTGCACTGGTTGCTCGAATGCTCGCCCTTCCTTTATGCCGAGCTGTCGCTGGCCGTGGGCTTTGTGCTCCAGCTGGCCATAATGGAGGCCAGCAAGTACGAGGTGGGCGTGGATAATGTGTGGACAGCGCTGTTGGCCAGCAGCCTGACATATCTACTGCTCACATTGTTGGCCATCATGTTGGTGCTCTGGCTGCAGCCCCGCTCCGCCAGCTTGGTCGACGTACGCAATCGCTTGCTGGGCATACAGCGCCTCAATCTGCCGGCTGCCCAGACCCAGTTCTGGCACACCAATCACTTTCTCGCCCACGACAAGCAGCCCCACGAGCTGCAATCCGTTCAGCTGGACAAGACGCGCGTCTTTCAACAGTTTCCAATTAACTCCTCCACTGGCAATGACAAAGCGAATAAGTTTTGAGTTTCCTAAGGCTAAGACATTATTTATACAGCAGTTGATCCAACTTCAGTTGGGCACAAAGCGAGTTCCATTTAGATGTATATTTTGTAGCAATAAAAATCGAAGAATCGACCTATACTAACTATGGAAAATATTGCATATATAAGTCTAGATTGACGATGGCTTACAGCTACACGCATATGGAAAATTGCCGGGAAACCTACTTGAAATTCTGTTCTTAAATACTTCAAATTTTCAATTTCTCAATCATCGTTCAAAGGACTAATTCATTCAATGCAATTTGGCAGAAGTGCCCTCTGAATTTTAATGTAAATATTATGATAAGAGTTTAAGTGCAGGTTAGGCTTCAGCCCCAATAGTTGAGTTCGGCCAGTTGCTGGTCGCATAAATGAATTTCGTTTTTATTGATTTTTAACAAATTAAATTGCGCGTTAACCACAACCGAATTTATCATAAAGATGTTTTATCAGTGCCGCGTCCAGAAGTTGCGCTCGCCACAAAAGCAAGAGGCTCGCCGGCTCGCCGGCTCGCTGCACAGTGATTGCCGGCCGCAGCCTTTTGCCACAATTTTATTGCCGAAACATTAAACATTTATATCCGCTATCAATTTCGTAACGTCGGAAAAGCGTAATCGCATTGCAGCCGCCGGGAGGCGGGGCGGCGGTGTCTATCTGTGTCGGTGGCGCAATTTTTTCGGCTCCTACCTAATTTAATTTACGTAGAAAACCCGGCCGCAACGTGCTACGGCAATAAAAACGTTAAATTTGTTTATTTTTTCGAAGCCAGAAGTTGGGCCCTGGGAGCTTTACCCATTGAATGCTGGCCGGGTGCCTGGGTGGTTCGCTTTCAATATCGATACTCTGTCTGCCTTTGCTGTTTAGTATGGCATACCTCGAGGCTTACGCTGAAAATGTTCACACAGAGAGTGGAAGAGAGATGAGAAAAGGGAGCGGAAAACACCCACCCACCCACACACACATACACACAGACACAGAGAGTGTTCGTGGCCCCTTTTGTTTTTCTGCAACGCCATTGTTTTTAAGTGGATGCCGCACATCCTTTGCTCCCTTATCACTAATGAAGTGGCCAATGAACTGCGACCCAAAGATTAAAGCGAAATTAAATGCCAGCCGAAGCTTGATTGATCGAATGGAAAAAAGGTGCACATGGTGTAATTTAGTGAAAACAAAAGCATATATACATAAATATATATACATATAAATATATATGTATATACATAAACACAAACGGTCATTAGATAAGCTTCACGAAGGTATTGCCAAAGTAATTGCGATAAAATCGTCTGGATTGCCAACTGCCAACTGCAGCAACAAAAGCCAAATGGAAATCAAAACAAAACAAATATATTTTTATTATACAATATATTTTTATTTATAAACAATATATGGCCTAAGCTATGATTTTCTGTTTGTGCTTAACTAAAATTTGATTTAAGTCTGTGATTAAATTGCGCTTGGCGCTGCCAGCGTCTCAGAGATGGGGGCAACAGCTAGAGGTTGCTTTTTCTTTTGCGACGCTTCAAATTCTCCGCCTCGTCGACGGCCAAGGCGAATTTGTGCACCACCTCCGGCAGCTCCTCGTGCTCATCGACCGTCCAGGTCTCCAGCTGCGGCGGTCTGTGATGCATTATAAATGGATTGATTATTTCGGCGACGCCCTTTGCATTGTTCAGATGCACGTGGTGTGTGCCGTGCACCTCGTGTAGCTCAAAGTGCGGATTATTGGAGCGCAGTATGTCAATGACCTCCTGGCTTTCGTCATCAATGAAATTCGACTCGGAGCCCTTGATCACACAATAGGGCACGTTGCGTATGGTGCGCGCCAGCTCGGCGGCAAAGGGTGGACTCGTATGGAACTCGAAGTAATATTTGCAGCGTCCGTCGCGCGAAAAGAAGTACTTGTCCGGATACTTGGTCGACTTGGCCACATTGCGGTCCAGTATGTGATGGCAATTCTCCAGCGGCACCGACCCCGCCGAGCCCTTGTGCAGCACATGCTCCAGCTCGTGCCAGGTGTAAGCGGGGGGCTCCTCGCGCTTGGCATTCGCAAAACGCTCATCCTCGACCATGTAGCGCTCGATGTTGGTGCGCAGGTAATCTATTTGCGAGGATGGCTTGCGGTAGCGCGTCTTCACAATGTCAATGCTGATCAGCATGTCGAGGCGGTGCGGATAGAGCGAGGCGAAGATGAAGCACAGCATGGCGCTCATCGAATGCGCCATTAGCGACACCTTCTGCCAGCCATATTCCTCCATGATGCGCAGTATCACGCACAGGTAGTCCACAAAATGATAGGCAATCCCCTCCGGCAGCTTGGACGAAAACCCGTGCCCAGGCAGATCAATGCACAGGACGCCCAGGTGTTTGGGCAGCAGCGGCAGCAGCTCATTCCAAGTGCCCAAATTGTCCAGCCAGCCGTGCAGGGCCAGTATGGGACGTACCTGTCGATTGCCATACCAGCGGCCTACCACATAGCCCCAGGGCATATTGATGCGCACGTCCATCGGCTGCAAAGGTAGCAAAAAGGTGAGAGACACACACACAGCTAATTGACATGCCAAAACTTGATAGTGTGCGGAATAACCGCAGGGTGTTCAGACAATCGAAAAGGGTTCGATGCGGCATCAAAACAAAAGGATGCCACTTTGGCAGCTCATTTCGTAAATATGCCTGACTGGGCTCAAATAATATATACACACAATATTGTATTTGAAGAGATAGAGACTAACTGGCAATTGATAAAGTTTGCTCTCTAAATAACTTAGTTGCTCTAATCTTGGCCCAATCTAATCAAAGTGTACACCTTGCAAATCACTCAAGACAACTATTGATTTTATTGTTATGAGAACTTATATTGATTATGAGGGTATTTATGCGTCGGCTTCGTGTTTGCTCAGTTCATATTGGTTTGATCAATCGTTTGGTTTACACGTGAAAGAAATTCAAACAATTGACAACGGAGCCGCGCCGCTGCAGATTGATGGCCAGCAGTCAGTACGAACCTGGCCAACAATTTATCATCTAGTTTTTTTCCCCAGCTACAGAAAGAGATAGAGGCAAAAGATGAGCATGAGCTAGGGCTGCCTACTGCCTGCTGCCTGCTGCCTGCTGCCCAGCCCCGCCCCGCCCCGTCTGCAATTGACTTGTAGCGCATGCAAACTTTAAATGTCGACAAATGGATTTTCGTAGTTTTGCGCCACAAAAAAACTTTTCACGACACTTTTCGATTGTCTTTGTTGTTGTGGGTGTTGGTTCTGGTGCTGGTGCTGGTTCTGCCTTTGCCGAAGAGTTTCGCTCGTTCAACTTGAAAATTAGCGCAAAATGCTTTCAACTGTGACACAGAGTCTGCAAAAGTTTCATACCAAAAGCTGCCACCCGCTGCCACCCACTGCCGACATTTTGATGAACTTCTAATGAGCTTAATAACAGCAAGGGCAACCAAGCAAGTTTCAACTCCACTTATCTGCCTGGCAATCGCAATTTTCAACTTGTGGGCCAAATGTCTAATTTCCTATTGATTTTTGATTTCTCGCGGCTTTAAGTTCTTATCAGGCAGACATTACATGTTGGCCGGCGGCGATAAGCTGAGACGGTTCAAATTGCAATCGAGCCGGTTCAAAGGTATTCAGCTTTTGACTCTGTATCTGTAGCCCTTACACTCAATAGTTGTTTATGAGCGTCGAACAGTTGTTACTTAATTAATTAATTACCAGCTCGGTTTGTTGCAGTTGTTCATTGTGCTCGATGTGCGGTCTCTCCGCTGGAACCGCCGTCATGCTGTTGCAAAATACGTGTCGCTTAATATGATATAATCTCGCACATATACTAAATGGCTTTCTATTCGATTTACATATATGTTTTAATATAGCAAAACTTATTTAGTTAGCCGCAAAAGACTCAATGTGACAGGGCGGAGCACAACGAACGCGAGCAGCGCGCAAACTAAACTAAAACAAATTTTGTTTTGTCGCCCACATTAAATTCTGCGGAAATGTGAGCAAAGAGCGCGAGCTGACCTTTAATCAAGCTTATTAGCTGAGTTAATCAACAGTTGTGCGAGGAAATCACCTGAGCAGATTGACTAAAAGATAGAGTGTAAAGAAGAGAGAGAGAGAGAGAGAGAGACTGGCAGAGCACGTCGCTGTTATTTGATCGTATCAATGCGAGCTCGCAGCTCAATACAACAACAAAGCTAACTATTTACACATGCAATCTACAAAGCTCTAGCAAGCGTCACGGGAAGCTTTTACTCAAAAATACTTTATCTTTAATAGCCAGATCGCAAACACAAAAGCTTCAAATGCAAAGTCAATTATTTGCTTGCTTTCTTTCTATATTATACTCTAATGTGTGAGAGAAAAAAGCTTACATTCCATAAAAAGCTTTTACGCGGTTTGCGTTAATTAAACTTCGCATGCAAACATCAAAGAATACAAAGCAAAAGAGTGAACATAGCAGGACTGAGAGAGACTCTGTGCCGCTGGCCAAATTATTATTTTTAAATTTTTAGCTTCTGTCTGGAGCTGCAATGCAGATACAGACATATGTATATGAATGAGTATGAATATGAATCAAGGCAGAAATTTATATATAAGCCTATAAAAAGGGCTATGGAAAATTAAGTGAGTTTAGAAGAAAAAATTTATTAAATTTTATATAAAAAAAAATAAATAAATAAAAAGTAAAAAAATTCATCAAAAATAAGCTTGATGAATAGCTGCTGCATGAAGACTTATAAGTAGCACTTCTCAGATCAACTTGCCTCAGACTGATATAATACGGCAGGCTTCGCATCGCTCTGCTCTGATAAAAAAATAATAAAAACCGAATATTATATACCCCTTTTAGCAGTTTATACTGGCTATAAATACAGCGATAAGCCTGCATATATCCACACACTTCACTCCACATCTAACCGCTCCACGTCACTAAATTAGCCAAGCACAAGTCAAAATGCACACAAAAAACCATAATAAAAGAAAAAATTGAATTAACATTTACATTATTTATGTTGTCGGCTTTTCAGCTGCTAAATGGCCGCAAAAGTAATTCATATGGCAGATAATGCCGTCGAAATGAATTCAATTAACAATTTGTTAGCGATACGCGCGCCATGTAGAGGCCCCAAAATAAAGGGGAGCGCAGGCATCAGTGTGATTAAATTGTATGCTATATTTGGCAATAAAAAACGCAATTCAAATCAATTTAATTGAATTTAATTGCGTTAGCCGTTTTTGCACTTTTTGTGCAACGGTAAAAAAAATAGATAAAATATCAATAAATATTTATAAAGCTCTTTGGCCGAGATCCGCGCAGCGTGCGCACTTGTATAAACATATTCAAAAATCCATTAGTGATGCGTCGAATGCCGATGTCGACAACAGTTTACACAATAAATTTGTTAGACTAGTTTTTCGGCACAGCCCGGCCCAGCCCCGGCCCCGGCCCCGGCCGGAATCAAAATGAACAGTCGAAAATTGCAGCCCGCGGCTAGATTTCAGATACTCGAAATACAAAAAAGCAAAAAAAAAAAAAACACACAAAAATGAAAAATGGAAAATGAAAAGTGAAATGCGAAATTTAGTGCAGCCAGCGCGTGGCATAAATCTTTCGGCAATTGAAAATTGAAAATGGCGTCGAAGTGGGGTCGCCCGCG
Organism: Drosophila mettleri; assembly: GCA_035047625.1. NCBI lineage: Eukaryota > Metazoa > Arthropoda > Insecta > Diptera > Drosophilidae > Drosophila > Drosophila mettleri. Next base: position 11,170,473 of record JAWNPI010000103.1, read on the forward strand.
TGATAAATAACGAATTGCAATCATAAATCTGACGCAGCGAAGTATGCAAAGCGCTTTTAATTTCGATGCAATTAAAAGAAAAGAATGGCGCGCGCCTAAGAGGAGAGAATGAAGCTGCGGCAACATTTAATCAAATGCAGCTGGCGCTGCAAGGCGCTGCTCACATGCAGCTTGCGACGCCAATTTGCGCTCGTTTTCGAAATGAAATTACGAGACTCGCGCCGCATGCCGCACCTGGTGGCCGGCCGCACAGGCTTGACCCAGTCCCTGGACTAATGACATTTCAATGACAGCAGCTCGGCCAGCGGCCGGTCTGTTGCAGTTGCAGTTGCCGCCTTTAGGCGCGGCCACAGCAAAGTTGGCTAATGACCGTCACCGGGTCTGGCGAACTGGCTGCAGTGGCTCAATTCGAAAGCTGTCCACGCTGTCACGAGCTCCAGCCTCCAGCTGAGATAACATTGCCTCAGTCATGCTGTTCTCGTATGCTCACATTTATATACATATATATATATATATATATATATATATATATATATATATATATTTGTGTGTGTGTGTGAATATTTCTGGATCCATGCCAAAAGCCGAAAGCCGAAAGACATGGCTAGCTGCGCCCTTTGTTGGCGGCTCAGCCTCTACGCCACCTTGTTGTCAGGTGTAAAATGCAAAGTAATGACTTTGAATATGTCTGTTAAGAGGATGGCAGGCGCAGATCCCTGGCAGACACCTAACTGGCTTTGAGCATTAAGCGCGCCTAACACAAACTCTAGTATTTCAGCTAAGACAAGCCGTTCGCAAGTTCGGCAAGCAAAGTCAAAGACAGCAGAAGCTTAAGTCGCAGACATAAGCAAATCTATATGCGTTCTTGGAATTGCTACATGAGCTGCTGCTTTCAAAAACTTTACAATTAAAGTGGTTCAAGCTCAGACTGGGATCACGAAAAGCGAATTGGAGGTGGCGGCAGAATGTTGGCTTGACGTCTTAATTGAATCGCGTCTCAGCTTGCTTCATTCATTTCTTGCATATCTATGAAATTTTGAACCCAAGTACTTTGAGCTATGCATTTGTAGATTCAATTAACTTCACAAGCCAATCTACCTCTCCAAACTTGTTTCATATCTTCTGGAAGCCAAGAGTAAGGAGCAGAATGTCAAGTCTAATCTCTCTGGGCTTGAAATTCTGATAACTGATCGAGGTAAGAATTCATGTCTCTGCAACGCTTATTCCAAATAAAAAAAATATATATATATAAAATATTTAATATAAATATATAAAAAATATTTGAAAAATATATGACAAATATTTTTAGATATATAAAAAATATTTATAAATATATAAAAAAATTTTACAAACATATAAAAAATATTTATAAGTATATATAAATAATTTATAAATATACAAAATTGTTCACTGCAATACTCTCATCAATATTGTCTTCATCCATAAGAGAAAGCGCATTTGAGCTTCGACTTGACACTTATTTAATTTGTGGCTACATAATTCAAACATTTCTCAACCAGCCTGCTCGGGCTACTGCCGTTAGCGGCTGCTCTCGGCTTTTGTCTGGCACTCAAGTGAAAAGCTTTTGTCAGCGCATGGAAATTTGACGGAAATTGTTTGGTCTGATGGATGCAGCTGCTGTTGTTATAGCTGTTGCTGTTGATGTTGCAAAAGGCCCATCTACAGTGTGCTTCAGTTACCTTTGCCTAATGGTCTCTCTCTCTCTCTCTCTCTCTTTCTATCTCTGTCTGTCTCTCACTCTCTCCGTCTGCCTGTCTGCCATCAGTTGGCTAAGTAAGCAGACAGCTTTTGGACGCATTTTGTGTTGTGGCCCCAGGCACTGACGACTGCACATTTCTGCGGCAAAGCGAAATCGCAATTTCAATAGAATTAAAGGCCACAATTTGTTGGCAGCCAAGTGGGAAATAAATGCAAATCGCGCTGAAAGTAAATTTTATTTTGCTCCTTCGTTTGTTTTGCCGGCGTGACTGCAGGATAATGTGCTTAAAATAGCCAACTTTGGCGACAGGTAGCTGAGCGAGCTGTCTGCCAGCGGGTGGCTGTGGCGGCCGGGGTGATGGGGCAGAAGAAGAACCCGTTGCAGATTTACTGCGGCACGCGCTGCTGCCACAATTACGAAGCTAGAAAACACAATCAAAACCAAGTTGAATGTTGAACTTTTTAATGCATAATTTATGGGGGGCGCGCGTTGCCTGGCATTGGACCGCCAACCCCAGGTCAACCTACGGGTTAAGGCAGCGCACCTTTCTTCTCAAATACACAAATATATCTTTATAAATATGTGTGTGTGTGTGTGTGTGTCTGTTATAAAGAGGGACTGTGGTATGGAGCGCCGCCGTATCATAAATATTTATGAAAGCTGCCAAAAAGTGCAAGGACGTGAGGGCGGCTCAAGACCAACTGCTCAGCACGTGCGCCGTGTGGCATGCCACGATTTATATGCCGCAATTCAAACCAATATATTCCATATATATATATATATATATATATATATATATATATATATATATATATATATATATGTTTGCTTTCATCAAAAACTCATCTTAAATGCCAACACATGCGGCAAATAAATATTGCCCACAACACATATAACTCTCTCTCACTCTCTCACGCTCTCTCCCTCTCGCTCGACAGTATTCAATTGTATCCGCTTGGCAAGGCAAACCCAATATGAAACACTTTTAAAAGAGTTTAACGAGTATCAAACCAAAAATCGTAAAATCATAATAAAATGGCGAAACGTAGATTGAAATATATCCTTTATGCACGGCTATAAAGTGCACAGCTGAATTTCTTTTTAACACAGTTTGCACAGCGCCACACACACACACGCACACACGTAGTACTAGTCTCAGATACATCTCGCAAATCGCTCTACTTAAAGCAAAGCTGATGATCTTTAAGCTGGCCCTAATTCCACACATACTCTTGTGAGCCGCACAAAAGTTTCTCTTTCGTTTAAACCAAAAAAAAAAAAACAGGGGAAAAAATGCTGTTGGCCTGGCCAAAACTATCAATTAAACTAATTAGCTTGATTTCCCCGGTCTGAGCACGAACTGGCGCAGAAATTCAATCAGCGCATGCAGAAAAACGCAATCAAATGATTAAGTCAACAAATGAAGTCAAATTGTTTGGGGCTGCAATGGGAGAAAAAAATAGATTAAATAAAAAAATAATCAATCGAAGGCGAAAATAAATGAAAAACAAGCTAAAGCAGATGTCCAAATGAAGCTTCGCCTTAAAGTTTTTGCAACTTTTTGCAGAGACACACAGAAAGAGCCAGAGCGAGCCAGAGAAAGGTGAAAATATATATCTATGAGTGATATTTTAGTAGAGGTGCAAAAAGAGGAGCCAACTTTTTGACGTCCTAATGAGCGCTGGCCACATTGATTAGCCAAGACCAAGCGCCTTCTGCAAGATGACCAACAGACTTCTCTGCTCTGCTTCGCTCCTATAGTATTTCACTTGACGTTCTTATGCCATCTCAAAGTCAAATTGAATTGACTGCAGATTGGGCGCTCTATCATGCAGGGCTGTGGGCGTGGCACGTGCCATATGCACACCATGGATATTGATTTCCTTCGTTCGCTTTTTTGCAGGAAATTTATTTATATTCAATTTGCGAATTTATTCAAGTTTTTTTTCTCATTTTTTTTTTTTTTTTAGGAATCAAGACGTACGGGAAATTCAGTTTTCCGTGAGCTGTGTGTGTGCGCGTCGCTTTGTGTTTGTCAACTGTAGCTGGGAGTTCACTAGAAGCGCCGTTGCCTGCATGCGATAAACCAATTTTTGAGTTAATATTTTCCACAAACTCATAAACACATCAGTCTGGCTGACAGGCAAGCCGAGTACCTAATCTGAAGGACTAACGCAACGTCGACTGTACCGAACGGCAGGGCAGGGCCGGGCTGTGTCTGTGGCTGTAGCTGTGGCTGACCTGTTCACCATAAAAGATATTACCTAAGTAGGTAATAGCCGCTGCTCCTATATAAAGCCAAGCATCGACTGCATCCTTCACTCAATCGTCGTTTGGTCCTCTGTGTGGCAGCTGTGTCTGGCTAACGAAGCAAAACCGAAAAGAGAGAAATACCGCACACGTGCTGTGATAGTCAGTGCCCAGTGTCTTAACCAGTCCAGGATGTTGTTTCTGGCGCCGCGCAAGCATCTATTAGCCAGCAATTTGATAATCTTTCTCATGATTTATATCATGCGCAAGTGCCTCCAGTTGTTCTGCATAATCGAGAACAAGGCATGCCAGCAGCCCGACTGCAACTGTGAGCCCGGGCAAACGGACTGCCTGGACTCGCCGCTGATGGAGCGCCGTGGCGGATTCAAGCTCATACCGGATGCCATGAGGAAGACCATGCACAGCTTTGGTTATGGCGAGGGCCACTATCAGATCTTCGTGGAGAAGAAGGAGCGCAATTTGCCAACCAAATCGCGCCTCAATGCGGCCAGCGCCGAACTCAAGCTGAATCCCAATTAGGCAGTCCAAGTCGACAGCCAGCAAACAGCTCAAGGAGCCCCCAAAATGTGCCAACAACAGCAATAACACGGGTAACAGCAAGCAGCATAACAATAATAACTACAACAACAAAAACTACAACAACAACAACAACAACAATTTCCAATGTCTTCTGCCATAAATATGTCTTAATTAATTATAAGCATTCAACAGCATTTCTTTTTATATCGAAGCGCATACTTGGCCATTAATAAAAATTATAAAAGTTAAATCCCGCCGCCTCGGGCATTTTGATTGATGTCGGTTTCTTTGTGCTTTAGCAATAATAATAATAATAATAATAAGAAGAAGAAGCAGCAGAAAACTGAACAACTTGTGATCAGCCACATTGACAGCCTCACAATTGCCGCCAGGCTGGCAAAGGCGCCGTTGGCTGCTTGAAAAATTATCTGGCAACGGCGACAACTGTCAGCTGATCGCGTGGGTGTTGCTGCCACCATTAAATGGCTACAAATTTATCACAAAGTAGCCAAACTCACAAAGACAGAGAGAGTAAAGCGGGCAACAACATTGTCTGGCAATATGTTGAAGTAATTTTTTTATACTCTAGACCAAAGACGCTTAAAAGTAGTTAGATTTCCTTGAGCTATTTGTGTCAGAGATAAATTGCAGTTATGCGACATATACAATAAAATTTGTAGGTAATATATATATAAAATATATGCATCAAGCTACTCTGGATTTTGCCTAGATCCATAATATATAATATACTTCTTCATCAAAAGACATTTAAGCTTGATGTAAACATTTATTACAGTCTATTCAGCTTACCGACTCTTTATGGTATTTATCAAGTTTATATTAGATATAAATAAATTAAAAGCAACTTGCCACGCCTTTAATTCCAATATAGGCATAATTATATATCATCTTTAATGGCGCCTTTAAACTTTATCATATTTCGCTTAACTTCTCAGTCCATAATAATAATTTATTTACAGATAAAAATAATAATGCCAATAAATTAAATTTAACTAATTCATTTAAGATTTGTAGCTAGCTGTTGCCCATTCGTTTTATATATAGCTAAAAGCTACACGAAAAAATCTATAAATATATCATACGAATTTTATATATAGACTAAGGAAGCTGCACTAAAAGAATATTTAAAAATATAAATAGTCAACGTTTCATAGCGCTTAAACTGAAATTTAATTCTATATTAAGGGTTTTCTCATGACATATTTTTATTTTTATTCACCATTCATTCAGCTGACCGACTCTCAATTTATTAACTAGTCAAATATTTCTATAATTATCAAAAATAATCTTAGCTTATGTATAATTTATTTCTATTTAATTATCCAGCAGACACACAGCTAATCTAATAATGCGCTTAACTAATATACTTATTCCTTTAATAATATTAAATTATATATATATGAATATATATTTATATGTCTGCCTAATCGAACCATATGAATAGCACATTCAAGAGCAACTACTCTATAGATATAGATTTAATTATATGCAGCTTGAGCAACACCTAATTCAATTTATCACGTGTGAGCGTCACAAATCTTTTGCAGATATGTCTGGCTGTGAGCATGCTTAAGAGCAGAGTAGAGCATCATCGTGTCAGCTTGAGTGTGGATTGGCCATTTTGCTGGCTTCCATTGTTCCGCCGGCATAGATAGCAGATAACAGCGCGCATGAAGTTGAATGTGCTGCGGCGCTCACTCAGTCTGGCAATTGTTAGCAAATCTATCATCATCTTCTTAAGCACGTGGCAGCGTGTGTGTGTGTGGGATGTGTGTTTGGGGTGTGGGGTGTGGGGTGTGTGTGTGTTGTGCACTTGAAGATATTGTGCAAATTCTGCAGCATTTTGCCTTGCATTATAAATGAACAGAAATTTTTAGTTGTGAGCCACATTTTGCTTGAGCTGCATATAAATTTTTGCACGCACACACACAGGCACACACACATACACATACGCGCACAGATGTTGACAATGTTGTTGCCCAAGGGCTGTTTGCCTGGCAAGTTGTCATTATAATCATGATTATTATTGTTGTAATTCTAATTATGCATTGCCGTGCGGAAGCGGAGGAAGCGGGTGGCACACATTCCACATACGCCATGTCTGACACGCTACGTGGCAGCCCTGCTGCTGGTGTGTGCGTGTGTGCCACGTGCGCGTGCTTCATTTTTATCAATGACAGTCTTTCGTTGTGTGCGTCTGCTGTTCATGTGTAAAATGAAAATGTCAGTCGGATTAGCGCCAGCAGCGAGCGTCGATAAAAATCTCAGCGAGCAACCTGGCAGCAGCTACAGATATCTATAGATACATAGCTATATATAGACAAATATAAATATATATATATATATATATATATCTGTATATATTACATAACCTTCTTCTATAACTCGCATCAGCATAAATTTGCTAAGCTCTAATGTAAATCATGTCGACATTGTTGGTCTTAAGCAGCTCTGTTTGTTGGACGCCATGCTTTGGACTCATTATAATTAACAATTTATAAAGCGTTAATACACACACACACACACATACACATGCACTCTCTTAGCTAGACGGCAATTTGCCAAGGCAGCTAAAAGAGCATGCTCGGCAGCACATCCGCACAAGCAAACAAACAAACAGCTAGTCAGCTAGACAGGGCGTGCGAAGTGAGGGGCGAGGCGGTGGCTATAGTGTGAGCGGCATTCATTTTGCTTGTAAACTGGTTGCCCAGCTCATCCTGACTATGAGCTCATGCTCCTGATTCAGCTCCCTTACTCTCCCTCTCTCTCTCTCTCTCACTCTGCCCCCTCTAACAACATGGCACGGCACGTCGCGCGCATTAAGTAGATGAGCTGCATTTTTCATGCATGCGAAGTTGAGATTGCAGCTGCCGCGCACGCCACGCCCCATCGCCCCTACTCACACACACACACAGATACATACAAGCCATTTCCTTTTCGCTTCAGCTTGGCTTTACCTTCACTTCCTCCCTCGCGTTTCCCTTGGCCTAACTTTGGCTTTCAGCTTTCAGCTGCCAACTTGCAACTCGGAAAGTTCTGCTTCGCGTTCTTCTGCCGCATTATCCTACTCATCAGCATCATTTGTATTAATTGCCGGGCATTTTGTGTTGTGCAATGATACTGAAAATGAGCATTGTTGTTCTCCACCACAGTTTTCCGCAATTTTCATTTGTCGCTGGCCTCAGCGCACAGAAAAACTGCTGCCATTTACTTATATGCAAGTCGAGCTGCGCGAGAGATCGCAAATGCCTTAACTGCCTTCTATTAATTTGCCAAAGCAGATTGCGAAAAAGTTATGCGAATCAATTTGCCAAGCAATCACTGGCTTGATTGCAACTCGAGCAGCATTTGTGAGTTATAAAAGACGCGCCAATGGCCAATGGCCAATGGCCAATGGCCCATGGCTATGGGTAACAGATGAGAGCTCTTTAATATTAATATGCTAGCTTGGCACTTAAAGCCGTTCTCCCTTGGCTAAGCCCATGGGGTAATTAAATGTGCACAGTTGCAGTTGTAAGTATGTGCCAGGAGAGGAGAGAGGAGGGAGAAAGAGGGCAAGCAATGTACTGAGATGAAAGCATATGGGATCAATCAGCAGCTGCATTGGGAGCAAGCAAGGCGCCAAGCAGGCAGAAGCAAAGAGCAAATTTATAAGTAGGAGCTAAGCTCAGATATAAAATATTTCAATTTATACAAGATACAAAATTTATATATATATATATATAATTCCAATACAACAAGCATTGCCCACTCAATGTCAATTCACTAGGAATTTAAACTAAGTAAAAGGTTCGCTTAAACAAATATTGTTTATCGTTCGCTATCAAAAGCGGCAGAAATAGGAAAAAAATCTGTCAAATCCGTGGAATTGCTGCAGTTCCTGTTAAATTGCAATTTGTGTCATTTTATGGCAAAGGCTCAATTAGTCGATGGCTCGATTGCAATGCGAATTGTGTGCGCGCTCGCGCGCTCATTCGATTGAATTTTATTGAGTCTTTAATTGGCGCCATGCATGCGGCTTGCGGGCTGAGAGCTGAGAGCTGAGAGCTGGCAGCAGGCAGACATGCACCCTGCAACGGTAATTGAGCAAAGCCGTAACAATAGCAGCCGAATGCAACCAATTGCCAATAAACCATTTCCCAGTCATTGGGCATGGTATAATTAGCAGTTGGCAATTGCCATAAACAAAAACACAGCGAACACAGAATGCAAAAAATAAGCAAATGAGAAATGGCAGACAGCGAGCGATGATGATGATCAAATGGCATTGCTAATGCGACTGCTGAAGGCGCCTCAATCGTTATCAAATGCCATGCTGCGAGCATTACAGGGTATTTCCTATAATTAAACATTAAATAAATATAATTTTTGTAATCGGATTTCCAAGTTGACAAATGTGGCCACAAAAAAAAACCCACACACACACACACACACAGTCAGCGGCAGCCCACAGTTTGTGGCGCACACACACCATTTACTTTATATTGATACAATTACATTGTAATTACATATACATAATTGAAGCCGCATGGACATAGGCTTAAATGCCCTCGAGCCGTGTGTCAATAAAGCAGCATCAAAATTTGAGCAAAGCGTCTGACTCGCTGCTGGAGCTTTGCAATTACAAATTAAAAACAATTAAAGCCACCAGTCGACGATTTAATATGGATTGAAGTATTGGGACGTCAGCCTGGCGCCCAATAAACAAATTTATAGACAATTCGACTTATGCGAAAATGTTTGTAACGAGCTCTCAATAAACTGCAAAAGCGCATAAATTGTTCCATTTGTTTTCTCCATTATTTTTTGTGTGGCCCGATATGTAATATTGTGCAGCGCACAGTGAGCCCAAAAAGTGCTTATGCATTGCAAGAGCAATCGCTCAAATATAAACATTTTGCGCATCAGACAAATTAATTGCCATTTGCAGCAAATTTCACTGACAATTATCCATTGAAATTGCAATAAATGCAGCTGTTTGCATACTGCTCGCACCCACTGTGCACTGTACACTGTGCACTGTGCATATATGCCGCAATGTTGTTTTTCGTTTTCATTCTTGTTTGCTCGGACCCCGGCCCCAGCCGCAGTGCCTCGCCGCTATTATGGCTGCGAGCATTGTCAGAATGCAAATTCAAATGCCGTGTGAGCTGAATATACGTTGACTTGGTCGCTGCCAAATGGGTCAAAGTGGCAGTCAGCCAGGCGGCTATACAGTAAGAAAAAAAAAAAAGAGGAGTAAAAAACGTTTGCCAAACCAATACACTCAGCCCAGTCCGCGCAGACGGGTGGGCATATGCAGAGCGCTGCAAAGTATGCAACAAAAAAGCGAAAAAAGCGAAATTGTGCGCTAAATTTGAAATCAAACAAAAAATAAACGCGAATCCATGTGTGTCCCTATCCGTGCGACTGCGTGGAGCCAAAGGCAAATAGAAAGATGCACGGTCTCTGGGCACAAATGTTAACACAAAGCCACACACACACACACACTCGCACACACACGCACACGCAGAGGGCAACCGCATGGCCAAACATTAGTGCAAGCTCTGCCCGCATGCTGTGTCCTTGTTGTTGGACTGCCCTTGCGCCGGGCCTGGTCACGTACAAATCCGATTTGCACAATTCAAATAACGAACATTTTGAGCAACGCATTGCACACTATTTGCCGAAATCACCCATACACACACACACACCCACACACACGCACAACTCATGTTTGACGCCCAATGAAGTTGGCCAAGAATCTCGCTCTCAGTTTTTTGAGTAGCGCTCTGCATTCGGCCGTAAATTACGCACCGATGCGATGTCAAATACGACGTCGACTGCGACTGCGACAGCGACTGCGACTGCGACTGCGAGCGCATTTTATGTAATTTTAATTAATTTTTTGCGGTCAGCTTAAAGGTCCCCGGCGCGTTGCACTTGGCATCGTTGTGTCAACCGGATCGCTTAACCGCTTTTCCATGTCATGTTTTAATGCTCGACTTTGCCTTCAACTTTGCTTTCATTTTAATTAAAAATGCGCTTTTAATGCGCTTGCCCGAGGATTTGTCACATGGCTTAAAATGCACTCCACAATTATTTTACAAACGGCCATTTCAGATGCGCAAATGGAATGCAATAAATAGCCAAAGCAAGCACAAAGTATGTCAGCAATGCCATTAAATGTCAAATAAAAATTCACTCAAAAACAAAACAAAACAAAACAGAACAAAATCCGAATGCAAATGCCAGATTTCTGCTCGCTTACATATATTTCAAAAGCCGAAAACAAACAAAGGCAGAGCTCAACGAAGTTTCTATGCACTATATACAGAGGAGGAAAATTGAATTGTGTTAAAGGAATTTCGGCTTTGACTAGATGCTCTCTGACGGCAGCCTGCTAGACAATTTGATTATGCCCCAAGCACTGGAGTGTATAAAAATCTCGACAAGCTGACTTAAGAGCAGCGCAGGAAACTGCAGCGACAGCAACACGCCCACTTCAGATTTATGGACACATTTTTAGCTGCAGCTGACTTGAAATTAAGTTGCACAAACACCAAACACACACACAGAGTGAGAGAGAGAGAGAGAGAGAGTGCATTAATGTGGGGTCAGTTTATGAGCTGTGCATAAAGCTGTTAACTGTTTGAAAAGTGCTTAAAGTGCGGCATTAGCTCTCGTTATTATCACACACTAGCTTTATAGGGGCGTGCCAGACACAGTCAGCACCTCTGCCCTCGACTTGCACACACACATGCTACGCTTCATAAATTACGCATACGCCACGTAGCACAGCATAGATACCTCCTCGAACAACAAACGTGAGCCAAAGCAACGCTTGCAGCGCTATTTTATGGCAATTTTCAATGCACTTTAATGCGCCGCTGATGCCCCAGCAACTAGCATTAAGCGTGGCTGTAATAAAAGTCGCAAGCCACAGCTCAACAATAGCAAGCAGCTCACGCGGCATACACGCGACTTAATTTCATTATAAACTTGAGCAGAGTTATGTTCATGTATTTATTTATATTTAACTTATTTGTATATTATATATTCAATTTAATTTATTTTTTTATTTCATATATTTATTTATATTACACTTATTTGTATATTATATTTATAATTTGATTTATATAAATAATATAAATATGTATTTAATAATAATTTTGAGCTAGAGCTCAACTAAAATTTTTTAACTTAATTTATATATTTATTTATATTACACTTATTTGTATATTATATTTATAATTTAATTTATATAAATAATATAAATATGTATTTAATAATAATTTTTAGCTGGAGCTCAACTTTGATGACCCTGTTAAATTTATATTAATATTTTAATTTTTAACTTAATTTATATTTAAGAATAATTAATAATCTCGAGCTGCAGCTCAACTTTTATGAGCAATTTATATTTAAATATTATTTATTAACAGTTTTACTACATTTAACTTATACATATCTTAATAAATTTATATTTATTTTGATTTAATTTCATTTTCATAAATAAAATTGAGCAGCAGCTTAGTTTTAATGTGTTTTTAATTTAAATTCATTTTTTTATATTTATAATGCAAATTTTTAATACATTATCTTATATATACTTTAATTTATTTATACATATTTTTTTAATCTAATTTATATTTATTTTTATTTATTTATTTTTGCGAATTGCAATTAATTGAGTCAATTTTGTGTGTTACTCAACTGAGTTATATAAATTGTATATATATGTTTTAATGGTAGTTTTATATATATATATAACCTTGTCCAAGCTATTATTATTTTACGCAACATTATTTGCTTGTAATGAAAAACTTCAACTGCAGTTTAAACTAACATAACAACATAACAAGTTAACATAACAAGTGAAATGATGTAAGTTTATAGATAATACATACATTTATTTACACATTTATGCAATTATATATATTAATAGACATTTCACATAATTTCACGCACAGCCGCTCAAAGTCACTTGATAAATGTGCGAGCTCGACTCAAGCTGAATTCATTTTATATGCCATTAAGTCCGGATATATATTATTGTACGTTTTCTTTGTCGTCCTCTTGTTCTGTTTTAAATTTAATAATATTCAGTATGTTTTATAAATCACTTGTGGAAACCTTTGTACAGGCACGAGAACTTGAAGTTAACTGCAAACAGCAGGAGTCAGTTGCCGGCACAGCTCTATCTAATTGCGTTTTGTTTGCTTTTCCGGTTGTTCTTGCAGCTCTCCCTCTTTCTAGCTCTTCCTCTCTCTCTGTCTCATTTTCGGTCTGTTTGCTTTTTTTTGTTTCCCCTAACTTCAGGTGGTATTATCTGCAGCTCGTTAATTCCTGCGCCAAGTCAATATGTGCTCCGTGGCGCAGGACGCGCGGAGGCAGTTGGTCCGGCGCACGCGGAACAACTTTTATTCGTGCTGAGTAAATTTTATGTTGCGTATAATTAGAGCAAGTTCGGCCCCGGAGATTATTTGGGGGGCGTGGATGCTGGCATCTTCTGCTGTGGCATTTCAGTTAATTTCTTATGCTGTGTGCTGTTTATGAGTGGGCGTGGCAAGTGACCAACAGCCAGCGAAGACGTGGGCCAAGTAATTGAGATTGTAATCGTTACTTATGGTGCGTATTGGCTTACAACAAAAGCCAATTGGCCGATAGTTACTACCCGGAATATCGACGTGGCTGCGTGTGAAACTTTTTGGGGCATTAAGTTATTAAGCTGTTTGCTATTGATGCTGCTGTTGTTGTTGTTGTTGTAGTTGTTGTCGTTGTTGTTGTAACTGTTGTTGCTGGCGCAGCTTGGGGCAACGCATATTGAAATATGCTGTAAGCAATTAATAACATGCCTCATGGCCAGGCCATTTTGTGGATCATCAATGCCACTAGCCGAGCGGGATTTATATGCTATCGATAGCTGTCTCTCTATGTGTGTGTGTGAGTGTGTGTGTGTGTGTATGTATAGAAGGCTTTCAATGCCATGGCACGTAATAACGACAATGAATTGCACTTGAAATCCTGCCAGCAGGCGTGCTGGCTGCCTGAAAGTATGCAGCAGCCGTTGTGTGACAAAGCTTAAACGCTCCCACACCTAATGCCGTGGCCACTCCCCGTTCGGCAGGCAGGCAGGCAGCCTGACTAACTGTACGTTTTTTCAATATCAAACAAATAGACAACGAATTACATTGTAAGTAGCTCACGTGCTTTGGATTATGCGTGATATGCCTCGAAATTACTTCATTAGCAGCCGCAAATGGCGACCTGCATGCTAAATACTAACAAGTACCCACAGACAGACACATACACACACAGACACACAGACACTCTCACATCCAGACAGCATTGAGGACTGTCACTTTTTATGCAAAGCAGCTGCAGATACAACAAAAAAATTGCCAAACAGCGCACACCGAAACTACAACAAGGCATTTGTTTCTATATTGATAGAGGGCGGAGGATCGAGCCGTGGGTGTGGGCGTGCCCAAATAGCATACGAAATGTGCTTAATAATCAATATTTTGAGGTGATAATTGTGTGCGTGCGCTGTTAGACCAAGTTGCTGCACGAGGCGCTGTGTCAACCACGTTCAAATGTGTTAAAAACAATTTATTTTATTGTGTTGATTCAAATTATTGCCGAATTCTGTGTACATTTTTTCCCAGTGTACCGTAAAAAGTCGAGAGGAATATGAAAAACACGTATAAAAAATATTTACTTGCCATATTCAATAAAATTGCAATATTTCAGTGCAAACAATTGAGATTTTTTCCACAGCAGACAGCTGACTGACGAAGAGATACACTACCTAAGGAATATAAGAGTGTAAAAAAAATACAAACATTTATACAGCTGAGAAAAATATTCTGAAAGTAAGAATCACTCTCGAATAGCTATAAAAAACAAACGCAAAATATATTTATTAAGCTTAGCCGTCAAAAAGCTGTTCATAAAAAACTAATGGATTTTATATTCTCAAACAGACAGAGGCAGTAAATTGGCAGTTAGAAAGAGAGACTTAAAAGCAAATAGACAGTCAAAGTAGAGCATATGCTTTTCCGTATACATTTCAGATATTTCTACCGCCCAGTTATACAAATAAACATAACAATACCAATATACCCTACAGCACATGTATTCCAGAGTACTGCGCATAAAAAGTGCTGTACAGCATGTCAATACACCCGCAGCTAGCTATATTTGCGTTCCATATGCTGAAATTGCGCATACGCCGCTTGGTGCGCTAAAAAGCAATTAATTGAGTGCAGCGCCAGATATCTAAAATGTAAGTATAAGGAAATTACAAAATTTATTATTTAATATACATATAAATGTATTTTTTAATAAATAAAAATATATATAGTTCATATATATTATTATTAGTTATATTGAATTATATGTTGTCATTTTTTTTTATTTTACTATAAATATGATTATTATATAATATATCTTTATACACATTAAATTTTAGATTTGTAATAAAATATAATACTTATATATTATTATACATTGCTAGTCTTATGACTTATTATAAGTATAAATATATTTTTATTCTGTTACGAAACATAAAAAAAAGAAAAAAAAAAAAATAATAATAGTTCATTAAAAATATTTATAATATATAACGTGTCTGTCCAAGCTGGCTCCAGAATAAAAGCAACTTAAAGAGTCACAAGCAATTATTGCATTAATGCTCTAGACTCAATGGAGCACTAGTTTTAGTGAAACCACAAAGCGAGCATGGAAAAGCAAGCATTTTGAGCGCGATTATAGGGAGAGCAACACTCATGCTCACAAAGCTCGAATTCCACCTGCTGCTCTTTACAGTGCTGCTGCTCTTAACAAAGACTAAATTACAACTTTATTTTATTATATTATAGACTACAAATTTGTATAGAAATTATATAAATTTATTTCATTTAAATTACACAATCAAGCTCAATCATATATAAAAATATAATTGAGTGCAGATCTCTTCACTTTAATTTTAAATATCCTTCACATACTTCAGTGAACTCGTGCGCATAACTCAATGCAACAATTTGTCGCATATTTGCATTTATTTAAATGAAATGTTTCTTTCAATCGGCTTTCCCATGCCGTTTATCACTTTAGCCGCCGGCAACAAAATTAAATCAAAAGGCATTCGATTTAATTTCGCACTTTGCCGACTCAATGCACACGCGTCAGACAATAAAAAATAGCTGTGGGACCGCAGAAAATATTGTTGATAATTTGCGGTGCGTGGGATTTGTAAATTGACTCAATTCACGACCGCACAGCGGCTTTGACCAACAAAAAACTTTTAACTTTTATTCAATTATGAATGTTATTAACTACTTGCGGGCGAAACTTGAAAGGGTTTGCCTGCAAGTTGGATTGCCAGGAGGATTTTGGCTGTGTCACGTAGCAGCCAGCGAGTGGAATTAATAAGCCAGCGGGTGGTTAGGGGGCTGAGCACGCTGCATATGCAATGTGAATGAGCCACATGTGGCACAAACGTAATCGTGGTGGCATGCAACAGCGACTGCTGCGGCGACATTGTGTTAATGCGGCTTATGTGACAAGTCAGTTAATTACGCGCACAGTTTCGTAAGCAACGAAAAACTCCATCAAGATCTGCGCCAAACAAAGCCAAATGCGAAATCTTTTGCCCGCGCTGCTGCTCGCCCGCTGTGCTTGACTTGAAAATGCTTTTAAAGCTGCTGCCACTGCTGCCGCCGATGCTGCTACATCTGCTGTAATTGTTTGCTTTGACAAATGCTGCACAATAACTGCTACACACACACACACACACTTATATAGATACATCCTCACGCTTGTCAGCTCTTGTGTGTGATGTTTATTTGTTTGTCGAGCTCTTGGCGTACACATATAATTAAATCTAACATTAGTCGAAGCATTTGAAGTGTGTTTGACACTTTTCTGGCAATAATATTTGTGGAATTTGTGCCAGAAAGTCAAACTTCAAGCTAAAAGCATTCGCTTCCACTCAATTGAATCGAGTCGAGTCGTCGAAACAGGCAAATAATTTAACATTAAACATAAAGCTGAAAATTTAAGAGGCCTCGAGCGCTTCAGCAGCCGCTTGCTATGCGAGCCTAAATCAAAGGGAATTCCAACGCAACTTCCAGAAATGTAAACCTAAGGCCATAAGCAGAGCTCTTGGCCTTATGATTAAGTTAACAGACACCGGATGCCTTTAAGCCTGCTCACAATTTATCATGTTTTTTAACTGCAATACGAGTGCCGTTCGAGTCATGGGAGTATTTCAAAAAAATGTCATGGGTCGCAACTTGTCAGTGTCCTGGAAAGAACAACATCAGCAACAATAACACAAACAACATGGGCAACAATATAATTTGTAACGATGTCGTCGGCGGCACAGGCAGCCCCTGACCCGAGTAATTTACAAGTCAGACAGACTGACAGCGGCAATAACAACAACAATAATCATGGCTCGCCATGGCCTGGTGTGAGCAGTCGGGTTGCTTTAAAAACATAAACAGGACAGGCAAAAGGAAAAATCCAGCCGCCGGCCAGCAAACAAAAATATCCGGAATAAAACTCAAAATACAAAAAAAAAAAAAAAAAAAAATGGGAGAAAAGAAAAAAAAAAGAGCAAACTCCCCGCGCTAAACTCTAGCATAATCACATAATAAACAAGCGCGACATGGCATGGGCAAAAGGGACGCACACACACAGACACACACACACACACATGCGCACATTTTCCGGACATTTTAGGCACTCACGGAAGCAGGAAACCAAAAACCAACGCGATAATAAATATAAGTTAAAGTGTAAAAAAAAGTCAGGCCGACAGCATCAAGATAAACAACAATAAAGCGAAAGGCTATATGCATGTAGTCTAATTCAGGCTAACACACACACACATACACACACACACACATGACAGCAGCTTAATGCTTGTAATTAAATGCGCCTCGACCGAGCATTTCACAAGTCGCACACATTTTGTGGCTGCAACATTTGAAAGGCGCACAAGTTGCGAAGGCCAAGCGGACAGCGGCACAGTCAGGCAACTGTCAGTCAAAGAAACACAAATACAAACATACAACACACACACACAGCTGCTGTTGTTGTTGTTGTTGTCTGCTTTCAGTTAGCTGCTTCTTGTTTTCCAGCCATTTGCACTGCTCTTTTGCGCTTAATTTCACTCAACTTGCTGCTTGCTCTTTGCCATCTGTGTGTGTGTGTGTGTGTATGTGTGTGTGTGCTGTGCGCCCGTGTGCGTGTGATATTAAACTTAATTTTTTCGTATTTATGAGCGGGGCTTATACAAATTTAATAGCCCAACTTTTTGGCCTATGGCTGATTTGTTTTAACCTTAAGACCGCCAGCGCAGTATTTAATTTGACTTAAGGCATGGCATGAATAACCTGTAAATATATAGGTATATATATGTTTCTCAATCTCTTCAGAGTCAATAACTTGCGTAGAGCATAAATATGCCTTAAGCGCTCCCTCAGGGCATGGCAAATTTCAACATAAGAGTCTTTCGCTTCTCATGCATTTTTTAGTGATTTGTGGCGCATTCTCTTAATTGTATTTCTTAATATATATTTACAAACTTATAATTTATTATTATTTGTAAGCAAATTTATGTGTGCTCAGACTGATATGTGCACATACTTAAAATTTATGTTTACGAATTTGTATGTGTCCAAGGCCAAGTTTAGCAAACAAAATACGTGTTTAATGCTCTTCAATAAAAGTAAATATACTAAGTTTGTCATATATTGTAGGATTTATTTAAATAATATTGAATGATAATGATTGATTTCGAAGTAAATACATTTACTTGTAGCACTAATTTTTAATTTTAATTTAATGAATAAATCTGCATTATTTGTCTTCAATTATCTGTATTAATATTTCGTGTACTTAATATTTAATATTAATTTTGGCATTTACAGTAGGATTATGGCAAGGAATTTTAGGTATTTCTATCATACATTTACTTGTAGCACTAATTTTTAATTTTAATTTAATTTCAATTAATTTAATAAATCTGCACTATTTGTCATCAACTATCTCTATTAATACTTAATATTATATTTAAATATTATTATAGTTTTTCTAAGCACTATATAATTGCTTAGATTAAACATCAATATATTTTTACGTACTTCAATAAAGCCAAAGCTAATTAGCAATTCTCTATATTATTAGTTTATTTCAAATAATTTATTTATCTTTATAGAATACTCATCGAGTAGTTCCTTTTTACCCTCCGCCTCTCTGCCTTCTTTCAAGCAGTTTGATGCCTTGAAAGCTTTAATAAAAAACGTATTTCTTTATGTTATTTCATCTCGTTTATATCCTTGTCTCAAACAACGAAATCACAAATTTATATGTTATACTCTCTACACACAGACAGACTCCTTGCGTTCTCTTTACGTAATCCTTTTTGTGGCAAATGGCAGCTGGACGTGATGCTCTTGTTTGTTGCGCTGCTATGCCGCCGCCGCCGCCGCTGTCTATTTCTGCTCCTTTTTTTTCGTTCTCTGTTTCGGTGGCAGCAAAAATGTTCAAATTCGTTTAGCGCGCTGCAAAGTTGCGCAAAATTGTTTTTGTGGCACATACATTTATATACTATATATAATTTAGTTGTTGTTGTAGCTGACGCTGCTGTTGTCTAAAACATTACAAGCAAATTGAGTTTGGCTCGAATTATGCCTGGCCTTTGGCGTGCCAGACAGCAACATGGCTCGCATGGCCAACGCGGCGCTAAACTTGGCCACGCCCAAGCGCCCCTAAAGTGACTACTGCACACTGTTTCACTTTTGGAAACAGCAGACACACACACACACACATAGACACATTCACAGCAACAGCCAAAAGTCATTTGAGCTGCTTTTTTTTCTGGCTCTACTCTTGTAATTTATGAGTTTGCGCCTCAAGTTGTGGGCCACATGGTGGCAACATGCACTTTCGTCCTTTGCCATGGCTTATCGGCATTGTCTCTGCTCTGGCATGTAGCTGTTGCTGCTGTTATTGTTGCTGTTGCCTGGCAGTTTATGAAAACTGCAGTGGCAAATGTTTGGCTTTGCTCCGCACACACACATACGCACGCACACACACATTGTCGTGCTCTTCATCTCTTGCGCTGAGCGAGCACCCTAGAGTGCAATGTCCTTGTTTATGCGCCGACACTCGTTGCTGCTGCTGCTGCTGGTGCTGCTGCTGCTGGTGCTGCTGCTGTGGCGCTTGATTGAATTGTGTCCTTGTCAGCGCATGTCCTGCAGCAGCAGCCGACTACTGGCAGCTCGTGTGCGTGTCAAACAACTTGCTGTTCACCTAGAAGTTTAATTAACTTTTTAGCTCAATTTCTAAACACGCTTTTCACTCCATTTCACGCTTTATTTCATATTTGCACCCGAAAAGCCAAACCAACTAATCCCGTATACAAATGTCTGTCGGTTTATTTTTTTTTATACCCTGAATCCATTGAAAATGGAAATTTCAGGGTATAATGTTTTTGTGCAAATGTATGTAACAGGCAGAAGGAGGCGTGCCACACCCCATAAAGTATATATATTCTTGATCAGCTCGACGAGCTGAGTTGAACTAGCCCTGTCCGTCTGTCCGTCCGTCCGTCCGTCCGTCCGTCCGTCCGTCCGTCCGTCCGTCCGTCCGTCCGTGTAAACACCTGGATTTCTGCAACCACAAAAGCTAGAGACTTCAAATAAAAAGCAAAATGCTCGATAATACCATACGCTGTACGAGTTTATTTTTTTTTTTCGATAACTCGTCCCATTTCTTTTTTATCGATAACTATCGAAAATATCGCTTTGTTTTTGAGGTCTGGCGTGCACACCGTTAAAGATAGAATCGTGCACTAAGTTGTGTTTGATTGCTATATTGAATCCGCACATTTCGTCATTTTTGGATTTTTGATGCCACGCCCCTTTCGCCCACAATTCAACAAAAACGATAACTCACGTATATCAAATACTAGAGACTTGAAATTTGGCAAATAGGTACATTTGGATGTCATAATTATTCCCCGAAAATTTCATCAAGAACATAGGTCGAGGAAAAAAGTTATTAAACAATAAAGTTTCCATAGTACAGCCTCTGCTGCAGCCGCAAAACTGTGCAGTGAGCATATTACGTGCATGCATATGTTTGTGTGTGTGTGTGTGCATGTGTTGGTTACTATTAATGAATAAATGAAGCTCTTAATGATTGGTATTACAGCTCAATGGATTCAGGGTATCTCTTAGTCGAGCAGTCTCGACTAGAGTTTAGTTACTTGTTTTTTTTTCAAATGTGAACTGTGAATTTTAAAACCAATTTCGACTGGCTTTAAGCCGAATTGTAGCAAATCCTCTCGTTCACGGCTAAAGCCAGATTCCGAGCACCTATAATTATGTGTGTTTATATGGCGAGTGTGTATGTGTGGTGAGTGAGTGTGTGTGTGTGTGTGTGTGTGTGTAAACTGTCAAGTGACTTAAAATGACAGCAACAGCTTTTGACAGCTGCAAGCTAACGGTATTACTACTGACAGCTGGCGTCTGTTGTGGTTTATGTTAAAAGCCCAAAACCCATACCACCCACACACACCCACACGTGTATGTTAATGTGCCTGTGTGTGTGTGTCATCTTAAGGATGTGCACAAATTTATGTTTATGTTAACAGAGTCGACCCATTCAAGTGGCAAACCAAAACAAGTAAGTAGCGTTTACAGCCGCAGCCGCGCGCCACGCACCACGAACCACGAGCTATAGCTGAGCCAAACCACCGCACCACACCACACACCACACCACACCACCCACTGCCTTTACATTGAATGCAGTCATGTGCACATGAGCGAAAATATTGTAACCGAACGCGAGTTTTGGTAGATAACACAGCGACAGCAACTCCGTGTTGATAATATCCAATGTTGGTGTCTACACTGAGCGAAATTTCATGCAATTGCGACTAAAAACAACTCAAGTAATATTCTAATAATTTGTGAATTTGAATATTATTCAATGGGCTCCTCCTCCTCTTTGGGCTTGGCCGGCTTTGCCTCTGGCTCCGCCTGTGCCGATGCCTCAGCCTCTGCCGCCGCATCCAGCTCGGCCTTATGTTGCTCCTGCTCCTCCTGCATGCGGCGATTCATGTCGGCCGCATATTCCGCAAAGGTCAGATTAATATCGAATGGTGTACGCCGGAAGATTTGACCCGGTGTATAGTTGTTCTGTATGGGCCAGAAGAAGCCATCGTCGTCACGTCTAAATGGCGTCCTGCCATAGAGAGCACAGAACTCCTCGAGCGTATAATAAAAGCGGGTCGAGGACAATACCAGCTCGATGCGTTGTATTTCCGGTAGCCATTTCCGAAAGATATCCGTTGGCAAGGTCTCCGAAATCGCCACCGTGTGCCGTTGGAGTTGGCTGAGCGAACGACTTTGCACTGCATTGGACTCTTCCTCTGGAGTTTCACCTTCCAGTTCGCCCAGCCCCACCGATTCGGTAAAGAAAGACGAGCCGTGGTGGGACGTCTCCGATCTCATTGGCTCCATGCTCTCCATAATCAGAGTGCAAATGGTGAACAGTTTCTCTTTGATAATCAAATGCTGCTTGCCCATCAGGTACTCGTCCGTTGGCGTCGACGGAGGAAACTTTTCGTTGAGAAATGCAGCTGGTATGCGCCTGAACAGCAACTCCTTAGTATACAGCTGGGATGAACGAGAATTAGCAGAAGCGAAGGCTCATCAGTTCTGTTACTCTGGACTCACCTCTTTGATGTGATCTTCGATGTGAAAGACGCGATGATTTTGCCAATACTCCGAAATGGAGCCCAACAGGTGCTCGCAGAAGATGCCGATCATGTCTTCGCAACTCTCCAGCATCATCATGGTGTACTCATTCATGTAGAGCACCAGACCGCACATGGGATCGGGTGAGTACGCCAGTTCACGACACTTTGCGTGCAGCTCCTGTAGCATTTCAGTAAAATAACTAAATATGTCTTTAGGTTGGTTTGCCTTCTTTGGATCAGAGTCTTCCTCCTCTGTCTCTTGCTCTGCTTCGCCATTGCCATGCTCATCGAAACGAAATGTGTGCGTCACCGTTTCCATATGATTTTCATCTATCGTTTTAACATGAGGATGCTCATGGTCGGACCCTTCCGATGTGGCCGCGTCCGAGTAGTGTTCGGAGTAATCGGACATGCCCTCAGCGGGACGCGTCTGCGCAGCATCTGCACTCGCATTGGATTGAACATGTCCGGCTTTGGGCTCGGCTTGCAGAATCTCAGTTTCGCGCTTCGGATCCACATTCTTGGCGAGTATAAAGATGCGCTGATAGAACACCGACGTGTCCATTTTCAGCAGATCCTCGTCCACGTACTCCACCAGAGACTTACGCACCTGGAAGACCAGCGGCCGCTTGAGTGTGAAGCATGCTTGCCTCACACTACGGGACTGTCGCGCTTTCATATTGGCCACTGAGGCTGGCCGGGAAGACCGTACGCCAATCATATTGGGGGCAGCTAAAGTGAACACGAATCGACTAATCTATAACCCCACCGGGCTGTTATTTATTATAAATGTTGTCTAGTAATTGGCAAGCCAAACGGTTGCTAGGTTATGAGCTTTGTTTATTTATTAAGACAAACAGTCAGACGGAGGAAATTGAAGAGTTCTCTTCGAAAAATATACAAATTTAAAACGAGAAATACTCAGACGAATATGTATATACGCAAATTCATTTTTGCCTTACTTGAATTTATGAAAATCGAATAGAAAGGCGTTATTGAGTTTTGCCTTGACTAACGAGCAGAGAGAGGGAACTATATGGAATAGAAAGTGTGTGGGGAGTAATAGATAGAGAGAGCGAGAGAGAAATATTGAGAAAGAGAAACAGGTGTAGAAAACATCATAAGAAGAATGGTACAGAGAGAGGTACAGAGAGTGAGAGGTAGAGAGTAGAGAGAGAGAGAGAAGTAGAAAGGAATATTAATAGAGAGAAATATATGAAGAAAAAGTCATAGGATGAACTAGGCCGCAAGATAGACAGGGCAATAGAGAGAGAAAGAAAGAGAGAGCTATAGATAGATAGAGAGATATTTATTATATATAAAATACAGCTCCATTCAAAAAATACCTTAAATACCTTCAAAGCTCCAGCATGATTTATTCACAGTTTTACCTGTTTACCTGCTAAGTTTCTTGCTGTGTAAACTTGCCAAACTGTTATTATATGACAAAGAGTATGTGTGGGGGCGCGTGTGTGTGTGTGTGTGTGGGGCTGTAGCTGCTGCCTCAATTATGATTATCACTCGCTTGAAATCCAAACGCTGTAACTGCCTTTTGCTTTTCAGCGAGTTAATTTATTCATGGCGCATTTATGAGCAACTACAACAAGGCCAAAACAGCAGCAGCAGCAGCAGCAGCACTGGCAATGGCAATGGCAGCAACAATGTGTTGTAAACTTCTTCATCAGCATGTGCCTCCCCACTCTGGCTCTGTCGCTGTATCTGCATCTCATTCACTCTATCTTATTCGCCGTCTAGCTCTTTTGAACAATCTGAAACACTTGGGCATACAACATGCTGAAATGATAATGAGCGAAAATTGTTTTTTGACTCTCTCTCCCCAGGTGTTTTGTTTGCAGCACAAAAGCAAAATGTTTTGCATCAAAGAGCAAACTCTTGCCACCATTCAGGTGCGCAGCTCGAGCTTAATGCGGCTCGGTTTCAGTGGCCGTTTAACATTTTAGTTTATTAGCCTGCCTAAGTTGAGCAGCAATTTGTGCTCGTGTCTGTTGCCCTGGCGACGACATCTTCATCTTTATCTTTATCTTCACGATGATGGCGACCACAGGTTTCCGAGCGACAACTTTAAGTTTCATTTGTCGCATTGAGTTTCACTTTCGACATGGCCACGACAAATATGCAGGAATCAAATGCTCTGGGCTCCGCCCGCCTATTTGTCGCCGAGAAGCGCCAGCGCCAGCGCCAGCGTTGATTGCACCCAAGTTCTTAGTCAATATTTGTCAATTTCAATGAAATGAGAATTTGACATGCAAGCAAACATGCCGACAAACTGCTCTCAGGCTGACGAGCTGGATGCAGCTAGCCCGCTGCCAGCAACTGTAGCTTCAGCAGCGGCCTCATGATCCGCAGCCGCCGCCCCGTCATATGCAAACAGAGCAGTTGGCCTTGGCCAGTCAGTAACCAGTGGAAATTCGCTGGGCATCAGCCACACACACACACACCCAAACAAAGAGAGGGACAGAGAGAGAAAGAGAGAGACTGGCAGACCCATATAGAACACAAGCACGTTCACCCACTAAAGCCAAGCAGACAAACACGAATAGGTAAATTAATTGCGATTTGTATGCAGTGGCATTTTTGTATGGCCAAGTGATTGATGGGCAGGTGCTTGCTGCAATATCTGAGCGCAAAAACCACAAAAAAAGCGAACATAAAATAGATTTAAGAGATGACTGTAGCAGCTATAACAAACGAACCAAATATATGTCATATATGCACAGCATAGCGTCCAGCTCTGCATGTAATCCAATTAAAGCGAAATACGAAGATGATGAAAGTAATGAGAGAAGCGTAAACTGAACAAGTTACACAATATTAAGCAAGGCTATAAAATCTTGAGATAACACAAGAAGTGCAGATCAATGCAAATATCGAATAGTGAATGAAAAATAATGAGAAATTATTATGAGTAGCAAGTAACGAAGAGCAAGGGAGACATGCACATATGTATGAAGTCATCAATACAATAGCTGTAAAGCAATACGAGAAAAGAGAGCTTAAAGTCAAGCGAGTAACGATAAGTCAAACAGCAAAGCAATCAAAGATAGCCGAACAGTGCACCTAGACGAACAAAGAGAAGCGAGGTGACCAGAGCGAGTAGAGCTTGTAAAGTTGTAAGTAACAAGCAGCAATTATTGACTCGAGAGCAAAACAACAATGAGCAGCCCATGCAAGACAAGAAGAATGCAAAAAGAGAACGTAGGGAGTAATGAGTAGCGAGCAACTAAAAATAGATTAAAGCAGAAAGCAGTCAGCGACAGGTAACGGTAGCAGCGTGCTTCAGCGCGAATTAGAGTACAACATATTCCAATTGGAATACAAATTATAATATTCCAATTGCAGTTGATATGATATTCTGCATAATTATATATCAAATGGAAAATTTGCAAGTCAAATAAACCCGTTCTGTTCTACCAATCAAAAATTGCAAACAATTATGAAAACAACACACAGTAATTGCAATTAAAGTTTTGAAAAAAAAACCCCATGTGCGAGAGATACAACTTTGCAGCGACCTATGAAAAAACTGGGCAGTTATTTTATTATAAATTTGAATTTAATTCCGTGGCACATCGGTGGCAGCACAACAACGGAAAATAATCTGGAAATTGGAGAAAAGTTGCCCTAGCAATTAGTTGCTTGTCACGAAAGTTTTGCCAATGCAATTAAGCCGTGAATTTAATGAAATGAAATTGCAGCAATTGCTGACGAGCTGCTTAATCAATTAAAGCCATCGGCACACTAACTAAGTGCCGCGCGGCGCTGCGATAAATATACTGTAAGAATTGTGTGCGCTGACCGATTGCTCAATTAATGTCAGCTAATTTAGTTGGCCCGCAGAGCAGCGAGCCTTTTGGCTAAAAGACAAATAATACTACAAAAAAATAAAAATAAAATAAAATCAATACAATTTCCACCCTCCTCAATGGAAACATTGCGAACTCAATTATATTTTTATTTATGCGCCAACATTCACGCACTCAACAAATAGCGCTGAGGGTTGTCTTCCGATCCTTAGACAATGGAAAATTTATTGTTTCGCCAATCTAAGCAAATTCTTGGACGAAACTTTTTACGCTGTTTGCCCATCTCTGTGCGGGCATTAATAAAGTTATGTATTTGATTATGAAACGGGCGAGCGGAACGCATTGCGAATGGATTCAATTGCTTGGCAATGGCGCGCCACAATGGGCGGGGACAAGACAAGACAAATCATAAAAAGAAGTTGGCAATATGCGAGTTTTATGGCGCAAACTTTGCTCTAAACGAAATTGCCAAGTGAAGCCTAAGCCCGAGGCGCTACAGCTGATAAAAATTAACAGCGCACTTGCCGCCGCCTAGCGATGTGCCCCAAAACCTTTGCAACCTTCGCCCTTGTCATACATAGTCTGCAACCGAGAAATGAAACCGAGATATGTTAGAGTTTTGGCATCTGGGTGCGCGTTCGGCTATCAAGTGGTCAACATGACCCTTTTTCCGCTTCTTCCTTTTGCCATTTTCTTGTGGCATTCCAAAATGGCACATCCGATGCTTTAGTGTGTGTGTGTGTGTGTGTGTTTGCACATTCCACAAATTCAGCTTGTGTGCGGCTTGAGTTTCACTCTTTTATGAGGTCATTTAAAGCCAACAAAAATGCCCCAAAAAGGAACCAAATTTCTCTAAAGTTTTCTCCCATCACACAAAATGGGCAAAAAGAAGTGTGAAGCATACATTTTGGCGTTAGCACATGATGACAACAATTAGCATTCAGATAAACGTTTTTGTTGCATATAACAAACACTTGATAAGTTCTCCTCTTTTTTTTCTTTTTTGTGCAGTCTTATACCCTGAACACATTGAAATGGTTTAAGCGAGGTGTTCGCATCGAAGTCCATCGGGGACATATGTTGAGGGAAGTCTTGAATTGACTAAGTATGTCCGTTCGTCCTGTTTGGTTTTTATTTTCCCTTGGAGTGTACTAAAGTTAAAAAACTTTAAGATTTAAATAGTTGCTTTTTACTTTTTAATAAAATTTGCCCAATATGCTTGACATACTTTTCATCGCTGAGATTTTTGTATATATTTATTTATTTTTATATATTTTTTTATGTATATAAGTTTTTGTAGCATTTCTATGGATAACTTAACTTATTCCTCGAGGAGTAACTTGTAATTCGTGTGACTTATTCTTCAGGGAGTATCTGCTAGTCGATCGTATCCAGACTCTATTTTTGTTTTCTTAATTTTCTTTGAGAATTTACAATTTAAATGTAGGAAAAATGCACAAAAGCATGAAATTGCATGTTCTTTGTCAGAGCAGACAAAAATAACAATAACAACAATGACAGGGCTTGATTAAAATGAAACTGTCTCTATATTTGCGCGTATCACTGTGTGAGTGTGTGTGTGAGTGTGTTTGAAAATATCAAACAATTAAGCAACACACCAGCTGAAATAAAAATGG
This sequence comes from Drosophila mettleri, assembly GCA_035047625.1. Taxonomy (NCBI): domain Eukaryota; kingdom Metazoa; phylum Arthropoda; class Insecta; order Diptera; family Drosophilidae; genus Drosophila; species Drosophila mettleri. The sequence goes on from JAWNPI010000103.1 coordinate 11,198,229, forward strand.
AATCTAAAAGTGAACTCAATTTGCTGGCATCTAAATCATTTTTAATTTGAGCAACAAAAGCTTTTGTGCAGAGCAACAACAACAAATATTATATACATACATGCATGTATGTGCGCATGTGTGTGTGTGGGTGTGGTTGTGTCTGTGAGAGATTGTTTGTTGTGCATATAACAATAAAAAATTTAGCGCACATCTGAGCATAAGTTTACAAACAAATAGAGAGAGGCAGAGTGAGCAAGAGAGAGAGAGAGTGAGCGAGTGAGAGAGACAGCCGGGAGCTGCCACGTGGGAGCAGCAGCAGCAACAACCTTAATGCAATATACCCTGCTGCATGTACCGTTACACGCTGCTGCACAATTATTCAAATCCACGAGCCATGACTGCCATCAGCAGCTAAAGGCTGCCGCCAGGCAGGTAGAGAAAGTAGTTTTAGAAAGCCTTCACTCGCTGCCACGTTTTGTTGTTGTTGTTGTTTGTTGGCTTTGTTTTTTGCCTGTTTCATTTCAGTTTTTATTCTAATTTTGTTTGCTTCTTCTTCTCTTGTTTCGACTATCTGTCACAATAACAAAACATTTGTGGAGCACTAAAGAAGATTTTTTACAATTTGTTTGTTTAATTTAACTTAATTATGACAAGGACTTGTCGAGCAGCCAGCTGCAACTGGCTTAAATGATGCCCAGCTTAAAACATAACTGTTCATAATTGCTGGGGCTCAGCTCCATGTTTCAGTTGAGGCTCAAGCACTGTTCACTTTTTCCGCTAATTGGGCTTTAAATTCGAAATAGAACAGCCAACGGGCAAAACCTGCTGTAAATCCAATGTAATTTATGGCATGCCCACGTGAGTTATGTGCTCCGGCAAGCTGAGCCTTCTAAGCCCAAAAAATAACAGCAAAAACCGAAACAAGTAGAAACAAAAACAAAAAAAAAACTATCAATTACGATGATCACATTGCTTGCTAACAAGCAGCTGCAGCTGCCTCGTTCTGTCCAAGAGGCTAATAAATACGCCTAAGCACTGTCGTTTCATTCGAAATGACAACGCCAAGCAAATTACGTTGACTCAACGAGGGTGGCTCCTGGAGTACAACAAGTTATCAGATGTCACTATAAAAAATTGAGCTAGTTATGGACACAGCTCGACTTCTGCCAACGCAAGTGGACAGCTGATTGATTAAGGGCACATGTGAGCCCAGAACTTCTGTGGCAACCCGTGCGCCGAAGAGGACGACTTACTCACATCCAGCAAAGCATGCCTATAAAATGAAAAAAGGCGCCCGTTCCATCCGCTCTGATTGGTAGCTGCAACATGGCGTATGAGCAGCGCGCCGCTGCCACTTAGACGTAATAAGATGGCCGGGGGGTGGCATATAAAATCTGCGCGACGCTGACAATGCGTGTGTGGGCCATAAAAAGGCTTTGCCCCGGCAACAAGAATAAGAGCCAAAAAAGTCGTACTTAGCGTAGTATCTAACACTAAGGCCGCTGGAAATTCGTCGCGACTTTGGGGCCACATAAAAATCCACGGCTCGTCGGGCGCATAAAGCCCCGGATTGATTTACCTATGTAACCAGAGAGAGAGAGAGAGAGGGAGAGGGAGAGAGAGAGAGAGAGAGAGAGAGAGAGACAAAATTGATGTCTCAACATGGGCCATATTTCAGCGTGGTCAATTTGCATTGTATTCACTCCTTTAGCCTGAATTAGCCACCGTCGCTGTCCTGTTATGCCTGCCAAGTGTCAAATGGCAGCTCGGAAGTTCTTTAAGCTTCAACTCTCTATCGGCGCCCCACAGCACAATCAGCAGTCAGCAAGCCAGCCAACAGCCAACAGCCAACAGCCAACAGGCAACAAAACTTGGTTAGTTAAAAGTGTTTGTCATTGTTGACACCTTTCGTCTTGTCGTTCAACTTGACACTGCGACAATGACAGCAAACAGCGCAAAAGGGCAAAGTTTTGCCCTTTTTACTCTGGCGCTGACTCTAGCTCTGGCTCTGGCTTTGGCTTTAGCTTTGGCTTTGGCATTGCCTTTGCCTCTTCTTTGCTCAGGCGCATACCCCGTACGTAGTCAGCTTAAGCTGTGAGCATGCCGATAAGCATATCAAATATTGAACTCACTCTTTCTAGTTGCTTTGCTTTGCTTGAGCTGAAATATATTTAATCTAGAATTCATTATCTTTGTTATATATTTTCTTTTCTTATTTAGATTTACGTATTACAGGGCAGCTGCACGTCTGGCCTTTGACTTGAATTTCGAATTGCTTTTTGTGCTCTGCTGCCTTGTGTTGTGGGCGTGGCGCTGCCACGTTGATTGCTGTTAAATATTTGGCGGCGTCGGCGCAAGTTGAGCAAATCTAATTTATTACATTGGCCAAACCCATTTTAAAGCCTTAACTGTCAAGCGACAACAACTTACACAAATTGACTGTGAGCCTCTATGCGTGTGCGTGTGTGTGTGTATGGGTGTGTCTGTGTGTAAGTTAAGACCTTGTGCATGACACTTTCAGCGCTTTTGTTTGTGCCAGCGCCTGATTGGCAAGTGGCTAGCGGCTGAGCTCATGTGGCTTTTAGACATGTCTCCGAGCTATGCGCTCCTCTCAAATTCCTTTGCTGTCATGTCTCAATATCGTGCGCTGTGCAAGGGGAGACGCCTTAAAGCCGAGCTGCGCCCATTTATCATTAGCTCGGAATTGGAACAGTTTCAAGTGGCCAGAAGTGACATGAGCGCATGCCAGACGCTGTCTCCAGTCCCATTTAAACTGCAATTTAACTGCAATCCAGTTTGCGTTTTCATTACGCCCGGCCATAAAAATGCAGCGCCAACGAGTGAGAGAGAGAACTGAAACTGAAACTGAAACTGAAATTGAAGCGCAGCGAAACTTATCAACGTAAACAATTCAAGCACTTCAACTAGTTTTTCGGGCGTCTCGATAGTGCTCCAGATAATAGTTTTGCGGTCTAGCTATCGACGGGGGAGAAAGTGAAGCCGATGTAGAGATCTACTTGGATTGCATAATGAAAAGTTGCAGACGAGCTGGCGAGAAGGCAAAGCGACAAATTTTTATGAGCAAACTTTCAATTACCCAAGTTTTTTCTTGCTTGAATTACTTCTGAAAAGCACTCACACACGCACACAGACAGACATTGGCACACACATGTATGTTGAATGTTGTCTGTTTTATTGCTGAAATGTGTTTTCAATATGTGCGCGTTCCATTCACTGCGCCTCTTACCTGATATAGACTGTTTATTGCTCTCGCACAATTTACGAGCGGCTCCTTTGCAATTTTTCAACTTGTTACTTAGCGTCACTTCAAGCACTTTCTGCTTCTTCTTCTGCTTCTGCTTCTTCCTCTTCATTTCATTTTTGGCGCAATATTTGCACATTAAAGACAGATTCGGGGGCTGCTTGAAATATGGAGCTGCGCTAAAAGCTCCAGCTGAACGAAGACGGAACAATGCCAGCTCCTTGGCTGACCGAACCCCAATGCTTTCATTTCAGCGCCAGCTGCCGTACACATAAACATAAATCATAATCTGTTGGCACAGTACATAAATTATTGACGCTAAAGAGTTCAAAATGTGCAAACAACACACACACAACAAACACACACACACATACAGAGAGAGAGTGATAATAGCTACTAAACACCTACTTACTGTTTGGAGCACAGTTATTAAAATGAAAGGCAAGGAACTGCAGAGCGCACGCAGCTGCTGCAGTGCACTAAATATAAAACCACATGGCAGCTGGGTTATCTATGAGCAGAGCAAAACACAGAGAGAGTGTGAGACAGAGAGAGAGAGAGAGTGAGAGTGAGCGAGCACGACCTCAGTCAGTTTTCGCTCTCAACGCCTGCAGCCGCAGTCTATAGCCTGTGGCGCCGTACGTGGCGTATGAATTATGTGGCAACATTTTTAATTCAGTTTTTAAGCAGCTCCAGAGTCAGAGATAAAAGACATAAATAATGCTGCAAGCTGCGCTAAAATATAATAAAAATATCCTCAGCCAAATAATTGTTGTTTATTTATTGAAATAGACTCCAAGGCGCATTCTCAGACAAATTGACTCGGTTTATTTAAGCACATCAATTGAAATGTTTCGTTCGTTGCCGTCATTCACGATTGATTCGCTCTGTCAACTCGAGCAATTCGGTCGACACAGTTTCACAGCAAATATCTATCCATAGACCACATGTGAGCGGCAAAATGCTACGAAAAAAATCACAAAACTGGCATTTAAATTTCTATTGCCGGTTGGCAGCTTGACAGCAACAGCAGCGGCAGCGGCAGTGGTTCTGGCTCTGGCAATGGCAGTGGCAGTGGCAGTGGCAACAAAAGGCGGCAAAAACACAACTCGATAAGCTTCGGGGATAAACAAACAAACTGGTTTTTTCGATCGAATCTCCCTCGGTGTGTTGCCTCTGCATTGATGAATGCCGATTTGGTGTGCGACCCTCTAAGTAAACAGAATGCACACACAGAATGTTCAGCAAATGTTCAGCAAATGCTCTTCAAATTACAGAGCAGAGCACAACATTTGCTTGTTGGTTGCTTTTTTTTTTTTTGCACCTCCTTTTTTTGTCTATTTTGGCCAAGTTTATTCGAGGCCAAAAACCAAAACAAGCATCAAATAAAGAGAGAAACTAAAAGTTTACAGCAGCTGAGATACTCTAGCTGCAGAGATTTTAGTTGTATTTTTATCGATCCTAAAGGAATTGGAATAAAAGAAAATTACTCAGGGCATAAAGAGATTCCGACTTTATTTCAGAAATAATTTTATTGGTATAGAGCGATAAAAGTAAGAGCTATGAAATTTCTTGACAGACAAGTCTAAGCCCAACTTTGCAGACAAGCTAGTGAATATGCATTGATATGATGAATATTATATTCAAATGGATCAGAACAATAAATACAACAAAAATATATTTTTATATTATTTTAATTATTTTTATATATTTTCATTTAATTGATATACATAAATTCTTTATTTTCATTTAATTTAATATAAATTAAAATAAAATATTTAAAATTACAATGTTACTTTATAATCTATATAGTTTATATATATTTGATGAAAAGAACTTAAAGGCTGAATAAATAATTAATTATTTGATAAAAACAATAATCAATCTATATATATTTTTGATGACCTGAAGGCCATATACGTGACACATTCAATGTGTTAACTAATATGCCCTCTTGGAGTGTATAAAAATTTGTGTTTGCAATTTGTATGTTGCCGCTGCGAAAGGAAGCTTACATTTTTGTGACACTTAGCGAGGGTATAAATTGTTGAAGAGGGTATATTAGTTGAGGAACTGAATAAAACATGCATCGGAACATCATCTGACAATAAGAATCAATTGCTTGAATTTACTTTAGTTCTCATGGGTATTTTCAGAAATAAGTGCAGCGTCGATAGTGTAGAGTTTCCCTTTGCTTCTACTTCTATTATATACAGAGCTCTATAGGGTATTTAGAATATATATATATATGTATATAACTTATATAATTTTGTAACATGCTTGCACTTGAGCACTTGGAATGGTAGCAGCTGCGACGATTGCAGCGAAAGGACACTCGAAGATAAATCGTCGGGTCAGGATGGCGGTCGTGTGGCATGCCATGAATCAAGCGAGCAGCTTAGGCATCGATTGTGCCGGGTCAGCAATTAAAATCACATAATTCATGCATCAAATAAACTACGAGCTGCAAATTGTAACCATGCCAGAGAGAGAGAGAGAGAGAGAGAGAGAACTCCACGCTCTTTTAAAGCTCGCTCGCCTGCTTGGTTGTTGGGGCATAATTAAATTGTGGAACTAATTGGGCTGCCTGGCCTGATGATGGAGCAGCCCTGGCTGACGTCTCTTTAATTATCCGCAAAGAAACACGAAATGGCCACCGCCGACAATGTGCGTCCCAGTGCGGCATTAGAAGCCAGGGGCGTGCCGCTCCCAAAGGAGGTAAAAATCATTTCGGGTAAGGAAGTTGGCAAGCCATGTAGCGACAGCTGCGACAATGACACATGATTATCACAGGCAACGCTGCTGTTATTGTAGTCGTCGTCCGTCCGTCCATCCGACCGTTCGTCCGACCCGGCCTGACCTGACCTGCATTGCCACAGTCCACGCCCGAGTATACGCCAGTTGGCCACGTTTTGCGACCTGCTACCTGCTGCCAGTAGCCAGCTTGCCGTAGCAAAAACATATTATAACATATAGCTGAGCATTAGTAGAGGACCTTGTTTGCCTGTAGCCAATGGGCATGTCCTAGCATGATGTTCTTGCTGCCGCTGCTCACGTTGTTGTTGCTGCTGCTGTCGCTGGTACGACACGAGCCATTATGCATGCGTATGATTAATGAGATCATGTTTCTGCCGATGTGCCTGGCAGGGGCTTGTGCTTGTGCTCAGGCTAATAGCCTTTCACGGGACACACGGCTGTCCGATAAGCCGCACACAATATTGCTAAACAGCCCTAATCAGTAATCAAATATTTCAATAAGCTGCGTCGTGAATGACGCCACAAAAGTAAAGCTTTTTTGTGCTCTGCGTCTTAAAAGGATATCTTCGCTTGCCGCCAGGTAAATGCTAAGGTCGCGTATCCATTGTTGTTCGGTTCGAATGACTGCAACTGAACCGAAGTCCAATTCTATAATCCAATAATGAATATTTATGAGCTGCTGCAAGTCTTTGCTATTGATCAGCAGCATTCGAGATAAATAAATAAGTTAATAATAAATTAAATAAAAATGTAATCATCAAAGTTGGGCAATTGAAAATTTGCCAATTTTGCGAACGTGCTCCGACTCTTAGATGGCCAAACGGCATTCGTTTTTTTATTTACAAATTATACATTTTATCTTTATTAATATTTGTTATAAATTTCATTACAATTTGTACTCAATTTTGGTTATTCCGGAAAAAAATGCAATTTGCCTTTTGATTAAATTCAAATGGTTTCACAATTTGTGTTTTCATTGCATGTAAATTGTTAAAATTAAGTTTAATCAATAAATAAAATATAAAATAAAATATTTTTCAAATAGATTTTGACAAATTTTTAGGCAAATAAAGCCAAAGAGTCTAAGGCATTTGATGACTTTAACTAAATTAAATAATAGTCAAAGCCAAAGCCAAATACTATAAATAGCAAATTGAGGTCAGCTGAAGGACATGTCCTTAGTCCACCCTTGTTTGATATGTATCTATCCATAGCCATACAGCAAAGGTATTTAAAGTATTATTTTTGCACGCTTTGGTTCACGTTTCAATGCTTTTCTGCATATTACCGCAGCAGAGTGGGTCAGCTGTAAGTGCACCACATGTGTACGCACCACAGCTGCGTAGCCACAACTGTTTTCGCTGTTTGCCCATTGTCGCGCGCGCTGCGTGGGACGCAAATCCACTTCAATTTGGTTCAGCCGCATCACAAATTCATGACGCGTTCGTCAAAAAATGCAGCTAAAATGGAGGAAGTGATGGAGTGAGGGAGGGAAAGAGAGAGGGACAAGGGCGAGCGCACAAGAGACAGATACATTTTGGGTTAGCCATCAATCAAAAGGGAGCTGGCACAAGAATCGTTTGCAGAAATTGTTGTGGGCGGCAAACATTTGTCGGTGCCACGTGGCGTATGCGTGATGTGCGCTTGACATGCAGAGCGCACGCTGCCATGCTGGACATCAGCGTTTATAATTACACTCGTAACATTTTAATAATTTCAATTTATTTTTAATTAACTGGCCAAAGTCGAGCATTTTGACAATTTGGTTTATGCCAAATTGACGCTTTGAACTTTTGCCCCAGCGGATTTTCATATTTCATGACCTCCAGCTTTATTTATTATTATTGTTGTTGTTGTTGTTGTTGTCAGTCAACGCTTAGCTGCACACAATAGAATTTAATTTATTGTTGGCACTGCCTGTTTTTGGGTTTTGCGCTGACAAGCGATTTAGATTGATTGCCAAGAGAGAGATTAATTAATAAACGCAGCGACGACAGCGCCAACAACAAATAAACAATAAAAATGCAAAAACAAATTTAGAATTGTCGTCGTCGTCGTCTTCGCACGTTGCACACTGCAAATTGGATGGCATCTGGCCACGCCCACAGGGCCTGTGGCCTTGTAATTTATCCATTTGAAAAGGGCTGGGGCTGGGACTGGGGCTGTGTGTTACTGGAATTCATTAACCTGTCGCCAAGGTGTCGCACAACTGTCTATCCACGGCGATGTCAAACAATTCTCGAAATTAATTTCATTTCATTGCGCGACTGTGTCTATGGCTTAGAACTGCCTGGCGCTTAAGTTAAATGCCAAATATTGCAGAAATCGCGCTGAAGGACAAAAATTAATTAACATTTCCCACGGCGACGTTCAGCTGCTGCTCGCCGCCGATTCTCAGAAAAGAGCAACGGACGCGGGGGCGTATGATTAATATTTGCCAAGCATTAAGCGAACTGGTCGCACGTGTTCGGCATTTGGTCGAACCAGTCCAAAGTCTCTCTGTGTGTGTGTGAGTGTATGGCTGTCTCTTTGTCAGTTTTAAAACTCAATCCGAACAGCGCCTACTACTACAACACGCCCACACGCACTTGAGCGAAATGCCCCCTTTCCCGGCCCCTTTTATACGCCCCGCGCATAAATCTCTCAAGTGTCACATAAAATTTCCGCACATGCACGGAATCAAAATGAAAGACAAAAAACAGAGAATGGCAACAAAAAATGTATTAAAAAGAGCAGAGCATATAAAAGGTAACGAAGTGTGAACACCCTATTTAATAAGAGTTTTAGAAAATAGTAAAAAATATTTAAATATATATTTTTGTTAATATTTTAAAAATGTCTAAGACATTCAAAATCAGTGAAATTCTTTAAGCCTTTGACATTCGCAGTCAGACAGCGCATATAGCCAAGATCAGTGTATAATCAGCGAGCGTAAGTAAAAGGTATTTGGGAATGGAAATGGGAATGGGTCTTCGGCTTGCGAGTCGGCGTCACTCAGTGGAACTGTAGTGCAATAAGTCAAGTTATCAAAGTTAATAATTCTTAATGTTAGTGCATAAATAAGACGAGGGCAATGAGCATTGACAGAGGCGGGCAGAGAGAGCCACAGAGAGGGAGCGAGAGAGAGAGCCTGGCCATAACAGTCTGCTATGTGACAGTCAAAGCGCAGAACTTCAAATAAATACAAAGATGAAATTTTGAAATTTATGCAAAAGACAGATGAAAAAAGAAACAAAAAAAACCGAAATGAAAGCAACCGATGTCAGGCAAACGAAAACGAAGCCTAATTTGCATAAAGAAATCGGCTAGCGGCAAACGAATGCCGATATCATACTATATATATGTGTGTGTGTGAGATAGAGAGAGAGAGAGTGACTGTGTGTGTGTGTGTGTGTGTGCAGTGAGGCGGCAAATATGAAACTCGCAAGTGTTTATGCTGACATCGCGACAAAAAAAAAAAACACATGTGTATATGTATATATATTTAAGCACACCAACACACCCACACACACTCACACCCACTATTTCGCCTTTTATTTGGCAAGTCTTTGTGGCTAATAGCGCACACTGTTTGCTTAAAGCAGGAAAGCATAAATGCCACAAAACATCAGCAATAAAGCGCACAATGATCCATCCGCACAGCAGCAATACATATATATGTATATATGAGTGTCCGTGTGAGCTTTTATGTATGCGTGTGCTTGCATGACCATTGGCCATAAGGTTGGCTTTGCGGTCAACAGCTAACGGCTTTGGGTTTAGTTTTATTTAACACATATGTTGTGCATTTTGTTAAGCCTTTATTGAACTGAATTATATTATATATGTATACGAGAATATTATTCATTTTTAATGCTAATTCCTGATAGTAAACATATGTTATTTATATATAAATATAAATATATACATGTTAATAAATAAATATATCTATATGTATTTGTATTAATTGTTATCTATATTATTGAACTCTATTCTATTCCACTATTCCACATTTATGCACGAAATCTGTTCTCAAGAGATAATAAAGACTTCTGCTATGTATTTATATATAAGTATATATCATTTATTTATTTAATTAATTATATATATTTTTGTTTTGTTTGTTTTGCATTGCTATTTTCGTTTTAGCCTCAAGTCTTCCTTATTATACTAAATTTAAGGCTTCACCTTATTTGAGCTCAATTAAAAGATCGTTAGGAACTTAAGGCTTAAGGAATACCCCTTAACTTAAACCTATATATATTATATAACATATATCTATAAGATCTGCCTAGCAATATCCGCACACAAACGCTTTTGTTGCTTTTGACTTGCTGAAAAAAGAGTGAAGGTGAGTATAAAAGTGAGAGTGAGAGTGAGAATATGTGTGAGAGAGAAAAAGACTGAGATATTGAAAATATTCGTTAGAGTAGCTCTTTACTAAATTGCATATATGAAATCTGTGTGACAAGTAAATACTTATTATTAAATATATAATATAAAAGTAGAAATTGTGGCTTCTCAACTTAGTCGAATGAACGGGTTAGTATTGATAATAGTGAATTGTAAATTTAGACTTAATTAACTATTAAAATAAATCAAGATAACTTAAAAACACGATAAAATAGAGCTCAGCCTGTTGGTAAATCAGATTCCGAAAAATTACCACAAGTCTCTAAGCATTTCTAAACATTAAGTTTTATTGCACTGCGTAAAAAATTTAAAAATTTCTGCTCCGCCCTAATTCTTTAATGTATATTATAATTGCTATTCAGCATATTCAATTTGCACTATTGTTAAGAAAGCTTTTCCCCTGCCTTTATGTGCTTACCTTTTATCATAAATTTAAAGAACTATTCATTCAGCAAAGAGGGAGAGATACAGCATGCGCAAGGGGGAGAGAAAGAGAGAGAGATATATAAAAAAGAGAGATAGCAATAGATATAAACACTTCAAGTACAGCCGCTGGCATTCACATAATTAGCTTTGTGCGTGTCTTAGATTGCTAAAGAAGTTGCTGGCCGTTAAAATTTATGCATTTAAGGCCAGAGGCCTTTGTGCCACTTTTCATTTGGCTAAAAGTGTATGCCAGTTAGTCCGCTAGCTGAGCCATAAATGTTGCCCTCGAGCCAACAAAACGATTGCATCATCTTTTGACGGCAAAGGCAGTGTTGGACGCTGGCTGTTGGCTGTTGGCTGTTGGCTGTTGGCTACCGACTGCAGTCAAGGATGCTGCAATCGTTAATGCTGTTAGCCAATTGACAAACCGCTGGGAATTCACAGCCCCGACTCTCCTAGGTGATTATATTGCATTTGTTGTGCCAATTCCTGGGCGACTCATATTTTGATTTCATTAGTTCACATATTTCACAAGTGTCTGGCTCTTATGTTAATTTAAAGCAATTCTTAACCAAAGTAAATCTTTTCTTTTTCCGCTCGCGGCAAGTGGTTTAAAGGGGTAGTATAGTTTGGGGTAAGCGTATGCAACAGTCGGCAGAAGAAGTGTCGGAATGCAGAGCCAAAAGTTAAATTATCGGATTTTGGTTGGTCTATTTAACATGATAAAGAATATTTGAGGACTTGCAATTTATAATAATTATTTATTTATAATGTATAATATATTTTATTATTTTTTTATTTTAATTATATATTTATATATATATTTATATACATATTTATATATTATTTATTCATATATTAATATAATTTTTTTGTTACTCTTTTCAATAATTTCTTATCAAATTAAATAGAAAATTATATTCGCTTGTTCAAGTAAAGTTCGCAGAATATCAGAACTGCATATATATATATATATATATATATAGAAATAATTCGATTGGATAATAGATGAGATGATTTTAGAAATCTCTGAAATGTTTTATAAAAATCATCTTTATTATATTCATACATATAGATGTCATGCTGGGAAAACTTTGAGACAGCACAGCTGCTACCCGACTTCAGCCTGGTTGTGGGTAGAGCAAGACACGCTGCATGCCTAAAAATATATATATATATTTTTATCTTCTCCTGATTTCAAGAAAGCTTTTTCTGCTAAATTTAAATTAGATAAAATATTAGAAATATCTCATCATACTTTAAATTATTTATTTACTCTTTGCATTGCCATTTAAGAAAGTAAAGAAAATATTTGCTATGTCAAAATACATGATCAGAGCATTTGGCAGTCAGTCTCGCTGCTTGGCAAAGAGTTTGATTGTTGCACTCTGTCTGTCAGCTTTCTTTAAAAATAAAAGAAGAGCGAACTACTTTACATTGAATTGCAAAAATGCTATAATACACTTACTGCACACACATACATACACTGACAGAGAGAGAGAGAGAGAGAGAGAGCTGTTGGCATTACCCAGTGCGCTCGACAGGCCGCGTTAAAATCTCCACTGACCGGAAACTAATTTGAAAATGTTATTCATTATGCATAGCACTCGCAATGGCTGTTATTTTGCCCGCACTTCCTGCAATGCTTTTCCCAGCGCATTTCTTGCCTTTTTTTTTATTATTATTATATATTTTGTTGCATTATTTAACTTTTCTTCTTTTATTCACTCGCTCGCTCTCTCCCTGTTTGAAAGTTCTCTATGTGTGCCCAAAGTTTCGCCTCGCAGCGCTCAGATTTCAACTGGCGCCTGTTTGTGAGTTTTAACCAGATTGTTGCTTATGGCCGAATTAGCGCATTTTAGCGGTGGCAAGTGGAAAATCCTTTAATGGATGGCAGCTGCACTATTTTTGAGAGCAGAGTGAGAGCGAGAGAGTGAGAGAGAGACAGCGTAACTGTCACCTCCAAATACACATGGAAAGCATCTTGACTGGACCACATAAATAATAACTTGACAAATTCTATAAGTCAGAGAACTATGAGCGCAGGGAGTAGCTGACTGCATGATACTCGACAGATGATGCAGGTAAATGAATGCAAAGACTGTCACTCAAAACGAATATACTCTTTTGCATTTTATAGACAAGTATAGAAAACGAGAACAGCAAGAGTCACCGAAACGTTCTGGGCAGGAAATGGCGAATGCTTTGCTTCGGGCAGACCGAGTAGCACGGAAAAAACCAGCTAAAACAATGACAGACAATGGGGCTGTGGATGCGGATGCGGATGTGAACGGGGATGCGGATGCGCGCAGCAAGGGCACAAGTTTTGGAAGAAGACAAAAGTCTGGCTAGGATTTAAGGTTTTAAGCGTGCATACAGAAATGAAAATGGCGTGCGGCGCATGCAGCATGAAACAGAAGCAAAAAAAATGGCACCCACAAGAGCTTCCGGCAGACGTCCGCTTTAACAACTCTGTTATCCACTCACAGGGGGAGAGTGGGCGCGGGGGAGGAGCTACACACATGGGGCTGCAAAATCAGCGACAATAAAGTGCGCCCTGCACATTAGCTGCGGATCATGGCTCTGGCAATGGCTGTGGTGGTTAGCAACGTTTTTGTCATAAACCCATTAAAAGTCAAGGGCAAAATTCATGTTGCATGTTTACTCAAGCACATACACACACACGCGCACAGGGAGAGACAACTGTTATACTAGCAGCAGCTGTACTAACAGCCACAACAACATCCAGCAGCAAGCCGCTGCTTACAAAGTAGCTTTAATTAATGAAACTCATTAAAGGGATGCCAAGCGCTAACACACACACACACGTATAGGCAGAAGGCTGGCCAGGCAGGCCTAGACAGCATCGCGCGCTTTGACCTGCCACAATGCGTTGCCATACATTAGCCTATACCAGACCGACTCTTGGCCTGGCCGGCCGCTCGCACTTCATTCGCGAGTCCATAGCGCCTAGTGCTGGCACGCTTAGACATTCAGCGACTTGGCCAACTTAGCCGACGTTGTGGCCGACGAGGCAGGCACGAGCCGCCGCTGTCGCGAAGAGAGACGCGCACGAACACAGACGAGAGCGTAAAGCAAGCTTTGCTGAGCGGCAGCTGGGGAAAGTTTTTGGTAAAGTTTAAATAAATCCGAAAGAGGTGAAAATGCTTAGACGCGGAAGCAGTACATAAGCAGTGCTAGAAATTACACTGCAAGCAGTTCATTTGCTGTCTTATACTTGTTAATACACAACAATGTGTTACTTATGTGTTACTCTTATACTACTTAGTCTGTACACAAGCCTACGCACAATTCAATTAGCAATTTTGTTGATAAAACTTGTTAAAGTTTTAAAAGTTATAGAATTTTGTAAGGCAAATCAGAAAATACTAACTGTGAAAATAATATGCCACTAGGCTTATGCCATAAGGCTGTGCCAATAATTTCCTAGGGCCAATAAAGTCTTATACCACAATATGTAGTATAATTTACTACTCTTATACGCCTTAGCCTGTACACAAACCCATGCACATTTGCCGCCAGAGCTGTTTTTATGCCTATTTTCACTAGAAAATCCTCCCTTACATGCGCTCTCTTTCGCTCGCTCGTTCCGGCTCGCTCTAGCTCAGCCAACTCAGTCATTCGACTCAACACACCTGTATGAATTGAACCACTCTCTGCGCTCTCTCGCACACATGCGCGCCTTTGAGCTGTTGCTGCTGCTGCTGCCAGGACTAGGCCAACAGGCTGAGCTGCTGCTGCTGCTGCTGCTGCTGGCATGGCTGCAAAGCAAGCAACAGCTTTGGCTGCGACGCCAGCGTCCACGCTGACATTATCATGTTTGACAACAGCAACAACAAAGGCAACAAAGCCAACCCCTGATACAGCTTTGGACGCCGCCGCCACATCCTGTGGCATGCCCGGCACCTGTTTCGTTTCAAAACAAAAGCCATTTATTTAGAATGGCAGGCGCAAAGCGGAAGCAGCAACAACCTAGACTACGTTGCCTTGACGACTCCTGGTCACAACAAGCTGAAAACAAAAAGAAATTTCAACCGAAAAGACGCCACGCCGCACTCTGAGAATTCTGAATTAAAGTGGAATTTTCTAAGCAATGCAGTTAAAATATTTGCGAACTCTGTTGGAGGGGCAGGTGAGCCTTGCAGGGATTATCGATTAACGACTCACTCACTCACACTCTCACACTGGCAGGAGCACATCCAGCGCGTGGCGGGTCTCGCCTGGTCGCCCAATCAGCAGAAACTGGCCATAGCCACCGCCGATAGGCATATTCTGCTCTACGACGATGCGGGCGAGCGTCGGGACAAGTTCAGTACGAAACCCGCGAATGCCGCCAACGGGAAGAACTCGTATGTCATACGCGGCCTGGCCTTCAGTCCGGACTCCACCAAACTGGCCGTCGGCCAGAGCGACAGCATTGTCTACGTCTACAAGCTGGGCGAGTCGTGGAACGACAAGAAGGTCATCTGCAACAAGTTCCCCCAGGCGGGCGCAGTCACTGCGCTCATCTGGCTCAACACCGGCGCCATCGTAGCAGGTAAGTGCATGGCGCCACCATTGCCTGCCTTTTATTGTACATCCACAATCTGTGTCCGACTCAGGCCTGGAGGATGGCAAGGTGCGCGCCCTGCATTGCAAGAGCAACAAGTCGCAGAGCCTTTATGGCGGCGAGAGCATCTGCATCTCGCTGGCGGCCAATACCAAGGGCAATGGTTTCCTCAGCGGCCACAATGACGGCACCATCATACGCTACTATCTGACGGAGGAGGTCAGCGAGCCACTGGGCCGCGTGGTGCAGCATCCCGTGCCGCCCTTCGCACTCGCCTGGCCCCAGGGCGGCTTCTGTGCCGCCGGCTGCGATCAGCGCATTGTCTTCTACGATGGAATGGTAAGGGAGGGGAAGCTCTTGACTTATTACTCTCTCTATTTTCCCTCTCCCTCTCTCGCCCTCCCTCCCACTTCCTCCCTCTCTTCTAGGGACGCCAGCAACGCTGCTTTGACTTCTCCCGCACCGAGGGCGAACGCGAGTTCACTGTGGCCGCTTGCAGTCCCAACGGCCAGGCCGTGGCCTTTGGCAGCTACGATCGCATACGCATCTTTGCCTGGAGTCCGCGCCAGAGCGCCTGGAGCGAGAGCGCCAGCAAGGAGATCAGCTGTCTGTACACTTTGAGCGCTCTGATCTGGCGCCGAGATGGTGCGCGGCTCGCCCTGGGCTCGGTCAGCGGCGCCGTGCTGTTGTATGAGTCCGTGCTGAAGCGAACCATCTGGCAGGACAAGTTCGAGCTGATCTTTGTGGCGCCCAGCCAGCTGCTGGTGCGCTCGCTGACAGAGCCCACGCAGCAGCTGACCATCGAGTCGCAGCTGGGCCTGGAGATCGACGATGTGCGCATCATGGGCAAGGATAACTTTCTGGTGGGTCGCACCGAGGAGTCGCTGCTCCTGTGCGATCTCACGCGCAATCTGACCAGCGAGGTGCCCTGGACGGCGTCCGGCCGCCACGAGCGCTTCTACTTTGAGAACCTCAATGTCTGCCTGATCTTCAACGTGGGCGAGCTGAGCCTCGTAGAGTACGGAGACAATCGCATCCTCGGCTCGGTGCGCACCGAGTTCGTCAATCCGCACGTGATCTCGGTGCGCCTGAATGAGCGCGGCAATGCGCGCGAGAACAAGAAGCTCGCCTTTCTGCTGGATGCCAAGACCATATGTGTGGTGGATCTGGTCACACAGCAGATCAGCGGACAAATCAGTCACGAGACCAAGATCGACTGGCTGGAGCTGAGCGAGACGGCGCACAAGCTGCTCTTCCGCGACAAGAAGCTGCGCCTGATACTCGTCGACAACTACAACGGCAAGAAGCAGACGCTGCTCAGCAACATCTCCTTCGTGCAGTGGGTGCCACAGAGCGATGTCGTCGTCGCCCAGAGCAACAGCAATCTGGCCATCTGGTACAACATCGATCTGCCCGAGCATGTGACCATGCAGAGCATACGTGGCGAGGCCATCGAGGTGCTGCGCGAGAACGTAAGTGCGAGAGGATTGCATGCTCACAGCTTGACTACAAACCCAATTCTCTTCTGTGTCCTTCCTTAGGGTCGCACTGTGGTACGCACTCAGGATGGGCCCAGCGAGCACAGCTATCAGCTGGACGAGGGCCTCGTGGAGTTTGGCACCGCCGTCAATGACAACGACTTCGGGCGAGCGGTGCACTTTCTCGAAACGCTGGGCGATAAGCCAGCCGCCAAGGCCATGTGGCATAATCTGGCCATCATATCGCTGGAGGAGGGCAACTTGCGTGTGGCGCAGCGCTGCTATGCGGCTCTGTGTAATGTGTCCAAGGCCTACTATTTGGCCGAGATGATACAGGAGGCGGATGACTACGAGCACGCCACTGGCACTCCGGGCATACACTGCCCGCAGGTGAGGGCGAAGCTGGCTTTGCTTGGATCCGATCTGCGCGCTGCGGAGCGCATCTATCTGGAGCAGGGCGACATCGAGGCCGCCTTGGCCATGTACCAGCAGCTGCGCATGTGGGACGAGGCCATTGCCCTGGCGGAGAGGCGTGGCTACGCGCGGCTGGCCGAGCTGCGTCAACAGCACATGGATTTCCTGCTCGAGACCGAGCAGCAGGAGAAGGCGGGCCAGGTGCTCGAGGATGAGGGTGAGCTGCAGCAGGCCATGGCGCTGTTTCTCAAGGCCAACAAGCCGGCGCGCGCTGCTCGCCTGGCCCTCAAGACGCCACAGCTGCTGCAGGATGAGCAGCTAATGCTGCAGGTAACCGAGGGTCTGGTGCACTGTGAGCTCTACGAGCTGGCCGGCGACATTGCCCATCGGCTATCCCGGCCGGAGGCGGCCTTGGCCCTGTACCGCAAGGGCGGCGCCTATGCGCGGGCCCTGGAGCTGGCGCGCGTCGTGTCCCCGCAGGAGGTGACTTCTTTGGAAGAGCAGTGGGGCGACTGGCTGGTGAGTCGCAAGCAGCTGGATGCCTCCATCAATCACTACATCGAAGCGGGCGCCACACAAAAAGCGCTCGAGGCAGCCGTCGGCGCCAAGCAGTGGCGCAAGGCGGTGCAAATTGCCAAAGTGCTGGACGAGCCGGAATTGATACAGCGCTACGCCCTGGATCTGTCGAAACACTTGGCCTTTGCGGGTGACCTCGATGGCGCTGAGGATCTGCTGGTGCGCGCCAATCTCTACAGGGATGCCATCGAGCTGCTCAATCGCCATGGCAAGTGGGAGCGCGCCTATGTGCTGGGCGAGAAGTATCTGAAGGCGGAGCAGCTGCGCGACCTGTTCATCCAGCTGGCCGGCAGCCTGGAGGAGCAGGCCAAGTATCGGGATGCCGAGAAGGTGCTCATCGCCGTCAACGAGCCCGACCTGGCCATAGCCATGTATAAGCGGCGCGAGCTCTACGACTCCATGATCCGGCTGGTCGAGCGCTACCACAAGGATCTGCTGGACAGCACGCATCTGCATCTGGCGCGGCAGCTGGAGTCGCGTGGCAAATTCAAGAATGCGGAGCTGCATTTCATTGCGTCCGGCGACTGGAAGTCCGCTGTGCACATGTACTGCTCCTCGTCCCGCTGGGAGGATGGCTATCGGGTGGCCAAGCAGAAGGGCACCGACGGTGCCAGTCAGCAGGTGGCCTACATGTGGGCCAAGTCCATGCCGCTGGAGAGCGCAGTGCGTCTGCTCAGCAAGCTGGAACTACTGGACACGGCCGTGGGCTTTGCCTGCGACTCCGGCCAGTTCGAGTTCGCAATGGAGCTGTGCCGCTTCGCAGGCAAGCCCACGGACGAGGTGCACCTGAAGATAGCGATGTCCCTGGAGGATGAGGGCAAGTTCGAGGAGGCCGAAGCGGAGTTCCTGAAGGCGCACAAGCCGAAGGAGGCCATACTCATGTATCAGCATGCCGGGGACTGGAAGGCGGCGCTCAATGTGGCCGAGCAGCATCTGCCAGATGCTATGAACGACGTGCTCATCGGGCAAGCAGCGGCGGCACTGGAGACGCGCAACTATCAGGATTACGAGATGCTGCTGCTGCGCGCCCAGCGACCCGATCTGATCATCGAGCACTACAAGCAGGAGTCGCTCTACGACGACGCCCTGCGCATTGCCGAGGAGCATTTTCCGGCCGCCCTGAACGATCTGCGCCGCCTACAGGCCCAGCTGCAGCGCGGTCAGGCGCAGGGCGAGGATGCAGGCGCCGATGCGCGCGCCTATCTCCAGCGAGCGGCAGAGTTTGCCAAGCGGGAGCAGTTCCGCAAGGCGGCCGAGTGCCTGATGCAAATAGACGCCAGCAATGCGGAGGATGCGGCCACGGTGGAGCGCGCTCTGCTGCGTGCCGCTGAGATCGTCAATCAGTTTCTGGAGGGTCAGGATGCGCAGGAGCTGGCCCAGACGCTGGGACCACGTCTGCTGGCCATCAAGCAGATCGGCCCGGCTGCTCAGCTGTACCTGGCCGCCGACATGCCCAAGCAGGCGGTAGACGTGTTCATACGCGCCGAGCAGTGGTCGAAGGCTCGTCGCCTGGCCAAGGAGATCGATGCGGAGCTGCTGGCCTACGTGGAGCAGCAGCAGAAGTCGCGGCTCAAGCACGAGGGCAATGTGGAGCAGCTGGCGGACATTGACATCATCAGCGCCTTGGATCTGCTGGCCGAGCAGGGCCAGTGGCAACGCTGCCTGGAGAAGGCCAAGCAGCTCAGCTCCTCCGTGCTGCAGAAGTATGTGGCCGCCTATGCGGCGCAGCTCATACGCGAGGGCGACAGCGTCTCCGCCTTGGGTCTCTATCTCAGCTACGGAGCGCCACCCATCGAGGAGCACTTCAACATTTACACCCGCATCGCCCAGGACTGCCTGGCGCTGCGCGAGCAGCAGTCGGAGAGCGGCGCCCTGTGGCAGCGACTGCGTAACTTTCTGTATGCCCTGCTGCAGGGGCTGCGCGGCTCGGAGCACGCTCAGGCCAAATTTACGGCCAGTGCCGAGCAGTTTCTGCTGATCGCCCACTACTATGCGACGCGTGCCGCCTGCAACCAGGTGCCATCCCTGCAGCCGGTGGCTGTGCGCCTGTCCCTGGCACTGCTGCGACACACGGATGTGCTGCCCGTGGACAAGGGCTTCTACGAGGCGGGCATGGAGCTGCGTCAGGCGGGACGCGAGGCCGAGGCCTTCGTCATGCTCAATCACTACTTGGACGTGTGCGAGGCAATTGAGGAGGGCTCCGGCAACTTGGTGGATCACTCGGACTTGGCGGCCACAGATTTTCCCAGCTCCGTGCCGCTGCCCGAGGACATACACCTCAAGAACGAGCCCAGCCTGCACGAGGAGGTGCGCGAATGGGTGCTGGCCGTCAGCATGGATCAGCAGGTGGACCAACAGTTGCCCAACGATGATCGCGGCCTCTACGAGTCCAGCTTGGGACCAAATGACATGCCTTGTCTGCTCAGCGGCTATCCGGTGCGCGGCCGCCAGCCCGTCACCTTCTCGGCCTCCAGCAATCAGGTGAATCGCGATGTCTGGAGCAAGTTTGCGGTGGCTGTCAAAATGGCACCGGCCAGCAGCGTCACGGACATCATTGGCTTCGTCGAGAAGTGGCAGGGCGCGGCCAACTACGTCATGCACTAGAGTCCCGAAATATCTGAGCCCCCCCACCCCAGAATATATTCAAATAAAATAAATTATGTGCTCTCTATTTAACTGTCAATAAATGTTAATTACAATTAATTATTAATTTTTGTTGAAAGTGGCTCAAATACATAAGCTAAACGATGTCATTATCTTTAATATATATATATATATATATAAATGTATATTATTATGTAAAAATCTAGGCTTTGACTGTCGAATCATCATCAGGCTGCGGCTGAGGCTGCGGCTGCTCAGTGTAGGGTATTGAAGAGATCGCCCGCTGATGGCAGGGGCGCCAAGCCGCCTGTTACATCGGGCAGCTGCGTCAGATCTGGTAAATTGGATAAATGATCGTGTATCTCTTTCTGCAGACTCAACATCTTCGCCAGCTTCTTCTTGTGCTCCTGCAAATATACACAAAATACATGCGGAACGCATTAGGCAGGCAACGAATTGGAGCTGATGTGTGAGCGGGGAAAATGCGAATATATATTTCATATGCCATAAATAAATACAAATTTGAATAGTTTCATTGGCAAGAACGTACATCCAAACGCTGCTCCGCCTGGGTCAGCAGCTCCTTCTGTTCCGCCTGAAAATCACGCAGCATCGCTGCCAATTTGGTGCGCTCCTCCATTTCCGCAGCGAGACGCGCATTGTAGTCGTTCAGCAAGTCAACGGCCTCATTGACCTGGAAATGGAAGCCACAATGGAAAAGTTTTATTAAATCTATGCGGATGTCGCATCAAGAACTTACCTGTTTGGCCAGTACCTTGGCCTTGTCCTTGTCCTCCAGCTTGGTGATGCAGCTTATCTCAGATATTTCCGGCGGCAGCTTAGCGATGCGTTCGCGCACCAACGCATCGCTGGACGCCGAGTTCTCAATACTGGTCAGCGCTTTGATTAGTTCCTCGGGCTCGGGCGGCTCGCCCAATGGCAAATATGGAGGCGTGTGCCCGTTCTCTGGCTCAACGGCTGGCTGCTCCACGCTGATGCTCTGATGGTGTGAGGCGCGTGGTCGCTTCGACTTCAAGTGTCGCTCCTCGTGTTTACGTTTCTCACGTTTCTCCGACTTTTCCGATTTGTTGTTGCTGCTGCTGCCGTTGCCGTTGCCGTTGCCATTGCCGTTGCCACTGTTGCTGCTGTGATTGTGCTTATGACTGGCGGCTGGCTCAGTGCCACTTTTGCTGCCATTGGACGCAGCTGCTGTGGTTGGCTCTGCCTCGCAGTTCATGCGCGAGCGATAATCCGCAATCGCCTTGGGATCGTAGACGCCGCGCTCTTGCCATATTTTCAGAATGCGTCCGAGGCTGCCCAGCAGTTTCTCCGAGCTGCAGGTTTCGCCAATGTGGGCAAACACCTTGGGCAGCACAATACTGAACTCCTTGCCGAACTCGGGGCCCTTCTTTTTGCTATTCTGTATGACATCGTTGGCCAGATACATGAACGTTAATTTCTTCGGTTCCGGCACTGCAAACAGAGAATATCTTCTGAACTAGATCCATTCCCGTTTCTCGCTGCTGCTGCTGGTTACATACCATTCTGTAATTCGCGCTGCCAGGTCTGCACTATGACCGTGTGGTGCTTCCGATGATGGATGAGCCATAAGGACAAAGTTTGTATGCTCTGCTGACTGGAGTTCAGTTCCGATAGTTTTTTTATAAGAGCGGATTCTGTAAAAGCTGACATTGCAGCAACTCTGCAACTTGGTCCAATTCTATTTATATGCCGTCTTTTGTTTAATATGCAACACGAAAGAAAAGGGACAGAAAAACACACGGGTGGAAAAACAAAAATAATTAATTCTTCTTCTTCTCGTGAAATGATAACAGCTGCAATCATTTAACATGGGCCGTGGCTGTTGACTAACATTCGGCACTATTTTTCTGGCAGCGCTTGAAAAATTGTATGAGTATTGCATGAGTGAGATTATAATACATTTCTGTGGATTACAAATATAAAGTGAGCAAAGGCTACTTAATAAAAATATTAGCAACAATACCAAAACAGAAGCGTGCCGGCTTCTGTTAAGTTCTGGAATAATCGATAAGCAAAATGTTATGTGACCACTATGTTAATTAGCAGAATGCAGAGCTGCCAACTTAACCCACAGAGGCTGCCAAATTGAATTCGTGAAACAAATATTGGCGCCTTTTGCTAAATTCAAATACGAGTTAGAGATAAGGCACAGGTAAGTGTTAGCGAACATTTTGTAAGCTATCACTTAATTAATCATATAGAGAATCAATCAAAGAAGTTAATTAGCAACTATTATACGAGCATGCGTCAAACATTTTAGCTCTCAGTTCAGACCGCGATAAGCACTTTCAGGCATGATAGCAATGCGTCTAAATACTTGCCACCAGTTGATCGCCGAAGTTGAAACGTATTGGACGGCGCGCAGGTGTCATATACAAATCGAGCCCAGCCGTAACGCGTGTGCCGTAGCTAGCTACAATAGCC
Source organism: Drosophila mettleri (assembly GCA_035047625.1). Taxonomy (NCBI): domain Eukaryota; kingdom Metazoa; phylum Arthropoda; class Insecta; order Diptera; family Drosophilidae; genus Drosophila; species Drosophila mettleri. Next base: position 11,221,156 of record JAWNPI010000103.1, read on the forward strand.
GCAGCAGTAACCGCCTCTGTCAATCGACAGCGACGACGACGACGACGACGACGACGCTTATCAGCTTTGGCAAAGAGTAATTTGTGATACCTGTCCGTTTTGTATTGGGTTGTAGCAGCGCGACGAGCTTAAGTGGTGTTAATTTTTTTATATTAATTATTATCGTATTTACTGCCAACCCAAAGTGGAGTGCGAATTACTTCGAGTGCTTTGCCATTAACCAATAAATTACAATACGAGCACAAAACAAACGGAAAATAATAAAAAATAAATAGAGCCAACTGCATCGCTCTGTCTGTCCAGTGTGCACAGTGTGCATACCAGAGATAATACGTTCTCTTACAATACATACATTTTAATAGAGTGTGCATGTCATCTTGAAGGGGCGACTGTTTGTGATTTACACACCATTAGGCGCTATCAACAACACATTAGACAAATTGCTAAATTAACTGCGGGCGCATTGTCACGCAGCGCTCGCGATTTACGATACACTTCGATTGGCTCTGACTCTCCCTCTCTCGCTCTCACTCTCTTGTAAATAGTTTTAGTATGTGTAGAGTAAGCCAAATACTTGAATCCGATGCTCTAAGATATCCGAAATAATCACTAAAAATAAAGAAAAACAAAAAATCCGTACACTCTTCACGCTCGACCCACTCTCTTAGCTCTTGGCTCCGATAAGCTCTGGCTCTGTCTCTGGCTGGCTGCCTGACTGACTGACTCAATGAGTTTTTATGGCCCCAGTGCGTAGTTCTCCAAGGAGCCTAATCTATCTCGGGAGTAGCACTTAAGTCATTTCTGTAGAAGCTGGCCCATAAAAATGCTGCAGACCTGAATGGGAGCAACAAGTGCAAGCAGAATGAATTCCCAATATGCCAGCAATCGTACAGGTTCGTTTCGCTCCAATCTCCAGCACGTCCAGACGACGATCAATGAAAAGAACTGGGAGTGGTCTTATCTGGTGGTAAGCAGGAGTAGCTAGCTCACGCCCACAGCAATAAATAAGCGGCGCCTAATCTCTTGGATTATATTTAGCGGAAATGTCGCAATCTGGAACTGGAGGAGTCATATGATTTATACATGCGCCGACTGCGTATTGGTTATCTGTCCATTTTCATATTTATTGAGCTGCTCGTGACCTTTACGCACGCCTTGCTGCTGCTGACCTCAGGCGATCTGACCTTTGCCTACGTCGACATGGCTGCCTATGTGGTAACCGGCGTGCTCATCTGGCTAATACTCTCGATCAACTTTCGCAATGAGCTGATCAGCAAACACGGCTGGTTGGTCTACGCCTCCTCCTGGCTGGCCGTATCCCTGCTGGTGCTAATGGGTACTGCTCCTCTACTCACGCAGTTCAATTCGTATTTTATTGTCTTGCTCCTCCCCCACCAGATATCGGCCTGAATGTGTATCATGCCACCAGCAACAATGACATCCTCAATCCCATCTATGATGCATATACCTTGTATGCCATCTACATGTTCATGCCCATTCCGCATGTGCTGCAGCCTTTCATATTGGGCATCGCCGTCACCATTTGCTACATTATCAACTACAGCTTTGTCATCTCCTCCAAGGAGGCCAATCAAATGCACAGCATATTGAAGTAAGTCTCAGCGTGGCCAGACTCTCGACGCGACTCATCACCTTTGGCTCCCTTCACAGCGAGGCCATCTATCTGAGCTGCGTGAACTTTCTGGGCATATTCTTTCGACTGATGCGAGATATTGCGCTGCGCACCACCTTCCTGGATCGGCGCCAGTACGTGGAGGAGAATCTGTTGCTGCGCTATGCACGGGATCAGGAGCGCAGTTTGCTGCTGAGCATATTGCCAGCCCAGATCGCCGACCGGCTGCAGGAGGATGTCCGCAATCGCATCGAGCGCTCCAAGCAGCAAAATCATCGGCGACCCGGCTTCGATCATGGTTGCACCAGCAATAGCCAGGCCTTGAGGCGCTGGCGTCAACCGGATCATGGGTGAGTCAGTCAATCCATAATGCTGCTCCAATACCTCTGCAACTCAATCGCAGCACTCTCTTCATCGAGCCACACAAAGATGTAACCGTTCTCTATGCGGACGTGGTGAACTACACGCATCTGACCACGACGCTGGATGTGAAGAAGCTGGTGGAGGCGCTGCATGATCTCTTCGTGCGCTTCGACATTGCCAGCGAGGAGTATAACGTGATGCGCATCAAGTTCTTGGGAGATTGCTACTACTGTGTCGCGGGCTTGGCCAGTCCCAATGAAGATCATGCCAAGTGCTGCGTGGATTTGGGTTTACGCATGATCAAAGACATACGCGATGTTAGGTGAGATCGCTTGTGCTCCTGGCTCGCTTACTAATCTCGCTCTATGTTTGTCAGGGAGAAGCGTCATCTGAACATTGATATGCGCATTGGCGTTCACTCCGGCGACGTGCTGTCCGGCGTCATTGGCGCTGCTAAATGGCAATTCGATATTTGGTCCAAGGATGTCGACATTGCTAATCGGCTGGAGGCCACCGGCGCCACGGGACGCGTGCATGTGAGCCAGCAAACCTTGCGGCTGCTGGACGGAGAATACTTCTACGAGGATGGCACGGAAAAGGCACGCGAAGATCCAGTGCTGCAGAAGCACGATATACGCACGTTCCTCATCAAATCGTTGCGCGTGAGTATTGCCCCATGGACTCATTGTGGTCCTCCATCCAGGCGAATTGCACAATTAAACAATGTCGAAAGTTGTAGGCCCCAATGCATGATCCACGTCGCGTTCAGCGTGAGCGCCAGGCCAAGAAGCTGAGCGAGGCCAGCAAATCCAACTTCATGTACAACTCGACGCTGCAGCAATACAATCAGGTGCGCAACCAGGCCAAGCTGGAGATGTGTCGGGAGCTGGACAAAATGCCCATCGGTCGTATACAGTAAAAACTCTCCCATGAACTACATAAATCATATCTGAATTAAACAAATTTCTTGCTCTAGAATCACAAAGATTTGCAAACGATCGACAAACCTCACCCAAGACGAGATCGAGGAGGAGACCTTTAGGCGCAACATCAGCTCCTTCTGTTTGCTCTTTCGCGTACGCAAGTGGGAGATACAGTATATACGGGAGCCGGACGTGATGCTCAAGTATAGCATCGTTCTCTCCTGGCTTGTCTACATATGCCTGCTGACCATCCAGCTGCTCAGCAAGGAGTGAGTCGAGATGGGTGATGGGAGCAAATTGTAATACCTAATATTCCGCTCTATATTTGCAGTCCCAAATATCACTATTGGATCATTGATGGCATCACCATATGCGTGCTTACCACATTGCTGATCATCTCGTGGTATAAGAAAATTTGGATCATGTACTTCTCCGACACGGAGCAGTCGTTGCCGCAATATAAGCTCAGCCGGCTCCTTTACAAAATGTCCGATTGCATGCAGAGCAGCATTGCTATACGCCTCGCTGTCTACATACTCGTTGTGGTCTCTTGTTTTGCTGTCATCGCCATGCAAGTGGTGCGTTAAATGCAAAATTGCATTTTTATTAACTTTTCGTTCAGCTTGCCTAATTTAAATGTAAATAATCAGGTGGCAACGCTACAACAATAGGTTGGCAGCGCTGTTCGATAAGTTGAAAGCTTACAGCGATGAAAAGCCAATTTGAGCAGCTGAAAATATTTAAATAATTGGCGCCATTCATAATTAGTGTAAGTTTTATAATTACTAAATGAAAAATATGTTTATTTACTTTTCAGCTCGACTGTGGACCAAAAAGAGATGCAGAACTAATACAATGCTTTCATCCTTGGGTAAGTCAAATACATGAAAACAAACTATTATGTATAGATTTTAATGTAATCAAAAAATCGGTTACTTAGATCCTTACCAATTGTGTAACGCTGATGATTGGCACCGCCTTTTTGTTTACACGCATACCATTCGTTGTTAAGACATCTGTAGCTTTGCTCATCACCGCTGGCTATACAGTGCTAGTGGTCTATGAGTTTAGTCACATCTTTGCCGGGAGTCCCCCCACGAATGTTAATCTCAATGCAAAATATTCGCACTGTTTGCTCATCATCATAACGTTGGGCATTTTCCATTTGATGGAACGCCAGACGGAGTTTATAGCCAAAGTGGATTACAAGTAAGTTGCCGTAGTACTAAAAATCTGATCTGCCTGACTAACGACAACAGCAATTGGCAGCTGGAAGCGGCAACTGATGCAGAAGCAGGATGACGCCTTAATTACAAACGATACGATCAAGGTGCTGCTCGTGAACATATTGCCCTCACATGTGGGTAAGTTGACCGACAATGATAATTGTTTTTAGATTATTAACAGATTTCAATTGATTCGCAGCTGACTTCTACCTATCCACGCAGCTGCAGAATATGCTTTACTATGAGGAATACGACAATGTCGCTGTCATGTTTGCCTCGATCAAAAACTTTGATACCGACAAAATCGGCTTACGTGTGCTCAACGAGATTATCTGTGACTTTGACGATGTGGTGAGTGTGGATAATCATAAATGTAGCAGAGTTTTACTACGATAATAAATCTCTTCTCTGTCAGCTGAACAAATATTCGAGCAGTCTGCGCGTGGAGAAGATCAAAGTGGCCAACTGGACCTACATGGCCGCCTGTGGTCTGGACGTCACTCGCTCCGAGCAGGTGAAATATCGTAATGTCTCGCTAATGGCCAATGGACGACGAAGTCAATATCGCAACTTGGGCTCGGAGCAACTGCAGCGTGTGCCCTATGGCAATGGCAGCACGCTGGCCCTGGACATGGAGCGTGGCCAGTATGAGGGGAATGCGATAAGTGAAATGCCAAGCTCGAGCAATAGTGAAATTGATAGTGAGCGCAGCAATGACGATGTGGTCAGGGTGATGGCCAATTTCGCTTTGGATCTGATGCGTGCCATGCGGCGCTTCAATGCAGAGAATATGCAGTCGGAGTACGAGGGCAGCACGGACTATGGCATGCTGCGCATTGGCATCTCGCACGGACGTGCTATGGCCGGTGTTGTGGGCATATCGAAGCCGCACTACGACATCTGGGGCAATCCGGTGAATATGGCCTCGCGCATGGACTCAACTGGTGTGCCGGGCAAAATACAGGTGACCGAGAATACAGCACTGAAGTTGCGCAACTTCAACATTCAATGCAATTATCGTGGCAAAACCTTTGTCAAGGGCCGCGGCAATATACCCACCTACATACTGGGCACCGATGACGAGTACAACGGCTTCCTGCCCCACCAACCACCGCCCCCGCCAACACCAGCAGCGCAGCCAAATAGTTAAATTCTAAACATATATCTATGTAAATAAATTTGTATAAAAAAAACACTGTACAGCAAATATAGTTCAAACTTGGAAATTTAATTTGTTTTTCAATAATTTTTAGAGATTTTTAAGTCAACAAATACAAACGACAATGTCAGAGGCATTCGATTCGCCGTATCAGAAATTCTGGGAATGGATTAATTTGCGCGTGAGTAAAATTAGTACGATGAATTTCAAATTTCTCATCAATTGTACAGAATCAATTTGAAGATCTTCAGTTGGAGCCCTGCTATCGCCGCTACCTCGAGCGCCTGGCCATCGTCAACGTTTCGCTCTTTATATTCATCTCAGAGCTGCTTTTCGTCATTCACATCATTTTACAGTTGGCCTCCAACGGAGTGAGTGGGTTATTTATTTTCTTATTTTTCCCTCTGTCACTGTCTCTCTCTCTCTCTCTCTCTCTCTCTCTCTCTCTCTCTCTCTCTCTCTCTCTCTCTCTCTCTCTCTCTCTCTCTCTCTCTCTCTCTGCATTTGCAGTGTACGATTGGGACGACGGCTCCATATGTAATCGTTATGGTTCTGCTGCCAATGGTGCTTTGGATATGCTTCATGGACAGACATAAATATGCTCGATTTCGGCAATGGAACATCTTGGCCAGCTGCGGAGCTGCGCTCCTTGTGACATTCATAGGTACGTATGATAGCTCCAATTGCTCTGCAGCCTTTTCACTCGCTTCCCTCAGACACTTTCTTTATGCCGCTGACTCTTGGTGCCGAGTCCCATTTGCAAAGCTTCTACGATCACATCATTATTATGTCCGTGTATTTTCTGCTACCAATTTCCGTCTATGGCATACCCTCACTACTGGGCTTTGGTGTTGCCACGATCCATGTATTATATTACATGTACACAAGCTCAGTGATTCACGACAATATCGGCTTGACCAACCATGGATTCTATGCCATCTACCTGTTTGCGCTGAATCTGTTTATGGAAGGTTTTCGCATTTTCATAGAATATAAATTGAGGAAAATGCTATTGAATCGCCGCCAGTTGCTGCAGCAGAACTTTATGCTAACGGTATAAACAATCAATCAGAAATAGGTTTTTTTTTTTCACATATTATGAAATCCATTTAGTCGGCTGTATTAAACGAAAACGACATAATGCAACAGATCCTACCATCCAATATAAGGGACACTCTGAAGGCGGAAATGTACAATCGCATCGAGGAGCAGCGTGTGGGCACGCGTTACTCCGTCTCAACGTACGTATGGACCCGAAGACCCACATCTTCCCTACCACATGGCCCTAATATCACTTGCAGTCTTCTCTTTATAGAATTGTATTCCGATATTTCCATTCTGGTCGCCAATATGATTAACTATGAGCTCATCACTCAGCTGGACATCTCGGAGATTTTAGAGATTCTTCACGACATTTGCGTGCGACTGGATAAATTAGCAACCAAGCATAATGTGCTGCCCATCAAGTTTATGGGCAATGTCTTTAGCTGTGTCTCTGGAATATCACACGATGCCGTCAGGCATGCCAATGCCTGTGTAGATTTTGCTCTGGACATGATCAATATAATTGAGGAGATAAGCACAGCCAAGGAACTAGATATTGGAATACGTATAGCTGTTCACGATGGCGTAGCCTTCACCGCCATTGTGGGCCGCAAGAAATGTTGCCTTGACATCTGGTCACAGGACGTGGCCATTGCTCACTGTCTGGAGTCATTGGGACAAAGGAGCATGGTCCATGTCTCACAGAAAACGCTAAATTCGCTGCATAGCGAATACATCTATGAGGATGGACCGCGAGAGGCCCAACGAAATTCTCTACTGCAGAAAGCAAAGATTATCACGTACTTGATTGGGCCACAGCCCCGTGTGATAAAGGGCTACATCAGCCATTTTCAGCTAAGTGTTCTCCAACTATCAGAGGCAACTTCAGACATGAGCAAGAGCACGTCATCGCTAGAGAAACTATCAGAATATTCAGTAGAATCAAAGCTGCCCCCAGCCAGATCAGAATTGCATTCCTTTGATGAGTTGCTCCAGAAGACGGCCAAATGCTTGCTCGAAAAGGTGGAGTGCATGCCCATTGACAGTATTCAGTAAGTCGAGTGTCATGAGAATAATAAATATTTTATATTTAATTTTATTTACTTTACTTTATTTATTTTATTTTAGTTTTTTATTATATTTATTTTATTCAGCTTATTGATTTTATTTTAGTTTATTTAGCTCTTTTATTTTATTTTATTTTGTTTTTGTTTATATAATTTTATTTATTTAATTTTACTCATTTTATATAACACACAGCTTGGCAAAAATATTCGATTTCTCTAATCGCATCGAACGTGGTAATGAGGATTATGTCATTAAGCCATATATTACGCCATTCTGGAGAATCTTTCGTCAACGCGACGTGGAAAGCAGCTATATAAATCAGCCAGATCATTTTTTTAAATATGCTCTATTAATGATGACATTCATTGGCACTGTCTTTTGTCTGATTGCCATTTTACCTCCAGTGTAAGCATTCTGTGATATATATATATATATATATATACATCATTATATATTATATATATTGTACATATATCTTATATATATTATAATTTTTTTATGTGATTTCATAATTATGACTCCCATTTGTATAGTACTACAAATACCTACAAAATGCTTTTCTTGGACGTTGTTTTAATCGTAATATGTATTTTTGGCTTCTACAAAAAACTGGCCAACAAACTGTATATTTATAATAAAATTCATCAACCGAAAGCCTTGATACATCGCTGCCTCTTCAGAATATCAAAGCTGCTGGAGGAGAAGATAGTACTGCGCTCGTTTATCTACATGATGGGCATCGCGCTGGTCTATTTTATAGCAAATCTGGAATCGGTACGTCCATAAATGATTCAGCTTCTTCTAGTATGCATCATGAATATGTGCCCCAAATCAGATCATACTCCGAATGGAAGTGGTCGTGAAATCGAAAAATTTTAGAATAACGCATACGATCGAGCATTGGGTAAGTGAGAAGGTCAAATGCAAAGATGAATTAGATTCTTATGGCTTTTCCAACGGCAGCGCGCTTCGGAAAATACAATTCTAGTATTTGTGCTCTTCACTTTTATGTCTGTGCCGCTAATGTTTAAAACAATGATCATTACTCTGATCTGCATAATGCACATACTCACCACGTTTGTGCTGTACAATACACAGCAGAGGAAAAAAGTTATAGACATGGGCCTGGGGTCGGAAGTTGCAAGCATTTGGTATTTGTTATCTGGTACCATCTATTACCTGATCGTTGACCATCACATAATCTACCTAAACAGAGTTAGCTATTAGTGAGTATTCGAAGATTGCAATATACATATATATTTGAAGTAGTCTGTAATTCCTTTTCTCCACGAGCTTTATCTATAAATTCAAACAGAAGAAAACCCTAACGAACAACAGCAGAAGCAATGCAAAGCTTATAATGTCGAACATATTGCCCACTTATCTGGTGCCCACATTTCTGAATCACCCTTTCAACGAGAAGCCCTATCAGGAGTACTTTCCGAAGGTCGCTGTCTTATTCGCATCGATTGTCAACTTTCCCCTGGATACGACCAGTCTGCGGGTGCTTAATGAATATATTTGCTATTTCGATGATCTGTCCGAGGAGTACGCGAAAAACTTTAAGGTGGAGAAGATCAAGGTCATGAATTGGACCTATGTGGCCGCTTGTGGTCTAGAAGCTGACTCCAACGCCACTGCCGGGCAATCAAGCAGAGCTCCCTTAAGCAAAGTAAACCAAAAACGTTTGCTAAAAATGAGTAAATGTCTCTGAATACATATGTCTAGAGAGACTCTTTCACCTTTGCCTGTCTGCAGGTGAGAGCGTACCAAAACTGCTGAGCCATAAGTCACGTTTCATTCACCCGGCTCTCGAGGCGGACGATTATGGGCTCTTGAATCTGGTGCACTATGCCGTCGATATGCTGCGCATAATGCAGGACATATCCAAGCTGAATCTCACAATGATATTCCCGAACGCGATGCCCGGGCAGCTGAAAATTGGCATCTCGCATGGACCCGTCTACGGCGGTGTTGTGGGCCAATCACGCTTCTATTTCGATCTGTGGGGCCGAACAGTCAATCGGGCTTCGCTTATGGCAGCCAAGGGCGTAACTAGCTCCATACATGTCACCGACAACACGGCTCAAACTTTGCGTTATTTTGATATCAAGTGCACTTATCGCAGCACTGAGGATGACAAAATCGAGGGCAAAATTCTCACATACCTCGTCAAGCTGGATGAGATGCTCAACTTTCAAAGTGTCGAAGAGAAATATCGGCGACAGTTTATAAAAGAAGAGAAATTGGCTCAACTCGCATCCTACAATGAGTCCAGCAATGATGAACAAGAGGATGACAATGATGACGATAAAGATAAGACTCAATAACTGAACAACTAAACTAGAAAATATAATACAATAGAATGTAATCTGATATCAAATATGTAGATAGATATATTACATATGGATATATTTGTATTTTCGTATAATAGAGATAATTCTGGGTAAGGATCAATACATATTTACTCGTTGTTGTCTGTCATACATAAAAAATATATATGGTATATGGTATATAATATATATATATTAACTTTATATAAATCATAAATTATTTACTATTATAATATATAGAATTAAAACACGCATTTGAACTTTAACATTTCGTAGAGCTTTGAGATGAACGAAAAGCGAAGCACCACACGGTTAATAGCATCCTCTACTATGGGATTTGTTTAGATTTGTGCACAGTTTTGAGCTTAAGTTGTGACTGCAGCTTGTCATTTGGGGATATCGGCACAATTTTACTCATCCCTATTGTCTGGGAGAAGAGCTGTATCCTCGGGCAGAGCCTTTCGCTTGTACGACGGCTCTGTGGCCAGGTAGACAACGAGAGCGCCAAACACAACATAGAGCACGCCGATAATATTGGCCAGCACACCAGCCGAGGGCAGCGTCGAGTAGTTGGGGCTAGACAAAGATAATCAGTTTAGTATTAGCCATGCTCAAAGCAATTCAGCTCATTTGGCTTACATCGCAAATATGGCCTTCTCGGTGAGTCCCATAACTGCGCTGGCAATGGCCAGCACAAAGCCGAAGAGCCCGAAATATATGTGCAGCGGCATCAGGGCAATCTTATAGTTCTCCCGCATGCCCGGCACCAGATAGGCCATAAACCCGGCCACATACTGCAAGCTGAAGATAATCACAGCGGACAGGCCCAGCCACGAGTGCAGCGAATACATATTGGGTATGGGCGGATCAACCAGATTGTGCGAATCGAAGACCGTCTTCAGCGCAATCACCGTCAACACGAAGGCGGCCATGTGTATGCCGGCGTGGGTGAGCTTCAAAGTCTTCTTGCGTGCAGTACGAAAGCCGCGATAGACGAGTATGGCTGCAAAAAAGAAAAAGAAAAAATAAATGGCATTGGAGTGCCCGATTAGTGGCACCCTTTCCGGCCCAGTTCACTCGCTACTCACAATTGCCATACAAGTAGATAAAGCCAATGGTCATAAATAGCGGATGCCAATTGAACTCCTGCTTGGGATTGTCAGTGCCGCCCAGGCCACCAAAATGCTGCCCAATCCAGGTGCCAACCAGCACAATCATCGTCAGGCCACACAGCTGAGTCAGCACATAGAGCACCTTAAAGTTGATCAGCGCCGGATCCATATTGGAGTTGTTCTTGCCTAAAAAGAAAACAAATAAAATGAAAGCGAAAAATATACGACTTCAAGTTACCCTAGAAGAATTTCTATTAGATTGTTACATATGAAAAAGTATTTTTCAGATCGACATGAGCTAAACTTGAAGAAACGGAAAAGTCGAGAGCGCTCTTAACATTTTTTTAGCTCAAGTGGTGCAAAAAGCCATTTGTGTTCAACATTTTTAATTAAAAATAAAGTCAATTTATTCATTATGTTTATCTAAACATTCAGCTGTATTGAACAGACTCAACATTCTTTATACACATCTTTTTTTTGATATACATATTTTTTTTTTTCTTCTAATCTATTTTTAGAATTTTAGCGCTACTTGGCAAATTGACCCGACGCTTTGCTCATAGCTGACACATGATATCATGGCAATGTATTTCAATGCACACGACTCGACGAGATATTTCAGACTACAATAGGTTATAATTCCAATAAGTCTAACCATAAACATAGTGTCATCTAACAGCGCCGCCGGCAAACTGAGATCTTTAAACAAAACAAAAGATTATTAGATTACGTCGCAGCCAATCTGTGAGAGTCGCCCCATCCACTGGTATTGTAGTTGTGTTTCGAAAACACTATATATACAATATATAAGATGCGAGGCAGAGAGACCAGCCCCATGCCTCGCCTGCAAAACTCTTATCAGAGAAGTGCGTGTAAACATTGTCTAGCAGCCACTTCGGCAATCTCTGGCAGTGGCAAAATGATACCAAATCGCTTGAAATAGCCTTGTTCAGCGTGTATCTATTTTATGAGCTCCGAAGAACAGGAAGAAGAGGGAGCGACATAATAATAGCAAATGAATTAAAAGTTTCTGCGCTTCTTTGATAAATTGAACTCGTTGACTTCGTGCATGGAATAATAATTTACTGAGTGTTAAAAAGGCGACTAGAACTTAGATAAATAATGGAACTAAATGATATACAAAGAATACACTTTAAACAGTAAGATATTATGCAGAATGTGAGTATGAAGAGTGAAATATAATTATATGAGTTTCCTAATTCTAGAAAAACGCAGATAGAAATTAATATATTCCGAATGTTTACACATTATTGATTGATTAAGGGATTGAATGGAATGTGTAAAATATTTAAAAACAGCTCAGAGATTATTTAATAGAATACATACATTTTTCAAATATATCAATATAAAATATATAGCAAGTGGATAGTATATATAAATGTATATATTTTTTTTTATATGTTTACATGCATTTTTTTATATCGGCATACATTCGTAGAAATAATAGCATATGCTAACAAATAAGTAGAATATGGTATTACATAGTAGAAGGTAAAACATTCTAATATCCTACTAGTTCTACTCCTACTACTATATATCAAAATATAGTACTAAAAATAACATGCTATAATACAACTATACGCTACTATTTTCTATTATAGCACTACATAGTAGTATATCTCAGAAAGATACTATGACAAAGCTCATAGTAGTATGACAGCACTATATATAGCATATTAAAGCGTAGCATATGGAACAGTTAAATAGGCTTACTGCCCTAGGTTCAGTTACCTAGTCAAAAGACACCTTGAAACGAGTTTTGCTTAGATAGCAATTTCTTAACATTGACTTATCAGACGCTTTAATTGAAATTTTTCTTATGCAAATGAGTTTTTTTTTTTTTTTTAATTTTCGATTGACACAAAAGTCTAGATAAACCAAATGCGGCAAATGGCAAACTTTTCATTAATTTGCTTGTTACAGTTACACAATCAACCAAATTTTGGGGGTGGCAGCATAATTTCGGAGCAGTGAAATGAATTGAACATATTTGAATGTTAATTAAGGTGCACATTAGAGTTAATTGACTGTTAGTTAAGCAGGCGTGCTGCTCGACAAAGCGTTGCAGCAGATCGTGCGCAAAATTTGAAGGTAATGGGCAAAAGAAAATACAAGCTAGACATAAGTTAAACACATACTCGTAAAAAGTAAAACTTTTTGAAGATGCGACGCCGATGACTTTGGAAAAGCGTAAAATGTTGAAAACGGCTAAAGGCAAGTAAATAAAGTATAAAAAAAAAGAAAGATAATGCTGAAAAACTAAAGTGAAATTCAGCTTGGTGCGAAAATGTTGATGACTGAGCAAACAGTCGCAGACAGAAAATAGAGAGAGAGAGAGAAAGGCGAGGAGAGCTGCAGTGACACCAAAGAAGGAGGCGTAGCACGAGGATGAGCAACGTTAATACAAGCCTCTCCCTCTCACTCACGCTTTAACTTATCATTTCGATGCGTGAGTGTATGTGTGTGTGAGCATGGGTCTGTTTGGATTTCTTTCTCTCTACGCTTGTCCGTCCTGTTCGTTCGGCTGTCCGTTGTCTGCGCTTTATTTTAACTTTTACTAATTCGAAACTGAAATGTTAGGCGCTGTTATTGGTGAACTGTTGATTTTTTTGAAAGCTAAGCTGAAGCTATTTGTTGCGCTTGTTGTTGTTGTGTTTGTTGTACCTTTATTTGCGGTAGACTCGACGGCGGTAGCTGTCGGCTGCACTTGTTCGGCTATTGCTGTTGTCGCCGTTGCTGCTTGTTGCTTTTGCTCCCCAACCGCCTTGCTGCTGTCACCATTTGTTGCTGTTGCTGTTGCTGCCTCTGCTACCGCTACTATTGTTGTTGTTGGCTCGGAAATAGCCACAGGTTCCGCCTTAACTTCAATCGTAGTCGTCGCCTTTGTCGCCTGCGCCGCCTGCTCAACATCCATATCCTTCGACATTGTGTTTACACTTTTTATAAAAAATCAATACACAAATCGTTGGCTAATGACACTGGTTAATAGCTATTCCAGCTTTAATTTGCATGCAGGTGCATCTGAGTCATAAAACTCGAAAGACAGTAGCACAACGAAAAACGCGATACAAAACACAACGACAGCCACAACCGAGCACCACAAAGTGCAATGCGCAACTGAATTCAAAGTTGGCGCTTTACACAAAGCAGAGCAGCAACGTCACAACGTAGCAGCGACGCCGGCAGCACAAAGCTCTAGCAAATAACAAATTTGCTCGCATGCGAGTCTTGGCTGCCGAAAAAGCTTTTAATGTTTTTATTCGTATGCTTATAGAGTTAGTTAATTATTAAATTTTGTTTATTATTCTTGTTAAATGCACATTTGAACGCGTTATGTGTTGGCCATTGCCTAATGGAAATTGGCATGCAATTGTTAGCCCAACCTTGTTGTTGTTTTCAACATGCCAGACATGCACAGCGATGATTAGTGACGTGGGCCAGGGGGAGGGGTTGGGTGCAGCTGTACATTCTTTTGACTCTATTGAAATGGAATTTTTTTCTGAGCTGCATTTCAATCGAGGTGTTGGCTTGTTAATGTTCTATGCATAATAATTGCACAGGCACACATACACACACAGCCCTACTCACAGCTACACATACAGCATCTATCTCAGACCAACACAAATACACCCACCCATAAACTTACCGAGTGAGAACAGCATAGCGAATGCTTAATAGAATTTAGCTTGTTTCCTTTTTGTTGCTGTTATTTGTTTTGAATTTTAAGCGGCGTATCAAACGTGTTCGACTGCAAAAGATTGTTATTTTTTTTTTTAATAAGTTAAATTGGAAGCGTTTATGACTCTTTTTCTGTTGGACAGCTGTCTGCACTTGTTGAACAAACTGAGTTATTTGCAGGATGTGACCTACTGTTCTCGTGTACATCAAAAGTCATCCATATGGAAGCACCAAAATATCTGCAAAGGCAGCGACGCCTACGCAATACCCCTCAAAAAGCGCCGACAGCAGTGCTCAAAGCTTTTGCGCGAAAGCTCTTAGAACATAACACCAACAAACAAACTATAATACACATTCACCCAATACATGTTAACCTAACCACTTGTTAGATATTTTTGATACAGTCATACACTTTGTTTAGAATTTAACTTTTGAGCAAGGTTTGGAATTACAAAATTATACTTACAGTATTGTGTGTCAATCAGTTAATAAGTGCAATCCGCGCCACGTTTCTTATTTTTTTTTGGAACACGCGAGTTCCAAAAATTTAAGCAATAGAACCACCGCGATATTTACCGCAACTGAACGATCCAAGCAAGTGGCAGTTTCGTCAACGTCAGCGCAGAAGTCACCGTCGGCAGAGAAAGCAAATAAACGAGATCAAACAAACAGCAATCAGCGCGCGTCAAAGCCATTGACCGACTATCAGTCATAACCATTAGGCATTATCATTGCAAAAACTTTACACAAGTTCAAGGTTACACTTTCACTGGGAAAGCTTGGAAATCGATCTATATGGCCCTACATTTTGAATTAATTGCATTGTTTACTCATATGGAAAAGGCGGTTGTATCAAATATCAGCTGGCTATAGAGATGTACGATATGAAAGTGCACCTGTAGCAAGACTATCGCTACTTAAGCTTAAATATCGCTTGGTTAGCTATCGATAGCTTCAGGGTACTTACATCGCTAATGTTGGCAACAACAAAAGCTGCATTTTAATTTTATTGTTAATTTATTAAAACTAAATGCAACATGCTTTCCAATCTTATTGTAACCAATCAAAAAGTAGTGCTCATAATTGGTAAGTAAATTTCAATTATAACCAGCAAAATAATAGAATTAATTCATCAAACGCTTTTACAGATCAACTGAATCGCGATCGCATCGCGCTAAAGTTCATTGGCAGCCAGCTTACCGAGCAGGGTGAGGGCAATGATATTAAGACCTTGCCAATTGGCACGCAGTTGAAGAATGTGGCTAGCTTTGAGGCGTTGCTAAATGATTGCCGCAACAATGCAAACAATCAACAATCAAATCCAACCGAACCCATCCCAACAAAGACTGGCTACAATGTAATACTGCCTCCGCTGGCAGATTTGCTCTGTTATCAGACACCTGCCTACATATTCGACTTTCTTAATAAGTTGCGCCGCAGCGCGCATGTACGTCGCGTGTTTCTGTGGGCATCACCGAAGCATATACAACATCCGGACGCTGATTATATTCTCGCTGGCTGTGAGTATCTGGCGGAGCTGGTGCTACGCTTGGAGACGGACAACACTTTATCACTGATTTCCCGAAAGCCGGGCGGCGGGGTAACCAACAAGCGCTACAAGTGTCAAGTCAGCAAGACGGAATTCCAAGTGACGCCTCTAAAGGAGGGTGGCAACGCGACTGCTTCTCCTGCTACCACAATACAGGAGACGCCAGATAGTGTCTCAAATCCCGGTCGCACCTTCAAGATTGAATTGGACGAGGATGAAGTTGTAGCGCGCAATGCGCTCACATTGCCATACGAACGGTTAGTTAAATGAGCTCCATTGATTGATTATTCACTAATCCTAGACTACGTCTCCTGCAGCACCAGTGAGCCGAAGGAGGGTAATATCATCTACACACCAGATGCCAACGATGACTTCGACGATGAGGATCCAGACGAAGATTTGTTAATTTAAAATGTGCTCGCACAGTGAACGGCAGTACAAATGGCCATGGCTTTAAAAACATAAATCTAAAATACAAATATATAAAATGAATTCCGGTCAAAATGAAGCCAACAATAGTTGCATATTTCAAAGTTTATACGAAATGGTAGAGTTAGACGTGTATGTGTCCAATGTTACAATTGCGTCGCATAGTTACTTAAACACTAACAATAATAATGTTTGTAATACTCATTAAAAACTGCGAACGGTTGCAAGTTCCCAATCTCATGCCCCATTTTACATATATCACAACATTATGAAAAGAAGAAACGATTTGTATGCAAGTGTGTTGGAGTCTGAATTGGAAAAAGTTTCAAGAGTGCAGAAATCTGAACACTTAAGATTAAGATTGACAATTCGAAAGTTAATGTGCTCTTGCATAAGCTCATTACTATAATGGACGATGCTGTAAATAACTTAATTGTTGATATTCTATCTAGTTACAATTTGTTGATATATATATATATATATACATACACACACAGATCCATAATGGAGAACAGGTTTCTCAGTTTAAGCTCAGGTTCGTAAAATTAACAACTAAATAAAAATCATATCTCGAGGCTTATGCAAGGGTCTCTTAACTTTCAATTGCTTCGAGTTGTGCGTTGAGCATTATAATATTGCGAATATCCGAATTTAAAAATTTCTTATTGAATATGAATGATAATTAAGTATTTATACGAGCACTAAACAAATGGCTATAAAAAAACACACACACACAGCAAGAATGAGACATTCACAACTATGTACAAAAACAATATGAATAACAAATGATTAAAAAAATAAAAATGAATCTATGGTAGCGTTTACGTAAATGGCTATAACAAATGACTCTAGGACTGTGGCGAATAAATCTATCGGCGCTTGAGCAGCGCCTCCATGTCGCTCTTGGGATCCGCGGCCAGCGAACTCCAGGCGGTGTCTCTACACAGCGGCAGCTCCGGCAGCACGCTGACTCCATCCACAATGCACGTTTCACGCAGCTGAAAGAATTTGCCAACCAAATCATCGATCCAGCTGTGCAGAGGCTGGCCAATTAGTTCCCCCTGAACCAATGCCTCTTGGTGCGGCGCGTCGTTATCGCTGGGCAGATGCTGCTGCCACTCCGCGGGCAGCTCAAAGCTCTCGGGCAATGAGACGCTTTTGCCACCATTTTGAGCGCGTGCCGCAGCTGCTGTATGGATGTGCTCGCCATTGGCATAGGCAAGGGGAGCGACTAGAAACTTGAGCTGCGCATAGATTGAAGTGCGTCCTATTAGCTTAGCTGTCCAGATGCCGGGTGTAAGTGGTCGCTTGAGCAGCGTCTTCGAGTGATTGATCACATCGATTTGAGAATCCTCCACATGCAGCTCATTGAAGTCCTGCAGTCGGCCGAACGGATCCAGCCAGATGAGCGTCAAATTATACGAGTGCGATGTGTCGTGCGAGGCAGCTACACCCTGATATGTGTAGCTCAGCAATAGATCGCTGTGTGGTCCCAGCAGCTTAGCGAAGTTGCGCGCAATCTGCTCCTTCTGATCGAAGTCCGTGGAAACCTCAAAGTTGCGCAGGCGCTTGGTAACGCGTGAGTTTTTCGCCACTTTGCCGTGCTGCATCGGACGCACACGCGACTCCAGCTGCAGCTCCTTGGAGCCGTTGCTAGCCAACGCGCTGTAGCGCACTAAGAACCCCTTGTACTGATCCCGATGCAGATAGTGCGTTAGTTCCAGCAGCCGCACTGCATCCAGCTTGAACTGCTGCGCAGACAGACGCATTAGGCTGTCGCCGACAGTGCGCGCCAGATCATCGCTCGCACTGTGCACATCCTCGTGATGGTAGAGGGATTGCCAATAGCCATGCAGATTGGCATACTCGCTGGTGTACGGCCCGTAGAGCCACTCCTCCAGCTGCAGCAGCACCGCCTGATTGATGATCGGTTCGAATTTGCGCGCAAAGAATAGAGACTTCTGTTCCGTGGACTGCAGTCGCGTCCAGTCTTCGGGCTTAAAGTCATTGGGGCTGCAGCCGCACCAGTCCACCACGTGCTTGTATTGGCACTTGCAGCCCTGCTTTCGCTTCCAGTTGGTCACATGCAGATTGTTATCCACATAGCTATGGCAATGCTGCGTATTGCGGAGCACCGTGTGGAAGAACGATTCAGCTGGCAGCAGTGTGTGGCGAAACAATTGCAGCAGTGCCTGCAGCAGTTGATCATCCTCTGCCGGATGCGTTACGTAGTTAACAAATGGACGGGATAGGGCCACCCAGTCGCTGCCTCCGTCCACCTGTATGCCAGCGGGTAGCTTGCGATCGCCAATGCGCCACATATGCGTATCGCACTCCACGAACGTCTTGTCCAGGCCCTGCTTCTGAATGAAACGCTGCGTCTCGCGTCCATGTCCCTTGACGAAATTGCGACCACGATTGGCGCTCATAAACTCAACCAGCTTGTCCAGCGTCTTGACGGGAAAGTCACTCTCGCTCAGATTGATGACAAAGTCCCATTCCGACGTGGACTGCAGCAAGTCCTGCATGCACTGCAGCAGCATGGTCAGCAGCGAGGCGCCGCCCCAAATAGTCGAGAAACGCTTGCGCGCTAGACGTATATTGGGAAACTTTGGCTCCAGCTCCAGCAGTTTGCGATACAGATAATCCTGACGCTGTGAAAGGAGAAGCAAGTTAATGAAACTTTTCAAATTTCATCGAATTTATTCGAAGTTTTAAGCTATCAACCAAGTGAGATATACGAGAACGTTATAGGGCCTTAAGTTCATATCTGTTACATGTATATATTATGTATTATATATATACTTTCCTCAGAAATCATTCTGATCATATTACCCTTCTTCTTCTTCTACATTATATGGCACACACGTTTGTTTACTCGGACTTGAATTTGCAGCTACAGCTGTGAGGCGTCAAATTCCGCGCAATTAACACAAATTGTTGAACTGGCTTTAATTATGAAATCCGGCGGCGTTGTCGCACCGCCGCATCACCCCTCACTCACCGCATCCACGTGTATGTAGTAAACGTGCTGGGGCGCATATAGAGCCCGCAGCAGTCGATGAACTTGTCGCAGGGCGCGCCCGTTCAATGTCAGTAGAAATGCAATGCGAACGCTGCGCTGCTCTTCCCCTGGCGCTGGACTGCTGGCTGCCAATTGTGGCGTAAACTCTGTAATAGATTGGGCATTATATAACGATCAGTTGATCAAATAACGCGACTTACTTGCAATGCCCGTCTCGTAGACATTCATGGCAAATATGCCGCCGCAGATTTCTTTGGCGTTGCCCACGCACTTCATATTGCAACTGGAGTCGGCCAGTTTGGCTGAGCTGGGTGGCGTGTCGAAGCCACAGAAGCATTCACGGGCGTACTGCACACCCGCATAGGGGTAGCCGGATTGCAGACAGAGCTCGACACAGCTGCCTGGTGAATTGGACGTTTTGAAGCTGGTGAAGTAGCCACCCAAGAGGCGTGAATCCTTTTCATCACGATAGCAACCCAGCGACACATTGGCTGTGTGATTCCCTGCTGGGCAGCTGCTCTGCAGATGGGACGCATAGAAGCGTCCGGCTTGAATGGCACAGGCTATGTGGGCGATATGTTTACGGCAGTCTTTCGTCTTGGCACGCTGTAGTGCCGATATTGCTTCCTTGGCATTGATATCACATTCGGGCTCGAAGCCCAATTCCTTAGAAGTTATGCGTAAGTTCTTATTCCCAGCCTGCACAGGAGCTGGCGGGGCGACGGGCTCTGGGGGCGGCACATCTGTCTCGTGCACATCTCGCTGCGTGCGCAATGCACCCGCCAAATCAATGTCGACTGATTTGTAGGCCAGAAATAGCTGGATGGCAATAATTAACAGTAATATTATGAAGAAAACACGGTAACGACGCAACCAGCGCACGGATAACGACGACTGTTGCTCCATGGCACACGTTGTTTATGACTGATGTCCCGCGTGCTAATACTTGTGGCTCTCGAGGTTCTATGGCTGCGATGCAGTGGCATGTCCAGCGTTTATCTTATTGTTGTTTGTGAGCCTTCAACTTAAATGACATAAGTATTTACAATCGCTGCGATTAGCTGCACTTTACTTAAAACACTCCCGCATATTACTTGGAATACTGATACCGTACCCAATTAACGATATATCGATAGGTTTTTTTGTGATATTTGTATATCGCGTGTTGTTGTCATTAGCGATATTCAATAGGCGCTGTATGCTGTTCATAGTGAATGGAACCAAGGCAACAGCAGATTTAACGTTGATTTGTAAGTGTGACCAGATATTCATGAAACTAGATATTTTAATAATATAGGACATAGTACTCAATCTCTATAAAGTAATCTAACTGCTGTCAAGTAATATTTTTATTCTCCTGTTTGCCTTGTTCCGTGATCAGTATACTAGCCATTAAGCAACGACATACGTACAATGGTTGATCCAAATCGTAAAATCAACAGACTCTCGGATAATGATATTAGATTTTTAGAAGAATGCGAGCAAGAATTCGCTTCACGCTACACAACGGAGGATGATGAATTTATGGCGTATTGCTCCAAGCCAGTGCCGGATCCGCCGCTGGTAGAGAATTGGATGACTGGAGGTGGCCCGCCAAATAGTGGTGGTGGTGGGCGAGGAGGCGGAGGCTATTCAGGTCCATACAACAATCGTTATAATGGTGATAGGCGCAGGGGAGGCGGAAATCGTGGTTGGCAAAGACGTGGATACAACGATCACAACAGCAACAACGACCGCAACCACAGAGGTAAGTAAAATTATTGATACAGATAAGACAAATATACTAACCAGTGCCATCCTACAGATGACCGTCGTTCTGGCGAAGGCAGAGACAGATCGTCGAGCTACCCCTATAATAGAAACCGCAATGAGTCGCGGCACGGTGGCTCGCACATGCAGTTCAAGCGAGACTACGGAAACTTTGTGCCTGCTTCCAGAGATTAACGTTTAGCCGAAACTGTTTCATTTCGTTTATCATAATAAGAAAAAGACGCACTCAACTGAATGTTTATATATATAGATATATATATATATATTTATATGTATAATTCGATTTTAATCTTAATTGCTATCTGATAAGTTCCTGTTTGTGCCTTAGACAGCCGACTCTGATAGATCCTTGGCATTTTCATCAGTTGCCGCAGCTGACATACCCACGCCCATGGCATTAAATAAATTGGAGACGGGACCTGCGCCGCCCATTTGCGACTTATAGCTATCCATCATGTTACGCAGCGTATTCACGTTTATATTAATGGGCTCAAAATCCTCAATGTCATCAAAATCATCCTCCGCAGCGGTGTGCTGATCCGAGCTGCTGGTGGCGGTGCTACTCTTGGCGTGAAAAGACTTGCCGACAGTGGTTTGGGCCAGTTCACGATCCATTTGCTCCATGTACGCCTTGATATTCCGATCCAAACGGCAGTTGGCGTCGCCGCCACCGCTAGCATTGGACAGCGCATCGAAATTGCGCTCAATATCCTCTTCGTCCGCATAGTCACTCATCTCTGAGTTGGAGTCCCAGTTGTCCTCTGGTATCACAAAATCCAGAAAATTGCGCACATGTGTGCTGTCCTGCTCATCGGACTGTATCAAGGAATTGCGCTTGCACGCCTTCCTCATTGAGGCGTTCTTCTTTACCTTTGCTTTGCTGCTGGTGGCGCTTGTTGGTGCCGGTGGCTCATCGTCGTCTGAGTCCAGCTCGTCTCTGGCTTCACCCGGCATTTCGATACCCTCAAAGTTGGATTGCTTGTCCAAGAACTGAGACAAGTGCTTGGTGAATTCTTCGGCATTCATATCGCCATTGGGATTGTATAGCTTTTGCGGACCATAGCGCTGCTGAAGCATGGCATCTAAATCTTCCGCGGTGATGTTCAACCAGTCATCCGGATCGCTAGGCACCAGATTGTTCTCTTCGTCACGCAGTAACTCCGCGGCGCTGCCTTCGCCCGGATGCAATAGCATATCTACTATTTCGGCGCCCACCAACGGTGCAGTTCGAAAGCGATTCTGATTGCACTTGAAGTATTCCTTGGCTGTGGCCAACAGCCGCCCATACTCTACACTGCCCTCTATGTTCTCCCGAAAGTAACCCTTGCCCTGCAAGCTGCGCAAGTAGGCACGCCAAGCCGGTGATTTGTCGTCCATCTGGTCGTCAGCCCGTTTCGCTTGACTTGCCAGTATTTCCAAGCCGCTGGCCAGTTTTACGCCCAACAACTGTTCCTTATAGCACTCCGGATTGGCAACGGCGTCCGTCAACTGCCAGCCCAGCCGGCGCTCCGGTGTATATTGGCTGTGCATTATCATGGCATACAGATAACGAGTGAAGGCGACATTTGTGCGTTTACGTGGTGTTTCAGGTGGAAAATAGCGCATGGTACGCAACGCCTTTGAGTCGATTGTGTCTCTCTCGCAGAAAGCACGCACAGCGGACGCCACTAGACCAGGTCGCTGCTTAAATAGCTGTGCCGCATTCTGCGGCAACTGCACTATTTGGCGATGAATCGAGGCATGGCGCTGTGCTGGCTGAAATTCTTGTAAGCGCGCCTCAATGCAGTTCTGAATGTCACGGGAGCAGCGGTAGAGCGTGGGATTGAGACGTATGCGTTGCACTGCCTTTGCCATGGGCATACGTTTGCTGTCAGCATTGGTGGATGCATTCTGTAACAGCTGCAAGCAGCCATTAACAATATAGACGCGTTGCTCACACGTCTCGGGATTCACCCAGTCGGGCAGCATGTCGGCTGCTTCGATGAGCAGAAACTCGCCATCGCCATCAAAAACGCGCGCAATGCAATCTGGTCGACAACGGGTCAATTCGCTCAAGAGATAGACAATGAACCACTCATCGCCAATGTTGTCGCCATAATGTGTGACGCCATGCAAATGGGGCGGCAAAATACCTAAAAATGTGTCAAATTTTCTATAGCTAAATATAGAGGTGCATAAATAATATGCGCATACCCTCCGGCTCTTCCTCCTTCTCCGCGTTGTCTTCCTCGTTGAGCAGACGTTCCTCCGCACTTCCCGTGCGTGCTTGCAGCTGAAATTCATCCTTGTTCCATATATAGCAGCGTTCAGCGACTTTTTTTTGAACAATGGACATGCAATCCACACGCACTTGCTCTAGCTGCTGACGCACTTGCTCATCATCGTGTTTATCGACGTCAGCTAGCTTGGGAAATATATAGTATTCGACAAAATCGTCCTCACGCACGAATTCCAAGTTGGCACCTGGCAGCTTGTTCATTGTCTTTGTTGTCTGCCTTTGTTTTGGTCACAATGACTCAGTCGCAGGCCAAGTGCGTGTGTATCCTTTGTGGGAACTGTTGATTGCCAAAAATAAAAAAAAAAAATGAGGAAAAAATCTATATTCTCAATGATATTTAACGAATGGCACTTTCGGCGAGAACTGCAATAGTTTTTAAACAAATTTTCATTTATTTTTGGCAAAAAATTATATTTTTATTGGAACGAGATCTGTTGCTGTGGCCACTTGCAATTCTATCGACAAATTGCCGATAACGATAGCCGTTTCGATAGTCAATTTTTTTAACGATTAATATTTGACGCTAATTTAAAAAGGGGATAGAGACCAGTTTATTGCATAAAATTCTTACATTTTGTAACTTAGCGAGATGTATATATGTATATATATAAATGCTTATTGAGCTTCTATCCGTTACGGCTAATGGATAATTGACGTTTGGATTAATAAAAATATTCATATTTCTGGGCATGCTGTAGCATCACTTCCATTGATTTCTTGCCTTGCAGCACTCCATTGCGTTCCATGTAGTTCCAAATGGAAGCCATAAACAGGCAGAATAATATTACACCAAATACAATAAACTTGAGCAGTAAATAAATTGTCTGCAGTCCCAACGGTGCTGTAAATTCTATCAGGAGCACAAGAACTACAAAGAGAACAGTTGCTGCGCTATAATATAATAGACGATCAGTGTTCAGTTGCAAGAGGGAAGCTTCGCATAGAGCTATTGCCTCATTTAGCGCTGCGGTGCGAGCAGCAGGCAAAGATTGGGCATTAGCTATGCAGCCATTGCCATTAACAGGTGCAACTCCTAAATCCGCTGCCGGGCACACTTCTTCAACGATATTGCACTCCACATGCTCCGTATTTATCGCAGCTTTAAGATCCGTTGGCAGACGGGTAAGTCTTAATTTAGCCAGAACAGCTTCATGATCTGAGTAGCTGAACTTTTGTCCAGGCACACGCTCTGGAAATGGCAGCGTATAATCAATAATATCCGCTTTGATATTATCTGCGCCTCTCACAAAAATATGGTCAATCCGTATGCCCAGAGGATTCTTGGCCAGGGCACGTGCCGATGTGTATGAATTCCTGCTACACTCATTAGTGCGAAACGAGTCCGACGCACAGCTGTCTGTCATCTTCGAGGTAAGTAACAGCACCTTATACGAAATGTCTTGCGGTTGAGTATTGAGATCACCAGCCAAAATCTGGAGCACCGATGTGCCACGCGTCGCCTCTATGAATTGGGCTGTGTCAAATGCCTGAATTACACGATGCGTTTTGTACTCATCGTTGTCATTGTCGTACTCTGCGTGCAAATGAGCGTTATAGAGATGAACGATTTGATCATTGATCAGAATGCGACACAGGCCAACGCCCTTGCCACCAAACCAATCGGCGTGTTGAATGCGATGGAAGTAACCGTTGACAGACCAGGCATGGAATAGTGTACCCAAAATTGGATACTTGGAGAGCACCAGCAGGCCAGCGCCCATGACACCACTGTGAAAGTAATGAGAGTAGGGCAGCACACTCGATGTGCCCTGCTGAAGCTGCTCGCTATCATGCTGTGACCAGACCTCCTGCAGGGACACTATATCATACTGACCGCTGCTTAGCTCCTTGCTAATGGCCTCGATACGTGGCGCGCGGTTGCTGGAGACAAGTGGTATACCCCTGTGTAGTATATGCAATTGTAATTATAATTGGATTTAGACAAAACAAGCGATTGCAAGGCGAATCGGTTTCAGCCTCGTGACCAAATTGAAAAAAAAACATACCATATGTTCAGCGTTAGAATTTTTAGCTCCAATAGCAGCATTTTGATATGTGTCGTGTTTATGACTGCCTCATCAGCTATCACTGGCGCACAATGTACGCTACCCGCGCCGCGATAAGATTAAAATTTTGTTTCCAAACAAATCAGCTAAGCATCTGTGGTAGACGCATTTCTTGCTCCGCGCAATTTTGACTACAATGAAGTTGGCTGCGCGCAATTTTGTTGCCCGCGTGAAGGTGGCTGTGCCTAGTTGTGGGTCCTAAAACAAAAGAGAGCACATGAAACGAGAATAATAATTTAAATTTATTCGGAAAGCACATCAAAGAGACAAATATGGCACGAACCGAAATGGAAATAAAAAAACAAAAACGTAAAGCCAAAAAGCGCAAGCATGAAACTCAAGCTGTTCCCAGCGACGATGAGGTAGCTAACAAAAGTTTAATTGTGGAAGAGAAGATGGCAACAGGAACGCAAACGGAGGAAAATCAGGACCGCAAGAGTAAGAACTCAAATCTATAACATATATAAATAATTAACTAATTGTTATTTGCAGGTAAAGCTGCCAAGCGCAGGCAACAATCGGAGCACGTTGCCACAAAAGAAAAACGCAGTAAAAAAACTGAAGAGTCTAATGAAGACGGAGAAGATGAAGAGCTGGATGACTTGCCTACAGCAGATCAGCTAGAGCAGGCGACTAAGCCTGAGAACTCAAATGCCATATTAACGGTACGTCAAAAGAAAAAACAAAAACACTTGCAACGGCTCGAGGTGCAAAAAGATCAGAATGCCGACAAGGAAGGCAAACGTAATGAGGAATATCTCAGGAAATGGCGAGACAGTCGACAAGATTGGAAATTTGAAAAACTCAGACAGATTTCCATACAACAGACCGCCTTCAATGAGAAAAAGCTAAGTGACGATATATGGCCCATCGCCTTGGAATATCTGGCGGGTTCCAAAGGTGCAGCGAAGGCAATCATCACCAAATTGGCGGAAGACGTCATACAGGAAATGGACAAAAAGTGCGAGGAGCTCAGCGACGATGTCGAACGTCAGCAAATTGTTGAATCCATACGATATCAGCGAGCTCGCAACCTGTTACAAAGTTTCGACTAACTATTAGTTTATAGTTTCAATATGAATAGCTTAAAGGCGTTGTTAATTATTAGTGTTTAATAATAAAAAAAAAACAAATCAAATGTAATTTACAAATCTACATAGGCCAATAGCTTGTCAAGGTGCTCGATGCGTTGTCGCAGAACGTGCTGCTGCTCTTCCTTGTGCTCCTCCAACTTGTCGAGCATAAAGTGCTGCATAAACAAGCGAATGCTTTGCTTGAACTGCTGCAGCTTCGAGTTCTTGATGATGCGTTCGAATGCCTGGTAAAGTTGGCTCTCCTCGCTGGACAGCAACAGCCGTGTCATAATCTCACGCATAAAGTAAAAGCTAAGCTTATGCAACTGCATAAAGTCAACAACTTTCAACACGGACAGTTGCAGGCCCGATGACAGTATCAGCTGCTGCAGGAAGCTGGCGAAGTTGCGTATCTGAAGTTTTGATAGCGCTTCAATATCATTGATGCGATCCCAGCTGGCGAACTGGAATGCCAATTGAAACTTGCGATT
Organism: Drosophila mettleri; assembly: GCA_035047625.1. Lineage (NCBI taxonomy): Eukaryota > Metazoa > Arthropoda > Insecta > Diptera > Drosophilidae > Drosophila > Drosophila mettleri. The sequence goes on from JAWNPI010000103.1 coordinate 11,248,397, forward strand.
GTACTGACAGAACTTCAGTGCCAGGTGGGCATAGTAGGGATTCGCTTGTCGCTCATTCAGCGCACAATGTATGATCACATAGGCAACGGTTCGCTGATCTTTCAATGACAAATGCAGAATCTTTTCAAATGCATCTACATAGTCGGCGGCGCTCATGATAATACAGAATATGCTGCGACGCTCGGCAGTGTTCATATGTTGTTTCTTGGCCAACTGCAATAGCTTTTCCGAATAACGCTCACCTCGTGGTTGCTGAAGTTGCTTTTCTTGCTCTGCCTGTGCCGTGCCCATTTCGGCCAGATTGCCTGCCCATGCTGATCCAACGATCCACCATTTGCCTAGCTTATCGGCACGCAGCAGATCTTCCAAGGTGATATTCAGAGTGACAACATAACGCTCATTTCGCAGCATTCCCTTGAGGCGCTTTCGAAGCACCTCTGCCAGCTCTGGATCATACTGAGGCAACTTGCTCATGTTATTATTCTTCACAGCATTCAGTATATCAACCATAAAACGTAAGCGGGGATTCTCCTTAAGCTCCAGTGGCGATGTCGCGATTTGCGACTGCACGTTTTGCATCATATTCTTGAAGGCCAATGGATCATCTTTACGTAAACGAAATCCAACTGTTTGGAATATCAGCAGCAAGCACTCGACTGACTTCTCGCACAAGCTACCCGCAAGCCGAGCAATCAACTCAAGTAGCAAACGCTGCTCGTAGATCTTGAATATGTACATGTAGCACAGGATGAGTATCAAATTGTTTAGGCGCTTGTCCTCTACCTCCAGTGCGTCAATCTCTCTCACAAAACCATCAAATTGTTCCACAAAAGTTTGCAAAAAATGCGCGCCTATCTCGCTGCCAATATGCGCATGTAGAAAGGCTAGCAGCACCATGTGCTCCTGCACCATGCGCTCGTTGGCACGGGCTCGACCGAGCAGCGCTTCCTGCAGCAGTTTTGTCAGCGTTTCATTCATGTTGTAGCGGGAGTTCTTCATGTATAATGTTTCGATGCCACTAGAAATCTTATGAAGGTTGGCTTCGGACAAGCGGTTGAGCAATCCCTTGCATTGTTTCTGCAAGCGTGCCAGTTGCTCCGCCTGTTGAGCACTGGAGCCCTCACTGGCAGCTAGTAGCGCGCGTTGATGTGGAGGTATATACTTCTGACCTGTCACCGTTGCATCCACTTTTGCATCAAGCAATACATTGCCCTCGGCATCAAGGCGACGACCGTAAATGTCTTCCTTATCTAAAAAATTATTATAATTAATTGTTGTTAAAAAAAAGGGAATTCCTTTATATAGTATACAATTAGTTTCTTTTGCATCCTTTTCGCTTTCACCATTTGAGTGTAAGCTCTCAGCGTCCTCCTCCATTTCACTTTGCTCGGTCAGATCATCTTCGGCGTCATCATCCATCACTTCGCTGTCCGCCTCTGGCATACCCATTGACCCATCTTCTTCATCACTCCACATGCCCGCCTCTTCCTTTGCCTGCTGCTCCTTGAGTTCCTTTTTACGACGTTGTTTTTCTTCATATTTTTGTTTTTCTTCCTCGTCGTCCAACACAAAATCCAGCAGATAGTCCAAGCCATCGTTGAACATTTTACGCACCGACCGGTTCTTGTCCTTGGTCTTTTTGAGCTTTAACTTTTTCTCGAGCTTTGCAATTTCCTTATCCTCCTCTTCGTTCTCCAGCTTCAGTTGTTTCATTCGTTGTTTCCGAGATTTGGTGAGCAGTTCTTTTTGCTGACGCAACTCTTTTTTTCGTACCTCCATCTCGTCCAATCGCTGAATGCCGGCATGTTTTATGGTCTTTTTACCCATTGGTTCGTATATTTTCACTTTGTGGGCTGCTGGCAACCGAGCATCCACTTCTGCATCACTAAAATCTGAGCCAATTGATTCATCATCATCCTCATCGACTTCGCCGGCGAGCAGTTCTTCCCGTGAAATCTCTTCCGGTTTCAACTGTTTCTTTTTTGGCTGCTTCCTTTTCCTGTTCGTTTTGTTGGCTGCTAGTGCAGCAGCGGCAGCTGCCTCTGCTACACGTTGAGCCCCGTTTGATTTGTCCGCATGGTAGATCCTCTTATTGTTTTTTTTCGTCTCCTGCTTTAATTTGCGCTGCTCCTTGCGGCTAAGCGGTTTCTTGGGTGCCTGCGCTCCCTTCTTTTTTACCTTGACCATATCAAACAAAAACTACTTTCAAATCGTTTTGTTTGTGTTGCCAAATCAGCTGTGCTGAACACGTGTGTCGGATTTTTTAGTGCATTTCTGATGTGCGGGTTAATACATTTTCCAGGCTAATCAGCTGTGAATCGTTTGCTATTAAATTGTGTATATTTTTTGTGTGTTTTGTATCAAGACATAAAGGAGCAACTATGTCCACGCGGTGGTATCCAATTTATCAACGCGGCAACCCACAGTTGCGCGTCTTCTTACCCAACTTTTGGATGAAATTAGTGCGACCTGCAGAGGAGCAGCCGGCAAATGTAGTTACCTTCTCAGTGTCTACGGAAATGACCAAACACGATGTGAAAAACTATTTGGAAAAGATTTACAAGCTACCCGTGGTTTCTGTTCGCACGCGTATTGCGTTAGGCGAGACGCGGCGTGATCAGACGTACGGCTATGTGACCAAAAAAGACGATGTCAAATACGCTTATGTAACCATGGTGAGTGAAGACCATTTGGAAAGTTATGTGAAAACCAAAAAGGTAAATTTGATTCTTTTTATAGCCCAAAACCGAGGCGTTCGTCTTTCCGGATATATTTGTGAATAAAGCAGAGCAACAGGAGAAGGAAGATAAATCGCTGGATGAGTCGAAGGCTGGCTTTCGCAAGTTTTTGGATCGCAACAAGAAGAGACCTGGCACGCCGGGCTGGTACTCGATTTAAGCTATTAAGTTATATGTAGTTTAGTTGTTTGCAACGAGTAATAACATTTATTTTGAAAATACCAGATCACTGAGTAAAAAGAATTTAAAGCTTAAAAACATGTCTGATGTTTCGTTCTGGATTTCTATTGCTTTGCATTTTTCACCGCCGTAGCTACCCAGGCGCGTATCTTGTCTTCGTCCTGCAGTCCCACCATGCGCTGTACCTCCTTTCCATTTTGCATAATCACAAGAACGGGCACAGCGCCCACATCGTAGTCCAGTGCCAGCTCACTGTGCTCATCGATGTCAACTTTGGCCAGTTTTATGGAGCCTGCCTGCTCGCCTACAATGCTCTCGATGCGCGGCGTCAAGAGCTTGCAGGGATTGCACCAACTGAAGAGGGCGATATTGTTGTAAAGTATGTATGATTTACATGTTCAGTATGCTCTCAACTTACGTTGCGAAGAAATCCACAATAACGGGCTCCTGGCTGTTCTTCACCTTCTTGTCAAAGTCCTCGGGGCTTTGTACTTTGAAGATTTCTCTGTTTTGTGATGTCACTGAGAATGCGCGCTGGTTAAAACGCGCCTGTCGAGCAACGTTTTGAAACAGATTTACCATTTGCCTTTGCATTTTGTATTCTTTGTTTTTAACAAGAGGTTACGAGATTTTATGACAGTTGGAGTTCTCAGCGTTACCAGCAATCTCGAAACAGCTGTTTATATTTTATGAGCCAGTGTGACCAGAAGAATGAAACTGAATATCCACTATCGGCAAGCTACATGCATTATTATAGTCACTGCAATTTTAAAACTTTCACTAATGTAATGCAAACATTACATGTATAACAAAATTTAAAAAAAAAATGTTTTTATATTTTTTGGCATAGTTGACATTATTGATTACTATAAAAATCAAAATAGCTTTGAAAACTAAAAAAAATTCTTCAATTACTCTGTTAGGATTCACCACTCTAACGGTGTGCTATTTGAACATCAACAAGAGAATTAAAATACCGAAATATTTACTATAAATAATACCTTAAAGGTACAACTTTTTAAAATACCAATATACACACACGCATCAACAATCTCAGACTGTAACACGTATTCTCGTCCGTCATAAAATTGTAATAGCAAATTGATTTGATTGTACATAGAAATCAAATTTTAAGTGTTAGTTCCGCTTCGACGGTTTGCTTGAAAGTTTTCTAAACGCGTTCACGTGAAAATCGAGCGTCTAAGAAAGTGAACACACGGTATACGGACAGTTGCGTGCAATTAGTGAGCGCATCTTGAACTGCGCAAATGGCAAATAGCCATAGAAAGGTGGAATCAGCAGGCGACATACAGTAGAGCATACCCCAGCCGTTCAATAATGGATGATCTATCGCAGGGCGACATATGTCGCGTCTGCCGATGCGAGGCATTGCCAGATAGACCGCTCTTCTATCCATGCATCTGCACTGGCAGCATTAAGTATATTCACCAGGATTGTCTAATGCAGTGGATGCGTTACTCACATAAGGAATACTGTGAGCTATGCGGCTATCCGTTCAGCTTCCAACCCATCTATTCACCGGATATGCCGCGTGTCTTACCATTGCGCGATGTCCTAATGGGTCTAATGTCGGCGGTTTTCGAGGGCGCACGGTGTTGGCTGCACTGCACACTGGTGGGCATAGCTTGGTTTGGTGTGGTTCCTCTGTCGGCGTATCGAACATATCGTTATCTATTCCGGGCTAGCTCTTTTGATATGATTCTGTCGCTCCCATTCGATATCTTCTCCATAGAGAATCTGGCTGCGGATGCTTTTCGAGGATGCTTTGTAGTAACCTGTACACTATTATCTTTTATTGGCTTGGTGTGGCTGCGTGAGCAAATTCTACATGGTGGCGGACCTGATTGGCTTGAACGCGACGAGGCACCGGCAGTAGCAGCTGTGCCAGGTGCACCAGCTGCCGCCGCCGCTGCGCCAATCGTGGAGGATGCAGCTCAGGATGACAACAACAATGGCAATGCCCCCCAGGATGTGCCAATGAACAATGCTGCACCAGCTGTGGCCGATCCGGCTGACAACGAGGGCGATGTGCCACAACCAGCTGCTGCGGAGCCCGCTGCAGAAGCTGCTGCCGCCGGTGGAATAGCAGCTGCTGAAGCGGACAATGATGAGCAAAACTGGAACCCTATGGAATGGGATCGTGCCGCCGAAGAACTTACCTGGGAGCGTTTGCTTGGCTTAGATGGGTCACTCGTGTTTTTGGAACATGTCTTTTGGATAATCTCACTAAACACAATGTTCATCTTTACTTTTGCCTTTTGTCCATATTGCGTGGGAAACTTCATACTAAGCTCCATGGACTTGTTGCAACCGGAGAAGCCATTGCTGCATTTTCATGGCCTGATTACCACGTTGTTTGGCTACTGTTGCATAGGAATGACCCTGGTAGTGCTTCACTTCTTTGCTCGTGTCTTTCGGTTGCGTCGGATCTGCTGGTTCATTGGACTTTGCTACATTGTGGTAAAAGTATCGTTGTTGTCCGTGATGGAAATAGGCGTGCTGCCGCTCATCTGTGGCTGGTGGTTGGATATTTGCTCGTTGCCTTTGCTCGATGCCAGCCTCAAGGATCGCAAGGCAAGCTTCAAGGCCGCACCGGGAACATCGCTCTTTGTCCACTGGATGTTTGGCATGGTCTATGTCTACTATTTCGCCGCCTTTATATCGTTGTTGCGCGAAGTGTTGCGTCCCGGTGTCCTTTGGATCTTCCGGAATGTCAACGATCCGGACTTTAGTCCTATCCAAGAGATGATTCATGTGCCCTTTGTACGGCACATACGTCGCTTGGTTGCTTCGGCAATGATCTTTGGCTTCGCCGTCCTGCTAATGCTGTGGCTGCCAATACGCATTCTAAAGTTTGTGTGGCCCAATTTCTTACCCTATGCCCTCAGCGGCGATTCGGAGGTAAATGATTTGAGTTTGCAGCTGCTTCTACTTCAAGTACGTAAATAGCTATTCATAGAGTTTCTTATACTTATACTAATGCCATGTCTTTGTTCTTAACAGATTGTGCTGCCTGGTTTCTTCGAACAAACTCAAACACGCATTTGGCTGAAGGGCTTACTTCGTTTCTGGTGCACGGCTGTGGCATGGCTGTTAGGTATACGAAGTTACTTGCTGCCCGCACCGGAGCCACAAGCAGCTGAGGAAGGCGAGGCAGCTGCTCAGCCAGCTGAAGCCGCTGGCGTAGCGGCTGCTGCTCCGCCTCCACCACCACCGCCACCGCCAGAGCCAGCGCCACCACGCAATTTGGGTGCCGCCCATCAAGCGATCATGCAACGTGATGTACCCGTCGGCTTTCAACCTTACGACCGTCCCACGTTCTTTACTCTTCGCTTGTGTGCGTTGCTCTCTTTGATGTGCTTGTCTATTGTGTGCGCCGCCATGTTTATACTGACTGTGCCAGTCTACATAGGACGCCGCTTGATGTTGCTTTGGACAGGTCAGCCGGGTGACAAGGCTGCTACACCAGCGGCAGTGGATCCAATCGCGGATCCGGAGGCGGCACGTAAAAATGAACGTTTGATGCGTCCCCATGAGCTATACACGGCCGAAATTGGCGCCTATCTATGCTGGACTATCTCACGCGGCATTGCTGTAGTTGTCACACTCTTGCCACAAGGGCGTGCCGCCATCGCCAACAAGCTGAGGCACTGGGCTCGCGTTGCACTACAATATGCAATTCCTGTGCTGACGCTGCTGGGAATGTTTGTGCTAGTGCCATTTTTGTTTGGACTACTTTTGGAGCTGGTGGTTGTCATACCAGCACGTGTGCCATCCTACCAAACACCTATATACTTCTTGTGGCAGGATTGGGCACTGGGAGTGCTGTACACTAAAATCGCCATAGCACTCACACTGATGGGACCGGATTGGCATTTGAAGCGATCCCTGGAGCGCGCCTATACCGATGGACTGCGGGATTTCGATTTAAAATTTGTGATGCGTGATTTGGCAGTGCCAGTGGTGACCACATTTGGCCTGGCTTTGGCTATACCCTATGTAATCGCCCATTCGATAATGCCGATCTTCGTTAGCGATCCATACGATCTTCTGACCATCTCAATATTTATTTATCCATTTAGCTTTATTGTTGTGGGCAGCATTTGCTTTGTGCTCTTTCAGATAAAGCAACTGAAGAAGCTATATCTATCGATAAAGGTGGACAAGTATCTGGTGGGTCAGCGCCTGGTCAACTATGAGCATCGCAAGAAGCAACAGGCAGAGCAAGCGGCTCAAGAGCTAAAGGCACGTCAAGAAGTCGAGGAGGCACAGCAGGCGCTGGCCCAGGAAGATGTGGATGGAGTAATCGAACGGGACGAGGAGCCACTACTGGATCGAGACGAGCAGGCGGCGCTGCATGCTCGACGGCGACGTGAACAGCGTCCACGCCCACTGCTTGTCGATGCCAACGAGGAGCTCCTCTAGGGTTACGTTTATTTTATGTGCCTGTTTATTATGGAGTCTCTGCTGATATATCTGTGTTTGATTCACACGCTTCAACCAGAACAAGCCATCTAAGCTAATGGTCAACGAGCAGCTACAGCCGAACACACGCACACACACACAATATTAAATAGCTCGAGGGGAAAGGCGCTTCAAATTAACAAGTTAAATAATTTTTGATTTTTATGCTTTAGTTCTTTAATTTTTAACTATAGTCGCAATTGTTTGTTAAATCTTTTTGCTTTTAGGTCCTCAACTTTATGATAAATAGCCAATAATTATAATCTGATTTACTCTACGCTGACTTAGTCTACAAATACATATATGTACCATATTAAAACTTTTCGATTTGCTTTGTAAAAAGTTTTGAAATTAAAAAAGAAAAAGAAAAAACATTCAAACGATAAATATTAAATGCAATTATGGCACTATAAATTATATATATACATTTAATAATGGGGATTCATAATTAAATCAATTATATATATATGTATATGTGTGTGTAGAAAGTTTCCCTTGCATTAGAATCTGATACGATATGTGTATTTATGAAAAATTATTTCCCAATTACAAGAAGATAATATTTAAAATATAAAACAAAAATATCTTAACTTGGTAAATGTGGTGAAAACTTTTGAGTAGCTTTACGAACTTGTAAAAATTATATATGTATGTATACATTTAATATTAAATGAAATATAATTAATAAAAAAATTTAACTTTAAAATTCAATGGAAATGTAATTTGTGTTTTTATATTTTTTATATTTCACTCAAGCCCATTAAAATAATAGATGTGGAATATGTATGCTAGATAATAATGTCTCTGTGATAAATAATGGAAGCGCTTAAGATTATTGGAGAGCTCACTTACATAAATAATGATAATGCTCTCTAATTCTTATCGCATGCCTTGCTGTTTCTTAATACTAAACAAGATGATAAGAGGGGGCGAGGGTGACACTTGATAATTGAGTCAATCGTAGAGGCCACTTAATTAAATGCTCGTTACGCAATCGTTGCCCATTTCTGTGGCTTCCTGCTGCTGCTGCTGCTGGCCAGTTGATTATGTGCACTTATCATGGTCAGATTGTTGCCTGGCTTTGTCACGATACTGCAAACAGCTGGAATGCATTATGTGCTGATCAGCGTCCAATCATTGACAATTTCAATTACGCTCGAGAAGCTGCCCTGCTGCAGAGGCATCGCATACTGATGGCTCAAATAAAGCGTAACAAGGATGCAAAACAATTTGCGTTATGAGTCTGTTTTTATTTTACATACTTGTTTACCGTGCAAAAGAAGATATTATATATATTCGTTGCATACATTTCATGCATTCGCCGAGGGACTCTATTTATATGTTAATAAGTGTAGTTATTTTTGGCATGCGTACTTGTCACCAGTAGCAGCAATATTTTAATTTGTTTTTATATTATTATTTTTATTTTTGTATAGATATTGCTCCCACAACTTTAAATAACCTGATGAACAGACTTATGTAGTTAGGGGTGTCCACTGCGATATATAAATATACTTAATTTTAATATTCCAATTATTTTTGATGTTCATTAATATGAGACTTGAATAAAAGTCCAATTTACTTAAGCCTAATTACTTGCCAAAAGGCCCGAGTTACAGTAATCTCTTGTATAATGCCAGCGACTCATAAAACCTACCAAAAAAGACAGACACACGAACACGTCCACAAATATATATATATATATATATATGTATATATATATGTATATATATATACATACAATTCCCAACACCGACATAACCGTGCGTCCATTACTTTTAAGGTGGACATTGCCCACACAGGAGTTATTTAATTTTTTAGCCTTTGCTTTAGCGCCGCCCACGCCTACGAGCCGCATGCGTGCTTTATTGGCTATAATCGAGCAGCTGGCAGCACTTAGCACTCCTTAAGTTTAACAACTTCACGCTCAATCAGCGGCGAGAGCGTTGGACTATAAAACGCAATAGCTCGAACTTCGAACTTCAAAAGTACCCTAGGCATGCCAGCAACTATGTATATATATTTGTGTTACTAGAATGAGCATGTTTAAGGAAATTTAAGATATCAGGTGAGCTCAGAGAACAGGGCAACAAAAGCGGGTTGCAAAACTATAAAGCAACAAATATTCGAATCATGTGTTGTTGACATAAAATACCAAAAGTCAACAAGGGTGTCTGCTTTAACCCTAGGCAAAACAAAAAAATATTCATATATATATATCTAGCATAAATACAAAAAACTTGGCTATTTGGTTGCCCTTTATTATGAAAGTTTTGTATATTTTTCTGTTTCATTAGATAACAATAGAGACAAAGGTAAGCAACGGCTACAACCGAATGCTTATGGGAATATTTAATAAAAACTGATTGCAATTCAAGCTGAATAGCTAAACATTCTTTATTATATTTATTTAATGTATATAAATATATATATATGTATACAAAACATTCAGGCATCAAGTATGCTTGTTTGATATAACATTGCCTTAAGTAACTGAATAGAATGGAAAGCAAATAGTTCAACAAGTTGAACAGCTAATAAAAATACTAATATATAAGAACTTTGCTTTCACGAGGCATTACGTTAATTTTTTTAAGTTATTTTTTTCGACACTCAAAATATGTTTTTATCTTATGACTTTATGACAAACTTGTGTACAAATAACGCCCGCAAATTTTATTAAAATTATTGTGTTCTTTGCCAATCAAAATAAACATGTTTTTGAAAAGAGCTCAATTGAAAACAGATTCCAACGCATAAAATCTGAAATAAAGACAAGTTGAGATTTCGAAAATTTGTCTTTGAAGTATGCTCGAAAAAAATAAGGAAGCTCAGTCGTAGCATAAAGTAAACAACGAAAATATGGGAAATTACATATGCCAGTGAGTGAATATGTAAATTTATGTATATACATATACATATATATTTTTGTGTAAAATGTATTTTTGACAGTGAGCCTCTGGCTGTTTCCTAGTCAACTGTAAGTTATTTTGCCAGCTTTTGTTGCCCTCATCATTTTGTTTCTTTGTTTTGTTCGCTCTGGTTAACCATTTGGCATGCTCTGAAGCTTTTACGCAAATTATTTTATTTCTGCGTTGAAAGAAATAATAAATTGTGGCAGCGCAAATCAAAAGGCCACTTCAATGAGCACCAAGAAGTACTAAAAAAAAAAAAAAATAATAATAAAAAATAAATAAAGCTGAGCAGGAGAGTAAAAAAATTAACTCAAACACTTTTTACCGTGGCAATGCGCATTTTTTGGATAAAGTTGGGCAAGTGCTGACTGCATGAGCTGCTCTGAATGACTAGGGTGAGTTGAGTAAGTGCTTGGATGCTACGTGTGGGAGCGTGCTGCATGGACCCAGTTAAGTTCCACAACAACAGCAACAAGGACAACGACAACGACAACAATAAAGCGACTAGCTGACTTTATGGCTAATTTTAGACAATTAATGAAGTGTTGGCTACGCTTGATAAGAGTCTGAAGTGAAGCGGCAGCCAATAGCACAGCAACAACAGCGGCAAATCATAACAGCAGAGAATAAGTCATGCAAATGAGCGACAGTTAAGGCAGCTGCGAGGCACAAAATTCATATATCACGCATACGCTGCGTCTGCCTTTGGTGATGTGCGCCACATGATATAGGCACAAATCCTGCTCACGACTAATGCGACAGAGGCAAAGATTTTATCGTTACTGACATATGAACTTGTTAATTTTTAGCAGGAATACCCAAAAAAAAAAAAAAAATAAAAAAAATAAACGATGGCAGACCCAAGAGCTGTGAACATTTGGAGGCGGAGCACATTTGGTTAAACTTGAGAGTTGAAAAACTTTTCAAGCAGGAATTCTTGAAAACTGTATATATACAATATAATTAAGTTAGCTAACGAAAGGAAGCAGGGAAAACTTTCGCTTTTCAACTATTTGTGTTGATAAATGTGATGTGGCGGCTTTTTGGAGCTGACAGACAGCAGATGAATTGAACAATGTTTTGTTTTGCCACATATTTTATTAATTCCGCTCGCCACATATTTGTGCGCTGTTCGCTGACAGCCCAGTGATGTGTGGAGCGAAACTAATTGTATATTCAGTGCATTATTTAAGTGTAGCAATATTTCGACAGACTGCACAATTCTCGCTGACATTTGAATTATTTAAATGAGTTTCCACAGAATGCCGAATAGTGTTCAAATTGTATTTACACAGCCATTCAAAATCAGCCCTACTCAAAGTGCACCACAATCATCAGTTTGTCTCTTACTTTGTATGGCTTTTGTGGTGTTTTTCATGCCCATGCAAACACGACGACAATTATGGAGTTTGCGCCTTTTTGGCTCGAGCTATAGAAATTTGCCTTGTCTGAAGTGCATTTTGTATGCATTGCGCAGCACGAAATGAATTATGCGATAGCAACAGCTACATCATTTTATTTATTTATGATGCATCACTGCCTTGGCCAGAGTCCAACGTGGCAGACAAGGTTTCAATAATATTTGAATATATGCATCTATATATAATTTGCATTTGAAGCTGATTGCATTTAATATACAACATTGAAAATAATTGCATTGAATTTCATAAGTTTTGCAGATTGAATTGAATTACTTTACTGCAGGCACTGATGGCAAAGCTGTGCTCCAGATTCTTAGGTGAAGTGTGCTCTATTATTTCTATTGATTGCCTAAAGCCACTGCAATATCTTCTCGAATGCTACCTCAAGCCGTAATTGAACTCAAGTGGTTTTCGACAAACGCCACAAATGTTCAATCAATTAGCCATTTGTGCTGAAGCGAATTCAAAATGTTTACAGCTGTAGCTGACAATAAATCAATGTCTATCCATATTGTAGCCGAAGCCTTGGAAATGGTCTAATGACGTTGGAGTGTGGCCAACAAAGATAGAGACAGACGGCGTATCTCTTGTCATGATGTCAATCATGCGCCCTATGTGTCAGCAGCAGCAGCAGCAGCAATGGCATGTGGCCTATGACCAAAGGTCGATCATGCGTTGAGCTCGCTATTAGACAAGTTTTTGCATAATTATCGCAGAGGCTGGGGGAGGAGTTGGAACAGGCGTTGCCTCGGCGAATACCAAATGAAAATATTCCAACAAAAGATTGTTTCAATTGTGCGTGACTGAGAAAATCTACAATATTTATTTAGCTTGCGGCTGGCAGCTCGATTTTCTCTCTCTCTCTTTCTCTCTCCCTTTGTCTTTCACGAGTTGTTTGTATTCAGTATGCACTGACTGAGGGTTTTGCGGACTTGTATCGAAAGTTGTAGTCAAAACAGAGAGAAGGGAATGCATAGAAAAAGAGATGGAAAAATAGTATAATAAAAATACAGAAAGAGCAACAAATATAAGGAAGACTTCTCCCTCCCAGTGACTCCAACAAAAGATGCGAGCTTCAAAAGAACCTTTTGCAGCATCGTTTATTATAAGGATATTTAAGCTTCGACATTTCATTAAATATTTCCTTGTTTATATATTTACTTTATTTATTTATATATTTTGTTTTTTGACAACTTTGGCATCTAGTTGTCACATTCTGTTGTTGTCTTGCTCTCGGTTCGGAGCAAATATAAAAGTTTTCAGTGTTTCTAACTTAAATTGTTTTGTGGTTTAACATGACAACGCCACTGCGATTCTGACTGCCAGATCTCGGCACCCACATCATGGCCCCCACGCTCAGCTTCCAGTGGCGCATTGTGTCTTGGCCAATCCAAAGTGGTTTATGTGCGCCAGCGACTATTAAAGTGTGTGGCAGCCAAAAGTTAAGCCCTCACACAAGTACAAATTGAGAGAGAGACAGAAAGAGAGCGAGAGCGAGAGAGAGAGAGAGAGAGACAGAGACAAGTTTTGCAGCTGAAGGAACACGACAGGAAGTTAGCCTCTGTTTGAATATAAGAAGTGAGTATAATTGGAACTTCGAAGGCATTTTGCAAGTCTGGAATGCAAACTTAATGGGATTAGCAATTTATAAACAACAAATTATAAATGAATTTCAATGTTGTGAACTTCTCGACATGGCACAGGTCCAAGGGACCCATTTGTGCGTGGCCAACACTGAGTATAGCCGGCATGTAATGAAATAAGTCAAATCACATAATTTATATTGAGTTGAAAGTTGACGCGTGCTTAAGTGGAGCCAACAGTTCTTGGACAATTTGGACAAGGAATGATTAAATGTGAGTTCTGTTGAGCTTAAGTTGAATTAAAATGGTTTTCTGTATCCAGCCCCCCACAATATTAATAAAATACAATTGTGTTAGCCTCTTTGTGGCATTCTGCACACATTAGATTAAACAAAACACTTGACAAGAGCTCAACATTTGCCGCTAATGACAAACGCAGCAGTAAAATTTTCACTTTAGAATCGTTGATGTACTGCTGCCAGCTCCATGCTCATGCACTAAGCGATATAATTAAAGTTAAACTAATTAACTTTGCCGCACAGTCAGCTGCGTAATTTGCGCGTAATTAGGTAATCAAAGCTGGCCTGCTCCGGGGCTTCATTAGGGCAAATAAAAGGAAGAGCAGGCAGCTGTATACAGAGAAAAACTAAAACATACTGCAAATGTTACGATATGTGAGCACTTTAAGCTGAAAAATTGTTAGCTTTGGCAGCGCATTGTGTGGCCGGAAAAAATGTTTGCTAAATAGGCCATCGTGGCGTATGAGTTATGCACTTAGCATCCCCATCTGGACATCTAAAATGTAGCACTCATGATATGTTATTCAGCAACTAGGCGGGGCGGGATGTTGCTGCCCGGTTTTGTTTTCTTTTCTAGCCAAAACAATTTGTTTTGCAGCGTATTGTAAAGTTTTTAATAAAGCACAGTGGACAGAATAAAAGGGAAAACAAGTTTATGTGCACATGGCTAACTTGAAGACACAAGGCACAAGCATTACCAAAATCATATATATATATGCTCATGTGTGTATTCTGATATCTCTATGCAACGAGCAAAAAGAAAAATCCATGCGAGTAAATGTGAATGGGACAGCTATGGATACACGCTGAAAAAATAAATATGTATAAATTCACTGCATGACGAATTTGCAATTGTTAGTGGAGTGCGGAATAGGGGAATAACAATGGCTCCCCTTATTCTTTCCTTTTTTTTTGCGAAATATGAAAATAGAAAAAGTTCACAATACTATATTGGCTGCAGATTGATTACAATTGTATAAAAATGAAAAGTGTTTTAGAAAATATGAATTTCAATATTTGGTATGGCGCACATGGAGGTAAATATTGTTAGAGTAGAGAGCATATAGATATAGATGTCAGATAAACCTCATATAACATAAACAACAAATTTAATCCAATCAGTAATTGCTGAATGTATTTTTTGATTGCGCTAAGCCTTAATCAAAGTTAAATGAAATTTCATATATTTCTTTGAAATGTTTCTTTCTTTAATTCGCTGCAAATAAAACTGCTGCCAACAGCAACTTTATTGACAGTTGAAACTTTGATTGTGGCAACATGTCGTATGTGTAATATTCGTGAAGGCAGAGCAAAAACCGCAGCTTGTCTGCGCAATTAGCCAAACTTTTTAAGCAGCCATTACGAATCTATGTATCAAAGTTCCAGAGCTCAAGTTTCGGATTAGTTTGGAATTTCGGGGTTCACGAGCAATTAAAAAAGAGAATTGTTTGGATTTTGTTGGTTTGTGCAGGTTAGTCATTGGGCTGTGTGTTGTAGCAGCTCTTTAACACGATTCTGTGGCTAAAGGTTACTCTTTGGGGCTTAGTTTCGTGTAACACAATTTCGTGGTCAGTTTGGGGGGAGGCATCTGCACAAAATTTGTTGGAATTGCGCACAGTTTGCTGTGGGTTTTTGTGAATGGCATAGTTTAGATGTCACTACTTGTTGTTGTTGTTTTTGTTGGCTAATTAGCAAAATAGATGCGGCCGCCCAGCCGCCCCTGGTGCACCCGAAGCCTTTTCTTGCTATCCAGCTCCAGTCAAATGTCAACAGCTGGATGTGGCGACAACAGTACCACAGTTGCCATGCGAATGTACTCTGTGGTCAAGGTCACGCCCACAAAGTATCCCTTTTTTTTGGATATGCATAAGTAAGTGTATGTATTTGTGTATGCGTAGCTTGTGTTTATTCCAAAGGCCATAATTAAATGCCAGAGCACAGCTGCTGCTGCTGTTGCTGCTGCTGCTGCTGCTGCTATTACTGCTGCTCGCCAAAGTCCTTTTGAAGTCCGTCCTGAGGATTTTGTTTTGCCCAACGTTTGGGTACGCATCATCATCAGGATCAATATTCAGCGTCAGCTGCAAATATTTGGCGCATGTAAAACAAGCTTATTTCAATTTATTTTGAACTCTGCCTCCCCCTCCCCCTCCCCCTCACACTCACACACACCCACATACATACATATACAAACAATTCAATTGGCTCATTAAACCCTTCAAATACAATTATTTATAGGCCCACACTTGGCGCCTACAAGTTTTCAAAGTAAAAGCAGAGTATATATATATATACTTGTACCTATATACATATATATCTATTATATATACGGCTTAATTTAAGCTGGCACATTATGGGCAGACGACGAGGCGTCAAACGGGAGTGCTTAATCATTTGAAAGAGCTTAGCAACGGTAATTTCTGCTGCCGGTTGTCAAAGGCCGTGTTGCCTGGCATAGCTGAAGACAATTGGAGTCTGATAAATGTGTACATAGAGCCGCCCTGTGGAAGGGCTGCCGTTGGCGCTATTGCTAGCCCGCTCAACACCCAAGATGGCCAAAGTTCGCATTACGCTAATTAAAAAGTTGTTCTGTCGCAGCGCTATGCCAATCTAACAAATCTTCCTTGCAGACAAGTTGAAAGCTCGATAAATATTGAGTCGCCAAAAAACAAATATTTTGGTAACTTTTGTCGTTGCTGTCCTTTACAATGAATCAAACATATTTGTTGATTTCTTAAGAAATAAATTGAGATCTCAAAGTATTGCCAAACTGTAGAAAATCTATTGAAAAAGGGGCAGAATATTTGTATTCTTTAACGAAATGCTCACCTTAGACAGAGAAGCTCAATTAGCACTGGTAAAATTTATGTAAGCCTCTAACAGTCGAAGAAAATAGATTTTGTCTATTTTAAAATTATAAAAAGAGTCGTTTAACAGAGTTGATGCTTGTGCCAAGAACTGAAAGAAGCATCAAATAACATCGTAGAGTTTAATAACATAAGTAAGCAACGATCATACTTATCAACCATTTTAAATTCACCTAAGAGAGTTAAGTTGCCTCTTGTTTGCAGTATGCATAAACGCCTTGGGCATCAAGTGCATAGCCAAGATTTTGCGCCACTCTGAAGGCCATTCGAAAGAGAATCATCGAGATGAACTCATAAATGTAAATTGCTATACTGTACGAGTATGTGTTTGCCGTTGTTACATTTAATGCAGACCATACTACATGGATTATGAAAATGAGCATTTTTCCTTCTTATTTACATAATTGATATTTAAAATATAAATTAAAAATGATGTAACACCCACTCACACATACACACACACAAGCTGTTATGCAGAGCAGAGCTCAAGGGTGTAGGTCCTGCGAGAACACGGACATTATTAATTGAAAAATAATGGTTTATGCAACAGTCAGAAGTGTTGTTTACAGTTGTTGCTTTTGCTGTCAGCGCGCAATTGTTATAAGGCGTGGAGTGTGGGTAAGGCGCTTGGCCAGAGCTCGTCCTTTCATGCTCTCGTTATGGTGGTTAGTGTGCATCAAGTGCGAGGCGTTGCAAATTATTATATACAAAAGAAATTGATGTGTTTTTGCGGTGTACCTTATTAAAAAGTGATGAAATGAGAGAAAGGGAGAGAGAGAGAGAGTGAAAGGGAGAGCTAATTAAAGCAAGCTACTTATAGTTGTTTCGAAAAGTTAATTATGCTGAAGATTGCAAATTTGAACGTTTACTTTGTTAATTAAAATTTCAATGGCTTCAAGTGGCATTTGCCACACACATGTACACACACATACACATGCACACACTCTTTCGCCTACGGCTAGCTATGTAAATTTCATTTGCAATTAAGCATTTAATATGCGTCACACAAAATCTCCTATCCCTCTCTCTCTCTCTTTCTCTCTCTTGCACTTTCTGTCTGTTTATTCAATGAGCCAATCACAGCTGACCTGCATTTAATGTAAACTTAATTTGATTTTTGCGCTTGCCTATGTTAAATATGATCAATGCAATAAAGTTCATTAGGAGTGAGTGAGCAAACGGGTCAAATTGTATGCAAATAAATACAGAATTACTTTTCCATTGCATTTAAATATTGAGTGGATAAATGTAAATATACGAACGGTATATAGGGTATTACAATAGTTAAATGTATACACATATAGTGGGTAGAGTATATATTTTCTGTAATAATATGAGCAGCTAAATTGATTACCTTTCTCTCTCTCACTCTGCCTCGCTATATGCTCGCTCGTGTGTCTGCCTGGCTATGTGCTGCGAAACCACCCACGCGCTTAGAATATTATTAATTATGCAATATTAATTGCTTTTATATATATTATTCATAGCTGCAGACAGGAATTGTTTAATATGCAAAAGTAATAAACATTAATTATGCATTTACATGTAACATTAAATTGAGCTAAAACCCATTTTTGGACAATGCATTAAAGTTATTATTTGCCAAATTGATAAATACTTTGCAATTAATTGTTAATTAAAATTTCTCAGAATTAGATTAAAGCATGACTTTTGCAATCAACTGAAATGAACTGAAATCAACAAGTTAAAATGGATTTTGCATTTGGTTGATTGCATTTGAGCTGCTGAATAATTAAATAAAAATGGTTGATTAATAGACGCTAACAAAGAAACTTGGCGTTACCCAGTCTAAGGCCATAAGAATTCACCAGCTTCGCCAGTTAAAGCCAATATACTTCTTTTCAGTTGGTGTGCTTACACCATATATATATATATATAGCGTAAATTACTAAGCCACTTTAAGCAGCGGTTAGGTACACAGCTTAGTCTTTACTTTCTTTTGTTTGCTTTTGAGCCTTTTTTTGTGGGTCGGCTAAGTAAATATTGGGCAACGCCACTCTTACTGGCTAAAAGGCCAGCAGTGAAGCAGCTCACGTTGACCGTCTAGTCGACTTTTTTTTTTTTTTTTAGGTGCCATTTTCTGTGCTAATTAATTGCAAATTTTCGCTCTCTGCAGTGGGGCATGTTAAGCTGGCAAGCCTTGAGGACACTTTATTGTGCTTCAGCTGAGAGTAAGTTAAGAAATGTAAATATTTAATAAAATAGTGTGGATGCCATGTGTTGCGAATGCAGCTATAATTATTGTTGAATTTAATATTCGAATGAACTCTTGCAAGGCCAAGAGTTGCAGTCAAGGAGCTTGGCACTTGCCAAGAAGTTGGCACATCTGTGATTCTGTTAAAATTTGTTTCGACTCTGACATCGAAAGTTTTTGAACTTTCTTGCCTGCAACATGCTTAAACGTAATAATGCCTTTATGAACTTTTATGAATCATCGATTGAGGTTCATGAACTTAATAATACATTATTAAGAAAGCCATCACAAATGTCAATTTAGAGTAGAACTTGAAATCAACAATTTGCACAAACATCAAATGCCTGTAATTTACTCATAATGCTGATGAACTATCTTGAATATATATGTGAATAGGATGTACTTCCATCAGAAGGCATATTTATATCAAGATTTAGATATTATTTTAAATATATTTTTTTTCATGAATTTACTATGAATAATTTGTTGAATACGACTAGAAGCCACAGAAAAATTTCAGGGAAAACTGAACTCAATTCAAATTAGGCGTTTTCCTACATTTTATTAGCTGTTTTTAAGTTTTAAGCTTTACATAATCAAGCTCATAAGAATGTATTAATATGCAAGGACTACTCTATATTTAGTATAAATTTCACTTCATCATTTATGATGTCAGAAAATTAATATTCCCCAAATTAGATTATATCAGTTGCTGATTGATTACTAATTGGTTGTCAGAAACTTTTACTATTTTAGTAGTTATTCGTTTTGACACTTCACTCATTTACTGGTAAATACTTGCTTATTCAATGGATTTTCGCTGAAATGCCAAATAGGAAGAAGAAAATCATGGCGTCTTTAGATGTTTTTCAAGCAATCTAATTGATTCGATTTAAGCGGCTTTGCTCTCCTAATCAATTTTGGATGGTGTTTTAAGCCTTACACAATCGGCTGATTACAGCGTCGGTGGATGTGACAATGAAATTGATTTGGCCAAGGTTCATCAGTGGGTCTGAGCTTTAAGCCTATTAAACTGAATGTTTTAGGACCTAATCATAACTGGTTGAGTTAGCATCAATCTAATGGAAATGTTGCGTAGCATACATAATCTAATTAGAAGGGGAAAGTATCGTGGCGCTGAGGGTTCGCACATAAATAACGCAATCTCAGCCAAAAGGCAAAGCCATTAAATTTATGGCCACTGGTCAGGCCCGCTTCAATGGGAAATAAAAAGGTTTTCATTTATATATTTTAATAGGTTTCCACGGACTGGACTTCATTTCGATTGTTATGCGGAAGAAATAACGATAAGCCATTTGGGTTGGCTTTATGGCAACTGGCAAAAAAGGACACAAGAAAAGAGAATTTGCAACAGTTTTTAATGTTAATTAGCATATTTAAGCAAATTAATTGGCATTCGGACTGTATGACTGTTTGTTGTTGTTCTCTTAACGGCAACGTCGTCGCTGCTAATGGCTAATGAGGTCTGTAACAATAAACAGAGAAAGGTAATAATGAAAATGAAAAGATCTCTTCGAATACGCTTAAATCTGTGCTCATTAACATTTGTTATATATAAATTAACACTCATCGCAATGCTGCTCGAAACTGCCAGTCTGATGTATGTGGGAGTTTGTCTAGCTCACTTCAGAGTTATTCGTTATCAGTCGACATCTCTGTTCTCAGTTCTCTCTGCTTTATAGCACATATCGATCCATCAGCCACATGTGAGCCACTTTGACTACTAGGCAACTCCTACACTTAAATATATATAGATTTTTTGTATCCATTCATTTGCCTGTGGGCTGTAATCTTTAGATTTTCATAGCTTTGCATGCCAATATCTCGATTCGTACAGTTCACATTATGCATTTGCATATTAAGTGAAATTGTTCAGCTGCACTGGCATTCGCACTCGCACTCGTCGTCTGCATTTGCTTTAATTTCAAATCTCTTATGCTTAACTGCGAGAAAATTTAGAATTTGTTTGGCTTTCATAGTTTCGTCAATGCTTAAAAGCTCTGAGCATTTAGCTGTAGCAGCAGCCATTATATACTTAATGGAAATGTAAATTTCACCTAACATATTTTATCTATAATCCCATGTCTGGTCCTTGACTTATATACTTGTTACCAAGTTGTGCGAAAGCTTTCATAGCCCAGACTAAATTTTACTAAATTTGCATAATTTATATATAATTTAGCAGCAGCAAATATTTAAAAATTAAAGCAACTAATACATGTTTTTGATAAATAAATATAAATATATATATATATATATATATATATATATATATATATATATGAGTGTGTATAATAAATTGCGATATTTTCATTCGATTTACCACTGCAATTACCATAATTTGTTAAAAAATAGGAAAACATAAACAGAGGTTACTCAACTGTTTAATTAAAGTTTCAAAATTGATTTTGTATGCCAGCCAGCGAAAAGTCTGTTGCAAATTGATGCTGCGGGCAATCGTGGGCGTAAAGTATAATGGAATTACATGTTTGCAACTTTGACTAGATGTTTGTGGAATTGACAATTACATTGTGGCAACATTCAATTCGGTCTGAAGTCGTATATTAGGTATACGCATAGTTGTCGCCTGTCGCCTGTCGCCTGTTGCCTGACACTTTGCCAAGTGTTGTTTAGCTGCATTGCTGACTGCGCGACTCAATTAAAGTTGACTATGGATTTGGGGGATGTCGCGAGCTTTAATTATGCGCAACATGAACCCCTTATTGCTAACGGCTGTCTGTCAAGGACTAGCGTTCGCTGCACTCCGCCATTCGAGTTGCGTTGTGCGTACAAGAATTTTCATTTTCCTTCCTTTATTACCTTTCTATCTCTTTCCCACTCTCTTCCTCTCTCTGCCTCTCTCGCTCTCCACGTTCTGCTAGTTTTGGCTAGTTAGGAGCAGGAGAGCTCTGCGCTCATATATCAAACGGGGCAAAACCTGCCATAAAACTCGACCCACACGAGGGAAACGACGCCGTGAATACCAAACCCAAAGAGCACTTAGACTCACACTCTAACTTCATGCATTCCCTAACTCGAACTGCGTAATCTGCGCCGAGTTTAATTTCGTATATATTTTCGGTACTCCTTTCGCACCTTTCGTAGCTCGTTGAGCTAAAAACATTTACAGCTTAAGCCTGGAATTATCTGTTGCTTGTCTTATGTTAATAAGTTCTATTTGCCATTGTTCGCAGTTGAGCGAAATTTGCTTTTGGATTTTCAATGCAAATCTGTGCGCATTATTTCGAGTATTTTCTGTAGCAAACACAATTTTCCTGCAATTGCTGGCATTTGCTCTGGCCCGCAGCGTGTAAAAATAAATGAAAGAAATAGAAATCAGAAATTTATACAAAAATCTAAAAAGTACAAGAAATAAAATTAATTTTGAATGCGGTCTCAACAGCTGCACTAAATGGAAAATGTTGATACGACTTTAAGATGCATTCAAACCCAGATAATCTTAAATAATTCAAGACCAAGCGAGGGGGAGAGCGAGTGAGAGAGAGGTAGAGTGTTTTAATATTCATAGATCTGTGGAGAAAAATACGAGTCACACTGCAAGTCCACCTGCTTTAAGTTGTTTCACAGATTATGAACAGGCAACTGCCATTACACAGTTCCAATCTCATCAATCATCTCTCGTCTCACATCTGCTTACATCACATCGCCTGACAGTTGAGCCGCAATGAGCATTGAAATCCGACCGAAAATTTTCAACAATTCAGCTGTGGCCAGCATTATTTCTTCGTGGCTAAATCGAGTGTAAAGCAGATATGGACAAATGAATTTAGTGGTTTGTGTGTGTGTGTGTGTGTGCTTAGGTGTGCGTGTGTAAAAATTGTAGGACATGTCGCTGGTATTTCGAGTGCAAATTACATTTTCCGCACACAGAGGCGACAGCAAACGCCCACGCGCCTCCCCACATGCATAAACAATGTTGGGGCTTAACGCACAGAAAAGCCACAACAACAACAAAAACAGCAACAATTGGCTGAGTGTCAACAACAAATACACGCGGCCCCAAACGCCGGAAGTTGTTATGCAAATTTTCTATCAAATTTGTTGCGTGCTGCTTGACGCATTTTCATTATTATCACAGCAGCAACAGTTGCTGTTGTTGTTTTTGTAATTGCTCGATTAATGCCATGTGCGCACACACGGGCTGTGTATATAGTGTTAAGCCTTAAAGTCTGACAATGTCATTGGATTGCGTTCCAGCCAGCAGTTTGTGCTATACAAAAAGTCCAAGCGTGTCCATAAAATTCCAGATTTAATCTCGTTGCGGTTGCCAGCGGCAAAACCTGAGCGCGTGCGAGAGCTGAATTGGGCCGAAAGCCACATTCTAGCACGTGTGCTCGGCTCTCACGACGATCTGCTCAAACCTTCTTTTTTGACGTTACTCATAATCCCATGGCTAACGCTGGTTCTACTTTATGACTGCATGAAACAATATTTGTCTTTAGTATTGAATAGACTTGTAAGCCTGCTCGACTTAAAGTAAAATCTAAAAAGTAAAATTGACTAATTATAAGATTGGCATTGCTTCAGTCTAATCTTCCGCTTTCGTCGCAGTTAATTTTTTCTCTACTAAACTGGACGAGTTCGGCCGGAGCTGCAATGTTCGCAAAGAACCCACAAAAATGCCGCACAGATATGGCAAAATTTCACACTTTTTGCTCCTTGCTGTGCCTCGTCTGCGTCATGCAACGCGTCGCATGTGCAATGTGCAAAATGTCACATGCTGCTGTGCTGGAAATTTCTAATGGCCGCAAAAGGGTTCGAAGTCTTCAGGTGAAATTCGCTGTCAGCAGTTGCCATGACAGCCGACTTGATGATGGCTGTTAATTAAGCCCGCCAATTGTTATACATACGCAACGTTGCGCTCTTAAAAAAATGCTCAAAAAAACTGTCAATAGCATTCGTTCCAGCTGGTAACAGAAAAAATAAGTCTAATATTTTCTATTGTCATTTTTTTTAAAGTCTGAAATGGATTAATTAACCTATTTTTGCTTTTGCACCAGCTGAAAAGATTTGAGCAATACTCTTGCTATACTGCTTGTCTAAGCTCTAGCCTGGCAGCACAACAAAATGTAGTGTGTGTGTCTGTGTGTGTGAGTGTGTGTGCGGCGGGATTTGCCAACGGCTGCAGTGTGTGTAGCAGCATACCAGCAACAATGACAACAACAACTGCACAATAAGCTCCTTCTCCATCTCCCTCTCTCTCTCTGCACCTTTCTCTTTCTCTCTTTTGCACACATTCTCTTGGATATTTGCATGCCCGCATCTAAAGTGCTTCAGTCTGCGTGTGTTGTGTACAAAAGTTGTTTCAGCTTCTTGACAGGTGTTGAAAACGGCGCCAACTTGTTTGGCATTGCCTTCGCCAGTGTTGCTGAACAGTTTACTATTTCGGGCGATATGCAAATTTAGCTGGCGACAATAACAACACCTAAGCAGAGAGCTCTGCCGATTATTTTGGCCATGACTGTCACAGCAAATTTTCGTTTTTGCATCTCTATGATTTTCCTGATTAACTACTTTAATAAAATTCAGATGTAAAGCACAATATTCATAAAATTTAAATTCGAATTAATATTTAGAATTTTTTATTCATTTATTTTCGATTTTAATCAAATAAATTTTGCTCTCTGATCACATATTAATAGAAATATATATTTTGCTGGCAGTTTCACTGGCTTGAAATAATTGAATTATTTTTATAAATAACTTAATGCACAATTTATAGCTATTTACGCAATTTATATATTTAAGCTTCTAACAATGTGATATAATATTTGGGAAATTTCATATTTATAGAACATATTTTTGTCTACTTGAAAATTATGAAATATATTTGAATGAGTCTTTAAGCGGCTTAAATGAAAAACGTGCTCTCCTTATGCTATCATTATCATAGAAACCGTTTGCTTTTGATGCTGTGACGACATTCTGATCAAAGCATTTTCCAACCACAATTTGACCTTTTCGACTTTTTTACGCTTTTCAACTCAACTCTATTTAAACAGCATTTAAAATGCGAGCGAAAATAATTGAGTTCAGGCAAATTGCAGAGCAATGTGGTAAAGTACATAGAGTTAGTTTGATTTGGTTACATTGGCATGGCAAAACACACACACAGGTGTGGTGAAAGTCAAATAGTGAACCTGGAAAATGTGTTGAAAGCAAAATCATAGATTGAATTAGGCAAGCTGCACGCATTGCCTTCACTTGGAAAAATCATACAAAAAGAGATGGCGAATGCAGTTAAAGAAAGAGTCGGAGCTACAACAGGGCTCTGTACTTTGTCAACAGCTCTGTGAGTATTGGTTTCTTTGCACGTCCGGTTCCAATTTCAACTAGTTTGCTGCCATGACAGCAGACACAGCAGTTGCTGTTGCATGTTATCTGCTGCGGCTCATCGAGTTTTTGTTTCTATGCTTGCAACCGCACAATGGCAAACTTTAATGTCCTTCATGGAATTTTATTAATTTTGTCAGTTTCTCTGCAAAAAAAAAAAAAAAAAACAAAAAAAAAAGAAGAATTTTATAAAATTGTTTGCCTTCGTATTTTTAGCAATTCTCTCTTGACCGGTCTCTAAGGCATTATTCGTGGCTAAGTATTTGCGGTAAATGGCTTGTGCCAAATACCATCTTTTTGCTAAGTCAACTGTATTAAGCTGAATAAATATTTGCCAAGTTATATTGTGTTGATATCAAATTCGTTTTTATTTCGTGAAATATTATTTCTTAAAAAAAAAATCATATAAATCAATAAAAAAGTGCTCTAATTTTGCTGCTCTTGTAGCAATGTAATTAAAATTAAATAACAACTGGAAGCGCAACCAGGCATAATATTTCTCAGAACCCATGCTAACCTTTATGTTGCGCTTAGTTTTATTTTTTTCTCGACTAATTCACATTTTCGGCTCACATGGCACAACTTTTAGCACCATTTGTAGCCATATTATTCAATTAGCATTTTATTTGCCAACGAGGGCGATTAAACAAACATTTGGCACGCCCCCACATCCGCCTCCTCGTTGAATTCCTTGTTAATTATTAACAACGTCCAACTTTTGGGGCCGTTTTCGTTTTTGGCCTTTATTTTTTCGATGCCTCTGCGGCTAATGAAATCGTGTTTTGTTAAACCAAGCGTTGCATGTTGTGTAAAGTTTAAATATATATCAAAGTTAAGCTTTAAAGAGTCGCCAAGTTTTATGTTAGTTTAGGATATGAACATTATATATGATCTTGACAAAATTGAATTTAAAATACACGTTTTTAATCGTAATTGATATGAGAGTTTAAGGACTCAGACTTTAGAGTAAGCTTCAGCTTGACAACATATATATATATATATATATATATATATATATTGTATCTGTCGACCCTAAGCAATGTTAACCAGGGCATGTGGCACATGTCAGACATCAGCCGAGCTGACAAGGTAAAGCATCTAATGAGGCGTTTCGAATGGAATGTCGCTTAAGAATATAAGCCAAATTCGTCGTAGAAATAGTAGCTTACAAATTAAGCTTATTACAAATTAATTCAAGTGGCCATTAGCTAAATGAGTCTGAGCATTAGTTAGACAAAGCGCGACGGTGGCACGGCTCTAAGAAGACTATGCGATATCATTTAATTGATTTAAATTTGCAACACAGGGGAAAACATACAAGTTCCACTTCACCCTCCTGGAAGAGTGAGAGCAAAGCTCATGACCCGAAACCAATCTGGGCCACCACCCACAAGTTGCAAGTAACTCAGGTGTAGTTAAGTGGCAGCAAGGTGAAACGTGGCTAGATAGTGCTTTAAGCTGATTGCACACAGCAGCCAAGCCATGCAGCGAGCAGGAATGTCTCAGTTAAGAGCAATGCATTATGTGATAATAAATATACTTAAGACGCGCTGCGTAAGCACGTGATGAATTAAGGGCTTAAAATGCTTGAAAGGGAGACTTAAATATATTCGGAGCATCAAAATAATTATAATATTCCCCCAACTATTTATAATCATCTTTTTACCTAATTGCTCTGCAACTCCCTGCTTAGTTACTGGCAAACATTTAATATACAGAAATCGCATGTTTCAATTATCGTTAAACTTACCGCGCCCCAATAACATGGCAATCAGCTAAGCGCCCCCTGCATATGACTTTGATTTTTGCCTGCAGCCAGCTGAGCGGAGCTGAGCAGCTAACAACATTTGCCCACACATATCATTATCAAATGCAGCAGCCTCGCCTCGCGTCGCCACTTATAGCAGACATCACGTAATTACTGTAATGAGACTCATTAGATGCGACGGGACCGGAACGGCACAGGGATCCACGACTGAATGAGCACAGCCAGTTGCCCCTGGCAGTGGTTGAGCAGTATTTGCGTTATGAGCGCCACATGCAGCCACACAGCTGACTGTGGCAGTGCACTGCGTTAACTTGTTGCAACGAGCTTTAAACTTCCCACTCGCACAATCAGGCAAATGACGTCGCACCACACGACTGAACGGAAGCGTCCCTGGCCAAGTGACTTGCCAAACAAAGCGCAGCAAACTGAGCTGTAGTTGATAGGCAGCCAAAAAGGCCAGCAGCAGCTTGAGATGCAGCAGCAGCAGTAGCTGCTGAAGCTAAGGCTGTCAACTGCCTGCTAATTGTTGTTAAATCTAATGTGCAAGGGGCACTGTGCTCAGGCAGCCAGCTGCCAGCTAGGGTCTGTATCACACACACATACACACACGCACACTTCAAGTGCATTGCTGCGTTTCGATGGATGTGTAAGTGTGTGTGTGTGAGTGAGTATGTGAAAAGCTTAAGCTTTAACGGTTTCAGCCCAAGCTGTTGCTGCTGCACTTAACGATGCATGCATGAGTTGGCCCAAGCCTTTGCCGCACTTTGTTTGCCTCACTGCTGCGGCTTTAGGCAAAAGTTTTTCAATCAATTTCACATGAAAAGTTTTCATTTAATTCACAAAGGATGTAAGTGCGTATGCATAATAAAAAGATAATCAATTGCCATAATTGTGAGCATATGAACAACAGCAGGTGCCTGCTTACCTTGAGTTTATTTACAATTTAATAATTTAATATCAATTTACCCATATATTTATGAACTCCAATTGATGAAAACTTTTGGCTAATATTTTCTTCAATTTATTCGTATTTAATCTTTTCAGTTGTAACATATTTCAATGATTATACAAACATGTTCGTCTCGGACTTAAAGTTTTTACGAGACTTAGCATTTGCCTCTAGCTACGTTTTATGATCTCAGTCTTTGGCATTATTTATGACACATAACTCATTTGGAATTTACAATTAATGGAGAGCGGAAAATATACGACGCTCTGTTATTGAGCATATGGACGCAATTCGAGCTGTCATAACAAAACCATTTATAAAGCAATTTTAGACTTGGGCGCAATTAAGCAAAGTTTGCCAAGTCGATTAACAGTAATTACAATAATAAATTAGCCTAATTAGCGAGGAAGCTAAAGTGAAAGCTAAACTCCAAAATCAAGTTTAAATAATAAATTCTCTAATTACAGCCTGAAGTGCGCCAATTGTAAAGCCTCCAGGCGCGAAGTCAATACCTGGGCTGAAATTCAAGAATCTAAGAAATAAGCACTCAATATATTTGCCTGCCGCAGGCGCTGCTCCATTATTGTATTATCTGAATGCTGAGCTCGCTTTAGGTATATTATTTTCCATATAAGCTGAAAGTAAGCCCTCCATCTGTGCCGCTAAAGTTTCATTGAAGCGTTTGTTTTATTTTATATATTTTTTCAGTTAAACTGCCTTGGCAACCTGTACGCAGAACTCATTGAAAGTGGAAAAGCTGCCTGTGAAAATGTGTGTAACAGGCAGACGTACGCGTGGCAGCTTACACATATGTTATTGAGCAGGATGAGGAGCTAATCCATTAGCAATGATGTAGCAATGCCAATCTGTCAGTCCCTATGTACGCGCCTTGAGAGTTGTCATTTTAAGTGTATATTCCTGTAAACCAGGAGAGTCAGTGTAACATTCGATTTCAGTTTAGAATTTGTCTCTAATAATCTAAAATTTATATTGATCGCAAAAGCTTTCACAATTTTACAATTTACTGATTAGTTTTCTTTGATTTAAAATATATCCATGCCTTCATCACGAAGAGTAAGCCAAGTGACCACGTCATGCCCATGCGCAGTGATAACACGGTCCAGGGTTCCACATATTTCCTAGTCGCTAACTTCTTTTGTTTTTTTGGCATAATTTCATATCAAGTTCATTAACATGTTTTGTGCTCCAAAATTGTTATATGACTTTTGTGCTTACTTTGGATTTTGCGGTGTGTTTTAAATTATGAGAAAACTTTCTCAATTCTAACAATGCTTGCATAATAATTTTAAATAAAAGCAAAAAGTTTATTATCAAATTTAATACTTACACAATATTTCTTTTTGTTCAGAAGGCAACTTTAAAATATTTCTGTTTTTTTTTTTTTTGGTTTAATTTATTTCATTTTAATAAACAAGCTTTACATGATTTATTATAGTTACATATTTAGCTGTATGTAAGTTGCTTACTTTTTAATTATATAAATTAATTTTATAAACGAATTACAGCTATTATAACAAGTAACAAATTTTGTTGGTTTACAATATTATATATTTTTTATTTATTAAATTTTTAATTTTTTATTTCGAGCGAAATGACAACTGTTTTATATTAATTAATTAAATTATATTTAATCTAAGTATTTAGCATATTTTTTTTGACAACTT
Organism: Drosophila mettleri; assembly: GCA_035047625.1. Classification (NCBI taxonomy): domain Eukaryota; kingdom Metazoa; phylum Arthropoda; class Insecta; order Diptera; family Drosophilidae; genus Drosophila; species Drosophila mettleri. The sequence continues at coordinate 11,277,874 of JAWNPI010000103.1, forward strand.
GCTTACCATAATTAAGTAGATTTAATGCTAATTGTGAAACATTCAAAGTGAGCTGCATTTGCATTACAAATATGAAATTTAATTCTGTTTATATTAATTTGCCAACAATTTAATTTGTATTGAACATTAATAATTCCTATTATAATTGATTGAAAATATTTGCGGGGGCTCAATTGCAAACATTTTCATCAATAAACATTATTTTATATATGTATATATGTATGTTTCAGTGTTATGCAAATTTATACAACTTTTTTTTGTTTTCCTTTTTTTTTTTTAATGCAGCCTTCGCTTATCACTTATATTGTATTGTTTATAAACAGTCGATTCTTCTTTCAACAAATTTCTTACATACATATATCTAAATCATATCTCTATTATTTCTTAAAAACTAATAATATGTAGCAAAAGCTAAGTTCTTAAGTACCAAAAGCTGTACTACATATTTATTTCAACTATGCTGCATTCAATTCTATGCAAATTATTTATAATAAGAATACGAATTAAATCAAATATTTAAAAACAGCGTATATCATATTCATATATGTACAATATTTTTTATAAAAAAAAAAAAAAATGTTTTTCTTTTATTTTATTAGCTTTATATATAAATCAAATGGTTTATTCGTCCTGTTTGATTTGCATTTGACAGGCGCGCATCCTTGCATGTGCACACGGAATTCTTTCCCTTTTTTCTTTTTTTGTGGCCTTGCCAAGCCAATGGTGCGTATGAATGATGTGCATTATTATCAGTTTATGCTTTGTATTTTGGCAGAGCAAACACACTTTAACTTATCAACTGTAAACTGAAGATTTTGACCGAAAATCTATATATAAATTTATTGAATTTGATTTAAATTAGTAGCAATATCTAATTGGGTTCGTGAAACTACGTGGGATGTGAGCAGCCATTGGTGGAAAGCGGCAACGCTTCGTCGGCGCACAGGCGATGATCGACTGCACCGCTGGCATTGTCCACAACCACGACAATGGCGTGGCATGGCTTCAAGTGCTGCATATGGCCGCCAGCCACGTCAGTGGACGCCTGCAGCTGCTGGTTTTTGTGCTACAGATTCGTCACTTGGGTGGTCGTTGTAGTGGTGGTGGCTGCCAGTGTCACCACTTGTGGCTGCTTGTGTATCGACTGGCACTTGTCAGGTGCCGCCGCTATCACAGACCGTTGCAGCCCGTCGGCCCTAGTGGCTGTCAGCTCATCCTGTGCCACCGGCAGCCACTTGTCCAGAAACTTTGGTCGAAATAGCAGCGTAAAAGTGCTGCGAAATTGTTTGCTCATGGAGCAATAGAGTATGAAATTGATGCTGGAATTGATTAAAGCCAGTATGTCCATCATGTCACCTAAGGATTCAAGCAATTTACAATTTAGGTCCATCTAAGCAGCAACATTTTCTAACTTACTCAGTTTCAGATAGCATTGGAGCAGAAATGCATTGCCCAGCACCGTGTTCAGCAGTCCCATAATGCCCTGTGGAAATTCGGTGATGAGGAACAGCAGCAGCACTGCCAGCAGCATGCGTGTGGTGCGATCCGTTTGCTTCTCCTTCTCCAGAGTTTTGCTGTTCTTGCGCGGCCGCTCGGCTGACTTGCCGTTGAATACAGTCTTGGTTCCGTTGCTGGACGAAGTAGCCGACGCCGGCTTACTGGTCAGCTTCTTGCGCCGCCTCTTGGCCTCCAGCAGAGCCATGATGAGTCGCACCGAGAGTATGGTCAGCGCAATGCAGGGTATCAGCTTGATGACCACGCTGTAGATCAGAAACGTGGCATTCAGCAGCAGCGGCTTGTGCAGAGCCAGATCGCTGTGGGACAGCCGAAAGACGGTCACGTTGCGCGCCACAATGGGCGCGGGCACTGCAGTCGGCATTGGCGTGGTGGTCAATGCCAAGCTCACGTTTGCCCTCTGAGTAACATTGGCTATTGGGCTAGGGGGCGTGGCATTTAGGGCAGCAAACGTTGCCGCTTGCATTTCGTTCTGATAGTCGATCAGATACTGGCTAATGGGTAGGCTTCTTATCACCTTGCCCTCCGCATCCAGCTGATCCATCCATTCGGCAATGGCCGTGATCAGATAGAGCGAGGGCGAAACCACCAGCACACACACCACATACGCTGTGGTAATGGTTATGATGGTGGTGCGCATGCCGCACCACAAGCGATTCTTTTGCGGATAGCCCACGGCTATGTAGCGCCACACAGCCAGTGTGACTGTCAGCCAGATGGAGATCGTGTGCAGCACCTGGGCAAAGATTGAGTGAAACATGATGAAACAGGCCCAGCCATAGCTCAGCTTCTCCTCCCTGGGCAGGCTGTCTTTGAGTATATAGTCGTGCACCGTATAGGGTATATACTCCAGCATGACAGCCAGATCGGCGACGGCCAGGCCCGTGAGTATGGCATTCGTGGGCGAGCGCATCTCACGCCGCGTCAGCACAATAATGTTCAAGGTGTTGGCTATGGTGCCCAATATGCAAACCACCAGTGAGATATAGCCATGCATGTTCTTGTAGCTGGGGGAGAGTAGATAGAGAGAGAGAGATAATGAGTAACTGGAGTGCTTAAGAAGATTATCTATAAATAATTAATCCATTATGCGTTGCTATGCACATTCAAACTGAAATACCTGCCTGGAACTATGAAAGTTGCTTGCCAATGTGACCCTTAATTAGCTGAGCGCTGCGTGCGGTAAGGCATTCAAGTGGGCTGGCTTGGTGGGTGGGTGCTGAAATTATAGCCTGTCTTGCTGTCTGTCTGCTATAACAATTAGATGTGTATCTAACACTTGGCCATTTGCTTTGTGCATCATATGGCTACGTGCCAAGCTGGTTGTCACGGCCAGACAGCTTCAAACTCAGTTAGTCACTCCGAGCATCACTCAAGTGGCTCACGAAATAAAAGAAGCAAGAAAAATTGTGTCAACAGTCGCACAAAGGCACTGGCACAGAGACGTAGACAGACGTGCATTGAGTCAGGCAGTCAGTCAGTCAGGGGCAACCCTTTCTGACATTCAATGTCATGGCAACGCGACGTATGCGTAATATTAATGGCACAACTGAAGGTAAAAAGTGCGGCGCACATAAAACAAGCAATTAACATGAATCAACAGTCGTGTTCGCTTGTCAGCCCGTTTTTTGCACCAATAAGAGAAACATTTTCAGTGTAACTTTTTCCCGCAGGGGAAACCAGCCGAAAATGATGCCAAAAATAATTTATTTGCTATATGAGAAAGCAAAAAAAAAAAACGAAATAATGGAAGACTTAATAGAAATTCTTCTATTTTTGATAGACAGCATGTCGCAGTGGCACTTTTTGTAATGGCTTTTAACTCGTTTCCGCATATGTCAAACTCAAAATTGAAAAAATTGTGAGCGAAGCGGAAGCTGCTTTGATGCTATTTCATTTGCCATTTGGGAAATAGACAAACTACAGGCAGGTATGTTGCGTGTTTGCAGGTAAACATGATTTTCATTTTTTTTTGCAGTTTTTTTTTTCTTTTTGAGTAACATTCATCAAAGACTTTTGGAGAGCGCGCGCATTCCACGCGCGCTTCTTTGGCGCTCTGCTAGTCTCATTTAATATAGAATGCCAAGCTTAGTTAAATTTATTGCTCTAGCTAATCCTTGTTGATGGATGGCTACATCGAGGTTTATGTACGCATTAAATTCCTTTGTTTATTAGAGTCTGGGTAAAGGCAGAGCGACTCAAAATGCGCTGCATTCGAAGCCCTTCGAAAATGCTGGAATGCTGAATCTCTCTCGCTTCATATAAGTCCCTTGAAAGTGGTCTCACCTACTAATTGCTGGCCAAGCCATTAGACCTGGCATTGTTGAGAGCCTGCTTGTTACGAAAATTTGAAATACTGAAGGTCCCAGCTAGCACATTTGGGCATAATTTCCAGGTATTTCTACTTTGCCTTTAACAGTTGGCCCACAATTTTAAGTCCACTCAAGCGCAACAAATGGGCCGTTGTTTGAAATCTCCAACTAGTCGTAAGGAAATCACAAGCTATGAATATTTCATCGGAAATACGATGCTTATACCAAAAATAGCTGCACCTTAAATACAAGTGCGGGCGCATAGGTGCCCGACCTTCAACTGAGATTTACAAAACATGCCAAATCTGACCCAGAAAGAGAGAACTCACCGAAGTTTAGATAGCTTAGTTCTACCTGCACGCAGCTAGAATTATCAGATTAAGAATATCCATTACATACTGAGCTTTAAACTCTATTTGTTTTCCATACTTCTTTATCAGCAAAGTTTTCAATTACTTGCAACAATGCAAACAACACGTAAATAATGGAAAATAAAAATCTTTTAGAAATTTTTAGCTTTTTCAGCGTTTTTGTTTTCCTGTTTATTTTGCATTGTAGCTGAAAGTAAGAGTAGAGGAAAACAATAAAGATTTTACCTAAAAGCAAGCCAAATATATGTTTATGGCAGCATTGGGATCGAGTGCGCAGAGCAGAGCCGAGCAGCAGCTGAGTGCCAAATGGTAAAGTGCGTCTGCTTTAAGCAGCCTGTGGCTCAGCTACAGGCTTGATTGCCTCACACTTTATGTAAGTTTAATTTCTTGCTGAGCGAGCAGAAGGGCAGAAGAGACGCGCACACAAATATTCCACGGGGAGGGGGGCCCACAACGAAGAAGGCAGCGCCCTTGGGGCTCAGTCGGCACCCACGTACATTTTTGAGGCCAAAAAGTTTCGGTCACCGAACTGGGCCGTAGAAATTTAAAAATATTTCCAAATGCCTTTCCCTGCTACAAACTAAACAAAGAGCCAGGATGTGAAAAATTTATTCGCTCTGTTGTAAGCAGGCAAATGCTGCAGGCTTACAGTCTTTATTGGCATTGCAGGCAGCGCTGTTTGCTCTGCACACACGACAGCAAACAGCAGACTGTGTGTGTGTGTGTGGCACGTGTGCAGCGGCGACTATAAAATTCAAATGCTTAAGCAAATGTTGGATTGATAGAGCGTTAAGTCGCAGATATCAGAGCGGCATTTAAATGCCCAATAAATTGTCTTTTATTGTGGCTGAAATTAATCGAATTTATTTTTTTTTGTTTTACTCTCGTTTAAGTATTTTTGACGAGGCCATAAAATGTAATTTTATATCTTCTTTAACAGTCAATGATGTATTGCCCTAAAAATCTATTTCTACAATTATATTTTGATTAGTTTAACTTTGCTTTTTGTCATGCTACACACACGCACACACAGACACAAATGGAAACTTTAATTTCTGCAAACTTTTCAAAATGCAGAATAATAAAATCTAAAATTATTTTGCAATATGTTTTAAGTGGTTGCAGCAAGCAGCAGCAGAGAGGCAAGGTCTCTCTCTCTCTCTCTCTCTCGCTGTGTGCATGTGCGTGAGCTAAGTAAGTGTGTGTTGGTAAGTTATTCATTTTGCTATTGTGTATGTAAGTGACGGCAGGCACACACTCGACTGGAGCACTCTCATTCGTTTGTATACCCTTTGTACCTATTAAAATGAGCGAAGCGGGGTATATGGTTTGGGTGAGTTAAAAAAATGTGAAAATACTTGATTAACAATATTTTGATATTCAATATGATAAATGATAAATAAATTTGAGACAATTTCTAAGTATTCAAAATGAATTTGTGAATTAAATAAACACATTTAATAATAAAAATTTAAGAGAAGAAAAGACGAAGATATAAAATAATAAATAAAATTTTTAATTATATCTTCAATATATTTACATCTTCTAAAGAAATTAAAAATTATACCTAATATCTCTAATAATTTTATAAAATATATCACTAGCTCAAATAGAACCACCTAAAATAATATCAATTGCGTGTTCATTCTGTGCATGTAATTCTGAATGTAACAGATGTTCATTCAGCATGTAACTGATATTATGGTACATCAGCTAGTGAGACACTCCTTGCTCTGCTTGGTTTTCGTTTTATTTTCAAATATTTCTCGCACTTTACGAGCGCTGAGCATGCAATTTAAGTAAATATTGTGCGCTGTTCATATTTTATTGTTAATTATATTTATAATTTTTATAGCTGCTGCTGCTGCTGTCATAAAAAGGTCGACCCCAAAGTGAAAAGTGCCGAAATAGAAGAGAATGAGTGAGTTGCTGACAATGCCATGAATCAATCGATTTCGGCAATGCTTTAATTTGTAAATATCCTGCTGAGTGCAGTCAATAATGTCCTTGGGGAATGCTCGGGCTGCAGACGTGGGCATTAGCATTGGCATTGCCAAAGACTTACCTCGTATGGAAATTATCCATGCCCGTGCCGCAATAGAGCGGCGTCGTATCATTGCTAGCCATTGTTGTTGTTGTTGCTCTACTCAATGTTGTTGTTGCTGTTGTTGTTGTTGTTGTTGACACTCTAGACGGCCAAGGTCAGCAGCGGCAGAGCCGGCGGCAGCGGTGGCCTGTGCATGGAATGCGTTGCCCGCAGATGCATTAAAAATTTAATATTGTTCAAATGTCTGGCAAGTGCTGAAAGTAAAATAGATGATAATATAGCGTTAAACGTGGCGTATTATTAATATAAATTATAAATTGATGCGTATGCGCGACACGCGCCGCCACCACTTAAATATTTTATCATGCGCCAAAGACGATTAGCGAAATGCGACAAAAATTGTTCATGCAGCGCACGTCAAGTGTCCAGAGAGAGAGAAATAGAGAGAGACACGCCAGCCACCACATCGCACAATTTAATTGCCACAATGGCCAGCTGCAGTGCAACTGAATTAGAGCTCATCGCATGGTGTTGCAACCGACCCAGCTGACCCACGCAAATCGCATTAGTATAGATATATGCCGGAGTTGTTCTCTTTATCCAGGGGCCAAATTAGATTTGTATTCGCAGCGCTCACAAACAAATGGCATGTCTTGGCAAATGTTATCTATCTTGTTGTTGCATCCCAGTATCTCTCTCTCTCTCTCTGTCTCTCATTCTATCTATCCATCTGTTTTGCTCAAATCTGCTCCTGCCCTTGTGCTGAGCTATTTGTTATCTGTCATGCACTTTGCTTTGCACTCGTTGCGGTTACCCCACACTTTTGTGCTCTCTACAGTTTTTAATTACATTTGTAGTGCAGCTCCACTTGGCCAACTGTTCGGGCGCGAACTTCAGGCTACTGTAATTAACACGTACCACGGCCGGCAAAGCCGCAACAAAAGCTCCTTAAATATGCAACACAGGCAACACACTGGTTAGCAGGCAATTTAATTTGTAATTGTAATGAATTCTAAATGCGCAAATTATAGTTAACCAGCTGAAGCATGTACTAAATTGTGACCTTCATAATTAATTGCATTTAGTTGATTAATTTTTTTTTTTTTGGCATTTTGGAAATTTTAAAGTGGAGCTGGGACAGAAGCTGCGTTTTATGTATAAACCCTATATGGCTGAAACTAGGCAGAATTTTAGGCTTTTATTGAAAGGGATCTACCTTTGCCATGACAAAAGCCTTTGAGGTGCCGAGAGACTTTTAAATTCGGTTTGGATGTTGGTTATTTAATCTTTTAAATTAAAGCTGTATTTGCAAAAAAAAAAAAAAAATCTGCGCTACGTCTTATAAGACGCAATAAATTCATAAGAATTCTTTAATATTCTCTTGAAATTGAGATGAACATGAAAATGATGCCGCGCCTGCGGCCGTCGCACATTAATAATAAATATATTGTAAGAACGTATTAATTTACTTTTAATTACATCAATTATAGGCCGCGTGTGTGTAATGGCATGACAAATTAAATGATTTATTAGGCAAATTTGCTGGTGCTGTCTCGCGCGCGCACAAAAGTATGCTATATAATTTCTTCACAGCGCTGCAAGAGACAAGTGAAAGCAACAGATTTTATTTAAGTGCGTCTTAAGTCATCGATCGAAAACGCAAGGCATCAATTCAGAAATCAACGCAATCAATTACACAACAACAGGAACTACATTATACGCTTGAAAGCTCTATTAATAACACACAAATGTGGCACAGATTTTCATTTGTTGTCCACGTACAATGGACAATTGAAGAAACGAGTGATTTGCGCTTAGGTAGCTGCCCGGAATGCGAATGCAAGAGTGAAAGAGATCAGCCGCAAATCGGAATGCTTTCATTACAGACGGCCCTCAGGCGGACAGACAGCTCCATGTTCCCGTTGTGGCCGGCCGGCTGGCGAACAATGGGAGATATGGCAATGACAAGTCCGATTGAAAGGATCACGTAACCCCAGAGCTAGCTAGATATTTCCATGGTTGCTCGCTTTTGTCTTGGCTCTGGCTTGGGCATTTGATTTATGATTTGAAATGTACATCGGCATGCCGGACTTAAAGCCAGAACATTTCAATTAATATGCACTTTTTTTTTGTATTCGAATTTCGCTCTTGGCTTTTTGCATTTCATTCATTTGTGTGTAAACAAAAAGCTGAATTTGCATTGGCATTTCCGGTTGTCCCAGGCGAACCCCGTTGGCATTATTTAAAAATGGTTTTTTTTTCTTAAGTGGTCATAAACAAAATGAAATTGCAAATGACGTGAGGGTATTGCGATTGGCAGCAAACAGCAATTGTTTTCGCCGAAATTGACGGAAATTTCTTTTGATAATTGAACTGCAAAGATGGCGAGGGATGAAAAGAAAATTTTAACGAAAGTGAAGTGCGTATAAAGATTGCCAGAATATGCGAAAGTAACTGGGCCATCGAGAGAACCAGAGAATGTTTAAAAAAATTAAAATTGAAAGCAGAGAGCAGAGTGCCGAAGAAGACGCTAGAGCATGGATAAGATATATGCCTGAAGTTGTATATGGCTCTGGCTAGTGTGTATAAAATCGCTCTCAATCTCTATTTATATTATACTAAAAGAGGGACATGTATATTAAACTCTGTTTGTAATTCTATTTAGCATACAAATTACTCTATCTCTCTCTCTCTCTCACTCTCTTTATATATATATCTCATACTCTTTCTATTTATTATATTAAATTCACTGCCACTCCCCATGTTTTCCTCTCTTTTCTGCCCTTATCTTTATCTTTTTTTCTCGCTCCCTCTCGCTCTATATATTTTGCACTTTCCTTGTGTGTCGTCTTTAATATATATTTATAATTAACTATATTGCGATGCGTTCTCACGCGGCTGCATTGCAAATTTCTCATTAGTTTTGTTATTTTCTTGGCAACTGCAGCAACATCAACATCAAAACTGTAACAAAGACCAGCCGCGATTATAATAGAAGGGCTGACAGTCAAGCCAGGAGCCAGGAGCCATGAGCCACGAGCTGTGCCATACTTAAAGCTTGGCATGCATAATGCATGGAGGCTGTCACGGCGCCACAGCGGCGTTAACTCAGTTGACGTTTAATACAACTTTAATTGCTCGAATCTGCACTTTTGGCTTAAACGCAGCTGCTTTCGGCTTAACGCATTACATTTATCGTGTTGTTGGCTTTCATAAAACAGTTGAGTCACGGTCGCCGCGCAGCATAAATTGCAGGCGAGTGGGCGAGTACGATTATGGGGGCCAGGGCGTGGGCGAAGAGTGCGGGGCCAGCGTCGAAGTGACGGGGCCGACAGTAAGTTGTTGCTGATGCCACTTGCAGCACGTTTGCTTGGCCCCTGGCCATGACTGTGTGTAAATATGTTTGTATATATTTATGTACACAGCTACAAATACGTACACAAATGCAAACATTACAGTTAACTGTAAATATTTTGGCAGACTTTCTATTCTGTCAGCTAATATCCTAGCAAATTTCCGCCAGATGTCCTCGGCACAATATTCTAATCTTCACTGGCTCACACTCTCTCTCACTCTCTCTCTCCTCTTTCTAGTCTTTTGTGCGGCTCTCTATGCCTGAGTGAGCAAAAACAAAATATGACAATCTATGTCAACTGCTGTTGAAATTACAGCACAAAGCACAGAAGGATTTGCCTACTCCAGATTAACAAATAGTATATACCCTAGGCAAATAGATAACTGAAATTGTTGTCATAGAAATTTTCTTCTATTACCCAACGAAATAATTTCAAGTGCTCCATAAAGGTATTGCCGAAGTTTATAAAAAAAATACCTTTTCGTGCTGATAAATGAATATTTTGCTATGGCAACTTTTTATTATATTCAATTGTTCTGCTATAGACCAAAAAGTAGGGGCTTAAGGCTAAAATTTCAAATATTTATATTTTTATTTGACATCTGTCTCCTCGTGATTCGATGTAATCTCCAAATATTTGCATAAAAAATCTTGAATTACATTTGATACCTCGTCGATCCCTGCCAACTTGATGGCCATCTGTTCAAGTGGTATTTTAATTCTCATTGTTGACTTCGATGATTACAATTTGTTTTTTGAATTACGAGCGACAATTATTTCTATGAAACAAATCTTTGCTTGGCAATCATGTTGACCTCTCGAGCGCTTATAAAACATTCTTTTGACATATCAGGTGCCACAGCCTGTTGACACAGCAGCGACCTTGCTATTGTCCTTGCCAATAATTCAAATGTCAGTCAGCCCAGGTTGTTGGTGCTGCTGCTGTTGTTCGCTCTTATTTCAAAAATTCTTTTAATGGCGCAAAAAACTCGATTTACTTTGAAAAATGCAGCTACAAGAATTTTGTAAGTCGCATAAAATTTACATTACGCTCAACATGTGTGGCTATGACTATGAGTGTGTGTCTGTGTATATATATATATATATAGTTGCTGTTGAGTTGGATTCATGCTCAGCACTGTTCTTCTGGCCTCATCACACACACGTCATGTTGTCTGGCTGCAGACAAAAGCGAGCTCATTTGACATTCGCATATCATTTAGGAAAATTGCTTAAGGAAGCGTTCACAAAAAACTTGTATATCAAGCCCAGAACTTTTTCCAGCTTAACCCGTTACCAGCAAGCAAGAAGCAAGAAGAATTCATATATATCTATGTCTGCTGACTGCTGCAGCAAAAAAATTTGGCATTGAAGAATGAATGTATTATCGCGCAAGAACATTTGATGCTAAGAAGTGCACAAAAGTCACAACTGGAAGCTGCTATCTAAACACTGATTGACTAATGATATTATTATTATGCATTGCAAACATTGTAATCTGATTAATAGAGTGTGGGTCAATATGTTCGGCCTTGATCAACATATATGCAAATTGGCGCATTCAATAGCTCTGTTTACTTTGGCTATCAGCTGCCGTCTGCCTGCCATAATAATCAGGCTAATTGTGCTTAGCCAGGGCTTGCGACCTGACAACAACAACAAGCACCTGGCTTATCAATGCAATTACACATGAGCTCATGTTATGTGCAGCTGCAATCAATGCATTGTGCAAGGATTTGTGGGAAATTGTGCAACTCAAAACAAATCTGGTCAGCAGATAAAAAGGTAACGCCTTTTGACCTAATTGAAACGTGCCTGTTCAGGCTGAATTACCTAATGGCCAACTGGCCAAGTGAATGATAGCAATTTACACCAGCTGGCGTGTGCGAAAGTTGCTCATGTGTCGAAGCGTGCAAATAGCTCAACAAAGTGAAAATCCTGTGCAGGGAGCACGTCCTCAAGTGCAGAGCAGCAGCTAAACAAAGCTGCTGCTAATTGAGCGAACAAGCTGTGTGAAGACAGGCCAAACTTTGCAGCAGAAATTAAAGATACAGTGTTAAGGCAACTGAAGCAGCTGCTAAATTGGGTGTAACATATAAGGGGACATGTGGGTAAATGGGGCAAAAAGCTAATGTATGAGAGTCAGCGCATCCTGTGTATCTCTATGTCTTCTTTGCTTACATAGATTGGCTACAATCCAATTTTGAAACTACTAGATCTACTCTAATATAACTGCAATATGACATTCAATCAGAAATTCAATTTTAATTGAGTCCCATGTATAATAAGCTAACACTCACATAACGCATACGCCCTGCGGGCCGTATTGTACGATGAAAAATCAATTTTAGTTTACCTTACATTGCACTTGAACTTGGTTTTAATACACTTTGAGGGTGAGCACAGCAGTGGCTCGCCCTCACACATAATAAGCAGCTGTCAGCCAAGTTGACTGGCTCGATTGGCATGCAGCGGCTTCCATTCAGCCCCACTACCGGGGCGTGGTCAAGTGAGCAAGTAGTCTGCTATTAAATAGGCGCATTGGAGCGGGCAGCAACGACTTGGCGCAACCATTGAAAACTTAAAGCAAGGTCAAAATTATGTAAATAGTCATTGAGCTAAGGACTCAAACGAGTAACTACAAACCCGGCTGTTAAATTGGTAAAAAACAGCTGGCGGATACAGTAAATACGATTGCAATGAAAGAAATTGAAGGTGTGAAAAAAGTTCGTGCTGACTTTGCAGGGATTATCAATCAGTCAGTTAGCAGAGCTTTATCACTTTTTCTCTCTGTCTCTGTCGCCGTCTCCTTTTTTATATTTATACAGCTTTTGCTTTCTATGGAAGGTATCATGATAAACATAGTTTTTGCATTTTCAGCTTTTTCAACAAGATTTTTCGCTCTCGCTATTTGCAGAGGAAATGCGTTTTCTTTGATGCTTACCCAGGATAAACAATAAAAAATAGTTAAACAAAAAAAAAGTTGCGCGAAAGACTAGATAGCTATCTGACGTAAAGTGTCATAACTTTGAGCGGAAATGACAATCTTACCTCAGCAAAAGTATTTGTGTTTAAGCTTCAAGTCTTTCCTTGGCAAACGAAATGTGAATAGCCTTGACACGGCGACAGATGACTGTCGACCACATATGTAAATAATCTTTATATAATATAAGATTAAGAGATATTTAATTATTTCATCTTGAGCTGAACATTAAAAGGATATTCACAAAAGCTGCACAGCAGACAGCCTGAGTGGAGTCCTGGGAGCGGGCGTGAACGGGCCGGTTCTTGTATTGTTGGATAATAATTCGAATGAATTACTTGCGGCGCGCCTTTGTGACGCTACGCAGAAGTGAGCTTGGCATTCGCTGATTCCGTGGAGACGTCAAGTCGCCAGTCCAATAAAAATGCCTTGCAGGACATTCTGAGGCTGTGATTTCCAGCGACAAGGGCAACAAATAAACTGAGAATGCCAGCAACAGAAACTGACAGCACGAATTGAGGCAGAGACGTTGTTGTTAAGGCAGCTAGAAACATCTCGTTATCATAATCAACAGCTACCGCTTACAGTTGTTGTTGCTGCTGCTCGGCCGCTGTCTCGCTGTCAGCGCTAAAGAAAACGACATTAATGGAAACATCAAAGTAATTTGATTGCATTTTGCCACAATGGATATGAATGAGCCGAACAACGAACGCATAAGCCCCATCGAATGCAAAAAAAATATACATACAAATCTTTTTCGTGTACATGTAGACATTTACACACACATACACGCATCTAAGGACATGAGCAGCATCGCCTAAGTAGCAGATTGTCGGAATACCAGCACACTTTTTCTGCTTGGCCATGATATCCAGCTGAGACGCCAGGCTCGACTCATTTTCTTGGTCTCTGCGGCATATAAATGATGTTCTGCTTGGGCTCAATGTTGTGTTAATTTCATTTGCGTTCTGAAATAGATACGGCTCATGGAATGGGAATACTTTTGCACCCCGCCCCGCATTGCTGCAGTCCGCTAACAAAATTATATAGTTACAATTTAGAGGCATGTCCGGCCAGCCGAAGGATAAATTCACTTTAGATACAGATACAGATACAGATGTAGATACAGATACAGATACAGATACAGATACAGATACAGATACAGATACAGATACAGATACAGATACAGATACAGATACAGATACAGATACAGATACAGATACAGATACAGATACAGATACAGATACAGATACAGATACAGATACAGATACAGATACAGATACAGATACAGATACAGATACAGATACAGATACAGATACAGATACAGATACAGATACAGATACAGATACAGATACAGATACAGATACAGATACAGATACAGATACAGATACAGATACAGATACAGATACAGATACAGATACAGATACAGATACAGATACAGATACAGATACAGATACAGATACAGATACAGATACAGATACAGATACAGATACAGATACAGATACAGATACAGATACAGATACAGATACAGATACAGATACAGATACAGATACAGATACAGATACAGATACAGATACAGATACAGATACAGATACAGATACAGATACAGATACAGATACAGATACAGATACAGATACAGATACAGATACAGATACAGATACAGATACAGATACAGATACAGATACAGATACAGATACAGATACAGATACAGATACAGATACAGATACAGATACAGATACAGATACAGATACAGATACAGATACAGATACAGATACAGATACAGATACAGATACAGATACAGATACAGATACAGATACAGATACAGATACAGATACAGATACAGATACAGATACAGATACAGATACAGATACAGATACAGATACAGATACAGATACAGATACAGATACAGATACAGATACAGATACAGATACAGATACAGATACAGATACAGATACAGATACAGATACAGATACAGATACAGATACAGATACAGATACAGATACAGATACAGATACAGATACAGATACAGATACAGATACAGATACAGATACAGATACAGATACAGATACAGATACAGATACAGATACAGATACAGATACAGATACAGATACAGATACAGATACAGATACAGATACAGATACAGATACAGATACAGATACAGATACAGATACAGATACAGATACAGATACATATACAGATACAGATACAGATACAGATACAGATACAGATACAGATACAGATACAGATACAGATACAGATACAGATACAGATACAGATACAGATACAGATACAGATACAGATACAGATACAGGCAGACCTCATTATGGACTTATATCTGTAAACAGACTCATATTCCACACACATATGCTTAAAGAGTTGAATCACTTAATTATTTAAATTTATGCTGCATGCCGCAACGCCTTTCAATTATGCAACAAAGAGATAAAGTATTTAAGTTAGTTAAAATGTTTTAGAAATTCAGTGAACGCTGCCGAGTTGCTTCCCATTACACATGTGGACCCATTTCTGTGGCTGCCTTAGCTGGGTGCCAATTTATGCAAATGTTTTAAAGAATTTGTTTTAGGCCACTGTGGTTGGACCCACAACTCGGTCTTGGGATTATAGAATGCTCTTGTTTTGCATTGTTGTTGTTCTGGCTGTTAACTGATGTTTGGTATTTGAAGTTGCCGCAAATTGAGTTGCAAGCGCTCTTAACCTCTGGGTCAGCTTGATTGATTGAGGCGGCCGTAAACAAGTTCATTTGGCAAAGTTCAACTGGCTTTAGTCAAGTGAAAAACATTGTAAAGTCACTCGAGTGCACCTAATCCGTGTTCTCTAATAATGTTGTATATATATACCAGACGGCGTTTGTTTTTTGTAATAATAATACACTCAATGGCGTTGCGTATACCCGTATCGATAAAAATACTACATCAAAAGTAAACAATAATTTCGCTAACATTTATTTTCGTAATATTGGCTGTTGCCTTTCAACGCGGGCGCCGTGGGCCCTGTGCACTTAGCCTGATATTTGAACTCCTCGAATTTCCATAAAACAATTTGCTACGCATTTCAGGCGTTGGCGGATGACAAAAAACAACTTCAACACCAAAAAAAATTTTTTTGAATGAAAGCAAATAAAACGCATACACAACGTGACTCAAAAGGCTGTCAAATATGAATAATGGATGCAAACTGTTTGGTTGCTCTCCCTTTTTCCCAACTCAAGAAAAAATGTAAAATTGCGTTCAGTTAACAAGTTAGCTGTAAAAAACGCACGGCCTACGCTTTGGACTGACTGCCAGCCAGGTCAACTGCGAAGACCCTGCTCTGTATATATAATTTGGAAAATGCTCGCGCTGACCACTTGACAGTTACGTTACGCTGTCTATGAAGATGCAGCCACAAATATTTTATAAGCCTACGTGTTGGCCATATCGAATTTATTACACATCCCTCGACGGCCAGCCAGCGAGTGCTGTGTTTGCCAATGTTTTAAAATGTGGCTGGCAACTTTTGTAGTTTGTTGATCTTTTATGTGTTTGACATTGTCCTTGGCGGGGGCCGCAATCAATTGTCAGCTTCTTATCGGAGCTGACAGTCAGCGGACAACTCTGACAAAATGGAGAAAAAAAAGCGCTCTTATTATGACAGTAAGTTCTAATGCCGGGGCTCATCAGCTCAATCCACATCTCACCTCTAGAGCGACTGCGCGGCTCTGATTGATGTTGCCTATTTATTTTGTTGTCACATTCCCAGGCATAAATCATGACGCCAGTTTGGGGCTTTTCTACATTTCCATTTCTTATTCGGGCATTCACTCAAAGTTAATATTCCGCGATTTGTTTACTAATTTTTCACAATTGTTTGAATTTCTGCCAAGTGCGGGAACATGGACCATTAATAGTGGTGGCATGTGTGTGCGCCACCCATGCCATGGTTCGCTCCTTCCGGCGGCGCCCGCTGCCTGAGCACATATTTAATTAAGTTGGCCAGCAGCCAGACAGCGGCACATTAGCACTTCACATATCATAGCATATCGCCTTACATCTACTGTACCCGGGCCAAATGTCATCAGCACTAATGGAATAATTTGAAATCTACTTAGCTGCCCGCCTTGCAGCAGCAAGGACACACTGAGCCCAAGATACTTCTTTTAATTATTTTACGCATTTTTGCCACAAAGTAACACAGAGAACATTCCAACCAGCTGACGGCCAATTGGGCGTGTCCCAAGTCCTCTTACATGCTGTGCAGCGCAGTTTGTTTTAATTAACAATGAAGTTGACTAATTGAATTATGTGCGAGAGCTCACTGAGCAGGCTGGGCAAACAGGCCCCATTGTAGTTGCTTTTAAATCCTGTCATAACAAATTACACTTCCGCCTAGAAGTAGGCAGTGAAATTTTAATATACATAAAGCATTTCTCAGCTTTGTAAATAATCATATTAGACAGTTAATACCCAAGTACAACTCGGTTATGTAGAAAATATGTCTCGTTGGCTTTAATTGGAACGTGACAAACTTTCATAATTTCCAGAAGACAAAGCTGAAATATGTATATGTCTATATATATTTGTATATATTCTTGTGACAGCCTAATTACTTCGGGGTGAATGGAAGTAGTCTTCGACGTTGTTAGGCCAGCCACTCCAATAAAAAGCTAGTTGATTAGTAAACACTTTTATAGTCCATGGCGCAATCAATCATGAACATTAATTATTTAATTGGGCGGCTATATCGAAAACATGATACAAAGTGCTGACCGGCGCTTATGGCATACCACGCATAAAAACTAAGCCAAACTACTTTATGCACGTCTCACTTACTCACACACACACAGACACCGCACACATAGAGACGTGAGCTCAATCAAAAAGGTTATCAAGCCTATTTAGTTCGAATTATACAAAAACTTGATTGCAGCGCAAGATCCTTGGACTAGTTTATGACCCAATTGTGCCAAAGAGTGTGTCAATTTGCGTTGCGTTTCGCGCCACCCCAGGCAAAATTAGAAGAAAACACTTCAAATGCACCTTCGCTGAGGTGGTTGCTCCACCAGCCACCACCCGCCATCCATCTATCAGCAAGTGGCACACGCACATGTTGCAGTTGCCGCCAAGTTGGTGCTCGCATTGCCTCAGCATTGGCATTTCCAGTCTTATTTGATTTTCAATAACATGCTAACAATTACGTGCCAGAATGTTCACTGGGCTGTCTATGAGAAAGAGGAAAAACTAAAAAAAAAAGGAAAATATAATAAAAAGTCATAAAAAGATATCCTTTTGACATTTTTAAATAGAACTCGCAGATGTCTGTTCGTGTGGCCATCAACACTGCTGACTGGGGATGGACTTTGGATAGGCTCGTTATCTAAAAACCGTTACCCAAATGGCCGTCTTCTATACATTTGTAGTGAATTCTAGTAACTGCTTGCAGCTGTGTCCGCCTTCATTACCGGACTACAGCTCTTTCATGGCTTGCCTTTAACATGAGGCAACTGTCGCAAAGTCGTTTACAGCGTCGCATTGCATTCGCAGTCATCAAAAAACATGAGCCGGCATATTGACAATTTAATAGGCATGCATGACTAAGCAATACCCTGTAATACAAAACGAAACACTCATGTCTTTCCTTATACAGGTGTATCCTAGTATCTTTTTTCTTATAACTTGTTACTTTAACACTTCACAACAGCTTTTTTTTTACTCTGTTCTTGTGCCTTTTGGCAGTCACCAGATCCACTTCAATAGTCATGCACTGTTTGCCTCAGTTTGCACTCACAGCTCGCAGTGCTCATTGAGAGCATTCAACAATAAGCTGGCAGCTGGGCAGTCTGAATGCTTGAGTCACGTAAACGCGGTCAAGGGATTTCAACTGTTGCAGCAAGCTGTTAAATAATCATTTTTATTACTGCCCAAAGTTATTTATTTGTAAATATATATATATATATATATATATATTTGCATCTGCCTCTGGTGCCATAGCCTCTGGGGCATTCATAAATTTTGCTTGACAACTTTACACAGCTACGAATAACGAATGCCCTGTAAAAGTTAACATGAGTATATAATCTTGGCTAAATAAATATATAACTTTTTAGTTAATAATATGCGGATATAGTTGTGCACATCCTTTTTTGGGCAATGGTCTTTTATTTTCTATCTCAATTTGTATTTCTCTGCCATAAATTGTTGGTCCGCAACAAGAGGATGCAAGTTTTTGTTGGGGCTTGGCTGTGAATGCCCAAAAACACATTTGACAGAAAAGATTTGGAAGGCGGAAAGTGGCGGATGCAGCGCAAGTTTTTGGCCATTGTTTATCGCAAAACTTGAAATATTTTATTAAATAAAAGCAAAGTTTTATTGTTTCTTTCTTCTTCATAAACGAGCATTAAAACTTAATTTTTTCGTATGAGTTTGAGTTGTAACTGCAATATGAACACTTTAAAGATCCAAATACATTTTGCAGTTATTAAAGTTGTTTCGGCTGAATAAAAATATTTCTTAGGCCAAATTTATGATCTCAATTTTCATTTCTGATTTATTTTTGTGCTTGCTTATAAATAGCTGCAACAAAAACAGCAGCCAACAGCTTTGTAAGCAGCCAATAAATAATCCACCAAAAAAAGCAAAGAAAGAAAAATATAATTTTATTATAATTGGCATTACGTGCGGCTTGGCTGACATATCATTTGCAAACAAATCTGCGTCTAAGTGAGCCATAAAAAACGGCCGGAGGGGCACGACCTGCGGCAATTGTTGTGGCAACGCGACCAAGGCGCTTAGGCAGCCAGGTCAACAACGCACAAATATAATATGAAACAATCAGGAGTTACATGATAGAGCCCCAACTTCTGGCTTATCGTATATCAGCCCAAATTACGCGTGCAACACACAATCAAAGCAAAACAAAAAACTCGAATAATATCAGCAGAACAATGCAAAATGGATGGGTGGGTGTAAGGGGAAAAATCAAGAGGCAATGGCGAACAACAAAGAATCAAAGCGAAATTCAATCAGCAGGAAACAAGAAACGACATAAATAAGGAAGAGAAACCATGTTAATATGGCAGCTGCCTATGCCCTGATTTCTATATCAATAACTTATTGCGGTATGCAAATTGCCTGTTTACTTAATTCCACGCCAACAATAATTCTGAATCAGCTAAAATACTTTATAATTTTAGGTAGAAATTAGTTTTTCACCAAAGAAAATGCAGAAAGTTTCTCAAGCTCTGAAACTTTCAACTGATTTTTGATTAAAACTTGATGCAGATGATGAGGCTGCTGCTTTACAGGAAAATAGGCTAGTGGCTGAGTGAGCGCCGTAATTTTGATGCCATGACCAAGCGCTAAACTTACAGATGTAAAAGTTTTCCTCAAAAAAAAAATGAACGAAAAATAAATAAATAAAAGAACTGAAGATAAGCGAGTATTTAGCTTAGCTGAGAGACTGATATATACTTCTGGCCATTCAGCTGCCTCCGCTGAGAATTCACTTTTAATTAAGTTTTCGCTGGTTTGAATAGGCTTTGCCCATTGATTGATGACGCTCGCTGTTGAGTAGTTACAATGGCTTACGGTTGTTCCGTTCATGTTCCAATTAATGGCAACACAAACTCTAATTAAGACAGCCGTCGCAACAGCTGGAGAGCTTTGCTGCTGCTTGGATCATTTTATTTCAATGCATTGATATTGACAGCATAGGAATCGAAAGTGCTTACAGTTCTACAGGATTTTCTACCTGTACTTAAGTAGTATTTTTTCTTGCTATTTACTGCCAATTCTAGGGACTCGTTTCATAACCCTAGCAGACACTGACACAGCCACAGACACTCAAGTGTGACACACTTGTCCTTTCAATGCGTTTTCTTCTTCCTCTTCTATTTATTGTCTCTCAAGCAGCACTTTCTTTTCTATTTTGTATCGTCACGTGCCAGCGACGTGCGCTTTTATTTGCCTAGTGCCATTTTGAGATTGTCTGAATTGTTTCTCTTTTTTTCGGCATTGTCCTTCTTTACATGGGACATTTTTCTTATTCTCAAGTGCTTCCCAAACAGTTAACACAAAGAGTTGCCTAAAAATAATCTGAGCTACAATATTATTGAACGGAAACAAAGTGTATGAAATTATTTGATTGGATTATTTGTAAAGCATTTAAATGGCTGATTATTTGCGAGCAATTGGAAAATGTTTGTGAAATGTAAAGTGTTTGTTTCTTGGCATCATTAATCACACTTCATTGAATTTAATAGAGAAACACAAAAATTACTCAGGCGCATTGTTCCATTGAACACAAATGAATGTAAAATATGATTAAATCGCTTAGTTATGAGAAAATGCCAAATAAAAGGCAATTGATTGGAAATATAATAGAAATTGTAAAATGAAAAATATGAAAATACTTTTGGCAAAAGCCCAAAAAAAAAATAAAAAATAAATATTTTGCAATTTATTTGAAGTCAACTTTATCTTATGTATTAATCTCAAGTCAAAGCTGAATTTATATTTCTTGCATGAAGCACATAATGAATGGCTATAATAATTCAAGGCACTTACAGCAAATGGGAATTTTCAGGTCACAAAAATTCAACTTTCTTTTTAATTCTTTAGAGTATTTTTTATTTTAAGCAAATAAAACACATTTTGCTTAAAAGTTTCTATATATATATAATTTTTTAAATATTTAACTAAATTTCGTTTTCACATTGTTACGCTGAACATACGGTAGCAAACGTCTTGTTTAATGGGCCGAGCTGATCGTGCGGCTATTAGAACCGATTCGTGGCGCACGAAATACCAAATGAAACTGAGACAACATTTACGAAAATTCACAGCGAAGAGCCGGACTCTGACGATGGACGACGACGACACTGGCCGAAGACGAGAATACAAGTAGCCAGGCTAGACACAGCGAACGGTAATCAAACTGTGCGCGTTTCGCAGCAGCATTTGGCGGCAACTGCTGGCAGTAATTTGGCCGGAAAGCCAGAAACTAAGTTAAGATCCACAGCTGCCAAAGGCCAAGTGGAACGCAACCAAAGTGCAAAGTGAAACAAAGTCAAATAAAGCCAAACAAACTAAAGCAGCGTCTGCAAAGGCTTGCTCTTAATTGGCAAAGAGATTCTCTTAAATTTCGTTCTGCTGCGCAGACGCTCTTTGCGGCCAGCTGTTGTCGGCCAACAGCTGTTTACCGTTAGCTGTTGCTCTGTTCACTTGATAATATTTATGTTTTTGGACTTTGTGCACACGTTTGCCACAGTTTGTGCTTTGCTCTGTTTGCTTTGCTTTCCATTTCCTTAACGCAGCTCGCGCGTGGGGGGTTAAGGTCAATGCAAAAGGCGACAACAGATGGCGCTGCCGTGTTCGCTCGCAACTGACTGTGAGGTCCCCACTGTGGTTGGGGTAATGGCCTAAGCTAATTTATGCAGCCAACATGTCGTACATACAATGTGGTTAGTGCCATGTTTAACATAACAAACCGCAAATGTTTTCAGCGAGCAAATAAAATATTATTTCATTAAACAGCAGTTCATAAAATATTATTCTCGACTGTGGATGAAGTTTTTAGCTTAAAGCACTTCTAGGCACTAAAATTCTAAATTGCTGTCGGGTCATTATCGACACTTCCACAGTAGTTAACGAATCCTTTCGGAGAGCTGGTAAAGCCGAAATATTTGTCAGAGTGTCGTTATTGTCTCCGCCGGCTACAGCGGCTGTTTATGCAAATGAAGCGTGAAGCTGTCCCAACTGCTAATCTGCCTGCCGGTCCAGCTGTTCTGGCTCTGACTCTGACTCTGGCTCTGGCTCAAGCTGTGGTTATGGTTCGCCGTCTGGCTGTCAAATTGGCCAACCGATGCGTCTATCAAATAACAAAGGGCTTGTACTCTAGCATGTTAATGCCTTAATCCTTAAAGGCAGCGCGCCGTCTGTGCCAATTCAAGCACGAACTAAACAGAATCATTGAAATCGACTAAGATTTGGCTGGCTTAAAGCTCAATTATGTCCAACACCGACTGGTTTGGTGCCGCATTTCCATCCAAAATGATGAATAATCATGCTAAATGCCGCAGAAATTTGCTGGCAGAAAAACAGGGGGCGTGGCAACCGAAAACTGCGGCAGTGGCCACAAACTGCTGCCAAATTGCAGCCTCATTGGCAATGCAAACCGAAATGCGCCAGAGGCAACATCGTTGCCAAAAATATTGCCACCAAAAATGTTGCAGAGCTCTCTCGTTACTGCTTCCGGCTCAGTGGCTGCCCCGCCATACAGCCCAACCCTGCCTTTCCTGCTTATAATGAGTAGCATCTAAAATGTTGCCCTAATGTCATAAGGGCCAAAAGCTAGCTGCAAATACTCAACTATGCTATGCTGGCAAGGGTGAAAGCGACTTGCATAATTAGTGCAATTGCACTTTTTGGTTGGCCAAATTGCAAATGTGCTTAGCGCTGATATGCATAGCATGGACGATATATATGTTATTTATATAGAGCTGGAAGGCATGCAATTATTATTAATAGTGTCACGCTTCAGCTTTAATGCACTATATAAATATTTATATATATATGTATATTTTTTTTTATGATCCATTTATCCAAAATCCTTTGAAAAATATTTAAATCAAATCCAATTAAAGAAAGCAATTTGCAATTTTTTTGTTTGAAAATTTTTAGAAAAATTCACAAAGATAACAATAAATAATGGAAAAAAATATCAGAAAAGATAACCAAATGAAACGAAAACATGCCAGCATGAAAAATATAAAATATTATTTCATATCTTCAACAACTAACCATTGAACCGGGGCGATATCTTCGGGTGATTGTAAATAAAGCCAAATACTACATGCGATTTTCACTGGCAACAAAAATACATTTTTATTTATTGAGCTGCGTCGCGTTTTGTTGTGAATGGGGCACGTGTGGGCGGGCATCTATACGCGGATGTGGATACGGGCATTTGTGCTGACAGCCGGGCATATTGCATGGGTGTGTATGCATGATCTGGTCTTTGACGCTGTGACAGCCACAAAAGGGGCCGGCCCCGACACGAATACGGCTAAAACTGATGTCAATTGCCGGAGCCAACTGCAAATTTGACAAGCATTCAAAAGTCTGCCTCTAGCCTAGGTACGAGCTACGTTCCTCCCACTAAAGTGACTTTTTTTGATATCTTTATGGATTTGTTTTTATTGCATTTATCAAATGCCTTCTGTCATTAGCTTTAACGCCGCTGTGCACAGGGTGCGTGTGTGTGTGTATGTGCGGGGGGGGTGCCTATGATTCGATTGTAAACAAATAGAACGTCAGCTGAATGCTAAACATTTACTTATTTTTTCTTTTCGCTTCGAATTTGCAAATATAAAGCAACAGCAAATAGCAAATAGCAAAAATGGTGTCAGCAAAAATTGTTCAATATTTCTTTCGCGTGGGCAGCGACAATTTTCCAAAGGAAGCGGCGAAAGGCGCCCAAATGTGTTTATTCAAATGGGCAGCAGCAGCAGGAGCGAATCTTTGCGCGTAGCAGGCCCAAAATGGGGCGCTGGAGAAATAAGGAAATAAATTATCAAATAAATAAATAATAATAAACATACTTATATAAAAAATAAATTAAATTAAAAATATTTTTATTTGCCTTCAATGCGACTCTCCTGTTTGTTGTCTCTTGCGTTGGCTGTCAAATTTGCCAACAAAATATATAACAACATCTAGCTTAGCTGAATGAAAAGACTAAATTAGATTTTAAAAAAATGGAACCGGAATCATGGCGATATCAATTTGCATTTTATTAAAACGCCAAGGACAATTCGAGACTTCTGCTTGGCTTCGTGCATTAATCTAAAAGCAACAGCAATTGCGGAACGTCAAGCGTAAAAAATATAATGCCAAGCCGCAGGCGGAAATGTCAGAAAAGGCAGCATTGTTTAAATCAACTGTTTGTGCTCGAGTCTTGGCTTGGGGCTAAAGTTTTGATGTCGCATCGTTTGTTGTGCACATTTCTATGTATACGCCAGATTCAATTCAATCGAGCACGTGGATATCTCGGGTCAATCACATGGTCAGCAGTTCTTTGATTTTACGTGTGAATGACTCGCACGCCCGCAATCGTCTTATCTGTTGACAGTCTGACAAAATCAATCACAATAACCAATTTGATTGCATGTGTGCACTTTACGTTCTCGTATACGTGATTTGTTCTGCTTTGTGACGTACAACACTAAATATAAATAAAGCATCTATTAGGATTTGAATTGTTTTATGTCGACGCCCAGCTGTACGACTTGAATAGATTTATTTTCATTTTATTTAAATTTGTGACAATTTATCACTAACAAAGTCTGCGGCTTTCTAGTTTACTAAACTTTGTTTTACTAGAATTTCCTATTACCAAAACCAAACATTTAAAGGAATATTTGACTAACATTTCAGTGGCTGCCAAACTATAAAGTTCTGGTCGCCAATTTATGTAGCGGAAGTTCAACATTGAGCACCAGTGCGACTAACTGCTGACCCACATCGGTGACTCTGCTCCAAGGCACGTCCGCAGCAATTTGTCCTCTTTTTTTTTTTGGATGTTTACCTTGGAGAAATCTGCGTAATGACGATGGCGTCTGGCCGCAAACATTGTTCATTTCTCACCTGGACGCCAAAAAAAAAAAAAAAACCAACGTCGAGCTAGACTTTGACTATTTTATTTTTTCGCTTGAGCGGCTGGCAATTTTTCTTCGTAACTCGACGTCTAAGCGCAAATTAATTAAAAGCAACAGCTGCGACGGCGGCATCAAGGGTACGTTTAAAAGGTCGCCCAGGTAGCCTTATAATTTAATCATGCCACAGTTGCAATTATTGCCTCCACTGCGCCCGATCACAGTTTAAGCGTGGCTCGTAAAATGCGGCGCATGAATTACTTATTCGCTACATCAAATGATTAAACTACAGCCAAAGTCCCCCCAATTGCACATTGCGAAAGTGTAAAACAGACTGCAAAATGAAAAATTAA
The DNA here is from genome assembly GCA_035047625.1 of Drosophila mettleri. Lineage (NCBI taxonomy): Eukaryota > Metazoa > Arthropoda > Insecta > Diptera > Drosophilidae > Drosophila > Drosophila mettleri. The sequence continues at coordinate 11,303,459 of JAWNPI010000103.1, forward strand.
TTACGATAGAGCTTAGACTGCAAAACTTTTCAATTGTTAACGATGCAATGCCCGCAGCAGATGATTGTAATTTTGTACAATGAAATTGTGCACAAAGCGAAATGCAAATTTTTTTTTCATATTGTGAAGGTCATCTGTAGTATAGAATACATAAATAATCATTAAACTAACAACCTATATAAAGGTTTCGATACAGTTATCATTACTAAAAATTCGAGTATTGCAGCACAACAACAGCATAAGGAATCGATATTATCAGTGCTAAGTTAACTTTCTTAAATAAAATAAAGAGAAGACTTAAAGGAAATTCGAATACTATACTAAGCGAAAGCTTCAATCTTTAATGCGTGTTGTTGCTAACAGAGCCATTATCTATATGAACATAAAAATAACGTTTATAAGGCACTCCAGTTAAAATAAACTGCTTATATGGTCACAATCGCATAGGCTTGTTCCTATTTGTATTCATACCTTTGCGTAGCTATTTATATTCATTTATTTTATTTTATTTTTAAAATAGTACGGCTGGGAGCTGCTTGCTGTCATTTATTTATGATTTATAGCTCGGCATTCACCATTTAGACTATAAATTTCGGAATACATGCATTTGAGAGCATTTCAAGAACATGTACCAGTTACACCAGCTGTTCTACAAAGAGCTCCTTTGGCAGCTCTGTAAGCGACAGGCACCTGCCCAAGAAAGAAGAAAAAAAATACGTAACATATACGCACCGCAGCACAAATGTAATTCATGTTGTGCACTGAATTATAAATAAACTGTAATAAGCTTTACATACACTGAAGCACAGACCTATACATATATACAAACAAACACACTGAATTGTAATTTAAGATCGTCAAGTTCATTTAAATTTCAAACAAACAAACACACTGAATTGTAATTTAAGATCGTCAAGTTCATTTAAATTTCAGGGAGCAGTCAGAGCATTGAAATGCACATCACAAATCAAATTAGGCGTACAAAAATTGATAAAGCTCTTTGATTACCTTTAAGAGTGGAGTCGAAAGATGCTTAACTTAAGCGCGGTAAACCCAAAAAGTAATTGACTTATTAGCCCAGCTTTAAGTCGCAGCCGAGACGTTCATTCGAAACGACAAAGCTATTGCGTTGGCGAAACGAAGGCAAAAGCTGCCAGCAGAACCCAAAACTTGCCCTGCTCTTTGCATACGCCACTCAAACAACTGATGCTGGGGGCGCAGTTGCTGCATAATTGCTCTGTGTGCATGGGAGCGAGTCTGTGTGTGTGTGTGCGCGCGCTTAGCCCTAAGCTAATGGCAAGTCAGCTCGAGCAAGTAGTGCTCGAACACATTTCCCGTTTTAGGGCCACGCATACAAACAAATACATTGAAAGCAAAAATGAACTAATGGACGCAGCGCAGAGCGGCTGCTGCTGCCCAAAAGTTTCCAGTTTTCATTAGTTAAATTACGGGCGACATTCTCGATGTTTTGCCACACTTATGCGCTCTTTATATGAGCCGCACGTGCCTTTTGTAGCATTTAAGAGATTTTTAACTTTCTTTTCACACACTAAAACTAGTAAACAAAGGGGTAAAATGAAACTGTGTGCAGTTTATCACCAGACTCGCTTTAGAAGTCTTAAAGCTTGAGCAGGGTTACGTGTTAATTATGACGTACTTTAAGCAAAAGTATTTTAGACTCAATATTGATAAGGGCAACTTACCGAGCTGGCAGGGATTAAGATTGTAGCTCAGCCACCTGAGATGCGATTGGCCAGTAATTATGCCTTTCTGGGATTTTGTCGGTGTCTTCCTTTTATCAATAGAAAATTCAGCTGGGAGCTGCTTAGATATATTTTCGTTATTTCAATAACAATAACAATGTTAATGCAAGGCTTAGGGTATTTCATAGTTGACTAAGGGAATCCAGCTTCTTTCGTTCCCTTTGACTGCTCAATAAGCTGCGAGCTGAAAATGTCAATTAAATTGAAGCTCAAAGTAATCAATCAGTAAACAAGGGAAAATCAATTTTCACGCAGCTGTTGCAGAGTGTCGAGGAAGTGCACTTCAGTTGCACTTGCAAGTTTTCACTAATCTTAAAGTTTTTATTTGTCAATTTGCTATGCGCGTGGGTGCGTCTTTTGTTTAATTCGCCATTGTTTAAAATATTAAAGCAATTTCTTTTGTTACTTTTATCTTGCTTGTCGCCGTGTTCTCTGTGTCCCCTATGCCCTTTGTCGCTTGTCGTTTGTCGCCTGTTGTTGATTTCCGCCGATTCGGCACCTGCTGTGACTGTTTGTGGTATGTGGGGGGGACGTGTGGTGACAAAAGGAAGCCGGCGCTGCCGGGCTGCTGCGGAAAGATAATTAAAATTTGTACTACTCAAAAGGTTCTGGCATCCAGCCGTTATGGCAATTGCTATGGTTCTATAACCATTTTATGTAATTAATTAAAGTACGCATGCTTTGCTTTATTTATTGCAAATTACTTACACTCAGTGGTGTGCATGTGACGTCAAACTGTTGCACACTGTTGCCGAGCAATAAATATTTATTAGGACTTCTTTTTATTGGCAGTTTTCATTACTCCTAACGATTGCGCACTTCCCAGCAACTTGAATAATTTTTTAATGTGTAATATTAAAATGTAATAAGAAAATATAAATTGACAAAGAAAATGCTGAAAAACATTTGCCAAGGGTTAAGGCGGAGCATAAATTATCAACCTCTTAAGCTTGCCAAAATTGACAAGCAAAAGGCTAAATGTATTTTGGCCATAAAAAGCAACCAGTTGAGAGATGTCGGGTCGCCTCAATAGTATGGACCACGAGAGTCCAATGATCCGCACTTTACTAATGGTAATATAAATCATAAGCCTATTGACTTGCTCGACAGCCCACTGCGTTGCAGACGACCACACTCTGATCCCTTTTTATGGGCTGCTCAACACTTGAGCATTCATTGTTGGAGCACTGCAGCTTGAGGCTTTTCCACATTTTTGGGGCTATTTTAAATTCCATCTACAATGTAATGTATAAACGAAGCACGTCGTCGAGTTATAAAGCATTAACGTGCGTGTTTGGTCGAAAAGTGATGAAGCGAAAAGAATGAAAGGCTAAAGCAGGCGCTTCCGAATGAAAAGAATACAAAAAATTCGAATTCAACAACATTTTCCAAATGGATTTAACGTCTTAATGTTTATTAATGTGCATTTCGTATTCTGATTTCTCACGGGACACCGAATTCTTAGTGTCGAAAAGAAAGGAGCATTACATACCCAAAAGTAAACTGAATTTTATAACACACTTAAAAGCGCCAAGCTGCGCATCAAAGTAATTGAAAGTCCTCCACAGGGCTACATGAAAATGTACCCAAAAATATCAAATAAAATACGCAACCTACGCGAATTTCCTTTACGATAAACATTTCACTGAATGCTGCGTTGTAATTCCGACGAACAGTTGCGACTCAGTCTAATGCAATATTAAGTAGCTCCTCCTACAGCTCATGTTGATGAGAAACCTTTAACTTATCAGCATAAAATTATTTCTTAGTAGCAGAATTATTTTTCAATTTCTAGTTTTGAGGAGGGCAAATTAGATTTCAATGTCAATATCGAGCATGCAAAAAGTTTTGTATATTTTTGTATAACCTTAAATATCCTTGTTTATCCGTGTCTATTCTTAAAATATTTTTTTCTCATTTAACAAAAAACATTTGGAGCACAGCTGTTGCTATGGCAGTTGCCCCCGCCACAGCTCACATGAGTCAGAAGAGCTAATTAAAGGCATTAAGATTCATGGCTAAAATAGCAATTAAATGAGCATTTAGCTAAAGACTGAGTCGCATATATGTGTCATTTAAATACATAAGTGGATACCAAGCAACTAAAGTGCCTAATTATGATTGAGCAGCAGCAGCAACAAGTCATGTGAAGTGGGCCCAAGGATGAGCCAACTTGCCATAAGCATCAGCTGTGACAAGGCAGCGACAAATGAGGTCACGTAAATATTTTAATTTGACATTAAATTACATGCACAACAAATTTCCCTTTGCCTACAGATATGTGAGCATTGCAAACATCATATTCCAAGAATATCAACGAAAATGTTTTTGCTGTCGTTAACGTGCAATATATGTCTATGGCTATGTGTGTGGGATGTTTTTTTTTTTTTTCTCTTTCTGGTGTAATAGAGCACTCACAACGTGTTATGAGCATGATATACCTCAGACTGAGTGTGTCTCTTCTTCTCTGTGTGTGTGTGTGTGTCGTTGCTGGTCTAACGTCGTTGATTTGATTAGCCCATATGCCTGCTAATGACAAGTGCCTTCAGTTGGCCATAAACTGCCCCAGCAATATACATAGTATAGCTCAGCTCAGCTCAGCTCAGCTTGACCATTGCGCTAAGTGCGTGTTAAGCTTTTGGCAACTCCGCAGCTGAAAGTATTGCTAAAATATTGATTTTCACTGACAAGCACCATAAATAATGAAGAGCTTCTCAATGCATGCTTGAGAGCATCAGTGAAGTAAGAGAAGTTTCAACAAAATACACTTTGGATTACATTCTAATATTATGATTATTAACCATGACTGCTTGAGCTCTTTGATTGAACTTCTGTCGTTTGGCAATGGCTCTTCTGCTTCAAGTTTTATGCTATTCATATTTTATTTGCTTTGCGCTCCCAGCATTGCTTACATTATCTGCAGCTCATGAACTCTTTATATGAAACTCTAAGCCTTTCCGTAAGCAGCTTTGTGCGTCGCCTTAGCGAGCTTTAATAATTACAAATATTCATACGCCATGGCAGATGCATTAGACAGAGTTCACAAAAGACTTAAAGACGCGACAGGTTCATGGAGCTGTGTGTTTGATAAATGTCCTGTCGTGTCACGGTGGCTGTAATGCCAGCTTTGCCAGTTCTTGGCCCATCAACGCGTGCATATCACAGTGTCGCAGCAATTTATGTGCTGTCATGCCGCCTGCTCACAGTTAACTGGCCATTATTCGTTTTTAATATGCCATCAAAAATTCAAAACACATCAAATTCGCAACTAATTGAACGAAAACAAACAAAGGAAGGGAACAAGTTTGTCAAGGCGAAGAAAATCAAGGAGGAAGCGGCTACAGTGGTGGCTGCAAGGTATTTTACACAGATAAGTAGAAACTTTCTGTGGGCGTGGCTAGAAGGCGAACGCCTTGGCATTATCTTAATTCGTTCATTGTTAATTAATTGCGTAATAAAGTTTTATTGTTGGCTTATCGTAACATCTTAATGGAGTCTTGTGGAACACTTTATATACCCAAATGGTTTTTAAAGCTCTTTGAAGCCTGTCAAACTTTAGCATGCCCAAGGAAGACAAAAAAAATAATAAAAAAAAAATAAATAATAATAATAATGATGGCAGCATAAAACTGACTGAACATAATTTACATTTCCGCAGAAAAAGGACATTTTCATTAGGGTAAATCGTAGTGTCAAGAAATCAAAAGCCAAAAGTGTCAGCCAGAAGAAACTTTTAAGGTCACTAGCCCTAAGCGACGCTCACAATAATGTTTATATGTAGGTGTGTGTGGCGGTGTGTATGCATATTGTGCGCAGTCAGCTGTAAGTGCAAGCACGCAGACAAGTGCTGGCAACAGCCAGTGTTGATGGAGTCAAAAATATTCAAAAAGTATTATCATACATTTCAAATACACTGCTCTAACAGCTTGCATATTGTCAAACTAAATTCTGAGCGAATAACAATTGAAAGAATTTCCAAATGGCTTAACAAACGCACAAGGCGGTTCAAGGAACTGTCTCTCTTTTTTTCTCTCTCTCTCATTCTGTGTCTATCGAAGTCCCACGCAATATATGCTAATATTCAACTAGACGCTGCTGGTATAATCATGTGCGCCATTGGGCATTGAGCGAAATGTCCACTTAAGCCAGTCGTACGTCAGAGCAGCTCCTACTGCCACTGCTGCTGCTGCTCTTTCAAATTTGAATTGCAATTTCCCATTTGCTTTTGTTATGGCTTGGCCAGCACAAAATATTTGCATTTGTGTAACATTTGAAAAGCACAAACAGGCTTAGTTTGGGCTCATATTAGGTATGGCATGCTCTACTGTTAGCCTGCTGATATGTGGCTTTTGGCCAGCTTAAGCAGTTCATAAAGAAAGCAACCCATTCACTCTGGGCACAATAATGAGATCTGGCCAATTGTCAAGGTGTAAGACATATATGATATGGTGACTGCGACATACTCTGCCGTTATGGAAAGTATACAAAAACTGATGCTCAAATTAATATTCATCTTATGCTAAAGATATAATTTTATATACTGCACTAATATACCTCTTTTGCTCAAGAAAAAAAGATCACATTGAGAGACTCTTTTTGGCAAGGCAAATGTCATTAGCGACTAAGCTGCATTTATGTTAGGGTCTCAGCTGTTTGAGCTATAGACGGAACCCACAAATATCATCAAAGAACCCAGACGGACAGGACGGCCGGACGCAGAGGCATGCGAGTTGCTTACTCGAAATCATTTGCAAACTCTATGTGTGGGATTTTAAGCAGTAAAGCCGTAACCCAAGGCAACGTTCGGCTCGAAACATAAATCATTTGTGTTATTGTATGTTAGGATATGCTAATGCATAAGTATATATATGTGTGCGTGTGTGTGTGCCTCAAAATGCAAACAGCTGTAAGAAATGTGACTAATTACTCGGAGGCAGCAGTTGGAAATATCACCAAAGATATTGTAAGCTGAGCCTAATTATGCAAATTCCAGGGGCTAAAATAATATGAATAGCAATTTAATGTAAATCGTATATATTTAGGCTAAAACACATATATTTCAGAGATTCTTCGATTGCAATTTGCATATTTACTAGACACGTACTGGCGCCGGCTCGAGTTGTGGCCACACTCTGGCTGAAAGTTTAATTAAGCACGCAATGCTTTTAAAAACTATAAATTATTTGCATACATCATACATATATCAATTTGAGCTCCGCTTGCTGTCACGAACTGACGCCTTCAATTTTCAGCTGCGTCACATATGACCTAATCTGTGGTCAAATGAAACCCAAGCGAAAGCTGATACACAGCGGCAGGCAGCTTTAGCTATTCATTATAACTTTTAGGCCAACTAATTAGGGCCTGGACAGTCGCTGACAGCTTCTAGTTAGCTCATACATAAGTTCAACGAGCGCAAATTGAAACATCCTTTTTCCACTGCTATCAAAACTAATACCAAAGCAAAAACTTTCAGCAGAAAAATAACAGTAAACAACAAGAACAAGGATTTTATGTAAATTGAAGCAGAATACTTGACTGTTTTAAGCACTGAATAATTTTTTTTTTTTTTTTTGGAAGTTTCGAGTTGCGTAACAAACGCAAGTTTTATATTCTATCATAATAAAAAGCACATAAATTCTGAGCAGCTGTGAATTTTGATTAATATAAGTAGTGAATGCTCAAGCAGTTGGAACGAGGGCAGGCAGGCAGACAATCAGAGCGACCACGTAAACAACTCTTTTCATTTCAAGTGTGCTTTGTTATGAAGAAGCTTTTGCATTTCGGACCTTTATTTTTTTGGCTCAAACTTCCTTGCCAACCTCAACAAGGACAACAGGAAATCCATTAAAACCAAAAAGTTCGCCTAATAAATTTACTTTGGCAACTTTTTCTATATGAGGCGCAGTCTTAACTTTTCCACTTCCCAACGACATTTTATGATCTGTTTCTGCCAAGGAATAAACAGCAAACGGCCATGGCTTTAGCTTCCGGCCAGCACACATTGAGATTTCAGCGCTCATTTCCATTTTAACGTTAACGGCACGTTTTAAAGCCTTCGCCAAAATGGCAGCCAAAGCAAACGATTTGTTTACCCTAAAACTGTTGCATACTTTACGGCCCGAGCGGCCCCTAAGGGCCTCTCTCGTTGCTAACAAGCGCATTAAAGCTGAAATTGTGGTGTATGCAAATTTGTACGGCAAGCTCGAGGGCCTCCTTAAGCAGCCCTTTACTAGTAATCTACAAAGCTTCACGTTTGCACCCGCAATTCTCATACACGTTTAATTTACAGCTGACTTGATTTGCGCTGGCTGCGTTAAAATCGATGGCCATTAAAAACCACAACCTTGGTAATATTTGTATTTGCTTTCACCCTGTTGCCGGTCAAATTGGTATCTCTGAATACAAGTTTTTTTTTGTGCGATTTCCACTCTGAACTTTGTACGTTTTTTCGCCACTTTTCAATATCTAGGACCTGCCCGTTGGCCATGCGCAACAATTCAGCAACTGTTCGCACCATGAGCATATGTTGTGGATTTCACCGGCATCTGTGCCGGAAGCAAGCGTCGTGCAAAATGACATTTATTTCTGAGCATTTCTGGCTGCACTCATATCACTGAAAACATTCCCTTAAAATCACAAAAAGTTTGAGCTTGCACAAAAAAAATAAAATAACGTAAAGTGTCGAAGCTGGGATAAATTCGCAGCTCAGGGTCGTATTGGCGAGACTCTAGTTCAAAGAGAAGAAAATCAGCTTACGCTGAGTACTCAAGTGTAGGATAATTATGCCAAAATATGAAATCAATTCACATTTCTGTGTGTGCAAAATTATACAATATCAGAGGAGTGTGAGTGTGGGCGTGGCGTGGCACCATTTGCATAAGCCGGACAGTTGGCCACGTGCAAGCAGATTAAAATACAGTTCTTAAGCTGCCAGCCACGGCGCCAAGAGCAATAAAATAAAAAGTTGGTGGGGCTATGCGAGGGTCGTATAATTACTTATCATATTTGCATATGTATGTGTATGCGTGAATTAATTGAATTCAATTAATCAGCGAATAAAATATTACAGCTTCCGGCAAACAGATGCTAAGATTAAAGTTCTGAATTATTGCAAATTGCCATCGTATATCTGCGGCAAAATAAATAACTGAAATCACGTGAGCTTTAAGTTTGCGAATTTTACGGTGATTAGTTTTAAAGCAAGCATTTCACTATATATATATATATATATATATATATATGGAGAGAGATAGAGAGAGAGAGAGAGAGAGAGAGAGAAAGTGGGAGGTTAATAGTACAGCAACTCTGCAATTAACCTATGGAACTGACACGACTGACCAGTTCAGCTGCTATTAAACTGTTTGCCTTTGCTTTACTTTTATTTTCCGAGCGACCTTCGAAAGTTACAGCGTGTGCCGACGCGGCCATCAGATATGAAAATTGTAATTTTCCGAGTCAGTGCGATGTATGAATGCCTGCCGCTCAAATGTGTATAGTATATGCCAAGTATGTGTGTGTGTGCATGAATATTAATATTAACGCACGCACACATTTGCAGTGTGTGTGTGTGCGAGTGAATAAAAGTTGGCTATTGTTTGGAACAAATGAGTTTTGGTTTCTGCTCCTGAAATGTCCTGCAATGTTAGCAATTAGTAGCTGGTATGTGAGCCTGTGCGTGTGCCTCGGTGTGCGTGTGCCTCTGTGTGCGTATGTATGCGTATGTGTAGTCAAGCGTGTCTATTCATATATGCGTGTCTGTGGCTTGCGGCATTAACTTTGATTAATCCTTTATTAAGCACTGGCACACTTCAGGGCTTAAGCCCATAGCAACACTCGTGTCCAGCATATTAGGCACAGCACATCACAGCGCGCAGTAAGCAGCAGAAGCGCTTATATAAACATCTGTATGTTATAATTCGACGATTTACTGGCTGCACGCTCATCCGATAAGTGGGAAGACGAATGAGTGTATAAGCCGCAGATGGAAATGAACGACTATATGTTACCCTGCAGCCAATGATATCAGCAATAGACGTGCTCTGACCATTCAACTAAATTTTATGCAACTAGTAAAGGCAAAAAAAATGGGAATTCATCAAATATTTCACAAAATTTGATAGATTGTATTCATAGGGAAAAGTTGTAGCTCTTTCTGCGTTAATTGCACAAGTAATTTCTCAAATAGGATCGTTCGGCTCGGCAGCTGCGTCCCTTGATGCGAAAATTATTGCTATTGTTATGCTCGGCGTTTAATCATTCCCATGAAGCATACTTTGGGGGGGGGGCCAATGAATAGGTCGCTATTGCCAATGCTGATCCAACTCATTAACGAAATTAGCATTGCGCTTGCTCTTAACGATGCTCACTAATTAAAATATTTGTCTGCAAAAGGGTAGCTTTGACCGTCAAGCATAAAAACAAATCGTTGCCTGTTTTTTTATTTTTATTATTTGCTCAGCTTTATTACATTTTTTTTTTTTAATTTAATTAAATTAGAAGTGCCGAGAAAACAGCGCGAAGTCGAGCAGCTAACAGCAGGCCGCACGTTTGTGACACGCCGCATGAAAAATGTCAAGAAGGGACAGCATAAAATTTGGCCGAATCAAGGCCATCAATCGAGCAGGCAATTGTTGTTAAGAAGAAAAAAAAAAAAACAGATTCCCACAAAGCACAGCGAGTCCTTTGCAGCAGTCACTTCTATAGCACGATTCTTGGAAGCCTACATAAATATCTGTTAAGCTGAACGCGAAGGGCGTTCATGGGAAGTGTTAAAGTGTATCTCGGTCGGCCGACAGGCCCCTTTATCGATTTATCATGATGAATGGTGCTCGACACGGCGCTGTCAATCTCGGATGTTTGCCAAGTTCTTCTCTAATTATTTCTTGCACAATTTCTCAAGTAATTTCGAATGTATTTTCGGGCCAAGCGTCAGACAGGCATTTAGGATTAAAATTGCTTTATTTGCCTTCCATCAAGTGTTATTTCTTGCCCACCATTTGATCCCTTGTTACTTTATTGTTCATTGAATTGCGGCTGTCAATTTAAAAATAATATTTACACACAATTTTATAACATGTTTGGGAGGGATTTAAGCGATTTAACACACACAGCCTGAGACTTGTGTGAAATAAGCCCCGAACAAATACAAATACCACAGCTGCATATAAAAACACTCGCAATATTCTGTGGGCGGCATTGTGTGCCCTGCCGACGCAGGAGGCGTGGCAGCTGCTTGTGTTGCCTGTTAACGACACGAGCTCATGTCGTGTGTATTTCAGCAAATGAAAATGTTGCGGTTGCAAGCGCCTGTCAAGTTATTTATGTTATGCCTAATACCCTAACCCAAAGTATGCCACACTCATCAATGTGAAGGAAAAGTAAAATCTTCAAATATCTCTTAAAATCTTATACTTAACGCATGAGTAGATATTAGAGTTAAGAGTCAGCAATCTTACTAAGAATTTTGAAACAAGAATACGGCAAATGATGCCCTGGGCAACACAAATGTGTAAGTAATACTCTATAGCAGCTGAGTAGCTCAATCGATTGCCCTACTCGATATTCAGCTGCTGTTTAGCATTTTAAGCCAATAAATCGTATATTTGATGCGATTTGCGCAATTTCGCTGGAGTTGTTTATTTTATTTGAGCAACATTTGTTTGCCGCAGCGCAGATTATTAAAATTTTATATGGACTGCATATATTTTCTTTTGAGCAGTTCACACATGACCCAGCAAATGGTCGGAGCTGGCAGTCCATTACAGTTAGTGACAAAAGTTAACACACGCAGTCTGTATATGTCGCTGTAAGACATTTCTATGCAGCTGCACCTGGCTAACCACCTGTCAGCTTGCAAAATGTCAGTGCGCTGCACTGAAGGCACACCTGTGCGGCAGACACCTGGTCACTCAGCAAGCAAAGACTGGAGACATAAATAAAATTAAACTTGTCGCATAGATAGAATTTCCGATGCGAAAACTGAGTGAAAATTGTGAAAATAATTTCAGTTGACATTAAAGAATTGATGTCATCTAAATTAATTTACACCTACAGCAAGTAAAACACCTTGAGTGAAAACAAAGTCTTGAATAATAAACATACTAAGCTTATACCCATTACGCAAGAGCAAAAAAGGTATATTGATGCTGTAGAATCTCATGGGCATGAACTGTGGCGAAAGATAATTCATGTATGCTTTTACTATGTATTCATCTCTCATGTATCCATCTCTCATATATCCATCAATCTGCGTAGATTTTTCTTTAGAGAAAGGAGAACAAGAAAAATATATTGACGGGAGCTGACAGTTGTACAAATTCACGATGAATGCGTCCATCATTCATTCATGCATGTTGCCATCAAACTGAGTGACTTTTTGATTTGTTATTTTTTCATATAAAAATATATCTATCTATATACATTTCTGTAGATTTATTGAGTCAATTCTCTTCGGCTTTTTACTCTTATCTTTTTATCTATAAGTCTCTATTTGTTTGTGACTTTGTCCTTTAGCTATCTTTGCTCATCTCTATCCAGATACATATTCATTATATATTATATTTTATTTACCTTTTCTTTTATTTCCATCAATTTATCCAAATTAAGTCTTAATCTTTGATCGCAAAGAGCCTTTACAGAGTAACTCACACATGAGCAGTGCCATTAAGAGGCAGCTCACCTGTCGCATTCTATGTGCTGTCACTTTGTTACCTGTTAAATCCTTCCATTAAAACGCCAGCTTACTATAATAGTGACAGAGGCTTTTGGTGCGGCGTCTGTCAAGTCTTTGACTGCAAGCAGCTGCCATTCAGCTTCATTTGTATGTAAATACCAGCTGGCGACAGCAGCCGGAACTGCTGTTTGAATATTTTTTGGAGCTCAAATGCTGGGCTGTCAGTCGCATGGCGCTGTGGGGCGAGCGCTGGCAAAAGCACAAGAATTGACTTCAATTACAATTTAAAATTAGAATATCGCACACACACACAAACACCCAACAAACAATTTAAAGATGCAAATTTATTTGTAAGCAAAGTGTCTGGCCATTGGCTGTGAATGTATTTATTTGGCCTTGCAACCAGATTGTTGCCACGTGGACAGCCTCTGAGTGCGGCACGTGTAGCACCACTTACTAAAGCAATATTCTGATACATATATATTTATATATAAATATTTTTATTTTCTTTTCGAGCTGGGCGTTAGTTGAACGCACTTTAGCACTCGCCGTCTCAATGGACTTTGATTGGAACTTTTGATTGCTTGTTTTAGCCGCAACGCATGTCCATCAGCTGTTACCTGGCGTTCGCCGTATTCGAAGTGGAGCAAGTGGAGCAGCGGCAACGGCTTGACACAACTAGGTCGCTGCCTTTGCTCGCTTGCCGCTCGCTTGTTTATAAAACTGGTTCAAGGAGACAAGCAACAACAGCTGCAGCAAAAAATTGTCGTACTAAAAAATGGTGGCAACAATTTTGTTAAACACACACACACAGACTGCTTGGCACGGCAAGCATTTCACACACGACTCGTGGCAGTGACAAACATTTAGCGTGAAACTATTTTTTAATGAGCTCCGGCAAAAGAAATCCGTAAACAGCTCAGCTGCGCACAGAAATTCATTTGGGCTTTCAGCATTATTTTATTATTATTTATATCTATTTTTTTTCGTATTCTTTTGCGATTGATTTTTCACCTGCGAGTGGACACCTTGGGCGCATTGGCAATAGTGGGCGTTGCCATTGGATGAATTTTGTTGGGCCCATTGTTGCGACTTAACAATTGTTGAGCCGGAACACACACGCCCACAGCCAAAAACTGGGCCAGCTCATCCAAAATGGCAACAAGCACGCAATTTGTTGCCGTTGCTGCTGGCTTTGGCTGTGCCTTTGTGTTTAAACCAGCTCAACAAAGTTGTTTACATTTTTATGATGTTTTTGTGCCACATTGCGTGTCTTCAATTTGACGAAATCCTATTGAGATGGAATTAAGTTTTCAATTTGCGTTAAGCTTTAAGTTTTTTATGGGTCAAAGCCGCCATAAGCTGGAAATCTAATTAAAAATAAAGAATATATTTTTTATGAAATTAAAATAATACCTGAATGAATCACAAACAGTTTTCTGAGAATTCGTCTTGCTTTAGGTACGGAGTATCTTCTAGTCGAGTAGTCCCAAGAAATTGTGTTTAAAATCCTTAAGCATCAATAAGAATAGAGAATTTTATCAGTAGCTCAAGTGCCAGCTATTGCTTTGTTTGTTTCCACAGTCAATCAATTACGAGACACGTGCGCTGATATTTTCCAAGCAGATGGCTTTAATGGCCAGACTTGAGTTGATTTCAGTAAATAAATACTTAACAACAGGCCAATGCAAATGAAGAGGCGCAAAAAAAAAAAAAGAAGAAGCCCACAAAAATGCCTTCAAAATATTTATATCAAGACAAATTTCTATGTCTGCCGCTCAGACGCCAACAAATTCTTTCAACAGAAAATGCGTATACGCAACGTTGGCGCAAAAGAACGTGAATGTTTGTTATTTGACTTTTTGCCAGTCTCAATGCGGCGGCTGGCTCTTAGTTATTCTGGCATTCTCACAATTTCCACCGTTGTCAACAGTTTGTTTAATTTGACTAATGAATATTCAGTGCGCACCACATCAAAGGCGAAACGTTTTAATCATTTTAATGAAACATTTCACCCACACCAGAGCCATATCATTTCCATAAGCGTCAAGCAATTTAATTACTTAAACGTTTAAGAGATCAACATAAAACATGCTTGAAGCACCTATTCGATTGTCGTGCTGACCACAGTTAGGACATATATCATCGCTCTTGACAAACGACATCAATTGAAGAGTTGAGCTGATAAACAGAATGTCCTTCGAGCTTAGCTCTGGCAAACTCGGTTGACTGTTGGAATTTAATGTGTGTTTCCTGGAATTCCTTTGGCAACTTTGGCCCACGCGCCAATGATGGCAGGCAAACATATTTACTTACAATTTTCGCCAACAAAATTATAATTTTGATTACATTCGAGACATAGTATCTTTGATATTCATGTCATGAAAGTGCTGGCAGCTAAAGAAAATAATCAACTTTCACTATTCTCTATTCATTCAGACGAAATCACACTGTCAGCTGCTCCTATTGACATATTCTAGTTAATTTGCTCCCAGCTGACTGCTGAAAAGTTTTCTATTAAAATTAATAACGAATGAATGATGAGATGAGATGAGACAAAAAAGAAATAAAGTAAAATCAACATACGCCAATGATCAATTAAAACTTGGTCTTTAGTGTATTTCAACTATAAAAACATTTTTCGCTTACTAATTAGCCATCAATTTTATCGGTAGTTGGGTTGGCCAATTTGCATTTTAACACTTGCTGCCGCTGCCCTTCTCGTGGCAATTATGTTAATTTCTTTGTCGACCAGCTGGCGCACATTTTACGAATTACCAAACAGCCAAAAATTCAAAGCCAAGGACTCGCTGGAAGCCAACACTAATGCTGGCCCTCGTATAAGTAATTCAACAAAAATTTATTACAATTGCATTTGCAATTCCACAGTTCTGTTTGGCCGCCGGCCATCAAGCAAGAATTAACACACACTCGGCGCAATTTAAAATTCAAATCTGCTTGGATTTTAAGTTTTGCTGGTTTGTATAATGAAACTAACTAAACCAAGTGCAAATACTGAACTCTGATTGAGTTAAATAATAGCAGCTGAAAAAAAGGGCTGCAGTTCCTGGAAGTCTATTGTAATAATATATTCAACAATATAAAATTGGTCCCTTTTAAATTACATTTGGACTCATTTTCAATTTCAAAGAAACGTTTGGGTGAATAAAAGCTACATAACAACTTAATTGAATTCATAAGAATCGCATATTTAAGGCAATATTTTAAAATATTTGTTGGTTTTATTTACCTATATATATATATATATATATATATATATATATATTCAAACATATGTGCGTAATTTTACATGAGCAGTCAAATGAAAGCTCTGGCATTTTCAAGTTATATCCAGAGACCAGCGCACGGGTTGCTGTAGTCAAATAGTTTGGTATGCCGTCAGATGACCCAAATACTTGCAGTTTTTAGACAAAGCCACGAGCGGTCTACAACAATGTGTGTGTGTATATGTTTGTATGGGTGTGTGCGTGTTATTGCAATTCTTGTGATTCCAGTGAATGCTGACAGAATTCTCTGCATAATTTTAAGCATTTTGATTAGTTTTTCGTCCATTTACTGATAGCAGTCTAAGGCTCTTTATTACTACGTCAACACTTTATTGTTGTGAAAGTTTATTGACACGCTGGCACGACTCACCCATAGAGTGAGAAAGAGACAGAGAGAGAGAAAAAGTGACTGAGAACAATTTAAAAATTTGTTTGCATTTGCCACATGAACCACAAAATGTCAATGGCCACAGCATGAAATATAGAGAGCAGCAAATCATCGTCTCATGGATGCATTTTCAATGGCAAGTTTCGTACATAAATAACAGAGGAGTAGAAAGAAGAGCAGAGAGAGAGAGAGAGAGAGAGAGAGATAGACAGAAAAAGATAAATTGAATGAGTAAAGAAGAAAGGCAAAAGACAAATAGCACATAACTCAACCAATTTTACAAAATCCATTAAAATGGCTTGAAGTATGGCAGATAATATTTTAAGTCAATAATAAAGTATACCCTGTTTAGTAAGCCAATAATGATGGCTAAAACCGACGGTCCGTGGGGCCAATTTAAAACCGCAATTACGCCCAGCAAATTTATGTTAAACATCTGCTAAATATTGCGCCGTGTAAACGTTTTGGCCTTTTCGCTGGCATTTAGGGTCGATTTGTTTTGACCGACCATGGGCTGCGTGCCTTTTTAGCCTGATTGGAAAACATCCGTTAATGTGAAATAGTTGAAGTCACACCATATATCATATCTAATAGCAACAATCACGAAACAAAATGATGAAAATGATGTCATTAGCAGCTACGAATTGGGTCATCAGCTCATCATTATTATTATTTTCATTATTGCCTTTGACTGTGACTGATGAAATGAGAGATTTAGTTGACTCTTTGCACGCAATTGAAATATGGAATATGCCGCTTTGATTACCAATCCAATTAATCAATGTTATGAATACGAATATTACAAATATTACTTTCCATCATCTACATTATATAAATGCCATTTAGCTCGACAACTACATGAAATCATATTTTATTTGAATAATTCATCGTAATATAAAAGATAGCTTAAGTCGCTTACTTATAACCAAGGTTAACCAAATGTTTTCTGGAAAACTCAAAGGCATTTCGATTGACCAACTGATCTATAAATTATAATTCTTGTGTGTATTTTATACGCTTAGTTGCTAGTAAACTATGTCAAGTATCACTTAGATAAAAACTATGCATCACCAGTTGTCAGAGGTCACCACAGACGCACTTTGGCAGAGCGTTGCACACGCGAGGGGCTCGATTCGTGCATGCGACGCTGGCCAAAACGCAGCACTGGGCGCCCAACAAAGTGTGATTGGTCTTAACAGCTAGCTAATATTTATATTTAAATACAAGTGTGGGGAGAGTGGTTGTTGCTGTGGTTCATTTAGAGCCACAGTGCATCGATGGCTTCATCTAGGTCATCGACTGGCGATCGAGCCAGTCGCTGCGACGTCGTCTTTAGGGCCTGCTGTTCACTGACAACCACCGCCTTGGCCTCCATCTCGTTGCCGCTGAGCAGCACCATCAGCAGCACGCTGCTGCGTCTGGTATGCGACTCCAGCTCCTGCTGTTGCTCTTGTAGCTGCTGCAGTTGCTCTGGCTGTGACTGATTGTTGCGCAACTTGCGTAACCAATCAGTGGCAGGCCAAATGCATTTACCACCCACGCTGCCACGCCGTCGACAGGCATCTCTTGTAGCTCTTTTGCTCCTGGTGCAGTAGGAACTGCTGTGTGGTTTATTGTTTCTGACAGTGTCGTTCGGCTGCAGCATTTCAACCACGCAAATGTCATCAGTGGCACCAATTTCGTTGGCACATCCATCAACATCAGGCGCTGTTTCAGTCATTGATGCAGCCGCAGTTGTCGCCGTTGTTGTTGTTGTTATCGCTGTCGACACTGCCCTGCTGCACTCTTGCTACACGTTCGTCACTTGCGTCGTCAGGCCCAGATCAATGGCCATGCTCTTGCTAACAGCATCCGTTTGCACCAGACGCTGCCTGCCATAGCCATCCAAGCGACCGCCGGCGCCATCGCGACCATCGCCATCATGCTGCGACAGTGGCAGCCATTTGTCCAGCCAACGCGGTCGGAATAGCAGCGTAAATGTGCTGCGAAATTGTCGACTCATCGAGCAGTAGAGTATGAAATTAATGCTCGAATTAATAAGTGCCAAGATATCCATGAGGTCACCTAAAATGAGACATTCGAATGGGAAAGCAATGAGCGCCAGTGCAACTAACGACTGACTGCACTCTGCCAATCATATCTAGCTTCGTTGCGAGAGCTTGAAACTAAAGAGAACTTAAAGCCATGAGCTACGATCTAATAAAAACAATTCAAAAGGCCTACGCAAATTGACTAACTTTTTATATAATTGCTTTTTAATTATTATCATTAAAAATGGTTCATATTAAAAAATTGAGATCATATGAATATTCCTATAACATCGCTTAGACAATATAAAATATATGTTTTAATATATTGATACCTGAATATTTCTTGATATTGCATCTCTGGTCACAAAAAACTAAAAATAAGCTTTAAATGAATTCTAAAATATAAAATCCACACTAGATATAAATTCATATTTTGTTTTTATTTTATATTTTTAATTCATAAATCGTACTCTATTCAATCTAAGTCCCCAACATAAGAATTTATTTATCTGAATTTAATCTAAGTTCATACTTACTCAGCTTAAGGTAGCACTGCATGAGAAAAGCATCACCGAGCAGCGCATTGAGCAAACCCATAATGCCCTGTGGAAATTCGGTAATGAGAAAGAGCAGCAAAACTGCCAAGAGCATGCGTGTCGTTCGATCCGTTTGCTTTTCCTTCTCCAGCAGCTTGCAGCTCTTGGGCTGAGTGGGCGTGACCACCTTGCCGTTGACGATGGGCTGCATATCGTTGGCCGCATGGCAGGCGAGTATCTTGCGTCGCTTTTTCGCCTCCAGCAGAGCGCCAATGAGGCGCACAGAGAGCACAGTCAGAGCGAAGCAGGGTATCAGTTTGATCACCACGCTGTAAATGAGAAATGTGGCGTTGCGCAGGGGACGATCATGAAGCGCCAGCTCGCTGTGGTACAATTTATAGACCGTCACGTTACGCTCTCCAGTGTCGGGTAGAACAGTTGTTGTGATGGTGGGAAAATCTGTGGAGAAACTAGGCATATTGACCACTGTGGTGTTGCTGCTGCCGGTGGCCAGAGACCAGGCCATGTCCGGCGTGGTGCTGGACATCACTTGCAGTGTGATGTGCTCGTCATTGTTGTAGTTCACGATGTATTGGCTCAAGGGCATCGAATTGATTGTCTTGCCATTGGCATCCAGTGTCTCCTGAAACTTGGCTATCGCCGTGACCAAGTAGAGCCATGGCGACACCACCAGCACACACACCACATAGGCTGTGGCTATAGTTATTGTGGTGGTGCGCATGCCACACCAAATGCGATTGCGTTGCGGATAGCTGACGGCAATATAACGCCAGACGGCCAGCGTAACTGTCAGCCAAATGGAGATGGTGTGTAGCACTTGCGCGAAAATCGAATGAAATTTGATAAAGCACGCCCAACTGTAGCTGAGCTGCTGTTCGCGCGGCAGACGCGCGCTGAGTATATAGTCGTGCACCGTGTAGGGTATATACTCGAGCATGACAGCTAGATCGGCCACGGCCAGGCCCGTGAGTATGGCATTGGTGGGTGAGCGCATCTCGCGTCGCGTCAGCACAATTATGTTCAACGTGTTGGCCAGAGTGCCCAAAATGCAGACGATGAGCGAAAAGTAGCCGTGGATATATTTGTAGCTGTGTGGGTGAGAGAAAACAGCAACTCAGCAAAAATTCCACACAAAATGAACTAAATGAAAATAATATTATGTTTCCTGCTCATCCGGCAATTAGCAGACCATGGAAATCGAGTGTTTCCAGTCATGCTGATTTAGCCTAATAATCAGAAGCATATTAAGTATACGCAGCTTAAAAAAAATATATATATTTAATGGCCATTAAGCAGGTGATCTCTTTATGCACACACCAGTTCACACATAGGCAAGCAAATTACTATGCAAATTACATATAAACCAAGAAAGAAAGTAATTAATATGCTGACACGGAAGGCAATGCCGCATGCCGCATGCCGCTTGCCACATGCCACATGCCACTTGCCGCATTTCATATTCCACCCAGTCCAATCAACTTACTTCGTGTGAAAGTCATCGACGCTGGCGCCGCAATAATGCGGCTCCGACATGTTCGTGACCATGTTGTCAATTTTGGTCGCCAGATGTTGGAGGTGGTTGCTTCGCCTGATTGCGTCCGTGGTGTGGCTGGCCAGGAGTCGCTGTAACAACTCCTGCTTGGGCAAACTCTCGTCGGCTGTGGCTTTTGTCGCTGCTCTGGCTGCTGCTGCTGCTTCAGTGACGTTTCAGCTGTCCTCTGTCAACATCAAGCCGCGGCCCAAACTCTGCCTCCTCATTAATATTACTTTTGCGGCTGCTCTTCGATATGCCAATAGTTAAAATGTTGCCCTTATCTTGCTGCTGTACCTAAAATTAAACAAGCCAAATATTTGTACAAGGCTCGAACACGGCACTTAACACTAAATTATGGCCAGCGTGTTGAACACAAATTATAACGTGTTGCCATCATTTCGTGTAGCCAGCAAAAACTTGGCCGACAACATGCAAATACTAAATTAAATATAACGTGTCATTAATTCAAGTTGAAGTTCAAGTTAAAGCTCAAGTTGAAGGCGAGTCATTTTGTTGGCCATTTTCCTAACACAAAGACCTTTAAATAAAATTATTCAGCTGTGATTGATAAGTTGGGAAATTTATGTGAGAAGGCAAAGGTTAAATAGCTCAATTCATGTGCATCAAATTTGCCGACTAGCTTGAGCAAAGCATTTAAATGGCCCTGAAAACGGCTGAGCTGACGGCCAACTATGACAAAAGTTTTCATAACAAGCAATAAATGTTCATGTTCAGCATAGTTTGGGCCAAGTAATTGGCCAAAGACAAAACTATTACAAAAGCGTGTGCAAGCTCAACGATGAGCTGCTGCATCTGGTGTCAATATTACGCACACACACGCACACAGAGACTCTTTGGCCCAGTTAAAGAAGTCATTTGTCTTCACATTAGAAAAGTTCTGCCAGCTGCTGCGATCAAAGCAAACTTTTTGTCATCCATGTGCAGTTGGCTGGGGGCCAGCTGCACAGATACGATACGTGTACGCAATGCGACTAGAATGAAAGGAAATGTCATTGCAGTGCTTACAGTTGGGTTGCATGCTCCACTTGGCTTTTGCACTTCGTTAGCCACATTTGGCTTTGGATGAACTTTGCAGCTGCAGCCAGGAATGTGGTTCTCATATGAGCCAAATCGCCAGCAATATTTAATTAAAACTTTTTGCCCAACTCTTTGGACAGACCTTTTTCAGATAAATGACAAAATTCTATTGCTTCGTTTATCCATGCAGCATTGTTGGGTCATCCGAAAATGTAGTGTGTGCATTTGGTTTTCGCTGCTGCAATACTCAGATACATGGAGCTGCCTCAACATGCCTGTTAAGTCAAGCGAAAGCCGCCACTAACTTGATCTAGCCTCGCATTGACACACAATCCACCGACCCCCCGGCTTGCCGCCACATCTGCAGCTAATGAGTTGCGTACTGGTCCAAATTATGCAACATAATTAAACGACAACAGAGGACGACGTGGCACATTTGCAGGGAAACGGAAAGCAATGGGCATCTGCTGCTGGCGGGCAGAGTAATTAAAATTGGCCCAAGTCTTCACGGAGGCCATTATTGAGCTGTGGGAACAGTGCTAATGGCCTAAGCGGCTTCATTAGATCATTTAAATAGAGTTTGCTTAAGCATTAAGTGCCAACAGTTCGCCATGCTTCATTCCATGCCATGAAGTCCTTTTCGGCATCAACAAGTTGCTCAATGGTTGGGCATTACGTGACTTGCCTCAATTTCAGCGCATTGCGACGGCCAGGGCCATGGCCAAGATGATGCTAATGTGCCCAGCTGCCAAATACAATGCTCTTAGACGTTAATGTGCGGCATACGGTGCGTATACGATTTTATTTGAAAGCACCAGACCGAAACCGGCCCAGCCGTATGACTGACTAACTGACTGACTGACTCTGAGGCCAGCTGCCAAGTAATTTAAGCTATTTGTTTATTAGTATTTCCCACAGATCTAGATCCACGAAGACTTACGCAGAATTCAATTAAGTGTAGCCCAGGCACACGCTGGGCTTTAAATAAGATAATGGAGAGCGAGTGGAAAAGGCGCCTAGCTCTGGCCTATTTGATATAGTGGTTTTTATATTAAAAGCTCAAGTCAGGCACACGCTGTGCATTTAGATGGGCCACTTTGTTGGCCAGGAGCACAACTTCAATAATTATGTTTCAAGGACTACTTGGCTGACTGATAGTCCATCGAATCACTGTAATTGGCAGCACTTGAAACTTGTCGAGAGCGGCTCGACAGCTGTCTGTCAGGGCCACGCTCACTTGAGCAGCCACAAATTAATTGAAATCCTCAAAATGCAACAATACGTTCAACATTCAGCAGCAACTTCGAATGCTTCAAGGCATTAAGCTAAATACAATTTTCAAGTTTTAACAGAATTTGGGTTATTGTTTCCTGCAAGGCACTGGAACACAGACAGGCTGATTGCAAAGTAAAAATGCCAAATGCGGCAACAATACAGTTATAAATTGTGGCCAAGGAAACTTGTGGTGAAAACTTAAAAGTATTGCCAATGTAGAAGACCAAAAACTAAGCTGAAAGTTAAATAAGAAACCTCAAAATTAGCTCTAGGCGATTGGGAATCGCTCGAAGACCAGCTGAGCTGAGCTGAGCTGAGCTGAGGAGACTTTTGTAGGGCATCAAAGAAGAGAACTAGAACGAGACTAAAATGAGCAACAAAACAAAGCAATTAGGAAAAGTACATCTGAAAGCAAAGGGCTTGAAAGGGTTTTCAACATAAAAAAAATATAACCCAAAAATCAGCAGCTGCCATTGAGAGCAACAAAGCAAGAGCAAAACAAGAACATTAGAGGCTTTGGCAAATCCTAGCTACATTTGCTTTGACATACGATTTTAGCAGCGGAATATTTTCTCTGTTGCTTGAATATCGTTTAAATATTGTCCGAGTACCTGCTCAATTATTCACGGTGATCTAATTTATTTGTCTTGCCTTATGCCTTAGGCAAATTTACTTCCGCTTATTACTTTTGATGATTTCCTAACGGTTTCTCCCAGCTACTTCCGGTCCAACGTAACGGTCCAGCGGTCAGTGGCGTACTTAAGCTGACCTTTGTGGCCCCACGATGAATGCCACATTTACGGGCATATTTTCTTTTGCCACATGTGTGTGTGTGTGTGTGAGTAAGTAAATTGCACACACGTGTGCGTTGCGTGCTGTGCGCCGTGCGCTGTGTGCTGTAAGCCCGTATTCCATTCAATCTTGAGCATTGAAAAAGGTGCTGCCAGCACAGACACGTGGCACTGTTGTGACTTGATATGCCAGCAAGTGCGTAGCTTGACTCGGCTTTGCTGGCCGGTCCAAGGCTATGCCCGAGCGAGCCCTACATACCCAGCAACTACCACCTGAGATGCCTCAAGGGTTTCACTAGCTCTTTGTGAAAAACTTTCGATATGCCTGGCCCACTGCTCGTTAGACCCACTGCCCAGTTTTGCCGTGTGTCCGGCTCGAGTTGGCTAAATATTATAAATGTGCTGCTCTTTAAAGCATTGTTCTTTAGTAAAACGAGTTCCGGTTAAATATCGGAAATTATGATGCATTTCAGATTGTTTTTGTTCGTAAAATGACTTTAAAGCTGTTTGCAGAGTTGCCAAACAAATATTTGTGGAGGTGAAACAGCGTGAAGCACACGTACGCACACACGCACACACATGACAACATTTTTGTAATTAAGCATTCAGAGAATGTCGGCAAAAGCAAACGTGAACAAACAGGCAAAAAAAAAAACAGTCGAAATGTGCCAGCGAGATCAAAAGTTCGGGCCACTCATAAACAAACAGGCAGATAAACAGAGCCGCAGTTGGCGGCTATTCGGGCACATGCTGAACCACAGCACAAGGGACAAGCTGCACATTTCATTGCCAAAAAAAAAAAACGCACACAAAGCCCACTTGACAGGACATGCGACACACACACACACACAGAGACAGAGGGGAAGCGCTACTGGCTTAGGTCAAGGTAATAACTGTCAACCAGCTGAAACGCCACTCGTGCTGTATTTGCTGCAAATAGATTGCATAATAAGTAGTCTGACAGCCAAGCCTTTTGTTTCAATTACCCCAGCGTGCTATCCCCAACGTTTAGCCCGATTAAAAGCGATGCTGCAAAAAACTTGTTTATAAATATTTAATATCATTTGACAGCGTGTGTGTGGGTGCAGCAACAAGTGGCCATTGAGGTTCAATAAAACATTAATTGCCTCGCTCGCCCCTTTTTTTCTTTTAATTTGCATTTGGCCACCATAATAGCTATTTATATCTTATCTCTGACGGCTTATTGTCTGGCTTATTGTTTATGGGTGCGTTTATTGTATGCATGCCGCATGACCCTACTTTTGGATTTCCTCTATGGGCAATTGGCAGTTGATTAACTGCGCGACCGCAGTCAAAGTCCATAAAGTATCAATAAATTTATAACAAGCAGCTGAGCGTGACAATAAACTCCCCTTTTTTTCGCACCTTATTACTATAACTTCATAGCAAACATACGCGCATGAATTAATTAATAATAACAGATAATTTATTAGATCAAATTTGTTAAGTTGGATAATAACTTAATTGAATTTCCTATGGGCTTTTCAGACAAAGGGTAAAATCCTGATGGCTGGCGCCACCAACTGCATGATACTCTTTGGGGATTATAAAACAAGGATGTTCAAGAAAACAAAATTTATGTTCTCAGAATATCCCTGATACTCCTGATGTCGTTGCCCACATCCCTCACATATGCCGACAAGTTCGTTTACTTTGAATATTCAGTTAATTTTTGACAGCTGTGGGTCGTCTTTGCTTTTTGCCATTTCCCAGCTCACATACACGTGTCAATATTTGGCCAAACTAATGGCGCCGCAGCCCCAGTGCTGGTCCCTTGTGACTTTATTTTATTCCTGAAAGTGCTCAGGACAATGAGAAAACGACACAGCGCTGGGGAGATAGGGACAACCTTGAAGCAGAAGCTGTACTACATTACAAAAACAGAATTTTTTAAGTGCTTCGTGAATATATTTTTAAAGCGACTTCAACGAAGAGGCACATTGTTAAGTATATATATATATATATATATATATATATATATATATATATACATTCCACTTAAGCAAAATTTCTTGGCTATGGTTGTAACCGCTTAAATAATTTCACTTCCGCCAGTGCCCAAAAGACGTATTTAAATAACCCAAAGCACTTAATCCGATGAAGAAACACACGATTATATATTTATAATTTAAAGTCTCTGAATTCAACATGTACATATTATATATGTGTGTCATCGGAATTCCATGGAACATATATACTCGTTTCGACTTCGCAATTGAATTGACACATAAAAAATGTCAATTAATATGCCAACGGCAATTAGTTGCACAATTGCAGCCAATTTGTGGCAGCGAAATGTGCTAGAAAATTAAATTCGCATTTGGTTTTAATGCGCTTCAGTCATTTGTGTCATAAAACTGTTTGCTAATGAAAATTGCGAACAAAAAACAGCGGGCGGCAAGCTCATGTAGCTGGACATGAACAGGCAGCACATGTTGCCCTAGTCACGGCGCCGACCGCCCCTTTTGCTGTCGAGTTGTGACAACAAATAAAAATAATATCCGCAGCTGGTCAGCTTGAGCAAACAAAAACGAAATTCTTACTAGACAAGTTAATAAAAGATAAATTTAAAAAAAAAAAAAAAAAATCAAATGTAATAGGGAAAGGAGAAGAAATTCAAGATGCGTCTGGTCGTGGCCGCAAAGCCTTATAGATATTATTTTTTAATTTATCATCAGTACCTGTTGTTAGCTGCCTTTTTCATGCTGTGGTTTTTCAATTTCAATTTTTTCTACTTAAAACAGCAGCATTTTTGCGGGCCATTCGTCAGCAAAAAAAAAAAAAAAAAAATCTCCTGCAACTGAGATTCTGTTTCAGACGGAGCAAAAAGGCAAACAGACATTATAGTAAGTTGTGTATAAGAGCAAGTCAAGGAAATGCCATCAATTTTCCATAGTCAACAATTTTAAATGCAATGTCATAATAAGGTATAATAAGTTGGACAAGTAATAAGCAAAGCCCAGATGCTGCCCCAAAGAAACAAACTGTCATAAAAATATATATGCTGTAGAATAAAATGATTGATTGAGCTTACAATATGAAAAACGATTTTTATTAACATTTATTTTCTTTTTAATTTGAGGCAAAGCTAAGACTGCGGCATTAAGTCTGATTTACATTATTTCGTGTAGCCTAAAAGTATGCTATATATATATATATATATATATATATATATATATATATATATAAAATGATTATTTGCCATATAAATTGCTTAACAAACTTTTGCTCAACATATTTCAAACAGGCCTAAAACAATTTCTTAACAAATAAAAATTCCATGATTATAGCACAAGTTCAACCGGGCAAAAATAATTCGAATTCATATGCACGAAAGGCATTCAAACAAGTTGAGCTCTTCCCAGTGGCGCTCGGCATTGGCTCTGCTGGTGTATTGATGGTGGCTCTCCACTTAAAGCAAAACGACTAACTTCTCATTTGGGTATTACCCACTGGGCAATGCCTTATCGATTCATTACTTATGGTCCCAGTTCAGCCGTATAACACGCACAATTAAATTTTCCGCCACAGGCGTGAAGTAAATACTAATCTATATTATGCAGGCTAATCCACAAGTGTGTTTGCGCCTCTGTGGGTGTGTGTGAGCCTATGCAAATGGTAATTTTATGCTGCCTACTTGAGGGCTGCTGCCCGAGCCACACGTGTGTGTGTTGTTTGCAGCTCGTGTAAAAATAATATTCATTACGAAATTACAAAATTTTTGCCCTGGCGCACAATTTGTGTTCATTTATATTATTTTTCATTTCTCTACGTCCCTTCATATCTATTCTCTTTTTTTTTGTATTTCTGCGCCTGTTTTTCGCTTTAAAAATGTTTTTTAAGAAACATTTTGCATGCTGTCGTCGCGGCACAATATTTGTTCGTTTTTAATACGTGTTTTATAGCCGCGGGGAGCAGCACATAAACAGCCGCATAAATTTCATTTAGTTAGTTTCACTTGGCTACGAATTTGTTAATTTTTTATGCAGCGACGCATAAAACCATTTTCGTGAGCGACTCTCGTGTCTGTGTATTTTAGGCGCGTCACGTTTTCTAACAATTAAATTTGGTTGCCTGTGTTGGCTTTGGTTAGCTGGATTACCCAAATTAAATTGTGAGCTTATACGTTTGCTCGACTTACGATTTCCTATGTACCCGATTGATTCAGTTATTGGCAGCAGCTTTGCTGGCTTCTGGCTGAGTTAACTTTAAGGTCGCCCACCCAACCCACTCAACCTACTTACCCATGCAAACCGACAGCTGTTGCTAAGCCAGTGCAAGCGCGTGCTCAAAGCCAAATTGCATATTCATACGCCAAATTGACTACAAAAGCGATCCACCAAAAATTTCACCCAACACTTGACTCGCACTCGCAGTTGCATTTTTTTTTTCTCTTTTTTTATTGCCTCCTGTTGAAGAACCTTCGAATAACAAGCACAAAGCGCACTTGCGGTTGCAGCAACATTTACCTTGAGCTCACTGAAAAGCCGAAGCGACAGCTCAAGAGGCTAACTGAGTGCACGAAAAAAAAAAAATCACTGCTATAAACTGGCAGCATGCTGTTCGCACTGTACACAGCTTTACCGTTCGTTGTCAACTTTAAGGAGCAGACAGTGGTTCGCTCCCACTCTGTCTTTCTCTCTCTTTTTTTTGGAAAATTGAAGCCGAAAGTTCGGTCGCTGCTGTTTTAATTAAGTTAAAGTGGCAAATGCATGGAACTCACTCAGAGCGCTGCGAAATGAGGTCAACTAGTTGTTCAGAGATCTTGGAATATTACATAACTAAGTAGTTATGCTCTGAGAAATAAAAACACACAAGTACTGCATGCTACAGTTGCCGGTGCGCGCAATATGCAAAGTCCGACTTATAAATAGCAGAACATGAGTTCAAGAAATTTGCACAAAGCCGCAGAAAAACAAACCACTAAGCAGCAACATATTTGCCTTTTGCGAGCAGGTGTAGCAGTGGAGGTGTCTATGCAGCAGAAAAACAAGTAGCCAAAGGCACTTTAGTGCACTTGAGACATGCATAGAGGGTAGAGCGTAATAAAAATACTGAAAACAAGTAGCAAGCCGAGACGGCCAAGGTGAGAGGAATTTGGACGGACAATAAGTGTTTTCCGACAGCAGCCGTCTTTGGAGTTTAGCTACGAAGCGAAGAAAGTTTTGTAAGCCGACACCTCGATTACCCTAACGCGTCAGTTCCAGAATATCAAACTGCGAAAGCAAATTGCGTTGAATGGAAAGGAATTCATGTTAAGGTAATCGAGTTTTTAAGAAATTTCTTGCTCAGTTTTCATATTGAAGTCTGAAACTTGGGACAACAACTTGAAACTAAATACAAAATTGTGCATAATTAAAATGTTATAAATTTGTGTGCAACATAAAACTTTAGACAAAACACAGAGAGCCCTAGCCAAGTGACGCTAAGTAAGTGGCGCTGTTCGCTTTTGGCTATTCGCTGCCTCTGCCTCTGTGCCCCTTGTGGCACATTAACAATTTGGTCATTGACATATAGCGCTGGCTCTGGAACAACCATGCTGGTCGACTGGCAGCTTACATATCCTGCCTGTCGCCAGCTTGAGAGCGCGTTTTTCACGTGCCCTCGTCGAAAATCGACTTTGGCCAGTTGTTTAGTAGTGGGCGGCACATGGGGAATTTAATAAATCGTCGACACAGCTGCTGGTTAAGCCAGTGCAATCGGCCATTGCCAAACGAAATGCCACAAAAAACGAGTTAGCAACTCCAATTCGCAACCTAATGCAGCTTAAGCTCGTATGACAAAGCCAGCGCTTGACCAGATGCGGGCTCTTGAGTGTGCTAGCTGAATAATTGACACAAATTGTCATTGCTTGCACTCAGCCAATACTAATGATGATGAGAATGACAATGCGGGTAGCACCAGCTAAGGAGAGTAAATAATTTGCCTTTGAGTTCTGAGCTGAAGGTTTGTTTAAGTTTAAATATTTTAAATGGAATCGCGCCTTGTCATGTCTTGAGGTATTCCAATAAGTGGAGCGTGTCACTAGTCAGCAACAGGATTGCAAGGAGCAGCTGCTGGCAATTCTTGCTGGATCATTTACAAGCCGCAAACGTGACATGCCTGGTGTTGAGCTGACAGCAATGTTGAGAAATGTCAACAGCAGGTAATAAGAGCATCCGCCATACTTCCTGTTTTTTCGCCAATGGAAATCCTCCCAGCAGACATGCCGACAGACAGACAGAGAGCTCCTTTGCCTGTCTACGTCCCAGTTGTTATTTGTCTCTGACTCGTCTTGCATGCGCACTTGATGTTTGTCTCGTTGATAAAATGCAATTTTCGGGCATTTCTTTAGTTGTAAGACGGCAGCAGAACGGCGTTGAAAAATAGCAAATGCCTGCGCTTAGCATTTGGCCATGACAGCTGCTAAGCATATGTAAATCAGGCAACCAGAGCAACCATTTGTCTTGCCACTAACAAACATGGACGACTATGAATAAAAAACGTGCCAACAGCCAGCCGGGACCAAAAACCTCATAGCTTAAACATTAGCCAAAAAATAAAAAGACAAAACAAAAAGAAAGAAATGCCAAGTGCGCGGTTGTTTCTATTAGAAACACATGACAAATAATTCTTACTCAAGCATTAGTCAAGCTTCGCTGATGTCTTCCACTTATTGTTTGGCCAACAAAATGCACGATAAGAAAACTGCTTAACTGTCTGAAAAGTGTTCAATTTTCGTAAAATAATAGCTGGCGCCTTGGTCTCTACGTATTTATTTGGTCTGCGCACAATGGTCGCTCCCCTTTGACTCCCACTCGTTTAGTACTTCATTTTTTATAATCTTTTGAGGGTCGTCTGCCATATCTTTTGTATATTTGCTGTCGATTGTCGATTGTTGATGCTGTTGCCACTGGCTTCATTGTTCGCCTGAGCAGTGCAACGTCTTAATGTCTCGCTGTCTGCAAGATTTTTACTTTTCTTTAATGCTGGACAAGTAAACAAAGCACTTGAGCTTAAGACACCAAAGTCTCCTCCGTCCCGCCCTCGCTATGCAATGGTTTATTGCACTTTGCTTAATGTGCCGTTTCGAACAGTGTTGAGGCTATCAACTGAATGAATGGCTAATAAGGTTTTGCCTGCGGGCACATTATATGTATATATATATATATATATATATATATATATATATATTTATATAAATTTATATTTTATGTATGCCAACAATAATTCCAGTCGAAAATTGTACTCTAGGCAAGTCTGGTCTTTTGATAAACAAGTTCTGCCCGCAGCGAAGTAAATTTCATTTCATGTTTTCTCTAATTCAAACAGCAGCAGCGCCATTTGTGTACTTAAATTAATAATCTTCATAAATTTCAACTATAATGCATATTAATGCTGCAAGCAGCTGCCCTTCATTTAACTGTATTTAATGCAAGCATTTAACATACCCCTCTCTGCTGCCACTCCACTTATCAAAATTATTATTTAAATGAAATAATCATTATTTATGCATTTCGCTATACTCAACGCATCCGCATTTACTGACAGATTATTTCGCACTCGCATTCCCATTCCCATTCCCATTTGGTGCGTACGCGTAATAATCGCCCAGAATTATGCAGCACTTTAGCAGCCAGCGAGCGCGAGGGAGCAACTGAATTTGCAGTCATAATATGGAATATGGATACGCCATCACTCATGCATAACTACTTCTGAGAAGGCGCATCCGCTGATGATGGTACGTGATCAGCAGAGAAGGAAACTCGTTGCTGTTGCTGTTGCTGTGCCTGTGGCTGTGGCTGTGGCTGGCGCTGACCTTGCGTTTGCTATTGCACAACATAAAATTGCATCGTCAGAGATTTTGTTTGTTTTGTTTGCTGGTGCTGGTGCTGGTGCTGGTGCTGATGCTGCTGCTGCTGCTGCTGCTGCCGACACATATGATGCTTGACTGCCTTTGGTTTGTGCTTAATACCAGCTAGCACTGATTTATTCAAAGTACTCTGCCATCAACTGGGCCTCGACTGGCAGAGTCTAGAGCAAGGCCCAACCTGAAATATTGATCCATTTGGGACTCTGTTCGGATATGCAAAAGGGCCTTACAACTCAGCTACAAAGGCGCTGGTCACAGATTGATTGGGGCACAACATTGTCAACCGCAGTCCATATTAATTCTGCGATTCGCCCCTTTTAGATTCTATATTGATATTTTTCTAGCATTCGCTCTCAACATTTCCATTGAAAAATTGTTGGGCTAGACAAACTCTTTACGTGCCTCATTTGGTAGTGAAAAGGTCTGAACGTAGACTAAGCCAACAGTCATTTATTGTGGCAATATCCATTTGGACTATCAATTGCTGACTTAACCGTTGCCAAGACGCAGAAGGCACTCACATGACATCTACACAGTGGGTGTGTACCTGCTACAAGTACAAAGTTTTTCTCATGTCTTACTTTATTTTGTGTGTGTGTTTTATTTTTTATTTTTTTTACAAGGCTTAAAATTTAACGCTTGCCGTTGGAAAGATGACTTATTTATTACGCATATACAATAATGCGGCGCATGTGGCGCATACGCAACTTTTTGACAGCTAATCAGTTAAGCCACATATTGAAACACATAATATTAGCACGCGATGCCGCAATGGCATTACGAATTCCAGAAAAAAGCAACAGAAAAGAAGAAATACTTAAAGCACTTAAAGCCATTTATAAATGTAGAATTTAATATTATGATTTTTAAAGCAAACGCTTTAAGACAAAGAGAAGCTACCATTTCCAGCTGGGATCAAACCACAAAAGGCAATAACTGTGGGTCCCTAGCAAATTACCAAGTCCTAATTAGCTAAGCTTGTATCAACTTGACCAATGCCCAACTTTGATGCGTTTCATTTAATCCGTTCAAAAAATAGAGAATACTTAAGAGGCCAAGTCACAACACTGTGATTACATAGGCTATTGACATTTGACTTTCAGCAGTGACTGTAACTGTGGCAGAGCTGAAAATGGAATAAAATATGTATAATATACATAACAGAATTTATGCACACACTCTATGTTAGTTGCTCTTGAGTATATGGGGTAACTTAATGTTCTGGAAATATTTGCTAATAGCAACTACGAGCCAAGTTCATTTACAGACATGCACTCTCTTATTCTAAGCACTCTTAAGACAATTGCCTAATGAGATTTCTGAACTCTAGTTTTCTTATATTTTCTCTTTTTAGGTGCACAACAAAATTTAATTCTGATAGAGCATCTATCAGTGGGCCAATACCTTTCTCATGACTGTGAATGCTTCGAGGCAGAGAAATCGCGTCCAAATAAATGTGTCAACGCTGACGATGCCAATTAAAACTAACGATGCTCTTTCTATACAATTTCAACGCCTGCGAAACATTTAGGCATATGGCAGCAGAAATATAGTAAAAATGCAGCACTTAAAATAGCAGATAGACTTTTCTTAAGTATTAACAGCTGTTGGTCTTGTTTTAGTTAAGGCTCGGCACTTAAATTGAAATGTTTATTGTGACTTTTATTGACAGAAGTTTCGT
Source organism: Drosophila mettleri (assembly GCA_035047625.1). Lineage (NCBI taxonomy): Eukaryota > Metazoa > Arthropoda > Insecta > Diptera > Drosophilidae > Drosophila > Drosophila mettleri. The sequence goes on from JAWNPI010000103.1 coordinate 11,336,351, forward strand.
TTGCTTTGCATAAACGAAAGGCGCTGTAAAAAAGGCTTGCACTATGTTAAGTCAGCTCTGCCGAGCTCGATTTCCTTCTGGGAAATTAGAAAACTTTACGTTATCTGTGCAAATATTTTGGCAAACAAGAGCCTTTGGAGCATTGTGTGTGCTCGTCCCCAACCAACAAATTTCTCTCCCCACTCATTTCTGGACGCTTTATTTTCATTGTGGCGCCATAAAAAAGAAGATGAAAATAACAGTAGATAGTATCTAACCGAAGCATAAAAAATATGAGGTTTGTTTGCTTAAGGTTTGCCCAGGTTTCTATGTTCTGTTTCTAGTCCTTTTGAGTTCTGAATGCTATAATTTGAATTTCCTATTGCTACGTGAATATAAAATGAAATCGAAATACTTCTCAGAGCAGATGTGCAAACAATTTGAGCCGCATTTATTGTTTGTTTATATCGCGCCACACAAATTGCCTATAAAGTATATATTTCATGTGTAGCACATAAATTTGATTCGCACTTTGCCTTGCAAAATAAAAGCTAAGAAAACTCGACCCCAGCCGATAGTTGGGCGTACTTCGATTGCACTTTTGTGGCCACATCGATCATAAACTGAAGCCAAGCATATACTTGTAATAATGGCCATATGTGTAGCGCGTTGCTGCTAGATAAGAATGGATGTGCCCACGGCGGCAACTGGGATGGTCGGTAAGCTTTATGGGCCGAGCGCAGGCAGAGAAAAACTTTGAACACAACTTTAGGCAGCGCACCTTACAACAGATATGGTAAAAATTTGATAGCCGTACATGCAGCCATTAAGCTTACCATCAACATCGAAATCCTTGTTTAAATTATATTTATTCACTGGTGCATTGACCGTTACAAGGATTATAGTGAATGGTTTTTTTAAGCTGCTAATCCTCGAGCAAAGCAGCTTTGTGAACTTTTGAAAAAGTTTTTCAGTTGTACTCAACCAGAAACTTACCTAGCCAAAAGCCAGAAAACTGAAGCTGCGCTTCATGCCGAGCGCGATTGCAGCTTTTATTTACTATCGTCTCTTGATGGGCACAAAAAATAACATCAATTTTATGTTCGCTGCAGACGAGATTTTTCAATTATAATTTGAATTCATTTTCCCACTTTTTCTTTTCTTTTTTTTTTCGTATTTGTACTTTTTTTTGACGACGCACAGCTCAGGGAGCGTAACACACGAGCACAAAGCCAGACAGAGCGCTACTGATATCCACGGATGTCGATTCGTGTCCGTTGCCGAGACACGTGCGTGCGGCGCCGCAATGGAAAGCCAACTGAAAAGCTGAAAAATGTTTTGACCAGCTGCTTGGCGCGCACTGACAGCCGACACAAAACAATTTCCTGTGCGCCTGACGAAAGTGTTGCCAGCGCGGCGGCCGAGGCAGCGGCGGCAGCGCCCAAACAGCTGTTTCGGCTGTAAATATGCCTTGCGTTCCACTAGGCGCAACTGGTGCACCACGTACACATGACATCCACTTGGCATCCACAACAGCTGACCTACAGAAAAAAATACTTGTTGACGCTACAGCGCTGCAAAGCTCTCGCCCTCTCTCACTCTCACGCAACGGCTCTCTGCGCCTTGCAGCCCTTTTGCGTTTGCCTGTCTTTGCGGTGTGGAATCCAAGTAACTGTTCTTTTTATGAATGGAAAGTCCCTCACTTCAGTTTCGACTTCACATTCTACTCCTTAAGCTTGGGGTTAGCCATGCCAAAATCCTTCTGTGATTTTTTTTTTTATTTGATTGTTTGTAGCAAAAACTTTTGGCTAGACTTTCGGCAACCATCGAAATTCCCATATGGTCTTACACCGGACAAATGGCAAGGCAGTCTATAATAAATCATCGAATGATTTAATGCAAACACAGTAACAATAACAATAACAACAACAACAACAACAGCCCCTGCAACAATGAGAAGCGAAAGAATAAAATGAAAATAAAACATTTTAATATACTTGAAAATTCCATGTCGAAATATGTTTAAACCCTTTTTTGGGCGCTCGTAAACCGTTTGGCTATCTACGCGCAGTGCTTTCGGTTAGATTTATGTTTAGCCAACAATACACACATACACACACACACACCCATACACAAATGTTGAAACATTGGATTATAGTATTTGGCATCTGTATGTATCTGTGTGTCCGTTTCAATTTGCATGATTTTTTTGTCATGTTCGTTATTCGTCTTTTTTAGCGTATGTTGATTAGCTGTTACTTTTTCGGATGATTTATGGCAATAGCTGCATGATTTATTCAGGCAAAATGATGTGTGATGTATAAACGTTAAAAATATTAAATAAAGACGTAACAATAATTCGCAGAATTTTTAAACGGATTAATTATTCAAAAGCAGCTTTGGCGCCATGGCAAGGCATAAATGCATTTTTATATAAAATCATCTATTTAATACGATTGCTAAATCATAATAATGTTTTATTTTTGCCTTGGACTGAGTAGTAGCGTAGCCTCGAAAAAATGTCCAAGTGAATTGAAAGGATTATCGCGCTGGGCTTCGTCGCCCAAATGGTTTCTGGTTTTTGCGGTTAAGCGAATAGTTTCCATGGCAGCGGCTATGCCCTGCTTTTGGGTGTGGGGAATGGGGCGAGGCTGCTGTGTGTATGTGTGGTAAGGGTCGTGTAGCTGCCAAGTCAGCGTTTCCTGTTTACTGTGGCGGGCAATCTGACTAACGCACACACACACACACACACACACAGGCAACCTAAAATACGCATACGCAGTGTAAGCCGCAGTAAAGTCGTCCTCGTCGTCGTTGTCCTATGATGCCAGCGGATATAGTGCTTCAGTTAGGGTCTTGGCTGCGCTTTAATGCAAAGCAGCTGAATTGGATTTGGAATTGTGCGGCGTCTAAATGGCGGGCACATTTTAGCCGGCGGCAACGCAAAATGGCTGTCAAATAACTTCCGGCTAACTATGAACTCTCTTGATTTCAGTGGGGTCACGTGCAAAATTGAAGCACGAAAAATCAAGCCTTGTACACTATTCAGCTCTCCTCGCCTATCTCGACGACACGTTCAGCCTGTCACCGAAGGCATTATCAACTGTCTCGTTGTCATTTTGCCTTGTTGCTTTTATATTGTATTAGGTAGAGCCAGAAACATTTGAATGCTCAGCGTAAATCGATGCAATTGAAAAATAATTGAACATTTGAAATGTTTATTGAACGTCAGTTCCGTAAATATATATATATATATATATATATATATATATATATATATATATATATATATATATGTATGAGTGGGTGTGTGTGGGAGTGACTGTTGGTAGCCTCCCAGGGGCCGTTTTGTTAGCTGCCTTTGCATATCTAATGGGTCTCCATTCGCCTTGTCTCCGTGACTGCGTTAATAGCTGCGGCAAGCGTCTCCCCACATTCCCCATGCCAAGCACGTCTGGCTTGTGTGATAAAAAAGAATGTTATTGATTGGATTTTTAGCAGTTTCTGCTTTAACCACACTTAGGCTCATAATCGAGGTCCTAAATTGTGGCCATGCCGCAGATGTCTCACATATTATAAACTGATATGCCAGCTCGGCATTATGGCACGAAACGTCGCCAAATTGATTTTTCCTCTTTGGCTAATTCCAACTTTGGCAATGCCATTAATACTCGTAGTAAACTCAACTCACAGCTGCAGCTCTGTCAGCTGACATAACTAAAGGAATTTCCATGTGTCTCCCAGGAGATTCAATCAATTTGGCATAATACTGAAAATGGAAAATAAATACATAAGGATTTAAATAAGGCAGCCGTTACGAGCTTAATGGAAATTTTATGTGGTTTACCCGACATCTTTGATGTTGGCTCAAAGCTCAAGCGACCGGCATTGAATACAAACTCGATTCTTCTGACTGCCGTCATGACAAGTTGACACATCTAACAAAGCGCTCAGAGCTCAAATGGGCCAAAAAAAAAAAAAAAAGAAACTGTGCACAGGCTGAAAGCGGCTCAAAAAGTCGACAGAAATGCTTTCACCTGCAGCAAACTGAACAAGTTTTCATAGTTGTTCTACGTTTGTTTAAGTTTGTCATATGTGTGAAGTAACAAAAGCCAGTCACAGTCAGACTCTGATATGTCAGAAAGGGAAAGAGGTAGAAAGAGAGAGATAGAGAGAGAGAGAGCGAAGTATATTCGTTAAGGCACAGCTTAAAAGTTTCCGTTTTCATTTGACTTTTTTTTTCTTTTCGTGTTCCAAGTACAGGAAAATAAAATTTTCATAGCGCATATTTGTCAGCACATTTTTCCCCTACATTTTCTTGCAATAAAAAAAGTACATAAATTATAAAGTTAACTTAAACTCATTGTGAACAATAAAATTATTTTAGCGAAAATAAATGATATTAATGTATATAAAGAGCAAAAACAAAATTATTCTTTTAAAAATAAATTAATTTTATTCATTCTTGAGCACAAATCAACAAAACTTTAAAGCGAATTTCAATATTAGTTAAATTTAGTTATTTCGGTTATTTTAGTTAAATTTATTTATTTGCAAAAAGAAACACTGAAGCATTTTTTAGTCACAAAACTCAACTTCGACAAAGTTTGACCAGCTTTGACAGGCCCGCCTTAAACCAATTCACTTTTATATAATATTAACTTTAAACTTTTTAAGCACTTACTCACATTTTAGAAAAAAAAAAAAAAAACTCTTTGTATTTGTCAGTTTTGTTGTTAATTTTTTTTTTTTCAACACTGCTTTAGGGCCAAAGCTCTGCAAATATTTTTGTGTCTGGCCACGTTCTGTTGATACAGTATTTGTTTTTTGTTTGACTTAGCCAAAAGCAAAATTGTGCGCTTTGTAAATCATATTTATCGCCGGATTCGCCGTCTGCTGATATTGTCAGCTGTTGCGAATCCCAAGCAGCAACAATGAAAATTACTCCTCATCGACCGTTTATTTTTGGCAGTTTTTTTTCGGTTAGCACATGGGGGCAAAGCCAAAAAAAAAAAAAAGACAAAATTTATTATCGCTAATATATGCGCGTTCCCGTCGCTGACACATTTATGACACATATGTGACCTGTTTGACGTTGCATTTGCCACAATTGTTCTATTTGTTGTTGCCTATTTGGCGGCGCGAAGCCTTTGAGCTGGGCAGAATTTCATTTGTAAGCCCACACCTACACCCACACGTAAGCCCACACGTACACCCAAACCGACACCCACACCATAATAAATTCTAAAAATAAAGGCAAATGGCAAGCAATTTGTTGAATGATTTCATCAATTCATTTTCATTCTGCAGCCATAGAAGCGGCCGCAATCATCAGGCCAGAGCAAAGTTCAGCTCGCGAGGCAGCCCTGCTGCCTGATTAATTGATTTATTATTGAAAAACGCCCAAAGGCAGACGGAGTCAGCCGTTGTCAGACGTTGTCGCCACCGTAGCACTCCCAAAGGCGTGCAATTTATCACGAATTTCGCCAATTAGCAGGCGTTAAACTCGTAACGAGAATTCGCGAATCTCTGGCACAATTAAGTCGTCGTCGTCGTCGTCGTCGTCGGCGTCGTCGTCGTCGTCGTCGTCGTCGACTGTATGGCTGGGTAATGGATGCTTGTCGGGCCGACCAAATTGCAATTCGCTGAAATACGAGTATACTGTAATCAAGGCAAGTATCAAGAGTCTCGACAATTTATTGTCATTGCAACAGTCAGCCCATTATGTGCAGCATTTCAGTTATGTTAATTAGCTGGAGGAACTTGCCGCTTCCAAGAGATTGCTTTACTTAAATAACTGACTTTTCCTAATTATGTATATGTATGTGTGTGTGTGAAGGCCACTCAGTCTTAAATGAGCACTTGACACACATTGCGTTGGCCCAGTCAAAGGAGCCTGCTTTCAAATGCAAACAAAGCAGTTTTTGTACATTAAGTGACAGTCAACGCTGATATTTGTTCCACATTCTCAATCAAGCTCTCATATCTCATATTTGTATCTACTAAATGGAAATTCTCGGTATGAATTAATAAAGGACTTAACTTATTCTAATAAAACGCCTAACGCTTGTGTAACATTAGGGATTTGTGTAAATGGTGATATCTAGTATTTAGTATATAAATATATAGTAATGTATTACATGGTATAAGTGTATAGTACTTAATATTTAATATCTAAGTATTACGGTATTTGGTAACTGTTATCTAGTATTTAAATTATTATATATTACTACAATTATGTTAACAGTATACATATGTTTAGCACAATCGAGCTACAATCGAGTTTAATATCTTGTATTTAGTATTGGGTATTTAATTATGATATTTATAATTTATATTCGTATTATTTTATCTTCTATCGTCTATCTAGTATTTATTTATTATTTACTATTTCAATTTTTTTTTTTAGCCCACTGCCAATAATAATATTTTACAATACTAAGAGCTACATAAACTTTATATTTCTGTATTTTCCGCACTTCTTTTGGCACACAGTTAAATGACCTCAAAAAGAATTACCTAAAGCAGCAATTTATGTGTGCCGCTGCTGGGTTTCAACGAATGGCATGACAACAAGTTGAACGCACTCACAGTAAACCCCATCGGCAATTGAAAGCGAGTTGAATAAACTTCAATTGTGTGAGAGCCACTAGCTAAGAGATATGCAGCAAAATGAGATATCCTTAGTTCTGTGGAAATCAAGTTGAATGCACTCATCTACACAAGCAACCAATTGTAGATGCTCCAGAGATCTGGGCAATAATTTACCACAAGCCGAACTCTAGACTCAATAAAAATCAAGCAATTAGAAAATCAGGAAAGTCAGAGAGAAAGGCAAATGCCACGAAGCGTCGAACCATTAAGTCGAATCATGCAGCCGTTTGCCTAAATCTCAATTTAAATGTAAACAGAGAGAAATGTTTATTGCTTAACACAGTTAACTACAACAACAACAACAATAAAGTGACTTACTAAAGTTGCTAGTTTATGTACAAAACGCAAGTCCATTTGAAGAGTCAACTATAAACTCTGGACCATATTTCAGCTATTGCTGCGATTGCAAGTCGAAGGCTTTACGGCAAAGCCAGCGCAGTTGCAGCAACAGCTCTATGTAGGTGTATGTATGTGTGTGAGTGTGTGTGTGTGTATACTGGTAGGTGTGTGTGTGTATTTGTGTACTCGTGTGCGTGTGTGTGTTTATGTTCTGCTGTGTTCTGTTGTTTTATGCCTACCAACAGCCCTGCATATGGTTCAGCTGCTGTATGGCCCCGCATCCGATGCGATTTTGCATATAATCCGGAAAATTGCTTTGCAGCACACGCATCGTATTCCGTTTGTAATCGGGCACCGCATGAGTCACCAGCTGGCATGTCTGACTGCGATAGACGGGCTTGAAGTTGGCCTCAGCGAATGTGGAGTTTGTGTCCCAGCGATAGACCTCCGCATCGCCCTCGTTGCGGAAGAATATGGCCGACCCATTGTCCGTGCCAATAATGACCATGCGACTCGGCTTCTTGCCCAGATCTGCAATGTGGGCTAATTAAAAGCTGCTAGCGATGGAAATTGACTGCAAGAACTCACCCAGAATGCGTCCATCGGCCACGCCGCTGCGCAGGTACTCGGATTTCAAGGAGAAGAGCTTCGCTGTACTCAAATATGTAAAATACAGCTCGGTGGAGCCGCAGTCACGACGTATGAGCGCTATGTAGAGCACATCCCGAGAGCGGCAGCCAGCGGATACAGCCTTGGGCAGCACCACACGAAAACCGCGATCCGCTTGCAGATTGTAGACGATAATCGCACGATTGGCCGCGTCGCTGACATAGATAAAGCAGCCGCCATCGGGCGCATAGTCAACTACGAGATACTGCAGACGGGAGCTGCTGGACGTGAGACCCTCCAGCGAGACTGTCTTGAGCACTTTGCCCGTCTTCACGGACATGGCCACCACCTTGGGTGCACATTTACGCACCGGCGTCTCCAGGGTGTTAACTATGCCCGTGTCCAGCACCCAGAGTACCTCGTTCTGATCCACAACCAGATCGACAACAGACTGCAGTGCCTTGCAGTTGCCCTCCTCTTGCAGATCCCAGCAGGGGTACGGCTTGAAGGTGGTGGAGCAGGTGCCCGGCTTCACATTGGTCTTCACCAGCGTGGCAGGCACACCCTTGCGATAGCGCGGCAGCGCCAAATAGATGTTATCGCCGATCAACTGAGCACGCGTCGCAATCACATTCTTGGCTATGTACTTGCCGGAGCTCTTGAAGAGCGACTTGGTGCTGGCGCAGGGGAACTCAAACTGTCCGCCCGTCCACTGTATCGGCTGTGTGTCAGCGTGTGCGCGATCCGGTGTCCAAAGGCCGTACTTGGTCTGTTGGCCACGAGCGCTGTGTGATGCCAAGCAAATAGCCAGGAGCAGCCCCAGCCAGTGGGCTAAATATGAACGCATGCTTAAACTTACGGGCTTCTGGAGCTGACAATATATTGACTGAGCTCTCGGCTTACACAAAGTCGCGTTTTATATAAGCCATCGAAGTAACCAGATATGCGCGACGTGCTGCAAGCCAATTTCTCAGATTGCAAACAACTTTTTGGTGGAAGAACCTTGAAGGCCGGAAACCAGCAAAAAATTAGAGTGAAAAGAAACTATTCAAGAAGCTACTGCTGCTGTGTGTGAGTGTTTCGCACAGTTGGTAGCCAATTGCATTAAAAATAATTGAAATACTTCACGCGCAGAAGCCACAGCAAAAGCAGACAAAAGTATCTACACACACATAAGAGTTTGTATGCAATTCACGCTGAGTTTAATGAATTGATTCTGTCTACATATCACACACACAGACAGAGAGAGAGAGAGTGAGAGAGAATGAGAGAGACTCCCACACTCACTCAGACCGACACACAAATAGTTTTCAAGCCAACCAAGTGCGTCCTGATTGCCCGCCCACACTGTGGCATAATTTTAGTAAATTTCCTAGAAATTGTTTGCCTGGGCAATTTTACTCAGCAAATCAGTTAAATTGTGCTTGGCATATGACTAATGCATATATAATTTAAATTGCTTCTTATAACTCAATCAACGCATGCCTCAATGCCCGGCAGCAAATATTATTAATAGAGTTAACTTATCGTGTGATTGCCTTAACTACAGCAAATCTTCCTACACACAACGCAGCTGTTCGATTTCCCAAACAAAAAAGAGAGAAGTGTAGAAATGGTTGGGGAAATAGCTTTCAAACAGCACGACAGACAACGCCCGAAGTGTTTGCAACAACGCGACATGTTTGGCATGCCAAAATGTCAGGAAATGCCCGCATATGTATTTTCCAGCAAATGCTCCCCCCATGGCAGCGTGATTTATCTCTACACTTTTCCACACACATACACACACACACACACACTCACACTACATCCACCACTTAGGAGTATGGGCAAAAAATATTGATGACAAGCACTTCCGGGCCATCCTGCTGTCGTGCCTTACATAATTTATGCAAACATTAGCTCACAGCCCGGAGAGATAAGCGACAACAACTGAGGCTGAGAACTGACCGAGAGTGAGCCCAACTCCCGATTAGACACGGCAAGAATCTCAGCCCCTGGCTGTTTGCCCTTCGTTTATTCGAACAGTTTTTATTGCCGGCTTAACGAGGCGTATACGTCATGTGCAGAGCCACTTGCCCAACGGCCAACGGCCAATGGCCAACGACAATCAACACACAGTCCACAATTTGGCCATTTGCTGTTTGTTTAAATAACTTCAATATAAACTCAATAAACGTCCAATTGAATACGCAAATAGCCCTAAATGTAATTTGATTTTTGTCTACCAATTTTGTTCCTGAACATGTTTCTGTTATTTTTTTTTTTTTTTAGAAAAAAGAGCGAAAGAATACAAAACGTATAAAAAGCCAAATAAATATTGACTGTGGTCACGTTTGGCTTTGTTGCTCTGCTAAATGGGTCGTTAAACTAGCTGGTCTCAGCAAATTTTGCTGCTTTCCGAAATTTCACATAAATTATAATAACATTTCAACTTTTTGGCAACTGATTTGTCGATTCTATTTATGGGGTTTTAGCTAGGGTAAAAGGGCGACTGTGGATGGACATCAAGCTTGCAAGATAATAAAGTTATAAGATAAAGAAATATATACAATTTATTTAATGGAAGATGGACGATCAATGAAAACGTGCGTGTTTTAGAAAACTTTTGGCTTATTATATAAAAAGTTCAGAAAATCAATATAAATATTTAATATAAGAATATATGAAATGAATAAATTCACTGAGGAAATCATACGAGTTAAATTTAAAATATAAAGAAAAATATAAATATTTATTTATTTAAACTAAATGAAATGAATAAATTAAAAATGTAAAAAATGTTATATATATTATAATAATAATAAAAATGAATTAATAAAATAAAATAAATAAAAATTCATCAAATTCAAAATGTATAAAGCAAAATAATTTGCTAAAAATTGTTTTCAGAGAGCCAAAGCAGAGCTTCACTAGATAAATAAATAAATAAAAAGTATCATCAAATAGCAAAAGTTCAGTTTTATCTTCTTAATTGTTTTCTTTTTTTTAGGGTATTTCAGCATTTCGTTTTTCTCTTTTATTTTCTTAATATTATAATTTATGTGCCATGCTTTCGTGTTTATTTTAGCTTTGGCTTTGGCTTTGGCTTTCGCTTTCTGTTTCTGTTCTGTTTCTGTCTTTATTTGGCCGGCAAAATTGTTTTTGTGTTAACGTTCGCTTAAAGTTTTCATTTATTTTTAAGCAAGCACCAACTCAATTTGTTGCATTGAACGATTTGCCATCAATTAAGCATTTATACATTGTTTTTAATGGATTTTGGCTTGCTTAAATTCACAAATTGCACAATTCAAGAAATGTTTGTGTTCTGTCGGCTTCTCTGGAATTTTGTGTATATATGTACATATGTATTTTTTGGCAAGCAAGCCCAGAGCACATACATATGTTCTCACATTTTATATAATATATTTTTATATTGTGCCGTATTCATGTTTCGACGGCAGATCATATTTATATGACTTGCACTTTGCAGTGCCAGATTTTTTTTTTTTTGTTTAATTTTATTGCTTTTATTTATGAAAGCGCATAAATATTTATCTGTGACTCGTGCAGCTCGACTGATGGCACAGACAAGCTGAACGCCTACACGCAGACATTTCAATGCAGCTGTGTATTATAGATATATACACAGATTACCACCAAAATATGGCAACTTATGACAGTTTGTTAAAATGAATTTCACATAAATTCAATCAGCATGCCATTTTACATTTTCAGAAAGGCCAAAGACCGTAGTCTGCAGTCCGCAGTCCGCAGTCTGCAGTACACACAAAAGGGTCAGCTTTACCCTTTAAGTAGTTTAAATTTAGCCAGCATTTTAAGCCAACAGACTCTTGACCATTATTCACTGGGAGCTGGGTTTGAGCAAAGGTCCAATATTCCAACACATTATGTTACCAGCACTTTGTAAAATAATAAAATAGGAAGAGATATATATACATATGTATATAATCAGGCTGCTGCCTTGCTTATGGCTGTTCGAGAGTTGTTTACGACCCAAAAAACAAAGCCTTTCAAATTTGGATGGTAAAGAAAAAAAAGTTACTTCCAGGGGGCACCCGGATTTGAACCGGGGACCTCTCGATCTGCAGTCGAATGCTCTACCCCTGAGCTATACCCCCATACAAATAACATACAACTCGAAGCTATTCTTATTGACAAAGTGAAAGATAAATTTTCTATGAAATTACTAGCCGAAGCTGTTTACTTATCAAGCTACGGAGTTATCAGCAATTTCTGGTTCATTGTTATTTTGTTTTCTAAATTTAAAGAGAAACGTTTTAACAATGTTAGTTATCTTAAAATTCAACAAGCTCGACAGCGTGTTTTCGAGCTCGCTTGAATTGAGCTTGTTTTCTAACATGATTCACTCACGTAAAGACAAAGAACAAACAAAAAGTTTGTGAGACGGGGAAACACTTCGATATGAAGAGTAAAGTTTCAGGCAAGTTTTTGTTTATTTATTTATTCTTTTGGGTCAGTAGTGTCGATAGCCTTTGGACCTAAAAGGACGCAACTGAGTGCCGAGCTTGTTTATTACATTTTTCGATAAATCCGAAATAGAAAAGCTTGTGCACCAATTAATAGTTGGTTCTTCGCTGCAGATTGCACGCGCGCTGTCAAACGTTTCTCGCTTCCGCAAAGCGATTTTTTATAGCTCCGGGTGGGGGGTGGCGGGTGCTAAAATGGCAGCTCGTTGCTTCCGTTGTGTCGCACAAAATGGCGCGAGGCAGACGTGCTAGCTAGCTCGCTGTATATGCATATGTAGGTGTGTATGTGTGTGCGTGTTAGTTGGTCAGACACATGTTTCCTCATGTTGAGCAGACGACCTTGCACCAGGGCAGACGCGTCCAAAACACACGCGCCAAATGTCACAAATGAAGCATCTGCTTTCATATATAAATATAAATGCGCCAAGCGCCGTAATTATTTTATATATAATCAAAAGCAGACGCAATCAAACCAGTTGCAAGCGCACAACAATCTGTGGAAAAGTAATCGTTATTTAATTTAAGGAAAATATGGCTGTGATGCTGTCATCGGTGCTGCTCCTCTCACTGATAGCTGTCAGCTGTGCCGCGTACAGCTCCTCGCTGGACGAGTCGCCCAGCAGCTCGAACGACAACTCCATTGGCACCAGTAAATGCAATAAGAATCCGCTAAGCGAGCTCACCTTTCAGCTGAGCGGCAGCAATTTGCACTGGCCCTGCGACTCCACCAAGAACATCTATGTGCAATCGGGTCGCTATGTGCCGCGCAATGTGATCGTGACTCGTGCGCAGCTGCAGCGCGACTCGGCATTTGTGGCACTGCCGCGTTACAAGCAGGGCGTACCCTTCACGCTCGGCAAGGTGAATCTGAAGAAGGGCGAATGTCTGGCCAAAATAGCGCCATATCCCTGCTGGGCCATACAGGAGGAGGGCAATTGCCAGGCGCTGCAGTCCGTTGTTGACGTGGCCGTGGATCAAAATGTGAGTGGCCTTTAAATACGTTATGCATTCGGGTGAAATGTGAAAGCACACACACACACACATACACAGGTTTTACCAAGCCAATTTAGCTGGAAAAAATTCAATTTTAATTCAGAAAAATAACTTTGCCATTTTCAGTTGCAAAAATATCTGCACATTCAGAGCTATGCATAACTATGTAATCATTATTGAAGTGAAATTGCTTTTTTAATCAAATAACTTGTATGTCCAGCGCAATCGCTATTAAATGCTGTAATATTCCACAGTCAACAAAAACAAAAATAGCTCAAACCCAAAGCAAAATCTTTGCACTAGCTCAAGGTTTAACGATTCCAATGAACCGCGCAGAGAGCGCTGATACTTAAAGCAACTTCAGCTTGATTGCAATTTCAACTAAGACAAATTCTCTTCATTTCTTATCGAAATATGAATTTTATTTGCAATTTCTCGATTAACTCAAATTTGTACAAATTTATTATTTTTTTTTCGTAAATATAGCTTGTAGTTTTTTAATTTTAAAATATTTGTTGCTTCACTTTCAAGCCTTGATCTCTAATTTAAATTTTTCAAAATATTATTTCATTTAAATTTCAATGCAAACATTTTGCGTTGTATTTTTAAAAAAAAGTCATTTCAGCAATAACAACAATCAAGTTTACAATTTATATATATATATATTTACAATTGACACGCGAATTTGATTATTTGCAGTTCAGCAATTGCACCACAATTTAATTGCAATGTTTTTTTTTTTTTCATTTTTTTTTATTGCCATTTATTATTTTCGCTGATGCGCATAAAAAATTGAAAATTCCAGACATGCCACAAATGCAATTGAAAAATATTTTAAATAGCATCAAATGAATTATATATTAATAGGGTTTGCTGTGGGCCCTAGATGTGGGCATTGTGAACACTCTGGAGCAGCCAATACGGCGCTGCAGTCCCAAAATTGTGGCCATTAACACGGCCAACAATAAGGTGGTGAAAAGCATTGACCTCAGCGATCTCGTGACCTCCGAGAGCCGTTTGCAGTTCATTGTCGTCGACTACTCTAAGGATAACAAGCCGTTTGTGTGAGTACTCAAGTAAAATTCTTAAACTCAATTTAAAGTGGAGCAAGTGAAACACCAAGTAAATGAAGTCTTATCAATTGGTTTCTAGATAAGCACCATTGGGTAAAAATTTCTAATTTGAAATATTTTGTCTCATTCATTCTTGCAGCTATGTAGCAGATGCCGGAGCTCGTAGCATTCTGGTCTATGATATTACGGGCAACAAATCGTATCGCATTGTGCTGCCCCGAGCCACAGCACCGACCAACGATGTGCTCTACGTAGCCTTGACTTCCAAGCCCGACGGCACTTCGACGCTTTTCTTTAGCTATCTCAGCTCGTCACGTCTCTATTCGATAAAGGGCGAGTATTTGCGTGTGGGACAGGGTGCCGGCTCCATCATCGATGTGGGTCCGAAACCCTATGGCAAGCAGGCGGTGCTCTTGGGCGCCGATGGCGGCACCTCGCTCTTTTTCCGCTACAAGGGTGAGAACGATATTTATCTGTGGGACTCGGAGACCTGCTTCAAGGCCTCTAACCTGCAGGAGGTGCAACGGGGCGGCGATTGCCGATTGTCGACCCAAGTGCTGCCGGGCCATAAGCGTTTCATGTGGGCGCTCGAGAGCAATTTCCATGATTTCATATCGGATCGCACTGGCTGCAATGGCGCCTCCATTGTGCTGCATCCCGTTGTGCGCGAATGCGACGATTGATTGAAGTCAATATTTCTGGCTCATTTTATTAGTCACATAAGTTTTGTTAATTTTTTTATTGAATAAAAAGTTTTGTAAAGCCTAACAGTTGCCCGTAACACATGTGAATTTGTCCAAGTCGAACACTTGACCCTGGCTGCAGCTGCGTAGCTCCATGTCAGCTCCCTTCGAGGGACAGTGATAGAAGCGATTGCAATCGGTCAAATCAGCGGTCAAGCCTATGCGCTGGCATTTGCTTGTGTTGGGATTGGGCTGCGTATTCTGTGCTGGTTGGCCATGGCGGCACACGAGGAAATGAGCATCAAAGTAACTGCCCGACGGACATGTTTGCAACTCGAGTTTTCCATTCAAGCAGTGATTGTAGTTGAAGACAGAATCCGCCGGATAAATCATGCCATTCTGGCATTCTTCAGAATTCCCTTTGGCAGTTAGAGCAAGCAGCAGCAGCAGCAACAATAACTTTGAGTTCATTTCGAAGACTGTTGCTCTTGACTAGCTCTAGCAGCAGCTTAAATATTATTCGTTTGGCAAATCTGCGCAAATGCTAAGGCACTAATTAAAAGGCATTGATAAGATAAGAACAAGAAAACAAGTTAGCTTCTGCTGGCATTCTAAACGCTTTTATTGCTAAAACATAGGATCACATGGAACTGTCCAAATGCTGTGGCTTGCACACGGAAGTGCGGCCATCAAAGATGGAGCCCTTGGGGCATTCATAGTTCATAAGTTCGCCATTTACGCACAGGAGATAGCCATGTTTCGTTTCAGCGGCATAGAGCTTAGACTCCTCACAAGTCTCTGCTTCCTGGTGGCAGGCATTGCGGCTCCGATCGAATGAGGAGCCCACTGGACATCTTTGGTAGATCAACTGGCCATCAACACACACATTGAACCCATACTTCGTTTCTGAGGCATACAACTTTCCTTCGTCACAGGCCTTTGAATCTGCCCGACAAATACCCGTGATCACATCGAAATGGAAGCCCACCGCGCAACTTTGGTAGACTTTCTGACCATCGACGCAGTAGTAATAACCCTTAGTCGTGTCCGCCGGATAGACAACGTTCTCCTCGCACAGCTTAGCTGACTCGATTTGCATGAATTTGGTATCGGAGACGCAGCTGTGGTTATTAAAGCTATAGCCATCGCTGCACTTCATCATCAGGGGATAGAAGACATCTTGAGTGCCAACCTTATCCTTTTGGCAGATATAGTAGTAGTTCTGGTGGGCAGGCCAGACGCCCGTCTGACCCACATAGTTGCAGGTGTATTGTTTCTCCGAGCACAGATCGCTCTCCCGCGGTAGACTGCAGCTGTTGGTGAGCAGCGAGTAGGCTGCGCCATTGGTGCACTGACGTGGCGTGTCCACATTCTGCTCGCTGCACTCGTGATAGCTGCGGCAATCGTATGGATCCGGAAAAATGCCCGGCTGTTGGCAGTAGAACTTGCCGCGCACTGGCACCTGACATTTTGGCTGCCAAGTACAGCCAATGGAGCCCTCATCGCTACAAAAGAATCCGCGCTCCGACTGGCAGCTCGTCATGGACACCGTTTGCCACTGGCCGTCCACATTCGAGCAGAAGCCCAGCGTGGAGCAGTCGACGCACACAAAGCCAGCCAGACGTATCTCCTGGCAAGGATTAGTCACCAGCTCAGCGGAATCAATGACATGGCCAATGCCATTGCGATTGCCCTGGCAGCCCACCAAATACCCAAGTAACGGAAGCAACAACTTAACCAAATTCATTCTAAAGACTGTTGACTGAAAATGCCGTCAACAGCCGCTTAAATAGTCAGAGATAAGTAGTCGTGGTAAATGTCAAAGACATAATTAAAAGATAATAGCTAATGATGCTTCATTAAAGACCAAAAGAGAACAGAGTTTTGAAAAAGCAATTAGATACTATTTAAGATTTAGCAAGAGCCCAGCACGCAGGCTGACTGCTCCTTGCGGTAGTAGGTGCCGGCGGGACACTCCAAGTGGCGCATTGTTCCATTCAGGGCGGAGCAATAGTAATACTTGTGACAGTTGTGCGTGTCGGGCATGAGACCCACGTGTGCGCATTTAGATGGCATTACACTGAAGCTGTCATCGTTGGGATCCACAATGTCTGGCTGGTAGGGCGACGGGTTGGGGTAGCCCGAGTTTCCTTGGCGACAAACGAAATCCGCAAAGATCTCACCATCATTGCAGCGATGCAGCGAGGGGTAAATGACAACTGTATCGTTTAGATTTTGATTCACCGTCGACTTGCACACGTAAAATATGTTGGGATTACTGGGCCAGGCGCCCACATAGCCGACCCTGGGACATTGGTATTGCGGTTGAGTGCACACTTTGCTCTCCAGCGTCATTGAGCACTGGCCGGTGTGAGCATCGAAGGCTTTGTCATTGCCACAGTCGACAGCAGCTGCCACCAGAGTGGCGCCCACAAAGTAACACATATGATACTTCTGACAGTCGTAGGGATCGGGAAAGATGCCCTGCGAGGTGCACTGAAAGTTGCCCACAATGCCAAAGGGATGGCAGGGACCCGTCGCATTCGAGCACGTGCCCAGTCTCATATTACAATAGTATCCATTGGCCACATCACAAGATTCGACGGGTATATTAACCCAGCCATTTGAGTGCTGTACACAAGTTGCGAGCAGTTCACACGACTCACAAATGGGACCAGGTGTCTGTCGGCCCTCGCAATTGCTCGTTTCCCTGGGCTGAAAGATGCGCGTAGTAACCGTGGCAGCATTCAGCAAATTGATGACGTACAATAGAAGCTATTCCATCGAGATAAGGAGAGGGAGATAGAGATGTATACTCGAAATAATACAGCGACAATTAACTTTGTTAACTTACCAGACTAAAATATAGCTTATTACAGGACATGTTGTTTGGTTGAGCAAAGATCACTGTTAGTTTGAACACGTCTAATTGCAGCGAAGTGCTTAAATTGTCTAATTTGATAGCGTAGATGGGAACTACAAAAACACTTTGACTCACAGCCCGAGAATATAGCAGACGCACAAAGGTAAACGATATCTTCGATTGTGGCACTGAGCTCGGGAGCCCATCTTTATATCAATAAGCGTGCTCTATATTTATGTTTGTGTATCTGTGTGTGTGTGTGTGTGTGTGTATGTATCTAATATCTTGCGAAAGTTTCGAGTTGGGCAAAGTGAAAAAAACGTAGGCATTACAACAAACAGTGATTACAAAAACGAATTGAATGGAATGGAATGCTTTGCTGATGAGTAAATGGGCTCATATTGACACAGAAAACATTCTGGTAAAATCTTTACCTAGAAATTTCTCTTGTTTACCTGACCTTTACTAGTCTCTCTATGTAAACATAAAGCACTTAGTTCTGTTTGAGTAATTTAAACATTGGCATAGACTACTTTGCACTGCAACTAGTAGTTCAATTTAAATTTAAAAACAAATCGAGCGCGCAACCAAGTCGATAACCGTCAAATATATTTCGTTGTTATCGAAATTGATATATTTGTTTAGTATTTTTTTATATCGAAAATAATAATAGGCCGATTGAAAGCTAACATATTCCAGCTGTGCGCTGCATAGGTACACCGACACAAAACTTTAAGTAAAATAGATATTATTTAAACATTTTCGAATGGATTTCGTACACGAAGCTGTTGCGCTTGGAGTCGACATACTTATCCTAGGCCTCTGTGTACGCGAATATGTGAACTATAAGTCAACCTCAAGAGTGTTGAAGGTAAGACGAGCAGCTCTTTGTGGTAATGCCTGCATAATCATTTTCTTGACTTGCAGGAAGCACCGCAATATAATATTGATGGCGAGCTGAAAAATATTGTATCGCGGCAACGGGATAAGAAGATTCCATATGCGGTTATACGCGGCACAGTCTCCCCAATTGGTGTGCCACTCCGCAGCTCGTTTGTGCCGAGCGTGAGCGGCGTGCTCCAAATCGTGAAGCTTCATGAGCATCGCGTAATGCGTGCCTTTGCCGGCTTCTGGGCAGAGCAGAGAAAAATGCTGCACGAAAGCATCAATGAGATGCCGTTTGAGCTACGCAATCAATCGCACGGCGTAGAAATTGTAGATGCGATGAGTGCCGCTGTGCTGGACGTGGACGTTGTCTATGATAACTATGAGTCGACATCGCTGTCGTTCTTTGATCACATATTTGGCTTTTTTACGGGAGTAAGGCAGAAGGGCCTGCAGACAACCGAAGAAGTGCTGCGTGACGGAAGCTTTCTGACCGCCATTGGTGAACTGGAAATCGACGGAGAAACTCTGCGCATGCAGCCATCCAAGCTGGGACCCCTATTCCTTACCACGGCCACAAAATCAACGCTTATCAAACGTTTCGAGGATGCCAAGTCTTCCATGCTGTAAGGCAGCCCAATGTGACATTGAAAGCACATTCCTTATCCTTATGCATTCTCTTGCAGCTTTAAGATTGTATTGTGCAGCAGCATATCCGTAGTTTTGGTGGGAATGATCGTCCGGAAAGTGTACCGTAAGAAGAAACAAGAATATGAGGAAGACAAAATTCGCAAACGCCTAGAGGTGGAGCGTCGGGAGCGACGGGCACGCAACAGGCCGCACACTTTGACGCCAGATCAGCTATGCGTTGTATGCTCCACCAATCCCAAAGAAGTACGCTGCTCAATGACTTTGTGTATAATCCATGTCGGTAATGAGTTTTGGTTTTGCTCTTCCAGATTATTTTATTGCCTTGCGGACATGTGTGCCTGTGTGAGGATTGCGCCCAAAAAATCGACATTACGTGCCCGGTTTGCCGCAGCAAAATCGAATCGAAGGCGGCTGCATTTATTGCCTAATTCAGCGGATTTCAGTCAAGCTAGATTAACTGTACCTGTCTCTGTCTCATAAGCGTTTGTTACTTGAACTCTAATTAGTGTGCAGTTTACATTATTGATAAAAATTCGTTTCAAGTGTTGACCATCGAATAGTAATTGTGTGGAAACTTCCTATTCATCTGGATGCATAATGTCTTTGTACTCGTATTGATGCTCCAATAACTTCAGAAAGACTTGGTACTTTCGATCGTGCAGCTCCAGTGTGCTGGTATTAGGTCTTATCACACGCCCAGAGCCGGACATGGCTTTCGCGGCGCTCTAAAAAAAAACACTTGTGAGTTTAATTCAATTCTCATTGAACTGCAGCTCAGCACACACACACACGCACCTCCAAGCTAATATACTGACCAAAGGCAGCAGCTGCCAAGGCCGCTGCGCCTACCATTACCATTTCCTCCTCGTATGGAATCAAACTTGGCAGGTTACAAATATCCGAATGGCACTGTATATAGAGGGAGTTCTTGGATAAGCCACCGCAAAATAGCAACGATTTGAATGCAGGCCGATCGTACTGGTTAAGGTTCTCGATAATATGTCGTGTGCCGTACTATCCAAATATCAAGTGTGAATAAATACATGAGAGCAAAGAAGAAACCCAAATATATTCATATTGACTTACAGCAAGAGCCTGAACGAAGGCCAAATATTTGATGGCCAGAGAGTCGACGCCACTTGTCATATCCAGTCCAGTTATCTAATCCAAAACACAGTTGTGTTTATAAATAATTTAATATTTGATTATAAACATAATTACTATGCCGCGCAGCGTGTTGTCTGCAATGGGCGAACGATTGCCGTGTAGATCCGGCCACACATGCACATCCTCCGTCAGGTAGCCGATATCGGAGAGACCGCGAGAGTTAGCTAAATCGATCAGTATCTGGTTAAGGTGCTGATAGATATATCTTAAATAAAAAATATATAAATTATATATAAGAAATAGAATTATTAGCCATTTACTGACTTATCTGCGCCCAGCTTCTCCTTGAGCTCAGCGTAGCTCTCATGGTTTTTGAGCACGTGATCCAGCAGATGGCCCGCAACTGATTGGCCACCCTCGTTTAGATAATAGCCAGGCAGGACGGCATTTTTGTATGGACCCCAAATGCCCTTGGCAAAGCAAATGGTTTTCGTCAAGCTCATGTGGCAGGTGGATGTGCCCGCAATCAAAGCCATTCGACTCTGTATATCGTCGTCTATGGATTCGGCCTGGCAGCCAAGCATACCCAATGTGCCGGCATGGGCATCGATAAGGGACGTGCTGACCACAGTGCCCGGCTCTAGGCCCAGCTCTGAGGCAGCCTCATTGGATAAGCCCGAGCCCACAGGCTTGCCAGGTGCTTCCAATTTACTGCCAATAATTGAAAAATCCGAAGTCGTCAGTTCCTCAAGATCGGCGCTAAGTAAATAGTCGGTGTTCCACTTATTCGCCTCGACGTCATAGTTCCATTTACAGACCGCAGAGCACAGGGAGCGAGTATCAACACCTGTTGCGCGCCATGTGAGATAGTCGGGAAGGTCAAAGGCCCGCCACATATTATTAAATGAGTTCGGTAGATGACGCTTGAGCCAGAGCAGCTTGGGTATCTGCATTTCCAGAGACACCTTGCCCCCCACATATTCCAGTATCGGATGCCGAGTTGAATTTATCTCATCCGTCTCCTCACTCGCCCGATGATCCATCCACAGAATGACATTTTGCTCCGCTACAGAGGTCTTGCTCACAGTCAACGGGCTGTTTTTAGCGTCAATCAATACCAGCGAGCAGGTGGCATCAAAGCCAATGCCCTTCACTTGTGTCCTACTGATACTGCTTGTGACATGCTGCAAATGAGTTCTAGGTTAATCTAATCTGGAAACGATCTTGGGGTTATCTTGTAGCTTTAATTTACCTTAACGACCTTGCAGATTGCACGCCAAATATCGTCGCTTGATTGCTCATAGAAATCCGGCTCTGGATTCCATGTTTTAATCTTTTCCACCGACAGCTGCTCCACTTGACCTTTAGTATTGACCCGCGCAGCTCGCGCACTGCCCGTGCCCACGTCCACGCCTATAAAATACACTTTGCTAGACATGTTGCAGTAATTCCGTCTACTGTAACAGCGTACAAATGTTATTAAAGCCAGCTCGCCCAAATGCCTAACACAAACTGATAAGAAATTCGAGAGGTGGTAGTAATACCGCTATCGGTTCCTATATATCTCTCCTAAAAAGCAATGGGGTTTCTGGATCTGAATGGATCTACCTGACACCCACTTTGAAATATAAAAAAAAAAAAATAAATAAAATAAACAGCTACTGTCTGTGACAGTCCCTTTTAATAAACATGTTAATTCATTTTTAAACTATAGAAAGCTAACTGAGATTTAGCGCATAACTAATGAATTTATCGAAAAACATTTAAATATTAATAAACGTAACAGTATGCCTACTTACTAGAACTTCCAGCAGCTACAAGCGTTGCTTACATACTGAAACTCGTTCTTAATTACGGGTACGCTTATGCATGTATTTAAATATTTAAATTGTAATCATGTCGCGCGCACTCTCTCTTTAATTCACTCTCTCCCACTCATTTGTCCGAAAATTGCAACAGTTGCACTCGTTACACAAGGCCGTTTGCATTTCACGATCGGTGTCTTTCTGTAACGATTAATCGGTAAATCTCTCCATCACAATCATGTGCTCGGCAGTCTGGCAACGCTGTGCCGCAATAGCTCGTGTTTGTTTACAATGGTGCGCATAAAAAATCGGTAAGTTAATCAAATAAATTCGTTTATTTATGACACGCAGTTCATTAAATATCCACCATTATGACTTATCAGCTACATAGCCGTACAAATTGTACCATATACGCCAGTTAATACCCTACGCATAAACGACCATACGCTGACCAAGTGTTTGCTGCAGAATGTAGAGAAATATTATGGAGTATACGGGCTGGGTATCTTGGAGTATGGTTTCCGTGTGAAGTACTGCAATGAGCGCACTAAAATTGCAATCATACGCTGTCTGCATCGCGGACATCGCTATGTATCAAGCATATTGCCGTTGATAACGTTGGTAAATAAAAAAATCCCTATTAAAATATATGCAAATAAATATATCTCAAGTGATATTTTTAACAGATAGGCGATGTGCGTGCCAAGTTCCGCACCCTTTACGTGGGTGCCACCATTATACAGTGCAACAAGTTTATCATCAGTCATCAGCGACAGTTTCTGGACCGCATGATGGGCCAAGTGGCATCCGCCAAGGAACGCCAGGACCTTCTCAAGCGTGTCATGGAGCTCGATATGGACAGATAGCAGACTTAATACAAAAATGAGTTTTTTAAAATGATTTATGTATACTTAAGAATATTACATAGTTATCTAATAATATATTGTTCCAATTTGTCTAAACGATAAATTAAAAGTATATTTTTTTGGTTTACTCGATTTTTAGACCTCCAAGAGGAATTTGCGGCTTGAGGAGCGAGATAATCTCGCACTGCATTGCTTAATCCTGTGCTCCAAGTCCGAGAAGGTCAATTTGTTGTTCTTGCTGTAGACATTCAGGTAAATGCCCAGCACAACGATCAGCCCCGACCATATATATCTGTGAACGGAAAAATATAACATTTTATAGTAGATCGAATAGAAGATGGAAAGAATTTACTTACTGCACTGTGAAGGGTTTGCTGAACAGCAGGAACGAGAAGGCTATGGTTACTGCCTTGCGTGCAGTGGTCACCGTGGCGGCAACAGGCGCTCCACTGCTCCTAACCAGAGCCAAAACGAATTGTATGCCCAGATAGCCGGAGAGACTAAATAAAAAGCCATAGCCAAAGGTTTCCAGAGGATGGGCTAAGCAAAAGGCGAAGCCACTGAAGAAGTTGCCGGTGAGCAACATGATCACAAACAGATAGACAAAGCCTAGTCCATAGGAGTAGAAAACCACCTCGCTGCTGGATGCTTTGTGCTCCCGCATCGCTTTCTCCTGGACATTGCCTATGGCTGCATCACACAACAGAGCGCAGCATATCATGGCTACGCCAAGAGGATTGAAATTGGGCGTCAGCTGCGAGTCGGCCAGCGTGAACCAGGCCAGGCCAATGCACATGGCTGTCGCAGCAGCAAAGTCCAGAGGGCCGTAACGCTTGCCCTGTATAATGATGCTGCCAACTAGTACCGGGATTAGCTTACAGCACTTGAAGATCACTTGAGTGGGATAGTTGAGATAGCCGAGACTCGAGTTCGACAAACCCATTGTGCCGAGTGTCAGTGCGGCGAGTACAAAATATGTCCGCAATGGTATGCAACGTGGCGTTGGTTGAACGCTCCAAATTTTTCCGCCATTCGTTCGATACGCCTCCAGGCGGCGCTCGACCAGGCCGAAGCCAATATAGTAGGCGAACTGCACCAAGGTGAGAAACCATCCATATGGCTTAAAGCCCTCAACTGTAAATATCAGCTCCTGCAGATATCCATAGATGATGTACAGTATGAAAACGCCGGCACAACTTAACAGAAATTGAGTTGTTCGATTGTAGTGGGTTAGGTCAAAGCATAGAATGCGCAATTCTGGAGCCGTCGACTTCGAAGGGGATGAGAGTTTTCGCTGTGAAGTTGATGGGGAAACGGACGCAGCCGTCTGCTGACCTTTTCCATTGCTATTTATATTGATAACGTCGTGTCCGGTGTCTGCTTGACTCTCGCCCTTCATAGTGTGGATTGAAGTGTGTGTGCGTGTGGTCAGAGACGTTGCGCTTGTGTGCGTGTGGATTTATCACAGGGTTTATGCTATTTTATTTATTGCCACGCAACACTATGCACAACTACATTGCATCGATTATGCATTGTATAAGTTTTATTTTATATAATCACTGTTACGCATTGCGACTCTTAGAACTTATTAACTTTTAAATGGCAAGCACGGTTTTGTTTATTCTTTTACTTGTGAGTAGTCGATATACATGTAGAGACCTCTGACAATCGAAACACGATATATATTTTTCGGATGGTGATACCAGACTGACTCAACTTATTAAAAAAAAAACGGTCATCCAAAATTCCAAATTATCAAAGTTGCCAGTTTGATGCTTTTTTGTTGATTATCTGGTAGCTCTACATAATCTTAAAAACATCATTTCGTCATTTAGCTGCTCTCACATTTTGTTTCATTTTAAAAATGGCAGACGTAGAAAAGGAGCCTGAGAAGACCATTGCTGAAGATTTGGTTGTTACCAAATACAAATTAGCTGGCGAAATTGTAAATAGTAAGTGAATAATAAAAGAAATTTAATAAATGCGTTGCAAAGTGAAAGTGAAATCTGATTTTTCTGCATTTATTCGTCGGCCGCTACGTGTAGCCGACAACAATAGAGCTAACGAAGACGGCGCTGACGCTGACGTCGCCGTTGCTTTAAGTAGCCACGCGGCGGTGTACGCGGGATATGCGAAAGCGTAACGTGCATAACCTCAATGTTTTCAGGTGTTGAATACTTCATTTCAATGCCCAAAATACTTCTTTAAAATAATAAAAACCTATCAAAAATGGTATTTGAGCTCCAGTTTCATAAAAAAGAACCCAGAAATGCCAACTGAAAATTATAATTTTAACGAGAGACTCCCAATGCCATGCGAGAAGTGCCGAAAATCGTTGCACATGGAAATAACTCGACTATTTCTATTTGATGCGTTTAATTTTAGAAACACTGAAGACAGTGATTGAACTTTGTGTGGTGGATGCCTCTGTGAGGGAAATATGCACCAAGGGCGACAATCTGCTGACTGAAGAAACCGGCAAAGTAAGTTTCAAATGGATATTTCCACCAAAAACTTAAGACCAATGCGTTGAAACAAGTCCAATGATTAAAACTTACAAAATTGAGGATCTCTTGCGTGTGCGCTGCTGCGGACTGGCTGCAGAGTGTGCACCGCGTGCGTTGAAATTTTCATCCACGTGCGTTTTGAACGCTGTCTGCGGTCGGCGTGCACGCTCTGGGGTCCGAAGATTCAAAGATTATGAGATCTGAGGACACAATTGGCAAGCAGCCAATTGTCTGTGTTGATATGATAAATCGATTAACACACTGACGTCTGTTGTAGGTATACAAAAAGGAAAAGGAACTAAAGAAGGGTATCGCATTTCCAACATCGCTCTCGGTCAACAATTGTGTCTGCCACTTTTCGCCAGCTAAAAACGATGCCGACTACACGCTAAAGGCGGGCGATGTGGTCAAAATGTAAGTATATCGACTCTCATGTCAGCATAAATATAGTTAAATTGCATATTAATATGTCATATACAGCGACCTGGGTGCCCACATAGATGGCTTCATTGCTGTGGCTGCGCACACAATAGTCGTTGCTGCGGACCAGAAAATTACCGGACGTGCAGCTGATGTCATCTTGGCTGCGTATTGGGCCGCTCAAGCGGCGTTGCGTCTACTCAAGCCCGGTTCCAGCGTAAGTTTTCCACTGTTTAGTTTCATTTGTCTGCAAGAAACGGATTGTCTAGCGTATTAAACACAGCGTCAGCACATCTCAACACTTGCACAGAACATTAGCGACAATTGACGAATGCGCTGCCATCAGATCGATGGCTGGGCTACTGTTGATTGCTCACACACACACACACTCATGTATTTTAAAATAGTAATCCTTCTGCTGCAGGCAACGGATTGTCTGCTGCCTAAAAATATAAATGGCACAGTACAGCTCAACGTCTGCAAATATCAATTGCGGCAATTTCGTGAACTGAACGAGTTTATACACAGAAATGTTCGGTCTTTACAATTGCACACAATTTTCGTAAATTATATTTAGATCATATGCTCATAAAATTATATTTAGTATATTTATTAGCTGTATACCTTAAGATGTGTCCATGTCTTGTATTTATTATAGAATTCCTCAATCACCGATGCCGTGCAACAAATCAGCGAGTCGTACAAGTGCAAGCCCATTGAGGGCATGCTTAGTCATGAGCTCAAGCAGTTCAAAATTGATGGTGAGAAGACTATCATACAGAATCCGACCGAGGCGCAACGTAAAGAGCATGAGAAGATCACATTTGAGAAGCACGAGGTCTATGCCATCGATGTCATCGTTAGCAGCGGCGAGGGCTTGGTAAGAGATTTGTTCCTAAAAAGCAATACTCGCAGCTAATACTTGTTCAATGATTAAAAACACGCGCTTGAGGATGAGCATTGCAAAGCGATGGAGCTGATCATGTAAGCGCCTTGTGTGCTTGGCGTGTTGTGTTTGAACAATATGGCACATATCAGCATCAAAGCGGCGCTGTTGCTTGTCCGGAGATTGTAAGATTATGAGATCTGAGAACACATCGACATATATTGATGCTTGTTGATTTATTGGTTGCGCTGTTTTGCTAACATATAAGTTGCTGTTTGTTACAGGGTCGCGAGAAGGACACAAAGGTCTCTATTTACAAGAAGTCCGACGAAAACTACATGCTTAAGCTGAAGGCATCTCGTGCGCTACTCGCTGAGGTGAAAACCAAGTATGGTAATATGCCCTTCAACATCCGCAACTTCGAGGAAGAGACAAAGGCGCGCATGGGCGTTGTAGAATGCGTCTCACACAAGATGATTGAGCCCTTCCAGGTGCTCTACGCGAAGCCTTGTAAGTCAAGTCACTTAGATTGCTCTGAATTCATTTTGTAAACTTGGCAAAACTTAATTCCGGATTTGGTATAACTCTTGAGCTGCCAACTACGGCCAGACATTTTGCTAGAAAAAAGCTCAAAAGGCTTTGGCGTCTTCAGCAGTTGCCTATTTTAATGGCCTCGGTCTGAACATGCCATTGCTACAAAATTACTTAAATATTTTAATCTACATATTTAAATATATATTTTAAAAGACATCTTCTAACTCTAATTTCCTTCTTACAGCTGAGATTGTAGCACAGTTCAAACACACGGTATTGCTCATGCCCAATGG
Source organism: Drosophila mettleri (assembly GCA_035047625.1). Taxonomy (NCBI): domain Eukaryota; kingdom Metazoa; phylum Arthropoda; class Insecta; order Diptera; family Drosophilidae; genus Drosophila; species Drosophila mettleri. The sequence goes on from JAWNPI010000103.1 coordinate 11,363,988, forward strand.
CGTCAACCTGGTTACCGGTATACCGTTTAATGCCGATATCTTCGTAAGCGAACACAGCATCGCGCAACCAGAGCTGAAGGTAAATTATTTTCTTTCATAACCATGCACGATTACAAGCCTAAAATGTAAATTTTATGCCTTTTCAGGATCTGGTCGCTCAGCCACTGGGACCTGTCAAGGGTAAGGGAAAAGGCAAGAAAGCGGCGGCTGGTGGTGGCTCGGCGACAAAAGTGGAATCGGCGCCGGCCGTTGAGACCAAGGCATAGGGTCCTTTCATCCGGATACTATTCAAAACACGCCCTTTAATGTGAACAATTGCGCTGCCTACTGCTGCCGCTCTATAAATGTTTACTATAGAATTCGTTAATTAGTAAACCAGAGAAAACATTTGACAAAATAATTCATTTTTGTTCCAAGAACTTTAAATATTTCCAATATAAGAAAAAAAAAAAAAAAGCACAATCATTTGAAAGCTTATTTTTTCCAACCCGCAAAGTTGAAAATGCGTTCAGCTCTATACATATTTCCCTCCTTTCAATAAGCATACTGATTTTTTCGTTCTTGATTTCATAATCGATTTGTCTTAAAACGCAACGAAGATTTGTATTTGTAATTTTAAAATTAATCAGTATCTTTAGAAACGAAATTGTAATTCAAGAATAGACAACAAAAAACGTTAAGAACCCCGCGCGTAGTAGGTATTAAATAATATTAACATTTTATATAAAGCAACAAAAAAAAAAAAAAAAAAACAAAAGCCGATAAATAAAACTGAGTTTTCTTGGACTGTGGTTGGATGTATCATTAGACTGTTTCATATATCACTTAATATGTTTAAGTACCAGAGACGTTAATAAAATGAACCATGATGATTACTTCCAATACAAATAATTTTTCTTTTATTTTTGTGTATTTAAGTTATTTTCACAATCTTTATATTATTTTTTTTTTTAATTTCTTGCATGTAATTAAAATTGTACACAGTCTCATCTCTGAACTCTTGTATTACAAAAGTAGCAAGAATATTTGTTGTTATCGTTAATGTTACTAGGACACCCATTCCCCCCACACACACTTTCCCCTCTAAAGAGCTATCTGAGAACGCTCCACATACCGACACGCCAAACGAAATTGTGCCAACAAAATGAAACAACAAAACAAATTACATATTACAATTGCTACGAATGAACGTATGAAGTGAATTGTGAATTATGAGAGCGAGAAGTGCGTTCGCGGCATACGCGAAATAAAATGTGCAACCAAAGTGGAGAGAGGCGCCGGCAACGGACTCGTACATTTCAATCAATTGTGTTGGTGTTTTATCTGGAATACATGTTGCATGTATTTGCCGATCCGGTTATGTAACAAACAAGTCTACTGCAGCCAGCGAGGGAGCGGGGTAAAACGACAACGATGATGATAGTGCCATTTAAAGGCCATTAGTTTTCGGCACGTGCATCAACCGGCGCCGAGGCTGTCACATTGCTGGGTTTCTCCGGCGAATCCAAATAGATCTTTAGCGCCCGCTCGCGACGATGAGAGTAGCGCGGCGTTGAAATGCAGCCGAGTCGATCCAGGCGCGCCTTCTCCTTATTGGTCAATGAGCGGCGCTCATCTGCCGTCAACTCTCGCACCGGCGCGTTCTTATCTCTGCAAGCAAACCACAAAATTTAGTTATATATACAAAAAAAGAGCTGCTCGCCTGCCACTCACTTATACAAATACATGTTGCCGCATTGCGTTGTGTTCAACGGATACATGTCGAGGCCGACGGGCACGGACATCCAGTTTACGGCCTCATTAACGCTAACTGCCGATATGCTTGTGCATGGGAAAAAGCTATTCAGCTGCAATTGAGATGTTTGAATATGTTTTAGGAACTGTCGTATATAAATATATATATCTTACCTTTGTATAACTCAATCGGTCAATAGTAATATCGCATATTTGTGATAAACAACGTCTAATTTCGCCTTCCTCTGCAAGTAGAATCAAGATTTAGTTCAATGCTTATGCGATTCATCAATTATAACTGGGCTTACTGTCGATTGTGATTTCCTGGAATTTACCAAATTCCCATTTATCTGGATACCAGCGGCGCACGAATATAGTTAACGCATCGTCCTTAGGCTGCGGCAGTACGCCCTCCTCACACTCTTGCAAAATGAACTGATAAACGGAATAGAAAAGAGTTAGATAAACTCCAGATATACAAAAATATTAACGTTCACACCTCTGGGGAACCTGTGCGCATATCGCTGAACAGTGTTTCATCATCGGCGAGTATTTTGACGGGACAGCGACCGCCTTTCAGCCAGATGCGGCAATTGTCGACGGTGAGGGAGGTGTATTTGGCATCGATGCGATGCATTTTGGCGACCAGCTCCTGCTTGGCCTGCTCCACAGTGGTTGTCACATTGTACACCCATTCACAGACGCAAGGCAGTTTGGCGGTCTCATTGTCCAGATCGGACAGCCGTAAGAAATATATCTTGGACTTGTACTCTAGCGGTTGCAGCGTCTTGCCGAGCTCAACAGTGAGAGTCTCGCCGTCATTGAGAAAGACCAGCCAATTGGCCTGATCATTGGACAAGGTGTTATCGTGCTTGCGCTGTAACTTAAAGTAGGCTTTGGGCACTCGTATCAACTGCTCAATGTGTCGCTCAAAGGCGGCCATACGCATATGCGTGCCCACGAGCAGTTTGTAGGCGTGCGTCGGCTTGCGCAGTTGCGCTTCGTCATCGGATTGATGGCCGCTGGTGCTACTGCTGGTGGCCATGTCCACGCAATCGATTTTGATGGCGTGGAAAAAGTGAGTGGTTGTGCTGGCTGGCTGTGAGCTGGTGTCGCCCGCTTCGCTGCCGTAACTGCCATTGCCATTACAGTAGGCGTGCACGCGCATCATGGTATCATGGGAGGCGGCCTCGTCCTCGGGACTGGACAGCTGTGGCGAATGGCTGGTGGAACTCACTTGGCTATCGCCGCCGCCGCGATGCTGCAAGCTATTCTCAACCAGCGTCCGATCACCATCACTCAGGCTGCTGTCCTCCGAGTTGGACTCGTGGCCGGGCGTCGCTAGCGTCAGCGAATCAGGTTGATCACGCTTATAGCGACGCCAATCACAGTCGTTGTTGCCGCCACCGGCACTGGCAACTTCGGGTGTTGTCGTGCCATTTGTGCCGCTGACACCATTCATCAAAGAGGCGTCCACAACATCGCTGCCGGCACTGCCATTGGGGGCCTGCAAAGAGGAGAAGAGTTACCTGCACTTTCACAAATGTTCTTCAATACTTGCAAACAAAAACTATTTAATATGGGCCGCAATTTGTTGTCAACTGGGCTGGTCAATGCTCAAGATGCTTACCTCGATGGGAGCGGCGATGGGCTCACTGGTTGGCACGCCCAGCATCTCGAGGCTGCTGGCATCGGTGTTAGGCACATTTAAGTAAAGGTATGTGATGTATTTGAATTGTGAGTTGACCAGTTGCTCGAGCTGTTGTTGCAACTCCAGTGTCGGCTGGGGATCGTACGCAACGAACGCTTTGCAGCGCAATGTAGCCACCACGATCTTTTGCTCGTCAATGTGCAAACGTATTGCAATCGAGCGACGCAGCACGTCGTTGGACTCCAGCGCTGCTGAATAAACCAGGAAGGGACCGTCCATCGCCATGTTCGAGAGATCTACCTTAAAAACATACCACGTAGTGCCATCGCTGGGATAATTCTCAAATTGCTGATCCTCGGCCCTATACTCCAGCAAAAAGTCCAAATTGTAATTGTGGGCCGAACGCAGCTCGGTTAATGCCGGATCGGTGTAGCTCTCCAGTGACTGTATGATCGTGTCCATGGACGAATCATATGCAACCAAGCGACAGCGTGAGATCGGCGCAAACTGCTCAACATTGAGCATATCGTGAGCCGACGTGAGAACCTTATTTACATCGAAATTCTGCGACAGATATACGCGCGTCATCTTTAGCTTTTTAAGCGATGGATTGTAGAAGTAGACGCGGGGCTTGTACAGATTTGGCAGAGCCAGATCTGTTACAGTGATGTGTCTGCCCAGACGAGAGACGCGCGTATCCTCCTCGGCATGTAGTTTGGGCAGAAGAGATTTAATGTGTTCTGGAAAGTCATTGCACTTAGCCGCATGCTCGTTCCTCTTGGCGTCCACCTGCCTATACATAAGCATATAAGCATTCGTACTAGACGTATATGCACTCGAGTAATAGCTGCCATTGGGACCGCCGAATGAGCGCTGTATGTCCTCTTGTGTGATCTGCAAGAGAGAAGGATAATATGAAATATTTGATAGCATCTGGGAGAAGCTCAGCCACTAACCGTGGATACATTCTGATCGTTAAAGCAGAACCACTCGTCATTCTCAAAGTCTTTGATATACGCATAGTAATGGCCGCCCGAAGCGCTGCCCGAGTGTATCATGATGGCAAACAGCTCGTACAGATATGGACCCGACAGCAATTCCTGCTTAAGACGTGCCTCCATGTTCGCACTTTTGCCGGTGCTGCTGCTCATGTCGATGCCCTCGTCCTCATCATTTATATCGTTCTCATGCTGACTGGAACTGGCCGTGGTTACCACACCGCTGCTCAGGTTGTCCTCATCCATGGCGGAGCCACTGTCCGCAGTGCTACAATCGTCCACATTGCTGGTGCCATTCATCTGATACTGTTCGCCCTGTCCATTACGATTCACAAAGCTATTCAGATTCAGCTTCTGCGGAAAGGTTACTCTGAACATAGAAAAATTGCAATTAAAGAGTGAGTCGATATTGAAGACAATCGTGTGAGTTACCTATCGTTCAGTTTGATACGATGCATTGTCTGATAGTCAAAGTCGAAGCGCTTCAGATGCAGTGTCAGTATGTATGGGAAAGATTTGAAATGCAGTCCCTTGTGGGCGTCGCATTTCTTTTTGCACTTCTCGCATAGATACTGATTGTTGCCATCGAGAGTTTCGGGCTGCACAAAGGCACGCAGCGCCTCCTCGATGCTGCCATAGGCAGAACTGCTGCCAAATGGACGCACTGGCAATGGTATATCAAGAAAAGTATCCTCGCGCGTCTTTTCCGTATTGCACTCCAAGCATTTGACATAATCGTTCATCTTGCCCTCATACAGATTGGAGATAAGATTTGCCTGCTTTGTGTTTTTAAATTTATGCTCCAGTGCATCGAACATGACGCGACACAGTTCCTGGATATCATGCTGCTGCCATGCCTCTGTCGAGTCCCAGCCAAAGCTACGCGTTAGGTCTGTCGTCTCCACTGATGACTTCGACGACGTTTGCAAATTGAGGAACAACTTCTGCAGCTGATAGGGTATATTCTTGGCCTCGTTGTCATTGTCAAACTCCCAGCGATACAGGGCATTGCGAAACTCCGGCGTCATGTACAGCGCCTGGAGTAAACTGTTTAGATAGCAAGTCATTGCTTGATTGACCAATCCGACATATGCGCGTGGCCCAACACCATTTCGATGCGGCTCCGTTTCTGTTTTATCCAAAGTCACAAACTTTGAATTCAAGCGCTGCCAGATGGGCACTTCATCGCCTCCGAACTTGCGCGATGAAAGTGAGCTATAATTAGCCTCATTTTTCTCAAAGTTTGGTTCTAGCGGATCGGTGTCAGCATCAGTTCCGGCTAACAGATCAACCTCGGATGGTCCGACAACATCGTAAACTGGGCACAAAAGCGTGGGACTAGCCGAGGCACCCAACGCCAGATCATCGTCTGACAGTAGTTCAACATCCGAGACAGGACTTATTTTGAAGTGCTCGGGAGCCACATCATCATTGGTAAACATGTTGATATTAATATAAAACAAATTTTCATTGATTTGCTCCGTCATATCTTCGGCGGCGGTGTTGTCGATTAGACTCGGTGGGATCTTACGGTCATCCACCTGATCTATGTTCTTCACAGCAGTATCATTCTTTTCGATGGTTTTGGTTTTCACTTTTGAACTGATCTTGCTAGGAGTTGTAGGGGTGATCGTGGCCGTGGCGGCGGCGGCTGCTTCTGTTGCTAAGTCAACTGACGTTTCAGTTGTGGGAGTGACGCTGCTCTTGGGTTTGCTTGGCGATTTTTTCTTCTTCTCGCCGGTGGCTGTTGTCGTGCGCTTCTTTTTCTCACCGGTTTTTATCGTCGTTGTCGTTGTCGTTGGTGCTGTTCCTGTGTTTGTCGTGGTCGCATTCTCCGTGGCATCCGGCTGCTTGCTAACGGTCGAAGCTGTTTTTTTAATGGTCAAATCATAGCGTTTGGCGACATTGCCATCCCAGGTGCCATCTGGCAGCAGCACCAAGTTGTTCTTTAGCTTCGGTTCAAAGCCAGGCACATCGTACAACAGCTGCGTGTCTAGAGTATTCAGATAAACCTATAGACGTATGAAGTTTATATGTGAGAGCTGATTGCATGGTTGCCACACATGAGTAATGCTCACCAAATCCTGCTCGCCGTGCGGCTGAAGCAACAGCTCAAATTTGCCATAGGCAAATTGTGTGCCAATCAGCGTGATGACATGCTTCACCGTGAAATGGGCACGAACGACGATGTTGATTTTCTTTTGCTGGGAGCCAGGCGTCTGGTCAAAGACGGCGCACTGTGTGCTATCCTTGTTGTCCTTCTCAGCCATGTCCTGGTCCTGGTTGCGTGATGCTAACCAATTAGTTTAAGGCCTGCAAAAATGCGTTTGAAATGAGAATTTTGAGCACTTGCGGAAAAAAAAAATCAAAACAAAAAGGCCTGAAAATATTTATAAAAAATAAAATTATAATAATAAAATCAAAGACGGAATGAAAAATTACTGACATTTCATTTTAGGAGCTGCTTGACAGCGTCTGCCTAGTCAAACAGCAGAGCAACAAGGAAGCCGCCAGTATAACCGCCCCCCACACACGTGCTGTTCATTGCTCCCATCTGTTGGAAAGGGGCCATACGCCACCCCTTGAATCCCTCAACACCCACCGTGCGTAGACCTCAATTCGAAAATAAACCAAAATCCCATTGCCTGCTGCTGTTTGCGTTTTTTCGCGCCTTATTTGTATGCCAGCGCCACACACAGAAAAAAAGAGCCATGAGTACATGACTAAGATTGCACGGAATTTTATAAACAAATTCTGGGGCCGGACGATGTGGCGAAATCGATGTTCCATATATTTCAGCTGCTACTGAATTTTCAGCAACAGCGTCATAATTGCCGCATAAATTGCTCCTACAAATGTCATTCCAAGACGATGCTGTTGTTGCTTTCTTTGTTGAGCCATTGGGCAACGGGCACTACATTGTAGCGGACGGAAATGCTACAGTATACATATGTAAATATACACAAATATATATATATATATATATATATATATTTATAGTGAGCGGCATATGTATGTGGTATATGACATTTGGCCGCAATGCGCAAAATTTACAAGAGGGGCGTACCTAAAATATATATTAGTTCTAAGGCGTAATGAAGAACACAGCACAGAAAGAAAAATTGCAGTTATTATAATATATATATATATATATATATATATATATATATAATTTTATATATCAGCTATTATCTGCTGTTCGTCAAGAACTCAACTGTCAAAACCAAGCAAGCGCGCACAGCTGCTGTCATCAATCTCTATCTATTTCTGATAACGTTTTTTAGCCAAACTAAATGATTTCAGGCATACTTAGGTAACTCAAATCGCAAACTTGCAGGGAACGCCTTTCAGATGTGTGATCTTCAAAAACCATATTCATCGGTCTATTTCTATGTTTACCGGAAAGCTGTGCGCAAATGCGTTTGCCGTCTAATTAAATGTCCAAAATGGCATTCGGTATTAGCGAAATGCGCAATGTTTTTCCAACTCTGAGATTTTATATAAATAGTCGCAACACACAAGGCGGGGCAGAGACTGTGGCAAGTGCTTTGGCCAAATGATTAATGCAAATGAGCTGCAATTCAAACACATGTTGGATGAACGTAAGCATTTATGTATATGATATATAGATATAGATACAGATACAAATGTGGACAGTTGCTGGTACGCTAGAGTGGAATCCAAAAATTTAGATACGCGACCAGCACAAATCAAAATAAAAAATAAAAAAAAAAATTGTGCGTCTAAAAATACAAAATAAGAGACGACAACGACGGCGACAAAAGCATAGAAGCTGAAGAAAAAAAAAAAAAAAACAAATATTCAAAGCAGGGAGCAAAAGTATCTGTCAGATACAATCTTGCTATTTGTAAATTCGAAGGTTTTCGTTACCGAAACATTGCACAAACCACAACCCATATACATATAAATCTTTGTATATTTCTAACTCTGTCAATCTTAGACGCACGGGAATTCTCATCAATATTTACATTTGACGCCGTTAGCTGCGCCTTGGGCGTGACTTGTTCAAAATTTCTATAGAATCAAATTCAATTCTCGATGATTTTTATGTGATTCGCCAGACTAGAAGTGCTAAGTGCTAAGTGTGTGTATTTTCAAAAATTTTTTGCATATAGTTCGGGCTATTTTTAAAACATTTTCAGTTTTTGTGGTCTAGAAATATGCCAAATAGTTCCGATTACTCAGTTATATAGTATTCACACACGCACACACACACACACACACACACACACACACACACACACACACAGACGTAAGTAGAGTGAACGATATCGAGTTCGAGTTATATCGAGCTTTTATACGGTTCTTTGTACTCCCTATAGTTATTACGAAAGAGTTTCTATTTTAAATGTTTTCTATTTTTAGGCCAATTGCTAGGGGATTTGCACTTTATACGATTTAGTAATAACTCCGTTCGGTGCGCAGAGACATAGACACACACACATGTAAATGCATACGCACACGCACATAAGCAGATAGGATTAAGTATATATGTATATTTAGATATATTTTTATATATACACACACACACGCAGGCCGTCTAATTGCTGCCGAGTTCTTCTGTGCGCTGTGAAATCCCGCCGTCAACGCAACGACATCGTCTCACGCGTATTCGAGTACTGACCACTGCTGCGATGGTACGAACTGGCGCTGGCGCCCCAGAGTGCACGATGATTGGCTCGATCGTTGCCGAACAGCCGGACAGCTGGATGCGCTACAAACTGCTCACTGGATGCAGTTGTTCTCTCTGATAATAATAACGAAGGCGCATACTCACACACAATCGCACACACTTAGCGCTATTAGCAACAACTGTTGATAATCATATCGCGAAATGTTCAACTCAAGTAGTGAGTGTGTGTACAATATTAGGGCTCAGGGCTCTCAGTGACGTGTAGCCCACCCGGCAGTTGGGGTGCCCCCAATCTACACAAGTTTATTCAATGAAATAGCCAAGTACGTATACTAGATGAATATACTCTATGACTACGAGAGCACCAGATAGAGAGAGGCAGAGAGTCAGAAAGACGAAAGTGCTATTAATGTTTATACAAAATGCTCTCGCCAATTGTCCGATGAATGACTATTTTTATGTGCTGCTTGGCTGTGCCTCACCACCGTCTCATGTGTGACTAAGAAGCGCTGACCGTGTACCGGCATCTGTGATGCTCTTGGACGAGGAGACGGTTTGGTCGGGTTAGAGGCGATGGGCGTACTTAGCATGTTGGCGAATTTTGTTTGCGCAACACTCAGTGCTAGAGGTTGCGAAGCGATGAGGGGGTGGTCCCCAGTGGACGGGCGATCGGTCAAGGTTTTGCTTTGGAACGTGACACATTTGACTGTTTGGGTGCGAGAAACTAGTTCAAGCTGTGTGTCCTTCAACGTCTTGGCCAAATGTCGGAAAACTTGCGGCTCCAAAATATGCTTGCTCACACATAAAAATATAGACACACATACACGCACACACAATCACATATGATAGTAGGCATACAGATACACATACATATGTATGATTTCACTTACCTGAACTGTGAAAATGTTGCAATATTGTGTTTTGGTTATATGCACAATCCGGCCCTATGGTTGGGAGTACACAGTTTCTCTAATTTGATGCTAACTAAACTGTTTAAACGGAGGATGCTTGACGTTGACACCGAGTAGCAACCATTTTTATAATTGAAACAAATGTTTTTTGTTGTTCGGCTGCGGTTTTGTAGCAATTCTATCGATGAAAATACCGATATACTCACATACCGTCGACTATGTATTTGATAGTTCTGTCAGAGAGCTTATGAATAGTATCGATGCTAAGGCTGCATTTCGATATACCTGTAGCGATAATAAATATATAAACAATATATAAAACTAATTGATGCTCTCATAAGTAATAAATGCATATTTAAATTTAATTATTTCATTAAGGTTTACATTGTTTTATTTTTTTTACTATTTAATTTAATAGTTTAAACTTTGGCGCCAACTGTTATCGAGTTCCCAGTTTCCGGATGCAACCCTACTATGCTAGAAGCATCGAGAATTTTCGACGAGCAGACTGCTCCGAGTCTATATAAAGGCTGGATACGCTTGCTTTTTAAGTCATTTAGCAAAAATCAAGCGAACTGCGTATTGGGTGTGCGTTCCACACAAGTGAGAAATTAAAACCATAAGTTGAAAACAATATATAGTTAGTAATATAAGACTATAGTGCAATCTACAACTGCGATTCAAGGAAATTCAAGTAACAGCTATATTTTTCATACTGATTCAAGTAAAAGTAAACTCAAAAAGAGAAAATTAGCACGCAGCTGCAAAAACTAATTAAGGTGAGTGTCTAACAAATATATTGTTGTTGAAATTAGACTGTTTTTTAAACTGCATTTTGGCGACTCACAAGAAAATCATAATAAATATGAAAAACAAAACAATGCTTGTTTGAAAATGTGAGATTTAAACCTAAATAAAACAGTGTCGACGTCACGCATTGACTGACAACACATCAGAAGCCGTGACTGAGGCAGAGGCAGAGCAGCTTTTCGTTGTCGTTGCACAACTAAAAGCTTCTAGCAAATTCCATTGAGCGTCGCGTCGCGTCGAGAATACAATCGACATACTCAACTGAACAGTTTTTGCTTTTTATTTAAATAAATATATACATACATACGTATATATATCACAATAATTGTGTGTTTTCTACTATTTGTTTTCAGTTAAGTGCACGGCGCTAGAGTAAAGCGAAATGGGCAAAGATTTCTATAAGATATTGGGCATAGACAAGAAGGCCACAGACGATGACATTAAGAAAGCGTATCGAAAATTGGCACTCAAATACCATCCGGACAAGAACAAGAGTCCACAAGCCGAGGAACGTTTCAAGGAGATCGCCGAGGCATATGAAGTGCTCTCTGATAAGAAGAAACGCGACATTTTCGATCAGTATGGCGAAGATGGCCTAAAAGGTGGTCCACCTGGCCAGGAGGGCTGCGGTCCATCCGGTGCCTACACCTATCAGTTCCATGGCGATCCACGTGCCACATTTGCCCAGTTCTTTGGCTCACAGAATATCTTTGGTGCGGCGGACCCATTCTCACCATTCTTTAGTAGCAGCTCTGGTGATGGTACCGAACAAGTCTTTATGAACTTTGGTGGCGATGATGTATTCGGCGGTGGTGGCTTTGGTGGAAATCCCATGGGTGCTTTCCGTTCCCAATCGTTCAGTGCACAGGCGCCTAGCCGAAAACGTCAGCAACAAGATCCGCCTATTGAGCATGATTTGTATGTGACACTGGAGGAAGTTGACAAAGGCTGCACAAAGAAAATGAAAATCTCGCGCATGTCCATGGCCACGGGCACGGCGCGCAAAGAGGAAAAGGTGCTAAGCATCAATGTAAAGCCCGGCTGGAAAGCTGGCACCAAGATCACATTCCCCAAAGAAGGCGACCAAGCACCACAGAAAGTGCCCGCGGATATTATTTTCGTCATACGCGACAAGCCGCACTCGCAATTCAAGCGTGAGGGCAGCGATTTGCGGTACATATCACAGGTCAATCTTAAGCAGGCTCTGTGCGGCACCACTGTGTCGGTGCCGACGTTGCAAGGCGATAGCATACGTATAAATTTTGAGCAAGGCGAGGTCATCAAGCCAACGACAGTGACACGTATTAGTGGGCGTGGCTTGCCTTTTCCCAAGGAACCATCACGGCGTGGGGATCTCATTGTCACCTTTGACATTAAATTCCCCAATAAAGTTTCACCCAACATAAGAAGTCAACTTGAGAAGCTGTTACCAAACTAAGAGAGGCCCTGTTGAGCTTTAACCACCTACTGGAACAATTTGTATAGTATAATTTAATTTAAGCTCTAACTTTAGTTAAAAGTCCCTTTCCTAATAATGGGAATGCAAAATTTATTTGTCGGCTTACGCTTACAATGATATTTTATTCTGTAACGCAAAGCATGGAAAATCTATGGTTATGAATTTCCCTGTTGATTATATATCTACCCAACTTAGAACCGATGTAGATATAAACTCAAATACGAAACCTTAGAATCGCGTTCATGCGATAAGATAAGAATAAATGTACAAAACACTGATTCACTTACACATAACGTATAAGATAGCTGAACGTGTTTTGAGCTGGAGACTGATCGGTTACCTAATTATATATATTAGTTACCCCTACTCTTAAACAATAAATCCAAATGAATAAATTGTAATGCCAAATTGTTGAAATTGGTTCCCGAATGTAATTTACAACTAAGCATATCTGAAACAATCGAACATTTTGAAACCAGCACACCAACCACAATATCTAATAAAAGAAAAACACTCCGCTCTTAGGCACATGGGCTAAATAATAAAACACACATACAATTAAACTTGTACGTTTTAGTACGATAATTACTTGTGAAAAAAAAAGAAAAGTATGTAATAAAATAATTTAAAGAAATTTAAAAATGTTTCCATTTATTGGAAATTGGGTATCAAGATATGTGCAATTTTGAATGGATAAAACAATGCTCATTCCTTAGCGGAGTTTTTGTTTCAATAATTATCTGGCCGTATCTATTGAAAAGTAAATTAAAATGTAGCTAAGAATTGCACTGTCAATTGGAAACAAATCTTATTGGGGTGGATGGTCTAATGGGATCTTAATGGGATTTTCTAAAAAATTTTCCATGGTATGTGGCTTTTCAACCTTTAAGTATTTGCAGATGACACCTTCAAGCCCATCCAGTAAAAGAATCAATATTTTTTTTATTTTACTTTCACATTTTATTTTGTTTTTTTTTTTTTGTTTTTTTTTTTTTTTGTTCATTTCAAAAGGATCTTTGTAATTTATTCATTTTCACATATTTTCACTTTCCTTACTTTGAGTGTTTTGTTAATTTGCATGTTGCAATTGTATAATAATTTTTGTTTTTGTCATTGTGTATTTGGTTTTTTGTATATTTCATTTCATTTTTTTTTCGTTTTCAAAAATTATTAACATCGATTGCATTTTGTTGTTGTTGCAGTTGTTAATTTGAATATCATAATAAAAATTGTATTCTTTAATGCTTGTTTCATTTTGTTGGTTTTATAACTAGAATTGTTTTTGCTGTTTAACTTGTTGTTGTTGCTATTGTGTGTGTGTGTTCAATCAACTTGCTTATGCATGTGTGTGTGGTTGAGTGTTTTTCTCTTAGTGTAATAAGTTTTGTTTTTTTTTTGTTCTCTTTGTTGTTGCCATCTTTCGCTATTCAATGCTGCTTCTGCTCTATCCAAAGTAAATGTGTTAATAAGTAATATTAATCATATTGAAATGAACAACAATTGTTAAACAAATTAAAATACACATACTATTAACAATTTGTTAAACGCACAACTTTCCAAGGCAGAGAGAAGCGGCCTGAACTAAACTAAAGAATTATCTTGCGTACAACTATACATATATTAATTAATATATATATTAATATATATTAATATATATATATATATATATATATATATATATATATATATATATATATATATATATATATATTCATATATTTAAAATGCATTAAAAATAGTCAAATGTGTACAAAAAGTTTATACTATTTCGAATGATATCCATATATATATATACTTGAACAGCTTGTTTTAAATAAGTTTTAATTTAACTATTTCATTTGACTAAAGTTTCCAGCTAGAAACTGCAACTGTTCTGCATTTCATTTCATCTTTTATTCATTTATTTATTTGTTGTTGTCAAACTTATATAAACTGTAAAAATTATGTTAAAATGTTGCGACTTGTTTATTTATTTTTTTTATTTTTATTTTTTTTTTTTTTTGTATCTTTGATTAACATTCATTCATTTTATCAATTAGACTGTTATTTAATATTATTTGATGTTTAGTTTTTGACTCGATTTTTTCTGCCTGTTTATTAATTGAAGTTTTACATATTATTTTAATTCAATTTGATTGGAAACCTAAAAATGTTTTTTCTTTCGATTTTTAGTTTTTTTTTTTTTTTTGATTATGTTTCGATTTGTTTGTGTTTGAGGATTTGACAAAATGAATGCATGATATTCCACACTCAAGTACACTGAAAACGTAGAAAAGCGCCAACTACTGTGTGCACACGTTTGGAATAGCTGGCATTTAAAATTCATTCAGCAATTGGTTTTTAGTTTCTCATTGAATTTCTTTTATTTCTGATTCGAATAACATTCAAACGGCATTCACAACCAATACAATTCTTATTTTTTTTTTCATTAACCGTAAAAAAATGCATACTAAAAAAAAAAAACAAAAACTGAATTTGAAATTTTTGTGCTCAACATTTGGGTTTTTGTTTCTATGGAATTTAGCTATGCCTGTATTTTTTTTTGTCGAGTGAATTTCATAATTGTTATTATTTGTATTATTGTAATTTAGCTAGAGAAGTGTTTTTTTCTTGCTGTGTATAGTTTTTACTTCTTATATATTTATAACCTCTTTTCTTTCCTTCTTTAGTTTATTTAATGTTTGTTTTTCTGATCGCCTTTAACAAGTTTAGTTTTGTGTGTTTGCATTTTGTTTTGCGTGTATTTGGCTGCTTTTTGGGATTTGTAATCCTCAACTCGATTTCCATTTCGAATTTCGAGTTAGTGTGTATGTGTTATAAATATTTTTGTTTAAGTGTATGGAATTCTCTTTGTTTTTTTCTTTTAGTTAGTATTACTTGTTAGTTTAACATTTTGACTAAATTTGTTCTATTTTGTTTTTTTTTTCTTTTTTTTTTTTTTGTTTTGTTTAATGTGTGTGAATTCTGTATGGTATTATTTTTTTTTTTATAATAATTGTTTTTTTTTTTTCAGTGTACTTACTACAAACTAAACATTTTGCTGTGTGGTTGATTTGCTTTTCGTGTTCGCTTAACTCACTAAGATTTTTCTCATTTATCTTTAATTTTTTTTAGAACGTTTGTGTAAAGTTTGCATTTTAAATATTTTTTTTTTTTATTATTATATTACTTTTGTATTTTTTTTATTTTGTGTTTTTCGTTTGAAATTGTCTAAGCCTAAATACAATCAATGTTTCAATTTGTTCACGTTTTTTTTCTCCTCAATAAATGTATTTTAAATCGAAATTTACTTTTCAAGTCTTTTTCAGCGACAAATGCATTTGAATTTGTTCACATTGTTTATTTAATATTTTGTATTTTGTTTAATTCTTAAATGGTTTTGCTCAAAATCCTTTGCTATAATTATACGTTTATTATATGTGTTTGCACATTTAAATACAATCGATATTATATAAATCAAAGTCTTGTATTTGTTGTTCCATTCAAAACGTAAACAAAAAACAACAAACGTTTCTTATCGATCTGCTTTATCTCCTTCTTCTTCTTCATTCGATGTTTTCTTTCTGTTATGCTTAAAAAACAATTCGAAACTTTTTCACTTTTCCGAAAGCAACTTTAACATTTCTTTCAGTATTTTAATTATTTATTAATAAATAAATTTTAAATCTTATTTTTTTTTAATGTTTGTTGCTTTGATTTTCTTTTCAGGGGAAAGGGTGAAAAAGTGTTAGATCGTAATTTTAGTGTGTTTTTTCTTGCAGTGTGTATTGTGTTCTCCTCACACTTGATTAGTTAAAATGTAACAATAGAAATTAGTTACTTTTACTTATTTGCTTGTTCTTTGTTATTTGTATTTGTTTTGCTTTTTCTGTTTTAATTTTTCACATCGTCTTTGCGGGTTGTTGACTGTGGATCTGTGCCTAAATTTATCATGTCTCGTGGTTTCCACACCGGGGACCCTACAATTAAATGAAAGAAAAAAGAAAAGATACAATGGAAACCATATATGGAAAAAATATGAAATTTTCTTCAGAACTTTAGAGAGTCAATTCTGAGAAGCGGCAAGAGTGAAAAGCTCTCCATGTTTATTTATTAAAAATATATATAATTTTCGTGTAAAATTTAAAGATTTTGCCAATTTACTTTCGAAAAGCATGCAAGCGAAGAGCGTTGAAAGTATTTGATTTAACTAAATTCAAAATTCGATCAAAAATACTAATAGCGCTCTTCATTTATCTTAAATAAAATATAATCAGAACTAATATTTTTTATTTATTTTTTTTAAATGCATAAGAATGAAAACTACTTTAGCTTTTTGACTACTTAAGATGGGGTTTTTGTGGACTGGGGTAGCGTGGAGAGGGGGACTGCAATAGTAAGGCTAAAAATTAACTAATTAAGAATTAAATTTTTGTTGTGGAAGAATTAAGTATTTTGGGATAAGTTTAGTTCTGTGGGTTTAAAATGTTGACATCGCTTGGTACTTTTTCTTTCTTTTTGTTACTTGCTTAGTTCTTTTTATATATACAATATATATATATATATATAGCTTTTCATTTAAGTATTAAACAAATAGTTCGAATTTAATATTTATCAGTTTTGCATTTTATGCCAACATTTTTTTTTTTTTTTTGTATTTTTGTTTGTTATTTTAGGTCCAAAATAAAAGAAAAAATATAAAATATTCTTTTTAAGAGAGAGGCACAGGGAGCGAGAGAGAAGTGCAAGAAGAAGTTAGAATAACTATATAGTTAAATTTGCATTTAAGTTTCGAAAAAAAGTTTTAATAAATTTAATTTATTTTTTAAATGTTTTTTTTTTTTATTGTTAAACTATTAGGGGCTAACTTGTGCTTATCAATGGGCTTATGAAGGTTTTTTTTTTATACAAAAATGCAATGCAAAAGCAAAATAAAATTTTGTTTTATTATTTTTTGCCATTTAAAATGTTTTTAAATGAGTTAGAGAAAGAAAGTGAAGGAAAATAGTGGAGGTTTTTCTTTCTTTTTTTTTTTTTTTTTGGTTTTAGTTTTAATTTTTTGTGGGGACACGTGTGTGTAACCATAAGACATTTATATATTATAAATATATATATTATTATTATATAATGCACTGTTTTTGTTTTTTCAGTTTTTACTATTGGCACATTAATCATAAATCTGGCACAGTTGTTGTCTGTTTGTTGTTTTGTTTGTTTGTTTGTCTTTATGTAATTATAAGAAAATGCAAAACAGATTATTGTAAAATGACGAAAATTGTTTAAAAGGGTAAAACTTGCTTAGTTTTGATTTGAAATTCAATATTGCTTTTTTATTTATTTGTTAATTCATTAATTATTAATTAATCAAGCGATGCCAACTAAATATATTTATATATTAATATACTTAAGTGTTGTTATTTTTTGTTGTTTTTATGCTGTTGCTTTTTTAACTATTCATGTAACTGTATCGCTTATGCACACAACCTATTATAACTTAAATATGTTTTTTATATATATATATAAATTATATATATAGATGTAATGCATAAATTAATAGGAAACGAATTCACTTTGGTTTCTTTATTTTATATATATTTTTATATATAAATATGTATTTGTATTATCTTCAAGATAATTTATAATAACAAAAATTAAATATCACCCGTTAAATTGTTTAACTGCTAATTCGCATATAATTCATAATTTGTTGCTATAATTTACATAAACATAAATAAAATACGAATGCACTTACCTGCTAAAAAAATGAACTAAAATTTTATTCTTTAACTAATGCAGGTTATTTTTTTGGGCGTCTAACATATAACTATTCTGTTGGGGCTAGGGCGTGGTCATGTCATTTTGTCACTGTCCGAAGAGCACATTGATATTAATTTGAATTGTTGCTTAATTATTTATTCCGTTTGGTTAAGTTTACCGTTGCCATATTTGTGAGCTTAATTAACATTTTATTTTATTTGATGGTTTTTCTGTTGATTTTAGAGCTTCTGATTATTATTTGATTTTGATTAATCATTAACGGGGATATATGGTAAACCCCTTTCTTACAGTTTGTTTTGATTTTTGTTTTAATTTTTATTTGATTTAATTTATGTTTTTTTTTTGAGATTATTTTGACAATTTATATTTGTTATTTATTTTGAATTTACGCACGTGATATTTGAGTGGTATTTTAGTTAGCCATGTATATTTATGTATTGTATATAGTTAGTAGTATATGCGGTCTTACAAATTGTAATTCGTATATATTTTGAGTTTTGATTTTTGATTTTACTGCTGTGAAGCCCAGTGTAAACTGTAAGTGTTTTTCTTTTTTTTTGTAGATATCTAAGGAATTTAATTTAATTTTAAATTTTATTTTTCTTTTGACTGTTTTTGAGTATAGCTTGAACAACCTGACATTTGATCTATAAGTCCGTCTTCGGCCTATACATATATATATATAGTAATATATATAATTGTATGCCTGCAGTTATTAGACACCCAAACTTAAGCTAGATATAATTATGTATGTATGTATGTATGCGAGCGAGGCAAGAATCGAATGAGTTGAGTATTTGGGACATTTGGTATATGGACTGTTTGTATTATAATTGGAAGATCTTTTGGGTCATTTGCTCATGCCTGCCTGTACTGATTGCTAGTGTATATATATAGCCTCATTTATATATTAATACATATATGTAGAGCTCTAGGTATAATTGATTTATATATAATATGCATTTGCATTATTAAATTGCCCATTTTTTTTGTTTTGGTTTTTGTAATACATAAACATTGAGGTACGACTTACGATTATCATTCTTCAATACGATTTATTTGCGTTTGCATGTTTTTTTTTTTTTTTTGTTACCTGTTAAATTTGCCTATGAAAAAATGTAAGTGATTTGCATTTGCAATTTATTGTTTTGAAATGTTTCAAAATGTTGTTAGTTAATGCAAATTTATTTGTCACAACACCCACACATATTTTGACATTACTTTACTTTCCGTTTGTTTTTCTAACTAGCTATGGTAAATATTGATTCATATTTGCTTTTATTGTTTGTTTTAAGTAGTATAATGTATAATGTTAACCTATTGAATGTTGCCAACCCGCATTTTTCACTTAGTCTTTAACTAAAATACGCACAAATATTTGTGTGTCTGTTTTTACCTACTGCCTGCTACTGCTCCCACTCTGTCTACTGCGCTGACTGCTGCTCCTATCTATCCTCATCTTTGCCTCGCAGCAGCTGCAATCATTTCTCATCTTGCTAGCCGT
Source organism: Drosophila mettleri (assembly GCA_035047625.1). Classification (NCBI taxonomy): domain Eukaryota; kingdom Metazoa; phylum Arthropoda; class Insecta; order Diptera; family Drosophilidae; genus Drosophila; species Drosophila mettleri. The sequence goes on from JAWNPI010000103.1 coordinate 11,383,466, forward strand.
GGTAATTAAAAAGTTTTTCTTACGTTTTCGGAAATGCCAGTGACACAGTTTGCACAGCTAATAGTTGGAACGACTGACATTACCTACAACTTTTATCCTATATGTCTCTATATATATTTGTGTATAGTGTGTGTGTGAGTTTGTAAGTGTGTGTGTAAGTGTGTGGGTGTGTTTGTTTGTCAGGCATGCTTGTCTCTTAGTTTACTTGAGTGCGAGTATGAATTTCAACTTTATAGTTTTTAGTCGTAATTACGCCACTTGAGCATTGTGTGCAACGCGGCGTATGCGCCATGTGCGTATACGTAATGCGGCATACAGCATGCAAAGCAGCATATCCGCTTACATTTCTTCTTCTTCTACTACCTCTTTTTTTTTATATATAAATCATAAACTTACAAAATTCTCCTGCAACCAACAAAAAAGAAAGATGTAAATTTGCATTTTCTCTCTCTGTGTGTGAAAGGAAAATAATTAACCTGACGTGTCACACACATATATATATATATATACCTATATATATATATGTATGTATGAATGCCTGTATGTATGTCTGTACTTAAGTTGTGCTGTGAAGTTGTAGTTTCTGGTGTTACTAAGCGCTAAACCAATAGCTTTTGGTGACTTAAACCTAACACTTAAACATGACTCTTAACTGTGCCGTTGTGTGTTTGTATGTGTGTGAGTTTATTTTTCAATCCCTTGTGTTCAAGTTTTGATTAACGTTTTCTTTATATGTATATATATATACTGTATATATGTATATAGTTTGCATTGTAGCTTACGTATATGTTAGTATTTTGTTGTAGAGCTGAGCGGCTTTATGTTATGTTTTTATTTATTTTTGTATAATTTTTTGAGGCATTTCGGGTTGCTGTTGTTGTTATTATTTATGTTATCTTTGGTTGCGCTTTTGTAATGAGTTTTGTTTTAACTAGTCGTAAATTTAAACTTTAGTTCAACGGTCTCATAAAATCCCTGTTTATGTGTCTCTTCCTCACTCGGTTTTGTAGCCTTATCTGCCTGTGGAGCCCTTAGACGTGTATCTCGAAATAGTCATGGCAATCAACACAGCCGCCTGCCTGGTCGCTGCCCATGTCCGGCATGTAGCCAATGCCACCGCTGGCCGTGGGCTGCGTGCTAACCACCATACCAGGCATACCGGGCATGCCGCTTAGTCCGCGTGGCGTCTTCTTCCGCGTGCGACTTTGCCGCACGCGGGACTTATGCTAGGAGGGTCGCTTCTGATACAGACAGTCAATGCACGTGGTATACTCGGGAGCCGAGGAGCTGAGCTGATAGACCGACTGCTGTGCAGGATCATGCTGACAGCTGGCCACCGGCGGCGGCGGCTGGCCATAGCCGGCCATCTCCATTTCTTGCATATAGCTGACCATGGGCATATATTGCTGTGGCGGCTGCCTGGGCAATGCATCGTAAATGGGCTGCGAGAAGGTATTCTCGGCGGACTGAGAACGCAGTGGCCCGGAGCTATAGACAACATAGTTGCGTTCAGGCGAGACGCCATAGGCGCGATAGGAGCTGCTCGTGGTGGTGCTGTCACGTGAAGTGGAGCGCTCCAACGACTTGCTCAGCCGACTGCGTCCATTGCCCGAGCCATAGCGGCTGCTAGTGGGTGCGGCGGCCACATAATGATCGCTGCACGTCTGATTGTCATACACCGGATAGTATTGATATGTCTCCTGGGCGTACGGCTTGTTGCCCGTTTCGAAGCTGCCGTGGGCAGACATGCTGCGCTTGCGTGAGCCACCGCCGCCGTAGGGCACATCCAGATTGTGATCGGAGCCGCCGTGGCTATCGAAGCTGGTCCGTGGCGAATGTCGCTGGCAAATGCTAGCCCGATCCGGCGACAAGTGGTCGACACTACCGCGTGGTGAGATGCGCGGCGACAACGATGTCGTTGTTGGCTCCGAGGTGCACACATGCGAGGGGCCGCTCTTCTTCAGGCAGCTGCGATCGGGACTCTTCGACTTGGCCGGACTGGCTGGTGGCTTCAGTATGCCTGCACCGGGACTCGTGTGCTTTAGGATGCCGCCACCCTCAGAGCTGCGCCGTGGACTGGGCGTGCGTCGCCCGCCGGAGAGTCGATCTTGCGAGTTCTCGCGACTGGAGCAGATGCTCAGGCGCTTGCCTTGATCGCTGACGCTAGTCCGCGGCGATTTGATCTTTATGATGCGCACTGGAGAGCTGCCCTGGGATTTGCTGCGATCTGGCGAAATGTATATGCTCTGACGCTTGCCGCTCTTCGGCTTGCTGCCTGTGGCAGTGGTTGCTCGCTCCGGAGACTTGGCCTTGAAGATTTTGTCCACCTTCTTGTCGATGACAACGATGTGCGAGGCCAGCGAGCTGGTGGGTTCGTCTTCGGTATCATCGCCGGAGCGCTCCGAAGGCCCAGTTGTATTGCCGGTGCTGTCCGACTCAGTGGCTGGCCGCGAGGGCGACTCAATGTCCACCGTCACAATCTGTTGAGTATTCTCCACAATAGTCTGGGGCTCCGGCGAGAGACTGGAGTCATTTTGCTGCTGATCTGCAGCCTCATCGCCCGCGTCGGTTGGCTCGAAGGCCTTCTCGCGCAGATTGGCCATGTAGGTGACTATATCGCATATGCCCGTTGCCAGATCCTCCTGCTCCAGCTCACATAGATGCTTGTCCATGAAACTTGCCGTGGCATCTGTTTCGGCCACATGGCCACTGGCCGAACCATTGCCGGCATCGCGTTCGCGTCGCTTGTGCTGCGCCTCGCCGCCACGCGAATGCTGATGCACTACGGCCACTTGCTGTTTGGCAGCCAAGCGCTCAGCCTCGCTCTCAAAGATCTCAATTACCTCGATCTCCTGCTTGGGCGACTGACGTGGCGACTGTCGCGGTGACACATGTCGCGCGCTCTGGCTCTGTGCTGGGGTCTGTGTCGGTATAGGGGTCAGAGTCGGAGTCGCTGTTGATGTTGATGTCGGGGTCTGATTTGGATTTGTGTCGCTACAGATTGTTGTTGTTGTTGTTGTTGCAAACAAGCTACCACTACTGCCTAGACTTAGATTAAACGTGGCTGCCACGTGTACTGCATGCGCCTCGGATTCCGACTCGTGCTCGGACTCGCTGGTCTTACCTAGATCCTTCATTAGCACCGGCTGATAGTTGGCCGGCGGATGCGATGATTGTATCAGGCGTGCCTGGCTGCCAGTGCTGCCCACCGATAGCGTCGATGTGGTGCTACATCATGTGAATTAGAGAGAGAGAGGGAAAGAGAGAGAGAGAGAGAGAGAGAGAATAGCGATAAAGGAGATTTACGAGGAGTTTAAGTGAAATAACTACCAGACTGCCAGATACTCTGTATAATTAAGGCAAGCCTATTCGATTCATTTTCTATCATCTGGCAGTTATTTCCGCATGGCAATTACTACATTGTGAAGGCCAAGCATAGCCTACTGAGATTTGGAGCTCACCTGAGCGTCAGGTGATTGGGCGTGCGGCCCAGCGTAGCCTTGGGCCTGATTGTGCCCTGCTGTGAGTCCTCCTCGCCCTCCGACTTGGTGCCCGGATCGATGCGTTCAATGTCGCTGCTGTGGTGATGCAAATGCGGCTGCCTTATGGGTGGTGGTGGCGGCTCGCGTGGATGCGGATGTGGATGTGGATGCGGCGCCATTGACTGTTGCTGCAATTGCTGCTGTTGCTGCTGTTGCTGCTGTGGCTGTTGCTGCTGCGAATCTGTGGGTGAGTAAATGATTTCTTTATGTGCATGATGCGATGCCATGATGATATGTGCTTCGATTATTAGTCAGCCTGCAAACGGACAGCTGCTTCACTTACCTGTCACATCGCCCAGCGTCTTGCTGCGACTGCGAAAGCCGCCTGGCTGAGGCAGCGGATGTTGCTGCTGCTGCTGTTGCTGCTGTTGCTGTGCGTGTGAGTGGGGAACATAGTGCACCACTCCGCCCACGCTCGGTGGCAGCTCATCGCCCTCCTGGCTGCCCGACAGATTGTCGTAGTCAATATTGCCCGCCGAGTGCCGCTGAGAGCCCGATTTCTTCTTCGGCTTGCCCAGAGTATGAGAGCCATGAACGATGGTGATCTGTGGAGTTCGGTGAGCGTTTAGCAGCTGGCAACATCTGGTTGCAGCCGAATGCGCTTACCTGCTGCTTGGGTCGCTCCAGTGTTTGAGAGTTTCCCGCATAGCCGGCCATTTGGGAGGACAGACCCGACACGGAGCCGGAGCTGCCGCCAAAGTTCTTCATGGGAATTGACATGTTCCGAACGCTTTCGCGTATTATTTGCCTGATGGTCTTGAGGAATGCATTGCGAAAATCGGCGGTGCTATTGGACAGCACGTAGACCTTCTCCGAGCGGCGCTGCAGCTGCGAGCGCAAGTGTATCAGCTCCCACAGGAAGTGCGAGTCCATGTCCTTGGCTGAGCTGGCGCGCACCTGCACCTCGGTAACGGGTATTAGCACCTGATACCGTATGATTTCCACCTCATTTGGTGCATTCTTGCTCGACACGCCCTGCACGTAGTTAAGTGGATTGTAAACGGATTTAGTGCGGAGCATTTATGCCACGTCATTTACTTACCATTAGCTTCTTCTTCTGGCGCAAACGCTCCTTGCAGAGGAACACGACCGCCGACTTGAATACAAAGCACATGGCATGCAGCTCGAGGCCTTTCTTGATCTTGCCCAGAAAATCGGAAATGTTTAGCCACTCGACGCCGCCATAGTAGAGCAAATCGCCTGGGAATGCGCAGCATTGCGGGGGAGGAGCATTGGCATTTGAGGCTGATGTAGCTATTGAATGCGTTTGGTGTAACCCACCTGGACTCAAATCGATTGGCTGCTTGCAAGACTTCTGATGCTGCCGGAATAGATGATCGAAAATGGCGCCATATTCCTCATGAATGCGCTGCATCTCGTTTATGTGCTCTGCCACCTTCTCCATGCCCTTGAGTGCCTCTGTGTAAATGGCAAAGCGAATTAGTATTGAAAGAGCTCTGAGAGCCATCCACAGCCACTTACCGCACAAATGTATGTGCTCGTCGGCGCGCGTGTCTGTCAGATTGCGCATCTGCTGCAGCAGCAGCGGATACTTGAGGATGCGTTGTATGGGCTTGATCAGATACGATTCCAGTGTGCTGCTGTGCTGCTGCTTGGGATTGCGTGCGGCGAGGAACTCCTGCAGCGCGTGGTTACCCTCATCTGCAGCAAATGAGAACATTTCGAATGATCCTTAACAATTGCAAAATTGAGACAAATTTGGCAAATGATTTGATTTCAATGCGCACTTCAATTTCCATTAATTGCGAGGCTTCAATGGGGACACAAAGAGACTGGGAAGGAGGGTGGAAGGAAGGGGGCATAGGCTTCACGTGCGCAACGTTGACAAGAAAATGTCATTAACTTGTTCTTATAGTCAGCTGAGAAGCTTTTGATAAAGGCACAGTCAAAGCCTGTCTGTTGCACGGATTTGCGTCTAATGGTTGACGTTCCCGGCTCTCCCACTCCAGCCGCCAGCTCTCCCTGCCCTGTTGCTTTTGCCTGCTGCTTGTAACGAAGGCACTTAAGTGCACTTCTTGCTATAATTAATTATCCTTTCAACTTTTTGCATAAAATTGCATGCAACAGCCAAGCGCAGCAGCAGCAGCAGCAGCAGCAGCAGCAGCTCGAGTGTCTGTCATACCGAAAGCTCAAACTTAAGTTGACAAACTGTGCTCCAGCTTTTGCCCTTGCAAATGTTTTTGCTTTTGCTCCTCTTCCTGCTGCTGTTGCTACTGCTTCGGCTTCGGCTCCTGTTCCCGGCAGCTGCTTAGACAACCATTGATTGCAAATATTGCAAATTTTTACCTGAACGCTTTACCGTTTCTGCTCTTTGCTGTTCCTGTCGTTATTAAGTTTTTTTTTTTATGTAATTTTAATGCATTTACAGCGCTTACAAATCCCTCTCGCCGTCTACTTTGCTTATTATAGAACATGATTAACACTAATAACTTGTTATGTATTAAAGAAATCTGCTCTTAAGCTATTAGGATTTGAGTGAACCTTATGGCTGAACTGCGTCCATAGATTGTAGTTGATGTGGTGGAGAACATTTGCTTGGTGCATTCTAAGAAATATTTTTTTTTGCAGATCTTAATGCAAATACGAGCTATTTGGCAAGCGGACATTTCATTAACTAACAGCTAGCTAATTACTTTCCTTTGCTCTGAGCACCTGTGAGGCCAGAGCATTGCCAGTTCGGCATAGTCATAACTGACGGCTGCTGCTGCTGCCGCTTGTTTGCTCTCTTGCCGTCTGCTTCCCATTTGTGGCACTTGTGTTTGCTCGAGTGTTTTTAAGCTGCCACTAAGTCTAATTTAATTATGACATGTTGTCGCCTAAGCCAGACTCGCGCTAGAGTCCCGCCCATGCTAGAGTCTGTTGTCTGTAGTCTGGAGTCTGGAGTCTCGCTAGTCTCTGCAGTTCTCTATGCTCGAGTCGCAGCTGTTTCGGCTGGCTCCGGCTGGCTTTTATGCGACTCGTTTTGCGGGTTGGCTGCCACAGCCAGTGGCAACAGCGTGGCATAGTTTTTGGCAGCCCCGCTCTTGCCCATTTGCCAGCGTGTCATAATTCTACAAGTTTAATTAACAAAAGATACTTGACAGTTGCTGCTACTGCCACTGCCACTGCCGTGGCATGAATATGAATATGCCACGCCTTGCCGCCTTGCCCGGGAATTTCTCGCTTCGTATACTTCGCCACGTCTACGCATTTGCGGTTGTAATTATTCATTTAACTTGCAAATCATTTAAAGGCTCAGCTTGTGGCAGCCCGGGGTGCAGCATCAGCAGCTGCGTCAGCCACGGACAACAATTGAAGCGCATAGTTTGCCAATTGTTCGCAACTTGTCGCTTGTTTTACTTTTACAACTTTTCCGAGCAGCTGCCCCCCTTTAATTCAGCAAACTTCAAACTCAAATAGACTTTGACGCTTTACGCTGATTGCAATAGTTGGGCGCACACTCGCATACGCAGAGAAATGGTTCATAATATATGGATTTATGCATATATGGTAAATACTTTTCTTTCCAATTGTCATGCGACACGTCTACGAATTTTCCAGCATTGCGTTTTGTACACATATGAATGATTGTGTGAAAACAAGTTAACAGCAGTAGGCAGAGACTTTTTACCCGGCCATGTGAGTGAGTTGATTACGCATACGCCCGGTATTGCATTTAAGGGAAATATTTACAGACATCCATTGCAGAATCAATATGTAAATATTAATATTTGTCAATTCGGAATATTTTTTCATAAACTATTCAAGTTAATTGCGTAATTCATGTGGAGCAATGTTATTTATTATTTATTTAAATTGCTTCATTCGGTTGCCTAAAGCCGGATTGCTTTCAATCTAATGGAATTTTATGTAAATAGTTTGCACTTACTTGGATGTAGAACCTTTTGGGCCTTGCTGTGGCTGGCACAGAACGAGGAGTACAGCTTGAAGTGATTGACATAATAGAGAAATGCCGAGCCAATTGCAAACAAGACGTTCTGCAAAGTATGAGAGAGAAACGAACAGAGAGCGAGAAAGAACGATAGGGAGAGAGGTTAAGTAAAAAGAGATTAAACATTAAAAAATACATATAAAATAAATAAAAGATATTAGAATTAGTTAGGCGAGTCACGCGCTCCGTCGGGATAAACTTACCCTGAACTGGCCGCAATGCTCGAATTTATTAAATTCCGGCTCAAGCTCGAGCGCTTCTTCGAGATTTTGCAGAAACTGACGCTGGAATGTAACAATCTCGTGTATGTTTCCAAAGAGCGCATTAATTTCCGCATTCGATAGAAACGTTTCGCGTTTCATGGGCTCCAGATAATGCTCCAACAGATTGTTCAAGTGCTGCATACAAAAATAATTCAAATCTTGTTACATTCTCTCATTGCTGTTGTTGTTTTTGTTGTTCAATAAATTCAAATTTGTTGACACATAAAAAATGAAAAATGAGTAAAGCAGCAAGCAACAACCAAAAAATAAAATAAAACGAAAGAAAGATGCATAAATTAAATTAAAAAATCAGCAGTCCAAGAACGACGACAACTGCCCGCAACAGCTCCCCCGAAAACTCCCAGCTGAGCTGAGCTGGGCTAGTCGGGGCTGGACTGGTCTGGGCTGGTCTGGGCTGGTGACCAGTTCTCTGGCCCGAACAACTTTTTAGTTTTGCCCGCGACAACAACGCGAAAAGAAAGAGAAAAAAGTAAATAAAAATATGGGCAGAAACTGTAGCATAGCCGCAGGCGCGCGCTTTCATTTGGAACAATACTTCCGGCCAGCGGATAGATGGGAATGGTGGGGCATGGCCGTCGGGTTACTGCCAGAGAGATAAGACTCGCCGCAGCGGCGCAGCGCGGTGCGGCGCTTTACATAATTTCTAAATTATAATAATTATTTGCATGCTTCCTGGCGAAGCGCGAGCGACCGTGGCAGAGCCGCATGGCTAAAGGATTAAAATTTGCATTTTTAATTGCAAGCCAACACTAATGAATGGAATGTGTTATATTTTTTTGGCCGCCAAGCAAAGCCAAGAAATAATAGGTGTTCAAAAACCCAAACCCAGGCAGCTAGACAATGTGGCACCAGATGAGAAAAATATGAGCCGAATCCTGGCCTGCTTTATACAAATATAGTCTGCTTGCGCATATGATAAAAAATAATACAAAGAGAACTAATTTCATCGGATAATATAATAATCATAGAGTGAGCTTACCTTGACGTAGGTGCGTTCCGTGTCCACCAGCTCCATGATGACTTTGCGCAGCTTCTCGGCATCGGTCAGTTGGCGCGATGGCGTTAAAGCTGTGGTGGAGACCGACGATGTGACTGAACCCGTGGGGCTCGATTTGCGCGTTTCCTGAGGTGAACGACAAAATCCGGTAACCTTAACAGGTCAGGGTTCGGTTGGGTTGGTTGGTTGGTTGGTTGGTTTGTTGATTGTGTTATGTTGTTGTGTTTGTTGTTGTTGTTGTTGTTATTGTTATTGTTGCATGATGAGGATCGTGAAACGAAAGTAACGAAACGAAAACGAGCGAAGCGACCACACAAAAAAGAGACACCAAAAATAAATGACAATAAACAAAAATGAAGTTAGCATGACAGAGATAGATAGACAGTGATAGTTAGAGCGGGACGAATACGGGCTGTGGGGCGTGCGGGGCGGGACTGGGTCAAACTGGCATGGCATGGGTCGTTCAGCTGAGTGCTGCTAGCTGGCTGGCATTATTGTGGAACTCGCGGCGGCCACTTTAAACAGACAGACATAAACGTAGCCCCAGCGACGGCGACGGCGACGGCGATGACGACTACGACGACGACGACGACGTCAGCTGCGGTTCTAAATGACTGTCACGTCCTTGTCGTAAGTCCAAGTTGGGGGCGTCGTTTGCTTGTTGTAAATGTTGTTGTTGCTGTTGTGTTTTGTCCTCGCTAAAGTTGCTGCTGCTTGTGATGGTGTTGGTGTTGCTGTTGCTGTTGCTGTTTGTGTGCGGTTACAAGCACATTTGGCACTGACAGTTGACGCTTGACGGTTGACATAGAGTGTGTGTGCATACAACTACACCAAGCACACACACACACACACACACACACACACTAGCACAGTCGCACAGTCGCACAGTCATAGACAGAGTTAACCACACAACCGCATTTTGCATAAAGCGTAGAGGTGCGCAAATCTTCAGCCTTCTTATGTCATTTGCACAGTGGTTTTAGGTCTCTCGGTTTTCGTTTTCGTTTTTGTTCAAGTTTTCATTCTTTACTTTTGTTTCGCTATTGGTTTAGCTTTCTGCCATTATTCTTGTTAGGCAAAAGTGTTAAATGGCGCGTTGACCGGAACTTAGTCAAATTGACTTGCCACGCCCAGCAAAATATTGAACGAATTTACATTGTGAATGCCTAAACAAATATTTTAATACGCCTTTCTCTGTCTGTCTCCCTCTCGCTGTGTATATTTGGCTGCTGTGCAATTTGCAAAAGGTCAGAGTTTAAGTCAACAGAGCGGTAAACAGCAAAGATATAGAAACACAGAGAGAGGGAGAGATACAGAGAGAGATGGCGATTGAGAGCTGGCACATAAGCTTCACCACTGTGCTTGACAGGGCTCATGCCCCAAGGAATGGTCAGTCATTGGAGATGACAGCGTGATTGAGTCAAAGGCTTAGCTGCATGCTGATAGCTGATATAGTTTGTACGCCAAGGAAATTTAATATCGTTCTCATGCTGCCGTAATCTGCCCGGCTCGGGGTGCAAGAGTTCACACATGCCTGCCCGAGGCAGGCTGCTTGATCGAGACTGCGTTCATTTGATGCAGCTGTAATTGCCCCTGAGTGAGATAAGCAGCTTGCACATTGGGCAAATTATGCAGTGGGTGTCAAAGAGACAGCACTTGCTCTATAACTGAAGCCCGGCGCCAACTGTCAACACAATACTAAAACTCATAAACAGAAGTTGCTGCTTATGAAAACAGCTCTTCGATTGCTATGAGCAACGGCAACGGCAACGGCAACGGCAACAACAAGCGCCCCGAGGCTACAAAATAGCTCCATAATATGCTCAGCTCTCTTGTACATCGATACACTTAATATAAATGTAAATTTGCGCTTTTGTTTGTATTGAGCTCTAAATTGGCTGCGTTTTGTTTGCTGGAGCAGCAAGTCGAGCAACATTTTGTGCTGGATTTATGTTTTTACTCGAATAGTTTTAAGGGCTTATCGCAGCAGACCTCTACAGCATAAGGATTGCTTGCAGAGCGCTTTTTTTTCCGTGACAGATAGTTTTGTCACGTTTCCATCTCTACACACACACACACACACACACACACATACACACACTTGAGGACTTGAAGACTGTGCCATGCAGTTGCAACAACAATCTCATGAAATTTCAGTTGTCATTGTTCGTGCAACATTCAGCTGAATTGTTCTTGTTGTTGTTGCTGTTCGTTGGCATTGTGGAAGAAGACATTTCACTTTTATGCAGTTGCACTTTGTGTATTATTGTTTCGTTCGCTCGTTCGTTTTCCCTCTCGCTCTGTTGTTGTTGGCGTTGTTGTTGTGCAGCTTGTTCTTGTCTACTTTTAACTGTTTTATTGTTCTGCATTTCTTTCAGTTGCAACGTCGACGGCTGCGCCGCTGATTTGCATAAGCGGCGTCGGCAGCGACGGCAGTGGCTGCAGCAGCGACCCAAAACCAACAAAGAGTAAGACACAAAAGAGGCATGGACAGGGCTGGGAGGCGTGGGCTGGATAGCTGGCTGCTGGGTGCTGGGTGCTGGCTGCTGGCTCGTTGGATGATGGGCTGGATGGCGGGCTTAGCGCGCCAGGTGAGCGGTTGAGGCAGCTTATGGGCCAGCTGCTGAGTGCCAACATTGTTGTTGCAGCAGAACTCATTGTTGTTGTTGCGGCTGCTGCTGCTGGCGTCATGCCCCAAAGATGAAAAATTTGAAAATTTCTTGAATTTCTTGGTGAGCTGCTGCAGCCGCCGCCGCTGCTGCTGCTGCCGCTGCTGCTGCTGCTGCTGTGCGAAATGTCAACTTGAATTAAAAGGATTCTTATGTAACGCCCTGACTCTCCAGTCGCTGTCTCGCCTGCCAGTTCTTCATGTGTGTGTGTGTGTGTGTGTGTGTGTGTGTGCGCTCGGCCTCAGTGTGTTTGTGTGTCACAGTGTTCAAGTATCATTAAATGAAGTGGGTTTCTGCCAGTTTCGAGCACACTTGGGTAAAGCATATCCAGAAACAAAGTGCATTCTGTGGCGTCTTTGCGTTTCTTTCTTGTCTCTGCTCTATCTGTCTCGCTCTCTGTCTCTTTAGCCTGTCGTTCATATTTGTTGTGTATATATCCTTGGTATTTTTATGCCAGAACATTTCTATTTGTGACGTTTATTGTTTGGTGACTTGCAAGCAACAAGACCCAATAGGCCAAATTTGTGGCACAAACATCTTGAGCGGCAACAACTGACAGCTAGACTATGAGTACAGCCCAACCCAGCCGGTCGCCCCGCCCCCGCTCCCCTGCTCCTTTTTATTTTTCTGCTGGTATATAACCCACACGAGGCACTTTTCTCTTAGCTTTAGCAAATTTCAATTTGTGCACATTTCAATCAGAAGTGCACGAACCCCAAGCTCATTCCACTACCAGCCAATCCCCCGGCCGCCTTGCCTTGCTTCGCCTCGTGTTTGGCGCTCGTTTTAATAGTTTCCGCTTCCGCTCAGCGAGTTCAAAGCAATTGGAACTGACTTTGCCCGCTCCCTCAGCCGGGTGTCAGCCAAGTGCCAAGTTCCGTTCCCAGCGTTTGCCTCGAATGTTGTTTTGGATGTCAGGTCTAGGGGCCAGGGTTTATTTTATTTTGCTTATTTTTTTTTTTCGGGTTCGGGACGGGTTTAACGTGTTTGCGTTTTGTTTCTTCTTGGTCATGTTTATATATAATATATATATATATATATATTTATATATATAAAGAGAGTGGGGGAGAGATAGAGAGAGAGAGAGGGGAAAAAAGGCATGCTGAGTACTAGGCACTTACTTGCTCCGCAGTCTTGAGCAGATTCTCAATTTCAAAGCTGCTGGTGCGCGATGTTGGCTTAGCCACGCCCAGGCCTGAAATGATGCCGCCGCCACCGCCAGCGCCGGCTGCCAATTGCGCCACAGTTGGCTCCACAAATGAGGGCGCCGGCGAGCTTTCCGCCTCCGGTGAATACAAATCCTTGCCAGTGCCATCTGAAATGCATGGGTATGGGCATGAGTATGGGTTAAAGATAACAGTTAGTTATGTTTATTATTATTTGACTTTTTTTGTTTTTTTTTGGCTAGCTCATAATTAGTTGCCAGTTGCCGCTGGCCAACAGACTGCTATGGCTGCTTCTTTTGCTGCATCTGGCTTAAAGCATCGATTAAGCATTTTATTTATGTTGTTGCAGCTTGTTTGTTAATTTTAAATTCCATGTTTGCGCAATAAAAAGCAGCAGGAATTTAATACTTGCAGCAATGGCGCCGAAAAAAGGAGCAAAATAAAAAGATGTATAAAAAAGCAGCAAGAAACCAGGCAACAAGAGCAAAACAACGGCAGGCAGCCAGCCAGGCAGGCAGGCAGGCACAAAGCTGAAAGTAATAACAACAAAAATACAGCCGGCAGCCAGGAGCAGCCAGGAGCAGCCACCAAGTAACCAAAAACAAAAAAAAAAAAAAAAATAAAAAAAAATAACAGCAGCAACAAGAATAACAACAACAGCCACAACAAGCTGTAATGATTATTGCTGCTATGTGTTTGCCACAACGTCCACATAAGTGGGGCAGAGGGGAGGGCAGTGCCACACATACGCACACTCATACACACGCATAGATATGTATATGCAGGCGCGGCAAAGATTTAACCAAGAAGAAAAAAATTTATGGCCCACACACAAGGCATGCATACGCACACACACACACACATGTATATATTGTGTGCATGGGTGAGTGTGTGTTTTTTGTGGTAGTTTTGGCAGCGCCAGGAAGCATTTAAAAATCATGTCCTTGAATGCTGCTCTCCACTGTGCCCTGGCTCGGCTTGCCACATGCAAATTGGTTACAACAAATTTTATGAACATTTTGCTTCAAATTTGACACCACACGAGCTAGCACTAGGGCTGTGCGTGTGTGTGTGTGTGTGTCTGTGTCTGTATGAGTGTATGTGAGTGTGAGATATTGAAATTGCCGCCTTATAAATTTCAAGTTGCGGTCTTCTTACAAATTGCACGTAGTTCGCCAAGGCAAAGCTAGACAACTACAGAGGGGGCTAATAACTTATAGACGTTGTTCCATCCCCACTTTCCCATGTTTGATGCTGTTGTTGTTGTTGGTCATTTAAACGAGCAACTCGAAAACGTGCATTGGCCATAAAGTCTGGTATTTTAGTAGTGGCTTTACTTAAACTAAGACGAGTGTGTGTATATATGTGTGTGTGTGTGTGTGTCTGGACGTCGTAGCTAGCTAAGGCAGGTCACAAGTTTATGGATACGTGCTCCACTAGAAGCTAAGCCCACACGTGAGACTGTTAAAAAACATATCGAATGCTGCCACTTCTTCTTCTTCTTCTTCTTCTCGTGCTGCCAGGTGAGAAAAGAGCAGCTGGCTTCAGCTACTTTGACAGCTATTGATAGCTCAAAGATATTGACCTCACTAAGTTATTATAATATCATATATCAGAGAGCACATGTGCAGCATGCCCCCAACGCACGAGTCTGCTAAAGATTTCGGCTATAAAACTTTAAGTTTATTGCTAAACTTTGGATTTTATATATTTGATAAACATATATATCTAAAAATCTTTTCAATTTTAGCTTTTGCTGTGCATTAAACATTCTTTGAAGCATTTTGAGGCAAAGTTATAATTTTAGTTGTAGCCAACCTAATTATATGCACTTGCTCTACATTATAACAACTTGCAGAGAGTCCAAAGAAGAACTAAAAACGAGTAACATATGATAATTAAAACTGTTTCGAATGCACTCAAAGTGCTTTCGGCTCTCGTTTTTAATTAACAAAAAAAAAAAAAGGAGAAAAATTAAAACTGATGTAACGTTTGACCAGCTTTAGTTCTGCTTAAGTATATATATTTATATATATATATATATATATATATATATATATATATATATATATATATATATATATATATATATATATATATATATATATATATATATATATATATATTTATATATATGTATTTATTGCTTGCTCTCCTCTGATTGCAGTCTTCATCAAATTGTGCATTTAATAAGCTAAAAGTGCTTCAACGTCAAGTTGCCCGCCCCTTGCCAGCCCAAGTTCCTTTCTCTGTTTAATTGCCAAAGTGAAATGTAATCCTGTTTTTCCTTTTTTTATATTTTTGCTGCTCCATTCTGCGCTTGCCTGCCTCAGCCAACATTCATGTTGAATGGCAAACGATTTTTGTTGCATATGCCGACGTATCCATAACCCATATGCCACAAATGTCCGTTCATCAGCAGACTCTGTGCCAAAATGGCGAATATGGTACAAAATACGCAATGCACACACACGAACACACACACACACAACCAATACATGTGCCAGTTGCATGTGAGTCGTTTAATTTTTGCCATATATATGTATGAATATATATATATATATAAATAGTTTTTTTTTTATTTTTATGTGCATTCGTGTTGCTCTTGTTTTCATTTTTATTTTAATTCTTTTTTAGTTTGCTATGCCTTTTAATTGTTTGCCGCATAAAAATGTTTCATTTTGTGTATATAAAATACACACACAGACACACATGTGTTTGTGCCGTTGTTCTTGTTGTTGTTTTCTGCGTTTGTTGGTTTTTAATTGTTTTGTGTTCTTAGCCACTTCGGCTTTTTGAGTGCAGTGCAGCGTGTGTGTGTGTGTATGTGTGAGTATGTGTGAGTATGTGTGGGCGCAGTTTGTAATCCTGTAATTATGTAGTTGTTGCCGCTGCAAAGCGAAACGAAACGCAACGACAGCATGTGGCAAGCATTCAGGCAGGCACGCCACGCACACAGAGAACTGTTCGTTGTCGCTGTTGCCATTGCTCTTCCTCTCTGTCTCTCTCCCTCTGTCTCTCTTTCGTTTTCTCTGTTAGCACGCTACTTATTGATGTAATTGTTGTTGCTGTTGCATGTTGTATGAAGCACTTGCAACATGCATTAAACGAAAAATATAAATTACTTTAATGAACTTTACAAATTCGCATGCGCGCCCGGAAATGCGCTTTACGTTTCCGCTGTTACCGTCACAGCTCAAACCACACAGAACGTGCGAGAGAGAGAGAAAGAGAGCGGTTGAGAGTGGGAGAGTGAGAGAGGAGAGAGGCAGACCGCACCTTAACCACAACAACAAGCACAACAACGAGCACAACTGCTGTGATTAGTATGCTTTTGTTGTAGCCTTAGATGAATGTTGGGTTGCGGCTTTCAAATGCTAAAATAAAAATTACGAAAAAAAAAATTGTGTATATATAAAAAAAAAAAACATTCCACGCACAGTTTTAGTTTCAGTTTAGTTAGCAGCCAGACCAAAGGTATTTACAGTTTGTATTTATATAGGAGGATAAAAAATATATATACTTACTCCAACCAGGAGCCGGCACAATCAGTCCAGTTATCATCTCCTCGCTCATCACTGGCGGATCTGTGGGCGGCGGCGGGCACACCAGAGAGTCAATCATATCGTCCGTTACACGCATAATGCCCACTAGATCTGGCGGCTCGGTGCGCGAGGAGCTGCATTGGGGCGAGAATAAACAATTTTAAAGCAACTTTTATAAAAGTTCTACAAAATAATTAACATAATTTTATATTGGATTTGATTTGTGGAGCGGCTTAAAGCCAAACACCTGGCTGACCTTTTTCTATGTCAGTGGCAAAAGATGCGGAAAAATGCTTTCCAACGTGCATAATTTGAATGGGATTTGGGAGCGTGTACAAGGCTCTGAGAGTGGGTGGGGGCGCGCGTGGGTGTTTCACCCAGTGAGGGTGGCTAACTGGGCATGGGTTACAGTTGTGCTGCCTCGCAAACGCTTAGCACAAAAGCCAATGCGGACATAAAGAGCAGCTAATTAGGCTATCAAAATGCTTGGCTGTGCGCCCGCAGAAGAACGCTCAGCTCAGCCCCCGTCCTCCAAAATCAACTCCCTGCCTGGGCCCTGAGCCCTGAGCCCTGAACCTCGAACATCAACCCTACTTCAACGCTGTAGCCACAGCAGCCAGTCTCTATGGGGAGCTGGTCAATGTGTTTATGTTGTTCATCTGTGGCTTTAGTTTTGTTGTTCTGGACTTTGTCATGAAAATTGAAAAGCGAAATATTAAAAGCTCGGAAAATTTGTTCGTCTCTGCCATTTTTGGTGCTAAATTTTCCATTTTTGATTTGTTGTGAAACTATTTTTTTTTCTCATAGTGTGCGTGTGTGTGTGTCTCTGGACTGCTTATTGGCCTGCTACAAAAATGTGCAAAAAGCTTGTCGAATGTTGACATATTTCGAGGTTTTTCCTTTTGCTTTTTTCTATATTCATTTTGAAAGTTTGTGCGGTATTTAATATTAAACGAGTGTGTGGCTTTAGAGGTTGGAACACTTTGAGGACATGGCCAATTTGGAGGGTCTCTTTTTCGGGGGGACAGGCTTTGAAGTTGAATGAGAATTTAAGATAGATATACTGTACACGAGTTGGCTGAATAAAATAGGCACACGACATGTACAGCATAAAGAAAAAAAAAAATGTATAAAAGCTGCCATTAGAAAAGTTAATTGATTTTTCGAGTGCCACAACAAAGCCGGAGCTGTCACAAAAATGCATCGTAGAGCATGGAGTATGTGGGGCCTGTGCGAAATAGCCCTGAAACTTAATCCAACTTGTAAAGCTTGAATGTATATTAAACAATTTATTATCTAGTTCATATATGAGAAAATTCTAAGCTTTATAGCGCCAATCATGTATTGTAGTCATGCACAGTTAAATGTTGATGAATTTTCTTCTACAAGTTTGCAAGAGCAAACATTTAAATCCGCAGAAATTTTCATCATTTCTCACTAAATTTTGTTGTCGGAGGATTATGTATGATTCGATAAATATTTAATTAATAAATATTTAAGCACCTTTAGCACCTGCCGTAGATATGTTATCTCAAATAGCAAAATTAATGAGCTTCCACACATGAATAACAGCTACACAGACTTCTATGAATTCGCCTTGGGCCCTCAAGCAATTATTATTATATTGAATTAAATTTAATGCCAAGTGAAAACAAATCGCATAGCGCCAGAGCTGAGCAGTCTAAAGGCGACTTTAAAGGCAATAGCTTAATTAATTTATGAAACAATGGAAAGTGTAACCAATTGTTATTCTGGCAGACTGACTGACTGGCCAGCTGAGGTATTAAAATAGCGATAAATGTCATTGTTAGTTCAACAATGGCCAAATTGTTAATTAGTCTGTATATATTGTATATCTGGTTAGACAATGACCAACCATATCGACAGTCAACAATGACAAGACGTGTTTTGTCAATAGCAATGCGAGATGCGAAATGGGCAAAGCGAAATGCAAGGCGCGCTCTGAGCTAATGCATTCAAGTCAACAGCATGCGAGACGGACAATAGACAGAGACACCCAGAGGGGGTTAGGGAGACAGCTAGTTAGCTAGTTGGATGGACAGCGATGGCATAAAATGGATTAAAGCAACTTACCGCATCATCATGCTGAGCGATTGCTCCTCCTGCAGCACGCTCTCCAAGTACATCATATCTAGATCAGAAACAATTGCGCCATTGATGACCATTATTTCGTCTCCCTTGATAATGCCTGCATTGAAAATGAAGATAGAAACTGAGTTAAAAGCGAGCAACGTTTATAATATTAACTATTTCCATAATGTGTGTGTGTGTGTGTGTTTGTGTGAGTGCATAGCTAGAAGGCGCAGACAATAGAGTTTCTTTTACATCGTCCGGTAGTTGGGGGAAATTTAATAGTTGCGCGTTATTATTGTCTGCTTGGCAGAGGCAAGCTGGGCTGAGTCGGGCCGTGCTGGGCTTGTAACAGCATCAATTGTGGGCGAGGCAGTGACAACTTTCCTTAAGATAAGCGCTCATGTCTTGGGCTAGTGATAAAAACAATAACAAACACAATGTGGCTGGCGCATTGTTCATACGCCCCGTTGCCAGTTTAATGTATTGCAGCTAGCTCAACTCTCTCTCTCTCTCTCTGTGTGTGTGCGTGTGTGTGTTTGTGTTTTATTCGTGTTTTCTACAACATTTATTTCGAGCAGGCAGCTGGTTGGCTTCATTTTTGTTTTGTTGCACGTTATCAGTGTTGTTGCAGCTACAGCAACTTCGACAGATATGTGCATGTGTGTGCGTGTGCGTGTGTGCATGGGTTGTTATCTGCCTGACAGTTGTGTATTTTATGCAAGAGTTTGCTGCACCTTGAACCTGCCAGCCAGGCAACAGTAACCGTGCAACCAGCAGCAGTCGCAACTCCTGCACAATTTTTGCATTTGTTACAATTTCAAATGGATTTTGCTTGCTATTTCTTTTTTAGTGTTTTCTTTTTTTTTATCTTTTTTAGCACATTCGTTACGTTTACGTTTACGTTTA
Organism: Drosophila mettleri; assembly: GCA_035047625.1. Lineage (NCBI taxonomy): Eukaryota > Metazoa > Arthropoda > Insecta > Diptera > Drosophilidae > Drosophila > Drosophila mettleri. The sequence continues at coordinate 11,402,621 of JAWNPI010000103.1, forward strand.
CGTTTCGTTACGTTTTGCTGTGGATTATTTAGCTTTAGCTTTGGCAGCACATGCATTAGACAAATATCTACTCGACTTGATATTTATTTTGTTTACTCAGTTGCGGTTGCTCTGGCTTCACGTTGTTTTGTATTTCTCTCTCTCTCTCTCTCCCTCTCTCTAGGTCTTACTCTCTTTCTCAGTTTTTTGGCTGCGTTGACAAGAGCTTTGTTCTTGGCTTGAGCAAATTGTTATTTCATGTTTGCCAAATACTTTGCCACGCTTGTTTTTCAACACTCGAGTGTGCGGCATGCAACTTTTGTGCACATGCTGTCGAGGCAGTTGGTGCAAATGCTGCCATTGCTGCTGCTGTTGCATTTGTGGCAATCATTATTATGGATGGCTCGATGGCTGCTCGACTGCGTCTGTTTGTTAACTGGGAAAAAGCCAAGCAAACAGGCGCCAGTTGCCAGTTGCCAGTTGCCAGTTGCCGGTTGCCAGCTTAGAGTGGCATGTGGCGTGTGGCATGTGGCATGCGGCATGCGGCATACGGCATACGGCAAGTTGCATTTAAGAACATTGATTTAGGGCACACTTTAAGCGCTCATTAAAGTTAACTCAAAGACATTTTGGGTTTTCAATTAGCTCAAGAAAAGTGGGCAGCCACAGCATTTGCATTTGCATTCGCATTTGCATTTGCCACTCTTGCTGTGGTTGCATTTGTTTTTGTTTTATTGCAGCTGCTGCTTGGCAGTTGCCTTGACCAGCTGCTGCCCAGTTTTGTTTTGTGGCGCCCTTCAATTGCTCTTTGCCGCTTGCTAATAGGCATTTATATCAATTGTAGAAAGCTATACGCCTCATCATTTCTCTCTCTCTCACTCAGTCTCTTTCATCTTGAAACGTGTCTAATTTATGCAGCCACACGCAGTTGCTGGTTTCCATTTACATGCAACATTTAGCCAATGCTACGTCATATTTATTGATATCCTTGAACAATATCCTGTTATTGTCACTATCATTGTTTTGTGTGCATTTGCCGATTGCTGCAACCTGCTCTCGTTCGCTTCGTTGCAGCACATTTTTATCGTGCTCGTAACTTTTGTAACTATTTATTTATGGCTCTGCAATTGCGACACTTTTTCACCGATAATTTTCATAGCTCGAACTTTTCGAATATGCGTAAACACGTCTAGCTTACGTCGACTAAAATCCTGTGCACTTATATGGAAATTTCATTGTAAAATGCATAAGAGCCGTGCGTGCTAAAGCAATCCAGAAAAATCATTAGGAAATTGCTGTTGATTACACAAAGTAGTTCAACTTTAATTAAATTATTCTTTTTTAAGTAAGGACTTAAGTAGTTTTGTAGCTTGACGAATGTAGTATTTTAGTATTTTAGATCTAGATTTATAAGTACTTTCTCTAATGGTAATTTCTAGTGCATATTTATCAAGGTCTTTTGTTTTATGTAAAATTTTTAATATGACACTTAAATAGGTGAAAGCCGGAAAAAGTTCCTAATATCGTTTTAATGCTGTCAGAGTGTTTATTAAATAATTTTCACCTGAGTCTTAAATGATTTTAGAGTACACAGATAAATGCATGAGAGTTTTATAGTTATATGAGTCTCATATATTATATATTGTAAAGAGATTGCGGTCAATCGTGACGTTTCACTTTCTCTTTATCACAAGTTGACTTCTCACAGTACTTGAACATGATTATGCTCAGCAGACGATCATGGATAGCTCTCTGAATTTTACACATACTCATAAGCAAATACACCTACTGTCAGACAGCAAATTACCCAGAGTAACTTAGGCAATATAATATTTCTCTCAAATGCTTGTATTAACTTTGAGCAAACTCAGTTTATTAGACTCTCTCTTAAGTAACTTGTATTCAATTTAATTACACCTTCATTATGCATATCCACCAAAATGGGAGTTTACCTAATGCAGCTGCACTGAGCAATAAAAAAAAAACGTAAACAAGCAAAGTCATTAGCAAATCTGGCACTTGCTGGAGCACTTTATTTGCTGCTCATTAAATTCAACACCCTGGCAAAAACTTGTCCAGTGGCATTGTTAACGCAGTTTTAAGCCAACCAAAAAAAATGTAGAGAGTGTGATAGAGAGGGGAGGAGGGAGGGAGAATGAATGCGAACAAAAAAGGGCAAGAAAAACTCATAGCAAATTATAAACTAACCGCCAGTGGCAGGGCTAACTTTTAAGGAGTCGCGGCGGTCCGGGCTTGACTTGGGTTTCATGTCTCACTTTTTGCCAACGATTTTCGTGCACATTGTTTTATGGACTTTTGATTCGTTGTTGTCGCCGTCGTTGTCGTTGCCACATTCGCACTCAACGTGCTTAATGAGGTTTCCGCTGCGAAATTTTCTTTCAGGTTCATCACTTTTGCAAGTGCAACGAGTGCAGTTATATTCTGCCAGCACCTGACAGGCGACAGGGGGCTGGGAGGCTGCGAGCTGGGAGGTCGGATGGCATGGTAAGACGGAACCAGTGTCAACATCAGTCGACATAATTTAAAGCGCTGCTCGAGTGGCATTTCGACTGCAAGCACTTGACTGCAGTTCTCCCAGCTGCTCCCTCCAGTATGCATGCAAATGCCAACTTAAGTTGATTTTAAGTGATAGAAAAACAAAATGGGTGGCAAGGGGCGCAGAGGGCGCAAGGCGTGCCAAGGCGAGCCAAGGCAAGGGATGCCTAAGATGACGCCCGAAAAGCCTTTAAGAACACAGGCGCTATGGCACTGGGGCTGTCATTACAGGTGCATACACTTTGTGCACCCGCACACAGAGAGCGCATCTTCGAGTGCGCTGCTCATCGTCCGACGTGATGTCTACTCGCTTACAAGCGCTGACTGTTGAGTTTTTTATGAAGATGCAGCAGTAGCTGGCCCTGAGGAGCTGCTATACAAACTGCTGCTCACTCCAGCCGCAGCTCGCAGCTCGCAGCTTCAGTGCTCCACTTGACTCTCTGCTCTGTGCAACCAAAGCGAGTTTGGCTCAAGTTTTGTGACATAAAAGTGAAAAGCATTTAAATATGAAAGAAGCGCAAAGCCACCCAATCGCCCAACCACACTCACACACACACACAGCGACATAGCAAAAAGCGAATGCCAACAGTGAAGTTTTCGAGAGTGGGCGGGCGCAACGTGCAGCGGCATGGGCGTGCCACTTGATAATATTCTTGGCCAACATTGGAACGCACATTGTTTCTGCTGAACTACGAGGGCTGGCACAGACTTAGTTGGCCTGCCAACGGGCAGCCATCCCGATGTTTGTCCATTGGCCAATGGCCATTTGGCATTTTGTGTCATAAATTGCGAGTGAGTGCACGAATTCAGCTGAGCTAAGCAGCTGTAGGAGCTCAAGTGTTATATTTGCAAAAGTGTACTTACCATTGTGCATGGCCACGCTTTTGTCCTCGACGCGGCTCACATAGCAACAGAGTTCGTCCTGCCGCTCGGCGTTCTCAATCAGCTCCGCCTCAACGGAGAAGCCCCACATTTGCTCCAATGTGGTGCGCTGCAGCTCCACCTGGTACAGTATTTTCATGCACACCTCCACAAATTCGTGATTATGTAGCTGCGGTTGGTAGAATGAGAAATATATAGAAAAAAATATATACAAGAATTAGCCACAGAGCAAAGCAGCTTTAAAAAAAAAAGTTTACTTATTTTCATGTTATTTTCCTATTTTTTTTTTTCTTGTTCATTCCTGTCTTTTTTTTCGCAGCGAGTTTCAATAAATTTTTTTTGGCCCCCAAAAAGTTGTTTTAATTCTCAATTTATTGAGCAGCCGAAAAAGTTTCGTACAGCTGCACTTTTGACCTGGCAATATTTACAGCTTGTTGTTCAGCCAAAAAGTTTCTCAGGAGCTCTGCGCGCAATTTTGTTGAAGCACTTTAGCCCGGGCTGGCTGACTTGGCAGTTTGAGAAATGGCATCCTTAGACTAATCGCCCGCTAAGTGGCTACATATTCGGCATTCAGTGCTGGGGGCTCGAACAACTCGAGCAGCAGACAGCTGCTGCAGCAAGTAGCAAGTGCCTTGCCAGAAATTAAGTGCATGGCCAGGTAGACTTTGCACTGCCAAGCAACGCCAGGAGAACTTCATTTGAATGATGTCATTAGCTATCTATTAAGCTGTGATTTATCAACTGTAATTAAACTTGCATTTGTTGCCACTTTGTTAACACGCCGTGCAAATCTCAGAGCTCGCAGAAATCATCAGTATTAAATCCGAAACACTTGGGCCAACAAATCGCATTTAATCCTTTCAATTGGCATTTCCTTTGTTGAGAGAGCGCAGTGAAAAAAAAAACTCCCTTAATTGCCCTTAATTTTGTGCAAACAACAAACACATGCGCAAAGTTCAAAGTTCAATCGAAATTGCCACCCACACAGACGCAGACACAGACACAGTTATAGGCGCACGTGTGTGTCTGGGCGTGTTTCATTTGTTGGCCTGAGCTTGAGGCTGAGCAAAAGGGGCACTTGGTGTAGGTTACTTACATAATTTTCAATCAGATCATTGCGATGTGGCACAAAGTAATTGTGATCCTCCATGTCACGTCGCTTCTTGACGCGCACAAAGTGCTCCATGGGATTGAGGTTGCGACGGGCGCAGGCGCTGGCAAGGAATTCCTCCACAGACATCGCGTCACGTAGATAAACTGTCGAGTAAGCATTGTCGGGCATTGCAACTTTGAAGGTTTTTTCCGGCTCGTCACGTGAATTCATCTGGAAAAAGGCAGAAAATTCGATTGGATAAACAGGCGAACACACACACACTCATACAATGTCATTAAGGCTGCTGCTGCTGCTGCTGGAGCACACACGGAAGTGAAAATTGAAAAATAGCAAAAACACATTTCTATCCAGAGCAAATGTGTAATGAAAAACGTCAGCGGCAGCCAGCCAGGCAGCCAGCAGGCAGTCGACAGTCAACGGACTCTGACAGCCACCAGTTTGAAGAAAACTCAGTTAAAATGCTTAACGGCATCATCATCCTCTCGCTCTCTCTCCCTCTCTCTCTGTCTCAGTATCTGTGTGAGGGGTTGGTTAACAAAGCTATAGCTGCAGCTGCAGCTGGAGACGAAGCCGTATTTGCAGCCAACAGTTTGGCCAACTGGTAAACGAATCAGGCGCCCAGCTGCCAGCTGAAAATTGCATTTGTATTGGCAGCCATCGACGATGGTTTTGCTGCCTGACTAACTCTTAGCTGCCGCTATGGGAGCAGCCCCAAGCACAGGTGTAATGCGTCCACACACACCATACACTACTTGCACGACAATTGAATTAGTTTGGCAGTTACAAAACTCACAAAAACACAAACACACAGACACAAGTTGGCAGCGACAGCAGCTATGCCACATTTGCATGCACATCCGTCAGACTTGCCACATGTGCAGCAGCAGCAACTGGAAAGGAATCTTTGCATTGCATAACAATTGGGCAACGTTCGCATCTTTTTCACACACACACACACACACACACACATACGTATACGTATTTATATGTGGTGCTTTGTTGTTGTGGCGTATATCGCTTGCAAAGTCATTATGCTGCACAGTTGATGCCAGACAGCCACAGTCGCACGCAGCGAAATCAATAATGCATTGCATTTCACTTATTTTTTGGGTGTCAACTTTATATTCATAGAGGAAATGAAGGCGTTTGTGCTGCTTTGCATTGTCCTTTGTTGCTTGGCTTGAACGTGATGTGCAATTCGAGGCAACAGCTGTACAAATTGCAAATTATAAATAATAATCAAGTTTGAAATGTGTGACAGGCAGAGCCAGAGCCAGAGAGAGAGAGTGAGAGAGAGTGGAAGTGGGGAGAAGAATTGAAATAAATGGTTCAAATGCCATTCGACATGCTGCAAGCATTTCAAGTTGCTTTATGACCTCTCTTAATTTTTGGTATATTATTTTGCTGAATTTAAGAAATGCTGAGTTGACTTAATTGTACATATTTCTTTATTATGCAGCTGCTCATATATATACATATACAAATATGATAACATGTAACCTAGGCAAGAACTGACTCTGGCTTTTAAAAATCTTTTTGTTAAGGCTTTTGAGTGCATTTTGTATTTATAAGAGCTTGCCATGTTAGTGTAATCTCTACTTATGCACACTCCTCATACTCTGCACTTATGTCAGATTAAACAAATAAACAGAATGATACAGATTATGCTACAACTGAAAGCAAAAGCGAGCAATTTTTTATTTCCCATTGAAGCACTTGCAGTAAGTTTTATTAAGAGCTTCAGCATTTTATCATGAATACAAGCTGATATCTTCAAAAAGAACATTAATGCAGGGTTTATATAAAAGTCAGCTTGACTATATATTTATATATGTATATTTATGCATAAATATTTATATATATTGTGTTTGTATATATTTATATTATTTATTTATATAAATCAATTTTTATATCAAAATGTCACAGGGTTTGTGAGTCACATTTAATCGAATGTGAATATTTAAATTTAAATAGAAATTTAATCAGCATTTAATATACGTGCATTTATATAATAAATAAATAAATATCACTTTTTTTTTCATGAGCTTTTCTCGGCAACTGCAGCTAATCAGGATTATATATATATATATATATATATATAAAATTCCTATTTATCAGCTTGTTGCATTTTATTGTCGCCTCGCTGGCAATTTTAGTTGTTGAGGCAACTTTTTGAATTTTGCATTTTCAATTGTGTTTTGCCTTTGGGCTGTCGATTAATGAACTTCGGCTGCTTAATGCTACAGCAAGTTGCATGCTGGCTGCTCGCTCGCTCGCCTGGCTCAGCCGGTTGGGGCAAGTCAATTTTCAGTTGTCGCTTCGTTGCGTAATTCAATTTTCTGTTGATGTCTGTCTCGCTTGCTCTCTCGCACACGCTCTCGCTGCAGCGTTGGCCAATTAAATGCGTCGTGACAAAAATTATTTAAAGGCCCCTAAAGAGTTTGCGCCACGCAGTTCGCAGAGCTTTCAGCTTCCAGCTTCCAGCTCACAGCTCACAGCTCGATAATTGCCAGTTGTAGAGCAGCCACCAACGCTGGTGGACACCTTTAATTTGATTTCATTTCATTTTCAATTGCAATTTCAGCTGCAATGCAGCTGACATGCTGGCAAAATGAAAGCCACACACGCTCGCACACACACACACACGCACACATATTCAATCGAGTTGACTGCGCAAAAATATCAACCAAATCAAATGCACATTTTTCAAATTCATTGAATTTTCAGCGCCGCCAAATACAAGAGTCTGATTTAACGTTAGTAACGCTTCACATATATATATATATATATTTATATATTTGTATATATACATGTATGTGTATATTTATATTTATGTTTTATTTTCTTGCTTTTGGCATGCATATTTCTGGCTTCACTGCTGACGGCGACGGCGACGGCGACGGCGATATCGACGGCGACTGCGACGTCGACTGCAATTGTTGCAGCGTTGGCAAATTTAATTGGAAATGAAGTGTGCACGCCCCTGTGCATGCGTCTGTCTCTGGGTGTGGGTGTGTGTGTGTGTATCGTATGCTGCAGCATAAGATTATTTTGCCAATAATCGAAACAAATTGAATTTATGAAATGAATTTCATTAAAAACACGAGCATATACATATATAAACATGCAAAAAATGAAAACTCTAATTGAAGTTTATCAAATAAGCAGCATCAAATACATAAAGAGTCCATTTAATAAAACAACAGCCCAGCCTAATCGAATTGAAAGAGCAGTTGAAACACTAAATGCGTGAGCTTGCACACCAATCCAGCCAACTAAACCAAATATGCATATAGACAAAAAATCGACTTTTATGTGATTTAATCGTCGAAATGCAGTTTTTTCCGGCCCCCGTCCCCCTAAACAATGCGCTCATAAAATGCAATTTTTAGCTGCGCAGCGTATTTATATCAATATCAACTTTTGCAAATTGAGCCTTGAACGGCGACACGACATGGCTAGAAGCCATAGCTAAATTTCATTATTATAACTAATACCATAATTATTTTTAGTGCTAGTTTGTGGTCTAAATAACTAGCATGCCAAAAACCATTGGACAGACAGACTATTTGCCCATTTCAGCTCAAATACATTTGCGGAATGTAAATTTGTAAAACAGTTTCAAATATTTCGTGATTTGTGTTTGCTCTATCAAGATTAATTTAGCTTTGCGAAAAAATATATATAGAGCAAGCTGCGTACTTTATGCAAATATTTTCGGAACTTTGAATTAGTTTTTTCTCTACAACTGTGTGTGTGTGTGTTTGTGTGCTGTACCATTTGCCTAATGGCTATCTAAAGAATCTTGCGGAAAGCGGCTTCATAAATTTGTTTTTGTAATTCCTGATGGCCATTAAATTTAAATTATACAAAGAAACGGGCAACAATATGCTAACCAAAAAGAAATAAATGGAGAAATAAATGAAACGCGACAGCGGTCAGCGTGAAAATACATTAGAGGGCGACACATTTGCTCGTTCGCGCTCAATTTGGCTTTTAATGCCGTTTCCGCTGCCTTAAATAGAAATTCAATTATTTAACACACACACACACACACACACACATACATACATACAGGGCTTATATATGCAATAAAAACGCATGGCCGCATTACAAACGAAGGCGTCATAAAATCGTTTTCAAAAATTGATATAATTTTATTACGCATACGAGCCGAGCCGGCTCAAAAAAACATATAACTTACCTGCATGGAGCGGCGACTGGAGCCGCTGTTCGAGCGCGACAGCATCGGTGGTCGTCGCTTGGTGGCACCACGGCCGGCCAGCAGATTATTGAGCAGCGACGGCGACCGGGCACAGATGAAGGCGTGGAACGAGGAGACCGTAAAAACGCCCAGCTTATTCAAAGTGTTCTTCGTTGGCCGCGACACGTGTGTGAGCAGCGACTGCAATGGTGGAAGAGCATATGAGATAACATTATTTAAGATAATCCCTTAATTAATTTATTAAACACTAAACTAGAGTTGATTGCGAATGGAAAGTCAAGCCAAGTTGGAGCAATGTCAATTCGTGTGTCTTTAAAGTGAGCATGGAGCTCAGGCGCCGGGGTGGACAAATGTTTATGGCAATGGCAGAATCATTTTGGTCAAGCTGACTAATATGACATAATTAATTTCATAATACACACACACACACACACACACACGCGCAGCCTCACAAACTACATTAACTGGGCTATGCATGAGTGTATGTGTGCAGCTGTGTCTTTCTCTCTGTGTGTGAGTGTGTGAGTATGTGCTTGGCTTGTAAGTGTGCTGTGCAAATAGCCTGCAGTGCATGCACTTTCTCATGTAAGTGCTGCTGCTGAAGTTGTTTGGGTTTTGCGGTTATTAATAATAAATGTGGTTGCTCTTTATGCGAGTTGTTCAGTTGAAAGCACCGCATTTGCTGCCATTCCACTTTGGCAAGCAACCAGCCGTCCCCCGACTCGTGCCCAGCCACAGCGGCAACCTCAACGTTTCCACTTTTGCTCCCTGGGTACCCGCTGCAGCTGCTGTTGCTGCTGCTGCTGCTGCTCTGTAAAAGTCATAAAAAGTGCAATTAACTTGCAACCCTTTTCGTCACCCATCAAGGTTGGCCCCCGCAAATCTTTTTAATGCCGTGCAAAGTTCGAGGAGCTACTCCACGGCATCCTCTGCCAGTGGCAGTGCCAGTACCAGTGCCACTGAAGTTGCCAACCGAACGGCGCTCGCCCTTTTGACCCTTTAAGCTGCAGCTCATTTAAGGCGCTTAAATTGTGTTTTGGAGATTAACAATACATGTTTTCGGATTCTCGACTAGTGCGAGTCGCCTGTGAGCAATCGAATTTTGCAGCCAGCGTCTAAATAAGTAGGTAAAAGCAATTATAGACAACAGGCAACCAGCTTAAGAGGCCGCCCCATAAGTTGTGGTCTGTGGAGCTGTCTCTTAATCTCTGTTATGGCTGCTCTTTGCCGTTTCACTCCACATTCCACTTGGTTAGGGTATGGGTGATTTTTAATCAAATTCTCTTGTACTGTGTGAACTTTAAGCAGATTATGACAAATCTTGTTGTTGATTAGTTGTGTCTCGCAGGTATGGGGCGCACTCGCTCAAAGTCAGATATTTATTTTCATTTACTGCTGCTGAAGCAGCACGAAGAGTGTACTTTAAAAGTTCATAAATTCTCTATCCCTTTAAAGTTGCCATTTGAAATAGTTTGCACTCGTCTGTCTCTCTTACTTTACTCGAATCATCTCACATATTAGATGCAAACACTTCCTTTTGGTTGAAGTGCCACCTGTAACTGGTCTCTGGAGCGTTCTGTTATCCTGTGCACTTGACAACTACTTTGCATTGAGTAGCATTTTCAGGTACGCAGTTTATCACTAAAGAGAAAAGCAGCTGCAGAGACATCAGCTCCAGCATCAGGTTCAGCATCAGGAGCTAAGTAATTCAAATTGACGCAATCTCAGCCACGTTATGTGAACTTTGTGTGGCTTCCGTTAGGTAAAACAAATTGCGGCAATTGCCATTTCGCCATTAGGCAGTTAAGAAGCAGTAGAAGAGGACGGACCGGGGCGGGGACTGAGGACTGTATAATGATACGCATAACTCACCTTTGGATTGGGCAGCTCACCGCTCTGGAGCGAGGCCATATAGCAGCGTAGTCGGAACTGTTCGCAGTGCAGACGTTCAAGGTTTTCCTCCCATTGCAAAATCTGTGCCTGTATTTGATGGCGTGTCTCTTGATCGGTGACAACTGATTGCTGCAGCTCAGCCATGTGCTTCAGCTTGTGATCCTGTAGGAAAAAAAAAGAACCAAATACACGACAGGCATTAGACATGAATGGCACATACATATACATAGTTAGTATCTCTGTGTGTGTGTGTGTGTGTGTAGATTGTGGGGCAAAGATGCGGCAGTGTCGCACTCGTGATGGTTATGAAAGCATCTCTGGCATGGCATCATTAGCATTTCATGGCAGCGTCACAGCAGCTATTGCTCTTCGTCGTTGTTGTTGTTGCTGCTGCGGCTGCGGCTGCGGCTGCTGTGGCTGCCATTTGACGAAAATACATAAATCACGCGTCATGTGCAGCAGCATTTTTCGTTGGCGCAATTCAAATATCTATGTGCCCGCCCGCCCTGTCGCTGCCTGTGGCAGCTGAAGTGCGTTGGCAATGCACCAACTTTAACACACACACATAGTGAGAGATACTTTGGCATCGTTAGCCACACACGCACACACATATGCAACACATGCCCCTGTTTTCATTACAAATAACGTTTGACTTCCGCCGCAGCGCGTCCCATCAGCAGCAGCAGCAGGAGCAGCAGAAGGAAGAGCTTCCTAGCTGCAGTGCTCTATGCCCAATCCGACCAACCGTTCGTTAGCATTGCAATCCCACTTTCACGTGCATTTATACACGCTTCCATAGATTTCATGGAGCACGTGATTGTTTCATTTTGGTTGCTAGATCTTTTTTTTTTCACTTTGCTGCTGTCGCTGCTATTGTTGTTGCTGGCTGTGGTGCCTGGCGCTGCTGCTGTTGCATTCAGCTCGTGTAAGCTGACAATTATTTGCAGATGCAGTTGCCGCTGCCGCTGCCGCTGCCATTGCCACTGCTGTTGCCGCTGCCGCTGCCGTTGCAGTGGCGGATACGGTGGGCGTAGCCGTGGCAACAACAGCCTGAATGGGCACTTTCGATGTTCGACATTTTAATGAATGTGTACACATAAACAGCAGCAGCAGAGCTCAAGCCCATGCCCATGCCCGTGCCTGTGCCCGTGCCCGTGTTCGTGCACATATGTAAATGTATTTGTTCGCCGGCTTACACAGGTGTCTGCGTAAGCGCATTGTGTGGGCGAGTGGGTGTGCTTGTGAGTCGTAGCGAGCGAGGACACGATGCTCAGCAGCTCGCCATTGTTTATTTTACGTGAAATAAATCATATTTTGTGTATTTGATTTTACAAACTCAACACAGCCAAAGTGGCGTACGTACGTAATGCACACGACGACCCCACCATCCACAGTCAATGTGCGTTGGGCAATATTTGATGGACGTGCTGAATATAGATTTGCATGTCTTCCCGTCTGATTATTATTATTATTACTATCCAAAAATACCACAATGGTCACCATAATTTGAGGCTTTAGTTGCGTGCGTGTAATATTATATTGCACAACCAGCAGCGAAAGTGAAATTTCAATTAACAATTGCATAACCGACAAGAGCTTATAAATAAATATACATATGAACATTGCACAAATATAATATATATTATATAAATACACATATATTTCAAAATAGTTATGATTATCTTTGCATACATTTATATTTTAAAACAGTGAATGAAGTTCGGGAGAGTTTCTTTCTGTTCTGGTTTGTATATATAGTATGGATGTATTAATATCTTTGCCAATGGCCTTAGCTGTCACAGCTGTGAAGAGCACATTATCCTTCTCATAACTATAATTAATTTCAGTTAATCATATAACCTGCAGGGATACTCGAAGATAAGATCACAGCACATAATATGAACCCATCAGACTTCTTTTCAGTTTGATAGTCTGTCAAGTGTGTTAAGCAATGTCTGTCAAAAATTAACATTAAAATACAGTTTTTCTTGGTAATTTCTTAATTTTTTGAATAGATTTTTGTTTTGATGTAAATACTATTTTATTTTATATTTATATATACTCTTTTATTTTTTTACAAATATTTTTATTTTATATAATTTTATTATTTTTATATTTTTATAATTATATTTTATATATTTCTTATTTAATTCTGTTTTGTATCAAATATTCCATCTTTTCTTTCTGGCAACTATTATACTCTTGCTTAATTCGACTAATGATAAGTCTCAGAAAAGTAGCTTTTAGTCAGCAGTTGCTCTTTTAGCTTCTATGAATGACTTTTATGACTTTAAGCTTCTTGTTGCGCTGCGAGAACAACATAAAATATCTAAATCAAGTGAATTGGGCCACAGGATTGCCATTGCCATTCGCATTGCCATTGCTATTTCCATAGCCAGTTTAACGAGCAGCAGCAACAATAAATGGTATTACATTTTAATGACTGCACTTAATGTGCTTACAATTTCACAAAATAATATTTGCAACAAGCAACAAAGAGAGTGAGAGAGAGGGGAGACCTTTGGTCTTTGTGTCCCGAACACACAGACAACAAGAAACGGGTTAATCAGCAGAGCTGGCTAAATGGGCCAAGCCAATTGGTTAGTCAAAACATTAGCCAACTGCGTTGTCTGATTATTTATGATGCAAAGCGAAAGGACAACGGCCCAAAATTGTCAACAGTTGAAGTTAACCAGCAGGAGCACACACGCACGCTGTGTATGGCTTCTTAAATAAGATGGCAACATGTACACAGACCTGTACGTGTGTGTGTGTGTTCGTGTGTGCACATTAATCGTGAGACTCATTGTTTGCTGTTGTTGCCGTCACGTTGTGCAATTCATGGTTAAATGGGAATGTTAATTGCCTTGTAATTGCATGGAATTGCAATGTAAATCGACGTGATACGATTGCTATCGGTCATATTGATTGCACTGGGCATGATAAACGTGTCGCAATATAATAAAAAAAATATAATATCTGATCAGTATTTAATTACAATTTTATTGATTCTTATAGAATTTCTATTGTAACCATATCAAGCAGATTTTGTGGTAATTGCCATTCATTTAGTTCTAGACTTGAATACTCTCATCAAGTTCAGCAATCACGGCCGCATTTCTGCTGTCAATATATAAAATCATTTGCAAATGAAGCTTTCAATTCTAAAAATCACTTCGACAGCATGTATTCGCTAGGGTCCTGCCTATTCTATGCTATTCTATTCTATTCTATTCTCTTTCGCTTGTGGCTTTAAAGAAAAATGCTTCGTTTATGCGACAAGTTGTCTCAGAAATTGGAAGCGGTTGACATCTGCTATGCAGGAGGTTGGTGCATTTGTGTTTCCTTTGTAACCAATTCCTGGCTCGCATCGTTCGCATCCATCTTGACGTAGCCCGCAATTTCGACTGTCATCTCAATTCCCCACTTAACGGCAATTTTATTATTGCTATGTTGTAGCTTGTTTCTGTGCGGTTTTTGTCTCAATGCTCTTTGCGTTCAGCTATGGTCCAGTGCTGTTGATTCTCTACTCTACTGCTGTCTGTGTGTGTGTGTGTGTGTGTGTGTGCGTGAGTGAGGTTTTGTGGCTGTCTGTTGCGCTTTCATTAAGCGTCACTCGTGTATGGCTCCCCATGCGCACATTTGTGAGAGCTGCACAGTCACAAACTCCTCTCAAGTAGGCAAACTGTCATTGAAGTTGTTCGGGATTCTAGGTCCTGTCTGTGGCATTGCCATTGCCGCTCTTGTTGTCGCCATTGTTGTACTGTCATTTCCGCTTCCTCAGTTTGGCTGGCCCCAGAACTGAGCTGACTCGAGTTGAGTTCAGTTCAGTTGCGTTGCGTTACGTTGCGTTCAGTTGAGTTGAGTTGAGTTGAGTTCATGGTGCGTTTTGTTGCTGTGATATGTGTTTACCCGAGAGTACAATTAAAAAATACATTTTGCTATTGTTGTCATCGTCATCGTCATCGTCGTCAGCGTCACCGTCACCGTCACCGTCAGCGCCAGTGCCAGTGCCAGCGTCGCATGACAAGCCAAAGATGCCGCAAATAGCAAAACCACAGCAACCGCAAGCCACAAATAACAACAACTACAACAACAACAACATTAATAATAACCACACACAACAGCAACGGCAACAGCGGCAGCAACAGCAGCGACAGCAACAAGCGATGCCAACAATGAGTGAAATAATAATAACGCCCCAACAAAAAGCGCTGCCTGGCGAAAGGACTCGTGACTGGTATCAGTTTTGTTGCTGCTAATGGCCCCGTCCTTCGATAAGTCAACTGCTCGCTCCATTTCCTTTTTCTGCTCACTCTCTCTCTCTCTGTCTATCCCTCTCTGGCCAAAAGACAATAACGATCAATTAACACAGCAGCCCCATGCCAAGCATAAGCCACAGCCATTGAGCTGTGTGTGTAACAGACAGCAGTGGGACAGCTTTTGCCACGATAAAAGATAAAGATAAAGAAAAAAGATACAACAATGAGACGGAGAGTTGAAGTTAAAGTGGGATGCACGCCCCGTACACGTACAGCGCGGCGTATGCGCAATGTGAACATTTTAAATGAACTGCAGCTGAGCTGACCTCAGGACGGGACTTTTGACTTTGTTGCGCTGCTGCATTAAATGCCAGCTCCTCGATGGGCACCACTCACAAAAAGTCAAATGTGAGCACGGCCAACCACAAAATGTGGGTGGTGCTGCAGGGCGCAAATGTCAACAAAAGGCTTGCAAATTGTACGCTTCGTGCACGTTTTGTGTACTGTGTGAGGCTGTGTGTGTGTGTGTGTGTGTGTGTATGCACATGTCCTGCATAAATGCTGACCACAAAATGATGCCACATTATACAACGATAAGAAGGGTTTTAAAGGGGGGTGTCGGGGGGAAGGAAGGGAGCAGGTTGTGCGTGAAACAAGCTAAGCCTAAAACCAAAAACTGGCGCCTGTTTGTGCTTGTGGTGGCCACAGTCAAGTGCGTGCGTGCGTGTGTGTGTGTGTGTGTGTGTGTGTGTGCGTGTGTGCGTGTGCGTGCGTGTGTGTCTGATGTCCATTTGCCTTTTTTCCCGGCTACTGCTGCTATGGCCATGGCTGTTGACAATTGAATTGAATTTGGCAGCAGTTGCGGCAATGCCACGCCCACATGCCAGACGCATAAAGCATATTTCAGCATGCAAAACCCAAATACGCAAAACCAAAAACAAATCAAAAACCAAAAGCGCATTTACTGCCAGCCAAACTGGCGAGCTGGTGTTGAGTGCCCAAATGGGTAACACCTAGTGTCAGGCCTTAACTCGAGCTACAGTCCCCAACTACAGCTCCGGCTCCAGCTCCACAAACGAACCATATGCCCGGCCATATCCTGTGCAGCTTGCGACCGAAAGTTGCAAAAATATTCGCACGTTTGCTCCAAAACAAAGCCAGTGGCCAGCTGCAGGGGGTAGCCAAGGGAGCTGCATTAGGAAGCTGGAACGTGGACAACTGCCAAGGCAAGGCTGGCAACATGTGTGCGTGCTTTATGACGCTTTCCTCATATTTCTTGCCATAAATTCTTGTCACATATATATAAATTCACATATATATATATACCATTTGGTATTAGTTTATGAATTGCCCCAGCCACGCCCACTGCTCTGCATGTCTATTACGGCCATGGCTAGCTGAATAGGAAGCTCTGCCCGGCCGCCGTCGAAAATCGAACACACTAAATTTTATGGTAATTATAAACTTTATTTAGCAAAAATCTTGCACAATGCTGAAAGTTGCTGAGAAAAAATGTGTAAAAAGTTTCGCAAGGGGGAAAAAGTTGAGCAGATGGATGCGGCTTTAGGTGGGGGGCAGCACAGTTTGCCATGGCCAAACGAGTCAACGCACTAATTACCAAATGTTTAAAACTTAACTAAATATTTATTTCATTATACGCTTCGCTCCGGCCACTGTTGCAACATGTTTCTTTTTTTTTCATTTTTTTTTTTCATTTTTGTTTTTTATTTTTATTTTTTATTTTTTGTAGCTGTTGGTTTCCGGTTGCTGGTTTTTGGTTGGTAGCCGTGTGTTTGTGTGTGCTTCTGCTGCACTGCAAATTTAAGGATTTCATGCGCTTTAATTTAAGCTTAATTGTCATTGAATTAATTAATGGCTTAACGGCTTTTAGCCGCGTCACTTTGCTGTTTTGCCGCAAATTAGCTGGCTGAAGATGCAAAATTTGTATGCTCCATGGAAATATGTTGCTCATTAAGCTGCACATCCGAATAAAGTCATGTGCATGCATCGCATCACAGCCTTAAGCTGTGAGCTCACTGGCAACGGGATAAGCTATTGAAAGTTTTATAGCTGACGCAAATGAATTTAAAATATGAACTTTTCTTTGCCTCATTTCGGCTCTTTTTTTTCCAATTGTTTTCAAGCAATTAAAATGCCGTATTAAATTCGTGCTGAAAAGCAAACTGATTTAAGCCTGGCCACGCGATTTTAAAAACGACCAACGATGGGTGGGTGCCAGTGCAGGTGGTGCCAGGTGCTGGCACGACTGGTGGGTGGCGGCTGCTATTGAGCTGAAATGACAGCAGCCATTGCAAATTGAAAGCAGCAGGCAAGTGAGCCTTGTTTAGACTGCGCGCCATGGCAATTGCACACGAGCCACGGCAGCTTGGAATAAAAACAGTAACGGCGGTGCAAAAGGTGTACATCTGTGTGTGTGTGTGTGTGTGTGTGTGTGTGTGTGTGTGTGTGTGTGTGTGTGTGTGTGTATGTGTTTGTGTAAGGCAGGACACGTTGGAAAAAGCGGGCGAGGCGGGGCGGTCCTGCTCGTAGGAGTCGTAATTAGAGCGTAAAAACCAGAGCGTACGAAAAACTAAATGTGCTCGGGCAGCTACTACTATTTTTTTCTCTCAGCGACTGCATTGTGTGTGCAGGTGTGTGTGTCTATGTGTGTGTGTGCAAGTGCTTTATGCGAAAAGAAAAATAGATAGCTGGCGAAAAACTAGAAAAGCTAAAGCAAACGAAGCGAAGTGCTGTCCCCCCACTGACACATATATGATTATTTCCGAAAGGTGACAGCTATAAAAAAGGGCAGACAAACAGCTCTGCCTAGTTGGACTCCTCCCACCACACACCCACAGACACACACACTCACACACGTATACAAAGTAAATGGCAAGACAAAGAACGTAGACAACACTGTTGCTCTTTTCAGTGACGCCTTCACGACCATAAAATTGAGATAGGCAGCGCGTGGCACCTATTTTTTTTTTTTTTTTTTTTTTTTAATTTCATTCAGTCGAGCTGCTGCTCTGCTTCAGCTGAGCTTCCTTTTTATGAGTTGCCGGTTTTGTTTATCCCATGGCACTTTAATATTTTCCATTTCTTTTCTTTACACACAAAATTAATTACCAGCAAATGCGAATGCAAAAACCAAAAATTGTAATACGAATGCAAATGCGATGGCGAAGGCAAATGCAAATGCAGTTTTGCGTCCACTCCGGCAGCTCATTTAATTAATATTCATCCGGCAAACTTTGGCAGCGGTGGAGGGCGGCGGGAGGAGTGCACCTAAGCATTGGCAGTGGCCACAGTGGGCGTGGCACTTGAAAACTAAACGAGCTGACTGTGAAGTGACTCTTGTGACAGTCTCGGACCTTGCCCGCGCGCAGTAAGCCAAATGAAACAAAGCCCGAAACAAAACAAAAAATGATTATAAAAACAAAATTATAAAAAACAAAAGAAAATAAAAGAAAATCAACAACAAGTTGAGAACTTATGAGTGGGAAAGTGGACAGAAAAACGCAGCATTCAAGGAAGTAATTATGGTTTATCCAACGGGACAGATAGACAGCGCAGCGGCAGCAGAAGTAATGATAGCAAGAAAATGTGAAAGGAAAACGAGAAGACGATTCATAACATCAAAACTTCAACTGAACGTGTAAATGAGAAAAACTAAATTAGAAAAGGGGCAAGTCGCGAGGAAAATGCGACAGAGACGAATGAATGCAGTCAACGTGGACCGGTCAGGGCACAGCAACGGCCTGGAAAGGTTGCGAACCGAATGATGTTTCTCAGCCCAGAATAATACGATCTCAATATAGGTGCGCCGAGTGCACTTATATAAGAGAAAGGTATAGGATAGACGCTGACATTTTTGGCATATCCCCCACAGCTAGTCAAATGCAGGGTATACAAGTTGACAGGCCAGCAAGGCCAAACAATCGGCAGCAAAATATATTTTTTATTCTTTCTATGGCCGGCTACACTGCAAATGACATAATGCAAAAATAAATAAGCGAATGCGCGGAATAATGAAGGGAAATAGTGGATGTACAGGATGACACTGTGGAGCCAGCTGAAGCCGGCGTTTTATGCCAGCCCCAAGGCAGCGGCTCAACCGCGGCGCTCTCGCAGCACTTTCTTGCTGCCACTTTGGCTGAGTTTATCCAGCCATTTATTGTGTGTGGCAAGTGCAGTTCCTTGTACTGAGCCAAACAACTCGAGCTCTATTTGGTTTGGCTTATTTTGTTTTTGCTTTCGTTTTGGCCGCGATGCTGTTGGCCGTAAAGTTGTGCAAATAAATTGCAATGCAGTCGAAGCAGGCAAGAAACAAATGTTGTTGCTGTGAAGCCGCGACGCGAAATTGATGGGGCATTGATTTGAAAGCAAATACATAAATGGAGCAGAGCCACCAAGAAGCCACCGAGAAAACAGAAACAGGGCAGCGCATAAATCTTTGGGGAGCAACACACTGAGAAATTGGCTAGATGCTCTGCTAGATGGTGGCAGAAATTGAGAAATTGGGCTGTCTGTGTGTGTGTGTGTGTGGGTGGGTGGCTGGCGGTTGGTTGCTCGCCGAAAGTATGCGAAATGCGTTTCTTGTGTCTTTGGCGTAACAGAAAGTTGGGCAGAGTCGAGTTGAGAAATCATCGCGAATTGATGTATTCCTACAATTTGGCTTTGTTGTTGATTACTTTAACGACTGATTAGGTGCCGAAATATACAGAAACATGCCCTGAATACCAATGAGATAGATGGAAAAGAAACTTTGCCGCAGCTCAAATTGAATGTACACGAGTGGCTTCAAGATAATTTTATTGATTGATTTAATGGTTTTACTTGGATTTATTTATTTGCTGTCTATTTAGATTGTTGCGGATTTGCACAGGCAGGTGCTCAAAAATTTGATCACATTATGAGCTGCTAAATTGATTATTATCTGCCTGAGAACTGCTCCGAAGTCAATATTAAAGCTCGAGCTCCGCATGGGGTTTCGCCCTCAGCTCTAATAGTCGTCCACACACAATGTATTTTATATTCTTCCATATAATATGCAAACGAGTTGGGTTCATAAATCATGGAATTTACATGTCTTCAGATATGCTTTCTCGTTTTATCTATATGTATATATATATATATATATATGTATTTTTTTTTGCATATCATTTTCATAATAATGCCGTTGCTTTCGGTTGCTCCTGGTCTACTCGACAAACAGCTTTTATGCTCAATACACAATTTCAATTCTCATCACTTGAATTTGCGCTGAAGGAGCTCAACTATTTCCTTCGAGTCGAAAGTGCATGGCAATAATTCAACCCAATATCCATGAACACACACACACATATATATATATATATATACATATAAATATGCCCTGGCTCTTATACGTAAGTTGGCTGGTATGTTAAGTAAAACGTTGGCATTCACTTACCGATTCAATAGCCTTCTCCAGGCGAAAGATCTCCTCCTGCAGCAAGTGCAGTGTTCCCGTTTTGCCGCGATGACGCGCAAATGCAGCGGCACAGGCGCTGTGTATGCTATTTACCCAATTCTCCAGCTCCACCTGTATAAAGAAGGAGAGAGGTAGAGATATGTATATAGTGTGAGCTAGACAACAAATTGCAAAAGCCAAATGCAACACAGGCAAAATTTGACGTTGCTCCCCTGCGCCAAATGTCGACAATGTTGCCGTGGCCGTTGCCGTTGCCGTTGCCGTTGCCATTGCTGGCTGACTATCAGTTATGCAAATTTAATGACAAATCACTGAGGCGACCAGGCAAAACGCTGAAATACCTGTCAGCCAGCCAGTCAGTCAGTCAGGGGAGAGATGGGTAGCCGTCAGAGGTGAATGCATAGCGTATGCCTCTGAGACATGTAACAGTTTAGGCACAAGGACCATGTTAGGCAACAACTATTAGTTCAAGGCAATCTGCCTTGCCAGTTAGCTGTCGCATAGCCAGCCTCAATCGCACTTTAAGCCAAGCGATTTGCATTTCAGCCATTTGCGGGGTCTGCATCTGTTGACGCCATGTGGGCATGGCTCATGCCGCATGGCGATTACGAATAAGGTATGTTGAAAGCCCGCGAGCGCTATACACAGAGGCTGATAGATATATCCTTGGTATCGTAACGCAAACAAGACGCGCGCGCGAGAGCGCTCTGTCTCACTCACTCCACTCTGTCGTCCAAGTCCAAGTCGTGTCAGATGGCCGGGACAAGGCCAGCTTTTATGCTTAACTGCCTGCGGGCTGGGCCAGGCCTGATGCCTTTTCTAATTGCAGCATGAAAGTCTTACGGTCGAATGACTTGCCAGGACTTTTATTAAGCGCGACACGCATCATATACTGCCGAAGTCCACTTACCTGACAGGGCGCCTGGAACAGATAGGCATCACCAAATGCGGTGCTCAGACAGAATATATAATCGCGCTTTGGATGCTCCGGTATTGGCTGCATAATTGCGCCGTCCACAATAATTAAATGCTTGGGCGCCGCCTCAACGCTGCGACCCTCACGCGAATCGCACGGATAGAACAGCAACGTGGTGCCCTTCAGGCACACCCAGTAGCCCTTCCAGCCACGCTTGCGAGCCAGCTCGATTTGATGCTTCTTGCGTAGTAACCATTTCTTTACCGATAGAAAGCTGCACAGAAAAGTACAAGTTGAGAACGAGAACGAGAAAAGAAAAATGTAATCAAATCGATGTTAAGTGAGCAACAGCTAATCAGCTGCGAGAGCAGGGCAAATATCATTTACAGCAACTGGGAAAAATATGTCTTCGGAGAGTTGCACAAAATTACACAAACATGATTTGGCAGTCGATGTAATCAGCTGCCGAGTGCGAGGCTGCCATAAAACAAGCTGCAGATCACAGCCAGTTGAGAATTATAAATGAAATGGCAAATAAATTGCATAAATTATTTGAAGAGGCACCTAAATGCGATGCAAAGCTCTCTCATTCGTGTAGATCTAAGTCCGCTTTAAGTTATATAAATTGCAGTGCAGCATGAACAACTTGAGCAAAATGACGGCCAAGGCGGAATGTTGTATAAAGAGAGCTTCGTGTTTTATAATGATAATAGTAAGGTTCATTAGCTAATAGGTAACACTAAACGAGCGAGCTTGCTGCTTGCAGTCTCTTTTTACATTCAACAACTTTTTTCTCCCCTTTTCTATTTTTTTTTTTGTAGTCTCGGCGGAATTGCAGCTGTGTGCGCCTGACTGTAATCGCTGTAAATGATATTCCAAGCGTTGAGCTATTTTCTATTTTATTTATGATTAGCTGTTGTTTGGGGCGCACACGTGGCATGCCATTTGGCCAGTGCGCTGCGCTATGTATGCCCTTGGGTATAGTTTCGTGCCACTGATTACTGGCAGGCAGCTGGGAGGCGATGTAACTTACCCAGCTTTACGCACAGCGCCAGTGCAGTTGAAGGAGGAAGCAGCGGTGCCAGTGGCCTTTGCTTTATATGGTGACGCCATGACACTTTCGCCATCATCTTCATCCGAAACGGCAGTAGTTAGGCTCATTCGATCATCGTCCGAGATCTGGGGGAAAGAGTGCATAAATTGAGAGCGTATAAGTAAATGGAGGCTCAGCACGAACACATAAAGTTACTAACAATAATAAATATATGTATATATAGATGAGGCCGTCGCTGTTAACGACGAGAGAACGTAATAAGTCTGCCGAGCAATAATTGAAATAATTAAGTCATAATTAACAGTGCCAGTCAGGCCGGGCTCATGGCCAACCACACCCACCCACAACCCGATACGAATCGCAATGAGTCGAATCGACCCCATAAGCCATTTGATACCAATAATGGTTGACTGGCTCCTTGTTGTTGTCGTTGTTTGTATTGCTGCTGTTGCCGTTGCCGTTGCCGTTGTCACTGCCGACAGCAACATTTGTTACGTATGTCGTCGATAAAGCAATTTGTCTTCTCTCGCCTGCATTTTTAGTGAAGTTGGCATGGGATATGGGACAAGAAGCGACGGGGCGACGGATGGATAACAATTGACAACAACAACAACAACAAAAGGAGGAAAGGCGACTCAGAAAACGAATCGAAACAAAATAACAGCAGCAGCTGCTAGGAGCTGGGATGGCCTGGCAAAGGCAATGGCAAACAGTTTCTTGGCCATGCTATCGAAGCGAACTGGCTAGCGAGCATTCCATCAAAAGCCGGGTCGAGAGCGACAGCTCTGCTCTGCCTGTGCCCATCCTGCGACTTCCTTCCGTTCTCACCACACACACACACACACACATACAGAGGGAGCCCAATGCGCCAATTTTGCTTTCGCAACAGGACAAGAGACAAGGCAGTCGGGGAATGGCGGATAGCAGGGGTAGGGGCGTGGCAGCTAGGTCCCGTGTGGGCATCAAGTTGGGGCAACGGCACTGAGGCTGTGGTGCGCGCGCTCGTTCGCTACGTGTCCCGCGTGGCAATAAAAATTGGTTTGCCCATTCATTCGTTTCAATTGGGTGGTGCTGGCTGTTGGCCCCAGCTATCAGCGCCCAGCCACGCCCACAATGTCGCTCACTTGCTGCTGCCGCTGCCACTGCCGCTGCTGTTCATGCCATTTTTATTTGAGTTCCCAAGGAAATCAATTTACAATGTGTTTATTCGTTTCGTCTTCGCTTCCTGCTGCTGTTGCTCCGGCTGAGGCAGAACTTGAGCCAGCGACAGACCCGTCGATTCCTTGGCCCCGTTACACATGCCTTGGTTACTACGATACACCCACATGCCACCCACATTTCCTCTCTCTCTCTCTCTCTTTTTCTCTGCCTCTTTTACGTTTTTGGCAATTTTCAAACATTTTTGCTCATATGCATGTTTTACAAGTTATTTATTTGACTGCCCGGCGCGTTGGCTAGGGCGGGCTCCGGGCGGCAAATGGGCAACTGTCAAGTGGCATGTGCGCTTATGTTTGCACACCAGCCACGCCCAAATCCTCAGCAGACGCCCTCACTGTAAGAGCAACAGCAAAGTCATGTGTGCTTAACCCACAAGTGACGTCGTCAACGGTGCCCTCATCGTCGTTTGTCGTTGGCCAGGTTTAATCAAATTTTATATTAATCGAAGGAGTGCAAAGGCATGCAAATACCCAAACGTGAGCGGCTGTTGGTACTGGTGCTGCTGCTGCTGCTGGCTCCACTTCGTCAGTAACAAGAAGAAAGAGGCAACATAAATATTTTCCGACTTCAAATTGCCAAAAATAAAAAGGGAAACCCAGCAGCGGCAGCACATCAAAGCTTGCTGCCCCTGCCCATGCCAAGGGGTTTCACAGAACGAGTGGGAGCTTGAAGAGCGTAGGGCAATTTCATTGAATCGAATTGAGGTGCATCGCTTGTAGCACTGATTAATTGGGAATGCTATATATATATATATATATATATATATATATATATATATATATATATATATATATATATATATACACATAATGGAGCTGAGCAAGTGAAGAAGCCATTAAAGAGCCTTAACGAGCATTGTGCAAGTTGTTTAAGGGCATTTTACAACACTGTAAATTTGCTTATAAATTCTCTCCGCTCAATTAGTATTCAGCCGGGACTTCAGCTCGAATATGTTAGATTTTTGTCTCGGTTCGCATTTTAAGCATCTTTTTACACTCTCTGTTGGCTATTTTGGTCCGGCTTTGAGTCGCTTTGATATGACTTAATTAATTTTTTACATTTTCATGCAATTTTCCTTAGCTTAGCTATAGCTTTTTTAATTAAAGTCTTTCATTTATGTTTGCAACCCTTGTCCACACTGCCTGCTGCCTGCTGCCTGCTGGCTTTTCCACTCTAGTTTCGATTTTCTGCTTTTCTGTTTTGTCAAAATGAATTCGCAACATTTTCATAAGCAGAGCTTGCATTTTAAATAGCCAGCCCGTGGCCTCAATCATTTTTGTGGCAGCTACCATATTGAAAACTTCCAAAACACTCAAAAAGCACTCACCCACTTACCAGCGGCAGTCAGCGCCGCCGGCCGCACCGCCGAACCACCCAGTACACCTGACAACATTTATAGCGCCAAATGAAATAGTTTCCGCTTGCTCAATGAAGTTTTCCATGAAATCATCAAGCCGAACGGAAGCTGCCGAGCGGAACTGTTGCAAGTAGACAGCAGTGGCAGCAGCAGCAGCAGTGGCAGTAGCGGCGGCAGCGATGCTGGCAACCCTGGCAACCCTCGCAACGAGGTGTGCTACACAAATAAGTTCAACTTTTTGGCATCAAATTAAAGACAATAAGCAATGGGCAGAAATACTTTCTGCCAAGTTGCCTTCCAGATACTTGGGTATACATCAAATACTATTTCGTGTAGCTAGTCAAAATTCACTTCATCAACAACAAAAGCAGTAGAGGCAAAGCACTCGGAACAATCGACGCTAATGTAATGGAAAACCCTTTAGAATCCTGCTGAGAGTGGCTGGCAAAAAGGACACAACTCGGGGAATTAACGAGTTTTGTACCTTTTACAACAGATTACTCTGCATCTACAATTGGCTATTATATATATATATATATATATTTATATATATATATATATGTGTGTGTGGGTGACAAACAATGGCATACCCCAAAAAAAAAAAAAAAAAAAAACAAAAAAACAAAAGCCCAAGCGTAACGTTGACTGCGAAATTGGCAGCATCAAATCTGAACGTCAACTGATTGGCCCCGGCGAATGGTTACAATTTGTGCAGACCCAAAGAGTTTGTCAAATGATTCATGAATTTTTAATTGATATGACCCGGAGTGAAGCACCGGCAATGGCCCATGTCCGCCCACAGCTAAAGTGTTGTCGAATTTCATCAACAGCAGCAGCAGCAGCAGCGGAAGGAGCGGCGTGAGGAGCAGCAGGAGCAGCGCCAGCCCCAGCCTGACAATGAATTGTGTCTGCTAACTCACATGGGTAAGCCTAAATGGGCAGCCCCAAACACGCACACACACACACACACTCGCACACATAAACACACACACAAAAGATTAAATGCCCATAGTCCTGAGCCAGTGTTCCCGCCTCTGCGCCCACACCACATCTGATTACTTGGGCCTAATATGCCATATCTCAGCATCGGTGCAAAATCAAAATTCAATTTACGCACACAATCAAATACACAGATACACACACAGGCACATACACGCCCATATACACCCTTATCCGTTGCCCGGACAGGTGGCAGACCTCTGCTGTCGAGCTGCGTTTTCTAATCAAGAATTGATTGTGATCCCTCGATGCGGCTGTCGTTCACGTTTCATCCATAATTATCAATGACTTTTGAATGTCAAATGTGAGAGTTGCCTGCCATTGGCACCTACACACACACCCAGACACACTCACGTCCCCGCGCAATGCCACTCCCTGCTTCTATACGAAAAGAAAAAATCATTTCATTTGTCGCAGTCGCTGTCAAAAATTACAATATTTGATAGAGTGTTTATATGTCGTTGTCGTTGCTGTTGCTGTTGTTGCTGTTGCTGTTGCTGTTGGTCGTTGTTGTCGTATCGCGCGCTGCCAAGCAACCAAATCTCACACATTCGCACAATTTCACATATGTAAGCAAACATTTGCTTATACTGGGACTGCCTGCCAGCTGTCAGCAGAAATGGAATAAAAAACTGCAAATTCGTGGCACGTTTGCTCTTAAGTGAGACATTAAAGCGAAGTTTCTGCTGGCAGAAATTGAAATTGATTCAAAATGGAAAATCTGCAGTGCATTGCAAGTATCTCCCGCTCTCCCTCTCTTACTCTCTCTGTGTCTTTCTGTTTTCTCTTAACAATTTCTTTGGGTTTGCTGCTTTGGCAAAACATCTTGGTGGTAAATGAAGTTGTCTAAGCAAATCGCACTGTGCAGCGGCCAGAGCAAAACCAATTTGGCATTAGCTGTAAGACGGATTTTAGCAATGATTAAAACGGAAATACTCCAACTGCAGCGAGCAGGTGGATTTGGAGTGGCACAGGACGACGGGACGACGTATGTCATGTCATTCGCATTTGATTAAATGTGTGCAGTGAGCGTTGCTTGGCATTAATTGCTTTGTGCAACGGCTTGGTAGAGGTACGGATAGGAGCGGGGCACGTGGTAGCTATTTTAGCAGCAGATCAATCAAAATTAAGAAGCGCTTGTGGGCGTTGCTAAGTGAGCCAATTGCAGAGCTGAAGACGGAACAACGCATGACAGAACGGCGGCAGCCATGATTCATATTTTGAGTAATATATAGTAATTAAGTCAAGCAGCAAAATGCTTGAAAACTGCATTCATATAAATCAACAAAGACAAGAGCTGAGCAGGCAGCTCCTTCTCAAATTGATTTTCACAATTACAACTGCAAATTGTCACAAAACATTTTATAATGAGCCTTTGTGAATTATAAGTCGTTGTCTATATTTAATTAATAACCAAAAGGTAAGCCGATAGCTGCTTCACTTTTCGATGAACAATTTTCCTCAATTTATTAAGCATTTATTACCCACCGACTGCCACTGTCTCTCTCTCTCTCTCTCTATCTCTCTCTCTGTCTCTGTCTCTATTTCTGTCGCGCTCACCCTCCCAGTCAAACACTTATTTCATTGAGCTACTGATTATACCCACAAGCACGAACGCCACTCTCAAACAAATTCCCTTTCAGTACACACTGAACTAGATTCAATTCAAACTGAAGAGCTTGTAGCATGATATCTATTTCAGGCATTAGCAGGAAATCTCTCACATCGAGGCTGGCGCTCGCTTTTCTATATCCTGATTCAATATGTTCCCTGTTGATCTGCCAATTAATTAATATGCAGCGCGTTTGGCCAACTATCGGTTATTCAGCTAATGCCTCATTCAAACCCAGCCAGATGTATGCTTATCGCCAATTTTCTTCAGGTGTGCAGAGGAGTGTGTATGTGTGTGTGTGTCTCTCTGTGTGTGTGTATACTCATGCTGCATGCACTTGGGATGAATGTGTGTGCGTTCGCTTTCAATGCTCTGCCATTGGTCAAACAGTCGGACAATGAGCTGCAGTGCTGCATCGTTGTTGCCATAGATACAAGTAACTAGTAGTTACCAGATACAAGTGCTTTTCGAGCTGCCACGCCCACTGGGCAAAGTCCACAAAGTACATATGCTGCAAATAGCTTTTATCACTTGGCCACTGTGATTCATGTGAATTCCAATCAATGCTATTCATTATCCAAAAACTAAATACGAACGGTAAATGAAAATGCGTCCAGCAACACGCCCCCGTTGCCCCCAGCCCCCAGCCCCCAACCCACCATTTTGTGGCCTGGGTGCGTGCGTATGCGCGCGTGTGTGTGTGTGAGTGTGTGTGTGTGTGCTAAGAGCTTTTTCGGCTGGGGCTAATGCTTTAATTTATTGCCAGCCTCCTTTGTGAGCAGCCAGGCAGGAGCCGGCGCCGGAGCCAGTGCCAGTGACGGAGCCGGAGCCGGAGCCGGAGCTGCCTTGCAGTAGCTCGAGCGTGAAAAGGATGCTTTTGGCTTTGATCAACGTTTTGTTAGGCAACCAAAATGAATTTGTAGCAGACAGACAAACGAACAGCAGCAGCAGCAGCAGCAACAGCAACAGCAGCAAGCAGCATCAAGTCAGAGAAGCGTTGCGACAATACATTTAAGTCATTTGATGGCAGCAACAAAGAGCCCAGGAGCAGAGAATCGAGCTGTGGCTAGACTCCACAATACAGGATATTCAAGCAGAGCTCAGAGTTAAAGCAGCTCGTAACAAATTTCATTCAACATTTTCAAATGCCAAAGAAGTAACTAATCTATTTAACTTTTGTGTGTGTGTGTGTGTGTGTAATACAAAAGAGCTCAGATTATTGAGGATATTCAAGCTTTAAAACAAATTTACAGAAAATGCTTCATCAATTGCAGATCTTATATTGAAAACAGTTATTTTTGAAATGTCAAGGGTATTTTAGAATAATAATAGAGTCAATAAAGGCTGTTGAAAAGTGGTTAGGGGTATTTGTAGAATATATAATTTAAAAAATTTGGTATAGCAAGGCAAATCATTATTGTTTATACCTATGACTTTCAATATGGTCAATAGAAACACTTAAATGTTGATAGGAGTATTAATAGTATAGATATATAAACTTGGTATAGCCCTTAATAAAGTGAATAAAGGCGGCTGAAAAAGTTGTTTAGTTAAAGGATATATAAAATATATTTATATATTTATTATTATTTAGAGGAATATCCCTAATTTACTCAATATAATTTTTTTTTAATAAATTATATATTAATTGTATTGAATATTTTTCAATATTTCAATTAGGGCAACACCCTTAATACCTTATTTACACATATTTTCAAATTTCGGTTTTCTGTTTACCTTGCGAAGGAACATTTCGTTGCACTGCTTGGCGGTGCTGCGCCAGTGGCGATGGCGATACCGTGAGTTGCCCAGCTTGAGGGTGCCCTGCAGATCGGCCGCCTCCTCGACGACACGTCGAATGCACTGATAGCGCAACCGATTGCAACGATGTATGGGCTGGAGGGCGACCAGGCCATGTTCGGGCTCCGATTCGGCGCCAGAGCGCACCTGATCCTCGTCGTCGTCCACCCAGGCGCTGAGCACGCCTTCGACGAAATTGTAGAGCATCTGAATGTTGGCCTGCATGGGCGCCGAGCCCGATGGCACCTGCTCCTTCTTGATAAGCTTGCGATTTTGGCACACCTCGCGCAGCAGATTCTCGCCAAAGTGCACGGTCTTGTGGCGACGCCGACGCGAGTTCAGGGACGCGGCCGAAGCGGACTTCATTAGCTTGCCGTTGCCGTTGAGCACGTGATGAAGATGGCCATTGGAGGCCTGCTGGGGCACGGGCTCCAGCCAGCCCAGGTTAGCGGCCAGGCCGCAGCTGGAGGCAGTCGAGTCGCCGCGCTGCAACGTGTTCGGCTGCGAGTTGCTGCGATAGTGTTGCATGTGGCGTGTGGGCGAGGCAGGCGGCAGCAACGGCAGCTGCTGCTGTTCCAGGTCGAGTGGCGCCGGCTCAATGTCATCCAGTGTCGCCGGCGGCTGGGCGAGTGAGGTGCGCAGCCGATTAAAGTCGGCGGCACAGCGAGGCAGTGAGTTGCACTTGGCGGCATTGAGGCATTTGCGATTCTGGCAGCTGAGCAGCGGCGCGCACGACCGGCACTCATGGCAGATGACCAGGCGGCGCTCTGGTATGGGCGCCGTAACAGCTGCTGGCGGTGGTGGTGGTGGTGTCGCCGTCGTCGAAGGCGTCGTGGCATCCGAGCCGCCCACCAAATGAGCGGGCACCGCGTGCAGCTGCACCTGGGCCAGCTGCTGGTGCCGCGCCAGATTCACTGAGCTGGCTGACGAGGTCAGGCAGCGTCGGCGCTGGCATTCCTGATAGCGGCAGTGCGGATCTGTGCAAATGGGCAGCAGCGGACAGGCGGGATCTGTGCAGGGCGATGGCGAACGAGAGCGAGGCGCACGCTCCGCGCTCGACGATTTACGCTTGTGACCGCCGCTGCCGCCCGTACGCTGAGCGGACATGTCCGTCACGGTGGCCGAGCGCTGGGTCTGATGGCGACGCGAACGCTCGCGCTTGGACTTGCCGGAGCTGATAGGTGTGCTGGTGGTGGTTTCTTTGGGCGGCTGCGTTAGTTTGGGCACGTACTGATATCGCTCCTTGTGCGGCTTGGCATACAGACGCTCCAGTCGCTCCAGCTGTGCGCTTGTGCTGGCCGACGGCGCCGCGCTGCTCACGACTTCGCTGGCCGAGTGGCGCAGTCGTCGCTCGCGCGAGCGCTCCTCGCGCCGTCGCTGCTCCTGGCACAGCTGCGTGTGGGTGGAGGCCACGGGAACATCATAGCCACTGGGCACCGTCGTTGCCGGCAGCGGCACCGACACCGGCTGTGACGACGGCGGCGGCGGTTGTTTGCCCAGCGACTGCAGCTTGTGCAGCGGATACGCAATCCAGTCTAGTGTGGGCAATTGCTGCTGTTGCCGCTGCTGCTGCTGCAGCTGCTCCTCGTCGCTGTGGCCCAGCGAGTGGCGTTTGCGCTGCAGCGTTGTATGCTCCGTGGCCTGATCCTCCTGCGAGTTGGAACGCGGCGCGGCGCCGCTGCTGCCGTTGCGACGATGATGCGAGCGGCGCGACACCTTGCTGCCCACGCTCGACTGCATCTTGGTCAGCCACTCGACAATGTCCGTCTTCAGCAGCGATACTTCGCAGGGACCGGAGCTCTGGCGTGACAGCGGCTTCTTGAGCAGCTCCGCCAAGGCCTTGGCATACGCCGAGCTGACGGGCTTCTCCGATGTGGACTGCCGCTCGCGCTGTCGCGGCAAGTGCTCCAGCAGCCAGTCGGGCAGCTCATCCTTGAGCACGGTGATCTCGCTTGGCCCGGAGGAGGTGCGTGCGGGAGTCTGCTGCTGTGCCGCGCTGCTCTTCTGCAGCTTCAGCCACTCCATGGTCTCCTCGCGCACCTGCCCGCCCTCAGCGGAGCGTGCGGAGTGACGCTGCTGCGCCTTACGATCGAACCACTCCAGCTGCGGCTCGGGCGCCGCCTGGCGCAGTGCGCTCTTCGGCATGGTCACCTCCTCGGCGCTCTTCTGGCGACGCGGCGGCAGCTGGGGCTTCTGATCGGGCAAGCGCACATATTGCGGCTCGGCGAGCCGCACCGAGCCCTTGCGCCGTATGCATCGCTGCTCCATGGTGTCCTCATCTCTGGCGCGCACACGTCTCGTGATCTCAAAGATGTCGCCGTTGATTTGATGATAGAACTTTTCCACCTCGACGCCGCGCTCGAACTCCTCGCGCACGCTATGCTTGCCGGAGCCATGGCGCGCTGGTAGGCGTGGCGGTGCCTCCTCCTGCTGCTTCTTCTGCTGCTTCTCATCGCTGTCGTCGGAGCTGGCTGCGGTCAGCAGCGCTCCGGCACCGCCGCCGCCGCCATCGACGACCCAACTTATGGAACGATCACCGCTCGACTGCTGTTGGGGCTTCGGTGGCAACGGCTGCTGTTGCTGCTGCTGCTGTTGTTGTTGTTGCTGCTGCTGCTGCTGCTGGAGCAGGCGATCGAGGGAGCCGTGATGCGTTGTCTTGAGCGTTGCACCCTCGCCGAGCGACTGCAGACGGCATTGGGCATTGCAGATGCAGACGCCGGTGCGTTTCTTGCTGCCAAAGCGAAACAATTGACTCGCCAGCTGTGAGACATTTTCACCGAGGCCCAAGCCGCTGCCGCTGCTGCCGCCGCTGCCGGCGCCCGCATCCCTTCCCGAGGCCGTTGTTGCTGATGTCAAACGTGCCACCGGATGTGAGACGGGTGTAATGTCGACGATCACGCAACAGCAGTGTAGCGAGAAGGATTTCTTGGGATCTGGGGCAACGCTGCTGCTAGTGGTGCTATTGCTGCTGCCGCTTGCGCCGCCGCCGCCGCCGCCGCCGACGCCGTCGTTGGCAACGTTGTTGCTGCTGCTGTTGGTGGCGACAACGAGGCCACCGCTGCTGGCGGCGACTTCGTGCGATGCGTTGCTGCTGCTGTTGTTGTTATTCGGTTCGTTTGGCTGGCGTAATTCGTTGTTCGTTTGATGTTGTTGTTGTTTCTTTTGTTGTTGTTGAAGTTGTTGTATTGGGGCGGCCAGAATGAATTACAGCAACGGCGGCAACCACAACAACAACAGCAACAGCTTCGGCAGCTATGGCTAAATGGTAAATGGGGCGTGGCTAAATTGTAGCGCCGAAGCCGTGTCGTCGTTGTTGTTGTTGTTAAAACTGCGTTTGTTGTTGCTTTGTGTATAATTGTTGCTGACTTTGTCGTTGTTGTTGCTGCCATGCATATGGCTTCACGGCTACAGCAGGCATAGGCATAGGCATACGCACACACACAAATCGAGCCACGCACATATATGCCCGCTTATTTATTGTTATTTATTTAGTGATTAATTAAACTAAAAGCTCATTTATTTAATGCAGTCATTTATTTAAGAGTTGTTGTCTTTTTCGGCTATTAATTTATTTATGTATATCTCTCTCCGTTTGTGTCTGTGTGTTTGTGTGTGTGTGTGTGTGTGAGTCTGTCTCACACATTTATCTATAATTAATTAATTTTACTTGTTGCGAAACGCTGAATGGCACCACAAAAAATTCGCTAAATTATACGAGTACTGAACACAATCGTTGTTGGATTTTATATTGGTTGTTGATGCTGCTGCTGATGATGTTGTTGATGTTGTTGTTGTTGTTTTATTTGTTTTATAAACTGTTTTTCTGTGCGTTGTTGCGTGCGTATTTGGTTTCGTTTGTTTTAAGTATATATATATGCATATTATATATTTACATTTGGCATTTATTTACAATTAATTTAATTATGCTTGCGCTTTAAATAGCTGCGTTTATTTTTTGTTTCCTGTTGATTTCGTTAATTTTTCTAGATTTATTTAGATGTGTAGGTATTATTGTTTTTTTTGCTGTTGTGAATTTGAATAATGCATTAATTATCGCGTAATTAGGCATTTAAATGTTCGCGAATATTTTTCGTTGTCTACACAACTTGCTTTATTTTGATATTTTGTGTTGCCTACTTTTTTGCTGAGCGGCAGCCTTCGAGTTTTACGTCTTTTCAGCTGCACATTTCAGGGTTAGGCTTTTGTGTGCATTTCGGTACATGCATACAGTTCTATATATATATATGAGTATATATTATATACATTTTTTAGGCACAAGGACACACATAAAAAACTAAGCCCAGTCTGTCTGTCTGCGTGAGTGTGTGTGCTTGTGTGTGTGTGCTTGCATCTGTGTCTGCTGCCTTTAATTAGCATATAAAAAGTCGCCCGCTCTATGAAAAAAAAAAGAATATCGTGTTGCATGTTTTGCTAGTTTTTAAATTTCAACTTGCTGCTGCCCCAAAAAAACAAAAAATAAATAGAATAAATTTTATTTCAGTTTCATTATTTATTTTTTCATATTTTGCTTTTGTGTTATTTTAAAGTTTTGCGGCACTAGGGCAAAGGGGCGCGGCTAGAGAAAAAAACTTTTGCACAACTCTTCTTGGTGCGCAAATATTTTGTTTGTTATATTGCTAGCATAAATTTGCTGGCTATCTGCACACACGCACGTCGACACAGAGAGCGTGAGAGAGATAGAAATTGAGAGAGCGAGAGAGGGAGGGAGTGTAAAGCTGGTAGAGCAAGATGTGCATATATTTATAAGCGCATACATAAATACTTTTCTGGCCTGGCTGGCGAATGCATAAATTTTCCCTACGTCATGTATGTGTGAGGCAGCAAGTCACATCCTGCCACGTATCCCCCGACCGCCTTCACACAACTCTTGACTTGTGTTTATGCAAAGCACAACATAGCAGTTGAAAAAGCAGCTGAAGTAGGAGCACCACCACCACGAGCAGTAGCAGCAGTAGAAATGCGCAAAGTTTTTCGGTCTGTTGCCAAAAGTTTGCTTGTTAAGTGAAAGGATTATATGATCCAGTATGTTTTTTGTTATTATTGTTGTTGTTGTTGTTGTTGTTGTTGTTGTTGTTTCTTGAGGAGTAAAACTTGAAAAAATAACTTTTCCTATTTTTATGTTATGCCAGTTTGTTGTTACTATTGCATCAGCTACACTGAGAATCTTGAGCAACGAGCCACAGCGCCCCGAGCTGTGTTGATAGTTTTTATAGCCTACTTTTTAGAATGAAGAAGTTGCACTGAAAAAACAACAAGCCAACAACAAGAAGAAGAACAAGAAGAAGATACTGAGAGTTGCGAGTCGTGAATTAGTGCGTCTTAGTTTCTATCTATATATATATTTTTGTTTGCTATGCGTACACACACCCGCACGCACACACACACCCGCACGCACACGCACGTGTTAAACTTTGGGCCAGCTTGCAGCCGTAAGATGCGAGTTGTCGATAAGTTTAAGTTGCCATGTGTTTAGTTAAGATCCTGTGCCACACGTGTGAGTGTGCGGCAAGGCTCAACTAGTTGGCAACTCTTGGCTTGGCTCGGTGTAGTCCCAGGCCGAAATTGAAAAGGTGCTCGAGCGCATTTGTTTAGCAATTTTATCTTGATTCGCACAATAAAGTTAATTTCTGCGCGCAAAACTTTTAGTTCTTCCCAAGCCCTAAATGACAATTTTATATAACTGAATCACAGTGTGCTTGTGCTTCTCTGTGTGTGTCTGTGTCTGTGTGTGCGCGCTTGTATCTAGGCAACTGTAATAAATTATTTGGATTGTTTTAGAAATACAAAAGTTTTGGCAGTTTCGTTCGCGTATATAAGCAATAAGCGAGCATTAAGAGGGTTTTTAAAATTGAATAACTATATTGTGCAGCTACCACGATGATAAGCCGCTTTATAAAGATGCTTGATTAGGCCGTAAGTATATTTACTTTAAAAAGTTTTAAAAATATGTATGCGAGACATTTCATAAAGTTTTTGCTGAATATGAACTACATGTAATAAATCATTTTTAAATTTCATGTATAAATATCAGATTCGAAGCTACAACTTGTAAATTATGCATGAATTGTGTGGCAGAAAGCATGAAATGTGTACAATGCGAGGCTTTTATCTGCGTCGATAAGTATGCAACATTTATTAAAAGGAAATTCGCTGGAAGAGTTTTGGACAGCGCTTGAAAGTAGGCAACGTTTTATTTGTTGTTCTTTAATATATTCCCAGAAGCATATTAAGTACAATCTAAAGTAGCTATGGCTTCGGCAACTTGTTAAAGTTCTACGGCCATAAAGTAGGTTTCTTAGAACATGTTTGTTTGCTGTTGTTGCTGTTGTTGTTGCTGTTGTTGCTGTTGTTGTTGCTGTTGGCCAGCAATTTGAAATCAACGGACTGACGAGCTGCTGGGACAAATAAATTAGATTTCCGCATAATTCGATGGGCAGCCACAGGCACTAATGAGAGCAGCAGCAGGAGCAGTAGCAATCGAGTCACTATGCCTCGTGTGCCTGCCTTGTTGTTGCTGTGCATTTATTTTTAGTTAAATAAATTCTAATGAATTTATCAACATGTTTTTAATGCATTTAATGTCAGAGTACAAGCACCCGCACCCGCACACACACACACACACACACACATAGCCGCACACAGACGCACGCACGTGACATACAAGGGCCACACACAGACAGGCAGTCATAAATATAAATACGTTTAATGTTAGTAAAAACAACTGTCAAGCAGCACAAATATGCCACACTAAATGTTGCTGGCTCTCGCTCTCACTGCCTTTTGGCGAACTCGTGCTCTCGCTTTGTCTCCTCTACTACGTGTGCATGGCTGTGTCTGTGCGTGTGTGTGCTTTGGCAGGCATGACGTTGATAATATCCTTGCACATGTATGACGTTGCTGGCTGGTTATCCTTGCAGCTGCTGCTATTGCTGTTGCTGTCGTTACTGGCATCAACAACTGCAACGGCAACGGCAACGGCAACGGCAACGGCAACAGCAACGGCAACACCAGGCGCTGCCTTTTCAATATGCCACAACGATTGTTGTTGTTGCTGCTGCTCTGCTGCTGTTGTTTCTGCGCCCATTTGCTTGTTGATATGTATTTTATTAGCCAGCCAGGGCAAGGCAAAACTTTTTGTGCGTCGGCGATTTAAATTTTCGCTGCGCGTGCTAAAAATATAGGCAAACAGCGCAACAATAACAACAACAACAACAACAACAGCTGCCTGCCTGCCTGCCACAGCGAGAACAACATACGAATTCATCGGAACACGGCCTAGACTCAAAACTCAAGCCTCCCATATTTTCTTTTTCTTTCTTTTTTTCGTATTTTCTGTTTTTTCTTTTCTTTTTTTTTTGTTTTATATTTTGTTTCTCTCTTTCTTGTGCTGCCTTTGGCCGCTGTTAAATGTCTCTGCTTTTGTTTTTGTTGTTGTTCTTGTTGGTATGTGTGTTAAGTGCGTTGGTATTTGCGTGTTTTTCTTTTATTTTCGCCATTGCCCCGCACTGCCACACAGCTGCGTGGCATTTTGCAACACTTCTCTGAGCTTAACTTGCTTCATTCTTTTTATACTTTTTTACTATTTTTGTTATACTTTGTTGCACTTGTTAATTTGGTTTTAATGGCGATTGGCCGGAGCATTTCTCATTTGATTTTCGCTCACAGGCAGACAGCACACAGGGCACACACACTGGGCACACACAAACACACACATACGCGCATTTTTGGGCGGCTGCGTTTTTGTTCCGATTTTACTTCATTTCTTTGCCTTTATTTTATTATTTTTTTTGTGCTCATCTTATTTTTGCTTTTTGCGTTTAACTTGTGTGCTAAATTATATAGCCTGCGTCGATTTCAGAGCGCTGCGTGTGTCAGTCAGTCAGTCAGTCAGCCAGTCAGTCAGTCCGTTCGTCTGTCTGTCTGTTTGTCTGTCTGCCTGTCTGTCCGTCCGTGTGTCTCCGTTACTGTGCTAGTATTCGTACGTATCTGTGTGTGTTGCTGTTTTGTAATTTGATTTCTTTGCCGCCCGCCACCCGCTGTGGCAATAGCTGGAGCTGTAGCTGTAACTATAGCAGTAGCTATGGCTATGGCTCTGGCTATGGCTGCTGCTGACGCACTTTTCGCACTTGACGGCCGACCAAGTCGCACCAAGACATGTTTTCAATGCATTCGTTTGATTAGGGCTTATTTTATTTGCGGCCGATTGTTTGTTGTTGTTGTTTTTTTTTTTTTTGTGATTTTCCTACGCTTTATTTTCGTTATTCGTGTGTTAGCTTCATTTTGGAACCAGGCTCTAGATTTGCTTGCTTTCTGTGTTTCGCCTCTCGCTACAAAAACACAAGTGCATGAAGCGCGCAAACAGCTCGCGACGACGTTCCCGTTGTGACTGATTTTCACCACGCAGCGCAGCCAGCAACTAAGCGACGCTGACGCTGGCCACAGACCCGAGGGCCAAAAGCCGAACGCAGTGCGGCGAGAGCCGAGCGCTAATTCGCCTTGCATTTGCAAGCTTGACTCTCGGCTCGCTGTGGCTCTCTGTCAGGCAGGCCTCGTTAACTTTCGTCAGTTGGTTTGTTGTTGCTGCCGCTCTACTGATGATTCTGCTGCTGCTGCTGCTTCTGCTGCTGATGCTTCTCGCCCCATTTCGTATGTGTATCAGCTAAAGCTTATGTACGGAGAAAGCGGGTCGACGTTCACTCGGCTGCTCTTGGCCGCTGCTCAAATTGTTTATAACAGTTTCGCCACATTTCGTAAATTTGTCGTTCGCTTCGCTTTTATTTACGTAATCAGCAAAATCAAAAAGCTTTCGCAGCATCCGTCGTGACGCGCTCTCTTCAGCTGCTGGCAGTCACATGAGCGCGGTGAAAAGCTGCCCTCAAGCTTGAGCTCTCGCGCTCTTTGATTGAACTGCGATTAAGAGAGCGGATGCTGTTTTAGTTAACAGCCCGTTTAGCCACATTATAAATCTCTGTGAGTGTGCCACTGTGCCTGTGTCTGTGCTGTGTGTGTGTGTGTATGTCTTGTGCCCAAGCATAATTTACAAATCAGACGATGACAACGACAACGACAACGACGACTACGATGTCGACGACGACGACGACAACAACAACGACGACAACAACAACAACAACAACAACAACAACAACAACAACAACAACAACAACAACAACAACAACAACAACAGCAACAGCAACAACGTTGTCGACGTCATCAAAACCAAAATGCAGTTATAATGCACTCAGGCAGCTCTCGGGGGTATGCAGCGCAACGGCAGCTCTGTGTGTGGCAAGGGGAAGGGTTGGTGGTTGGGTGGCATGAAGCCAAAGTACGCTTGACAGCTGTCAGAGGGCGAGGCATAGCTAGAAATCTCAAAGGTGTTTAGTCAACATGAGCAGCAACCACAACAGCAACAGCAGCAAGCAAGCTGAGGTTTTGGTGCGGTAGGTCGGCCGCAGCTAAAATTAAATTTATTCATTGTTGTCTTTGGAGCCAGCCAACAGAAGCTGCCGAAGCAGCAGCTGAAGCTAAAGCATCTGCTCTTGCTGTTGCTGCTGCTGTTGCTGCTGTGTGCACTTAGGATTTGGCTCCAGGGCGTATTAAAGCTTTTACAAATCGTAAGCATAATTTATTTTGTTAGTCTCCGTTACAAGTTTTTGGCGGGGCGAAGTGCGCCGACTGCCACCTAATAGAATTGTATAGCAGCCACAGCAGAAAAGCGTCGCTGGAGTTTGTCGAGGCAGAACTGTTCCTGCAAGTTGTTCTACAAAATGGTCAACTTTATGAACATGTCACGTGGCGTTAAATGAGCTGCTTGGCAAGCGTGTAGTTTATTTTATGCTTTTTCATAGAGTTATTAAGCAAATGTGTGCATGTTTACATAGTTCTGCAACTATTCGTGCCCATAAAAGTAGGCAACACTTTTGTGTTGAATCATGGCAACATAAATGTAAGCAACACTTGTTGTTGTCTATTAAGACAATAATCAAGGACAGCTTGGGAATTCGTGTTTTAAATATGCTATTCATTATAGAGTTTATAACACTTTAATTACACACAACATGCGGGCTACAAATGGCTCATAAAGTTAACACCTTTTAATTTTGGCAACGCCCCCACAATGTGCATAGGTAATCACAGTCAGTCGCAAATGGCAATAGCTTGAGCGACGCTCAAGTAAGTCACATGGTCTGCCACGCCCACACACACACAAGAGAATTATAACACACACACATACTCAGCATTGTCACCCAGTTTCACTTACAGCGCATAAATATTTCTGCTTGCAATAAGAAAATAGCTCGAAATATGTTAATGAGATGGGCGCGAGGCAAGTGCGAATATTATTCATACATATCCAAGGCTTAAGGCTTGACGTGGGAAATGCAGCTAAAGGCAACGGTGGGCCAGGGGGAGCGGGGGGGAGGTGGTGGTGCAATGCAAACGGCAAACAGCATCAGCAGCTGCGAAAATTGTATGTGTGAAAACTGTGAAAGCAGGCAGTAAGCTGCAGAAAATCTACATAAGTCGGTCAAGGACACTGCAGAAGGCTGCGGCTGCCACCAAATTGCCTTTAAATATAATTATTTTCCTTTATGCGTCAGTGACAGGCAAATACATATGTCTGTGGATATATATATATATATATATATATATATATATATATATGTGTTTGTCTGTGTGTGTATTGGTAAGCTGCTGCCTGCCAACGACATTTACATTTGTAATACACACACACACACACAGAGAGATAGAGGCGCACGGAGAGGCGTACGCAAAATAACTGTACAGAGAGGCCAAAGGCAACGACATCGGCAGCGGCATCATCCATCGCATTTCGCTTGTAGATACTCAGATAGATAAGAAAAGACACGTTTATGACGTCAGTAAAGCATTTTAGGCCCACATTTTTTGCAGCCTGACACAAAATGTTGCCACTGCTGACTGTGCTGCTGCTGCGGCTGCTCTAGCGCGCGCAAATATCATCAGCAGCACTAGCACCAACACAAGCAGCAGCAGCAGCTACAACAACAACAACAAATAATAACACAAAGAGCTTCGCGCACTTTCTCTTTTACAGAAGAGAGCGCGCTCAAAGCTTTTGCGCTCTTCTTTAGTTTTGTCACATCAACAACAGCTTAGCTTAGCTCTCGCTCTCGTTCTCGTTCTCGCTCTCGCTTGGGCTCTCTCATCTATAACCATAAAATCAAATCACAACAATAACCATAACCATATAGCAAAGATTTAATAACTGTGATTGGAATTTGAAAAATGAATTTTTCCTCTGTTCGTATGTATGTATGTATATGTATTTATATATATACATAAATATTTTTTTTTTTTGTACGAAAATTGTTTGTCTTGTTGTTTTTGGTTTTCTTCTCCATTTTGAATGGCCTTCAGCCAGTCTGCGTCTCTCCTCCCCCTCCCACTTCCACTTCCCCGCTTTTCCTTCCCCCTTCCCAGACTATTCTCTCATTTCTTTTTCGTGTCATTTCGTTTCGTTTGGTTTTAGTTTATTTACGTGGATTATTTAATGGATTTTGCCATTGCGGATTTGGCATTGAATATCCTGTGCGTAGCGGAAACCTTTGTAAATATTGTCTATGTAATTGGAGCGCTCAGTTTTTATAGTTGTAAAGATGAAATTATTATGATTATTATATCTGCGTTCGCACTAAAAATACAAAAAATGTAGACCTAAAGCATAAATTGATATTGAAATAATATTGCACAAAGGGAGCTCAAGCAGAGCCAACAAATAAAAAAATACATTTATTGGATTTTGTATCGCTCAGCCGCAGTTATTTATATTGGAAGACAGCAAATAAGATACGAAGAGATGCAAATATTTTTCATTTCAACAATTTCTGTGGTTCGATTGAGGAATTTAATAAACTTGTTTTAAATGCAACAGAAAAAGTGCAACAAAAAACTTTCAGAAGTATTATTATTTATATTTGCTGTTTTGCTGTTTGCCTTGGCTCAGCCATCAAAAGCGGTAACCGCAAAAAAAGCAACTCAAAATCGAAATCGGTATTTAAAAATTTTTTATAATTTCCGGCACGAGAGCGTCCGCTCTCATTTCCGCTGTCGCTTTGCAACAATTGCAGCAGCATCATCGGGAGCAGCGGCAGCGACAGGGGCAGAGGCAGGGGTCGCAGCGGCGGCTACAACACGGATAACATGACAAGATTTATTTGCGCGCCATAATTATAAACTGTCCTGTTAGGCGCTACAATTCGAGGTCCTTTTGTGTGTCAGTTCATTTTGTTTACTTTGCCGCACGCCGCACGCTAAATTTGCCAGTCGCAGAAAAAAAAACGCAAGAAAGAAGAAGAAACGAGTAGAAAATAAAAAATGAAGCCGAAAGCCGCTGGCAGCGTTGCGCCTCGAATTGCCCTGCGGACACGCAATTGGTGGCAGTTAGCGCTCGCGTCCGATGCGGTGCGCAATTTCTAGGCCAAAGCTCTGTCGGCCAGCTGGGCGGTGCGGCGAGGGGCACACCGGGCTAGGGTGGGGCAGGCGTGGCAGGCGTGTGCAGGCCGCAAGCAAAGTGCTGGCCCAGAGCCTTTGACAGCTCAACATCAGCGGCAGCCGTGGCGACGTCTGTCCAACTCGTGGCAAATCTGCGAGCATGTCTCTCTGTGCGTGTGTGCGTGCGGCTGTGTGCGGGTGTGTGTGGCGGGTGCAAAAGCTTCTGTGGCTGTTGGCGGCATTAAACACAGCCGTCGTAGAAGTGTTTTGAAATCCAATTACCAGCGCAAATTTAATTTGTTGCTGCACTCGAAAAAGTTGCCAACTTGGCGCTGCCGCC
Source organism: Drosophila mettleri (assembly GCA_035047625.1). Taxonomy (NCBI): domain Eukaryota; kingdom Metazoa; phylum Arthropoda; class Insecta; order Diptera; family Drosophilidae; genus Drosophila; species Drosophila mettleri. Next base: position 11,444,778 of record JAWNPI010000103.1, read on the forward strand.
CCCGCTGCTGCTGCTGCCGCTGCTGCCACTGTTACCAGCTGCCACTGCCCGCTCGCTGATAGGCTATGAAAATTGTTTAGCTGCAATAAAGGGCCAGCCCAAAGGGGAGACAGTTTTGGAACGCGGGCGCTGGCTGTCGAGTGGATATCAGGCACAGCTTTTGCGCGTGTTTTCATTTTGCAGCCGGAGGCGTTGTTTCTGCTGTTGTTGCCCCGCTTGGTGGCATCATCAAGTGGTCAGAGTGCAAAGTTTAATTTGAAAAAGGTTTTTTTTTATTATTATTATTATTATATTGTGTGTGTTTGTGTGTGTGTGTGTGTGTGTGTGTGTGTGTTTGTGCAACTTGTTCTTATTGTTGTTGCTGTGTTTTTTTTAATATTTTTTCTCTCCGCTTTGTGTTGTGGCTGAGGGTTGTAGGTGTTGCTGTTAGGTGTTGAATTATGAGTAAAGTTCATGAGCTGCGCGGCGTCTAACAATTTATAAGCCAAATAAAGCCATGTAATGGCCATTGGCGGTTCGGAGCCAGGCCCCAAAGCAGACGCGCTCTCCTCTGTACATATATATATATATATGTATATATATTTATATATGAGTGTGTATGTGTGCGTATATTTCTGTGGTGTGTGCGTGTGTGTGGTGAGTAACGTTTGCGCAGAGGGCGTTTGCTTTGCTTCAGTTTGCTTAGCACTTAAGAGCAATATTTTTTTGTTTTCGTTTTTTTTTTTTTTTAATTTTTCTTCTTTTTGGCGGGCCTTTCACTTGTTGTTGGCTGTGGTGGCAAAGTTAACAGCTGTAAGGCTCGCAATAACATTTACATTTAACAGAATTACTTCAGCTAATTGCCCAGAAATCTGTTGCAATGATTGAGCATTAAATATGTTAAGTAACTGGGTGAGCTGACCGAGCTGACTGGGCATGACTTGCACTTCCCATGTGTATACCTAATATTTTCGTCTTTTTTTGGCTCTTCTTCTGAGTGGTAATCAAGAAAATGCAGAGTCTTTTTTCCAGTTGGGTTCGTTTTAAGTAGATTTAAAAGCTTTGCAATATTCATAAAGCCTTGGCCCAACGAACGGCATTTCTATTGTTGTCGATTATTGTGCCATGTTTGCCTTTAGCCTATTTGCGTTAGTTTCTTTTGCGTGTGTGTATATCTGTGACTGTAACTGGAACCGTATCTGGTCGGCCGCCAGCTGCTGCCATCTAATTGTTGGACGCTGTGTAAAACTGTGCACTTGCCCGTGAAGGCAAAGGCGAAGGAAAAAGCAAATAACAATTGCCTTCACATCGAGGATTCCCGCAGCGTTTTGACCAGAACGAAACGCCTATCGTAACATGAAACTAGCTTCACGCGATGCTGGGGACCCCAGCTCCAAGCTCCCAGCAATCGACCATAATTTGAGAGCGCGCAGTGAGTGCGAGTCTCGAGTCTAGTCGAGTCGACGCTTAAGCACAATGCCCTACTAAATTACAGTTAATGTTTATTTCTTGGCCCCAATGACAGTCGGAGGCAAGTCAGCATCCAGTTGAGGAGTCGGGCAGTCGAGCAGTCGCCCGGTTGCCCGGTCGCCCAGTCAAGCCCTGGGCTTTGTTTATTCTTCTAATCTGTCTGCCTTTTTATGCGCTACACCTACCGTCCCATCAGCTCTCTCCCTGCTGCATTTCGATTGTATCTTTGACTGCTGGTGTTGCTGGGTTTTAGTTTTGGCCGTTTGTCCATGGCGATTGCCTTTGCCTTTGCCGTTGCTTTTGCATTTGTTTTATGCTTCGCTTTCTATGGCTTTGGCTCTGGACAATGCTTTATTGAGTTATGGCTTGCATGCGGATATCCGCAAGCAGAGCGAGACAGACGCAGACACAAAGAACAAGAGACGGAGCGAGAGAGAGAGAGAGAGAGAGGGGGGAAAGCGAGTGGCGGCAAGCAGATACAGTCGTACTTATATAACTAACCAACTTTGTTATTGGCTTTGCATTGAGGTGTCCTGGCCAAGAGACAGTCATAAATTAGCAACATTTTCAGTGGCCTCATAAATTCCAAAAATTGCACAAATTCAATACGGCTTATAGATAAATATGTGTATAAATACAAATATATAAATACTTACCAATGCTGCATGAGCAGTGCAAGAAAACAAAAGCAAATTGCATTGAGACTTACCTGAAAGAGAAAGAAAGATAGAAACATGAATAAATTGATTATTCAGTTATTTACAAATACATATTTGATGTCTATCTATGATTTACTGCAAATTCATTTTAAATTTATGTACAATCTATGCTCCACTGCCAAGCCACAAGCAAAAATTGCAAATTTCTTTTGACATCGCAAAAAGTAGGCAACGAATATTTGAGCCACTTCAAAAGGCAACTCGAAAGTCAATTAAAGAGAATTGCAACATGTATTTTGTCAACAATTGAAATGTAATATTTGCCAAATCAAAATAAATTCTAACTAATTTACAAAAAGTAAGAAATAAATGTGAAGTAGATGGAAATATTTCTATAAAGAATTTCTTGATTAATAACATTTGCGTGTGTTGCTTAGCTAAAACTGGCCGGACTTGGGCCTCAGTTTACATCACTCAAATAGATTTATATTTCAGAGAAACAGCAAAGTCAACAACTGCCCAACTTTGAGCAATATTTGAAGTGCTCTAAGACCACTCAGCTCAACTCTTTCTCTTTTTTCTAGCCTGGCATCAACTTTGCAACTTTCAGTTTGTGTCATTGTGCGATTTCAAGTTAAAATGCAATTTGACTTTGTTATTTGATTTGCCAAATTACAATTGTTTCTTTATTTGTTTGTTTTTTCTTTTTTTTTTTTTTGGGTCTTTTGTGTTTTATCGCTGCAATTTTCTTTGTTGTACGTGAGGGCCTAATTAAGAAACTCATTTGGTGCATAAAGTTTAAAACTTAATCTAAAGCAGCAGCAGCAGAAACACACAACATTTCAATCCAACTTAATTTCCAACTTTGGACTAATCTGCGCTTGTCATTGCCTTAATTGTTGGGCAAGAACAGCGGCCGCGGCAGCGTCAACAATTGGCAGTCAGGTTTTATGCTCTGCTTTCCGGCCGTACTGCCAATTTAGTTGATGGCTTTACGCCGCTTTTGGCCCCGGCCATAAACACCTGGGTGAAGACAAGTCAAAAGTCAAAGCTGCGCCTCAATTTAAACATTGCCTCTTATAAGAGGTAAAAATGTAGTTGTTACATTTAATTATATTCATATCTTTTGGCTGCCAAACGTGCCACGTAATCCGACAACTTACAAAGCGGATGGGCCGGAGACTGAGCCGTTTCATTTCCCCTCTCCGCGCTGCCGGCTCTCTTCTCTACTTTGTGGGCGTGTCGCGTAAACTTTCGGTTCTTGCAAACTGTGCGAAATGTACAAAAATGCTGAACACATGCCAATTACCAAGCGCCGAAAGTGCCGAGGTGCCAAAATGAGGACTAAAGGTAAAAGCTTGCCACGCCTACAGCCTACAGCCTACAGCCCACAGCCTCTCTCACCCCTCGCTTCAGGCATCAGGCCTCTCGGTTGCCAGGCAGAAGCTTAAAATGCGCGAATGCCAAACGACATTTACATTTACATACAAAATGCAAAAGGAACTCAACACGCGCCCTTTACAACTGTATTGCAGGGCAGAGCAGGGCTTGGGGCAAGCTAAAGGGGTGCCGCGTACAGGGGGCTATGGTCTTCATATTTGGGTGCGCTCATGTGAGCAGCACGGATTCGTATTCGGTTGAGGATGCGGATGCGGATGCGGATGCCGAATGCGGATTCGTATACGACTTGCCTCTGACTTCTGCTCGTGGTTATTGTTGTTGTTGTTGTAGTCGTGCGTTCGCACATTTTATTATTTTTTATGACTTTTGACAAAAGGTGCGAAAAAATACATGGGAAGTGTGCATCATACGACGGCAGGATGCCCTGCAATTAGCTGGTTAGAAGAGCAGCAGGCTAAGAATTGAATTGGCAGAACACATTGATACCTATGCTAATATTAGGAAAAAGCAAGGCTGTCACATAATTCTGAATGATTTAGATTTCAAATGTTGACCTACTGAGCTGTGTGCCAAACAGCTCATAGAAGTTGTGCCCAATGCCTACAAGTTAATAGGCCATGCCTAGGGTATATTTAAAATAGGCAAGTGAAAAGTTGGCAATTGGTTTTTGGGTCTTGGGTTAGGGTAAGACTTACACGCCGTTACGCGGCATCTCTCTGGCGGAAGGAAGAAATCAAGGAGCGGCGAGTCAAAAGGCGGAACGAAACAAGCCAGCCATTTGCCATTTGCGTTTTTTTTTGCCTTCCTGCCAGACCTGGCCTCTCTGGCCACCCTGGCCTGCCCCGCAACCTCATGCCCACACCTTTTCCTTCATGCTAACTTGATTTGCAACTCGTATATACACACACGTCTGATGTGTGAAAGGAAAAAAGTAACGAAAATAATGTTCTTTTGCCCCACAGTCAGTTTGTTCAATTGTTAAAATGTTTGTCATTGATGTTTTAGGCTTTTGTTACATTCAAGTATATTCCTTCGTTTTTTTTTTCCTTTCTGTCGTGTAAGATTGTCATCTCGAATTGAGTTTTCCATTTGGAGGCACAGTTTCAGTTTTGACTTAAGTGTTTTGCCAGCTTACTTTAACTGCCTGTCGTTGGTCTTGTCTGCCACTCAGCTGGCAATTCTCCTGTCTTCTGTTTGCCACTTCCCCACTCCCCACTCCCCACTTCCCTCTCCCTCTCACTCATTTTCTCGTTTCAGTTGGCAATCGAATAAATGAATACGCCTGCCTACTGTGTTGCCACATTCCATTCGATGCCATTCCTCGACTGGCTGTCGCGTCTGTCATACGCCTGGTTTGGCATTCTTGTATTCAGCAATTCCATTCATTTGCTGGGGGCTTTTGTAAAGGCTTTATTATGACTATATTTGTATAATTTGCTTAAAGGCACCTCGTTGCTAGCCATCTGATTAAAGAACAGTCACGAATGCCCAAGCCAACGTTCAGTTGAATTGAAGTTCGTGACGATTTCATCTTTGTTGCTGGTTAAAGGCATGAAAGTTTTGTTTGCACTTCAACTCCGAAACTCTGAACTCCGGCGATGTGAGTGAAAAGTTGTGTAAGCATTTTAAAACCTACCACAAGAGAGTTCGCAAATGGTAATGAAGTTCGTGGCGGAGGGAGAGTCGGGCCTGGAATAAATGCTCCGACTATTTGCCAAGTGATTCAACCGATTCCGAAATTATATATCTTAAAGCTGTTTTGACTTGATGACGCAGCTGGGAATTAAGCTCCAGTTAAAAATATATGCAAATTTGATGGCTTCTTTTTATACGTCTTAATGCATAAGCAGCTGGCAAACTTTTTATAACGAACAGCAAAGGTATTAATAAAACTTGAGAGCTGAATGCATGAATGCCGAAATACATTTTTTTTTTCTCTTTTGTTTGGGCCAAAAGTTCTGATTTCATTATAAATTTTGAAATACGATCATAAATCCAGTCTATAGTTATGATAGCTGGCTTCGCTTGCTGGCAAATATTCGTCAAAAATTTGTTTATTTCGCATAAATTCTTTTTTGCAGTAACCAGAAACCTTAGAAAACCAAAATTAAATTCTAGTAAAAGTTTGCACAAGCTTTTTGCTGCACCTACAATTTTTGTGAACTAAACATCCTTTGCACATAAAATTCAACTTTAGACACAGGAAAATTAAGTAAACGCAATTCACAGCATACCTTAAGCCAAAAACTTTTAGCCAAGTTCATTTTGAGCACCGTCAGACAGACAGAGAGAGAGAGAGAAAGAGAAGGAGCTCAAAAATGGGGGTGACGAGAGAGCAAAAACACATTAAACCCATTCCACATATGCAACCTACAGGCAATATATTACCCACTCGCAGTTTTTATCCAATATTGCAGCCTATGTAGCAGAGCAGAAAAAAAAAATGAAAAAGAAATGTAAAGAGGCATCTCTCACTGCGCCCTCATACATCACAGGACTTACAGTTGGCCGCAAAACTTTGCTGGCCATAAACTGCATTGAAACCGAATCCCAAAAAACGCTGCCAACTTGAAGAGGCCGCAATGAAATGCATTGCAATGCGCTTAAGTTTCATAAGCCTGCGGCCAAAAGCAAACCAGCAAATCTGTGACACACACACATACACACACTCAGATAGACGGGCTGAGATGACCGCAATGCCACGCCCAGCCCGGCACGGAATGGCTCATGTGTGTTACATACGGCTGTCATTTCGACTAAAAAAAGAAAGAAAAAATAAGAGAATAAGACAGAGAGGGGTAGGAATTATCGAAAAGTGAATTCAAGGCAACGGCTTTGGCAGCTAGAACTTAAGGGCGGCTCCCGGCCGAGGGGAGGCTGCATCAGTGTGGGTGCTGTGCACTTTTAGCAATTCATATTGCCAAAGCAGAGGAAGCTGCTGCAAAAGGATATTAGCAAAGGGGGGCACGAGTCAAGTTGGTGACTGAAATACGTGTAATAGTTGCACAAAACTCTCGTTTGGTCAGCACTAAAACACACACACTCACACACACACACACACACACACATACATAGAAGTGGGAAAAAGTGTAGGAAAAACTGTTATTTTTGTGTCAAATACTTGGACAACTGTCCACGTACACGTCGAACTTTCGCTGACAGCTGCCACGAGACAGCGACCCCGCCCACTCACGCCTTAATGCACTCGCTGCAAATTAATATTGCCGTTTTTTCTCTCCCTGTCCCTCTCTCTCTCTCTCTCTCTCTTACGACTTTCTCTATCTTTCGCCTGCTCAGTGGAAAAAAAATGAAGGGAATAGCAACGATAGTTGCACAAGTTGAGATGAGAAACTGCTAAGAAACTTTTTGCGCGTCTGCCGCGCGCGCTGCTGCTGTTGTTGTTGTTGTTGTTGCTGCTGGTGTTGCACTTGCCCTAGTTGTTGTTGTAGGACAAAAATTAGTTTCTTCACTTATTGAAATGTCAGTGGGAATGTCAGGGCAGCAGAGCGGACGACGAGACGCATCGCTGGGCCGAGGCAACTCTCCAGCCAAATTGTAATTTCCACGTCTGCACAGCGCTCGAGATATTCCTTTTAGTCCTGGCGTCAATTTGCTTGAAATGCTTCGTGCCAAATGATTTAGCGTCGCTTTTTTCAACGCCGTCCCTTCCACCCACACACACTCTTGTTTATTATGTATGTGTGTGTGGGTAAAAAGTTTCAGCTTTTGTTTTTTTGCTCTCTCGCCTGTGGGACTCGGGCAACCTCAGCTGTTTGGCAGCGCGTTCGTCAATTTAACCTAATGATATCAGCGGGTTTCGCTGTTCTCGGGCAAATAAAAAAAAAAAAAGCAGCGAAGATGAAAAAGGTGCGAAATGAAATTTAAACAAATTAAAAAGGGAAGCTGCTCACAATTGACGCAACATCTATGATAAAAGACACAAGAAACAAAAAAGGTTCACGCTTGTCACAGCTAATGAACGCAGCCAAAGTGACAAAGTTACAGCTGCTAACTGAACCACAAAAAGTAATACCCTACAAAAAAAAGCCAACGATTGTCTGCTGTAAATAGTTCTAACTTGATTTGAGTCTCTACAAATTGAATTGTCAAGTGAGAAGATAAAAGAACACAAATACAATGCGAGTGCTTACTTATTGATGTGATTATCCAGACTAATATATGAAGTAAATATATTTTATAGAATCTCACTAACATAATTATGCTCTTTATACCCTATGAAAATATACTGGGTATACAAATAAAAAGGTTCTTAAGCTAAGTGGCTTAAGCCTCAAATACGTAAGTTTAGGTGCCGAACTTTGGCTTGCCTCTTATCTGCATTTGGCAATCTAATGAAAGCCGCGGTGTATACAGATTTTTTTTACTTTTTTTTTTGTTTTGCTTGTTCTTCTACCACATAAATTAATGTCCTGTGCCGCATACTTAAAACGTTTTTTGGTAATTAATCAATTTGATTGATCGTGCGATGCCCAGAAGCTGACTGCACAATATTTTACAGTCTCAAGTGAGAGAGGCTGGACAGCTTGAATGATATTGTGAGTTATGTATTTATAAATATTTTAAAATATGCGCATTATTACTCGCTTATTAAATCGATTGAGATAAATGGCTTATGCACTCACTGCCTGTGCCCAATTAGCATAATAGTGGTCCTATAGACTGTAGCAATGACGACTTAAATTTCCGGCTGTTTAAAACTGTGAGTTAATAGCGCGTGACAGGTATCAAATCAAACAAGGACCCCAATTAGAGGAGCAACATCAAATTGTTGCATACTTTTTCAGGCTTCATAAACTGCACACAAATTGCAGGAAAATTTTGTAAATTAGTTATAAATTTCAGCAGCTCGCAATCAGCGTGCACTTGCACAGCGCCCGCTGTGCGAGGGGCAGACAGCGAGAGAGGTAGAGTGGTGGACTGGGCGCTTGCATCACCCACTCTGACAAGCTTCCACTACAGCAGCTTGTCAGAGCGCTAACAGCTACTTCCCTCCTGACCACTTCCTGTGGACAAGGCAAAGCTTTTAAGTCTCCAAACATGGGCCACAACGGCATCAAGTGCTTGCCAGTCGCGGTTACTTAACAGAGTGCAGGTGCGCACCAAAGCTTTTCGCAAAGCTTTTAACGCTATGTTAAAGGTGGCAGAATTTGTACATTATTCAAGCAGCATTCGCAGCTTTGTTTGCACTCTCTCATTCCCTCTCTTTCTCTCTCCTTACCCTCTCTCTTTCACACTCTTTGTGTGTGTTTACAGTACAGTTTGACTAAGATGAACTGTTGTAAGCCAGGATATTGAGCAAATATTAATAAAAAATTATAATTATCAATTAGAAGTTTTGGAAGGGACTGAAATTTTTGTAATTATGTGCATCAATATATATATATATATATATATATACATATATTTATGTACGTGAAATATATATTTTTTTTAAATAGGAAATGATTATTATAAAGATATATATATATGATATACAAAGATATATAGAAGCCGCTAAAAATTCATAAAATAAATTGTTGACAGTTAAAGATCTATGGAACTAATGGAATTCTGTTAGAGTTTTCTACCAAATGCAAAAGAGTCTCTCACAGTTTTCAGCCGTTCGTTCTATGATTAAATATCAAATTGGTAATGCAAGGTGATACGACTATCAGATTTAACAGATAAATGGCTTATTTTGTCATCGATTTAAAGCCGCTCAACTGCTGCTAATAGTGTTAAGCTAACTGCAGAGCTCGGCTACAGTTATTCGCATGGGCAAGAGTCACGGATTTCGTGTCCCACAAGCAGGCAGCCATACAAACACCGGCCTCATTGCAGCTACAAACTTGCTGGCTTATCAAAACACAACATCGACACATACACACACACGCGCACACACACCGTTGCTATGCACGTGCCGCAGAGGGAAAAAACGTGAGGCTAATCGCATTTGGCAGCGACATTTGCTAGTTTTTGTGTTACCCTAAACGGGTTGTTGCTAATAGTTATTGAACTCGTTTAATGTTTAATGCTTGATGTAGTTTAATTGAAAAACGTCCTTTGTTTGATCTTTGGCTGTGAAGTGTGCAAATTGTGTATACGCCGCGTGCTGCTCGTAACGAATGCCAAATGCAAACGCAGCGTGCGACAATCTGGCAGCAAATTTGATTGCCAGCTTTATTATTATTACAACACACACACACACACATGCACACGCACACCCCACGCACATGAAGACAAATATACACGCTCGAGTGGCACTGAAATCGCTTGACTTGCTTTTATTTTGGGCAGCTGCTTAGGCACTGCCTGTGTCTTATGAGAGATTAACAAAGCATTTAATCTTAGCTTGGCATAAAATGACACAGCACAAGCACACACACACGCACACACAAAGAGGTTAGATTTAGACTGCTGTGCTTGTGTTTTGCTTTTTATTTATAATGCCTGCCTCTTCTGCTGTTTTTTCTCTTATTTTTTTGGGGGGTTTTTATTGACATTTACTTGCTTAACGGGCGCCTTGCGTTCTTTTATTTCATGTTGTTGTGGTTGTTATTGTTGCTGTCGTTGTTATTGTCGTAGATTTTATTGTTGCCGCTGCCGCTGCTGCTGCTGGCTTTGCTCTTGTTGGTGGTATTTCAGCAAAACTGCAATAAACCGAATTTTTCCACACGTTGCATACTTTTGAGCGCTACACGAACACATACACACACACGCACACACACGCACGCAGCGCTACAATGAACACATACAGAGCGAAAATTGCAGTTACTGCCGCGACGGAAGCTGCTCGTGAATTTTAAAACAAAAAACTTTTTATACACATTTTTCACATTTGGTTGCTGCTGGCTCGTACAGCGCCTGGGCAGTGATTGAATTATTGTTCGATTGTTGCTTAAATTCGTTTGTTTGGCAAATTGTTTAGTTACAAAATGGCATTTAATATACGCACGCTGGCTCGCGCATACAACACACACGCATACAGCCAGGCAAACACACACACACACAGGTAAAATTTTGAGTTGATTATAAAACGACAGAGCAAAAGTTAGCGCAACACTAGCAAAATAGCAGCAGCAATGACAGCGGCAAGCGGAGCGAAGCAACGCGAAAACGAATTCAAAGCTTTCGCAGCTGGAAGTCTAACAGTCGCTGCAACAGCAGCAGCGGCTGCGGCAGAGCAGCAGCTTGGAAGCCAAGCGAAAGCTGCGACGCAAAGAGCGCAATGTGCGCAGTCGAAGAGCGTAGAAGATTGCTAGAGCGCATGCGCCGCGTCAAAAATGCTGGAAAAGAGGGACCTCTATGCAGAGGCGATAGACCACAAAAAGAGCAAGAGACAGAGGGAGAGAGAGAGAGTGAGACAGAGAGAGAGAGGGGGAGAGAGCGAGCGTGTTGGATATGCTGATATGCGGATTATGTGTCAGTGTAACAATGGAAGTTTTATTGCAATTAACAGCGCTGAGATGTGGTCCTGGGCTTCTGTTACTGCTGCTGCTGCTGCTGCTGCCCAATGATGCATGACTGTATTGAAGTGGACGCGACATCTTTGCTGCTGCGCCTCATTAGTGTCAAGGCAAAGAGATCAAAATTGGCTTTAAGCGTGCCACAAGTATGCACATTACATGCCTCACATGCATTATGCATGCCACGCCACACACACACACACACACACACACACACACACACACACACACACACACAGCCACACAGTCGCTGTGCGAGCATTAGCCGGCTTGACAAGCCGGGTCGTGCCCTGAGTCCAAGGCGACAAAGCAGACAAAAGCGTTGAGCGGCTGCACAGCAATTTAATATGCAGCCAGAATGCACTTGCACATTTTGAACATCGTCATCATTAGCAGCTACATCATTATCGTCAGCGTCATGATTATGAACAGTAGGCAGCCAGGCTGGCAGCGGCGTTGACGTTGACAAGACTGCAAGCTGAGGGAGTTGCAAAAGAGAAAGTTTTTCCTCTTCTTTTTTTCAAGGGAGGCAGCTTGCAACTGTGTATGCTTAGGAGTGTGTGATGTATGTGTGTGTGTGTGTGTGTGAGTGTGTGTGTGTGTATATGCCATGCCTGGCAGTTTGTTTTTAATCAAGGCAAAACTGGGTCAGCTTGGGCTGTAACTAAAAATATCATTTATGTAGCTCAGGCAAATGCGCCAATTGACTTTCCCTCCTCTTCATTTTATTTATTTATTTTCGTTTTTCATTTTATTTTTCGTGAATGCATTGTGTACCCAAATATAAATACATATGCATATATAGAATATGCATGCACATATTTCTGACTCACACACGCACACACACTCATACACCCAGGCGCACTTATACAGTTACTGTTGGATGCTGTGTTAATTGCTACATAAATTCTCGGCACACTCGCTGCTGTTAACGAAGAGCGCGACTGTTAGCTAACAGAGCGCTGTTAGCGCTGTAGCAGCAGCAGTTAAAGTTCTGTTAAAATTGACCCAGTTGCCTGGCCCCGGCCTGACTATAAATAGAGCGCAGTATACAGTTGCCTTTTGCGTTTGGGGAGGCCAGCTGGCAGACTCCGCTTTACAGAAGCTGCTTGTGGGCTGGGTTTTATGATGGATTTCGAGCCATTTCGTTGCAGGCAATTGGCAGCACAAAGGCTTATGCGAATTAAATTGGTATTTATAAAGAGCTTAAGACGTAGCAGAGACAGACAGTGCGAGAGAGAGAAAGAGAGAGAGAGAGAGAGAGAGTGTATATTGAAAACTTGATGGATAAGTTTTAAGCCAAGGCTCGAGGTGCTTTCAAAGCAATCAACAGGCCGTTGAACTGCCTTCGATTCGTGATTGAGATGGCTATTAAAAGTTCTATAAGAGTTTCTGTTATTGCGATGGAAAAGTTTAGCACGGGATTAGCTGAATATACAAGAAATATAACTTTAGCTACGAGTTGATAGCATATTTGGGTCATCAATTTAAAAATAACTTTTATATCATAAATTATTATTATTATTTTGCACTGATATTCACTGTGGCTCAACTAACACTTACCTCTGACGATGTGAGATAGCACATGCGCGAATCGGTGCTCTCTATAGAGGCCTGTTGTACAATTCCATAGCGTGACTCGCGATCGCTCAAGTACTCAGATCGCAAACTATCCTGTCGTATAAACTCAGCACTGTAAAGTGAGGGGAAAAAATAATAATTAAAATATATTTTAGGCATTTAATGAGTGGAAATGTTTACCGTTGCTCCAAGGAGTCAGCGCGTGCACTCTTATAACCGGAATCATTGAGGCTGCTGTCTTGACGCAGCGATGGCAGCGAGTCCCAGGGCGAGCGCTTGTGACCGGAGCCGCCCATTTGTTGAGCCATCATGCCGTGCCCAGAACCGGAACCAATGGTCGAGCTGCCCGAGCGCCAGCCATCCGAATGACGGAACCATTGAGCGCGTGCCGATTCGCCAATGCAGCTGGCACAGCGAGAGTTGGAGAAACTGAAATCACAAATACCGTGAGTATTCTGCTTGCCTTAAAATCTCTTCGAATGTCACATTTACCTGGCATTGTGATCGGATAAATAGCCGCGATCCCTTTCGCGCTCCCGTTCGCGTATCAACTCGTTGCGATCGCTGTAATAGCCATCGCGATCGCGATCGCGTTCCTTATCGCGTATGGTGGATAGTGGACGATGCGGCGGCAGCGGCAACGTCGAAGACTTGGCATTGGCTAAATGGACAATGGAAATGTATTCATTTATATTATTTGTAAGAAATGCTAAACTAAGTAGAAACTAATTGTTGTACAACATCTAAAGGCAGGCAGTCGAATAGATTAGCATATGTTTAATGGACTTTTTATTTAGGATAGAATTAGTTAAGGAACGTGCTTTCAATGGAACTACTTACGCCTACGTAGTGGATATGGGCTGCGCTGTGTTGATCCTGGAAGGCTTTCAGCGAATTCTGATGATTGTTGTTGTTTGGTTTTTTTGTTTTTGTAGATGGTGATTTTGTTGTTGTTGTGTGGCATTTGTGTTGGTTAGTTGTGTGCGAGAGCGCATGATGGGCATTTTGTGATATGTATGGATAGCATTTAAGTTTTAATTATTTAAATATTTATATTAAAAGAGAGAGAGCGAGAGTTAGAGAGAAGTGGATGATAGCAAAAAGACAAATGATAGAAAAACACATCAAGAATTACGAAAATAGTTTGTTCACAAAACAAATTATGTTGCACAACATTTAAAAGAGATCTGAGTGGAAGACTCATGAAATTTGATGTATAGAAGGCCTCTCAGTTATTGTTGACTATATAAATTGAAACTTTTGCTTATTGAAGAGTATAATTGAACTTTATCTATTGATAGCGTTGCATTTATCTTGGCAAAGTCATTCTGATTTCAGCGCAAATTCCATTTGCTTGCTAATTTTTTTTTTTTTATGTTTTTTGTTAAATAACCCAACGAAAGGCAGCCGGCATTAATCAGATTATCTCCGACCAGCTGGATATACGGTATGCCACTTAGACTCTACCCCCCGCGTTCTATCGCATCCAAATGTTACATGAAAAGCGATTTGATTGGAGACATTGACGAGGGCACGAAGTGAAAACAACACTCGAGCTCGAGCTCGAGCTCGAGCTAATTAAAAATTCGATTAGAGAAGGGGCGTACAATAAAATGATATCAAGTGGGCGGTGGTTAAAAGAAGGAGAAAGAACGAGACGAAATGTTCAGCTACAACAACAAACAACGAGAGAACAAAAAGTTGAATTCAAACTAAATTGACTACGAACGAAGTGTGAACCAAAAGCGAAAAAAAAACCTAAGCGAAACTAAACATAAAAACTAAAATGAAGCCTTTAAGAGGATTTAGCCCAGGCAACTCACCCAGATTCTCCATGCTCTGGGAGAGTAGAGCCTCAAAGGTGTGCAGACTGTAGGATTCGGCGTCCATGCCCTTGGCGAGCGTGTTGCGCAAATGCATCTCGTACTCCATGAGCAGCCGCGATGTGGGGCTGCCCGGTGTGGGCGTGACATTTGGCGCCTGCTGGTGCTGATGATGTTGATGCCGGGACGCACGCTGCTGTGGATGCGGCGGATGCGGCTGATGCGATTGCTGCTGTGGATGCGACTGCTGTGGCTGTTGCTGCTGCTGCTGCTGGCCATACGATTGATCCTGATCGGAGTTGCCGTTGCTGGAACTGGGCGTGGTCGCATAGCACTGGTTGTCAAACATCACGTTATCCGATGGCGGCGAGCCCTCAATGCAGCTGCGCTCGCGTTCTCGCTCCAATTCCAAATACAGATTACGAGGCGGATAGCCGCGACCAATTTCATGCGAAGATCTACCAAAAGCCACGAAAACCAAAAAAAAAAATAAGAATTTAGCAAGAGGCAAGCAATTTCCGGTCACAAAACTCACCTCGAGCCGGAGAAGCGTGACGACTGACTGCCGCTGTTGCGGCCCAAGGTATTGTTGTTCATGACGTGATGGCCGACGCCGCCTCCACCGACGCCCACACCCATGCCCATGCTCATGCCGTGCTGGTGCATGTGCTGAGGCCCCAGCGTTTGAGCGCCGTTCGCATTGTAGTAGTTGTAGCGGCGCCGCCCCATCTCCGGCGATGTGACGGGGCTCTCAGTGCTGGGCATCGGCTTTAGCATGCGCTTTAGTGTGCTCGTATCGACGTTCATGTCCTCGGTGCTCTTGGTCTTGCGTCGTGTATTGTTGTTGATTACGTTGTGCTGGTGGTGCATATCGTGCGAGTGCGCGTCGCGTGTCTGCGAATGTGTGAACAATAAAGAGATAGGTTAGGTGGTTGGCGCAGACAGTCGAGCTGACTAAACTCAGTCATCTGTTAGAAAGACATTCGCTAGCTATTTAGCGTGCCTGGCCGGCCGGCTTCACTAACCATATCATCGTTAAAATCCTTGGTGCGTGTGCCGGTTGATTTGGTGGAGGTGCCTACGCTCTGATGCAGCCCGCCGCCAACCTGGGTGCCCTCGCTCTTCGACAAGTCCATATCCATTTGGCAGGCGCCGGCATCGTCTGAGCCCACCTGTGAGCCCACATGATTCTGTGTGCACATGTCCGAGCCGCTGCCCACGCCAGTGACAATGACGCCCGGCGTATTGGTATTGACGCCCGCATTGGCCACAATGGCGCCATCTTGGCCCTTAAGCTGACGTTGTAGGGTATCTGCCGATGAGAACATAGTGAGGCAGAGAGACAAAGAGAGAGAGAGTGGGTAAAGAGTTAAATAGATTTTGAATGGGATCGTATGTTAAATCAGAGCAGACAAGAATTGCTGCACAGTGGTACAAAACTAATGAAAAATTGTTGAAAATTATATTTAAATTGTGTTTAAGTCATTTACGATGTGACCCACTTTAAGTGATTGAATTAATATTCTTTACTTTTACTCTAACTACACATTTCATATAGAAACTATAATTTCTGATTTTTCTAGTACTTACCGCCTCCTTGGACCACGCCCGGCCCACCGGTGGCCACATTATCGTATAGCGAGGTGCTGCTCACGGCGCTTACAACTTTGCCCTGCTGCTGGCCATCGACATCGGTGATTCTGTGGGAGCCGACATTACGCGGCAATGTGGATGAACCTGCAATGAGTATGGCGATGAGATTTGATGGGGGATGCGGTGGATTTGGCTCCTAATTCTCTAACTGTATATCTTTTTGGGTAGAGTGGGGTACATTGTATTACTTATATATAAATATGGAGAGGCTATGCTAAGCGTAAAACAAACGGTAAACAAGTACATCTATACAGGCACAACATGCCCCATATAGAGCGAACGAGATAGAGAGAGAGAGAGAAAAAATAGAGATCATCGCGTTAAAGCAAATCGTTCGAAAAAGAAAACGTGAGCTGGAAACGTAAAGCAAAAGAGGAGCAAAAAAAGTTGGGTATAGCGAGACGGAAAGGCTCGCTGACAGATTGTCTTAACCGATTTGCTTAGAGTTTGAGTTGGCTAAGAATTGGTTTTGGTTTTATTTTTTTTTAACCTTTTTTTTATTTTTTATGTTTGTTTTTTTTTTTTTTTTGGATTGGTTAATTCTCTCACCTCTAACACGTGGATCGGTTCTCAAGCGCGCATACTGCTCGGCGGACATGCAGGTGCATTGGGGCTCTTGGCGCACGCGCGACGGCGACGCCGGAGTGCTGAGAGGCTTTCGCTTGGCCTTCACCTTGCCCTTGCCCGGCGGATCCAGTTTCAGGGAGTAGCTCGACGAGGCCTTTCGTGAAAATTTGAAAGAAGGCGACTGTAAAACGTCGCACTATCATTAGGTTAGTTGATTGGGATTACAAGGTTCTGTGTGTGCGGTTTCTGCTTTCTCTGCTTTCAAAATTCTTCTCTCTTTAACTGTCTACATTGATATAGATCTACAGATCTACACAACTGGCTCAAGTCGCTGTGACTTGGCGAAAAATAGCCGTAGCTGTAGCTGTAACTGTTGCTTAGTGTGTGATTTATAGGACTTACAGAACTATTAGAAGAGTGCATAGAGTTTACATAGAGTAGTTAAACTAGAGAAGTGCTCAAGCCTTGAGTACATATATAGATATATATATATTAGTTTAGATATAGAAATAGATAGTTAAGTGAAGTAGACAAACATACACATACAAGCATTAGTTAGTTAGTTAGTAGTTACGAGTTTAGTTAAGTTTGTGAAGCCTTAAGAGTGCAGTTCATTAAGCAGGGTATATTTTACTTTATAGAGCTAATCTCTGCGCAGTGAAACTTGAGGAAGCATATTAGGGCGCTGAGCGCACTTAAAACTATTTTGATTTGATTTCATCGAATAACATTTGAACTTTTAACTTAGCCTAACAATTGTTAACACTTAACTTTAAATATTTGCATTTGTTTTTGATTAATTTGCTGCGCGAACAATTATTGTGTGCCTGTGCGTGTTGCTTCTTAATTTCGATTCGATTTGGGTTTTAGAAACCTTAAAAATACGTTTCAAGAATATATTATATCTATTTGCTTTGGCCTTCTCTTTTGGCTTTTGGCACTTGGCTACACTTAAATGTTTGGTTAACTGTTTTTTGTCTCTTTCTGTGCATTGAGCGTCGCCTCTTTTGGCGATTCTCAAACTACACTCTTCTACTGCCTAGCACTGCTAGCATTGATACGATTCAAAAATTTTGCATTGTTTTTGAAAGTTGTTTCGATATTTGATTTTTCATTTGCGTATTTAAACCGCCCACTTGGCTTGGGATTAGGTTTTCTTGGGGCTGGGTGGTAGTTTGGGGGACTTAGGGCTCATCGGAAACGGTTTGCAGTGGATAGGTAACGGTATTGTAGTAGAGGATACGTGCGATTGTTTTAAAGCGTTTTGCGTTTTTCTTTTGCATTTTCATTGTACGTTTTTGGCAATTCGACATTAATTACAATTATCATTCAATTTATACAATTTATCATGTTTGTTTTGCAAATGTTCAATTTATATTTGTATATTTATATTCATTTAGTTTTGCATTTGATTTGAATTTATTTGTTTCATTTTTATTTTTTTGCGCACGTGTGAAATGCAAACGAATCGAGTTGAAAATATATATTTATACATACATAAATATATAGTTAAGAGATAGAGAGAGAGTAGTTAAATAAAATTGATGTTAGATAATAAAAGCATTTCGGGTGGGACAGAGTTTCATAGATAGTAGATAGATTTGTAGGTGGTGTACATTTAGAAATGTATTCAAAATTGTTGTTATTTTGTTATTTGTTGTTTGTTGTAGTTGTTGTTGTTGTTTTCGTTATTGTTGCGTGTAGAGTATTCAATTTATTTTGTTGGTCGTTTGTAATTGTTTTCGACAACATTTGTTTTCGTTACATTTCAAATTCAAGTACGACATTTGGTATATTTTTGGTTTCATAAGTATTAAATGAAATGCATCAAAAATGAAAGATTTGAAAACGAATTTAGTTTTTGTGTGTGTGTTTTTTTTTTCATATAGAAATATATATATGTATATATTGGTATTATTTTTTGGCGTGTTTCGAGAATGAATTCGAAAATGATTAGAAGAGAGAAAAAGAAATGAAAGAATATATAATATAAATACATTTAACAAATTTTAGTGGGTGTGCGTGTAACTGTAGGTGTGAGTGACGTCAGCGCGTGTGTGTGTATGTTTGAGTGTGGTTAGGTTCACAGAGTGTGTGTGTGTGTGTGCTATAGAGTTAAATACAAGTAGTTTTTGGAACCTTTGGAACTTTCAAAATACACACACACACAACAATAATTAATAGAAACTTTGAACACTTGTGACTGGGCTTTAATTGGCTCGTGTTTAACTGGTATTTATCTGGTATATAATACATATAACTGTTATGGTATGCGTGTACTGATAGCGAGTTATGTGATTAACTGGGTTGAGAAACTTGTGATAAAGGAGCGTACACAGAGAGCATTGGTTGGCGATAGAGTAGGAGTATAAGACACATAAAAGTGGAAAGCTTACAAAACAGTAACGACACTTAAGGACACTGTTATGTGTGTGTGTGTGAGAGAAAGAGAAAGACTGTTTGAGTGTGTGTGTGTGTGTGAGAAAGTGTGAGAGAGTAGAAGTTCATGTGTATGCAAGTATGTAGAGTTCTTAGGTAGGTAGAGTTCTTACACATGCCCGAAAGAGGGAAGCGCTACTTGAATGAGGGTAGTTGAAAAATTAAACACATTTAGAGGAGGTCTCTATGTAAATATATATATATATATATAAATGATTTGATCTTTAGAGAGTTTCTTTCTCTGCTGTGATAGTTCGAAAAATAAAGTTATTAATTAGTTATTTAATAGTAGTTAGTCTTAGCAGCAGTTTGTATTTAGTTGTTGAGTTTGTAGTACTGTGTGTTTGTGACAAATAAACAATATGAAGCGATACTAACGTATTTTTTTACAATGTAAGATACCTGCAACAAATGAGGCGCAAAGTAAGAAAAGAAACGAAACAATTATTAGATACTAAATCCAGACAGTTTATGTTGACTAAATGAGTGAGTGGCATGTGTTGTGGTTGTTGTTGTAATTGTTGTGGGGGTCAATAGTGTTTCTGTGTGTGTTCAGAGATCGTTAGTACAAGTCTGGTCTAGAAATTGATCGGAAATCGAACTATAAGCAAGCTCAATTTTCTTCATTCCATGTTAATATTTTTATATTTCCCTTCTTTTCATTCCTTTTCAATCTCTGATCATTTTCCAGTGTGTATTTAATTCAACGTGTACAAGCGGTTTAAGCACTACTATATATGTATGTATTACTTTATAATTGTTGCCCAAATTGTTTATAAATTGGATTAGAAAAACAAGAGGAAAACAGAATCTTAATACAAAACATAAAAGTTGAATTTTCAAGTAAGGTATCAAATTTTGCAAAAATTGATTGATTATTCAAAATATATATTTATATGTCTGATGTGGGTCAACTAAGAACGAGAATATATATAGTATATATACTTATACAGGTATATTAACAGGAGCAGTTCTTGTTTAAGCAATTGAGAGAACGCTGTCTGTGTCAGTGTCTGTATCTGTGTCTAAGTCTGTCTATCTGTAGTCTGTCTGTCTATATGTTGTGTGCTGGGTGACAGTGACTGTGACTGCGACAGTGACTACGACAGCGACTGTAATGCTGATACTGATACTGATACTGATACTGATACTGAGAGTGGCTAATGGCATGGCATGAATTGAAGCTATTGCAGTAGCAAATGATTTTACACATTTCATAGCTGTTGAAGGTGTTTTTTCAGTAATTTTGAAAGATATTCTTTTATATAGTTAATTGTTTATGGAACTCGATGTGGAGCATCACCGCATCATCATTAATTCAACATTCATCACGGTCGGTCATCATCACAGCATCATCAACTGGTTGTTTTCATTTCTGGCAGCTGTTGAGGCACCATCGAAACTGCCCAAAATGCTTGTTACTTGTTAAATTGTATATGTGTGTGTGTGTGTGTGTGGGAGTGTGTGTGTGTATTAATTGCTTTAGTGTTTGTATTTGTGGTTGTTGGCTGAGGTGGTTCTTTGGTTGAGGTATCAGTTGAGGTGGTTGCTTGTCATCGTCGCGTTTGCAATATGCAACAAACTGTAAGAGAATACTTACACAGCATTCCCGAAACTGTTTGGCGTCGATGGGCGATGTGAAATTGAGGCCCCAAGTATCGTTAGTCATTGGATCCTTCCAGTAAACAAAGCATTCTGATGCCTGGCCAATGCGTGTGCCTAAAAATGCCACACACACACACAGAGATAATACAATTTTCAATTAGCTAAGGTAAACATTGTAAGGGAGACGTTTCTCACCTGGCTGCACAAGTCTCACGTCAAGTATCTTGTCCACCTGGCTGTTGTACGCGGTGATGTGAAAGATGCACTCGGGTGAGTCCTGAATGCAGGTAATGTTAACAGGAACCAAATCTTCGGACACTTGTTGCCACTTGACGGTGCCGGCGCCACTTGCAGATACGTGAAAGACCTCAGCCCACAACCTGAACGAACTAGGCGTTGGTTAATAAAACGTTTGTTGACAAATTCATTATTGCAAAAGTTGTTGGTTGATTGATTGGTTGGTTGGTTGGTTGGTTGGTTGGTTGGTTGTTGTAGGTTTTTGGTTTTGATTCATCCAATTGATTCAGAATTTGATTTGGTGCAAATTTGTGGTTGAGGAAGTTTGATTTTTGAGGATTGATTCAATTGAAAGTAAAATCAAAGTGGGGCACGGTTTGACAGTTGTTGTTTTTACAGTTGTTACAGTTGCAGTCGTTTAGGTGGGAAAAGTTGTTGCAGATTTGTTGTTGTAGTTGTAGTTGTAGTTGTTGCCCCAACAATTTAGATTGGGCAGTGTGGATTGTGTGTTGGTTGTTGAAAGTGTAGGCAAAAAGTCGAAAGTTTTTCGTTTGTTTACATATTAGATTAGTTTTTTTTTTTGTTTTTTTTTTGTTTTTTTGAAAGAAAGAAAAACCAGAAGAAGAACACAATTAGTTAAATTACAAAAGTTGATCGAAACAGCGAATTCAATTGTTTTTGAGTTAGTTGTTTGTTATTGTTGTTGTTGTTATTTCCATATATTTACAGCCAGTCGGATAACAAAAGAGTCAACTACTAGAGTATAGAGGATGCTGCGCTGTTGTATGCCAGCCACGCCCACTTACCTTAATAGATGACCATCGCGACGACGAGAGCTCTGCCAGGGTGAATCCTCATAGCGATAAGCCTTGCGCATAAGAGGCGCACACGAACAGCTCAATTTGTTGCCCATGGCGCAGTTAGCACAGCCCGCCGCAGCTCCTATACAGCATCAAATGGAATGGAATTAGTAGTTTTATAGACTATGCAATCTATGTTAGTAAGAGACTCACCTTTACCAGAGGCACCCCGATGTCACCACATGCCGCTCACGTCCGCCTGCGAGAGCGCCTGGCCGCGATTCAGCGACTGCGAGCGTTGATTATGCCGATGGCCGTGGTAGCGACTTCCGCGCTGTAGATGGAAAATAGAGAAGGAGCGAGAGAAAAAAGTGAGAAATATTAGTTAATGGTTTAGATGGTAAATATTCGTAATGCGGTGTAACTGCAGAATTTATTCTGCCTTATGTTACATATTTGATATCTTATTGATTTATTAAAATTCTGCTTTAGGTTGGTTACTCTGAATTGTCTAATTGAATTGCTCAATTATAATAGATATTAAAAATAAAATATTTATATATATATATATATTTAAACATCAAAATACAAAATTTTTATAGGCAATTCAATCTATTTTCCATAATAATATTAGCGATCACTTATTATACACTTACTTAAATATATATCTTAAAACTTAGGAAAATTATCATACGATTATTTGTAGAGCCTATCTGCATTAGAAAAAGTCATTATTCAAAATTTTTAAATGCCCATAAATCCATTGGATTCATATAAAGAATTTAGTTGCACATAAAGTTTGATCTAAATCTAAACATATACAAAATTTCCCTTGATTGAAAAGCCACATTTTCACATAATAAATAAATACACAAATACAGGTTTAGCATATAAACTTAAAATACAACAGATGCCGGACATATTGGCTGAAGAGCTTCAATGCTAGATATATTGCATATTTCAACTAGGTATTTAAGCTTGAAACATAAATTAGTGTTCGGTGAGCCACACACAGAGACACACCCGCAAATACTTAATCACCCGGGTCTTTGATCAATCTATGAAACAACCCACGCCGGCTACAGCCGATGGCTATTATCACCAACACGTCTCGCGCGTCTTTTCGAGGTGCGAACGCAGCGAGTTCAACGCTATGGCTGACCAAAAAGCACGCTGCGCTGCCGCCACATGCCTCATGCTGCAACGACTCTAGCGTGTAGGTGTCAACAAAAAACAAATGAAAAACAACAAAAAAATATATATCAAAAATTAAAGAGACTGAAAATACAGCTCAGAGACTTCTAGCGCTTTGAAGTTTTGCTTTGATTTATATGTTTATGATTTGATCTGATCGGTGAGTTTTATGTTCTTTGCACACACTCGAGCACACAGATGTTGCACATTGGAAGTCGCTGCTGTCGCGCTTATTTATATGAATTTAATTTTAAAATTCTTTCGCTACACCTCAGATATAAGACTATATATATAAACTGGATGAGCTATATGTACACAATAGTCTTTTATTTTATTTAATTTTTTTTTTTTGGCTGACCACATTTGTTGTTTATTATATATTCGTATATATATATGTATATATTATAATATATGTATAATTTTAGCCGTTATCTATTTTTGTTTACAGACTTTGGCGTTGAGACGAACAGACACCTGTTTACGACCTGGCTGCGGTCATGGGTTGCGTTTAATTATTGTTTATATAAATAATCCAAATAATGTGTGCCAAAAGAGCATTCGAAATACACGGCACAGACTCAACCAAACAACTAAACACAAATCGGGGGAAAATCAAAGCGCATTTTCATTCATTCATTCAGCTGCTACGTAACGCGAGAGAGTCTTCCACTCACGCTCTCTCTCTCTCTCTTTCTCTCTCATTCTCTCAGTTCGTTGAGCAGCTCTCTGCATCAACTATAAATCTTATGCAGCAGCCTCATTGTCTCCACGCGATCTCAAGAGCTGGCCTGCTCGCCCACACACAGCATTTTGTTTTTGTTGCGCTCAAGAGCTGAAGTGAGATCTGGGCGATAACCAGACAAAAATTTGTCTGCCCCGCTCGCTGCCGGTGCTGGTGCTGGTACCCCACTCAAGTGGATGCCACACACTGCACGTGTTTGCTTGCTTTTTTCATTTTCTTTGTTGAAATTTATTTTTAAAATCAATCAAATAGCGCTCAGTCGCTCAATCTCAATTGTCGCAGTGTGCTCATCAAATCGCAATAAGGAGTGAAGGTGGCGACAGCTCTGCCCATTTTTTTGGATCGCACTTGCCGCACAGACGTTGCCCCATTCAGCGATTGACAAATTGGACTGGCAGCCAGTGCGATTGACAGCATGATAGAGTAACAGATGACTAAGGCTTGATTGCATACACGATGCTCGATGTGTTAAAAGTTCTAATATTTGTAGAGTAAAATAGTAGTAAACGAATTTTTCATGACAAATTATTCTTGTTAGTTTAACTATAAATATTTAATGCCTTTAACTTGGCGAAAAGCGACTAAAATTTGAAAAATCGTGTTGGGGGCATAAGATGAGCTCGCAACTCTTTGCAGTTGATATGTAAATATCACTAAGCTATGCATGTTTTTTGCTTATTATAAGTTAATTCCAGACAAAAAATTTGAAATATATATACATATAAATAAATAAATATATATATATATATATATATATATATATATATATATATATATATATATATATATATATATATATATATATTTCTTTATACAATTTAAATGCTACAATTGCAAACTTTACTGGCTCTGAATAAATTTAACTTAAATCTTATATGAGTTTTGATAAGAGAAGTTCATAAATATAAATAAATGAGTAAAATGATGGAAAAAATATTTAATATTTGAATAATTCAATGTAACGAAAAAGCTAAGAAACCAAAAATAATGAAGCCCAATATACATTATTAGCCGATGAACAGTTCCTCAAGATATCAAGATCAAGATATAAAACCCAAAAACGAACCATTATATATCTTAAAGCTTAGAATTAGCAGCAGAACTTCCGCTAGTCAACAAATATATCAAATCACAATAAACAGTTATGCATGTACTTATATATATAAATAATATATATATATATATATATATATATATATATATATATATATATATATATAATGTATCTTTCACAACTGATGGGGTTATAAAAATGTTTATTGTTGTTGGTATTATTATTATAGTTATTGTTTTGTATACACACCTCCACGTGGCCCCAGCCATCGGCATTCATTTTGACGGCTGCCTCGACACTTTCCTTGGCACCCATTGCGTGTTTTTTAGTTGTTTGTTTTTGGTTGGCTTATCCCGTTATTGCTAGTTTGTTGTGCTTGTGATTGTAGCGGATTGCAGTTACAGCCGTGGCTTGTTTATCTTATGAATATTGCTTAGACCTGTGCGAATTGTGCACTGGAGACTCGACTCGAATCGACGACTTACTTCGAGTTGGGATCAGTAGCAGTTGCTGTAGCTGGAGCAGGAGACAAGCAGCAGCTGTCAGATGTTATTTATTTTGGTGCTGCGGCTGGACCAGGCACCAGATGAACCAGAGCCACAGTCTGATACCCAGGACTTCTAGTGGCGTCTGCGTCTGAGTTGTCAGCAGGTTGAGCGTGAATCGTGAATTGGTCTCGTGCAATATAAATATTGAGCGGATTGACGTTGACGTCGCTGCTGCTGTCACGCACACATACACAGACCCAGGGGCATACACCAATACGTTCTCTCTCTCTCTCTCTCTATCTCTCACGCGACTATGTGCGCTCTGGCTCTCTTTTAGTATTAGTGAACGACGGATGCTGTTGTTGAAAGCGGCTTTCAATCAGCTTTCGTCCAGTTGAAAACGTCTGTTGTAAGCAGTTAAATAATAGAACAGGCAGAGTACCTCCTGTGCCGACTCCTTTTATCCTTTGTATCCTATATCCTATATGCTATATGATTGTTGTATGTTTTATTAATGCAGCCTGGAATGTGGCTGCCTTTCACAATGTCACTTGAAAATTTCACTTTTGGTGCGTTTGCTTGTGCTTTTGCTTTTGCTTTTGTTTAACGGTGCGTATGAATAATTTATTGGCTCGCAGTTTCTTGCTCCATTCAGTTAGAAATATTTATAATAGTTACTTTGTGCCTGTTACGAGTTGATTTAATAGATATTTATTTATTTATTTAGCAACACAGATTGTTGCTGCTTTTGATTTGGCAACGCCTTTGCCTATTCGCAAAAAAAAAACACACACAAAAAATGGTTCCTTTTTCTTTTTCTTTTTTTTTTTTTTTTTTGTTGGCTGCAATTCCTGGTGCGCTAGTTTGTGTGTGTGTTTTGTTTGCTGATTATTTATTTATGTATTAAAATTGTTGTGCTGTGAGTGTTTTTAAATTATTTAATTCTTTATTTAGGTTTTTTTTTTATTATTCACTGTGGCCTGGCTGGAGCAGCAGCAGCAGCAATAGCAGATGATGGGGACATTTCGTCGCTCTGTGGATTTGTGTGTGTAGCTGCCTTCTGGCCTGCCAAAATACCTACACAACTTGACGAAACGAAATGTTTTCACTTGACGAAGCACACAGAGAGCGAAAAGGAGAGCCAGCGAAAGGGAGAGAGAAAGCAGAGCGGCAGCAGGCAGCAGGCAGCGGTAAGCACACAGCAGCCGCCGTCGCAGCAGCAGAGAGCAAAGCAGCGCAGATGAGCTTCGAATTACAGCGACAGCCGAAAATTGCCTGCTCTGTTGCTGTTGTTGTTGTTGTTACTGTTGTTGTTGTTGTACAACATATATTTTAATTTCGATTTCTTTCTTGCTTTTTCGTCGCTCGTTCGTCGTTATCCTTTATTTTGTATGCCTCCGCTCTTCGTATATGTATGTGTGTGTTTATGTATTTGTGTGTGTGTGTGTGTGTGGTTTAGCTTAGAGGTATGTGCAGTCGTTGGCTGCCTCTGCTGCTGCTACTCTCCACTCTGTCCCCCTTCAGACCGCTTATGTATGTGTCTGTCGCCGCCCTGTGCTCGTGCGTGTGGCTAAAAAGTTGCATAAATCACCACACCTTAATTTACTTAAATGCCAATGTTTTTTAAACACTTAACACCGAATTTCATTCGGCAATTATCAAATTCCTAGGTTATTTCGGCGATTGGCGTTATTTCGTGGGCAGCCTAAAAGCATGCTACAATTTTTCCACACGCTTTGCTTGCTTCTGTTGTTGATTTTCGCTTACAATTTTTGCAGTTTGGCTAGAATGTATCTTTAATGTGTGTGTGTGTGTGTTTTTGTGTCTGTGAGTGTGTGTGTTGGTGTATATATTTTTAAGTGTTAAAGCGTTTTGTCAGTTGCTTTTGAAAGCAGCACCGGAGCAAGCAGCGCGAGCCACACAACCGTCGACTTCGAAAATCGCTTTGACTTTGCGAGCGGAACACAGCCGAACAGGAGCAGCAGTGGCAGCAGCAGCGTCAGCTGGCAGCGACATCTTTGCTGTGCGTCGCTGTCGACGTCGGCATCGCTGCAACTGTTGGAATGTGTGCCACATTTTTTAGGGTGGCTGCTGTTGCTGCCTCTGCCTCCGACTCTGTCTCTGCCGCAGTCGCTGCTTATGAGGGCCTTTTGTTGTTTTTGTGTTGATGCTTCTGCTGCCGCCGCCACCGCCTCTTCTACTGTTCTTGCTGCTTCATTCTGTTTCTGTTTAGTGTTCGGACGCATTTTGTTACATTTATTTTACATGTCGCGTGCTGTTGCTGTCGTTGTTGTTGCTGTTAGGACGTCAAATGAAAGTTTTTGCCATTCTGTTTCGTTTTAATGTCTCCCCGATGCATGTGTATGTGAATGCTCGTGTGTGTGTGTGTGTGAGCATGCACGTTGGTGTGCGTTAATGTAATATTAATGTTATAATTTGCTAGGCGTACGACGACGCACTCAACCCGCTCCCGAGCTCCATACACACACACACACTCACACACACACACACACACAGGCACAGGCAGAAGAATGTATGTACGTGCCAAGTTTTTAGCATTGGCTGTGGCTCATAAATAATGCAGAGGGTTGCCAGGTGGTTCTTGCGGGTGAGTGGTTGGTTAATGGTGCTCTGGTGCAAATGGTCACTGGTCAAACAGATTGAACGTGCGCTTCAAACAACAAGTCAACTTCTTATGGCTCCAACAACAAAACTATTGCAATTTTAAGCAACCACAGCAACAGCAACAACAAGAATAACAACAGATTATTATTATGAGACCGCCACACACACACCCACACCCACACACGCGCAAAGACCGATCAGAGTCAGAGTCAGAGCCACATCCACCCACACACAGAATGTTAACGTCTGACTGAGGCACGTTTAACATACACAAAGTAAAAGTGAAAAGCAACATCAAAATTAATAAGTAGAAAGGATGCTGAGTGCTCTGCGGCCAACGGGCCAGCAGCGACGTCGACTGCGCCGACGGCAGAGCAACAATACACAACAAACACAAAGTAGCAAAAGCGAACTGCAAGACAGACAGGGAAAGACTGAAAGAGAGGGAGAGTGAGAGAGGCAGAGCGAGAGCGAGCCAGTGCGTCGGCGTATTTTCAATATTGAACGAAAGCCTCGTCAAGTTGTCAATTTGTTTCCATTCGGTGCGGATGCTGCATCAATAATAATATTGCTGCCGCTGGCAAACACTGCATTCATTTGTCAATAAATACATAATTGAACAACCTTAGGCCGGTCCGAGCCCCCTCAGAGAACAGAGCACCAAATGGCAATGAGCGCGGCGGCTTTTAGTGCCAGACTGCAGCTGGCGATGGCCAAATCAACGAGCCATTCAAGCTGCAGGTTGCAGTTGCAGCTGGGCGGCGGCTAACAAAAACAGAAAGAAACGGAGCACCCATTCGGGATGCGCCAGGCTTACTGACGTCAGACCTTCACACGCATTCCCACACACACACACACACAGCAGCGCATGCACACCCCACGCACAAAGTCACTGCTGCCGCTGTGCTGCTGCTGCTGCTGCTGCTGTTACTGTTGCTGTCGTTATCTCTTTAAGACACGTCATTAGAAACTGCAGCGGCTGCTTGCAGCGAGCAGCAAAAAGGCGCGCCTAGGCAGCAGCAAAAAATAAATAAAAAGGCAAAACAACTAAAGTCAGAAGCTGGACCTTGCCGTAAAATGTCAAAGCTCCTGTAATTGTTGTTGTTGTCGTTGGAATAATTGCCAATGTGTGTCGCTTTGTTGTTGCGTAAGGTTTTTTAGGGCAATTGGAGGGTGTGGTTCAACGGGGTGCCAATATAATGTACAATGTATGCACATACATACATATTACATATTACATATATACAAACATGTTCACACACACACATACCCACAGACAGAGGCGAGCAAGCACATGTGTTAGACGAGATTGACACAGTTTTCTGGGTGTTTGGGCATCTGCGCCGCTGCGCAAAGCTTTGGCCAACGCTTCGTTACGCGAACTTTTAGGCTGCTGTGTTTTTATGAATGAATACGCGTCGGCAGCAACAACAATGGCAGGAGCAGAGCTTTTGCGCTGTAAGCGCTAGATACCGCCACGTGCTTTGCAACAATGTTACTTACAGCACACAAAAATAATTTATCATATTATTATTATCTCGCAGCCAGTAAATAAACTAATGTAATATAAATAAATAAATACCTCTAACTCGCTATTCGTTTGCAATATTCAAACTGCCCGCCCAATTTGAATAAATATACTAAAAATTACCATTACTATCGGTGTAGAGCGTATTACAGCGTTGCTGTGTATGTCTATCGATGTTTGCAGTGCTGCGCAGGGCTGTTTTTGTGCCGCTGCCAACACTGCTGCATGCAAACCGTGAAAACAACAACAACTTGTAGCATGCAAAAACAGTGGCAGACGGCGCCGTTTTTCGAATTCACAAATTAATTTGCAATAATTTATATACAGAATGCTTGATGCCGAAGCAACAGAAAAGGAATTGCGTAGCTTAACAAGTGTACAAGTTGGGCCCGAAACAAAAGGTAGCGAAAATTTATAATATACAAGCAGCATCTAATTGTCGTGAGCTCGACTTTTACAGAATATAATTTATTGCGTGCGGACGAAGAATATCGCAATGGCAATGAAAAGGCCTCAATTTATCATCAGGTTAGAGCACTATTTCAGTACTCAGATATGCGACTCTTAACCGAAGTCCAAGAGCTGGAAAACCAGCATCCGAACGCTTCTGAGATATTATTGGAAGCGACTCCCAGGGAGAAAGCCGACTATAAAAGGTGGTGCAGTTTGTATTAAATGCTAAATGCTGTATTTAATTATGCCATATAATAATAATTAAACGTTTTTCTTTTGGTATATAGCAACAAATTTCTGCACAACATATTAAGGCATCAATTGAAGATTGAGCAGCTAACGACGCAGCCTAAGAGCTCAGCCATCGATAGTCTGGACTTCCTGGAGGATGTTCATGATCCAAAGACAGGTTTTGCGCGCATCTCACAAGTCTGTCAACAACTGCCAGAGGAGTGGTGCGTGCTACAGCTCTGCAAGAGCTTCGATCCAGCCACCACTTACTCCACATTTTGTGAGATCGCTGGAGCCAATGGTGACATATATGTTTCACTCCTGCGACACTGTCGCAGTCCAGAGCTGGAGCCCACTTGCCTGCACTTCAATGGCGATGCACTGGCCAACCTGTTCAAGGAATACGGTACTTTGGTTGAGCGCTTCAGACGAGTGGTCACAGTCGATCCGCTATTGATGAAGAATCAGGAGGCCAAAGAAAAATACTGGAAGGAACTGAATGCCTTCGAAGTGTATTTCAAGGTAAGTGGCACACATATGTATATCTGTTTATAGTTATCAATATGTAAACCTTGCAGAAGCTAATTGCTGAGCTGACCAGTGCTTTTATGCCCTACTGCTTCATGTTTCTGGGCAAACGGTATGCCGATGCTGCAGTGCAGCAGGAAATTAAATTGATATATGATCGCGTGGATGAGTTCTGTGTGGAGCACAGCTGGAGCAATCATCAGCGCATACTTCTTTCACAGGCGGCATTGCATGCGAATCGTTTGCCACACGATCAAATGAAGCAACTCAGCTATGAGCTCAACAACAACAACAATAACAATAATGAGATTGACGCCCTGCTCGTCTACGAACTGCTGAAGAGCTTTGCCAGAAAATGGCAGAGACTGGAAGAGCGTCAACCGCTTGCTGCCAGCCGTTTTCCCATTATTCTGGTGGTTGATGAGGCAAGTTAAACACATTCACAATGAAGACAATTACTGAAAATACTCATTGTATTTTAGCGCCTGGATCATATGCACTGGGAGCAGTTGGCGCCTATGCAGGAGTGCACGCGCATCAAATCACTGCACAGTTTGTGGCGCCTTTTCAAGTGTCACAAGGCTCAGATTCGGCATGGCTACTATATGGTCAACATTAAGCGTGGCATAACGGTCATCAATCCTGATGCCGATCTGGCCAATTCAGGCCGTCGTCTGCGCAGCTTTCTCGAGTACTGGCTAAGCCACTGGCAGCATATGTTTGAGACGGTGCCCACAGAGGAGTTTATGATTGAAAAGGCTTTCAAGGCCGATTGTTTCGTGTAGGTACAACCTTGCCAGCCTCTTGGTAAGCAAATGACACTGTGTTTTCTCTCTCAGCTATGCGGGTCACGGCTCCAGCCTGCAATATGTTTCCAGTCGCCTGATTTATCGCAATCGTATCAAAGGTGTCGTCTTTCTCTTTGGCTGCGACTCGACGCGCGTGCTGAGCTCTGGTCTGTACAGCGCTCTATACGGAGCACACGACTATTACCATGGTGCGCTTTGCCCCACGATAGTGGGCACATTGATGCCCGCCCTGGATGGTAATATGGATAATGTGTCCGCCAGTATACTGAGCCAGTGGACAACACCGTCGAAGCAACAGATTGTACCTTGGGCAAACATTGATAGTTTAGCCTGGGTTTCGCAGGGCGTTATCAAAGGTAAAACTTTGAATCATGCATAGATTCACAATAATCACAAAATTTATCACGACAGCACTAAAAGGAAAAGGCGAGACACTGGACCAGCAGCCGGACTATCAAATGGGCAGCTTAAGCTCCATATTGGCCAACGTGCAGATGGGCAAAGTGGAGCCCAAAATCTACAACTGTTCTGTCTACGTGTGTCGAGGTTTACCGGTCTGGAATTTAGCCGTGCAGCAATTACCCTTTTAGATAAATTGTGAATAGGTATAAGGATATTGGGATAAATAAGATCATATGAAATGCTCCTTACTAGATAAAGCTTAAGTAGAGTAACGTTACGGGTGTAGAATTACATAAATTAATACCAAATATTAAGCCAAAATAAATATAAATTTTGCTTTGGCATTCGATTTAAAATTAAAATAAAACAAAACTGTAGAAAACAGATTATGTAAGTAAAGAAATAGCCCTATTCCCCACAGCTAGTCGCCCTGAATGATAAGCTTAAGATTTAGACTTACTCTTAATTCTCTTACTTGTGTATCAAATAACTAGCCCTAAATTGGCGAGTTAAACGTGCTTAAAAATGTTGCATAAAAGACCAAACACAACACAGAGAATCGCATAAGATATCAAATAACATATAGATAGATCAAAATTGTGCCCTTAACTTACCTTGTTGGCGTGCAAATGGAGTGTGAAGAAGTCTATTGAAGTTGCGTTTGTATTAAATTATTAAATATCTGTGTCGTTTAAGCACTGGAACTGTTTCTCTTTGGTTTTCTTTTGTTTTGTGGTTTTGTGAGGTTTTCAGTTGAACTTAGACATTTTCTTTATACTTTGTACAAACTTTAGTTTAGCTTGTTGGAACATTCACCGTTTAGTATTTAATTACTTAGTACTGCCCGTTGAAGCATGCCACAGTTTATTTGTTTTGAAAACATATGTAAAACGCCTGTGCAAGATTTTAAAGATTTGTTTTTTGTTTTATATAATTTGTGAGTTGAAGGAATAAAATTAGAAAGTGAAAAGGTGAGGTGCGTTGACAGTTAGATAGAGACTGCTTAAAATCTAAGAGCAATCACACAAACAATTAGATTTATAAAGTGAATAGCTTTGTGTAGTTTTTTTTTTTTTTTTTATTTTAATAAAATGTAAATTCCAAAAAGAAATGCTTTATATTGTGAAAAGAAATGTGGAGTCTTAAATTTCATTGTCCGCTAAGTGGCTCATATTTATTATCCCTTGAGCTGCGCCCATTTAAAAGCTAATGTATGACTACGTAGCTCAAGTTGGCTTGAAAACGCCCATCTATTTATTTACTTTACGCGCAACGTCGTCGCACTTACTCGTTTTTTACTTTTTACTCTTTGGAGGCGGCTGGGAGGATGGGATGGGGCTTTGGTTTGTTCTCTTTTGGCCAAGGGCTTTTTTGGATGCGAAAGAGTTTTTGGCCCTCAACCTCAACATGGAATCCACTTGACCTACTAACTGCCTGTCGCATTATGACACACATTTCATTAATTAGGCGCTAGCCCAGCCAGCGAAAATGCCCAAAAAAAATCCAAACAAACCGATAGACGTTAAATAGAAGACGACCTTCGGCCAATGCGGCGTATGCGTAATATTAGCATTTTGCTCATCGAATTAGTGTCACATATTTGCATGCCTAACACACGCACGCACACACACAAATCAAAATCCACGCCCCATTATAATGGCAAACTAGAAATACATATATATTCTATGCGCGAATGTGCTCCTATTAGGTGTATTTAAAGGATGGTTCGTCCTTCGTGTTAATGTCTCAATGCCGTGCCCATGGAGCGTTTCGAAAGTGTATAAATCATTTTAGCAGCAGCAGCGCACACCTAAGGTGCATGCCACGCCCCCTACATGCACACAAACACACACACGCACACACACACATAGAAATAGCTACTGCTTGCTGCTACCCATTTGCCTGGCTGGACTTGTAACATGACAGGCGACAGCTTCAGAAACAGGATATTACATAACAGGCGCTGCCTTAACAGCAAGAGCGACATGTAAATGTGTGTGTTTTTCTGTTAACTCTGTGTGTGTGTGTGTGTGTGTGTGTGTTGTTATTGCTGTTTTGCTTTTGTTATTGTGAATTGAACTGCATTTGTTTTGCCTTTTTTTAAGCTTCCTTTTTCGTGTTCCGCTGCCTCATTTTGTTTGTTCTCGATGCCTTTGCAAGCTCACACACATGTACACATGCACACAGAGGCTGTCACACACACACACACACACACACACACAGTTCACTTACATTTGGCTTGTTTCATTTGCTTGTTTCGTTGTACAAAAACAGAATTGAAAATTTCTTTTGTATAAAAAACTCAAAATACATTTTCGCAACCTTGAACTAATTTCTTTTATTTGATTTGAAATTGTTAGCTTCCTCTGTTTTCTCTTCCTTTTTTTTTGGTTTTAAATATTCATAAAAAAATGATTATATTGCTTATTGTCTTACTTTTAATTATACATTTAAAG
Source organism: Drosophila mettleri (assembly GCA_035047625.1). Classification (NCBI taxonomy): domain Eukaryota; kingdom Metazoa; phylum Arthropoda; class Insecta; order Diptera; family Drosophilidae; genus Drosophila; species Drosophila mettleri. Next base: position 11,478,968 of record JAWNPI010000103.1, read on the forward strand.
TTTATGCAAAAAATGTGTTACAAATGTTGTTAGAATTTTATTTGGTTTTTTTTTTTAATTTTTGTTTTTGTTGCTGAAACGCTTTGTTAACTTTGGTTAAAATTCTTGTTGTTTAATTATTGTTTTTTTTTCTTCTAATTTTCTTGTTGTTTTTTATTGTAAATTATTTGATTTTTTTTAGTTTTGTTTGTAGTTTATTGCTGTTATGTTTTTTTTTTTTTAAGTCCGCCGCGTTGCACACAACAATTCTCTGGCAGAGATAAACTGAGACTGAGCCCGAAACTGAGGCTAGGCATTGGGCTCGCTGTGTGGCTGTGTGGCGTCCTTGCGCCAAGGCAGTTGCATCCTTCTGGAGTCTGCCCCCCCCTGGCCGCTCCAGAGCCGAGCACATCATCCTCATCCGCACTGGTATTCGTGGCACGCCACGCGCCAAAAAGAGAAGCGAACAATGTTGCAAAAATGATGTTGGGCAACAACAGGAGCGGCAGCGCCAACAACAACGACTAGGCTACAAAATTTGAATCGCAAACCGCGACAAAAACAGCCGAAGGGATATTTCGCCCTCGCCCAGAGAGACATCGTCACGAGAGAAAGAGCGCAACTTTCACCTCTCGCGTGCGTGTCCTCGCACAACATACACATTGTTGTTGCCTCTGCTAGTGCTGCCTCCCATGGCTTCGGCCACTATTTCACTTTCACAGTTGCAAGCGTCGGGGTTGAAGCTCAATGCCCAATGTGTTACAATGATTCTGCGTTTTCATTGTTGTTGTTGCTGCTGCCAGGCCCCAAAAAGCTTCACTGTTGTTATTGCTCAGCACGTGACTGGCCAAGCCAAGAGCTTTCTTATCAGGGCTAACCCCAAGGGTGAGTGTAAGGATGCTGAGATTGGAGGCTCTCAAGACAAAGCTTTTTTACATTTCCAGTCAATAAAACGTAAAAGAAATAGAAAATTATATTTAGCTTAGGCTGAAGCATAAACCTGACAAAAAAAACTATATTATCTGTTATTTTTTTAATCTTATATTTACTCATTAAATTTATATTTAAATTTGCAATTTTAGTTGCGACAAAGAAAATGTAAAAAATATAAACATATTCTGATATGCTTCAAATTTTTGTACCATAATTTGACTTCCCAGACTTTAAGTGCTCTAAAACTCTACAACTCTAAAAGTTTATGCTTATAACTAATCATTAAATGGCCTTTAGTGTATTCTTTAGTATTCTAAATTTAAATTTAAGTTATAAAAATATAGTTAGAATGCCTCCGCATCTACTTCATCGCCTTAGGTCTAGCTTTGCATACCAAAATGACTGCACTTAAGCATAGTTGTTGGTTGTACGTGAGGTATTTCTTTGATTTCATGCGTTTTGTACGTTTCGTTTGTTAGGTGTAGTTAAATTTTTTTTTTTTTACAAGTTTTGAACTTCAAGTGTGACCCCATCGTTGGCGCTAGGGAGCTGCCTCGGCAGCAACTTCAGCGTCCTCATCGTCGTGGGCAGCGCTTTTGCTTCGTCTGCGGGTTTGTGTCTGGGGAAAGTGTGAAATGTATTAACTAAGCGCTTGCTGTGTGTGTGTGGTGGATTTGCAAGAACTCACCACAGTAGTGTTTCTATGCGGGCAATCGGCATGCAGATGGTCCTCGCTGCGACAGCGATGACAGCGCTTCGGCTGCGGCCCTATCGCACACTCCGAGGCAATGTGATTGGCGAATTCGCCGCAATTGTAGCAGCGCATGCGGCGAGCTTTTCTATTGCTGCAGAGTTGAGTTAAATATGATTTAGATAAGCGTTACTTCCTGTTGTCGTTTGACTAAATGAACACTTACATGCGCGGCCGATAGGTGCTGCCGTGACAATCATCGCCCGACCGTCCCGACACACGTGTCGCCTCCAAGCCACGCGCTGTACGCTGGCACTCGAACTCCACCTCCTCCTGTTCGCCCAGCGAACGAAAGCCGGACATTTGTATGACACTCTGTGTGTGACAGCAGCCATTGAGTGACATTGAAATGTAAGAGTGTGTGTATGTGTGTGTGTGTATGTTACCCACCTGATGCACAAAAACCTCCTGGCCGCCATCGTTGGGCGTTAGGAAGCCCCAGCCCTTGGCGACGTTGAACCATTTGCATTTACCCACACGCACACAGCCGCATTCCTCGCCTGGCGTCGCTGCAAGAGAATTGTAAAAAGCATTTGAGTAAATGGTAGCGACAGCGCTATCCTGAATATCCTGCCTGGGTATTTGCTGCAATTGTTTTGTTATTCAAATGAGCCGCAGCAACAGCGGCAGCAGCTGAACTTCTTAAATGCCTAACCGTGTCCTTGTCCCATTTGCCGCAAGGCAATGCCAATGCCCAAGACAACCAAAAACCAAAAATTCTATCGCAGCAACAACAACAACAATTAGAAGAGAAAACAAAACAGGTTTCGCTGTTTTTATTAGAAATATTTTTTCATTTTTGGAGAGTGTAAATATGCTGGAACGGAATAAAGCGATTGGATTGAATTGAATTGCTTGCGAGTTGGCTGCCATACCAAATACATATGTATGTTTGTATGCGTATGTCTTTATCTGTGGCATGCGTGTGTTTCATCTACACACAGACACTCTCACGCACGTTTTCCCTCTCTCTCTCTCTCTCGAACACACACTCTCTGAAAGAATCTCGAGTGTATTTCATTCATTTGCTGCGTTCATTCATAATTTGATATTCCGATTGCTTTTCATTTTTGGCTACTTATCTTTCGGATTGCGTAGAGTATCTCACAGAGTCATGGATACACCGCACTGCATTCCCACTTGGCTGATAGCCCATATCTGAAAAGCCTACATAAAAGTATAAAGTGGTTGAGGGTTGTTGCCGTCGAGCCTCAAGAGTTTCTCGTTGTCTTATTGCAACAATTGTTGGTTCGTTAGGAATGTTGTTAGACCATACAATTTGAGAGGGTTACATTAATGGAATTTTCATTTAAATTTATGAGATGATGTGCAATAAGATCATATTGCGAGCTTCTTGTGTATATCATGGATTTTCATAACGATCTTTAAATCTCCTAATAGATTTTGATTGTGAATTGGTGATAAACTAATTTTTTCACTTTATGGCCTTCTCTCTGTTTGACCTTTCTGTTTTATTTTTCAGAGCATTTCCATAAAAACTTTTAATTACTTTCCGGATATTTTTGTGACACATCTCAAGCGTCCATGTTCCGCACCTTTCCATTGTAAATCTCTCAATTAGTTTAAAAATATATTCAAGATCTAAGCTAAAAACAACCACCGCATGCCTGAGCGACTTTCGATGTGCGGGAAAGCGCGTCTATTTCTCTATTAGCGCTTAATTTTCTAGGCGATTCACTCGACTATACAAAAAAGAAGCGCCCAAAATTGCTTACAACAATTTCGTAAGACCAAAACTCGTTTTGTAACCAACAAAATATAGAAACTTGTCATTTGGAAATAAACGACAAAGAAATATTTGTAAAATGCAGTCAAGCAAAAAGTCTAAGCCGAGAGAGAAATTCATGGGAAATATGTATGAAATATAGCCCAAATTTTAGATATGGATTTTGCGTAGGGTAGGGAGTTCGGAGTTGTGGCGCAGGGTGAGAGGGCGGTTTTTGCACATGCAGTTTGGGGTGGGGGGAGTGAAAGTGTTTCGATTTGCAATCGCTCTGAGGGTTGATCGACGTTCGCCCATATACCGCATACATGTATATAGAAGGCATAAAAAATGGTTCGCCAATAAAAAAGTCGAATGGCAAAAGCAAAACAGAAATGCGGAGAGCAAATATAAGGAACTGCGTAGTACATAGCAAAACAGAAATTCAACAAAAACAACGCGACGATCGCTGTGTGGCCAATCAGCGTTGAGTTTGATAAGATTTCGTGTTTGTCGTTGTTTTATATTTATTTATTTTTTTTATACCCTGAATCCATTGAAAATGGAAATTTCAGGGTATAATGTTTTTGTGCAAATGTATGTAACAGGCAGAAGGAGGCGTGCCACACCCCATAAAGTATATATATTCTTGATCAGCTCGACGAGCTGAGTTGAACTAGCCCTGTCCGTCTGTCCGTCCGTCCGTCCGTCCGTCCGTCCGTCCGTCCGTCCGTCCGTCCGTCCGTCCGTCCGTCCGTCCGTCCGTCCGTGTAAACACCTGGATTTCTGCAACCACAAAAGCTAGAGACTTCAAATAAAAAGCAAAATGCTCGATAATACCATACGCTGTACGAGTTTATTTTTTTTTTTCGATAACTCGTCCCATTCCTTTTTTATCGATAACTATCGAAAATATCGCTTTGTTTTTGAGGTCTGGCGTGCACACCGTTAAAGATAGAATCGTGCACTAAGTTGTGGTTGATAGCTATATTGAATCCGCACATTTTGTCATTTTTGGATTTTTGATGCCACGCCCCTTTCGCCCACAATTCAACAAAAACGATAACTCACGTATATCAAATACTAAAGACTTGAAATTTGGCAAATAGGTACATTTGGATGTCATAATCATTCTCCGAAAATTTCATTAAGAACATAGGTCGAGAAAAAAAGTTATTAAACAATAAAGTTTGCATAGCACAGTCTCTGCTGCAGCCGCAAAACTGTGCAGTGAGCATATTACGTGCATGCATATGTTTGTGTGTGTGTGTGTGTGCATGTGTTGTTTACTATTAATGAATAAATGAAACTTTTTATGATTGGTATTACAGCTCAATGGATTCAGGGTATCTCTTAGTCGAGCAGTCTCGACTAGAGTTTAGTTACTTGTTTTTTTTATTTATGGAGCAACAGCCACATAAACAAAAGCGAAACTAGTTTTACGATGGCCTTACGCTCGGCTTTTTGGAGTGGAGAATGGGGAGAGGGGCAATTGTAAATAAAATACCTGGCGAGGCGCTGTTCCTTGCGCCTTCAGATGTTGCTGCTGCTGCTGCCTCGCTGTTGAAATTGGGATTTTCCATGCTGATTTGCTAGAGTTAAGTTTGATGTGTTTGGGATTCTTGTTTCTCAGTATTGCTTGTGAGTGTTTGTCAACTGCAGCATGTTCCTGCTGCCCACACTATTCAGCACTTAAATATATATTTTTATATATATATGTATGTATATACACACAATGCACACATAGATGCAGTATTGCAGTCGCAGATACACACGCGCACACACGGAAGAGACGTATTGGAAACAAAACTCGAAAAACGAAGTCGATTGAAAAACGCTGCCGCTGCGCACGACGCACTTCGTCACACTGAACTCTGAGTTGCGTTTTACTATTTCTAGGAAGGCCACAGTGCCTGAAACACACACACACACACACACATACACATACTCACATGTATACGCACGCATACGCACATACGTGCAGCGCACAAGAGACAACCCGAAATTGTAGCTGTATCTTCAAAAACAATATTCAAACACGGCCACGACGCACATGATGTTAGTGCGTGCATGCGTGTGCGAACGGGACAGCAATAGCCATAGTGCGTGCGCTGTGTGTGTGGAAAAACATTTGAGTCGCTACGTGTTGAGCATTGAACGTAACAACGTAAGCATATCTGACAGATACTTTTACGTAGCGATCACTCAGAGAGCGAGAGAGCAAACGAGTGAGCGAGCGCAAACAGCGATCATGCTCTCCGAGCACATTAATTGCTCTTGTTGGTGGGGTTATCTGCGTTTTAGATAAATATTTGGTGCTGTACGTTCTTTGGGCGTGAAATGTATTTGTCGATCAATTTGCTTTAGACTGTTATATCGAGCGACTGTTATACCACGTCTGCTCTCTGATAGGTTGAGCGCATAAAAAATCATTAGAGCTCTGATTGGTGGCACAAAAAATTGCACAAAAAACTGCATAAAAAGCAGAACACACACTCGCACAGACGCACAGCACATTGGTCGCTGTGCCACCCCGAAACACAGAATCGCTGCAGATTATGCACACAAATTGCCGATGTCGCGTGGCAACGCATTTTTACCCCTCCTGCAGCAAATGCGTGCCATTATTGTGTAACATTTTGCGAATGTCTTTTGCCGGGTCTCGGGCATGGATGCAATTTATCATGGCACGTGCCACGGTGTTCGCCCGTGCTATGTGCCATGCCAAATCGTCGGCCAATGCCGCAAAATGTTTGATGACAGCAGAGCCAAGGGCGGTTGCCGAGGGTGAAACAGTGTGAGGGTTTATAACACAGACTTACGCTACGTGAAACGAACTCACAGAAATGTTACATATGCAAGTATGTATTTTAGTGAGTGAAAAATGACACTGGTAAGTGCTTGAAATGGAGTGGTCTTTGCAACTTCATGGCTTTGTTTTATTATTATTAAGTAAAATGGCGTAGTTTTTGAAGTTTATATAAAGTAGGCAATAATTTACATGCAACATTTATGTAGATACTTTTATTAATAGATAAATTAATAATGGATCTATAACACACTGTATTATAACCATGAAGGAGTGAAGAGGGAAATAAGAGTCAGCTAAAAGCAGAAGAAATTCGAATACAAAAGACAGAGGGAAATTAAAAGAGACAGCGAGAAAAATACAGCAAGATTGTCCTACTTACATGTAGATAACTTAGACATCAAGGAGAATCGCAGATTTGAAATTAGTACAATTACATTTACTTCTCTTAACTAGATTGCTAAGTTAAGCTATGTAAATATAAGAGTCAACCTATTAAATGTATGGGAGTCAATAGTAAAACTTTCTTGTTTTATTAGTAATAGCAAAAGAATTATATAAATATATAAAAAACTATTCACAATAATATTTTAATATTATAATAATTATTATAATTTCTATAACTTCTTCCAATAAGCGAAACAATTTTTTTTTTGTTTTTATGTTCAATAACCTTAACAGAAACTCTTTCAATATATCTTATATTTATTAGTTTTTTAAATATACCATCCAATTCGCATCATTTAAAAAATATATATGAAATGGGAGCAGGGCTTTGCCCTCAACTGGCTGCTGCGAGGTCAGGCTTGGGTCAGTTTGATTTTTATCTTTGATAAATACAGGCAACACAATAAACAAACAACAACAGCAACACAAAATAGAATCAGAGTAGCAAAAAATGAAATAGTCGTTGGCTCAAAGGGGCCCGTGTAATCAATATTTTGCCGACAGCAGAGTCCTTTGGCTTGTGCCCGAGATTCTCTCTCACTCTCAATGTGTGTGTGTGATGTGTGTGTGAGTGTCCAATAGGCTGGACGGACACAATAGCTGAAATGGAAAGTGCCCATTAGGGTATACGAGGCACTCACATGCGCATAATTGGAACAGGATTAACAAGGCAGCCGCACATCATGAATGCAATTGCAGGACGTGCAGCCATTGTCCGGCCGTTTGGACCCCTGCCTGATCGGACATGCATTTCCGGACATACACATCCACTCATACACACATCCACAGACACAAAGGCCACGCGCACACAATGCGTTGAAAATAATCCGCTTTAAGTCTATAAAAATGCTGCCAAACAAAAATGTGGAAAATAAGGCAAATGCTAGCTGAAAACTCTATGCAAAATCGCAATCAGAAAATGCACAGAAAATTGCAAGTTGCAGCATGCAAAGTGGTTGCAACTGGAACGAAAGCAGGGGAGGCTGCACGCGTTTGACCCGACTGGCACCTCATGCCGGTACTCGGTTCCGTGTGTGATTATCGCCAATCTCTTTATTATTTTCCATTTCTATTTTTGGTTTCCTTTTTGCGATGCTGTTGTTGTCGGTGTCCTTTTTTATGCCAGAGCGCACACAATTTGCATGTTCAGCAGGAGGCCTGCCTTATTATTAGAGTCCACAATAAGCATTCAAGTATCCCACTTTCACTCTTGATTGACACGTGATTGATGTTTCCATTTTGCATTGACAGCTCCTCGACCTAAAGGAAGGCACAGCCAACTACGATTGGCATTTACATCTAGCTATGAATTATTAAGCTGCATGTAATATTGTCCACTAGTTTTAATCAAATAATAAAAAAAAAATAATCAATACAAAAGAATGGCAAAATAAATGTGATATTTGCTTTGATATTTTAATTTGCTTTCTTTTTGCTTGATTTACTAATAATTATTTGCCCAGTCTAATATATTAGGTAAAATTGTTTAAATAACAAAGTCTGTAGCTGGAGCCCATGAAGGAGTTTTCTCTGAATATTTTTGGCAACAATAGACAAATTAATATTTTTCCTTTTTTAATTGATAAATCATAAAAATAATTAAGAAATTTGGAAAATTTGAGAAATTGTAAGTAGAACTTTTGACACAAAATAAATATGACCTAAAATTTATGATAAATATGACCAGACAGATTATAAAATAAAATAAATTTAAATGATGGCTCCTAAAAGTATGCAACATTTTAAACACACATTTTAAACCACACTTAAGACGGATCAACCAATTTTGAAATTTTATAAATACAAAAATTGTAACTAATCATAATTAGAAATGTGGCTCAAAATATGATTTCTAAAAATGAAAAATAGTTTTTTTTTAGTATGAAATATTTTGTTTTTATTTATGTCTTTTCATCGTACGTTGTATTAATTGTTGGTTTTCATTTAGATATATTTTAGAGATATTTTATATAATTAATAGGAATTTAAGTTGCGTTCAAATAATTTCATAATTTCATTGTGTTTTTGTTTTCATTTAGATTTACGCATATACTTCGCAATGAATATGTATGTATATAGTCAATTATGGATTTATATTTATTTTGCTTTCATTCTTGCTGGCTTTTTGTTTGTCAAGTTATTTCTGTTATTGTGGCATAAAAGGTGAATGACAGAGACATATCGCTAACAATTTTAAATGGATTCAACAAAATACGTCCTCTAATTTAAGGTTTTAATTGCAATTTGTTTCGTTAATGATGATTGCAAATGAAATTCGCTGCGTTTTTAATTGTGTATGAGAACCAATTTTGTACATTTGTGGACACAAAAAACAATTTTCAATCAAATATTACATATATATATATATATATAAATTTGTATATATAAATATATATATATATGTATATATATATTTATGCGTGTGTGTATACCAATATAAATATGAATAATAACAAAGGCTCTACATGCACTATATACGTAATTAGATAAATATACAGAGACAGATACAGTTACATATGGAAATATATATAAATATATCTATATATATATTGATTTGCAATAAAAGTTGACATACATATAATTACTTATCGAATATATAATGCAATATATTTGGATTTGATTTCTATAATTGATTCTCATCATGATGATCATCAATGAATTTTTTTGTATTTCATTTTTGTTTTGTGTGTGTGTGTTGACCTAAATCAGAGTCACTTATAACACTAAGAAGCAGTCATTTATTCTCCATTTAAATTTACGTGTTGTCGTCACTTTTTTGTTTTTGTGTTTTGAATCCTGAAACAGATTTCAAAATAACTGTACAATTTGCATCCTCGTTAAGGGCGTAGTTAGCATAGCACTCTATAGCTCTTCCTCCCTCTCCATCCTTCTCTTCTATCTCCCTTCTACCACTACAAACGTGTGCTATTATAAATATATATATATATATGAATTTATTTAATATTTTATATGTATATATATTTATATAAATAATAAGTATATTTTACAATTTTTCAATAAATCAAATTCTATTGTATGAAGAACTATTTTCCTTTATAGTTTTGTAAAATATTTTTTTAGCAAAAGTTTTCATTTGTTGTAAAATATCGAAATTGCGGCCGGGCAAATCAATGCTAAAGTTATTTGTTGCTTGTTGTTTTTGTTGTATTTGCTGCTGTTGCTAAAGAGTATTTTATATATAGTAATTCATTCAGTCTCAGTCTCACAAATAGGAAAGTATTATTTTTTTTTCATTTATTTGTTATTCTTCTCTATTTTATTCTATATCAAAGTTCAAGTCGAAATCAGTTCCAAAAATATAATAAATATTTGAGTATTGCACAATAAATTAAATGTCTGAACTCACAACCAACTCACAAAACAGAAAAAAAATGTGAATTCGAAAGTCAAAAACCAAAAGTTCAATAATGAAAAAATAAACAATTTTGTGTGTTTTTTTTTATAATTTTGATTATCTTCTTTTATATTTTCCATGTATGTAGGTCTCCCACTCAATACTTTATCAATAGAGTTAGATAATTCCTATATATATATATATATATATATATATATATATATATATATATATATATATATATATATATATATATATGAATATATATACTATATAAATATTGCATATGCGTATTAAACTTAGACTCTAGAATTATAGCTAGCTCCGTACTTAAACTTTTTCAACGGCTTTGCGTCTTTGTATCGAATACAAAAATACAAAAAAATGAATTTTGCATAGTCTTAGTCTCAATTAGCGGGTCAAACGCGCGCTGCTGCCACTTAGGCCGCTCAAATAATAATGAGTCTGGCTTAAGAACTTTACAAGGCGAGCGCACGGGCGTGTGGTAAATCGAAACGATTTAACGATAGACTTTCAAATGTTACGCATACGCCGTGTGCGCCCTCAGCGCGCGCGTACACGAAAAATACTTAAGTGTTACGAATTGTTGGTGTTGTTTCTTACAATTTTAAGCTGTTATTTAGCTATATATAATATACAGGTATTTGTATTACATACTAATTATATTTAGACTTAACGCTAGTCAGCCTCATTAATATTATAAGCTTAGATATTAGGTTTTCATTAGATTAATCAGACAATTAACTAAGCAATTCGCTTTACTTAAACTTAGATATAGAGAAAAAACCGAAGACTAATTGAGAGCGTATTTTGTTTTAGTTTTTCCTTTTTTTTTTTTGCTAATTTTGGTAAAGTTACGAATAATTCATAGTTTTTATAATTTTCTTCTCTCTTGGGGAATCGAAGTTGTTGAAATTTGAAATTTTGTTAAGGCGCAAAAGTAAATTGAAGATTTGTTTAGAGAAGTTATATGATATAGTTGGCTATATTATTAGGCTATGTATGTGTTCTAATATATCTATGTATATAGGTATTTATATAATGCGTATATATTATGGTACTTAAGTTAATGGTAATAATTATTGTGTTTCATAATACAAATACAATTGTAAATGTAAGTGTGGACAAATGGAAACAGTCAAAAGCACCGATTTTCAGCTAAGTTTTTTGTTTTTCTTTTCTATTCTTTTCTTTTTTTTTTTTTGTTTTTCAGTTTTTCTACTAATCATAATAATAATCATAATAATGATAATCTCTACTTGGCTAAGTAATTAAGAGCTAAACTCTAGTGAATGAAGCGATCGAAATTTAACAGGCCATCAAATGAATTAATTATTAATTACATATTTCATATTATTATTTTTTTGTATTTTATTTATTGTTTAATATTTACATTTTGCTGATTTTCTTGCTGCTGCTACTTTTAATAAAATACATACAAATATATATATATATATTTATAAATATAAATAAATAAATATTTGTTATTTATATTTATATATTTATATATAAAATACGTATTTGCATTTTCAGATTTTATATTTCATATTTTGTTTGTTTCTGTTTCATCTCTGCTTAAATTTGGAATTATAAGCAAATATTTTTGCATTCAGTGCTAACGAAATTCAAATAAGGCAACTTGAATCTAATTGTTTATGTATTTGTTTTATGTATATATATGTATGTGTATATGTTTATTTTTATGCATAACTGTACTTGATATTTACAACTAAGCGCGCCTCAAACTCAAAACAAAACTAAATTAAATGCAATTTTCATTTTCCTTATCTTTTTCTGTTCATTCGAAATTCAAATTTGCTTAATAACTTCGCTCTCTGTGAATTTCCGTTATGTTTTGTTTTGTTTTTTTTTTTTTCAATATAAAATATTTATCAAAAATAATATGCAGCGTTTTTGATATATTTTCTTTTATTAGATTTTCTGGGTACTGCCAATTGTTGAGATCTTCTTTTATTTCATAGCGCGAAATGAGTTTTTTTTCTTCTTTTAATAAATTTTGAGTGAGTTTCTGTTTGTGTTTGTTTTTTGGGCCCGCCTGCCTATGTACAATCTAATAATAATACCGTTATGTATGCTTGTGCTGCAGTTAGGTAACGTCTGTCCGCTTCCGTTCGGGTTGGTTTCATTCTAGATCTTAACTTCTACGTGTTCTTGTTGTATTGCACTTTAATTTACAGTTTTTGAATATTGCCCTCGCTCGCTAGCTCTACGTGCACTTGATGATCATCGGCTGGCTAGAGGACTCGATGACCGAGGGTCGATTCTCTTGTGTCTGGACATGCGGTCCGTGTAGGTAGCCCGTATCGGGCAGCGGCTTTAGTGACTTGGGCGAGTGCTGCGCCAGATGATGCGCCGGTCCCAGATGCTGTTGCTGCTGCTGTTGCTGTTGCTGTTGCTGATGTGTGGGCGGCTGTCGGTTGGGCGACGCCTGTGGCGGCTGCTGTTGCATGTGGTGGGGCGCTGTGGGTGGCGGCAGCTGATTGGCCGTCGTCAGCAGCATGGGCGGCCCGCTGTGCGGCGAATGCTGTGGCAGCATTAGGTGACCCGGCGGCGCATTGCTGGGTTGATGCGGCTGGTGGCCCTGCAGCTGCTGCATATGCATGTGAGGCTGTCCGTTGCTGCCCAATGGAATGAGACGCGGCGGCGACTGGGCGTCAGTCAAATGACGCAAGCTCGGATGCACCGGATGCATGTGCTGCTGCAGCTGCTCGTAGGCCTCGCGTGAGTCCGGCTCGGGCAAATCCTTGTCTGCAAGTCACAAATCAAATTGAGCAGCTGTCAAAGTGGAATTTGTTAGAGAAAAACTTACCCAAGCACTCAGAGGTGGCTGCCGCCGCCATGGCCAGCTCCTCCTCGAGATTGTTGGGCTTGCAGCTGGTCGTCTTCCAGTGCGTGCGCAGACCGGAGGCGCTGATGTACTTCTTGTCACAGCCCTGGCACACATAGGGCCGATCATTCGTATGCAGGCGCTTGTGCAGCTTCAGGTGGACAAATTGCGTAAACTTTTGTGGGCAGAGATCGCAGGCGTAGGGCTTTTGGCCGCTGTGCAGGCGCAGATGCGTCTTCAGATTGGATGTGCTGGAGAAGCGCTTCTTGCAGATGTCGCACTGATGCGGCTTCTCGCCCGTATGCACCAGATGATGCTTCTGCAGGTGCGCCAGCTGGGTGAAGCTCTTGGTGCAGACGTTGCACTTGAACGGCCGCTCGCCGGAGTGAGTGCGCAGATGAACCTTGAGATTGCTCAGCTGGCCGAATGTCTTGCAGCACACATTGCACTCGTAATGCATTTTGCCGTCCTTCTTCTTCAGTGGATACGGCAGAGAGCGATAGCCACGCGAGGCCAACGAATTGGGGCTCAGGGGACTGCCGCTGCGTGGACACGAGTTGCCATCGGGGCTGAGACTGCTGGGCGGCGAGATGCGCAGCGGCGAGAGACGTTGCAGTGGCGTCAGCGGCTGCATCAGCGGATGATTCAGCATTTGTGTGCTGCTCTGCAGCAGATGCAAATTGGAGGCGGAGCCGCCACCACTGGACGCATTCGACTGGCGATCGAAGGGCGAATGCGAGCTGTGCGGCGGCGAGTGGAACGTGGATGTTGCTGCGTGCAAGGATTGCGCGCTCGGATAGCCCGGATAGCCAGCATAGCTGGGCGAATGGCTGCCCGGCTCATAGGCGGCGTGATGTGTCCTTGAGGGCGAATAGATGACATTGTGATGCAGATGCGAGGCGGCAGGTGGTGGCGAGCACTCGCCCTTGATCAATGTGCCGCGGCCCAGGCCCAGCTCTTGCTCGCCACCAACATGTCCGCCAGGCAGCTCCTGGGGCTGGCCCAGATTCGAGCTGGAGTCCGGGCTAACTGCATTGCCATAGCGCTGCGATTTCTTGTAGCTGTACGCCATCTCCGTGGGCGATGTGGGTGGCGGCGTTGCTGCATTCGCCTGCCGGCAGGCATTTGCTGCCGCCGCAGCTGCCTCCAAGCGATGTTGGCTGGTTAGAATGGTCTCCAGTATGCTGGAGCTGGGCTGCGTAAAGCGCACATAGCGCTCCCCGGGTGGATCGGCCTCGTAGTAGGGCTTACTCAGCGGCACTATGGTGCGAGTCTGGCCGCCGGAGTTGTGCTCCAGCACAATGACCGTCGAGGAGGCGGGCTGTGCGTTGGTTGGCTCCAGATGCTGCAAATGCTGCTCCTCACCAAGCGTCGTGGTCGTGCTGGGCGGGCACAGTGAGTCCTCGGAATGCACTGCTGTCGCCACGTGCAGCTCGTGCAGCTCCTCGTCCTCCAAGCTGGCACCAACCGTTGGCAGGTGCTGCTCATCCACGTCCTTCAGTGGCTCCGTTTTGATACAGCTCTTGTTCTTGAACTCGTACTTCAGCGGCATCTTGACCTTGAACTTGCGGTACTCGTTCTTATCGGCCTCACAGCTGGGCGTGGGTGCGGTGGGCGTCGTGGCTGGAGGCGTCACACTGCTGGGCTTCTGCGCCTGCGCAATGACCGTCTCCTTGGGCGCAATGGCCTTCTTGGAGCAGTCCAGCACATAGTTGTGCTCGCTTTCGCTGTCGCTGGAGTCTTCCGGTGGCGTGAGGCCATCTTCCTGGCACTCGTTGCTGTGGTAGCCCTCGTCGGAGCGCACCGAGCGCACGCTGCCATCCTGCGGCGTCAACTGATGCTCATAGTGAGCATCCTTGACGCACAGCGGTGATCCCACCGTCTCCTTGTCGCAGCTACTGTTCAGCGGCGACCGATCCTGTCCAATGATGACGGACGCATGCCGACTGTGCTGTATATGCGGATGCAGCGAGCTTGGGCCTCCATTGTTGTTGCCGCTGTTGTTGCTGGTGCTGTTGGTGGTGGTGGTGCTGACATGGACTGGCGGACTGCCACGACGACAGCATTGGACGGCGGGCGACGGGGCCACTGCCGCTGCCGCTGGCGGTGCACCTGGCAAATGCAGACCCATCACATAGGTAATGTGACTAACAGCCACCTCGGCGGGTATTTCGGGTGCGGCCATGGCGTAATGCGGCTTCTTGTGGGGCAGATCTTCGTCCTCATCCTCCTCGACATCGACGTCCTGCTTGCAGGCGCCGAATATGGTGCGCTCGGGATCCACATCATAACCCAGGCGACTCGCAAAGTCCTTGCAATACCAGACCATCAGCTCCTCGTTCGGCAATATGTCGCGGGTGGTATAGAAATAGATGTTCTCCTGATGCTGGCACGCAACCAGATTCATGACAGACAAACTGTATGCCGACGCCACATAGCGCATCCAGTTCGATTGCGAACGATCCGAGCCATCCAGATAATAATAATCATCGTCCTTGAAGATCTACATAGAGAAAGGGGAAATGATTGATTGACTTATATCACTCAAAGCGGGAAAGCAACGACGACAAGCACAGAAAGCAAACTACAATTGCTCAGCAATAGTTAGAGATAGTGATAGATGGAGAGAGAGAGAGAGAGAGAGAGAGAGAGAGTGAGAGAGTGCAGTGAGAGGGTGAAAACGACAGACAGATAGAGAGTGCGTTTGATGGTTAAGAGTCACAAATAAAACAAAGCATAAAGTGGTACCTTAATATTCCCGTAGGTTATGTGGCGTGTTCCCTGCACCTGATTTAAATTCAAATCCGCAACAAAATGCAAAATTGTAATTTGGAATTTAAATTGGTTTGGTTTTGGTATTGGTTGATTGGTAGTTGGTTCATTATAATTGTATATATTTATATATACATATACACATTTATATATATATATATATATATTTGTATAGTAATTGGGTTTATGCACATGAAATTAAAAATTTAGAGAAACCAGTTGGTTAGTCGCATAGCTTTGGCTAGTTTGATGATCATATTTTTTCTTATTTATAATTAAACTAGGTGGCAAAATGCAGCAAAGTAATTGTGAGTAAACAAATTGTTATTCAAATAAAAAGTAAAAACCATTTAAAGCCCACTGAAATGAGTGTCTATGCTTACCCGCCAGAAATAGCGCGCCTTGTTCTTGTCGTTCGGATAGTTAGAGGTTGGAATGCCTTCGAAAGGGCCAAAGCGTGTGCCACGCGGTATGACGCCGCTGCTCCAAACTCCTTCAGTCTGCAAGGGAGAGAGAGAGAAAGAGGAGTTAGCTTTGTTTTTTCCAAGTGCTCGCAGCTTTTGTTCACCTTTACATTTGGCGTTGAGTAGACCATGGATGATTTGAGCGTTAGGCTGCGCGGCAGCGTTTTGTCCGCTCGATTGGGTAGGCCGCGCTCCGCTTGCACATCGGGCACCAGATAGACGGCCAGACGCTCGAAATCCTCTTCGCGCATGCGCGTCACATCGTAATCCTGTGTGCCATCCGGCGTTGGGCTACGACTGCGCGAGCGTCGCAACAGCTTTGCGTGATGATGCGGATGTTGTGGATGCTGTTGATGCTGTGGATGTTGTTGATGTTGTGCATGATGTGGATGCTGTTGCTGTATGGCTATGTGTGTTTGTTGCTGTTGCTGTTGCTGTGGATGTGGATTGCCAGACAGCTTCATTGTGGCGGACATTTGTTGCGGCTGCTGCGGCACCTGCTGCTGCTGGTGCTGTTGCTGCTGCTGCTGCTGCTGCTGATGGTGATTATGTCCATGCATTTTGATTTTTACAGCTGATTGTTGTCGTAGAATGCTTCTTAATGCTAGGCTTAAGTGCGCTTTTGGGTTGCTGTAGTGCTTAGGCTGCTAGCTGCTGTTGTATTTAAAGTTTCACTTTATCTGCAAAGATAGCGGGTGGAAGAGAGACAGAGAGCGGGAGCTTTAGTATAGCGCTGTGGATGACTGTTTCACTTTTCACTTTTTTTTTCGCAAGTGCTATTAATAAATGCGTCACACACATACACACACACGCACACAGGCACACACTGAAAACTATTAGGCAGTGCGACAGGCAAAGCTTCGCCCACTCACTCAGAACTACACTCAAAAATTTCTCTATGTGTGTTTGCCTGCATGTGTGTGAGTGTGTGTGTGTGTGTGTGCTTGCAGTATTGCATTCGTATTTCAATGGCGTCGCCATCGTCGTTGTTATCGGGGAAAAATAGCGGCAAAAGCGTTAACGACGGAGCGTCGAGTGGCTTCGACTCGTTCGCTGCCGTCGTCGTGTGTGTGTGTTTGCATAGTTCAAGATTGCGGCCTTAATGGGGGTTATGCGTTCACGTTCAGGGGCACACAGAGGCAAATCTCTTCCCCACTGCAGTTGGCAGCAAATGCAACCATCAATCCTATTATTTTTTCTTATCGCAATTAATTGGGAAACCCATTCATTCAGTGGACACTCACGTGAGGCTGTTACATTTATTTTGGCCAACTTCTTGTTTGTACTTTCGTTTTGTTTTGCTCTCTGCTCGCATTAATGACAGTTACTTTGCTCTCAAAATATATACATATATTCAAATTGTTAATTAATATATTCCTGTTAATTGAGCCGATCGAATTCTCTATATCAATTTATTGTTGCTCGTTCGCTCGCTCGCTCGCACACTGAATAATTTAAAATTTTTTTATTGCTTATTTTTTGTTATTTTGACTTTTCAGGCTGGCAAATTACGCATCACTTTCTGTTTCGTTGCTGGTTTTCGTGCTCGATATATTACGCATACGCCGCGTTGACTAGCCGAACACTTTCATTGCTGCCTACCAGCATATTTGCAGCGACTTTTATTATTCTTTATTATTTATTTCTTTAGAAGTGCGTTGTGTTTTTAAAAATATTCAACAATTGCGACAGTTTTTTACCAATGCTCATTGTTGAAGCTAGCGTACCGGCGGTAAAAATAATACCGTTGGCGAGAACAACCGACCGACTGCGCCGCATACCCGATTGCACTAAAACCACCTCACGGCAGCGACATCAGAAATTTTTGTGTCTTCCCGTTGGATTCTCGGGCCCGCTCGCAAAATACAAATTGCGCTCACAAATGCAACTATGCGGAAATGTATAGCGGCAGCGGCAACAATATGAGTGGAGGGCAACGAACAAACAGCAACAGCAACAGCAACAACAACAACAACGAGAACAAAATCAAATAATAATAAAATAAAACAACAAATTATTAAACTAATGTCGTGCAAAAGTATTTCGAATGAACGCTGTGCCCATCCACACAGACGCGAACCGAGTGTTCCTACTACTGACCCACATATACACAATATACTCGCACATGCAACCGGCACAGGCGCCATGCTCAAAGCTCACTCTGCCGTTGTCGTTGCTATTGCCGCTGCACTCACACAAGTGAGAAAACGCCCGGCAATGCACTCACTCAGCTGCAGCGGCGCCAACGCAGCCCGAAAAAGAAAAAACAACAACAACAACTTTTACGCTCAAGTTCGCTCAAGGGTTGCGCTTTTGAGCGTCAGGCAAAAAAGCTTTCGCAGTTGCTTGGCGAATTCATTTCGATTGCATTTCGCCGGGACCGCCGCTGTTGCCGCTGCTGTTGCTTTCCCAAAGTTAGTTGCCATCTAACGTTTTTTTTTTTTCTTTGCTGCCTCTTCTTTGCTGTTGTTTTGGCATTGGCTTTGCTGTGCCGCTGCGCAATCATAAATATATTGTGCTAGGCTATAGGCTAGAGGGATAGGCGACGGCAGCTTCCAATATTGATGAGCCGCATATTTTTGAGTTGTCAACAGAATGTCAGCGGCAGACAATGCCACAAGTGCGATGCATGCTGACAGAAATAGAATTCGAGATATCCAATTATGTTGCAAGCTTTGTGTCAATCAAATCGACAGAAATTTCACGATAGCATTCAGCTGCGATTGCTTTTCAGCGAAATTAAATCAGCTCAAAATTGAAATATATTTTTTATTTAATATAGAATTTTCAATAATTCATTTGATTAGAATTTGAAAGCCCATAGATATTTGATTTACGAATTTCAACTGACTTACTATAGAAATTGTCTTCCTTGTTCTTATGTGCAATTAGGCTGTTATCAGCTAGTGCATTTGATTACTTTAGATAAGAGCTTATTATTTGCAGAGCACTTAATATTCGTGTAAACTTGTCTAATCATTATCATATATTTTTTAATAATCAAGAACAACACTCACCCAGTGAATTGACATTGCCTTAATTTACAATATTCGCCTATTATTATTACTATTTTTTTTACTTTTGGTTTTTTTTTTTGCCGTAACTAAATCTGTGAGCTACACGCACGTAGAATGCGAACTGCGGCGACGTGCAGCATAAGTTAGAACTTTTTGCCCAGACTTTGGCAAATGGCAATGGCGGCAACAACACGGATGCATATACACAGATACAGATACCGCTACAGCTACAGCTACAGCCACAGATACTTTATCTTTATGTGTGTGCGTGAGTGTCTGTGTTTTGCCGCCTTGTTGCACTTGCACTTGCACTTGCGTTTGCAATTGCAATGGCAATTGCTAAATTGCACTTCGATTCTATTTTGATGAGTGCGGAAATGTGCGAAACACTTTTGGCTAGCTGAATCGTGCGTGTGTATATGTGGCTGTGTGTGTGTGTGTGTGTGTGTGTGTGTGTGCAGGCGTTGCTGTATATGTGTGCACAGCAGAGAAATATCGACAGTTGCTCCCATTCTTCTCTTAGCACTTCTATTTTATTTTTCTCGTATTTTAGGTACTTTCGATTTTGTATCTTGGCCCGGCAATAAGGGCTGACTTTCGCTGCACACTAACCGAAATTGGATAATGCCAATACATTCGAATGCATCTTAATATAAAACAGATGCGTCTGCCACCTAGGAAATCTTTGCACATTTATATTATAAACAATTATATAGCTGTGTGTGTGTGTGTGGGCAGATAGTGCGCCAAAAGCATTACGCTAACGCTATGAAAATGAAAATAAACAGCTGCACATACACACACACACACACAGATATTTATATATATATATATATTTATGTGCATGTATTTATAAAGAGTTGCCCGCATTAGAAACAAAAAGTAGAAAGCTCAACGCTTTGCGTTTCTAATCATCGCACAATTGCATTTGAAGGACACGAGAGCAGCGAGCGTTAGGGCAGCGCTCGAGGGGGAGGCGTGGCCAGCGCGAATTGTACGAAAAATTTACTTAGAGTGGCGCAGCAAATTAAAAATAAATAAGTGGCGTACACACACCCAGTCACACACACACACACACACACAGTGTCACGAACGCATTTCGTGCACAAGCGCGTAGGTGAAACAATTAATACCCTTTAGTTAAGGGAATACATATTTAGAAGATTTTAAGTAAAATATTTATTCTCTAAATCAATAAATCTGATCAGTAGAAAATATTTTTTATAGTCGACTAATTTTTCTTTTACTTTGTAGCTTGTGCGTTACATGTTCTTGCAAGTTATCAATATACCCTATTTTCGTTTAGTTTTTTTTTTTTTTTTTTGTAGTGAACCTTTAGAAAATTGTCAACGACAACGTTTCGCTTGCATTGAATTTAACATTCAACTTGAACGCAGACGACCCGCTGGCGTTGTCAACGTCATCAACATCGGTATCGACATTGTCTCCGAGTGCATTTGAATTTTGATAAGCTTTGCACATTGCGCATACGCCGTGTACGCTGCGGCCGACAATGCTCTAATACATATTGCAAATATATGCTTATATGTATATATATTTGCATTCATATATGTACGAATTGTCGTCCAAGCATTGATGCAGTGCTCATAATAATTTTGTTATTCTAGACTGTGAAAAACTTCCGCAACGCCGCGTCAACGTTGCTGCATCGATCTTTATCAAATTGCAATGGGGAAGCGTTGCGAAACGAAACAAAATGCACCAACAACAACAAAAACTGCAAAAATAACAATAAAAACCAAATGGCGATATTTCGATTCAAGGACAAGTGCGCGATAGGCAACGCAAACTGTACTAACCGCAGCCCCTATACTACCTATATGCAGTCACATATATATACATATAGGTGCTGATAACTGCGACAAAAGCCGTAAAATGTCCGCTCCTAAATATGTACTCATTTATATATATGTGCATGTGTGCCTATTGCCAGCTGGCTCACACCAGCTAGGGAAGTCAGGGCTCACTGGGTGGCCTTGCGTAGAGTACACTATCTAGGAAATCTACGCATATCTGTTGAGTAGTCTCAATGTACGAGTATAAACAAATTTTACGATGTATTTATAAGTGCACTGCAAATATTTGTTTATTTATGGGTGCGCTGGTGGCGAACATGGCGTCGATTGTTGCGTTTTTCCATAAGACTCTTTTGCTCTAATCGCCTTATTTTCCTGTTAAATTTCTAATGCTCAACGATGAGTCAGCCGCAAAGGGTGCGCTAATAAATTGATATATGGGCTGTAGTTTATGCAGCAAAAATCCATATATGATACATATATGGACAAAAGAAAGCAAACAGAAGAGATAAGTAGCTTAGACCAATGGCGTTGTATGTGTGTGAGAAGTAGCCAATGGGAAGTATGAAAGCGAGAGCGAGAGAGTGGGCTTTAGAGATATCTGCTGAAGAGAACTTAGATTATATCAAATCTTTATGCTCATCTATAAATATATATATATATATATATATATATATATATATATATATATATATATATATATACTTATTATATCAACTTTATCTAAGCAATACAAAAATAAAGAGATTTGTAGATAATTTTTAACAAATAACCAATTAATTTACATTGCCTTAGTTATTATCAAAATAATGATAAATGTAATATTTAGGCATGTTCTACTAACTGCGTGCGGCATAAATTATGAGACGAGAGAGAAAAACCAATTTGCTGGCAAATGCAAAGCGGCGAAATATTTAGCGGGCGTGCAACAACCCGGAAATGTAAATACAAAATGTGCGCTAGAGAACTACGCGCAACAACGACAACAATAAATCCGCGACAAATATCTGACAGTTGTTGCTGTGGTTGTTGTGCATTCGCATTTATTTTATGTGCATGCAAAAACGAAACGAAACGAAACGAAAACACGACAAAGGGTTAGCACAGCTGCGGAGATGGGGGATAGGGTGTGTGAAGTGCGGAGAACGGAGAGCTGAATGGAGGCAGTGTATTCAGCTGATAAAATAAAATTGTGTGCTAAGCTAACTTGTGTGTGTGCGTGTGTGTGTGTGTACAATAATTGCCAAAGCTTTTTTAACAGTCTCTGGTTGTGTGTGTGTGTGTGAGCAAGAGGGTGGAAGTAGAGGTAGAGGTACTTGCTTGTCAGTCAGTCAGTGAACATCAGCATCATAACCTTGAGTCACAAGTCGAGAATGTGCATGCGATGAGAATGTCGGAAAAAAAATGCAACGAATTTCTATATGTAAATGTATCTCAAAGCGAGTATCTTTTGTGCACACATTATCTAATAAAATAAGCGAAGCAGCTTGAAATTAATATTTACAATTCAAGGTCAGCAATTTATGCTAATTGCAAACGCTAAGCAAATACAAGATGCATATGCATGTATACCAAAAAAAAAAAAAAAAATAAATAAATAAATAATTAGAAATAAATGTAAAAATGTAAAAAAAATGTATGTATAACAGAGAGCGAACCCAACCCCTCAGCTGCTGCAGAGGGTTGTGTAAAAGTATTGTTGCGGTTTCGTTGCACTTTAACCTTGAAATTTCTTGCTCACTATTAGCGCATGTGCAATGCCCAATGCACATCTCTCTCTCTCTCTCTCTTTCTCTGTCACTCTCACACTCTGTGTGTGTGAGTCTCGCATTGCTTATCAATTGGTTGTTGCTTTTTGTGTGTTCGCATATTAATTAGCTGTTTGCCTGCCGTTCATTTGCTGCTGCTGCCCAAGCCCAAGTATTCGCAGCTCAACTTTGCATTTCAACAAAAATTTCATTTTTACTGCAATAATAACAACAATTAAAAGCGAAAGTACATAAGCGCCTTACAAATCTACATACAAGCAGGCATCAAGAAATTTATAAGTATCTGTACATTTATAAAGAACATATAGTACATATATTATATATGGTATATATAAATTTTAAATTTTGCATTTGTAATTTATCCGCTTCAAATTTGCATTCTCTCATTCTCTCATTTTTTTTTTTTTTTTGCTTCTAAATCAGAAAATATTTATTTACAAACTCACACATACACACACATTATATATCTACTACATTAGTAAATTTAGCTTTATTGATTGCCTTATTTTTATTAGATTTTCGGCTTTGACGTAGGTCGTTTCGCCGCCTAATCGTAAATTGAATGCATTTTTTTCCTTGTCTCCCTCGCCGCCGCCCACTACGCCCCACCATCGCTTTGGCCGCTTATCAGCTGCGTTTCGTTACAGTTAACTGTCGCGGCTGCCTCCTGCTCTGCCGTTTGCATTTGAAATGCACTTGGCATTTCTTATCAGCTGATTTGAAAATTTATTTCGCTTTGTTTTTCTTCATTTTTCTCGCTTATTGCGCAGTGAAAGTTTTTACATTTTGCTGTTGATTTTGTTAGTGCTAATTAAAGTATTCAACATTTCGTTGTATTCTGCTTGTTACGTGCATTAAATATTTAGAATGCGTTGCGCTACCAGCGCTTAGCCAACGGGCATATTATTTTACAGAGACAACTTGGCAAATATCGATTATTTGAGAGGAACAATTAGAATAGGATAAGGATAGAGTGAGTCTTGGTTAAGGTAAGCTAAGATATGATTTGTGTTAGAGGATAACGGCGCCTGCTGGTATGCTATGAAAATGTCTCGGCGGCATAGCTCATCAGTTAACATTAATAAGCCAGCCTACTCATTGCATCATCCATTTGCCGTCGCTGCGGGTTCACTGAACCCAAAGGTCCTATAACATGGAGCACTGCCGCAACAGTTTCATATGATGTCATGGCTACCAGCTAGCGGATGTTGCCCATGTCCCGCTGCCAAATGGGCAATTTCGCCACAGACGATGGCAATTAAGAGCAGAATAAACTGATATATGCATAAAGGGGCAGGCGGAGATTAAGATGTGCGCTGCCAGGTGACTGCGATCACAGCCAGTACAGCGGCTTCAAAAGATATGCGAGTGGAGTGCACACTTATATGCTGGCCATAATCCTGTGGGCGACATTACCTTGACAACACAACAACAACAAACACGACCTACGACAAAGCGATTGAAAATGCGCATAAATTCGAGACGAAAATCGCTCGCAAAGGGGGAAAGCAGACAGCAGCAGCACCAGACTGACTCTGTATGTGTGTGTGAGGGTGAGGGTGGGGTGCTCGGAAAAAAGTCAAAGTAAAATTTGCCAGACAACAGAAAAGGCGAACGACCCTTTTCAGCGCCAGACGACGCCAGTACGTAGCTTCCATACGGGGAAGTGGCTGCAGCAGACGCCTTGCCAATGCTGCCACAAAATGTTGGGGCAGGGCCCGACGCAGTCGCCGCCGCCGCAGTCGCCACTGCCGCTGTTGCTGCTGCTGCTGCTGCTGCTGCTGCTGCTGCTCATTATCCTTTTCGCTTTTCATACATAAATCGCTGACGCGTTCAATGAACTTTTGGGCACGTACGTTGCACGGTCGTCGGCTTTTGCCGGCTGCTTGTGTTATACACACCCAATACGGAAAGCGAAACACACAAACGACAGGACAACGACAGCAAAAGCTGTACACAATGCATAGCAGACAGCAGACGACGACGGCAACGACGACGAGAACGACAGGCGATACGAAGGTCCTGGTCCTGGTCCTGGGCCTGGGCAGGCCGCCTCGCGCTTTGGGTTGTGGTCTTGACAGTGTGCAATTTGTGCAGTGCCTTGTGCTGCCCCTTGGCGTCAACTGCGCAGCGACTGCGGGCAAGGACCCTGAGTGCAGCGGCGCAGGCGCCAGCGCACAAAATTTCACTTTTAATTTTTTGCACTCCAGCCATTCAGACGGGACAAGCGATTCGATTTCGATGCGTGTAAGCGAGACAACAATAGCAGCAGCAGCAGCAGCAACAGCGGCAGCAACAGCGGCAGCGACGTCTGTCTTGCTTGTTGTTGTTTGTGTCTGGCGTGGAGTCAGGACACGCTGCTGCTTCTGCTGCTGCTGCTATTACTGGCAGCGAATTTCGGAAGGTTATTGAACTGCCAGGAGCAGCAGCAGCAGCCACAGCCACAGCAGCATTGGCAAATAAAACAAGAAACTTTCACAGAACATGAGGCAAGCTTGACGGTGCGCTAGGACATGGTCAGCGCAGCCGCTGGTCAGAGCAAAAGCAAAAGTATCAAATTATTACTAAATGTATTTACCTTATTTTTCTATTTGTTACAAGAATTTTTGGTTGTTGTTGCTGATGTTTTTGGGTTTTGTCTCAGTCTCATGTTTGCTCAAGTGTTAGCCAAAACGCATTTTAAACGCGATTTGAAGAAACTGATTATCGCAAAAATATCGCGAAAATAGATACGATAAAAGTAGAGAGTTCTATGGCCGTATGAACACATTGCCACGGTCTGTTTTCTCTGCCGTATTGCTGCGATATATATATAGATACGATACATATACACACACATAGATATGCATATATGCACATATATATAAATATATATACATATATATATATACAGAGCCTTATGCACTAGAATCTTACACTTAGGCGGCACTAAATCGATTTGCTTGAACACATTTGTGGTATTTCATCATTTGTATAATATGCAAAATTACTTAATTAATTATTATAAATTTGTGAATTTCATATTTTTGTTTTATTTTTATTTTAAATAATTTTCTCTTTTTTTTTTTTTTGTTTTTATTTTTGTATGTTTTTTTTGTTGGTCCACGCGACGCGGCTGCTACGCCTGCCAGACATGACCTGCCCAACGCGCTAACATCCCGAGTCAGGACTGAAGCGACTGCCAGTTCAGTGGCTGCCATTTGGCCAACCCGCTGTCGCGGTCGCTGCTGCTTTCGCTGCCGCTGCCACTGCCGCTGCTGCTGCAGTTGCAGTCGGCGTTGCAGCCCGAGCAGACAGTAAACAAGCAAACATTCTAGAGGCAACGGCAACGACGGCGGCGGGGGTTGGCCGAGTGGGGACCTGAAGTGGGGTTGGCACTTGCACTTGGCATGAGCTGAACTCGCGCATTTAACAATAACAACAATGAGCAGGCAGCGCTACAAGGGCGGCGTCCATCGAAGTTGAGTTGCGTCTGCAGTGCAGTCGGCGTCACGCTAGGGGTTGCTGCCACAATGCTGTTTGTTGCAGGCGGGGCGAGTGGGGGGCAGGTGCGTTGGTATGACGTTTTGCAGCGCTGTGGTGCTGTGATTTTGCAGTGGTTTCACCACGGCAGGCTTATTGGGCTAGGTCTGTGCACGAGAGGCGCTTGCAACGCCAACAGGAAATGCATGTTTGCTGCTTAGGGCTCAGTATAATTGAGGAAATATCAAAAGGATTAATTGAGCCGAACTATAATTAAGGCACTATGCAAATAAAGCACGCAAAGAGCCGGATAACCAACCATAGCTAATAATATTCCTATATTTTTTTAGCGGACCTTGAAAACTATTTTCGAAGTCTGTAAAATGGCTAAATAAGATAAGATAGCTCAGCTATACAAATAACATTATCAATTTCATAGTAAGGCCTATCTTATCTTAAAGTGTAATAAGATATCTATTTTTAACTGCATTTTCTTGCAGTGCAGCCAAACTGCATTAGAAGGCAACTTAAAGCTCTGCAGCTGAGCTCTCTCGATTATTCGCTCTCTCCCTCTCTCTCTCACTCACTCTCGCTGCACGGCGTGCCGAAAAGGGTTGATTGCATTGTCTATGCCCTGGTGGCAGTTGACAATGAACTACAGAGCAGAAAAACCGGAAGTGTTCATAGGAACAAGTCGGGCAACATTATGCAAGCTGCAGCGGGCAAAGCTCAGGCAAAAGCTTTTATCTCTCACACAGCGAAACACTCGCTAACGTCTATTCGTTATACGAAATTTCAAGCACGTTTTGATGGCCAACTGTAAAAATTGAGTATCAAGCAGTCACATAAAATACCGTTACGCACACACCCACACACACACAACTTATTGTAAAGAAGTCATTTTGTCATAGTCAAATAACAATTCATTCGTGGCTCGCATAACGTAATGCCGCATGATAACAATTACGTATGCATGGCGCGTAAATGAGCATAATTTCATTTGAGCAATACAATACAAAGCGCAACAACAAAAGAGTCAGCGTGTCAGCGGCGTATCCAAAAAAGAAAAAAAAAATAGATGGAAAAAAGTCTAGTAAGAGCGGCCCACCCACTGCAGTGCGCTGATCGGCGGCGTGCTTTTTTTTTGTGTAATTTTTTTTATCAGCTCAGCTCAATGTCACAGTCAATGCACAGAGGCGGCAGCAACAACAATGCCCGTCTGCATTTACTGCTAGCAGCAAACGCCACACGCGATAGTGTCGGAGCAACAACAATAGCAGCAACAGCAACAACATGACACAGAACCTGTCGCTGCAAAGTTCAATAAAAGCAGCAGCAGCAGCAGCAGCAGCCGCCGACACAGCAGCAGCGTCTCAGCCGCCTCGGCGCATGCGCTCACGCTCAGAGCGCTTAAACGAGCGCACACGAAGCCGCTCTCCTCGCGCTCTCGCCGTCGCTCTCTCGTGTATCTTGTGTGTGTGTGTGTCTGTGTGTGTCTGTGCGTGCGTGTGTGTTGCTTTGGTTATAACGCGCTTGAGTAGGTCGGTCATTGAACTGGCGAACTTGTTTTCTTTTCATGCCTCTTTTGCTGTCTTTCGTTTGATTCTTTTGCATGGCCATTGCACACTTTCTTCCTGGTGCGCATTCTCTCTTAAGCCACCTGTGCGCGCTCTCTTAGCGAGTGAGCGCTCTTTAGCTTAAGCTATGCTGCGGCTGCTGTTGCTGCATGACTTGCGTGTCTTGCAGTTGCAATGCGTGGCAAGTGCATGTCAGTGCCTGCAGCTGAAGCTGTTGCTGCTTGTTGGAGCCTGGGCAATCAGGCGAGCAGGCGAACAATTCTAATTGCAGAAACAAAGAAAGCAAAAGGCACAGCCAGCCAGAGGCAATGTCAATAACCTCCATTGCCGTTGCCAGCAACGGCGGCAAAGAGTAAGAGTGATTTGATTCCCTTTTCATGACGTGACGGGCAGCCTTAGAAGAAATTATAAAAAAAAAAAAACAGAAAAAAACGAAGTGCATCGACAGGCCCAGCGCTGATGCCCATAGACTCTAGAAATACACATACACAAGTGTGTGTGTGTGTGTGTTTTTTTTTTGTGGAACTGCAGCAAGAACTTGTTGGCGTCCGCGCCACCAAGTGCAAGAACCTCGAACACACACGCCATGTGCCCATGAGCATTTGCCAGTTGAACGCCCTTTTCACGGCAAATGATTCCCTGATGCCGATGCCGATGTGGATGCCGATGCCGATGCTGAGCTGCCTTGCCCAAGCCAGACCAGACCAGGCCAGGCCACGCCAGACCATGCCTTTGCCTGCCTGTACCGCCGCACAACCTGCCCCAACGCGCGCGCCTGCCGCTGCAGCAAGGATGGCTACTAAAATTGCAGCGTTGAACTGGTTTGGTTTGCTCAAGCGGCAGATTCACTTTTTGTTTGGTCGCGCCCTTGCCAACATTCATTCTAATGCTAGGCTCCTCTCTCTTCTGTGTGTCTATCTCGCTCGCTCGCTTGCTACAGAAATGAAAACGAAAACCGTTGCCAGGCTAGATTGAGTTCGTTGCCTAAGTCTTTTGTTGTGTCGCGCAGTCATTGAACTCGGCCAACTGTAGCGTGTGTTTGCCTACGCTTCTATGTGTTAGTGTGTGCGTGTGTTTACATAACGCAATGCCCAAAAAAAGCTTCAATAAATGCGTGCCAAATATCGAAAGCAGTAGCAGCAGCAGCAACAGCAACAGCAATATCAATGGCAATAACAACGGCAACAAATCATTGAGGGCAGCCGCTGCTGCCGTCTCATTTGAATTGCTAAGCAACCTTTTACCCGTCCGCCTGATGTTTCTATAATATCGAGCCCTCACAGCCCCCCTCACAGCTGATCTGTCATTCCACATGCCATTTAAAATCAATTACAATTGAAGCTATGGCTCGCGACTTTAACAGGTGGCTACTGCGTCTTCGGCCAGCTGCAGCTAATGACCTTGATATTGAAATTGAGCTTTTGCCTGACTTTGCGTTTTGCCTCTGCTTTTGCATTTGACTTTGGTCTTACATTGTTCATTCATCTCGACGACGTTCGCGCCACGTTTCGATTTCATTTCAAATTTGTTTTTGTTTAGATAATATATCACAGTTTTTATTGTTGTTGTTACGGCGAGAGTCATTTAAAGTCAAAGTCAAGGTTTTTCTGCCTTACGTCGCCAATTATTTGCTCGTCTCTCTCTCTCTCTCTCTCCCATTTAGAGACACCAACTTGTATATATTTATATATATATATATATATATGAATCTGGGGATATATGTGTGTTTGTCCATTCGTTGTTGCTGTTTATTTGTTTAAGGCCAGAAACTGGTTTGTGTCTAATTATTTTTGTTGCTCACTTTGCTAGGTTTTATTTTTATATAATTTTATTTGTTGTGTGTGTGTATGGGATTATTAAAAATATAATATATAATTTTTCTAATGAAATGCTATCCACACTTGGCAGCTCTTCTTTGTTGAGTCAACGGAAAGTAAACGAGGCATATTTTGTTTATATATTTTTTTCTTTCATTTCTAATTTGTTTTTTGTTTGAAAACTGATTAAATTTCTCATAAATTCGTCTTAAGAACTTTTAATATACCATTTTACTAGCCTGACAGATAATTAATCACCTCTTGGGCTTTGTGTATTCTTTGCAGTTACCTTGAAACTTGTTTTGATCAGCCCACGGGATGATTACATAATGCCTTTCAGCATTAGCATAACTCACACTAGAAAGTCTTCATCTTCGTCTTAGTCTTAGGACCAAGCATCATGGTCTATAAATAATAATAGCATAAATAATCGATCTGCCATTATTTGAAGAAAGACATTTAACAAGACATTTGTTTGGCAATTTGTGAATTGAATGTAAAAAGTTAATTATCTTAAAACCTCAATTTAGTCTTTAAGATAAACAAGAATTTATAATTCAATTAAACTGCCAAATTGATTATGCAATTTGCCTTCTGTTTCTGTATTGGTGTTCTTAGTCTTTTTGGTTATTATTATGTAATACCGAAGAGAGACCAGGAAGTATTTGAAGTCAATAAGCAATAAGGCAATTAACTAGGAACTTGTGTAAGCAAATTATCATTAATCACATAATACAAGTCATTGCGCTATCAATTCTATTGTTTGCTTGGCCTGACTTACTTTGAGGTTAGTTAAGGTTTTTTATATTACTTCTAACTCGGATGATTGGAAGATTTTTAATTAATGATAAGGCGAAAAGTATGAGCTATGTTCTGTGGAAACTTTAAAAGCACACTGAGTAGTTAACTATATATAATTTCATTTTCATTCGAAATGTTATGTTATTTGAGTATATTCTATTATTGTCAGCTATCTAAATATTAGTGTAAATAATTATACTTCTACATATTAGTTTTTCCCGCTTTTGCTGTTTGTGCAATGATATTTATTTGTATACGATAAGTAAGCTATGTTATATAAGAAAGAATTAAAAGCTAAACTTATTAAGCGCGGAAATCTTTTGCAACTTTTGCCGTAAGAATATATATATAATTTAGAAAAATAAAATAAAATGATTATAATATATCATATATTATCTATGTTATACAAAAAAGAATATCAAAATAAGAAACCCTAAAGATATTCGATTCCCTGCATAGCGTTGGCTTCTGGTAAGGTCTGAGAGTTGCTGGCCTCACAAGTAGGCTAAGTTTCTTTAGAAAGCTTTCTTTGCAGAACTTTCGGGAATGTTTTATAAAAACTTCTGGTTGAAGTTACATGATTTCAGTTATAAGAATTGAATTATTAGACTTTAGTTGTAAGGTCTTAGTTAATAGATTTCAATTATAAGTTTTCAGCTTATACATTGATGAAATATCCAATATTTAAAAATTATATATCAAATTAAATGTATAAAAAAAGTAAAGTTAAATGCAATAAAAAATAACACTTACCATTTTTCAATGTTTAAATGCATATCCGTGTTGTGGTTGTTGTTGTTGCTGCTGCTGTTGTAGTTGTTGCTAATTTTAAATCCATTACGTAATAAATCCAAATGCTTAATTGATGTATTTGTTGCTGTTGTTGTTGTTTTTCAATATTAATTATTTAACACTAGTTATTATGCACATATTTTCGGCACTAAAGGGTGCACAATTGGGCTTGGGCTGTTGAGGGGGTAACTTGGACTAATTGCCTAGTTATATACGCGTATGTGTGTATATAATCGGCTGTGATAACTAAGACAGTCTTAACAATTAATCAATTGATGCGAAAACACTTGAACTGCAAATCCGTTACTTTCTTGCACCTTGTTGTTTTATAGTTGTTGCACAGAATTTGTTTTGTTTGTTTGTAAAATTTTGGTAATCATTTGTTGTTATTGTTGCTTTGAACGTGCACTTCTAATTCTTCATCATCTTCTTCTTCTTCTTCTGCGTCGTCTTGCTGCGTCTTCTAAAAGCAATAAAAACGTAACGCGTGCTGCTTACGAAACCATGTCTCGATCGTTTTGTTGCTTACGGGAAACTGAACTACGGATGAGTCGCGTTGCGACTTCAATGTCGAACGACAGCAGCAGCGCCAGCAGCAGCGACGTCGTTAGAGGCTTCTGAAAGCAGCAGCAGAGACAGATAGACTTTATTTCAGCATTTCATTACACGACACGCACGCACACACTGACAGCGGCGCTGGCCGCTGCTTTCTACAGCGTCTCTTCTTTCTCTTTGCACACGGACAGCAACAGCCGCGGCAGCTCAGGTGTCTCAGGTTCTTGATCACGCACGCACACACAGGCAGGCAGGCAGACAGGCGAAGTCGCTGCCGCAGTCGCTGTCAGCGCCTGCTGCTCTTGCTGCTGCTGCTGCCTTCTTTTTACATTGAGGTGTCTCTTCGCTTGTCTGCCTATAAGTGTGTGTGTGTGTTTGTGAGTGTGTGTGGTGAGCGCAACAGGCCAGAACTTTCATTCAAGGTGAGCGCGACGGCAGAGCTGCCAGCAGCGAGCAGCGAACAGCGAGCTACGCCATCTCTTTGGCATTGAGCATGACTGTTGCTGGCGCTCTTCTTGCTGCCGTTTGCCGCTCTCTTTGCGCTTTTCGCAATAGTTCTAAACGCCTCTAACACACGTTGTCAAACGGCCAGTGAACGCAAATTGAGCATGCGAGCGTAAAATTACAACATTTTCAAGGCTTGCGGCAGCAGCAGCAGCAGCAGCAGCAACAACAGCAGCATTGATCTTGACTATTGGCGCTCGCGTTTATTTGTTGAACTCTTCTAACAAATTTAGAATCTGCACAAGCCAAGCGCGACCGACCGCCACTTGTTCTCATTCTCTTAACCCGTTTCAAACACTCACTTACCCACACACACAGACACAGGCACACTCATTGCCGCTCTGCTGTTGCGCTCTCACCCACTCTCTGTCCAGGTGAATAAAAATTGCGCTCAGCACTCGCACTCACAATTGCATGTAATTGGTCGTCGTCGCTGTCGTCGTTGTCGTTGTTGCTGTTTGTTTGTTTGTTTTGGCGTATTAAATTTCATGATGCTATAATTGCATATTGTAATGGGCGAACGTCTCAACTGTGCTGTATATCTTGTTGTTGTTGTTGTTTCAAATGCTTGCTTGCCCAAATTGGAGCTGGCGAGTTGTCATTTTGCATACATAAATTATAATTGTATTAAGGAAACAAATACTTAAAATATGTTAATTACATAGGCTCAAATAATTGTTGTTTATTATAACGCAACATTAAGATAATTTGATTTAGAATTGTTTTAGTATGATCAAATTATAAGCTTTAGAAAGGTCTCCATGAAGAGTATGTATAGATATATAAGGAAGCACTGAATTTGGTATGATTATTTGCAATTTGTTTAGTATGATAAACAAAATATACAAATTACTTGAATATTTTTTAAATTTAATATTTTACATAGAATTCAAATTCATGTTGATTTCAAGAATCAAAGTAAATTCTTAAGTTAATTTTTATTTTTATTCAGAGAAGGAAATCTGTAATTACAGCTGCTAATTATGGATTCTAAAAAGATTCTTATAATTGGCAACATGCGCTGCTCTATGATTTTACAAAGCATAAAAACTATATAAACTTCAAACCAAAAGGTATTTGTTTGCCTAGTTAGATTCAGTAAGTCTAATAAAAAGGCAGCTCATATAAAAGAGCGGCAAATGAGCTAAGACAATAGTTCAAATAAATGCCAACTCATTATTTACAACAAAGATATTAAAGTGGCAGCTAATTGAAAATGGCATTTACATAACTAAAATGTAATTAACAAAGTTGGCTTAGCTGTTCTGTAAGCTGCAGGCTTGGAAAAAATAACCAGCACCTAGCAGCTAGCATCTGACAGTTGCCATCCGGCAATTTGGTAAGGTAATCAATATTTTTAGCATTAGCTGAGCTCAACCTTGAACTGTGCGGATTATGAAACGAATCAAAAGACACGCACAATAAATCACCTGGTGGGATCAGAAGATCTGAAAAAAAAAAAAAATAAATAAATTAAGTAAAAAAAAGCTCATGAGGCCTATAGAACTAAAGTTCTTAGACTCAGCCGCGAAAAAGTCATTAGCTTTGCAACACTTACTATCATTTTCTATAAATAACAATTAAGACATACAAAAGTTGATTCTCTCAGAACCTTAGAGCGACGCTCGCTTCTAATGGACAATGGGGAAGAGAAGAAAAAAACGAACTAACGAATGAACGAACAAACGAAAGACACGCTCAAGAAACTTTGGGAACCGTGGTCATTAGAACCTAGTGTCGGTCGTGAGGCACATAGAAAGCAAAAACGCTTCAACATGGGGTCAATAAATTCTTAAACAAATAAAATACAACAAAGAAAAAATGAAAAATTTAAAAAGAGAATTTGAGGGGGGGAAAAAAGAAGTAACCCGCCCAAAAAGGCGAAGCCTGCTCACAATTATAATATTCAGTAAATAAATCATCATTATATTTGTCAGATGGGCTTGATGTGCGGTGCGGTGCTGTGCGTTGATGCGACGATGATGAAACGCAATTGACTTAAGAACTTTCCGAGTCTTGAGCGATCATTTTGACTAACGCAAATATTTGCTATTTGCATAAAACTATTGCGTCGTGAGTGGGAAAAAGAAATATTCCCAATCGCTAAAACAAGTTCGTATTTTGGATTCTTACGTCTCCCTCTTCATTTTTTGGCTTCAGCCATAATTGAAAGTAAAAAATAAATATTAAATGCCTATCGAAAAAGAAAAGAAAACAAAAATGTTGTCAGCAGGCAAAACAAGTGCGTTTTGGGCCTATGCGCAGTTTGTTATTTAACACACACACACGCACAGTGAAAAAGAGAGAGGGAAAGAGTGAGAGCGAGAGCGAGAGCGAGAGATACAGATCGAGTCATGAGCGAACGTTAACGACGCGTTGCCCGCTTTTATGGCTCTTTCATTTTGATGGTGGCTCATTCGTTAGTGGCTCGGCCTTTTTTCGGCTGCCCAACAATCATTTCTTTTCATTTCATTTCGAGCCAAGTTTATTTCAAGCTCACGCACCCAGAGAGCCACGTTAAGGTTGTGTGCGTATATTTTTTGGTAACAAGTTCAATGACTTCTTGAAACCAAAAATTTTTTGGTTGTCGCGTTTCGGTTTCTGTTTTGTGTGCGGGGCGCTGCTGTTCATTTCTTTTACTTTTTTTGATTCTTCTTCGCAGTTTTTTCGTTCTTGTTGTTTTCGTTTTTTATACGTTCGTTTTCATTGCTGGAGTTCATTGGCCAGCAGCCAGCCACACTTCAATAAATAAATGATGGTAGAGCAGCGGCACCAGCAGCAGCACACACACAATGACCACAAGCGCTTTAAGTGCTGCCGAAATGGTCATAAATATGCTTTTTATTTATTACATTTTATATTTAACATTTTAACAATTGTTCTTTATGTCGTTTTTTTTTTTTTTTTTGTTTTTTTTTTGTTTTTGCACTACCTGTAAGTTTGCTGCCAGAGTCTTTTGTTTGTGCCGTGCTGCTGCGGGTGATTGATTACTGGGATTAGGCAATAATTTAGATGAATTATTTTGCATGACTGGGCTAGAAATTAAGTGTGGCTTAATTTAATTTCATTGCTCGCAAGCACAACACAAATTGCTTGGGCCAAACACTTAAGTTCGTTGCCTAAGTCATTTGATTAGCATGCAAATAAAATTGGTCCAAGTAAGCCAATTCACATTTAGGTTAGCAAGAATTCATGAAAATATTTAAGAAACTTAGTTTGTTTTATGATCGAACAGTTTTGATTTGCTTAACCCAAAATAGATATTAATAGCGAGCAATCAAATGAATGAAATGAAATGAAAGGACGAGCTCAATCTTAACCCCAATCTACCAAGAAACTCTTGTTGCCGTCTTCCGTTGCTGTTGCATTGCCAAATCTGGCCGCAAATGTTTGTTTTTTGCGCTCATTGTGCATAATGGTCACTCATCAAATTATCACCTTAAACAAGCTGCCTGCCACTGGCAACAGTTGCCACTGCTGTTGCCACTGCTGTTGCCACTGCTGCTGCTGCCATCAATTACTTTGTATCACTGCCAACTGTGTTTTGGGCTGCTCTAAGTGGATCAAAGCTGGAACCTCGGCAGTTGATTATGCAGCACAGTTGCAGCTGTAACTACCATGGTTGCTGCTGCCCGCCCGCCCGTTTGGGGGGGCGCGAAAGGTGCTAAACACACGCGCCAATTTTGCGGTAACAGCTCTCACCGCACACACACACACACATACACATATAGAGACAGCTTGATAGTCCCGTCTGTGATGGTTCTAAGCGCTGTTGGAGCTCTGGAAGTCGCTGGCGTCGTCGTCTCTCTTGTTGTTGTTGTTGTTGTTGTTGTTGTTGTTATCTATGTGCCAAACCTGATTTACTTCATGATTATGTTTGAAAAATTAGGTTAGGAGCAATGAACTTGCCATTCGTCAGAAGATGCAGACAAAGTGAATGTTTTGTAGCCACACGTCTGTCTGTGTGTGTGTGTATGTGTAAGAGAGTTTGTTATTTGTTTACCTTAATAATAGACACCTGTATAGTTCAATTTGAAGCAACGGATCTTAGAATAGTACTGATGCTGCGGCTGTTGTTGCTGCAACTCTGAAAGTATTCGCAATCAACTTAAAAGCAACGACCAAGTGCAATCAGCGGCAACTGCCGCAAACAACGTGTGGCACATTTGACTCGAAGATGTGGCGACTGGCCAGCCACGGAGGAGGCATTGGAATTCACTCTTTTCCGCAACGAAATGAAAAATGTGTGCTAAGCCAATGACCGACAGAAGCAGCAGCAGCGGCAGCAGCAGCAGCGGCAGCGGCAGCGGCAACAGCAACGGCAACTACAAGGCAAACAACGCACACAAATGCAAAGTTAACTGTTAACTCACACACACACACACACATAGAGAACACTATAGAATTGAGTATTCGCAACTTCTGAAAGAGAGAAACGCGCAAGAGCGCGAGCGTGAGCGTGAGCGAGAGCGCTGTGCCAAGTGTCTGGTCTTGGATCGCTGTCGTTGCCTTTGACTGTGGCTTTGGTTTTTATGCCGTTCTCGTTCTGCATGTCTTCGAGTGTTTGTCAATCCGCCAACAGCTAAAACATCGAACAGCCAACGGCCCACGCCAGTTACAGTGCCTCCTCCCTCCCGTACCCCTGCCCCAGGCACCCTTTTGCAGTACCTTACATTCTTTTGTCTACTGCACGCAGTCACTGCCAATGCTCTACATATGCCTCAAATGCAATGCAACTACAATTAGAAACTAACGGCAAAAGATGTGGCAATTTGTCTATCAACTTAAAGCATCAAAGGAATTAAAGTTAACTTTTTATCTAAGTTTAATTTCTTTTAAAATTAATTTTAATTCCTATTTCGATAATAGCAAAAACTATTTAATATAAAAATAGCTTGATTTTAAAATTGGATAAAAAATATAAATAAATATATTATATATAATTCAGGATCTATAAATTTTAGCCAATATTATATAAGCTTAAAGTAAGTGACCTAGTTATAGGCAATCTCTGCCATGTATCGACCATAATCAAAACAAATTTTCTAAAAATTCTATAGCAAATTCTGTGCCTAATAGCCAAAAGCCCACTCAACTTGTTATTGTTTCTGTTTTTCTTGAGCATTTATTGATGCAGGTTGCTCGATTATTTGGCAACTGGTATGTTTGGCTCATTGCGTAGCCTGCGGCAGTCACTTCATAATTGTAACAATGAACTCTTAAGCTGTTGTCGCTCTTGTTTTTCAGCTGTTTGCTCTCACATCTCGGCAAACAACTAGACTAATGCTGATTGATGGATCGCGAAAATAACAGCAAATACTGTTGACAGGCTGACAAGCTGAAATCGGATATAGACACTCGCATATGTTTGCTTTGGTTGTGTGTGGGAGTCGCGCACTTGGAGCTGACGGCTACTTGCATAATTATGAACCGTTAGAGCCGTCGCACGCATCCTGTAAGAGAACGCTCCCACGATAGCGGCAGCCGCTGCCTCGCTGACTGGAAGGTAATTATCATCCAAATGCGACGCGCTAACTGTAAAGCGCGCAACAAAAGGATTTCGATTTCCTACCAGCAGCCGCGACAGCAGGCAACTGGCACACCTGACGAAATCAAAAGCAAGCACAGTTATGAACGCGCAACATGAGTGCCCCAGCAGCCATGGCAGCATTTGATCGTAATCGTTGAATCAATCGGCGCATCTGTCGGCGTTGTCCTTTTTTCTTTAGGTTTTCCTTTTTCACTGTGCTGGGGTCTCTGCAATAGGGGAAACAAATCATTTTCTATTGCGCGCGAAAATTCTCAAGTTTTTTATGGGTTTTTTATTGTGAGTGCGTTGCTGCTGCTGCTGCTGCTGCTGCTGTTTCTGTTTCTGTTGTTGTTGTGAGAACAGTCCCCGTTAAGGGTTCTAGCATCTAATAATTATGTAATTTTAGCCCAATGCAGTCCTTAAGATTTGGGATAAAAAAAGGAAGTGTCAGAGTGCCTTGTGGTTACGATTGATGCGCCAAGTGACCGAGTTCTATTTGGAAATATCAACGGAAGTGACCTGGAAAAGCGCGTTCCACTTAGTTAAAGGAAGTTCGACTTGAGCATAAAGGGCTGCGCAGGATGTGTGACCCATATTAGAGCGGAACTAGTAACCCAATTTCAAGTCTTTGATACGACTTTGTGCATCTTATCGTCAGTTTAACTGATAAAAACATTGACATTCCATTTACTGATACACCAATTTGTCATGCGACATTTTTATGGCCAAAAAAATTGTTCAACAAGGCTGTGAAATAAATATTTTTATTATATTCTGCTTTTTAGCTTGTCGAACTGAAGATTTACAATGCCGCATTTTTCCGGGACTCTCAATTTGCTACAGTGACGCAACATTTCGTCACGAACGCAGGTCAGTTAGGATGCGCGACGTCGACCCAGAGTCCAGCACGCATTTGGTCTGTGCCATTGTTTTGCATGTTCGCATCAGGGCCAAAGACGGCGACACGCGCATTTTGCGGCATTGCCCGGGGATAAACAACACATAAAAACAGTCCAAGGACTCATAACTTTCGCCTTTATTTTTTTGTCTCACGAAGGTTGCGGTCATCAGTTTTTAGGAAACTGTTTGCGCAGGTAACTAAAAATTTGTGTGAAAAAATGAGACGTGATTTTTGTTGCCCAGACTATTATGCAGTGACTTTTGTAATGAACTGAAATGAGAAGTGTAATTCCATATAAGTGCCTGAAATGTATGGAAATTTGAGAGAATAGAGAATAAGGCTAATATACTGAGAAAGTATGAAGAGTGTGAGACAGCAAAGAATGATCGATCAGGCTGCTAAGGCATGGTATAAAATTAAATCTGAGACCAACTTAATGCTGAAGATACCCAGAGTAGGGATTATGCATTATGGATGTGAAATATCTAGGACTAAGAATGCATAAAATGTCACATATAGACCCATTTCATTCATTGCCGTCGTTTGTCTCCCGCAACAAAAAACCGACATTAATGTTCAAAATTAATCTTTGCTAAGTTATTGCCCTCTTATAATTGATGACTAATTGTTAAATACGAAATTTCCTGTTCTCATTGATTAGTCATCGATAAGTTGCATCAGCTGATCAGCCCACGCAAATCTGATTGATTTCCGCATCATGATCTTATCAAACAGCATAAGCACAAAAGAAAGGAAAGCAACGCCAACAGCAACACCAGCACCTGCCTCCGCCCAAAATTATAAATATTATTTGTACATATATGAATATATATTTGCTGATATTTGCGTATGCTACCGCGACACACCTACAAAACAACGAACAGAAGCCGGAGGCAGCGAACACACTCAGCTTTAGCACAATTCACAATTGTTCAAATGTTGTTCTTGTTGTTGTTGTTGTTATTGGTATTTTTCGGCTTGCTGTTTGCCCAATTCATTCGACATAATTCAAAAAAATGCGAATACAAGCAATTTGTAGCCTCATTGCCCAGCACTGATGATGCTCATCCAGTTGTTGCTTGTCCGGCAGCTCGGCTACTGTGCGTGTATCCAAGTGATTCACTTCACTTTTCAAAAACCAAGTCAAGAGCGAGAGAGCTAAAAGGCGTGCGGCGAGAGTGTTTCAAAAAAGAAAAAAAAAATAAATAAATAAATACGAATGAATGTAAAGAACATTGTGTGCGCTCTTTTCCATTTCATTTTCGACTCTTGGCCAAAAAAAATCCACAGAAAACAAACAACGAAAATCGAGCTGGCGGGTCAACAAACTCATCTCCCAGCCACGTTGTCGTTGTGCTTTTTTTCGGCCAGTGCGTGAGCCAGCGCCAAAGGGGGCGAGGCGCGAGAGGAGATAAGGTGTAAGCGCGCGGCCAACTGACTGACTGATTGCTGGCGGGACGCAGCGGGCCGAGCTGCTCTTGTGGCTGAGACTTGGCGCTCGTTTGTAACAAAGCATACATTGTTGTTGTTGTTGTTATAGTTGTTGCTGCTGTTTCATTATATATTTGAATTTCGTGCGTTCGTTGAACTCCAGTTTTGAGGCCCGAGCGAGTTGAGCAACAGCGCATCTTCTTCAAGTTGTTGGTTCTTGCTTTTATGTAAAAATGAAAGACTTAAGTAACGAACTTGAACCAAAGTAACGAGCCAAGACATGCGACAGTGGAACATTGCCGGTCTTTTCCATGCCCTGCCATTTCAATGGAAACGCATTTGCCTACCGTGCAAGGACAATGCTGAAAAATTACCGGGAAGTGAAAGGCTGCACTAATTGCTAACGCGTTTGAGCCCTTTTCGTGGCTGGGCTCAACCCTTTGACTAGCAATTTTATGGCTTTATGACTGTGTCCTTGCTTTAATTAAACCATTGTTTGGCAGACACGCTGCTGCTGCTGCTGCTGTTGCTGCTGTTGCTACCATTTCCGCTGGGTAAATCCTTTAACAGCGCATTTCCTGCGCAGCATATGTGCAGCATCGTTCCACTTGCGCTGGTTGTGTAAACATTACGAGTTTTCTTTTGGAGAAAATATCAATTTTCTTTCCCATTTCACGCAATCAAATGGCAGCGCCTCCACATGCTATCAAAATCTCACGTTGCCCCTCAATCGAGTCGACGAAACTCTTACCCTTGCCTCGCCAGCTAGGCAAGCAACAGCACCTGACGCCGTGCTCAACATT
Source organism: Drosophila mettleri (assembly GCA_035047625.1). Taxonomy (NCBI): domain Eukaryota; kingdom Metazoa; phylum Arthropoda; class Insecta; order Diptera; family Drosophilidae; genus Drosophila; species Drosophila mettleri. The sequence goes on from JAWNPI010000103.1 coordinate 11,519,846, forward strand.
GCGGTACCTGCGAGCCGCTGCTGCTGATGCTGCTGCTGCTGCCAGTCGTATTTAAATAAAGCAACTCATGTCCTGCGCAGGTAGATAGACTGCCTGCCTGAGAGCCTTAATCCTTGCTCAATCAGTCAGCTTCTGGCAGTAGAAATCTCATTTTCGTCAGAATGAAAATATACTTCTCAAGCGGATCAAAACGAAAGGATTACGGTAAAAATCCTGTTGTTGTTGTCTTTCGGCTCTATTGTTTGCGTGTTTATTGTTGGCTGCATTGTTCAAATGTCTGCCCGTTGTTGTTGTTGTTGCTTGAGCATTTCGTAGGCGTTGGCGGCGACGCGGGCGGAACTGCACGTCGTCTGCGGCGATTGCTTCATTTGAGAGTTACGAGAAATTGAAAGGAGCAGCAACTGCCACAGCCTACGAGCAGCAGCAGCAGCAATAGCAGCAGCAACTGCCTTCGCCTCACTCAAAGCAACATAGCGGTTTTTCTTACTTTTTTCATTATTTTCGTATTTAAATTTTATTGCTTGACTGGCGACAGGAAACTCGTTTTTTAACAGCGTTGCGCGCTCGTGTTTCGTGGTGTGATCAGCGCAGCTTGCCTTGGCCATCATGGTTATTATGTCAAAGGATGTGTAAGCATTGTATTCGCTTGCATAACTGTAAATGCAAAACAGATCGCGTTCTCCCTCTCCCTCTCCCTCTCCCTCTCCCGCGCTCCGTCTCTTTCTCGCCCAATTCGTGTGTGTGATAACAGTTGGCTCTAATGTGGAAGTAGTTTACTTGCGTCGCTCACACATGAAGATTGTGCTGAGCGGAAATCAATTATGAATGGGGCATTTTTTGAAAGCTGACAGGCAGCTGACGCATAAAATGGCGCTAAAGGATTGCAGTACCGTTAGGTAAAGAAAGAGCATCTGATGCTGCCAAGCTGCAGAGCCAAATGATAGCCAATGGAACAGCTGCTTGATAAACAGAATTTTTACATAAGCTCAACTAAGGCTAAGAGTCCAACTGAATTATTTCTTAATGGTTCTTCGAGTTGGCGCAATATATAACAATATTTATATAAATTCAATATTTTATTCAAATTATATATTATTCCAGCCATAAACCATTTTTCGTTTAAAGATCGTGACCATCCACGCAATTCTGTTTCTAAACAAAAAATTAATGAATACACGAAAAGCCAATAAATTCATCAAACTGTGAAAATAAAAACATGAAAATAAATATAAAAATTGTCTTATTTATTCCATTGGCCGGCACGTGCCAGGCGAGTTTGAATAATTAAACAATCATCGCTTCTTATCATAAACTAAACTTTTTAGCCTACATCTGCAAGTATTTGAAATAAAGCTAATTCAAAGTAAATTAAGTTAAAACTCGTTGCCGGATAGCAAAATGATTGTAGTTTGAACATAAATTATATATATATTGAATTTCACGTTTATGCGAGTTGCTGCTCAGTTACAAGAACTCGAGAGCTCTAAAAACTTAAAATGCTAATCGAATTCAGAGCCAACTTTGAACGCACTCAAAATCTAGCTAAATGCTGCCTCGCTGCTTTGGCTAGAAAACTTTGATTAATGACATTGCCAATTTAAGACAATGCGATAGAACGATGTGTCTTTGGCTATCGCATTTCCATAAATCTAGACACTAGCGCGAGGCATTCAAATACATACATATGTATCTATGCATGAATTCTCACAATAGAACCGAATGAGTTCTTTGAACTCCAGACAGACTTGAGCTGCGACTACATCTATTATGTCTTCAAAGCTCCAAAAAAAAAAAAGAAAAAAGAAAAAGAGAATAAAAGCCGTGCTGCTAAAGAAAACGAAATAACAACATGACATAAAAGCAAAACTAAAAGAAAAAAAAAAGTATATTTAAAAAAGCTAGAAAAGTTCATTCGCCCCATGGCAGACAAATTAGAAAAATTAATACGCCGCTGACTTTTTAAAAGCCCCACGTAGACCCCACCGACCCTCCCAAATGAAGCCACGCAGCGAAGTGCGTCAAGTTTTTTTTTTTTTTTGTATATATTTTTATGTAAGACGCGGGCAGAGAATGTAACAAACAGCGTAGTCTGAACTTTTGGGTTTCTTTTTCGGGCAGTTCATTGACCACAAACAAAAACTAAAAGAACTACAATCAACGACAACAATAACAACAAGTCTATCCGCTGCCGTCTTCTATGTGAACTTTAACACGAAGATTTTGGTTAGAATTGTGAAAGAACTAGCTGGAGCTAGTCGCTGAAGTAGCTGTTGCAGTAGATGCCGACTTAGTGCCAAAGAAAATTACTCAATTGCCGTTTGCAGCGGCCATGTCTCTTGGGGCCTCGAGCCTGTTCACTCGGTCATACTTTCAAATTGCAGTTGCAATCGCAGCGGTGCAAAAAAGTAAAAAAAAAAAAAAAACAGCAAGCTGGCCAGAAAGAAAGGCTTTCTTTTTAGCCTGGCCAGCAAACTGGTTGGCCGCCAGGCAGCTTGTCTCGGCTCAGCTCAGCGCAGCGACCAAGCTGCATTGCCAAAGAGAAAGATTCGCATGAGCCAATGAAAGTATCTCGCGTTGGCTACACTCTCTTGGCTTAGTTGTTGTTGCTCTAGCTGTTGTCGTTGGCTTGTTTGGCCATAGAATGTTTCTACATAGATTTTTCACTAGCGTCTCTCGATGGCGCCGTTGCGGAAATGTTTATCTACATCTCAGCCACAGTCTTTTGTGCAGTTCAAGCGAGTGCGTTGAACTTGGCGCTGGAGCCAGGCAGCACACACACACACAAACACATACATGAGCAAAGTGGAGTAGCAATACGCGAACACCAAACCCAAACACGAACTCCAAGCTTAAGACGAAGCCGAAGCCGACGCCGACACCGACGCCGATGCCGAAGTTGCAAGAAATGAAAATAATTACGAAGCTCAATATACCCGAGTACATACGTATACCCGAGCCCCAAAAAAAAAAAAAAACCACTCCGAGCTCCCGCATTGTAATGCGGCACACGCATGTGTGGAGCAGCTGAAGCCGTGCAGCAGGTTTGAGCACACTCGGGGCCCATTACATTTGTTACAGATTTCGGCTGAGCGATAAAGCTGATCATCAAAATGCTATTACGATTGCATCTCTCATCCACGACGAGGACCATTCGGGCTTCAGCTGCAGCGTAGGAGCCAATGCCAATTGTTTCACTTGCCATGCTGAGAATTCTAATATAATCTCGCTCATATGTAGGTCTTGGCATGCCACACAATTTCTTGCGGCTCTGCAGATCTGACGATAAATCCAACTACGTGAGATGGGAAGCAAATGGCAAATTATTATTACACGAGCCCTAGCCATTTGCTGAATGATTATTATTTTGGTATTTCAGACAATAATTGCGAATCGCGATCTAAGATTTTCTTAAGAAAAGTACATTTAAGGTGATGAAAAAAAAAAATCATGTATCTAAATAGGTGACACTTATAAATTTTTGGTATTCTAATAATGCATAATATAATCAAGCGGCTATGCATTGGATCAAAAATGTATTTTAAAGAATGAAACGTTTAGGTATTTAACACCAGAAATTAATTAATTTAATTAATTTAAAATAAATAAAATATATACCCTTAGAAATCGAAAGCAACAAGAATTTCTATATAACCAAATATAATTTTAAGTCAAATTAGAATCTAACAAATAAATATCAGAAATGGAGGCTTTCCTTAGCAAAAGGTTATAATCAAAAGCTGGATGAACAAGGCCAGCCTTAATGAAAACGAAGCTTTAAAGCGTGAGCGAGATTCACAAATCGAACTTTATAAAAGAGACAGACAAATCAAAGCTTCACGCTTAGCAAAGTTGAGCCGAATTCACATATTAGAGCTTAAGACAGAGCAAGTGATAAAACTGACACAAATGTAAAAGTAAAGGGAGTATTGAACAGAACTAATCACAAAGGTATAAACCATAAAGAGGCTTCATAAATTGTCCTCGTCAAGTGCCAGTCAAATAATAAAGATCAAATCGCAGCTAAATTCTTGATAGTTTTCAACCCTCAAACTAGTTGCCCCAGTTATGGGCGAAATTGTTTTAGACATACATAAAGCAGAAATCCCCCTCGAATAGAATTTGTTTACAATTTAGTATTGTGCTAAAGAGGTTCAGTCACATTTGGCCCTAATCAAAGCAGAACAGATTGCAGGTCGCTGACTCACAGACAAAGACGACAACAATGAGAAGAAGCGCGCGTCGTGTCATGGTCAAAATTTCCATAACTCTGAGACAAGTTGTTTGTGTGTTGTGCGTATTTGCGATTACACTTTCGTCACTGCAGCAGCTGGAGTTGGAGCTTGAGCTGCTAGCCTAATTATACAATTCTCCGATACCGATTCCAATGAAAAGAAACTCTGTCAAAATAAAATGAAAAAGAAAAAATTTGCCGTTTTGCGTTTGCGTAAACAACATGACTCAGCCGTGGCCAGAAAAATGCTGCCAGTTGGTTATCAAGCCAGTTGAGTGTTGAAATATGGGCAGAGGGAGGGAGCCGAAAGCAGGCCTTTTCTTGCGGCGGCACAGAAGTCGTTGACTCCGACGTGGCGCTGTTTACACGCCAAATTATTACAGATGAAAAACGAAATGCTGAGAGTCTTAACAGCTCCGCTGCACAGGTTCAACGACCGTTTTTGTAATATGGCTCGCACGCATAAGGTAGAGGTAGAGGTAGAGGTAGAGGTACAGGCAGAGGCAGAGGCAGAGGCAGTGGCAGTGGTAGTGGTAGAGATAAAGGTAAAGAGAACTTTTTTGGCGAATAAGAACGCGAATTTAACGCAAAACAAAGCGGGCGACGAATGGCCAAGAAGTCTTTTTGGAGCTGAGCAACAACTTTCACCAATTTGTTTTGCTTTCGCAGTTCTTTCGCTGGCAGGCGATGAGACGACAACAATTGACTCGCTGTCAATGCGCCAAAAGCGTCAATCCGATCAGCCATCAATATCGGCTCATGTTTGTGTGGGTAGCGGCGATGTCTTAGAACTCATTTGCTTTTTGGTCGCCCAAATGTGTCTCATTCATAACTTTCCCATTAAAAGCTAATAAAGTCGCTTGCAACTTCCGCTCAGACGAAATGCCGGAAAAGTCGCGCATTTGATTAGCAACCGCGCACACCACACTCAATCCCCATGTGTGTGTGTGTGTGTGTGTGTGCACGCGTGCATGTGCTATGTGGCACAGCAGCACGTCACGTTCGGGCCCTGCCACACAGGCATGCCCGCCTGGCTACACAACCGCCCTCTTTTTGAGCCAGCGCTTGCTAATCAAATGTCTTCCTAACCGCTCACTCCCTAGCTGCATCTTGCTCCCGCTCCCGCTCTCGCTCGCTCGATCGTTCTATCTGCACGTTCAATGTTCTGGCCGCGTCTTCCAGAAGCCTCCGCTTCATAGCGGTTAGCTTACGGTACTTTTCGTTTTCATTGCACGTCAGCGCGAGAATGTTTAGCCTAGATTCGAGCGCAGGTTCGTTGAACTGGCTGATAGCGACAGCGAACTGACCCGAGCCGAGCCGAGCCAAGACGAGACGAGACGAGCTTCGACTTGTTGTTGGCTTCGGCTCGCGGTAGTTGCGACTTCGGCTTTGTACGCCGACGCTCTGGTTTGCGGCTCTGCTGCCTCTTTTGTTGGCCTGCGCCAAGTCCAAGTTCTGGCAAGTTCGTTGCCTAAGTCTTTTGTTTGGGCGTTGCCATCGTGCACTGTTTAAATAACTCCAATCAGATCCGCAAGATTGGGCAGCTTATGGTTAAGCAATGCCCAAATCCAAACAGAAACCAGCCACAACTAATTCCGCATAGAATCTAATGGCAAGCAAAATCGGTACAATGGCCGCGAGTCACCTCCAAGTGCAGTGCGGTCGATGCGGATAGTTGCCAATGCAGCTGAAGAGGCAGCAGCAGCAGCAGCAGCGGCAGCAACAGCAGCAGCGGCAACAGCATAAGAAGCTGCTCAAGCCAATGACCGCAAGTAACTTACATTTGAAAAATGTGTGCAAAAGCACAGCGAAAGGAGCTGCACATACACACACACACACACACACACAGATATTAACGGGAGAGAGAAAGAGACAGAAAGAGAGAGAGAGCGACAGGCAGCTGCTCTCACAGCATGCGATGCAATTTGCAGAATATAACAGTATCTGAACGGTAGCTGTGTTGCCCCGCCGTCGCGGTTCTTTAGCCAATAGCAACAGCAACAGCAACTGCAACTGCCACAACAATTCTGCAATGTTTGCTGTTTGCCAAAGATGAAACCGGTCTAAGAAATATTTCCAAGAAAATTATTGAGGGAAAGGCGCAATGCGCTGCGCTGGCGAAAAATCTGTTTTGCTGCTTGTTCTTCTTGTTGTTGTCGAGGCTAAAGTTCTCATCAACATTCTCCTATTTTCCTCTTAATCATTTTAAAAGGCATTTCAATTCAACAAATAACTAACGGCGTTTAGTTAGGGCTCATAGCTGAAAGAATTTCCATTAAAGACAAAATATAATTTAAATTATAAAAAATACAATAAACATAAATATAAATAAAAAAAACAAATGAATATGAATACAAGCATTTTTTATCTACAAAATTTTCTATTCAATTATAATTTCTTTATATAAAATATTTATCTCTGAATTTAAAATCTCTTATGGATTTTCTTCTTTTCTGCAAATATTACAATTTGTAGCAATCTTATTTTGCAGATAATTATCAACCTGCTCAGGTCAGGCAGCAGCTACCTTTCTGTCTATCACTTCGAAATCTTTGACTCAATTGAAGCCACACACATTCCATGCCACACTGCGAATTTGACCACAAAATTGTTTGCGCTATGTTATTTAATGCAATGTGAACTTGCCACTTCTTGGACTTTTTATACCCTGAATCCATTGAAAATGGAAATTTCAGGGTATAATGTTTTTGTGCAAATGTATGTAACAGGCAGAAGGAGGCGTGCCACACCCCATAAAGTATATATATTCTTGATCAGCTCGACGAGCTGAGTTGAACTAGCCCTGTCCGTCTGTCCGTCCGTCCGTCCGTCCGTCCGTCCGTCCGTCCGTCCGTCCGTCCGTCCGTCCGTCCGTCCGTCCGTGTAAACACCTGGATTTCTGCAACCACAAAAGCTAGAGACTTCAAATAAAAAGCAAAATGCTCGATAATACCATACGCTGTACGAGTTTATTTTTTTTTTTCGATAACTCATCCCATTTCTTTTTTATCGATAACTATCGAAAATATCGCTTTGTTTTTGAGGTCTGGCGTGCACACCGTTAAAGATAGAATCGTGCACTAAGTTGTGGTTGATAGCTATATTGAATCCGCACATTTTGTCATTTTTGGATTTTTGATGCCACGCCCCTTTCGCCCACAATTCAACAAAATCGATAACTCACGTATATCAAATACTAGAGACTTGAAATTTGGCAAATAGGTACATTTAGATGTCATAATCATGCCCCGAAAATTTCATTAAGAACATAGATCGAGAAAAAAAGTTATTAAACAATAAAGTTTCCATAGTACAGCCTCTGCTGCAGCCGCAAAACTGTGCAGTGAGCATATTACGTGAATGCATATGTTTGTGTGTGTGTGTGTGCATGTGTTAGTTACTATTAATGAATAAATGAAACTTTTTATGATTGGTATTACAGCTCAATGGATTCAGGGTATCTCTTAGTCGAGCAGTCTCGACTAGAGTTTAGTTACTTGTTTCTTTTTGGGTTGCCTTGCGGCAGGCACAAATTGTGAGCTGTGCAACAAATTGAAAATTACCGTCAAATATTTCACAAAGCAACTCAATAAGCCCGCGTTGCACGTTGCCAAACTCTACGCCATTATAAGCCAAAACAGTAAAAAAAATAAATTCTAGCCACAAACAGCAGTCAAGAGACAGCAGCAAAAAAAAAAAAGGAAAAAAGTTAACGTTGCACAAAATGGGCAAAAGAACAAAAAAAAACATAAAAAAATATTCCCAGTGACCCAATTCTGCGCTCAGTTGCAGCAATCGCAGTTATTGTTGTTGTTGCTGTTGCTGTCATCGCCGTCGTAGCTGTTGTTAGAGTAAGTTGGCCTTTTTATACGCTAACAGAGGCAAGGCAACTAAAACTAGACATCAAATTCGCGTACAAGAGAGAGCAATGTGAAACGTAGTGGATATGACAGTATAATAAATATATATGTATATATATAAATATATTTGTTTATATATATATATAGATATATATATATATATATATATATATATATATATATATATATATGTATATAATATACATGTATATATATATGTATATATATATATATATATATATATATATATATAAATAATTTTAAAAATTGTCTTTTACAATGAAATTCTAATCATTTATTTCAGAATAATGTTTTTATTTGATACTATAAAGATTTATGAAAAAACTTAGTTTTTCACATATTTGCTATCAGAGATAATCTTAGGTAATTTTAAGAATATATAAAATATTTTTAATTTAATTATATTATTATTGTTATAATGTATTTTATATAAATTTCAATTTGAATTCTAATATAATTGCAGATATGTAAGAGCTCTTTTTTGGAGTTTCGAAATTATTTATTCTTTCTTCTAACCGGTTTTCTTAGAGTATTCAATATTCACCTTCATCAGCTACATTTAGTCATTCTAGTTTTTTTTCAGCTTGTTGTCCCGGAAGTTCTATGCGCAAGCGCATAGAGCGAGTCGCAGTTGCAGTGGAGGAACTGAGCTGGCAAATAACTGAAATTATATTTCTGCTGGCAGCATTAGAAAAGGCCATGGCTAAAAAGAAATTGCCGAGTGCACAGTGATCGCTGGGTTCGATTGCATTACACACAGCGACCACATAAAGAAAGAGAGAGAGAGAGAGAGAGAGAGTGAACGAATGAGCAGCGAAACAGTCGAGAAGAACTTGCAATTGGAACGTTCGCCCAGCGGTCATTGGGCCGATTGGTCGACTCGCCACTTTTCTTTTGGCCAAAACAAAAAAAAAAATAGAAACAGAAATGCCAATTTCCTTTCGGGCCGATACGAAAATTACATATGAGCTGCAACGTAGCAAAAATTCTGTTGCAGTTTGCAACGCAGCTCTGCTTAGAATCGAAGTCGAAGTCGAAGCGCCCCCGCCTCGCGCTTGACTTGGCCGCTTTTGTATGCTGTAACAGGAGCGTAATAAACACTCGCCTAACGGTGCTTTTGCAGCAGGCCAGAGAGTGCGCATGTGTGTGTCTGTCTGTGTGCGACAGCAACAACATGCAACACAGCCCCAGCAACCAGCAAAGCCAGAGAACAAACTTTTGCAGTAAGTGAAATGCTGAAGTGCATTATAACCGTACATTTCGCTCACACACATATACACAAAGATTTTCGCATTGCAATTTTCCACATTTCTTTTCTTTTTTTTTTTGTTGCTGTTAACGTGGCTCGAATTCTATTGTATGGATAGACAGCAAAATTTAGTGTCTGCGCCAGGTGGCAAGCCATTGGCTATTTACTTGAGCTGATTTACAATTTCATTTGTTTTCTGATTCATTTCAATAATTTATAAGGAGATCTCTGTTTAATAAAATAAGATAAGCAAAAAAAAAAAAAAAAAACAAGAAAACATTTTTTTTTAACAAGAAATTAAAGAATTGTGTATGGCAAGTAAACGTAGTTGAATTTATTAAAATATTTATAAAATATATATATAAAAATATTTATATTTATATAATAAATATAATTTATATATATTTATTTATAAAATATATATATAAAAATATTTATATTTATCTAATAAATATAATTTATATATATTTACATTTTGTTTTATTCGTGTTTTAAAATAAAAATATTTTATAGAATATGTTTAATTGAACTACAAAATAAAAGTTTATAAACGGCTCAGTTTCAAAATAAGTAAAATTATTCAAAAGTTAAGCAAATTATTACGTTCGCAAAATTCGGCAAAGAGCAAAAAGATTTCCTGCAATAAATTATTGATATATAATTTAATTACTGCGGATTCTGAAAATATATTTGTCATTTGTTTTATTTTTGAGGTTTATGAATTACATTTTTTATGAATTTTTATAATAATATTGGGAATATTTTTATATTCATTTGAAATTCATTAATTTGCAGAACAAAAATATAAATAAATTTAATTTAAAGTATACTCAAGCCAAAATATTTTAATAAATACTCAAATCTTTGCTTTTCTTCCATAAAGTACTAAATATATTAATATTATACATCCTCTTTAAGCGCTTTAATATAACTTATTCTGACAAGTTCTGGCTGGTTCTAGCCAACTTTTAAAATGGTGTATTCATTAGATGCTGCCGCAATATTGCGAATATACTCGTTGAATTCATTTTGGCCTCAAGAGAAAGCAGTTTTTTTCTATTGCAGCAACAACTGTAACTGCAACGCATACACACACACATACACACACTAGCACACACACAGTAATACACGCTCATCGCTGCGCAAGCGCAGCTTGGTTTTTTTTTTTTGCAGCGCGTCTAGAATGCAATTTCTGTTTCTCTAGCGAAACGTTTGCCGTGCGCTTCTCACTGTCTATGTGTCTATGTGTGTGTTTGTGTTTGAACTTTGAAAAGTGGGTGAATGTACAGTAATGTTTGCTGCATGCTGAATGCAGCGCTGACGCTGCGGCTTCTTGTTGCTGCTGCAAAAAAAAAAAAAAAAATAAAAAACGTGGCAAATTCGTGATGCACAAAGCGCTGGCGGCACATTGAATTGGGCAGCTTAGAGCGCCGTCAGATTTTAGAATGCATTCGTTAAGGTCCCACACAGAGCCGCAATCAAAAGTAACAGTAAATTTTGAAGCACTTACAAACAGCAAATGAAACATTAAAGCTCACTTTAAAACTCGATGTTTTCAAGCTCGCTTATCTGTTTCTTTAGTTTGTTGCATTGAAGGCCACGCCGTTTCATAAATTGGCACACTTATGCAAAGTCAACGACTCACGCATACAGACACACACTCTCACGCACACACCATAGCATAGCGGCTAGTTAAAGTCGACGTCGTCGTCGTCGTCGTCGTCGTCGTCGTCTGGCAGGCAAGCGCTTAACGCGAGGCCGAAGAAAAACAGTTAACTTGTTTCGCGCGCTGAGCCGAAAGCAAAGCTGCGCTCACCGTGGCGCTCAGCTCTATGTTGGTGTTGCTCGATGTGTGTGTGTGTGTGTGTATGTGTGTTGCGTTGCATAACTTTCATGCCAACGCAGCCAGCGACGACTTGCCGCAAAGTTCATTCGCCTCGTGCACTCCATTCTCCATTCGCCTCTCTCTCTCTTTCTGCCTTTCTCTCTCTCTTGCTCTTTCGATCTATGCTCTTCACTATTCTGCCTGTTGGCTCTCTGTAACTAACTGCTTCTTAGGCTTTTTCTTTATTTTTTTTTTTTTGGCTCCAATTGTGCTGCGCTTTGATTGCTTTTCTCTTTTTTTTCATACACATTTTCAAATCTTGGCTTTCGTTTGGTTTTCTTTGCCTGAAAAACTTTGTTTTGGGTCGCTTGAAAAGGAATGTTTCTTGTTGCTGGAGACGTTTTTTTTTTTTTATATTTTTTTGGGTGAGTGTGTTTTTATCTGTGGCATGTGTGTGCGGCAACAGACATATGCGAGATCTGCTGCCCGATCTGTGCAGCGTTGTTTAAGGTCAGTTCTCTTACCTAACTTTGATTGCATTTCATTTTTTCTTTCTTTGTTGGTCAACAAACAACTATATTTTTGTCTAAGGCGTTTTTTTTTTTTTTAATTAGTTACGATGAGGTCGGTGACCGAGCAGTTAAGTACTTATGATGCTGTTTACGTAGAGTGTATGACTGCGTTTAGAGGTGAGAAGATCAAACAGTCGTTAAGTGTTGAGTCTCAAGTGTCAAGTCTTTGGTATAAGAGTCCAAGACAAATTCTTCACAGTTGGATGTAAGATTTTTTAGAGAATGATATGTTTCAGATATGGTTGTACCATGAAGAAGCATTCACAACTCATGTATAAAAATAAAATAGCCAATCAAGAAAGTCATTTAGTTATATATTCTTATAAATTTATTCTGTTTGTGTACAGATCAAAGAGCTATCTATATTTTATTTATTTGAGTGTATAATTCCCAAACGAATATTAATATTATTAATACATATTTATTTTTACAATTCGCATTGCACAATTGCAAAAATTCTATAATTTTTCAATAAGTTTTCAAAGCAACTGCACGCAAAGTTTCACGAGAATAGCAATTACAAAAGCTCTAAGGCTTAGAACAAAAATGCATTCAAGTCCCACACACAAACTCATGCAACCAAATGCCAACAAAAACATTGCAAATTGTAACGCCCCACCAAGCGAATGCAAGCACACACACACACACACACACTCACTAACTGGCGAATGGGAGAGGGAGAGCAAAAGCGCAAGAGCGAGCGATAGCGCGAGCGCTAGCACGAACGTGAGCGAGCGAGCACCAATGGCCGCGACAGCGACATTCAACTTGAACTTTTTGCGCACTCTCTCGTTCACGTGTGCTCATTGGCTTGCATAGAAAATAATCAAGATCAAGTTTCTTCCGGCATTTGTGCACAAAAACAAAAACTAGAGCTTTGCGTTGTTGCTGCGCAACTGTAAAGAGAGCGCAAGAGAGCACAGCTAAGAGAGCGCCACTGCAGTAGCTTTTGCATAAGTTAAATATATGAGAGACTATTTGTGTTTTTGTTTGTTTGTGTGTGTGAGTGTGCTTTATGGCAAGTGCATTTGTGTGTTTGTCAGTCAATCTGCTATGATGTCACTGCCAGCGTTGCCTGACACTCGACCCGCTTCGGCTGCCCCTCCCACGCCTTCGCCCGCATTTGCACGCTAAATGCCTAAATGTCTCAATTTTATGCATTTTTCGTTTTTGATTTTTTTCTCTGGCGATTTTACAAAAGTTTTCCATTTGCTGCCCAAAACGCAGCTAATTTTCACTCGCGATGGAAAGCGCGCGTCTTCCTCAACGATGGCAACAAACTATGTATGCTATAAGAAAGTGCATCAGTGTGTGTGTGTGCGTGCGTGTGCCTGTGTGTGTGTGCGATTCTTGGAATCGACAAAAACATAGCAAAGCCAACAACAAGTTGCCACTGCAACAACAACAACAACAACAACAAGTGCAACACGGTAGCAACAGCAGCGTCATCGTTGCAAGCATTGAACTCGATTTTGTTTTCATTGCCGCTGAATTTCTAAAACGCAGCTAATTAGTCGAGAGTGTTTGTGTTGTTGGTGGTGGTGGCTACGCAGTCGTCGCTTCTTTAGCTGTGTTCCACTTTTCTGGCAGTTTTCCACTTTTCCTCAGCTGCCGCAGCAGATTTCACACGCGGCCATGCAATTCATCATAAAAATTATTGTAAACTACAGTCAATTGGCCTCGCGAGCAGCGAGAAGCAGAAGCACTAAGCCGGCAGAGGGCGTGGCAGAGGGGGCTGTTTGCTTACTGCAGAAAAGCAAAAAAAAAAATACCAAATGAAAATAAGTTTTTCCAAGTCGCCCAAGCCGCGCCTTGTGTGTGTTTGTTTAAATAAAATGAAAGTTTTAGCGCGCCAATCTTTGACACACATAGAAGGCACTCTGTCAGTCAGTCAGTCAGTCAGTCAATCAGTCAATCAGCCAGTCAGGCAGTCAGACGTGGCAGCAGACTTTGCTTACCGGCTGGCTGCAACACTTTGCAACGGTCGTTGCCATTTTGATTTTCGTTGTGATTTCATTTTCTAATGCTGTCGCGATATTGTTTTCTACCTGCGCTGGATTAGCTTTTCGTCTGCGCCTTAGATGGACTTATGAAAAGTAAGAAAAGCGCAATAAAATAATATCACGCATACGCCGCTTACGACGAGGCTCTTTAAAAGTGAAATAGTCAAAGGTGCCCATACGAAACGTGCGTTTGTGTGTGTGTGTGTGTGTCTGTGTGCCGGCGCGTGTGTGTGAGAGCGAAATGGTAAAAAGTAAAAGAGAATAGCGGCTAGCAGCGAAAGGGAGCGCAAGCTTACGCAGCGCCGCTAGCGGCAAATGATGGAAAGAACGCTTCACTTTTTTTTTCGGGAGTTCAACAAACTTTTCGGGCAACAGCTTAGAAAGAACTTTGGGTCAATAAACTATGGAAGCCACAGTGATCATCTGTTGTTGCTGCTACGGATGATGATGTTGGTAATGGCGCTAGCTGCCGTGGCTATTGTTTGATATGCACGCATATTAAACAACCGACGCAAGAGGTCAATGGCAGAGCCACTCGAAACACCTATGAATGTTAAAAGGGGCATTGTAATGGAAGCTTGAGATGACGAATGCCCCATAGAGGCCTCCACTTAAAAATACAATCTATTTACATGTGTTTATTCAGTGTAGCTTCAGAGAATCTATCTTGTAAAGACTTGAAATTTGAGTTTGTCTATCATTTGCATTCATCATTTATTGATATTTTATATGTATATCAGTTTTCGCCAGCATTTAAAATAAACGATTTTATTGAAATGTCAGCGCCATCTAGCTTACAGCTATGCAAACAACTTCATCAATAGTATCGATATGTTCAATATAGCAAATGAGTACTATCGACCAGCCGCCACTTTTATGAGTAACTCTTCATAGATTCGATATACACAGCTAGCTGCAAACACATATCGCCAAGAAAATATATAAACACAACGCATCTAAACAAACAAAAAATGAGCTCACCGACAAGCAAGCATGTCAGCGAAACAAACAATAACAGCAACAAGCCAAAAAAGTCAACCAAATCTAATTCCAATGCCAAGGGCGGCACCATGGACACACGCGGAGAATTGGCGGACCTCATCAAGAAGAAGGCTGAGACCTCGGTAACAAGCACATAAACAAACAAACATTGCAAGAAATACAACTACAGACTGTACGCAAACTAATTCACAGGAACAACTTGCCAATCTAGAGCGTCAAATTTATGCCTTCGAGGGCTCTTATCTAGAAGACACACAGCTGTGCGGCAACATTATACGCGGCTGGGAACGGTACCTGACGTCGAACAAGGCTACAAACTCGAAGGCCGACAAACGCAATCGAAAATTTAAAGATGCTGAGCGATTGTTTTCCAAATCCAGCATTACCTCAATGGCGATATGCAACCGTATGTAGCCGGCAGAGTCCTTAGTGTAAATGATAATGATATATTCTATATGCAGCTGAGCGCGCCAGCGAATCAGATTCCATAACGAACGAGGACTCCAGCGATAATCAGATCTCAATCAACCAGAATACAACGACGGCGCACGATGGAGCCACATCAATTAAATCGCAGGATGAAAAGGGTAAGACCTGGCATGACGAAGTGGGCGATATCAATGTGGTCGATTATCCATGTTAAATGTGATGATGTGGGAATGCTGTGATATGAATCGATATATCTATATATTGAATAATGAAGAGTCCTATAACTATAAGTTAACATAATAAGTGAACCAAAAGGTTTTGCATGTAATTTAATCCACCAAGTTCAAATTAATTCAATGCTTGCACTTTTGCAGATTCACCCCATCGAAACGATACAGGTAGCCTTGCTGGCGCAGCCAGCAATAAGGAACCCGGCACACCCACCTCCAATACAAAAAGCAAACTTAGCTCGAGCTCGAGTGCGACGGCCAAGAAGAGTGGACACATCAACAAGAAAATACGGCACCGATAATAATCGAATTCTACCTTAATCTAAGAATTTTATTCGTTCATCGTGTTCTTAATGAATTAAATGTAATGATTTAACAGTTTCTCATTTTATTACAAAAATTGTACATGCATTAAATTTAGACTACATGTAAGCACATGTCTATGCAAGTCGCAGTAAAACTAACACTATATAATACGGCAACAAAACTCAGCGTCAATTTTCATCATTTCTTAACCTTGGCCATTCGGTCGAAGATGCCCAGCAGCTTGCCCCGCGTCATTTCCTTTGACTCTCGCAGGCCTAGTTGATATATGTCATCATGCATCGACTTTATCTTCTTTATTAACTGATCGGGTGATAGACTGGCGAGCTCTATAAGTCATAAAGATTAAATATAGCATATCGTACGCTCAGAGTCTCCACATGTACTTACGAGCCATTCTCGCCCTGTCGTCACTGGTCATGTTTTGGGTGCGATCGGAGCTTGGTGTGTGTATCGGTGTTTGACTCATCGTTAGGAATTCCTCTATGCCCGGGAAACGTTCTGGCCACTGCACTGGCGATTCTCTCAGCGTTTCCATTGACATCAGTTCGTCCTCTTTGGCGCTCATCATCTTGTTGCTAGAACTGGGCCTCGTGTCCACTGTGTTTTCTGCATCTATATCCGTCTTAAGAATAGTCTCTGGAGAGAACATTTCAATACCCGGCTCCATATTGCTCATTATTATACTGATTTAATGTTAAATTGTTAAATTCAGTTAAGCAAGTTGAATAAATTAATTAAAAAGGCGTTTGTATTTACTAACCCGAGCAATGTGACCGCATATTTCTAAGTCGTGGAGTTTTCTGTTAAATTCTAGTTCTGTTAAGACTAGTTCAATGTGTAGGTATATCGAAATTTTCAAAAATGTTTTATTTCTATTATTATTTAATGTAATACTAGAGCGACACTTTTATTTATGGTAATTTTAGGAATATCATTTATATCATTACAAAAAAAATAAAGATATTTTCACAACAGCTAACAATTTTTGAATAATTCAATAATTTTACGATTATTGTCTTATCGATTCTCGTTCAGAATCCGAAATATTAACCAACACTACTCAATCGAAGCTATCACAAATATTTCATTTTAATTCTTCCGTTTTTGTTTAACAAAATATACTCTGGAAAGCAAAGTCTACTGGCTAGCAGCAGACTCAGCATTAGAGCAACCACAAAAGTTCAGTCATGGGCACGTCACCGGTCTTTCTAATTTGTTTATGTCTGCTCTACAGTAGCTGCTACGTGTCGGTGTCAGCCGACGAGCACAATCATAAGGTATATTTGTGTTTGTATTTGTTTGTGTCTGTGTTGCATGCATCTGTAGTATACGTATATATGTATATAACGCGACCCATACTTGCAGTATAATGATCGAGAAGAAGTGGTGCTATGGATGAACACGGTGGGCCCCTATCATAATCGTCAGGAGACGTATGCGTATTTCTCGCTCCCCTTCTGCAGTGGTGCCAAATCGAGTATATCGCATTACCATGAAACTCTCAGCGAGGCCCTTCAGGGCGTTGAGCTGGAGTTTAGCGGCTATGAAATGGATTTCAAGACAGATGTTCAGCGTACGGTTATTTGTATGGTCAAGCTAACCGAGGAGAATGTCAAGGCCTTTAAATATGCTGTAATGAACGAATACTGGTACCAGATGTACATCGATGGCTTGCCCATATGGGGCAAGGTGGGTGAACGGGACGAAAACGATGGCAAATATTACATACACACGCACAAGAAATTTGATATTGGCTATAATGGCCAACAAATCGTAGACATCACGCTAACAACGGAAATGCGCGAGGAACTGAAAGTCGATGCGAAAATCAAGTTCTCGTACGAGGTCAATTGGAAGGCCAGCAAAATTGAGTTCAAGGATCGCTTCGACAAGTATCTGGATCCTAATTTTTTTCAGCACAGGGTAACTAACCAACAAGATTGCTGCTTCGAGCTATTAATCATTTCATATCTTATTCGTGCTTAGATTCATTGGTTTAGCATCTTCAATAGCTTCATGATGGTCATATTCTTGGTGGGCTTGGTTTCAATGATATTGATGCGTACACTGCGCAAGGATTATGCACGATATAGCAAGGATGAGGAGGTGGATGATATGGAACGCGACTTGGGCGATGAGTATGGCTGGAAACAGGTGCATGGAGATGTGTTTCGTTCGCCACCCCATGCTCTGCTCTTCTCCGCCCTCGTTGGTGCTGGCTATCAGCTCATCTCTGTTGTGTTTTGCGTGATTATGTTTGCCATTGTGGGTGAACTGTATACTGAGTGAGTGAACTGCAAAGCAAATATTCACGAAAGTCGCTATAATATTTATTTTGTAGACGTGGTTCGATGCTCTCTACAGCTATTTTTGTTTATGCGGCTACGTCGCCCATTAACGGTTATTTCGGTGGCTCGCTTTACGCGCGACTAGGCGGCCGCTTGTGGATACGTCAGATGCTCGCTTCGGCCTTTACGGTGCCCGTCGCTGTTTGTGGCACTGCGTTCTTCATCAACTTTATTGCGATTGGCTACCATGCGTCGCGCGCCATACCCTTTGGCACAATGGTTGCAGTGACGTGCATTTGCCTATTCGTCATACTGCCACTGACTCTCGTGGGCACCGTGGTGGGACGTAACTTGGATGGTCAGCCCGACTTCCCGTGCCGCGTCAATGCTGTACCCAGGCCCATACCAGAAAAGAAATGGTATATGGAACCATTGATTATAGTGCTGCTGGGCGGCGTGTTACCATTCGGCTCCATATTCATTGAAATGTAGGATTTAACACATTTGATAATCGGAACTGTTCGTTAATTATGTGTGCTCTCTTCTGCATCCGTAGGTACTTCATCTTCACCTCATTCTGGGCGTACAAAATTTATTATGTCTATGGATTTATGCTGCTCGTGTTTACCATTCTGACCGTCGTCACCGTCTGTGTCACCATTGTGTGCACATATTTTCTGCTGAATGCCGAGGACTATCGGTGGCAGTGGACGAGCTTTATGGCCGCTGGCTCCACGTCGATCTACGTTTACGCATATTCATTTTACTATTTCTTCTTTAAGACCAAGTCAGTATTAACTTTAGGATTGTCAAAGTCTTTGTAAATATTTGAATATTCCTTCTTTTTTTTTCAGAATGTTTGGCCTATTTCAGACGGCTTTCTATTTTGGCTATATGGCACTATTCAGTGGCGCTTTGGGCATCATCTGTGGCACCGTCGGTTATGTCGGCACAAACTTCTTCGTGCGTAAAATCTATTCGAACGTGAAAATAGATTAGGAGTGTGCGGCTGTGGAATTCAATCCTAACCATTTACATTTGTATTTATTGTGTAGTTGTGTGTAGTTTAGTTGACCCCTTCCCTTGTGTTTATATACATCTGCATATATTCAGTTTGCTCTTTGTCAATGTCCTTGAAATTTTATCATATTGGTGTCGATTAAAAGTGAATGAAGTAACCAAAATCAAAGAATGCAACGCCAATGATACAGCCAAACAGCCGAATTGTCGCCTCTCAATTGATCTATGTATATATAAATATATGGCACATATTCTATGCATTTCTATATGCATCTGTATGTGTTTATGCGTGTGTGTGCGTGTGTGTGCATCAGTTATATTGTAATATCATATATATATATGTATTTATATATATACGCCTAGAAACTTATCAAATCTATGCAATTGCAAATGTGACTTCAAATAATTTGCGCCAATTAAGTTTATATATACATTGCAGTAATGTGCTGATTAGCAATAGTCGATAAAATTAAATTAATAAATCAACATTCAAAACCAATATGATCTATGATTATCATTTAAACGAAGATGGTTATCAATCGAGCCGACTACTTGAGGTTACCAATCGAAATCTCATTATCACCAGTTTATAATTATCATTTCATTGTTTAGGGAATGTCGTCAGCGCTTTATCGGGCAATTAAGACGGTGTTTAGCTGAACAACTAGACGAACATGGAGAGTCTAACTAATTGATAAGTACACTTCGCTCATTCATTCTCTGTCCTCACCTGGCTAACTGAAATTGTACTCGAATCTCAGCGGCGAGCCGTGCTCAGTGGGGTTTCTACAAGAGCGAGTGAGTGCCTTCCCTTCACACTCAAGATAAGCTGTGTTCTCGTTCGCATGCGCTCTACCCGTAATTGATAAGAGGCATACGATATGTTTGTATATATTTAGTCCCACAGTTAAATGCAGGGCACGACTCATTATGTACGAAGCCGCAACATGCTCAACTTAATTTATGCTAATGAAAAGTGCGTTTGGGGCTTTTATGTTTCATTAGAATATTCTACATGTATATGTGTGTAAGTAACGGCGCTTAAGCATTCCTCAGATTTCTGGTACCAAAACCTTTATTCCACTTGTTTTTCCTTGAGTGTGGAAAAGTATCTATTCTTTTCCATCAAAGTTCATTCATAATCAATGAACTCGTTAAACCCAACTGGCTCTGAAAATCTTCTATTTTATGACGGTAACAAATTTTATTTGTTGATTGACACGAAATAAGTCTCTGAGCATAAAAGTGAAATAATTTAAGTCCCAGCTTGTGGCACAATCATGTTTTCCAACATAAAGAGCTATCAATGTCAACGTCTCTCTCCCTGTTTTTCTCTGTTACTCTTTATTTCTTTTAAGTATGTTTAACGTTTATCTGATGAGAGAACAGTTATGGACTGCAACCCACCTGGAATCATTTATATACATGAAATAAAGTTCAACTCACATCGAATAACATTAAAACTAGTTCTAAAATTTCTCAAGTCCTCAGCTCTTGATATAAATACGTTGGTCTAGTTCTTGTCGCAAGTTAGTCATTGGATGCTGTTGACGCTGACCACATTGAAACAACATGGAATCGCAAAGCCTTTTGGCGCTCCTGCTACTGGGTAAGTCCTAACTGGATAAACTGAATTCTTAAACTAATGCTGTGTGCGTCATCTATAAGGCTTTTGCGCTACGATCGCCGCTTCGTTACTGAACTGTAATTGTCCGCCTGGTCCTGAAGGACCGCCTGGACCGCAAGGTCCTCCAGGTCTAAGCTTTCGTAGATCTGATACTGGTGCGGGCCTGTGGGGATATCCACCGGTGCCTGGACCATTTGGGGGCAGTCCAATGGGCCCTATCATTGGTCCCAGGGGCATGCCTGGACCACCAGGACCGCCGGGGTACTGTTTCCCCTGTCCGTATAGTCCGTTTGGATCGCGACTAGGACCCAATATAGGTCCCGGTATTGGACCCGCTATGGGATCTGGTATTGGACCCGGCTTCGGACAAGGCTCTGATACATTCGGTCAAGGCATCTCCACATCTATTGGCAATCTTATTATCATACCATCCGCCCTGAATGGACGTGCCCAGCTGTTCCGCATCACGCCCGATGGCCAATTGGTGCGCGTCGAAAACTCCAGGAACGAACTCAACGAGATTTTGCCACTTAATTTCCAAGAACAGCTGTCGCAGCAAGGAGTCGTGCCCACAGCCGACCCAACGCCAGTGATAACACCACCAACGCCCGATGATCAGCCTGAGGGATTGGATGAGACAATGTTTGCGGCACCTGCCCAGAGTGGGGAGCGTAAGGAATTGATGCGCTCCAGCTCCGATGCCAACGATTGGCGTCGAGTGCTGCTGCTGGGTGAGTCACCCGCAGTAACCGCTGCGGCCAACAAGGAGCCCAGCTCCACCACTCAGCTGGAGAACAGCATGGAAAGCTTTCAGCGTGCGCTCATCGAGCTGAGGGATAAGTATGCCGCCCTCATACAGCCAAAGTCAGGCGATCAGCGCTATGCCGTTATTCTATAGACTTATTAATTTATGCCGAAAGACGTTCATTATAATAAATAAAACCCGTACTGATAATTTGTTAAAGAATTAGCTGAAAGATAATTTGAATGGAAACAAATATTCGCATGTCTTGGGGAAATGCAGGAAAGAGAGAAAGAAAGAATATATTTTCCACGACGGTAATTGATTTATTCAACTAATCCGCGTGGCTCACTACAGTTGATTAGATTCGGATTGGGAAAGTTGTTTGTACACAGAGTGCTCCACTCTGACGACAATTATTTATTATTGTCATTCCAGCGGCATAGACTGACTATAATCTGCGATCGACACGTGCAAGTCATATAACTGTCAGGCTAGCAAGAAAGTGTTCAGCTGAAGAGATACCCTCGAAGCATGCACCAATTCACGTGATACTTCTGTATTTATAGAAACAAATATAAATGATTATATATCATGAGCTGCTCATAGATAACATAATCATGCAATTCCCATCGTCCACGGCTGACAAATTTAATGAATAATAAATATATCTTGATCTTGGCCAAACAAAAACAAATATTGAACTCAAACTTTGCACTGACCTCTATAAGAAGTTCTTCAAGTCTTGTTAGCTCAATCAGACGAGCACGATAAAATTGACAAGGTTCTTAATTCAGGCCATATATTTATTTAAATATTTTAATTGCCCATCTTGTTTATACTCATTTCTTAGTAACTAAAGATTTGTCCAATCATCAAATATTAATTAGGAATTTGATTGATAAATCAATTCTAAAGAAAATATCAAAGTGCATTAGCATCATTGACATCCCGCAATGAGCTCAGATATTCCCCGAATCAATATGCCGAGTCATCATGCTTTGGCAAAGTTGTTGATTTGTCGATACGTACAGTAGATTTTAAGTGTATATAAATTTATTGTGAAGTTAGGGTATACAGAGCCTGAGTACCAGATTTCTAAGCCCCATTAGC
Source organism: Drosophila mettleri (assembly GCA_035047625.1). Taxonomy (NCBI): domain Eukaryota; kingdom Metazoa; phylum Arthropoda; class Insecta; order Diptera; family Drosophilidae; genus Drosophila; species Drosophila mettleri. The sequence goes on from JAWNPI010000103.1 coordinate 11,542,385, forward strand.
TAGCGCTCAAAATGTTGCCCCCAAAAAATTCCCCTGTTTTCTGCTTAGTAATAAGGCGAACTTAGAAATCGTTTGCTACCGGCTCCAAGGAGCACGACATTTAATTAAATTAAAGAGTCAATCAAAGCTGGGAATCAATTACAGGCTGTCTTTCCATCGCCCACGCACGATGCAAAGGCCAACATGTGTGGAATGGTGTTCTGCTCGTAGACGCCGGTGAAGATATGAGCCCAGGGACCTGAGGCAAAGACGCCAACATCCTCGCCGCCATGCGTCTCCGACTCGAGGGGCGCGGTGGCTGGGAACAGTTGAGCTGCTTCAGAGTCGAGCGACATCAGTGACATGGGATCAACACGCTCGTGTGTCAGCACATCGTAGTAGGTATCAAAGCTCTTGCCATTGGCATAGCTCAGCGGCAAATATGGCTTACCATCTTGGCCGGTCGACTTGGCCGTGCCAAAGATATCGCTGCCGCGTTTCTGATAGCCGCCCATGCTGAAGGTATGCGAGTGATCGGAGGTAACCACGATCAGGGTGTCCTCCTCGTTTGTCATTTTGCGCGCCAACTTCACAGCCTTGGACAGCTCGGAAGTCTCGTCCAGGGCGATGCGTGCCATAGTGTCGTGATGGCTGATATCAATTTTGCCGCCCTCCACAAACAGGAAATAGCCGTTCTTCTCTGTCTCCAGCAACTCAATGGCCTTCTGGGTCATCTCCTCCAGAGTGGGCTCCGTATTCTCGGGATCGGCCAGCTGCTCCTCATGGTAATGCATGTGACTCTTGGAAAACAGACCCAACAGGCGATCCGTTTCCGCGGGATTCACCTTCAGCAGCTTCTTGCGGTTCTTCACATAGGTGTTGCGATCGGACATGGACTCGAACTCTGCAACCAGATTGCGTCCATCGGTGCGTCGGCCATTCTTGTAAAACTCCAGATCCATAAAATTGCGTCTGCCTCCGCCAAGCATTACCTTCAGCTTGCGGCCCACCTCACCATGAATCAGCTGCACCGCAATGTCATCCAGACCCTTTGCCTGATCGCCGCACGCCTCCTCCAGCAGCGCATTGTTCTCCCACTCACGGTCGGCGGTGTGCGCATAGACGCCCGAGGGCGAAGCGTGAGTCAGACGGGTTGTGGTCACCACGCCAGCGGCTTTGCCGGCATCCATGGCCCATTTGGCCACGGAGAAGACGTGATTTGAGGTATCTGCCATGGCCTGGCAGTCGCCACGTTTGATGTTCGCATTAACGCCAATCGTGCCGTAGTTGGCTTTGACGCCGCACAGATACGACGTTGAGGTGGACGCCGAATCGGGCACAATTTTGTCCACGCAGTAGGTCTTGGAGAGGCCGGTGTAGGGGAATTTCTCAAAGTAGAGCTTCTTCTCTTCGCCACCTATGTAGCTCCTAGCCGCCGCCAGAGTGGCCAGTCCCATGCCATCGCCCAGGAAGAGTATCACGTTCTTTGCCCGCTTCGTATTACGCACATAGTTGATCTTCTCCAGAATGTGCTCCTTGCTAGCCGAGAGCCAATAATCCTGCGTGTCCTCGCCCTTGATGCGTGCACTCGCGCGCGCATTCTGCTCCAGATGCGGATGCATCGTGTCGTCATCATCCTCGACTAGTTGGCCCGGCACAGCGCCACCCAAGACGCACGCTGCCAACTGCAGCAATGCCCAGAGACTGGCTAGGAATTGTATTGCTCGCATTTCTCTCGCTCGAGTTGTCAGCTCAATAGTACAACAGATACTGTACTGCTAAACGGGCTGATCGGGTGCTTTATAACCACGGTTAGACGGGGCTACTGCCGTGAAGTGACGATCGGGGACGGTCGAGTTTGATTTGTTTATGGCCTCTTTAGTGCAGGTGTCAAATCAGTACTCGAAGCTGTGCGATCGACACTTCAGATTGGAATAAAACTTGAATTTATTGGTCGGATTCTATATGAACAGAGCGCCACTCATAGGCTATATAATCATGTCGGGTGCTCACTTGCTCAACAGTCTTAAGGCAAACGTTGCACGCAACGAAACCCAACTCCAAGCAAATGGCTAAAAGTTTGGTAAGAATTTATTTAGCGAGTTGCCTCTTGGCTCTGGCTCTGGCCCTGATAGCGACTCCAGTCGGAGCAGATCTATCCGATGAGCAGGAGAATGGTGAGTTAAGAGAGTTTCAGGTTCAGTTGACAGCGCTATCTATTGCCAGATCAAATATCTGCCATTAATCATGATTTCAATTTATTTTATTTTCTTTAAATAAAAATCTAATCAGAATAATATTAATTTGAAATTAGCCATGATAAGAGGTATCACTATCACTGACTGATTTATTTGTAACCCATATAGAGCAACATCCACGCATGAGTGCGTCTCGTGACTATGTCGAATTGGACGAGGAACTCAATACACGTTTCTGGTACGACAAGGCTCAGGGCATATTGGCCGATAAGCTATCAGTTCACAAAACGCTTAATCAGAACCGTGCAAAGAATATTATAATGTTTTTGGGCGACGGCATGTCAGTGCACACGATAGCGGCCACTCGTGCCTTCATGGGTGATACCAATCAACAGGTCTTCTTCGAGAAATTCCCGTATGTGGGTCTCTCGAAAACGTATGCGGTGGACGAGCGCACTCCGGACTCGGCCAGCACAGCGACGGCCTATTTGAGCGGTGTCAAGGCCAACCTCGGCACCATTGGTGTCAATGCTCAAGTGAAACGTGGCGATTGCCAGGCGGCTACTGATAGCCGCACACACACCGAGAGCATTGCACAGTGGGCACAGGAAGCGGGCAAGTGGGCGGGTGTGGTGACAACGGCTCGTGTGACGCACGCCTCGCCGGCTGGTGTCTACGCTCATGTGGCCGAACGCGATTGGGAGAATGATGGCAAGGTGACCTCGGATGGCTGCAGTGCGGAACTCAATAAGGATATTGCGCGCCAGCTGGTGGAGGGGCCAGTGGGTCGGGACTTGCGTGTGGTGCTGGGCGGCGGACGTGCACAATTCCGTGATAAGAGCATGATGGATGAGGAGGGTTTTGCGGGCAAACGCAAGGATGGACGTGATTTGATCAGGGACTGGCAGCAGGGTAAGGCGAATCAGGGCGCTGAGGCTAAATATGTCTGGTCACGCAGTGGACTCAACGATGTGGACCTCAGCAAGACGGACTACCTGTTGGGTCTCTTCGATGTCAGTCACTGTCCCTACCACGCCGATCGCACACAGGAGCCCTCACTCAGCGAGATGACAGAGGCGGCCATCAAGTTGCTAAGCCGCAATCAGCAGGGCTACTTCCTCTTCGTAGAGGGCGGACGCATTGATATGGCTCATCATGCCACGAAGGCACGCAAAGCTCTCGAGGAAACTGAGGAGTTTGCACGCGCTGTGGAGCTGGCACGCGATCTAACCTCCGACGATGACACGCTCATTGTGGTCACCTCCGACCACTCGCACACGATGACCATCAACGGATATCCGGTAAGCGATAAACACTCAATCCATACGAGTTTTTCATGCTCACTTAAACATTGCAGTATCGTCGCCAAAATATTCTCTCTTTGGCACCCAATTTGGCCCTGGATGAGATTCCATTCACCATACTGTCGTACGCCAACGGACCGGGCTATAAGAACACCTATGATGACCAGGGTCGCATTGACTTGACGAATGTGGATACCGCTGATGCGGACTTCGAGTTCCAGGCCACAGTGCCACTCAGCTCCGAGACGCATGGCGGAGAAGATGTGGGCGTCTTCGCGTCAGGTCCCCACGAGCACTTCTTCTCCGGCAACTATGAGCAGTCCACAATACCCGCCCTGATGGCCTATGCGGCCAACATTGGCCCCTTTGCCCACGACAAGCTAAAGAATTAGTGTAAATAAAGATCGACAGAATATATAGCACAGAGCAGAAGAATCTATAAATGTGGGAATCTTTCGTGAATGGGCTGGGAATTTGACCGGTTTGGAGTCCAAGCAAATTGAGAGACATGATTAGATGTTCTACATACATAGACGTGGCTGCCAAATGTATTTTCGTTTAATTGTAGAATTTTTGTATAAAGTTTTGTTAAATACATTACGTAATGTTGCTTACGGCTAGGCTGGACTCGATATGCTCCAAGTCGATCGCATTATTTACAGTTTGTTTTTATTTTCTTGTAGAAATTAAATGAACTAAACGTTAAATGTTACACAATGCAGAATTAGTTCTAATCAAAATATGTTTAACAATAAATGCATTTCGCTTACAACGCTTCATTGTAAAATGTTTGTGTGAAATGGAAAATAAAAGAAAATTAAAATGATGTCATTGCCAGGAGCTCGTTGGATTGGTAAAAAGAAATAAAAAAAAAAAAAAAGAAGAAGAAGAATGTGTCTAGGTTGCTGGATAGGCCTATAAGATAACAACTTATAACTATTTTGCTATGATGTGTGTTCAGCTGGTGGTGTTTGGTGGCTCTAAGTACATGCGAGTATAGTCGAGAACCGGTTTCTTAACACTGACTTAAGGTGTGCTCTTTGATCTATTTTTGTTTTGTTATTATTTATTATTAGGTTTCCAGTAGCTTTGGCGGCGGCTGCCCGTCGACAGGTGTCTCCAAGTACGGCGCTGTCTCGGCTTCATTGAGATCGTTGTTGGCCTCATCCAGGCCCGGATTGCAGCCGTCCACGTCTAGTGTCTTGGGCAGCGGTCCAATTTTCTGCAATATATCAACGGGCATTATCTCGCGCATTGTCGGCACCGGCTGCACTGTGAAGTGTGATGACAACGTGGGCAGCGGCGGCGGCGTAAAATATGGGGCTGCCAATGCTTGTGGCGGCGGCGTCGGCGTCGATGGTAGTGGGGAGCGTGTGAGAACGGGCACGGGTACGGGCACTGGCACTGGAACAGGCACGGGCACTGGAACGGGCACTGGCGTTGTCACTACGGAGGGCACTGGTGCAACAACTGGCGTCGGCGTCTGCGGATAGCTTGCGTAGCTCTGCGCACCCAGCACCGGTATGGGCTGTGAGGCAATGGCAGGCGGTGCCGCTACCATGGCTGTCATTGGCGGCGGTCCACGCAAATAATGCGGCAAAACGTTGTGCAGCGGTGGCGGCGGATGCTTACTGAAGAATTCCTGCAACATGGCATCCGCTTGCGCGGGCAACGGCGGCGGCCGCTGTCGCATGAACGCCGGCATGGGCAGACGTCCGGATTTCACGAGCATTGTCATGAACTTGGGATCGAAGCGGGGCAGCTGATGCTGGAGAGGTGCACGCAGAATGCGTTCGCGTGACTTTAAAATTGCACCCTTGACGGGATCAAAGTGAAAGTAGCGAACTCTGGGCTTCTTCTGCACGAGTACTGGTTTGTCCATTTGCGCCGGCTTGGGTGTAACCGGAGGCAATGGCGGCGGCATGGCCAACAGCTGTTCGCGTATGCGCTGCAGCTTGGCCGCCTTGGCTGCGCAGCGCTCTTGATACAGATCCACTGCACGCTCCACTGCTATTTCCACAATCTTGCGATCCTCGCTGTCACTCTCATAGTTAGGCAGCACATTATCCACAAAGTTGACGCGCTTCCGCTTGGGTTTGCTATAAGAACTTGAGTTTAGTGAGCTGACAAATTGGGAAACTTATTTGGGGAAATACCTTTTATCCTCTGGTGGCTCTTCGGGCACAACAGGCGGCACAGTTGTCAGCTCCACAGCGGAGTCCATGGACGGCACAATCTCCAACACGTTGCCTTTCTGCACGGCTACAGGCGCAATCGGCGCCATTGGCAGTTCTCGCAGCACGGGTATAGTTGAGGGCTCCATCAGGCTGCCCGCACCATAATCATAGTCCATCGGTGTAACGGTGGTGTTGGCCGAGTACTCAGTGTATTGGGCATAGGCCTGGTCCATGTTGTAGGCGGTGTCCATGTACGCCGCATAGCTATCATACTGTTCGCCACTCGCGTCTTGCTGCATCAGTGACATGTTGTAGTAATAGGCAGCGGCCTCCATGCTCTGGTTCTCCACAAAGTAGTCGGAGAGAATTTGGCCGTGTGGCGATCTCGATCTGGTGCGTGATCTGCTACGACTGCGTCTGCGGGACGGCGAACGCGAACGGGACGTGGACCAGCTGCGTCGCATGGGCGGTGAGGGCGGCTTGAACGGCAGCGGAGAGCGTGAGTAGCAGCGCTCGCGACTGTAGGAGCGACGTCGCGATGGCGGCGGTGGCGAACGCGGACCAAACATCTTGCACGGCGGCGACAATGAGCTGCGACGTCGGCCCGGCAACACCTTAGCGCGTCGCCTGCGCAACGGGCTGCGACTGCGAGTGCGGCTGCGACTCAGGCTGCGGCTACGGCTGTGACTGCGGCCCATGCCCAGCCGGGACTTGCCAAAGCGTGCGCGACGTGGCGAGGGCATTGGCCGTCGACGACGCGGACTAGGCGAACGTGTCGAGTCGCGACTGGGACGCACATTGCGTCTGAACCGATTACGCGACATTGAACGAGATCTGGAACGTTCTCGCGTGCGCGAACGCTTCAGTTGGTGGTGGTGCGACAGTGGCTGATGTGGCGTCTGCGAACGCTGCCGCGCGGCATTGGAGCGCGTATCCATAATGGTGGGCTTCACAATGGCTATTTCTTTGGGCGGCTTGGTTAGCTTGCCGTCAGCGAACGTCTGCGGCGCCAAATCCGACTCATCCTTATCGAAAATGGCGGGCTTGCGAGAGAGCTTCAAAGGTGAAATGGTGAGCTTGATGGCCTCACGATTTGCATCAAAGATATTGTTAATTGGTGAAACTGGCCGTGGCTCCTGCTTCAGTTCCTGCTGTTGCTGCAACGTCTGCTGCTGTTGCTCCTCCTCGCCGGCTGGCTTAAGCTCCGGCTTGCGGTATTTGTTCATAATAGCATTGCGCTGCGTGATGAACAGCGACTCCATTTTGAGCAGCTCTTCGCAGAGATCATCACCCGAATCGTAGTTCTCACGCATCATTTGTATGCGAGCTAAATTATCCTCGAGACTTTTGAGCTTGCGCAAATCCTTGCTAACGTTGTTCTTCTTGTGGCTCAGCAACTGTTTGTCGGCCACCGGATCCTCAATGGTAGCTGACTGTGACTGCGATTGGTCACCATCATCCATGTTGATCAGCTCGTGCTCCTTTTGCTCCTGCTTCTGCTCTTGCTTCTCCGCATGATTCTCGCCCCCATCAGTACTGGAATCATTATCGTCATCGTCGTCGTCGTCATCATCATCATCATCATCGTCATCGTCATCATCATCATCGTTATTGTCATCGGAGCTACTGCCACTGCTGCTGCTGCTGCTGCTGCTTGACGTCGCTTCTGTGTCGCTGGAAGATTCTTCGGCAGTGGAATTGCTTAAGGAACTATTTGTGGTTGTCTGTGCAGTCGAAGCTATTGTTGTCGTCTCGTCCGCGTTGGAGCCCATTTTAATACTCTTCATGAATTTGTCGTACATATCGTTTATGTTGATCAGCGCATTATCGGCGACAGTCGGTCTGAGCACAGTCGGCGGCTCCTGCGGTGTCTGCGACAACTTTGCTTTCGGCGGCGGAGTACTCTTGGCATTCCAGAGCGCATTCGAGTCATCGTCGTCGCCGTTAAGCCGTTGCGCAGCCGTAGATGCAATATTTTTGGGTGTGCTGCTGTCGCCACCGGCCATGGAGTCGTCGTTTTCCCAATTGTCTATGTAGTCATCGGTATCTGGACTGTGCTCATTGTTCTTGCTGATTGTCTCGCGAGGCAATGTCGGCGGCGGAGCATTGGCAATCAGCACACCATTGCGCATTGGCACCTCCCTCTCGACTTCACGCTCTCTCGGCGGTGTCGCATTGCGCTCCACCTTGATCTGCAGCGTTGTGAGCAACGGCGGCGTCTTGGAGCGATTCTTTTCTTGCTTGATGACGCGCTCCTTAAATTCGTCACTATAGCGCTCACGTGTCCGCGAGTCGCGCTCACGTGAGCTGTTGCGATAGCTGTTTCGGTCCCCATTACGCTGCATGCTGCGGCGCGACAACTCGGTGAAGCGCCGGGGCGATACGCGGCCGGACGCTTCAGTTAATACTGTTTCACGCTTGAACGGATTGGTATGCCGCGGTGGCGCCGTCTGGCGTTCCGGTGTGCAGCGACTCTTTGAAGACACCTCGGGCTCAACGGGCTCCTTCTTCACGTGCATCTCCTTAGCTGCTTCCTTTTTGTTGCGGTGCTGGTTGCTCTTGCGCAGCAGCTGCTCCTTTGTGGCCAGCAGCGCCTCATAGTCCAGATCATTGTCCTCGAGCAGTGCACCAATGCGAATTTGAATCTCATTGTGTATTCTGAGCTGCGGCGCTGACGATTTCGGAGGGTCTTGAAGTGGAAACGTTTTCAAAGGAAGATTTTCCAACGGCGGCGTTGTGCTGCGCTCTGCAGGTTTTTCGGTTTTCAGTACGGCAGTTTTTTCAGCTGGCTTTCTGTTGGCTGGGCTGCTAGCTTTCCTCAGTCTTGGCGGGGATTCGGCAAATATATCAAAGGCTTTCCCTGTTTCGATTGGCGCCGTTGGTGGCGTCAGCTCATGTTGGTCATCCTGTTGAACAGAGCTATTGGCTTGTGGCAGTGGCGGTGGCGGCATGGGCGGGGTCTTTACTCTTATCTCTGGCTTGCGACTATGGCTTCTACTTCGTGTGCGACGACTTAACTTCTTGCTATGGTCATCGCTTGTACGATTTCTACGTCCGTCTTTCGTTGCTGACGCGAGCTTTTCCATGGAACGTGATGTTGACTTGTCTTCTCGTTTCTTCTCTTTTGGTCTTTCTCTTTGCTTATCCAACATTTTCTCTTTGGATCGTTCTCTTGGCTTATCGTCTGTAATTTTCACATTGCAACGCTCCATTTGCTTATCGTTCGTGCATGCCTTTGTCTCCTTGAAGCTCTTTTCCTTTCTGTCTTTAGAGTGTGCTTTTTGCCTCTCTTCGGAGCGTTCCCTCTTCTTTTCTCTGAATCGTTCCCTAGAGTGCTCTTTGGTTCTTTCTCTTGGGCTATATTTTCTCGAGTCTCTGGACCGTTCTTGCTGTCTCTCCTTCAAACGATACACTTGCCGATCATTACGCTCTTGGGATGTGTCTTTAATTCGTTTGCTTTGATGATTGCTCGATTCCTTGGTATCCTTTCCACTTGGCTTGCTCGCATGCATCTCTTTCTGCTTGCAGTTTTTGTGCTGTGCATTGCCGCATTCCGAAACCAGATTGTAAATGAACGATACGGGCGGCTGAGCTGTTGTCCAACTGAAATTAAAAATATTTCCAGAGCTCAACATAGTTAAAAGAAAATAAATGGAATACTCTTTATACTTACAGTATTTCGGACTGTGCGCGCTTGCTGGCTTGACTTTGACCATGGGCCTGGCCGGGTGGCAGCGCAGGTCCGTATGAGTTTGACGACAGACCAGGCTGACCTTGGGGTCCATTCACTGGCGACGCTGATGGTAGTACTGGCGGGGATGCGCCCCTAGGCGCAGGGCCTCGATTGAAAAGCGGCGCTCGGTTGAAGAACATTGGCATCATGCCACGCATGGCACCACGCGGCATCCGGGGCATAAAACATCTGTGTGAATATTCAATACGACGCGGCGGACGCATATGAAATCTCAGTGTATTAATCCCATGAAAGCGATGAGTGTTGGCATGTGGTGGCAGCGGGACTGCGGCTGCAGCTGCTTCAGCTTGTTTTTCCTTGCGCGCCTTTTGTACATCCTCCAAATTAGTTTGTTCCTCCCCTGAGGAGTCTGTGGCCGAGTACAGGCCCTCACTGTCATCAGCGTCGTCTGCTGATGTAGCCGTCGATATAGCCACTGCATGAGCTGCAGCGCCATTTTCCACGGGCTTTTCCACTGTGATTACAGAATTCGCATCTTTGCGCTTGATGCTCTCCAGTTCCAGAATAGCGCGCTCTTTTTCCTGACATTTGTCCGTATCGATTTGTATTAGCTTGCGCAATGTTTTACTCGTGACGTCCTTGGCGAGCGTTTTCTTCACAGCCGGACTGGCGTTGCCTGGTTGCTGATGCGGTGGCGTGACCAGCTCACCTGGTTCCAGACTATTATCACCATCTTGTAATTCATCGGTTAAAGCAGCGACCTCGGCAATTGAAGGCGTCGTCTTTTGTGTTTCGATGCCGCCGCTGACGCTGCTTCCGTCGACACGAGTCACCAAAGGCATTTTTGCATAAGCTTGCGTCGAAACGTTTTTCGTATAGAACTTGACTGATTTAAGGTTCAATGGCGGCGCCGCGTTGCGTTGCTTGCACGATGAAAATGTGTAGTAATCAATGCGTTTGCGTTTGCGGGGTGCGGGTGTGGGTGTAGGTCATCCTCATTGACAGTGCGGTGTGTACTTGCTGAATTGTTGCTTGAAATCTTGATGGACGCCCGTTCCTGTATTTTCCACGTTCGGCATACACGCTTCGTCGCATCCACGTGCACACGTTTTAAGTTTGCTTTTGTTTGAATACTTCATGTAAAAAAGTGTTTATGCATTTTCAAAGAGCTAATGTTCATTTTTGGGTCATGACTTGCGCAGACGATACCGATACTTTCAGGGCTGCAAACCGATAGCTATATCGAATGTAAATGCAACTATCAATTGCATATAAGATTACCTATCAATATATATTTACTCATTTATATAAATTTATTTAAATTAAGAGTTAGCTAAATTTTTATTAACGACTGGTAAATCTAAAAGTATATTTTTTTCGACTTAAGTACAAAAAAAAAATTTTTTAAGTAGAAATTATATTTTTAGTTGGCAAACAGCACAAAAGTATGCAACAGAACATACGTTATAGTTTGGGAATCATTGCCGATGAAGACAGTCAGCTATCGATACACGACAAACGATTAACGATTTACTTTGAATTGGCAAACGGAACGTTGACAAATTAAATTAAAGACCAATCTAGTAAATGCATAATGCTTTCAGCAGCGCAAATTGAGCAAAAACGCGCTCAAACATCACACTTTACATCAAACGCCAATTATTTCCGCTTCCTACCGGCAATGCAAAGCGCACTCAAATGCGAAGTGCAAATAAATGACAAATAACGAGTACACCTGCTACTCTTACCTGCCTGTTGCTGGGCCCCGGCACCCAACTCAACCGAATCGCTTTTTCCCTGTTCACAATTGAGGAAAAGCCACAACGTCCACGATTATGACATAGCGTATGGGAAAGAAAAAGAAGGGCCCTACAGCCCAGACATTTTCGCCAGCAGCTAAGAGAGTGCATCGAAATCAAGCTCTGGGCCTCTTTTAGCCGCTGGCCTGGTCGCCGTTTTTCTTGCCTTGTAGATATTTGCATGGCAACTTTCACCGGTTGCTGCAGACCGACAGACTTGTCGCTATCTCTGCTGTAGCTGTTGCGGCGGCTGCTGCTGCTGCTGCTGATGCTGCTGCTGTCGCGACAGCTGCTGCAACTGAGGCGAAAGGTGCAAATTAATTTGTAGCGCTCCAACAATAACCTTCCTCGCTTTGTCTTTGTCATTAATCTACTTTAAGTGCAACTTCTTTGAAAATCTTTTCTCGTTTTCCCAAAACTTTAAAATTTGACGTGCTATCGCTTTCGTCAATCGAAGTTGCAATAAAAAATCCAACCATTGTCTAAAAAGATGTCGAAAAAGAAAAACGAATTCACTTAAATATTCATAAGTTATATAGAGTTATATACATATACAGTGTGTCAAAAAAGTATTGGCACACTTGTAAAATCCAACTTCTATGTGCTGTAACTTTTTTTTAAACACAGCTATAAGTAAATGAACAACGATATTTATTTAAATCATGTATTATAATACTATGGAACACGAAAAAAAATTAAATTTCAGCTTTGGTTCAATTGCATTGACTAAAATATAAAAAAAGGCACAAATTTACATCAAAAAAGTATTGGCACACAAGACGTAATTTGTTTTTTCCAACGTCACTGAATCACGCTAATATTTTGTGGGTTCTCCGTTTGACTGAATAACCGCCTGCAAACGTCTCTTCATGCTACTTATTAATTTTGATGTTTCATAAGTCGTGATTTTGGCCCATTCGGCGCGAAAGGCCTCTTTTAGAGAATCCTTCGAGCTTATCTGGTGAGATCGGATCTTTCGTTCCAGGAGGTGCCACACATGCTCGATGGGATTCAAATCTGGTGATTGGGGCGGTGTTTTGAATTGTTTGCAAAGATATATGAGCCACTCCTGAACAAGATACGACGAATGTTTTGGGTCATTATCTTGCTGAGACTGCCAATCGTTGCCACTGAGACCCAGGGTTTGAACACTCGGACTTAAATTTTCTTTTAGAATATCTCTATAAATATGTTTGTCCATAGGGTCATCAACAAATACGAGGTTGCCAACTCCAGAAGCAGCAAAACACCCCCAAACCACCACATTACCTCCATCGTGTTTAACCGTTTTGAGCACATTATTTTGCTGAAGCCTTTTATTAGGTTTCCACCCGATTTTTGGCGCTCCATCCGATCAAAATAAATTAAATTTAGACTCGTCACTAAAAATTATTGTGTTCCAAAATGAATCCGGCTGATTTATGTGTTGTTTGGCGAACTCTAGCCTCTTTTTCTGGTTCGCCTTCGAAATAAAAGGCTTGCGCCTAGGAACACGACCATGATAACCGGCCTTATACAGAGTATTTCGAAGAGTTTTGGGGCTGAAATTACTACCAACAGATTCCTGAAGGCTGTCGAATAGTTTCACATCCGAAGTATGTGGATTTTGGGACTGTGTCACTGTCACTGTGGACACCAGAATGCGTTCCTGGCGTTCTGTTAATATTTTTGGTTGGCCGGATCTGCGTTCTGGAGCTATTTGACCTGTTTGTGTGTAATGCATAAAAACATTTCTTACACTAGACCACGATCTGTGTATAAGAGTGCCAATTTCACGATAAGATTTATTCTCTAAGCACAGTTTAATGATCAATTTTCGTATTTCCAAAGAAATTTCTGTCCCTCTACCCATTTTGTTGTTTTTCTCTTAAATGTCCAATAATAAGTAATTACAAACACTTGCAACAGCCGAAAGAAAGCAAGGGTTGAACGAAGGATTGAAAAAAAACGGTAACTACCGTTAACTTACGGTTGTTGTAACGAAAGAGATTGTTGCACACATGGCGTGTGCCAATACTTTTTTGATGTAAATTTGTGCCTTTTTTTATATTTTAGTCAATGCAATTGAACCAAAGCTGAAATTTAATTTTTTTTCGTGTTCCATAGTATTATAATACATGATTTAAATAAATATCGTTGTCCATTTACTTATAGCTGTGTTTAAAAAAAAGTTACAGCACATAGAAGTTGGATTTTACAAGTGTGCCAATACTTTTTTGACACACTGTATAAGAGTAGCGCTGTTTGACATATGTTTTTTGTCTCTTGCTACAATATTCGAAATTTTTGCCACCTTAGTGTGAAAAACCTTCAGCTTTGTTCTGGCTCATGCGCAAGTCCTGTAGTTTTTGCTTAACATGCGTAAGCAAACGAAACAATGCGTCTGTTCATTGCCTTTCTTACCTTGAAATTAGTTGAACACTTAAAAAAATATTTGATTAAATTATATTAATTTAAGTATGGAACTAAAGTTTTCCGCAAGACTTTGACCTGCTAAAGCCAAATTAAAATTTAGATTAGTTTTAGATTTCCCAGTGTTGAGATGCTGCAAAATGCAGAGAACATTTTATATATCCAAAAACATTAATTTTATATAATTATACAGCTTCTCTTTTAAATAACTATTTTTACTTCTTCCAAAAATAATTTTTTAGCAGAGAGATATTGTTTGCTGAAATTGCGTTGCAAAAAGAGAAAAAGAGGCAACAGCCGATATTATTATAAGATAATTAAAGTATTGTGAAAATCTTAGTATATCAAGTTTTGTGGGCATTTTTTAAGTGAGTTTCTCTGCTGCAAATTTGAATTTTTCCATTGAACTTTTCTTGGTGAAGCTTTTGTGTTCTTTTTATTTTCAAATTCCCAAAACACTCCCAAAGTTATAAATCGGGCAATTAACATTTCTAAATGCCATTTCAAGCCAAATATATCGGCTATGTTGCTGTTGTTGTTGCTGTTGAGTATTTATGATCTGCTTAGCAAATAATAATAGAAAAAAGCGTTAAAAAACGCAACGCTGCTTGGGCATTGAGGGCGACAGCGTTCGTTGTTAGTTGTTTTACATCGTTGTTGTTGTTGACAAATGAACACTGCAAATGCCACTGCCTACAGCGACAGCAACAACTCCAACAATCCAACAATCCAACCAACCAACCAAGTCATTGACATTCAACACGAAGCATCGAAGCCAACTGAAACTAAACAACCAACAGAGCTTGAACTAGAAAACTGTTAAATGGGCTTGCCAGAACGGATGGTGTTAATTGCTAAGATAGATAGTTAGGATAGATAGAAAAAAAAAGAATTTAAAAAAACAACACCATAACAAATTGGTCTTTATATACAATAATAATCATAAAATACAATTTAGATTTCACCATGCTTTATAACAAAAGCATCCTTAATTTGCGGATCTACACACATATGGTCACCCTTAATTTCAGCTCAAATTAGATTTTTTTCTATTGCTCAAACTTTCATCTCATGTGAGCTCGTTTAATATAATAATTTGTGAGGTGCTAAATAGCTGATAGCACCTGCATGCGGTAATTGGGGGCTGGGGCCATTCGAACGTCAACAATTTGCTAGAATTATTCTTAATACTGATGAATCATAAAAATAAATAAATAAACAGCGGCCACAAGCTAAGTGGCAGCAAGTCAAGGTACAATAGTGTATGGTACTTAAGTGTAAATTATTAAGTTTGGTTACATATCTGCTACTTTAATATATTGAAGAAGATGCATAGTTTTAGGAAGAGCAATATTAGCTTATGTAAATTAAACATTGTGCACCTAGACAGCTGGCATTGCCGAGATTCACAATTGATCACCTGCTTTGCAGTAAGAACTATAAATAATATAATGCATACATATCGATATTTGGGACTTTTTTTTTTATACAAGTGAAGCTTAAGAGTTATGGTTAGTAAAATAAACAAAGCACAGAGGCGCCTTCTACATTGTATCGCGTGAATACCCGTTGAGCTTGGCTATAAAAAATATTATAAAATTCCCCTACAAAAATAATGTTCCAATACACTTAAACTAATTGAAGTCCACTCTCCCGTGACCAACTTGATATACAATTGTCGCTTCAAGTGGCATTCCTTATACAATACATACAAAGCTGTAGAATAGATATACGCTAGAAATTGATTCGTTAGGTAGAGCATTGCGAATTCGACTTTAGCTGTAATGTATTGGGAATGTCATGCATGACAAGCAAAAAATATGTTTACTTGATTTTTTCGTGCTGCTTGTTTACCTTTTTTTTTTCAAAAATATTTTTTCTTGTTTTTTTTTTTAATATTAGCTAATTTTAAACAAACTCAAAATGGCGTCAACGAATTGTGTGGCTATTATTTACGAGCTTGGCGATGTTTTATTTTCTCTGTTTTTTGATTTGATTTTGTCTTGTTTCGTGTACGTCTGTGATTAGTTATTAGGCAGACAAGCATGTGTATGCATGTGCTCGGGGCTCTTGCACACATACACACACACACGCACACACATACACATGGGCCAGCATCTTTCATTGCTCTCCGGCCAGTCGTAAAGCCAGCATTAACAGCACCTTTGTTTTTCACCTGCTGCTGGTGAATTCCCAGGCGTTTCTCTGAGCCAAGACGCTGGTGCCAAGTCTCCGCTTGGTACCGCCAATTCCCTAACTAACAAAGCGCAAATCAAGTTGCTTCAATCGAAAGATACAAACAGAAATAAATAAATGAAGTAAAATTAAAAATAATCTTTTAAGATCTGCATAATAAAAAGAAAATTGTAGCTTTAAGCAAAAATAGTAATAATAAAATAAACTTGCAAATAATCTGCCTTAAGTCTCAAGCAGATAGTTACAAAATTGTAATTCGTTGGCATCTTCAATGCATAACAAATGCGAATTCGAAAATATGCAAAAATAATTCACACTGACTGCACAATTGCGCCGTAGACATTCACAATGGTTAGCCATATGCATATATACTATATTTGAAAACAAAAACAAAAAGCAAAAGTAAAGCTCAATTAGCATACGTGAATTCACGTTCAAT
Organism: Drosophila mettleri; assembly: GCA_035047625.1. Classification (NCBI taxonomy): domain Eukaryota; kingdom Metazoa; phylum Arthropoda; class Insecta; order Diptera; family Drosophilidae; genus Drosophila; species Drosophila mettleri. The sequence goes on from JAWNPI010000103.1 coordinate 11,558,583, forward strand.
ATAATTAAAACTATTTCTGCTCTTCACAATTCAGATTTCAAACATTATTTTTTTTTTAATTTAAAATGTACTTAAGTCTTATAAAAGTTAATTTGGAAATCATTTAGTCAACTCCATAGGTGCTGTGACCTTGAACTTGATCTTGAATATTGTTAAGCAATTATGTAGATGAGCACAGAACCAGAAAAGTGAGTTCATGCAGGTTAAAAAATTAACTGTTGCGACATTTGTTAAGCATACGAAAAGACTTTGAATTTAACTTAAAGCTTAGCTTAATAAATTAGCTATAGCATTAGAGATAGGTTTTGGGGAATTCATTTAATAAATAATTGGAGTTTAACTAATATAAATAGAAGATTCTAGAAATTTGGTATATTAAAAAGTATGAGGACCTATTCCATAGTATCCACAAAATTTAATGATAGATTTTTTTGGAGCTTGGTGTAAACGATCAGATAACACATTAAATTAAGGGTATTCATATGTTTATATATTAGGTAAAGTAATTTATATTAGCTTATACTGCAGTGGAGTAAAACAAAGCTAATGCAAGTATTGTGTTTTGGTTTCATCTGGCATCGTTGATTAATCTGGCCTTTCTGTTGTTTTGTGAGTTATATGCAAATCTTTTGAAATTTCGGGAACGAGGCAAAACAATGCAAATGCAATGAAAACAAATTGAAACTGAAAAGATACAAAAAAAAAAAGAAAAGAAACAGAAAGTCATGCGAAGTTTGAAGCTGGCAATTAGTGGGAGCTCTGACAGCTTCGACTTCAATGGCTTGGGATGCTGTAATGTCCAACTCCAGATGTTTAATGAACTGAGAAAGAGGGCGTGGCCAAGCATTGCGGGCGTTAGCATTAGCGTTGGCGTCTGGTTGCATAAGCCAAGGCGAAGCTGTAAAAAGAAATTTAATAACTAAATAAAACTCAAATGTGAACTGCGAGCTGAAACCCAAAGCTTTGTGCGACGACTGCGTTTGTTGGCTTGGCTTGTGACATTTGAAAAATAAAAAATAAAAAAAAAATAAGGAGAAAATTATGTAATTATGGTGATACAAAAAGAAAACATAAAGTCGAGATTGCATAATGACAACGGTCAAACGCCGGTGCGGCCATTGGGTCATTGAGATATAGTCAAATAAACGAGCGTCTAGCATGATATAAAGCATTAATAAGACGAACGTAAGACCCACGTATCGCCCCTCCCCATTCGATCGGCGGATCCGTTTGAATAGCTTTCCCGTCATTTATAAGAATTAAATAACAGATGTTTACGATTATACAAAATCGTCGACGAACGCCACAAACCAAACAATACTTAAAAACTAAATAATGATTATAAAATAAAATGCTACAAAAAAATAAAAAAAATTCCCTTTTACTTATAAAAGATAATAAAAAAAGTTAATTGTAAACAAAATGTAGCGACTAATTTGAATGCTCATTTTTATGAGAGTCTTACAAATAATGATATTGACTAATGAATCTGTACAGTGCAGTACAGCCATATACCATTACTTAGTTATATTTTTTTTATTAATCAGTCTGTATATACATTCATAGACATATTATTTCTAAATTATTTCTGAGACTCGCTTGGCTTCTGCTGCTCGTGTTGAGTTTCAGCTCAACTAACTCTGAGGTTAAACGGGCCCGAGCAGCAAGAGCTAGCAGCAGGCAGAGGGCAACGGCAGCTGCTGAAGCAATCAAGATGAACCCTGGCCAGGCACACACACAGATCTATATGTATAGACATGCTATATACATAAATGTCTTTGGGTGTGTGTGTGTACTGCACAGTGCAATGATTTGTTGTTAGATGCTGCGACCACAACAATTATTTAATAGTTTAGGTGAATGTCGACGGGGTAATACCCTCTGTATACACCGGAGTGAGGAATAGTAATAGAGAATAAATAATATAATGTATTCTACACTTGATGAGCATATAAATCTGATAGCTGCCTTTTAGCAATTGCCCGATATCAATATACTCTATCGACGACTATCTAAAGAGGGTATAGAATCCAACGAAAATCTGTGCTACGGCAAAAAGCGAAATGTTTATGTTTTATTTTTATGTTTTGTTCATTTTTTCGTAAGCAGCAACAAGTTTGAGTGGTGCAACAACAACAGCCACAACAGACAGACAGACAACAACTGCCACAAAAGCGACTTGATCAACGGCCGCTGCAGTGGAGCTACGTCGACGCCGACGCCGACGCCAACGCCAACAAATTTGAGCTGAAGCTAGTTTTACGAGATCTGAGTTTTAATTTATGTGTGCGCGTATGTGTGTTGAGGGGGGCACCTTTAATTTTTTATTTTAATGCGAAACTTTTCATTGCGCTACATAAATAGATCGAGCATATCGCAATAAATATATGTATATAAGTATCAATTCTAAATTACTCTTGGGTATAACACTCTAATCGCGAACTGACACAAGCAAACCTTTTTACATATTTGAATAAATGTATTGCTGCTCACTCTAATGGCCACTCTTAAACCCTAGGATATCTTGATAGCTGAGCTCTTAATATGTTAATAATCAATATTTATTTTACAACTTCTTGCAAGCAAACACACATTACTTGTCACTCATATTTTCTCTCGAATTCGATTCAAACTAAATCAGGTCTACTAATAACTTTTGAGTTGTGTAACCTTGCCTTTGGAAATAAAATGGAATACTGATAAGCCTGCTTCATTTAATTTATAAAATTTTTAATCATAAAGATTTCAAATTTTTATTTACTTTCCCTCATAATTTTTGGGGAGCAAACGTTCAATTTTGTTTGTGAAGCCCAATGTGCTCTGAAATATATGTTATGCAAAAAAGCATTAATTGTAAACAGGAACAAATACAGAGTTTAAGAATATCTGTGTGATATATATCCTACGCTTATATATAAGTAACAAATATTCCGTGATGTAGCTCAATTAAATTGATTGAATAACTCAGACAGATGTACAGTTGAGACTGTTAAATATTTATATTCAATTTAATTAAATTCTGTTTTCCGGGCTCATATTGAGATAGATTGATTAGGGTTAGGGTTTGAATATAGCAGAATATCTTTAATATTTATAAATACCTATAATATAGATTCTCGAGCTATTGAATTTTATTAAAGTCACGGCTCTAATCGAAAATTTCTAAAGCAATTAGCAAAAGATTCTGAAGGTAAAAGTATTAACATTTCCTTCCAATTTCTGCTATGATCTAATTTAAGGTTCCTAAATACTGATATCAGTGCTAAGTGAAAGTGAAGCATATGCTGATTAAATGCTAGGATCATTTTATACATTATGCTTTAGGTTTTCTTTTAAAATCTGTTTTAACTAGCGTTCTCAATCTGTTTGCAACTGCAGTAGATTCACGAAATCAAAAGCAGCAAATATACAAATGCGTTAATTGTTTTCATTTTGATCAATGCTTCTTCGAACTATCTGACATTCAGCAATAAATCAATTCAATACAAATTGAATATTTGAATTGCATAAACATTTTAGCGCTGATAAGCAGACGGAATTCTCTTACAAAAATAAAACATATATTACATTTATTTAATTACATTTTATTTTATTTCACATTGTATTTCCTTGAAGTCCTGCTCAGAGGTAAATCTAAATAATTTTTGTTCAACATTAAAATTTCCCTTTGAGTTGTGAGCTGTGTCAATTTGAAGTTGTCATTTTCATATGCTTCGATTTGATGATTTGCGTTCTGGTTTTACTGTGTACAAACGCAATGGCTCTCCTGTGAATGTTCGTTTGATGGACGGCCTCCACCTCATGCGGCTGGCATCAATGTTCTCGAAATTATTGCCTTCGACGTAGTTTTGCATTAAAAGCAGCACAAAAACGAAGATGTAAATTGCTCTCATTTTAATGACACTCGTAGCTCCCGCACTATGTGAGAGTCACCAGCAGATTAAACGGATTTCATTTCATGGAATCATATATAAATTGATTAACGGACTTTCGATTCGTTACGAGTTGTAAGTGTATATATTGTTTCCATTATCAGTATTTATTTATGCATTTTTTTTATTATATTTTATATATATATATATATATATATATGCTTAATTTTATAAACTGTATTTTGTATTAATAATAAACCGTTTTTAAAACTTAATCATAATGGGATTTCCTGTGAAGTCTACTTTGGGCTGAGCCCTGAAGTCATTAGGTAAGATATTTCGCGCTGATGCTTGATATTGAAATAGCAAGAGCAATATAATTGCTAAACTTAGTAGCCCTTTCATTCTGTCTTTATTTAAGGATCACTTTGTCTGTTAACTTTAAGTCGTATGTCTGAACACTTTGTTTGATGTTTCTTGAATAATGCTTACATCTTGGAGTCTCAGTGCATGTTAGACTTAAGAGGAAATTTATTGTCTTGTATATAAGAAATTATCAACGTATTTACAATCAATTTCGATGTGAACAGTTCAGCGACATTTCGCGGTATTTCCATGCGTAAGACTATACATAAAAAAATACAATCTTATATAATATATAAAAATATAATTTACAATACTAGATATACATTTTCAATTTGCTTTGGTTTGACAATCATTTTAAGAATATTTGTCTTTATCAACATGTGTTAGGCGTACATAATTCAATTGCCGGCATCCATAAAAAAGTCTGTTTATGCATTAGATGCTAAATCCGTGACGAGTCGAAAGGTTTACGGCCAATTAGAAGAGAAGACTGCGAAAAAAAAAACAAGTAAGGGCACACCGCACACTTTATTAGCTAGTAGACATACATCATATCTAAGCATTTAATTGAGATGACATAGAAATTCAATTAAGAATCCATTTATTACCAAGTTGGCTAAAGAAATCATGAGATATGGCAGAACTTTCCAGCAACAAAACTTGATTTTAGCTTGATTTGTTTAATTGCGCATTAGATATAGTAGTTTGATCTGTTTAAGATGTTGCTAGCTAACATAAAAAACAAGTTTTTTCTATATCAAATATATAATACACATATGTACCTTGAAACTGATAAACTTGGAGATTATGGTAGTTTTTGCTGTGCGTTACATAGCTCATGACTAACTTCTAATGCTCCCCGCTCTAGAGTATACAAAATATTTCTGTAATATAATTTGTACCTTAATAGTTCACAAAAAATTGCTGCGTAGCTGCTCTGGCAAGCCAATAAGCCGCACCCGAAAGCTTTTAAGCTCGCAGTCAAGCTCGACTGCCAAAACATATATAATATATATGTACGAGTATTTTATATATACATTATCAAACGATTGTAAGTGCCATGTGTGTGTGTGTGTGTGTGTCTGTATTTGGTTTTACTCTTATTTTTATTTGTTTCGTGTTCGTGTTGCTGCCGCCGATCGTGTACTTGCTCAATGTGTGTACGTGTGTGTATGTGTGTGTGTGCGTTTGTGGCTGAGTGAATGCTCGTGTTTGCGCGTGTATGTGTGCATGTGAGCTGCGCTTGCTTATGTATCTGTATCTGTGCAGTCGACGCTGACAGACGAAAAAAAAGTTTTAAATCTGGTAGAAAAATCTGAAACGAAACGCGTTTGTGGCCTCAGACGGCGAGTGGCAGTCGTACAACAAAGACGTACTAATTTCTCTCCTCATCTACCTGGCGGAGCTCTGCAAAAGTTGGCCAGACAACTTTTTAAAAAACCGCAACCAAAAACGTTCCAACAAAAAAATTAATATAAATAAATAAACTGAACTCCTTTTACTTTTTACGTTAACCGAGCGTCATCGCTGTTCCAAAAAAAAAGAAAACAAAAATAAATACATAAATCTCAATGTAAGTGGAGTACGAATAAGGAGAAGCAACAAAATCCAAATGAAATATTAAATAAAAAAGTGAAATTTTGTACAAACAATTTCGAAAGTGCATGAAAAACTTGCAAAATCTGTGTGCATCACATTTAAATAATATTTCCCATGAAACGAAAAACAATCAGACTTTGGGATGAGCGTGAAAGAAAATCAAATGGAATGAATCAAATCATATTTATGTATGTATTTATTTTATAGTGCATATTAGATGACCGAGAAGGATAACGTATCCATGGCTACTGTGCAACTGAAGCCCGACTATGCGGCTAGCGAGGTGTACAGCACCGCCAGCGAACCGCCACCGGTGAGTACATATAATATATATATATATATATATATATTTTTAAATTGAACAGAAGTCATGATTATCATAGAAATATTTTTGGGTCGATTGCGCTTAGTGCGCCAATTTGTCATTGTTGAATGACGAGCCTAATTACCATTTCCATATGTCATTTGAGTCTGGCAATTATTTGCGCTAACTTTATGCTAGCTAGAAGCGGGTCAGCGGCGATCCAAGCGTTACTTGGCCACAGCCCAGCCCAACACAGCTGCTGCAGTAAAATAAATAAAAATGCCAGGGTCATTCGATTGGCCGGCACATCCGTTGCGGGCACACGGCGCGTATGCGCAATATGTCGTTGTCTGCATCTTTTGCAATGTGTCTGACTGCACGTGATCATTTTCACTAACTACGACGGCGACTTTGCAACTGCATGCATAAGCAATTTGGCTGCAGATATAATATTTTTAATGCAATTTTTTGCAATTATTATGACCCGGTACTTGGGAATGGCATGCAACGTGCACAGCTTCGACAATTGCTCGCGACGTTGACATTTTAAGACAAACGGAAAAATCCAAATGAAATAAATAAATCAAAAACAAAAAAACAAAAGCCCCGTCTGCAGCCTGCAAATGGGCACAGCGCAATTCTCAGCAAAGTGTGAATAGATTTGTACCCATTTGCAGCGGGGCAGCTGCGCTGCGCTCAACTGAGTTGAGCAAATAGAAAACCAGTTGGAAACCAAATTTAAGATCTAATACAATAGTCACGACTGTAAATACAAAACCTCATAATGATAAACACAAACAAATAAGCAACAAATATAATGCGCCATGACAACATCAGGCAGGCAACAAAAAATACAAAAAACAAAAACTAGAAAAAAAGAGAAAAAACTGGCGCAATTATATTGCAGCCAAGCAACGTCAAGAACTGGACGCTATGTGGGCTGCAATTGATTTGAAATTTGCATAAAAATGCATTTTGCATATTTGCATTTCGTACATCCGCATCAGCCATAAATTGCAGCAAGCTCACAGCCTCCATAGTCGCTACAGTGAAAGCTGTTTGAGGCAAATCGTAGTACTTGGGCTACAGATTAACGCAAGCTTTAGCCGGCTTGAAACTATAGCAAAAAGAAACAAAAAACTTACAAACTTACACAAAATCAACAAGCAACTTGAGATCTGTAGCAGCCACTGTCAGCGATTGATGTTCAAAGTCGTCTGCTTTGTGTCAGCCTTCGAACCTGCAGCTTTCACTGTGGCCTTACATTTAAGCATACTTTTAAAACCTTCATGCAACCAACTCATTAACCTTTTGTTTTTCTCCCATTTTATGTGTATGTGTGTGCGTGTGCTTGTGTGTGTCTTTGCCACCAACCACAAAATAAATTGTTTTCCTCTCACACACTTCAAATACGAACAAAAAATTGTGAATCAAAACCTGCGATTGGCAATCAACCGAATATGAAAATTATTTTTTTTTTTTTTATATAACTTCTACCACCAACTCGCACTACACACCACAAAAACTACAACAACAACAAATATGTAAACCACAGCTGGGATTTTTTAACTTTAATCATCAGGTTTGTCGCTCAAGTCTTTTGTCTTTAACTGCACCCAACCGCCAGCTACACAAATAATGAGCAGCAACAACAAAACTTATCAACAGTAACAAGCAGCAGCCGTTTTTTCTCTCCTTCATTATAATATGATTGTTGTTGTTGTTGTTATTGTTGTTGTAGCTGTGCCTAACATTCACCAAATAGCACTTCACTTCACTTTAGTTTAGTTTAATACTTATACTCGTCTGATGTCTTCGCCTGCGACTCACTTTCGCAATTGCATTTGCTGGAAAAATAACAACAGCAACGAAAAAATGGGCACAATACATACTATGCCACAATCTAAAGGTGTAAAATTGCACATTTCGCTGCACATCACACACACACACATACACGCACACAGGTATTTGTGTGCGCCTCACCTGACTGACTGCACCCACGCCAAACTTTAAAAAGGCGTTAAGTCTCTTCTGCTCTTCTCTTCTTTTCCATTTTTTTTTTCCTTTTTTTTTTTGCTTTTTTGTTGCTGAGCTCTGCTCTGTTGGCCTTTTTATTTCCTCAAAAAATATTTGCGGTTTTGTGTGTTTGTCTTTTTAAAAAGTATTTCCTGTTATGCAAGTTATATATATATAAATATATATACACACACATATGTGTTATGCCGTTCGTTGCTTTGATTTTAGTGAATAACATATGCCAGAAGGCTGGCTGAGGTATATTGATTTAGTTGCAGCTGAAAGACGATTTCGCATACTTTACTTTAAAGCTGAATCGAGTTTCAATGACCACAGCTGTTTGCCTATAAAACTAAATTCCAATCATTCTATTCATGTCCGTCTGTATGTCCAGCTGTTTGTTCATATGACTGCCCCTCTGTTTGCCTCTCTGTCTGTCCGTCAACATGCCAGATCAATATTGCTTTAGACTTGATCCATGGCTTACATCACGAAACCTCCACAAATATCCACATAGCATCTACCATATACCTAAACGAGCTAGTCCTAACAACGACTTGTCATTTTTTGCACCTATATCAACGGCGCAAATATTTGTCAAGCATTTTGCATACTCAAAGAGATCTTAGCTAATTCAAGTTAACCAAATCATTTTTTATGCAACTTATTTTTATATTTTTGCTGATTCAAAAAGCTTTTACTTTTGATTTGCATTGAGTGTTTTAGTTTTACCTTAACATTCAACTTTAGTAACCTTAATTTCGAATCTGCTTTCTGTTTCTTTTGGCACCTTGCACTCTGCATTTTGATACGTGAGCCAAAAAGTTTGAAAAGCTGAAAACAAAACTGTGCAAGGTCAACGCTTTTACTCGCTCTTAAGGTCAACGCCAGCAGAGCACGTAACACTTTTACTTTTTAACTGTAGCCATTAATAATCGTAGTCGGGAATCAAAGAGATATACATATAAATGTATTATTAATATCGAAACACGAAAACAAAATTGTAATTATTATTTTTAATTGCAGGCGTACAAGCGTCAAGCGAACTCGGTGAAGATAGCCAAGATCACGGCTTTTACCATCGTCGTATCCTCGTTCATATTGGGCGCATTCATTTTGGCCTCGTCTTATCTGCAGGCCAAGGCCTCCTGTGATCAGGTTCAGGCCCTCGATTCGGTGCTGGAGAAGGAGCTAATGCTGGAAACGCTGCAGCAGGTGAACAAGGTAAGTGGCTGTTTAATGCCTCAATGCTCAGCCAAAACAGAGAGAGAGAGAGAGATAAAGTGAGAGGGGCGAACAACATTTCGTATCAGTCGGTGTCAGCTTTTGCGATTCGCCATCGCATATATACACATATATAAAATTCATATGATTACCTAATGTTTATATGGCAATTATTGTTTTTCGCATCGTTCGTTGCGCACGCCAAAACCCATTTTCAACCGCAACATTCAAATTATAAAGGTAAATTAATAATAATTACCGGAAAATGTCCGCATGAAAATACACCTGTGCATCGATAGCTATGTACACGACTGATATAGATGCGTGTTGACTGATTATTCCCCGCAGGTACATTGCTTTCATATTAACTGCTGTTATTTATTGCACGCACTATTAGCTACCAAATGGATAAATAATATTTTAGCAGAGGCTGTTGTAGTTAGCATCAAAACAGCTGCATCGACAGGGATTTTTTAACTTGATGAATGGAAAAACCCAATGTGCTTTAGCTTACAGATAGCTCTAGCTGATTAGAAATTATTATTGTTTTATAGCAATTCAGCTGGAACAGCTTGAGAAAGAAACAAACAAAAAGAGAAAAGAGACTTCTGAGAATTAGTTTTTAGCATCTGACTAAAGAAATAAAAGAGCAGAAACTTGTAAAAGTTATTGATATTTTTTATTACTCAAGTCTCTATAACTAATCTTTTAAGTATTTGATTTCTCTAAATGAGAAATCAACTGGAAAAACAATTCTTGTTGTTTTTGCTCAAGTCAAGGGAACATCTTGAGTCAGCCATAAATCAAAGATATACAAGGTGCTGACACAGTGGGCCTTCGATATGGCAAACTGCAAACCTTTGCTGTCAACACAAGATCAAATTAATGATATCCATAGCGCAATGCTGTGCCACATTGCATGCATAAGCGAGTCAATTGAATGCACATTCACTCATACTCATATTCATATTCATATTCATTTCAAATTGTATAAGTGCAAATTCAATTAGCGTGTTGCGTGCTTCCTTGAGAAATTTCACTTCATGTAATCAAAGTAGCCCATTAAAACCCAAATAGTCGCACCGTAACAATCGCATATGGTATAAGCCAAATGGGTGAATACATACATGTATATACGTATGTAGTTAGCTACTTGGCCGATGACTGTGCAGCCTTTGTACATGCCACATAATTCAAATTTAATGGCGTTTTCTAAAACAACTGCAGCCAGCGCTCATATTTCTAGCATTTGCATAGCATCATCAATATTCAATTAACGTGCTATGAAAGCGCCCATAACACACAATAAAACTAATTGAATGCATAAATGAATAGATATGCAGCGGCAATTCATTAAATTATAAACAAAACAAAAAAGTTAAATAAGAAAAAAAAACAGAGTCATTTTAATGCTGTCAATTTGGAGCAGGTTATTCAACCCACAACTGAAACTCTCTATATATATATATATAGATAGATATAGAGGAGGAGGCTTATGTAAAGTCGTTGGTGCAATGTAAAATTCAATCAAGCGAAATTCCCATAATTTGACGCTTAAGTGGACAGAGCAGAGCTGAGTCGAGCTGGGAGCAGCTTGCGACATAATCATCATCAGTGGCTAACAATTGCGAATCAAATGGCAGAGCGAGCCAAAGTGAAAGCAGCAGCAGCAGCAGCAGCAGCCACAGCAACATGTTGCAATGTGTCGGTGCATGGCACAAAAGCAGCTGCACATTCACACACACACACACAGAGAGAGTCAGTAAGCTGCTCAAGTGCGGCGGGGCGGGCGTGGGCGCGGCAAATGCCAGAGATCATCAGCTGCAGCAGCAGCAGTAGCAGAGGCAGAGGCAGCCGCAGCAGCCATAATGTATTTGCTGTCACTTTTTGCCGGCTGGCGCCGCTTGGCACCGTCACACAAATAGACAAACAGACAGACAGCAAGACAACTTGTAAGTCGTCAACACACACACACACACACACAGAGATCAAAAGAGACGCAGTGGAAGACGCGTTGACTGTTTGCCATTTAAGGCAAGTTGCGCGCTTAAGTCTTTCGTTTTGGGCACGCAAACAAAGCCAGAAACTTATGGCTCCAACTGATGATTATGTAATGCCAATGTACACACACTCACACACACAGAGTTATTGATGATTTATAATTACCGTGGCTGTTGTGCAAATTTGCAAACACTTTGCAATTTGCCTGCTAAAAATTTTAATTATGCTTCGATTTGCAAAAGGAAAAACTCTACGCAACTAGAATATCAATTTGTAAAAAAAGGCACTTGCGTCAATGCTAAAAATAGGACAGACAGTCGGGCAAAAAAGTAATTGCACACAGACGCTCAATTTGTAATCTTTTAATTGTCATCTTAATGTCTGAGACAGCGACGTGTCTAGTTTTTAATGCTCGCAAATGTTCTGGTGTAACAGATGCGATTTGCCTCGGCTGGCCTTGAAATTCAGCTGAGAAGCAAAATGAATAAAAAATAAGCAAAACAAAAACACAATTAAGAAAGAAAAACAAAATTGAGCTGTAAACCGGAGTTGGAAGTTTAGCAATTGACTAAGCGGTGTCAGGCACTGAAACTGGAACAGAGACTCGACTCGCTGGCTTCGTTTCTCAGCTTGTCAAACAGGTTGGCTCAGTTTTAGTTTCAGTTACTCATATTTCTGCTCTTTTATTTATTTACATTTTTTTTGAGTGAAATTTCATTTGATTTCGGGCGAAAAGTAATAATGACTCAGCCCAAAATGATATGTACAAATGCGTATATTTTTTTTCAGCTTCTAAGAAACACTTGAGCGCAGCATCTGCTGCATCATTAAAGTCAACATCAACTGCGCGCCCCATTAAGCTGGTTGCCAGTGCTCAGATAAGCAGCTGAATTCCCATCTTGAGCTAATTAGATTTTATGCATTTGCAAGTTGAGTTTGAATTATGTATTGCAATGCCAATTGCAGCTGTCCAATTAGTTAATAACTCTTGACTTAACTCATATTCCAATGTCAGGCCTGAAAGCCATCAGCTACCGGATATATTTATATAGCTGTGATTGCTACTGGCGACAGCTTACCCAGGTACTCAAAACCTCAACGCCCCCACACAGCCAGCTCCCTCTGTCGCTCTGCCCCGTTGGCCACTTGGCCCACTATCAATCATCATCATCAGCAGCGGCAGCAAACGCTGCCTCGCATTGAATTAATGAGCTTTTTGTTGTTTCGCTCAACAAATTATTTAAATTTGGTTTTTTGTGTGTGAGTTTTGTTTTTTTCTCTTTACTTATTTTGTTTTCGTTTTGTTAGACACATACACACCTGGCCAGTGCCTGTATGTGCTTATGTAATATGTGTTTGTTTATTTATTTATTTATTTGATGGCATTTTACTTTTGGTTTCAGTCACAGTTGCGTTTGACGTATTTTAGTATCTGGGTTGGGGTCACATCTTCTGACGACAACGTCGCATTGTTAGTGGCACATAACAATTGCAGCCACTGTAGCAGTATGTGTATATTGCCCGTACGTGCTTGATGGCCCAAGCCATTTTAAGTGGTTTTTAACAACCAGCAAAAGGCAACCAAAAAAAATATTAAAAAAAAAAAATAAATAAAATAAAATAAGCAACAAAATGCGACAAATACATTTCCTAGTCAAAATCCAAAAATAAAACCTTGAGATTTTTTCAGTTTTCGTATAGCTAAAATTCTAATTTGGTGATTCTTACAGGAACTGCCCAGAGCTGAAGCTTTGCTGGGCAAATCTGATGTCGGTGAAGATTTGCAAAATCTCGAACACGATCAGGCCGCGCTTGATAAGAAGACGAACTCAAAGAACGAAGGCATTGAACACAATGTCAATGTGCACGACAACACCTACTCGGAGAGCGATGACCCCGAGGAGATGCAAAAGTTCCCAGGCAAGATGCCGCTCGAGCTGGACTTGAGCGATCTGGCCGCTGCGATTCTGCGCAACAACAAAAAGTAAGCAGACGCCACATACTCATTCTTGAAGTATAAGAAATAATATATATGTGTATAACAGATCCCGCATGAACTGTGTGGTGGAGCGCAAGCATGCCGAGGAGATTGTTGACTCACCCTCAAAGACCGTGGCGCTGCCTTTTGGCGTCAATTTGACCACCGATCCGAAGAAGGCACGCATCACCGGCGAACGCATTTCCATTTTCTGTGATGGCGGCGAGGACAAGGAGGAGAAGGAGGCCAAGCGCCAGCGCGAGGAGGAAGATGACTCTGAGGAAGATGTTGAGCCAATGCGCCCCATGTTCATACCATTCCAGCGTGTGCCCATTCCCTTTGGCCGCATTCCCGACCAGATGCCACTCACCCATATGCCCCAGCGCATGATGCCACCAGCGATGCAGCAGCAGCTGCCTCAGCAGGGTTCGATCATCATTCGTCAGCTGCCGCCTCCGTTCCAGCATCTGCCCATGCGCCCGCCCATGCCACCACAGGTGATGCAAGCACCGCGCATGGAGGAGCAGCCACAGCAGCCCCAAATACAGACCGTGCGCATTCATATGCATCAGCTGCCTTTCCGCCAGCTGGACATGACCAACGATATGCCCCGCGAGCAGGAGGATCAGCGTGAGATGCCACAGCGTCCGATGCCCCAGCGTGAGATGCCACAGCGTGAGCTGCTGCAGCGCGAGATGCCACAGCGTGAGATGCCACAGATTCAGATCCAACACATGCCTCTGGGCGTAGCACTGCAGCGTGTGGGCATCACCGCCGACGATCTGCGCAACATTCAACGCATGGCTGAGGATCGCTTCACCGACGAGCTGCGTCGCCTAACCGCTGAGGATATTGCCGATTCCAATGAGAATGCCAACACAAGCTCTAACGAGGAGGAGGAACACTCTGAGTCGCCCATGACATCTAGCGAGCAATCTACTCCTACACTTGCTACTCCAACTCAGTCCCAGACCCAATCTGAGTCCCAGTCCCAGTCAACCCAGCAGCAGCCCGAACAGCAGCAGCAGCAGCAGCAGCAGCAACAACAGCATGAGTCCAATGAGCAGCAAGAGGACCAAATGCCTCATATGCAAATTCAGCGCTTGATTCTGCAGCCTTTGCCAGAGCAGCCACGCGATACCATGACACCACCTATGCTCGATCAGCCACCACAGGTGCCATTCGGTCGCATGATCTTCGGACGTAGCCTGGCTCAGCCCGTGCGCATTCCCGTGCCCATGATGCAGCCAGCCGAGGGTGGAGCCGTCTCCGAGGAGTCGCAACGACCACACTGTAAGATCCGCAGACATATCTAAAATACGCACCAGCTAAGCTCTCTCTCTCTCTCTCTTTCTTTCTTTATCTTCCTTTGCAGTCGTCCAGCCTCGTTCCGTTTAAGTAACAACAACAACACGCCTGTGATTGCTGCTTTGTGAATCGAATCTTTAATGTGGTCGTCGTCGTCGTTATTGTTTTCTCTATATCAGATCGTAACTGTGTCGTCATCCTTTGCTCGATTCCAAAATAATCAAACTAAACATCTGTAGCAGCCCCCAAAACGCCAAAAGAAAATTGAAGATGTCAATCGATAGAAATTTTACGTTTTGGTTTCAAAAATCTCTGTATCTCCGTTTCCTCTATAACTGTCTATCTATAAATCTATATATCTTTATGAATATCTTGTAATGTATTTGTATATTTTCGTAAAAATATTGTATTGTATGTATAAACATTCCAATCGGTTCGCTCAAATTTTGTGAGCATTATTTTTGAATTAATTTCTAACGTTTTGAATTGTTTTTCTTTTCGTCCCACTTTTTTTCACAAATAAATCCGATTTAAATTTGTATATAAATTCTAGTATTTTATTTTTAATACTTTTTTAGTAGTTTTTAGTAAGTAAAACAAACAAACAAAAATTTACCAACAATCAATAAAATTGTAAATTTTATATACATACATTTTGAAGCGAATAAAATTGTGGATAATTGGAAATCAAAAAAAGTTATTGTGTTATTTAAAGTGAAAATTTAGTTTTTTTTTTTTTGTACAATAATTCTGTGAGTGCACTTTAGACCAGAAGTGGTTATTTAGAATGCTTATAATATATACACACACACATTAATTTATTGAGCTGTTTTATATCTCGTTCTTAACTCTCCTAACTATTAATAATCACTAGCTGCAAAGCTTCCACTTAAGATAAAACGATTCGTTAGCTATAGCGTCAATAAATTGTTTTATTTTATAGTTATTTAGATATTTTTTGTTACGTTAATTTTATTTTTTATTATTTTTTGAAACAAATTGAAAAAATTTGTCGTTGCTTAAAGTAAATTTACAAAGTGCAATTCGTAAAAAAATCCAACGTTTCTTTTTTGCTTTTTGATTATTTTTATACAATATATCAATCAATTTTTAGTGTTTATGTGTGTATGAATGTGTGTGTGATTGGGTATGTATATTTATATATACAATTTGTGGTAAACAACCGATTAAGACGTTTATGGGCGCAACAAAGGACGCACAGCATTATTCTGTTTTTCTTTTGCTTGCAGTTGATTTATTTAAATATATAAATATGACTAATCGTAAGTTTGCATTGACGGGGTATAACTCTGCTCTCACATAATCAGAAAAGTTTACAATACATTTTGTAGCGCTAGATTAAAAAGAATTTCGCTTCTAATTCTAAAGTAAGAGTGTTTAAAAAACAATTGAATACAAATTTCGGTTAGCAGGATTGGGTAGGTTAAAGTTATTCAGTTAAATTAAAATACATTTCGAAGAGGCAGCTAATATCGAATGCGTTGGGATGGAATTGTTATTGTTTTTGGCTTTCCTTGTGGGGCGGGCAGATAAATAGAGTTTGTTATCTGTTCACAAACATTCATGTACGTTTTGCTCCTCTCATTTTGTAGACTCACTCACATTTTATCACTGATTGTTTGTTAGTTTATGCAAATTTGATGTATTGTAAAGCTGCAGCAAACGCGAACATAATTAATTAATTAGCACTCCTGCATTCCGCCTCAATTTCGTTGACTTTGTGCTCTCCGCTATGACTCAGTGTCTAGCCGTTCTCACAATGATGACCCTCACAACTGCTCCAGAAGATACAGTTGCCGACGCCACTGTAGCAGATAAGTGAGACGGCAGTGAGAAATACTAGGCTACAGATTGTACATGGCTTTCGTTCCAGAAAAAAGCCTATCAAATAAAGTACTATGAACATGACATGCGTCTCCATCAGCGCAGGATTTGTGGGCTTTGGTATGAGCAATACGGGTAATAAACACTGCAGGCAATACATTTTCAAGTCGCTACGTTGACGTGTCCCTTATTTCTCTTTCGCGCTGCTGTTGTAGCTGCAAGCATTAAGAAATCGGTCTATAATTGATATTTTAGTTTTTTTCTAGACAAATGAGACGTAAGCAGCATTTATTTGCGTTGCTGTTGTTGCATGGGTCACAATTGTGACTAAATATGGCATCGGTCTGAAAAATGCAACATGTATGTATATGCCACTTACCTTATTCAAGTCCGCCTGGTGTCTGGATCGCTCGTTTCTAATTTCAGCGTCAAATTCTTGTGCGTATTTTTGTTATCACTCATTGCTCATGCTTCTTAATTTCTCAAATCATTTTACACATATGTACTGAGCTATCGTTATCGCATACTGCAGCTTCAAACCTATCCTCGGTTCTCACACAACTATCGATAATAGTCGTGACAGGCAACGCTGTTTCATCAGATGTCCGCGAAATGCTCTTTTGTTTGTTCTAAAAATAACTACAGTTTGTTTATTTAACGGAAGACTTATTAATACATTGTACAGTCGATTTTCTATGATATGAATAAATAAAATACATAATCCTCTATGTATATATGGGTCAATGAACTCTTTGAAATGGCAACAATACAATGATTACAATATTATCAATATTTGGCCATTAAACATTCCAGTAAAGCTTATTGCTATAGAGCGACGGATCAGTTGCGATGGGCAGTAGGAAAATCCAACCGACAAGGCCCACAACATACAAAACTATCGCTAGAATTCGCCGCCACAGATCCTGCTGCCAAAGATCCTGTACATCGGGCAATCCCATATGGTTGCACAAAGCGTGAGCCAGCAGAGGAGCAACAAAATGTCCCGTGCGAGCAAACAAAAATGCAGAATAGAATCCAAAGAGTGTGGTATAGGTGAACTGGAACAAGCCGATTAATAATGCGGTACTCAGTTCCATGCCCATGCTCAATCTTTCTGCGATGTGGTGCAGGTGAGCAACTCCAAAGAATAGCGGTGTTATAAATACGGCAGTCAAAGGCGGGAAACTTTGTAGAATCAGTGGCATCATGCAGGCGCGAAAAACAAATTCTTCACTTAGGGGTGCCACCACAAGGTTACGTATCCAGATAATGTTACTACAGGAACCACGCCAGTAGTCCATATCTAAAAGCGATAAGCAAGACGTCAATGTATTGATTGTGTCATGATAGTCAAACTTACCAAAGTATGAACTGAACGATTCGTTTTGCATGTTCACAAATATAGGTCCCAAAAAAAGTAGAGCTGTGAGCAAGTAGGGAATAACAATCGCTTGCCACAATCCCTCTAAACGAAAGCCGATTAGCTTCGGGAATGGCTCACTCTCCAGCAATTGTGGCGATGAGAGGAAATACACAAATACCGGCGCGATGAGCATGACACAGGAAACGCTGGCAAAGCGCCGCTTTATTGTCGTCGGGTGATCACGATTGTGTTTGGTGCTCCATACGTAGAGACTGCCGATATAGATGACAGCCAAAACAATACAGGAGCTAACTGATATGAGGGGTGGAATTTGAGGCAGGGTTTCCAGCTGCCGTAGCATTCTCATTTGCGGAGCCATTTCACTTAATTTGATAATTCGTTGATCTAAATGATCTAATTTACTTAAATTGCATTGTGTAGAAAACAAATTAAAAATATATTTTAAAATCAGCTGCTTATAACACTTTGGCAAAACTTTATCTTTGAAAGCAAGCTGATGAATTGATAGGACTGTTATTTAACATGGATAGAAACAAAGTGTTATTATCGGTTTCTCTTTTTGGCGTTACCTTGCTCAATTGCGCTAATGTCGTCTGATCAGCTCAGTGCTGCTCTGTTAAGCAACGGCGGCGGCGGCAGCGTTTGGTTGTGTGTTATTTAAATAAAACGCATGAATTGCTGTCAATAAAAATTTGCTACGCCATATCAAATTTAAGTTTGCATATAGAGCTCAGTCCATTTTGAAAGTGCAATATGTCGTTCTTAATAAAAGCCGCTGCCACCACTCGTCAGCTCATTCATAAGGTTTCTGTAACATTCAACATATGTTATCTCAAATTGACCTTTGACTCAAACTCCATTTTCATTGTTTATTTATATTCAGGCACCAGCGCTACAACAGCAGGTGCGCCATCTGAATTTACTGGAGTTCCAGTCCAAGGACCTGCTACAAAAGTATGGCGTAGCCATACAACAGTTCAAAGTATTGGATAACTCCAGTGCCGATACGCAAGTGGTCAAGTCATTTGGTAACCAAGCGAAGACAAACCGGTTGACAAAAGCCCTAATTGTTGTTAATTATTATTTAAGATTGTCCCGAGTACGTGGTCAAAGCACAGATATTGGCTGGCGGGCGCGGCAAGGGCACTTTTGATAATGGTTTCAAGGGAGGTGTCCACATAACCTCAAAGTAAGTGGCCAGCGTTCCATCTGTGGTCTGCCGTCTCTCTGCATTGATAACGCCCTCTCAGATAAGAGAAAGAGAGACAAACGACAGCCGAATAATGTATACATTACTTTCGCTTTGCAGCAAAAACGATGTGCTCTCGCTTAGCAAACAGATGATAGGCAATCGCTTGATTACCAAACAGACGCCCAAATCGGGAATTCTCGTCAACAAGGTCATGGTGGCACGCAGCGTGAATATAACACGAGAGACCTATGTCTGCATTCTGCTGGATCGTGAACATAATGGACCCGTGCTGATTGCCTCGCCAGCTGGCGGCATGGACATTGAGGCGGTAGCAGAGGAAACTCCCGAGAAACTGTTGACCGTTCCATTGGATATTGGGAAACCCATACCTGAAGCCAAGCTGATCGAAATAGCCAAGTTCCTGGAGTTCAAAGGTGACGCCATTAAGCGGTGTGCCGACGAGATTCAAAAGCTGTATACTCTGTTCAAGTCTGTGGATGCTGTGCAGATTGAAATCAATCCCTTGGCCGAGACTGATACAGGCGAGGTCATTTCTGTGGATGCCAAATTGAATTTCGATGACAACGCACAGTTTCGTCAGAAGGATATCTTTGCTATGGACGTTACCGAAGAGGAGGCCGATCCCCGTGAGGTGGAAGCATCCAAATATAATCTCAACTATGTGGCCATGGATGGCAACATTGGCTGCTTGGTAAATGGCGCTGGGCTCGCCATGGCCACAATGGACATCATTAAGTTGAATGGCGGTGAGCCGGCTAACTTCTTGGATGTTGGTGGCGGTGTCAAAGAGGAACAAGTAGCCAAAGCTTTTGAGATTCTCACTTCGGATCCGAAAGTGAAGGGAATTCTTGTGAATGTGTTCGGTGGCATTGTCAACTGTGCCACAATTGCCAATGGCATTGTGGCTGCCTCCAAGAAGTTGAAGCTGAATGTGCCGCTGGTGGTGCGTTTGGAGGGCACCAATGTAACCAAGGCACGCGAAATTCTGAAGAACTCTGGTCTGCCCATACAGACGGCCAGTGATTTGGATGATGCTGCACACAAGGCAGTCGCTTCCCTCTAAACTGGACAATATTCCTAATTGTAAAAGACACGCACATGATTTAGCATTTAAACGACAATGCATAGATCAAATATGCATGGAAGGGCCTTTTTATAAATATAAGATTTTTAAACAATATATACACATCAATATAAAATGAGAATAACAAATTATTTACACTAGTCATTGAAGATAAGATAAATTTAACTTTTCACGATTTTAAATGAGTGCCGCCGAAATCCAAGCAAGCCTCTGTTAAATAACAGGTACAATGCATGTCAGCTCTGTACTATCGATATCCGAGCTTAATCACGAAATTGGAATTGGGAACTAGTTTGCTGTGAATTTCAAGCTGAAGACTAATTCCCTATTGATCTATTAAAAGTATTCTGTTATATTATAATTAATAATTATATTGCAATTATAAAAACTAAAACTTATATTATTATGGGCTTAAAATAAAATATGTACGTAAAGCAAACAAGAACAAGTAGAGCCACTGATTCAGTTCCGCGATTCAGTCAAAAGAGCTGTTCAGAATGTTCAACTGAACGGGTTCCAAGCGATTCAATACAACTCTACAGTCCACACCCTAAGCCTCAGAAACAAACATTCGAAATCAGTGAAAAAAACATTGGCAATTTTGTATACAAAGCATGCAAAAAGCGCCACATTTTGCACGCGAGGATTCCCAGGAGCATTTACCCAGTCCACACAATACCGTCAATATGAAGCGCCGCACCTTAGCAGGCACTTGTGGCGTTGGCGTCTTCATCTTTGCGTTCGCCTTCATTGCCATAGCGTTTGCAACGCCCAGTTGGCTTGTAAGCGATTACCGCATTACAGGTGCCAAGTTGGACAGACTGGGCCTCTGGGTGCATTGTTTCCGTTCGCTGCCGGATGTGAACGATGACAGTCAGCGTCGCTTTTTCGTTGGCTGCCGTTGGGTCTATGACCCATTTACGAAAGGCTACGATGAGATACGTGGATTCCTGCTGCCTGCCTTCATGATAACCACACAGTTCTTTTACACCCTTACGTTCATTGGCATGCTGGTCAGTGCCATTGGCGTGCTGGTGTTTTTCCTCTGCGCTGGACCAGATCAAAAGCACTTCATTACTTTAATTCGTGCAGTTGGATTTGTGCTCTTGGGTGCAGGAGTCTGTGCGGCCATTGCAGTGATTGTGTTTGCTGTGTTTGGCAATCGAAATGGTTGGATGCCAGAGCATGCCAATAATTGGTTTGGCTGGTCCTTTGTAATGGCTTGCGTGGGTACGGTGCTGACTCTGGTGGCTGCCACATTGTTCCTCACCGAGTCGCATGTGCAGCAACGCAAGCGTTTGCAGTTCAAGGAATCGCAGACACGGTTTGAGC
Organism: Drosophila mettleri; assembly: GCA_035047625.1. Taxonomy (NCBI): domain Eukaryota; kingdom Metazoa; phylum Arthropoda; class Insecta; order Diptera; family Drosophilidae; genus Drosophila; species Drosophila mettleri. The sequence continues at coordinate 11,580,109 of JAWNPI010000103.1, forward strand.
TTGTGCGTGGCTAATGCACATGGCATTAGTACCTTCATACAGTGACAATAAAATCGGCAAGTAGATGTGGTATGCACCTTGAGTCATATAATAATTTACAATCTTTTTGCTTACAGCAGCACACAACAACACTAAAACATTCCGTCCCCACGACATTCTAACAAAGAATTCTCACCATATAATTAAATGTAGTTTTATGCAGCCGCTAGTTGAATGTTTATGCAATTGTCAGACAAACATTTCCGCACCGAACATGCCGCATACAATCCAAAGAGACTTTCAGTTGGTACTTATGAATCATCCAAACTACAGTTCATTCAAATTGTCGCATGTTCTGCAGCTAAGTGACACCCAATAACACATCATCTCAATTTCAACAACAAGATCAACAACAGCATCAGCAATAGCAATAGCAATAGCATCAACGAAGCTCAAATGATTCATTATCGCGTGTACATCAAATATTTGCATACAAAATTGTGCTCAATTAACGCACATTTCGAACTCCCAGCCTCTGCTTTTGCTTTTGTTTCTTTTTTTAAATTACTAACACTAACAACAATTGAAACACTCGTGCCTTAATTAGACAGCATTGCTACAGTTTTTAGTGCCTTTATAACTATGATGAAAATGTGGTTAGTTTCTTATATCAATGCGTCGATCACCAATTGGATTGCATAAACTTCTACTAATCTAGTGCCTTAGTTAAGAGTTTTATGTCCAAAAAAAAAAAAAGATTAAGTGAGAAAGTTAAGTAATTCGAAATGTTACCGTCCAATATATATTTAAGACATTCTCTTTGATATTTGAATACCTTACAAAACGTTTACCTGTTATTTATGGTAGCTCTCTATTAGTGCTTGTCCAACCTGTCATACAAATTGTGTACCATATGCAAAAGTATTGAAACTGTTTTTATCATATATACAAACATATTAACTTACAACATAAATATATATATTTATGTATAAGTAACATTTTTGTACAAACGACTTTTTTAGCTAAAGCGACGAATAATAAAGATTTTTTATTGTATACAAAGTGCATAGAGTATTTTTGTATCTACTATTATGCGAGTTCAAGGCACCTGAAAACCAATAACAATAGAACCGAAAAAATCAACGTGGGAAGTTTTCTCATGAGCATGCAGTTGTGGGGGAGAAACTTGAGTAACCAATTCTCTTTTCTGGTGTAGTCTATATCGAGATGATGTGACATAATTATAATCAGTGAAATTGAGATCAAATAAATTATTAACCTTAAGTTGTATTTAACTTATACCTTTTTAATACTTATGCTTGCCACTGTGCGCTTTTATATGCAGAAACAAAATTAATTATTTTTCAAATTTATTTGGGCATAATTAGTCAGGCCCGTCAGACTAAATGTTACCATAGAATTAACAAACCCACGCAAATGGTTACCAAACTTGGCAAATAGTTTTTAAATATCGTGAGGACGTGTTGAAAATGCTTTAGAGTTATTGAAGCGTGAAAGATCAGCAACGCTATCTGCATTGATGAATGGATTACTGGTGAGTTGGTTGAAATTAAAAATAAAAATGAAAAAAAAAGTCAAAATCGCCTCAGATCTGATTAGCACTTGTCGAACCGGATACTGGGCATAACTGACTCATCAGTAGGCAGCCTAGTCAGAAAAAAATCTAGCCTTGATAAACCAAACAAAATATGTGCTAAGCTCAAATTTATTTACGAATTTATAATGGCAATCCAAATAGGAATTTGAAACGTACTTCAAATGACCTCGCAGATACTTAAAGATTCGCAAATGCCGTTAGTTCAGACCAATAAATCCGATTACAAATTTAGAATATAATAAAAAGTAACGGAACAAATCGAAATACTGTGAGAATATAATAACCTATAGTATCTGTATACATATATTTATAAGTTTATACATATTTATATTTACATATATGTTTGTCGACTTGTCAACAGACGGGCTCAGCAAACCGTATAACAGAATTTATGTCTCCAACTGACAGTTGCGAGAAAAAAATTCTAAATTGACCATAGAATATAACGTTATTACATTTTGATTTATGACAAGGTATAATTAAAAATTTATCAGCATTCGCAGTTGGATTAAGTGTAGATGTTAAGCGGAAGATTCGAGTGTTTGAAAGAATGAAAATATTAAGCAGATACAAAATAAAAGTATTGTATTTATTCAAATGAATAAATAAATATATATAAAAATTGCAAACTAATATAAAGCAAACAAAAAGAGAAGAAAAAACAACGCCAACACAAATAAATTCTTTGTTAATTTGGGCATTTTCAAGCTTTGGAAACCAATTTCGTTTTCATTTGCATAAAATGTTGCTGCCATCAAGAACTTGTGTGAAGGATAGAATGACGCACAGACAGACGGTCAGTGCGACCAACTTAAATGACCAGCACCAGCACAATAATAAAAACAAGTAAAAGTGACTTTGGTAAAATGTGATCGACGACGAATTACCCTGATGCCTATAGAAAATTAGGTCTTTAAGCGAGGTGTAAAATAAATCGTATGCCCTTCAGAGGTCTAAATTAAGTCGAGTAAAATTTTTTTAATGAAAATATATTGCGTATATACCCATTGGATCAATATGGCAAACATTTTTAATTTCATAGAGTATATAAAAACTTATTTTCTGATCGGAATTAGCAATGGCTGCAGACCTGTTCTTCACCATTCAACAATGATAAATTGCTTTTAAGTTTCCATTAATAAAAAATTCTTGCCGAATAGAAAGTATAAAGGGTATCATGGCTATGTCATGATTAAAAATATAATAATGTATTATAAATACTTTTATATATTAGTAGATATTATTTACGGACTGTCTGACTAAAATTTAAAAGTTTATCTTGAGACCAAGAAGTGTATTTATTATTCTACTCTGCTTCTCAATTTTCGGCGGCATGTATCAAGTGAATGAACGCATCGAAACCAAAAGTCTGTGGATTCAAGAAACCGAGAGTGCGCTTTCGATTACGCAACTGAATTATGAATAAACACATTAGTGCTCGAATATATTGTTTGTAGATGGTAAACTTTCGTTTGTTATGTGAACCGAACACTAAATATTGATTAAGCGTTCGAAATGCGGATTATTTGGGCTGTAGGTTTTATGGATTTGCCACATTAAGATGTGCCTTGTATGGGCATAATTAAAACTTAATCGAGTTATTTTGCGGTATTCAAATAGAACTGCTTTCATGGCGCAATCACAAAACGGCCACAACAAGAGGCCGCAAATGATAAACTTGCCTTCTTTATTTGATCTCATTTAAGTGGTTTCCTTTTATGACTTTTGAGCGAATTGGAATTGGCACTAGGGTGACCTTGAGATAGAACAGGACAAATACTGGTTAGCCGGTTAGGCTCTGACGTCTTCATTTCTCATTTCTGACTTTAAATACTGTGGATTAGATTGGCGGGAGGGGTGGGGTATCATGTCTGGTAGTCAACAGAAAAATTAAAGAAAAGGTTTTTTTTTAATTTTCATATAGAGTATGATTGACATCATGAATATTAGTTATGGTTTAATGGTTTCTAGATTTGCAGTAAGCCACTAGCGATTCGAAGGCTACGATTTTTCAATTAAAAGTTCAATGCAAATCAATCAATCAATCAAAACGTTGTGAAAATGCAATTAAAAGTAAATAGATTTTCAGTTTTAGCAATTTTTAGCAACAGAAATGACAACCCACATGGCAGCGCAGCATGGAGTATCTATTCGTTGGGCACTCCCAGCTAAAGCACTCTTACCTATTTAATGATGCATGCGCCGCTCTTGAATGTCATTTAATAGTAAAAGCTCTGCTTATTTGCATAGCATTTAAATATTCTTATTCGAGTTGTCTAAAATAGAGCAGCTTTGGCAGGAGCCGGCAAGAATGTGATTAGCATTTAAAACATGTTTTAAGCAAGCTTTTACTTAAACTCTGACTATCATATTAACTAAGCGAAAAACAGATAAGAATAGAATAAACGTAAGTTTAAAATCAAAAAAGTTGCCTGATCAAACTATAAATGATGTACAGTTTCGACTATTTAAAAGTAGCTAAAATATCATAGAGGAAATTATATACATCTGAAGAAAATATAAAATTATATGTACATATATTTATCTGTGATACGATTTATAATTCCTATGAAGTATTTACTTTTAAAATTGCCTTTTGAATTTTCTAGTTGCATGATTTTAGATATTGGCTTAAATCTTTTTGATCTTTGAGCTCAATTATTCCAGATCGTGGCTTAAATCATGTTTGTCACAAGCTGATCGGTAAACATAGATAGTTCCTTGAACTTCTCACAGTACACGAGCAGTTCAAAGACATTGCTTTATTTTGTATACAATAAAAAGGCTCAAATGTATATTTCGCATAAATATACAAAAAAAAAAAAAAAAAAAAAAATAAATAAATAAATAAATAAAGAGTTGCGCGAGATATTATCATCGAGATATTAAACATGATGCTCAAAGCTGGACAGACGAGATGATGGAATATAAAAATAGTTCTGAGCAAACTCTGGCCAGAGCTCTAACTTATATAAAATTTATGTAAAAATATGATTTTGGATGGGTTGACTGGGTACAGGTAAAACGAGCTGGCAGACGATATTCTAATTTCGTTGAGTTATGAAAGTAAAATGGCCTTAACACTTAATATTGAGACGGAATGGAATGGAAACAAGAAAATAAACCCAAATATAACATACCATAATAGACCATTTAGGTCTGAAATTTATGCGCACACACGAAGTTTTTCAGTCTGGAAGAAGTAGCTGACTAATAAAAAATCGAGCAATTAAAATTGACATTCAACCGATGGGGCTAAGTTTTGTGGTCCTGGACTGAAATATTTGCTTTAATAGTGAACTTGTTTGACTCGATTTGGAGCGTTGCTTTTTATGATCGTATTTTATAATTGCATTTTATTTGTTAATGAAATATAAAAACTCAATATAAACATGGCTAAAAGCCCAACTCATTGAATTATTTCCAGGCTAATCATAAAAATTTAAAAGCCCAGCTTGAACATTTTATTTGAATATTAATTGGGAATTTGTTAGCCGAGCTCCACGATGATCACAATCTCCTGTCACAATTGTTTGCTAAATAAAATATTATTTAATTTTGTGTTTCACTTTTGCTTTAGTTTTAGCTTAAGTTATTTTGTTGGCTCGACACCTCAATGCCACCGGTCTTAACTTTTTGAGTTTTATTATTTATTTCTTCCACTCCACTGTATTTGCATTTCCTGAAATATCAAAAGTGATCTAACTTAGGCATTATATAAAGATTTGTGCGTGTGTATCAATACGCACTAGAATGAAGCTCAAACTAAGTCAGATGAAACGCAAATGTTTGAATAACATTTTTAAGGCTATGCGAGACGAATTGTAAATTACTTTCAGCTAACGATTCAAGCATGAAATTTATACATGTGTATAATGGATTTGAATGTTATTTTTACAAAATATAGAAGACGTATGTATTCTGGTTATTTTAATACTCTGTATATACATGGGAAGATTTCAGATGGTGTTCTAGAAGTTCGTATAAATAAATGGGTAAGATATATGAATATCTCTAACAGGAATCAATTTCTTAAAAAGCAAGTTGACATTACAAAACCAATCTCATAGATAAACTTCCCTAAAAGCTAGTGTATATTAATCTTCTTTAGTTAGCTTTTGATGAAGCTAATAAATCTTGCATACATCGCAATTTAGTAATTAAGTGTTTATATCAATAGTTTTTTCCATAGCAAGTAGTCGATCGAATTAGGAAATCTGGTTTTATTTTTCGAATTAAGTTTGAAACCAAACTATTTGTTAATGTGATAAATTAATTAGCGAAATTTTGATAAGAACGAATATTACCTGAATTGTACGCGGAAGTTATAGCATTTATATTTAGCAAAACGACCTTTGAAGATAAATAAAAAAAAAAAGAATCTGAAGAAACAAATAAAATAGCATTAGCATTCAATGTTTGTGTTGTTGCAGCCTTCTGAAGACTTCTGATTGATGGTGAAATTTCATATAAAATATATAATATATGGCTTACATCTTGTTGGAGTGCCAAAATAAAATATGTTTTAGCCGCCTAAACGGCCTTCAAAACAGTTGAAAACAACTAAAATCATATGAAATTAAATTAATTTTTTTTTATTTTTATTTTAGGAAACATGTTTCTTGCTTAAACCATCGACTATGTTTAGTATTAAAGATTTGTTTTGGAATTTACTATATGTCTAGGTATTTATGCTGATATGTGGCCCGAGGCCTGGGAACAAGTTTTCACTTGTGATATCATTGATAAGATATCGTATGGCAATAGGTTGGCTGTCATTTTGACAGTTCTGTCATTTGTTTTAGCATTATTTTAATTTTAATTGGACACGCATTGGACACGGGAGGGGAGTGCGTAGTGAGGTCTATTAAGAATTCCCACAACCTTTGCCTTTTGTAATGAGCACACGTCATAGGCTTTAGTTAGATTTTAATTTTTCTCTTCTGGCTTTGAGTGCTTGCCAAATTGACTAATGCATTTTTAATGAACTACAAGAACTACGAGTCTCTTATGACATCATTTGATGGGTTGTTATGATTTCAATTAAAAGCAACTCCAGAATTAATTTAGTTTTTGTCAGATGTGAAGCGATAATAAAACTTATTCGATCTCACAAGAGCTGAAAAATGTAAGCGAAATCCTTCGCTTGGCATTAAAGGATTGCCGTCTTAAAAGCAATATTTGCTTATGATCTTAGAGTATATTAAATTTAACATAAGGTGTGGAGCGCACGATATTCAGCACTCTATAATAAATCTTGTATTTTGTTACTCTGAGCGCAATGATCTATTTGCGAATGAGCACCAGCTAAACACATACTAGATAACATGCTTGCTTGCCCTACGCATACCATTCATGTATGTAAAAATTTCTCTGATAGAGTCTTACATCTGCGGCGTGCTCATCTTCTTTCATTTCTTCTTTAACATGAAAGGCAATGAGCGGGAAATTACTCGCATGACTTGCTGCAGGGCAAGAACCTTAAGCGGCATTTCATAGTTGATTTATTTTTCACAGGCTGCAATGTTGCTGTGACTGTGTCCCCAAGGTCAGGCGTGCGGCGACGACCCCTCAAGTTCAGCCTGGCCACGTAGTCAAAAAGTCATTCAACTGCTGTCCGGATGCTCGGCTATAAACTTACATAAGCATCCGCCTCGTTGCAAGCGTAGCATGCAACGAAAATGTTTTTTGGGGCAGCTGCATCAATTCTGCCTGGATGCTGCCTTGCGGCCTGCCTGCTGTCGCCTGCATCAAGGTCGGCTTGTGCAACAGCATCAGAAAGGCGGAGAGGAAACTGAATCATGGTGAATCATGCACAGAAATTGACTGAGACTATGTAAGGCAGGTCACTTTAAATATTTAATTGATGGCCTCACCAAAATGCGAGTATTTGGTAAAAGGCTTGAAGTCATTTATACGCTTGAGTCAGCGCGCGATTTTCGCTTCTCAGTGCGAGTCTGGGGCAGGCATTGACATTTGATATTTTTGCAAGCAATAAACTGTTCCGACTCGTCAAGGGGATTGCAATTTATAGGCTTTCTAAATTTGGCCAGTGGCCAAAATATGTTGGTCAATTGCCGAACGATTAAAGACAGCAATTGCGAGTCACTAAACCTGTCGACCAGCCATCTCGTTGGCCAGCACGCATAAAATATCTGAAACTATTGACTATTTTTAAGATACAAACTTAAGATACATATTTGTCAGACTTATTTCGAATGTTGTTGGCTAATGCATAAATTATAAAATATTTAACTTGTTTTCGGCTTTAATATGCTAGTTTTTGTTCTCATCAAAGGTCGCTTCCAATATAGCAAGACGTTTTTAAATTTGCTTTTAAAACAAAAGCTAAACGCGTGGGCTCGTAAATATATAAATATATACATATAATATATAAAAAATATATATATTGCCAAATTTATGTTAAGTTATAGACATATTCGAATTATTAAATTTTATTTGCTGACATTTCTCAGCGTTAAAAATTACATATAAATGGGTTTTACCGAAAATTATGCTTCATAACTTGTACTCATAATTTTCTTTCAATGAAAAACTGTCAAAAATGCATTTACATATGTAAATGGGAGTATATAAATATTTTAAAAATAAAAAACAAAAAATAAAGCAAAGTGTATCCATTAAATACGCATAAAACTCAATTTTTCAGTTTTGCTTTCAATAATTTTAAAGCGCAGCTTGAGATGCCTCTTGAATGGCTCAATATATTAAAATATGTGGGGCCACATACTTTATCAGCAATATGATGTTTATTTTTAAGCTCAAAAGTAGGTGGATAAATTGTATATAAAAAATATTAAACCAAAAAAATATATATATAAATAGTAAGGGCATTGCAGCAACTTTAAGAATTCTAGAAAAATTAATAATAAAATAGTTCCACAATTAATATAACAAATCATATTGAAACTAAAAAGTATGTGAAACTATGTTTAGTACGATATTTTGATTTCGTTTTTTTTTATATATTTTATTTTCATTACAAATTATTTTTATTTTCTCTTTAAGTATTATTTTATTTTTATATTTTCTATTATATTTGTATTTCAATTATTTATATGTTTGTATTTAATTATAAACCTTTTTCGTTTTCTTTATATTATTATTTATTTTTTTCATTATAATTTTTGTATAATTATTTTTACTGTTTTTGAAATTTATATTTACTTCTGTAAACGTTTTATATATTTGTGAAAGTGAAATAATATTATATTTGGCAAATTGGTACTGGTTATTTGAATCTTTTGAAAGATATAAAATATCAGTTCAATATTAGCATATTAGAAGTCGAATTGCAGCTGACTAATGCTTCTTAAATGTACAGCAAACTTAACGCTAAAACTCATCTTTTGTACACTTTAATTTTTAAATGACAAATCGATTAGCTTAGGTAAAAATCTAGAATGTATATATAATAAATAAATGTAGTTCCCTTGGGTACATAATCTAAATACAATATACTCCATTTCATAGCTAATATACCCGTTCATTTTTCAGTGAACGAGTATGTCTACAAGCCCTGTGCAGACTGCTGTTCGAAAATGTGCTACATGCTGTGCATCGATTTCTGTTATTTCTTCTTCGTCTTTTCATTTAGTGTTCACACACACATACACACCTACAGATTATTTTGTCTGCTGGTTGACTTTGCCTTGACTTAAGCATTGTCGTTAACTTCATCCTGTTAACGACAGCAACTGCTTATATTATCTGTGTCAATTGCACTTTTCAAGAGCAACATCTGCCTCTAGTTTTCTTGAAATTATCTAAGTATTTCCTTTTAGCGAAAATATTGCGTATACGCAGTGCGAGCGCTTTGGCTTACTGTCACCCGTGGATCAGCAGCTTCTCACGACATTCCAAATTCTTAAGCGGCTTAGCAAACGGAAGCATGTCATTCATCAAATGATGCCACTTGAGGTGTCTCAATTAAGCCAAATGGATTAACATTTGGCTAATCAATTTCCCATATATGATCTCAGCGCTTGGCTACTGTCTGAGCTCATTTAATCAAATAAGAAACGATGCGTCTCAAAGAAAATATTCTGATCTTAAGCTAGTAATTTATTTTAATTATGGCACACAGTTTAAAAACAATTAATACACACGGAAATTGAATAACGCATTCGCCAAAAACGGCGCTATTATGTAAGCATTAATTTAATCAATAAAACTAACCAACTATTTTTAAGTTGCTGCACACATTAACTATTCAAATAGAGCCTGGCCGATAACCGGCTGAAGCCAAAGAAAAAAAGAAGCATCGGCCACAATCTTATGTGTCTACTATCTACGGCCAATAGATCAGTTTTCGATTAATGCTAAAAATTAAGTCAAAATAAACAGGAAAAACTCGAATTTTCAATTAAAGACAAAGACTTTTAAATAAAATAAATATAAATTCTTTGCGAAAAAAAACTAAAGAGGAGAAAAAGAAACACAATAAATCTTGACAAATCTTAAATATTCCTAATGAAGAATAAAAACCTGAAAGTGAAGCTGAATTCTTGAAACACGCAAGTCGTGGCGTCTACGTAGGGGTAGTCCGTATCAGTCTCCACCCGAGAGAGAGAGAGTGAGTGGCAAATTCGTTGAGCAAATGAAACGAAGCTCAGCTGCAACTAAGTTAAGCTCATCTGTTGCTCTTGCCCATATAAATTAACAAAAAATCGACGAAACAAAACTTGTTTCGAGCTACGCAAATCACAGAGACTCACACACACACACACACAGACTCACACTGAAGCACGCACTTTGGCAAGTCAGAGTTGGTCGCTGACAATTCAACTGTCACTGGAGCTGCTCCCCAACTCTCATTGTGTTGGTAAGTAGCTGCTCTCAGATGGGGGTTTTGGTCTTTTTCTTTCATATGTGTGTGACTTTTTTAAACATTTTATTTTGAGCTGCGTTGTTTATATGGCAAAGACGAGCTGCGTTCATCTTCAGTTCGTCCACATCGGTCACCACGGTATGAGCTCTAGTTAGGCTCCCTTCCCCCCAAGTAAATACAGTAGTGTTTCATCTACGCCTAATTCCGTGCGAGCCCAAGTCTCAAGCCTCAAAATTTAATAAAGAACTAAATAAACTGTACTAATCCACAAGGACAACAACAAATTCAAAATTCTATCATCGCGTTCCAAAAACAAAAATGTGCAAATAATTATATATGAAACAAAATAGATATTAAAAACATTTTCTTAATTTTCTTTACATATTTCAAGATTGGAATTTGGATAATTGCAAAAATTTGTTAAATAGCAAATATATAAAATAATTACTGGCGATTCTTGTGTCAATTTAAATAACGTTCGTTGCAAAATGGCGCGTGCAGCTTTGTGCATGGTGAGTTTAGATAAAAGACAAAAAACATTTAACTTTAAGTCTGCATTGAAATATACGATTATGATTATAACACCGATAAAAGTCGATTGCTTAGCCATCATATGAAGTAATGATTATTATCATATTATTACGATAATCAATAGCATCAGCTACCGTTTTGAGTCACGGCCGCAAATTGAATTCCTGTCTGTACGTATTAACACTTAGCGGTCAGCTAACAAATCGTATGGAAAACAAAACGAATAGATGTCGAAAAGAAATACCGGTAGATGAGAAATGCAAATAAACAATCGAAATATGAGTTCAGGGCGTATTTGCCTAGAAATGCATGAAAGCCAAGGTTGAAGTCTGAGCAAACCCCAATTTTTTTATTGCGAATCTTTATGTGCAGCCTCAGTTGTTAGGCTAGCTTCTTATATTCTGGTCAAGTCCGGGTCAAGTTGTAATTATTTAGTTATTTATTTATGAATAGTATTCCAGGTGTTAACTAAACGCAACAGTCTCTATGCGATAATAACCGGCATTTTCAGCAATAGTGCAAACAAAATATAAACGAGCCGGCAATCTGTGGGTATTTTGCGACTTGTTTGCTTCAGAGTCTCGCCTATTTTTTTTTGTTTTTGTTTTTTTTGTTGTTTTTAATTTTAGCTTATACATACGTATACACATGTCTGAGTCTTTAGTATAATTTTGTCGGCTACTAAACAATATTTATGCAGTTATTTCAATTTTAACTGTACCCTTTTAAATGCTTTGCGTCAGCTGGCAAAAATGCAATAAGAAAAAATCGACAACGAAATTTATTTGTATGTTGAAAAAAAAGCACAATAAATGTCTTTTCAACCCATTAAATTAGTTAAAAATTTTATATTCATTTGGTATTTTTTAAAATGTGAATTATCTACGTTGTTTTTATTGTTATTGATTCTTATGCAAATGAACAGCGTTTTATTGTTGACACTGTCGAAGGTTAATGTATATATATAAATATATATATATATGAAGGTTCAATATATATAAATTTATATATTTGATTGTCCTGACTAAAAATTTGCTTGCTTTAGTGACTAAAATCTTTAAGGAATCTATTTCTAATGCTATTTTCAGTTTAGCCACACCTTAGTCGAGTCTATCTGCAGAGGAAGTCAGACGTTGTTCATTAACTTCAATCAAAATTTTCCCACATATTTAAACTAATCCAAAGTCAAAACCAATTCTAAACGTCATTAAAAATTGGAATTTTTCCTGCTACAAGTAGTTACATCAATATTACTATAATATTTATGTGAGGTTCCGTACACGGAAATATATTCAAAATTCCAATTCTCTAGTTTCAATGGAAACTGGATTGCTGGCATATATTTAAGCTTAGCTTAGTCAACCAGCATGGCCAAGTTGTAGGGCAGCTCGTTTTTTCAATACTTCTAATTTTTGTTATGAATTGGTTTAAATTCTTAGCACCGCACGATTATTTCAAGGATGTTGCGGTGCTTCATTTAAAACTTTGCTAAAATTTTTAAGTTTTTCGCCAGCGCATGCTAATTGGAATAATTGCAAGTAACGAATAAAATTAGGAGCTTCGCTTGGCTTGAATTAATGAAGGCGATGCGATGCGTGACACGAACAAAACACGATTGAGCACGCACTGTTCGAGCACGCTCCTTCAATTCATAAACACCAGCGCAGTATCTAATACGGCACAGGCAAACAATTTATGACAGGTAGCCAGCATAATACCTGCAAAAAGGTGTCATAATGCCACTTTGACGGTGGCCGTGATACACCTTTTGCCTAGACGTGCAGGTGACAAATATTTTGGGTTTTGGTTTTTATTTCTCGCCTCACAAGTGCCAACAGCTCGAGGTGCACGTGCCACAGGTTCTTGACCCGCCGTGGGGTTAAACGTGCTGGCCACCTGCCCACCCATTTTTTCTTGTCACAAAATTTATTATTATCAAGATTTCTCTGTTCGCCATCAACGAGCTGCTAAACCAATTGCTTGGGGCTCTCTGGGCGCACTTTAGCCAAATGCTCGCTGACACGTACACGGCCAATTTGTCTGTGCAGCGGATTTCGCGCTAACTTGGCTCAATCGCTGCCTGTCATATACACTCCCTGCCAATGTTGTAATTACTTTGACAACAAGTTTTGTATTTTCTCTAATAAGTTCATTATGTAGCAGAAAGTTTGTAAATTAATACAGATAATAACATTAGCTAGTTGATGTTCTTTGTAAGAGCATCTGTGTTTCGTTGTTTCTTTACACCTTTTCTCACTGTTATATCCTATGAACAAATCTGACGCTGGAATTTTAAGAAGTTGAGAATTTCTTTTGTGTGCTGCACTTAAAGATTTCGCATTTAGATAACTGTCGGCTCGAATAGCATCATGCCTGCAATCATGTCTTCACAATTCCGTATCAGTATATGTGTCTGGCTGGCTGCCTGCCTGAGAGCAAGGCTTGTGACGCATGAATGTCGATGGCCTAGCCAACTGTTTAGCATGCCAAATAGCCAGCTAGGCGAGAACTAGTTTTATGGCCTTTATTTGGGTTCATAAACGAAGTGCCAATCTGTTGATTGCTTTTTACAGTTGCTCACAGAGTTGTAAAGTGTCCGATGTGTGTATGTATGTGAGCAGCCAGTGCTTTAGTTATATTTTCTTTGCTCTTTAGTTCCTTAATGGCGCTCGTTGAACTCTGGTCGTGATATCACAATACATTTCGCTTTCAACGCTCACCGATTACCTCATAGGTGTTTGATGGCTCTTACTATCAATAGATTCTTAATTCACATTCACTTTTTATGGCCTGCCATTTCTATGAACTTGCTAGTTTTAAGCTCATCAAGCGCCGAAGTTGCTTTTTATAAAAGCTAAATTTTTTGTCCAATATTTGGCCACAGTAACAAATCGAGAAATGCAAATTAGATATTTTGATTTTCGTTAGCGATAAAAACTACAAAAAAAAAAAAAACATCAACAACAACAAAGCACAAGACAACAACGAAGAACAAAGATTCGCAGAGTTCGAGCTTTTCTCGTTTGAATAAAAACGAAAACGTTATACGCCAAACACATTTGATATATCTAACCGAATACGATTTCTTGCAAATGTCAAAAGTCGCCGAAAAGAAAGTAAAAGTCATATGCCCAATACAATCTAAATAATTATATAATTTTATATGTTTATATTTAGTATTTGTGTTTGCGTAGGTTTTAAAATATTTTTGACAAGCAAGTGATGTCAGCTTGTTTAGCTTGTTTTAATTAGTGGCCTGAATAGCGTTTGTTTAAAATGCAATAATTAATTAAAACTCTTTTGACGGTAGATACATCTTGCCGCTGCTCACTACATTTGTCATTAGATGATATCAATGAACTTATTAGCGTTATTTTTTCGTCTGTATTTGCCAAACAAATTCTGCGCTAATTTAATCAGTATCTGGATGATGTGGAAAAACCCAAAAAAAAAAAAAGGCCATCGTCCACAGCGGATTCTTATTGAACTACTTGTTGCTGGGCAGATTCAATTTTGGCAACTCTGAATGATACTGCGTATATATACTTATATATGTGTATATATCTTAAGCTTGAATCAGGGACTTTTACATTTCACAATATATTTTTAATAAAATTTCAAAATTTCATCATAAACACAATCAAAATTTATGAACTGCAGCTGAACAATTTCAATAAAATGCATTCGCTGTGTTGCGTTGTATGTTGTCATCGATTAAGGCCAGACGCAGCCCAAAGCAGTTGCATTTTATGATAAAAGCTGAAAATATATTTATATATATATATTGCTGGTAGTCATTGTCGTTGGCTTTTGCACACAGTTTTGTTCAGCACCAGTTACCAGATGCCAATTGACCTTGAAGTGTAAGTCCATAAGAAGCCCAAAATAAAAAAAGGCAAACTTATATACATGTATATGTATGTAGGTATATGTTTTTGAAAAGATTTCGTTGATGGCAAAAGGGCACACAGCAGAGCAGAGCTAAGATGCTGTGCGATTGAAATCGAAACCTGTTTGGCTATAACGGATCACAATGCTTGGGGATAGTGTGCTTAATGCTCATCATTATGCTAATCATGATGATTCTGATGAAGCTGATGCTGATGCTGTTGTAGCTCGGCATGTTAACAAACTATGCGTGCGAACAACTCGATTAATATGTTGTATGTGGCGGCTGCCTCTGTTGGACCGCCCAGCTGTCTCTCTGCGCGCAGAGCAACTGACATCTTATGCAAAACTATGCAAGATTCATGGCACATTGTATTGGCTTTTGAGACCGAGCCAGACCGAGGCAAGGCTGGCAGAACTTTTGGGTCATAGCCATACGTTCATAATGCTTGACGTTGTGGATTGGCTTGAATGATATACGAGCAGCAGAACTCGTTGATGTTGCACGCACTGCAACAAAATGAACTTTTAAATGCCGCCAATTCGCGCCTCACAAAGTCTTGCCTCCTCGTCTTTTTTTCTTTTTTTTTTTTGCAACTGCCAACTGGTGGCCCACATGCCAGGCGCATTCAACTAAATTATTTTCAGAATTGATTTTGCTTGAAGTGCGAGTTGACGGATTGCGTCATGCATGAGTTTCATGTGAGCCAATCTGAAATTCGGGGCATGCCACATGGGCTGAGCTGCCTGAAAAACCACAATCACTAATTATGTAAAGCGAATGAATGTGATTTACTTTTACCAATAAAAACAGGCGCAAGGCAAGGCTTAAAGCTTGCATCATTTGGCCATGTGGGTGGTCAGCTATGTGGGCGTGGCTAGCCAATTAATTGAGTTATTTATTCGGCTTAACTAATTGAGGTTTCGCCCTAACATCCCGCAGCTTCAATTAATTTTCAAAGCATGCCAACTGAATTAATGCAATTTCTGATCAATTTTGTAGTTAATATGATTGGCAAAGTTTTTAAATAAATTGTATGCAAAGTACCCATATACTTTAAAAGGCCATTTCAGACCCACTTTCATTATTTAGTCGCATCAATCAATTTTGGTTCAGAACTTCTTTTTAGTATTATCGTGTTAAGGTTCTAAAACTTATTTATTTATAAGTTGCGTACGCATATCCTGCAGATATATTATTTATATTGTTTTCTACTCAAATTTGACGAACAGTTATTATACCCTTGTTTTTCTTCTGTGTTTTTTTTTATATGCTGCCAAACTTTGGGGCTAGCCCATTAATAATTTCAGATAATATTAAGGTCATTTGTGTAAATGATTCATGTTTGTGCAATAAGGCGAAGAAGCAGAGCAACAGTTGCTGCTGCTGCTGCCACATCAAATAAATTGCAGACAAGTAATAATAATAAAACAGAAACCGTTAAAGTTGCCGCAGTTGATATGTGGGTGACACGTCGACCTCCCTTGTCAGCAGCTGCAATAAATGAATAAAATATAATTTGAAAAAAAAAAAAGAAATAAGCGAACAATAGATGAAAAATGGTTTTAGCTTGATTATATATACCTGCTATTGATTTGTGGAGATTTTGGAGCAGGCGAACAGGTAGCCAACACCTTGACGGCACCAGCATCAGTTTCATGAATTATGAATCGATTATTGAAGAATTTTCGCAACAATCGGTGTCTTCAAATCCATCTATACTATATGTAAAGCTTAGCCGTTTAATTTCCAGCCTCGTTGGCCATTAAGATAAAAATTTGCATTAATGATATGCCGACGATAGATAGATAGACGTCTTTGAGGCCGACACGGCTACCGAACAAAGTGTTCAACTCTTTAGTCTCCTTCGGATGGTTTCGTTTGCTTAGCATTTTGTTGGCGCGAGCTGCAAAACCTTATTGATATTGATATATATGATATAATCTCTTGGCTAAATATATATTTAAAATTGATTGACCTTATCGGATTTCAAATTTGATTACCTCTTTGGCTCATTGGCATCAATTTGCTTATGGAGACTGGAAATTAAACGTCATTGTCTTCACTTCAGCATTATTGATGAGCCATAATTTATAAATAAATAATTTAAAATATATTAGTTACACTTTACAGGCAATTGGCGCTGCATTTAGCAGGGCGTTACCGAAAAGATATTTCAATTTTTTTTCGGTGATAGCCTTAACCCTAACGCGCCCAGGTTTCTGCGACGCGCCCAGTTAGTGTCGAATGAAAGAAACCAATTTCAGTTGAAGACAATGGAAAATAGTAAAAAATAGAAATAAATAAATTACCTAATAAATTTATAATGAAAATAAAAATACAAAATATATAAATATAAAACTAAATAGCAAATTGTAAAAAGCAATAAATTATTTAGCTTAGTTTGAAGGTCATTCTCAAATTGTTTATAGCCACAGCTCTTGGCTAGCCTCGAGAGCGCTGTATCCATCGAGGGGGACATATAGCCAAGAATTATTGCTTAATGAATTCTACTATATTTGTAGATAGTAGATTGCTTCAACACTAAAAAGCATGGAACTGGTTTCTTTGTAAGGAAGTTTTTATTCGAGCATTGCCGGAACTGTAGATAAGTTATATGCTGCGTGCATATAAATATGTAAATTCGGCTGTTTTCATAAAGATACTGCGATAAGATATTCAATTCGGGTTTTTGGGTAAACTCTTGCTAAAGTCACAGACTTACGGACAGAGAGACAGACAGACAGACAGCTAGTCAGTCTCTCTCTGGTATTTAGCTAATAGAAATTAAAAGCAATTCACTTTGGATTTATTTGGCTGTCATTCGAACTAAGCTAATTGACCATTGCTGTCAGTGTAGCCATTAAAATCAACTGGTTTCTGTTGGCGCTGACATTTCTCACAGTGTGTTGTCATAGCCCACGGAGGCGCGAATAGCCAATAGAGATACAAATGTATCTACGCGCGTGCTTTGTGTGCAGCGTAAAGCAATTTGCTGCGACAAATGCGCACAAAATTGACTTGGAAGGTGCAGCTAAATAAAAGTAAACCGCAAATCCAGTTCGACAAACAGATTGTCATCAACTTTGAATTCTGAAGCTTGACAGACCCAAAAAAAAAAAATAAAATAAATAAGAAACTTGACTAAAAACAAGAATTCGACAGCGATTTAAATACTCATACTAACATATGTATATATATGTATGTGTAAGCCTTTGACATTTTACCTGCCTATATGACATTATTTCGGTTGCTTTAATTTTGCAAACTAAACGTATCGAACCGGATCTAAAAGGTGTCTGATTTGCATACACACACACACACGAGTCAATACCACAGACTCAGACTGAGTACCTTGAGTGAGGCATCCGCTCTTTATTGACTCATCTCGCACGTCGACTCTGGTCTATGTAAATTAAGTCAATAACCAAAATAATAAAAGAAGATTTGTCTCTATGTTAAAAGCAAAAGTTGTGGGAGTGTCGTGAATGAGTTTGTAATGACAATAAGGCGTCAACATTTATCTTAACCACGCAATTTGACAGCTGCTCATTTTGGGTTTCTTTCCTCTTACATACACATATGTATATAGATCTGCAAAGCACTTATATAATCTCTGATTTGTTTCTATTCATTGTTCACAGGTCGTCGCTTGCATTTTGTTGCAATGCGTTTACTCTGCCAAGTTCGATGCAGAGAATCGTCGATTGATCGTCGATATCAACGATCAAAAGACAACGAACCAACAATACTATTCGTCTAACTTTGACACAAGTAAGTAATCACGTTTTACAATTTGTATCACACATCCACGCTTAATCACATTGAGAAACCTAAATCGATTGGAAATTATAAACCAAAATTTTCTCTCCCACACATCGATATTGTAATATATTAGTTTGAACAATTTGTATCATCGTATATATACTCATGTATATATATATCCTATTATCATTACGACTAAATCTATTTGCCAAATACCATTCCATGCAGTTCCTTAGTTTTTTGTGTACATCGTTTCGCCCTGTAACTCGTTAATCGTATTTACCAAGTAGCTCAATTTGTATTTGTAATTTGTTTGTTTGATTAAGTAGTTGCCCAACAAATTTATTATTAATATTATTATTATATCTTGAGTAACTTTAAGTAATCGTTTTGTTGCCCCGTCCCCCACTCGCCACAACCTCAGCAGTTTGATCAAAACTTACACATTAATATCTCGAATAAAAAAAAAAAGAAACAACCAAACGAAACAACAACAACAAACAATCAACAACAACAAAGTAAACAAACTATGTAGTTGTTTTTTTTTTTCTTTCTTTTAATTTATATTTTTTACCCCTGTAGCTCAGCTTTACTAAACTCACCGTAGAAATCGTAGTCAAATTGTAAATATGCTCAAAAATCAACAACAAAATCGCTCTATCTTCAACCTATCCACTCTCCTCTCTCTCTCTCTCTCTCTCTCACCCTTTCTTTAACTCTATTTTGCGCTCTAAACTCACTCTCTCTCTCTCTCTCTTTATATTTCTCATACACAAATACACACAATCACTTTCCCTCGCTCTTTCTCTTCCTTTCTCGTTCTTTATATATATATTTTTATGTATTTATGTTGATCTTAGTGGAAAAAAGTTATACATAAAATGCAAAAAAAAAAGGCTTCGCATACATATACTCTATATCCCTCGCCATTATCCAATATCCAACCCGAGCCCAAGTATATCCCGCAAAATACAATGACAGTAAACAACCAAATAAAACCACACACAAAACAAACACCACAGAAACATTTTCACTCTCTCCCTCTATCTCGCTCAATCTATTTCTTCCACTTCATATGTACGTTATGCAGGCATATTCTCAACTCTTGCAGTATCAGCGCCCAAAGGCAGGCAGGCTATAAATTGATGTTAGGCAGTTTTAGAGTAGGTGCGTAAACTTCTACAACCAACTTCACAGCACAATTTTCAGCAAATCTCAAATTCTCTCAATCACACCAAAACGTTATACTCTAAAAACATTATCTTTCAATCAAAAAAACTCACTCTAAAAAAAAACAAAACAAAAAAAACAAACAAACAATCGACCCTTGTCCAATCGAACACAACAACAACATCAAAATATCGTAACGAAATTCTAAAGATGCCTATCGATATGGCTATGATGTCGGAAAGACTGGAAACTTCCATCATGAGACACGAGGCCCCGATGGAGTTACCTATGGTTGTTACGGCTTGATCGATCCCTATAATTTGTTGCGTGCCACACACTATGTAGCTGATGTGCATGGCTACCGCACGGTGGAGCCAGAGAAACCAGTAGAGACCTTCCCGCCCGGTCTGTACAATGAGACCAACGGTGGTCCGTCCAAGCCTGGCATTCTGCTCCAGTGGCACGAACTCTACTTCCCCATTGGCTGCGGCAAATTTGAGGGCGGCGCCGTCCATGATATACCATATTTCATAGTGGATGAAGTAAGATGACGCAATGGGATTATGCGCACAGCTACTTATGTGCGTTCGTCTTTCTAGAACAAGTCCAAGACCGATGGCTTTACCGGTTCGTCATTCAGCATATCTCCACTGAAGGGCGAGGCCCATAAGAGCTTACCCATCCCCGCGCCAGTTCCGAAAGGTCTGTTCAATACGAGAGGAGGACACACTTACGAAGGTCCAGGCGATCAGGCTCCCTCCTCTCATTCGGTGGCAGCCCTCAGACCCGGAAATGCAGGCGGCAGTGAGCTTTTGACTGCAATCAGGCAGATTTGGCCCGGATTCAAATATTTGTGTTTCAGATGGAAAGTACACACCAGATAATAGGCCCTATAATCATATTGTGGGCAGCCAAGGCGGCCAGGGCGGTTTTGGCCCCAATGGCGGACCAAATGGTCCGAACGGAGGCTTCGGCCCGAATGGCGGACCAAACGGTCCGAATGGAGGATTCGGTCCCAGTGGAGGATTTGGACCGAACGGACCCAACGGTCCTGACGGTCCTGCTGGCCCTGACGGTCCTGCTGGCCCCGACGGCCCACCTGGCTCTCCTGGCCCTAATGGGTTACCTGGCCCCAACGGACCTCCCGGACCGCTCGGCGTGGGATTGGGAGCCTCAGGAAAACCGGTATATAGGGATGGCGATCGCACGAGAAGCGGTGCAGGCAACAATATTGGCGGTGGAGACGCGTACGGCCCAGGTGCCGGTTCCGGCGTCGGTGGTGGCGATAGATACCGTACCGGCGATGGCTCGGGCCCTGGCGATGGCGGCAAATACCGTCCTGGCACTGGCTCTGGACCCGGTGACGGTGATGTTCACCTGACCGGCAGTGGTTCAGGTCCAGGTGGTGCTGGCATTTACCGTCCCGGCCAAGGTGCCGGTGTTGGTGGCGGTTATGCTGCCGGTCCCGGACCCCTGGGCGATGGCGACAGAACCCGTCCTGGTAGTGGCGGAAATGTCGGTGACGGTGGTGCCTATAATCCAGGTGACGGTGGTGCCTATCGCCCAGGCGCCGGTCTCAATATCGGAACCGGCATTGTGGGCCGTCCCGGCGTTGGTACTGGTGTCTATAGCGGCAGCCAGCCACCAGAGAACAGTGCCACCTACACTGGACACACAAATACCGGTTTTCCTGGGGCAGTCAAATACACATCAGGTTAGATCAATTGAGATTCGTAACAGCACCGCCGCACAGATCGAAAAAAAAAATTTGAACAGGCCGCAGAGCGGTCATTGGGGGGGGAAATCACACTTAAGTAATTGATGAAGCTTTTCAGATTTGTTGAACTGATGCTGCCCCAAACGCGAAACGGCTTGTTCACATTTTTCCTCTGCTTTGCTGGCCTAGCTCTAAGTTCCATTTAAACTATATATATATATGTGATTCATGCCTATATTATGCTAATGTAAAATTAATTATGTTTTATTTTAAGCAGTCTTCTTTATTTTCAGCCAAGAAACTTGAAATCAATATAGTCTTAAAAACACCTCTTGAAAAAAAAAAAACAAGCAATTCTCAAAAAACTATATATTCAGGCACAATTACACACACACACCTACACATATACACACACACACAGCAGGGCAACTTTAGGGCACCCCATAGTTATTTTTACTGTTATTAGAGCACTTTTGCTAAGAGCGCACAATCAAGCAATAAATCTCAATATCTCTCTCTCTCTCTCTCTCTCTCTCCCTATATATTTATATTTCCTTCTCTATCTGTCTGTCTATCTCTCTCTCTCTCTGTCTTCTCTTTTTCTCTATCTGTACTGTCAGTATCTGTTTCATCTGCTTTTGTTATCAGAAATTCAAACTGTTTTTGATCCAAAGCACATTCAATTATTATTTTTATATTTTTCAACTTATCACCGTTTTCTGTTTTATTTCTCAGCTGAGAAATCACGCACTGACTCACCGATATTTTACACATAATCACAATTTCTCATTCATGCTTTCATGCACAAGAATAAAACACACACTCACTCACTCACACACTCAGAGAGCACACGCCCACTTTTTTGGAAGCCTTGGCACATTTGTACAAATATTTATACACACAGCGCACTGTCACGCCCACATACATGCCGCTTGAGCAATGTTACTAACTGTTAAAGGTTTACAACTAATTTATTGTCGGGTTTTTGGTGTTTGGAATTTGTTTTTTGTGATATTTTCATTTTAAGTTAGTTTGTCCGTCTTAGTCAATCCATATTGAATAATGAGCTAACGCATGTTGTTTGCATGTATGTATTTTGGTTATTTGGTGTTGGTATCTTAGCACGCCCCCTTAGCCGTAAGCTGTTTAGGTCTATCTGAATTTACCTTGTACCTAGAAGTACCTAGTCGTACGCACCTGTATTTGTAGTACTATAACGTTCTGTATGCACAATATTCTACTTAGTCGTTAGCTAACTTACACTTTCTACGTATTTTGTGTCGTATAACACTCGCTGTCTTTTATAGTTACAAGTTTAATAATCGTATGCTTTGCATCACATTACTCTCTTTTCCCAATAGGAGCCGGTAAATATAATCCTAATAGCGGAAGTTATAGGGGTAAGTGTTGCAGGAGTATGTGAAATCATTTGGGCATTGTTTATTCACAAATTTGATTCGATTCAGGTGTTAACGAAGGAAAATACTATCATGATGATTCTGGTAAATATGTGCATGTTGAAGGCCCCACTGGACCGCCAGCTCCACCATATGTGCACGTAGTTGGACCTGAGGGTGGTTTTGGAGGCGAGGGCGATGGCGGCGGCTCTGGAGGATTCGGTCCCAACGGACCTGGCGGACCCGGCGGACCCGGCGGACCCAAAGGACCCGGTGGACCTGTCGGTAAGTTAAAAGCGTTTTTAAAATAATCAAAACAAATCTTATTGTCCCTTGAATTATTACCTATAGGACCACCCGGACCAAAAGGACCAACAGGTATTTTGCATGCTTTGAATATTTGGGAATAATATAAGTTTCATACACAACACATTGGTGGCTTGACTATTTTGGGCTGTGGTATAAATTGTACGAAAATCTTTATAGGACCACCTGGACCACCTGGACCACCCGGACCTAAGGGACCCGATCGTCCAGGACCTAAGGGACCATTCGGTATGCTCTTAAAAGTAGCTGAACTTAACTGATTTGCCTCTAATTACACATTTGATTTTGATAGGCCCAACTGGACCTCCCGGAAGACCCGGAAATACGCGTCCAGGCCCACCTGGACCTTACGGACCCACCGGACCCCCCGGACCCACACGTCCAGGACCCCCAGGACCACCCGGTTTGTAACTCAAATGATCAATTTGTAAATATATTTAAAATAACTTGATTTGCTTTCACTTTTCAAGGCCCAAGCCCACCATACAAGCCAGATGATCCCAGATATTCGAACAAGGATCCCCAGGGCTACCTGCCGCCAGTTGACAAGGGTAAAATCGTACCACGCCCACCATCCCTTTCACAAGTCATTCAGCCGAGCCCTAAGCCAAATTACGAATATAACGATAATCTTGTGATTAAGAAAGTATCAACTACTAAGCTACCACTAACCTATATTCCTCCTTCTTCCCCAAATACCGTTCCCATCCACGTTCCTGCGAATCCCACACAACGACCACCAATCAAAATAATTACCACGACACAGCCAAAGGTCCCGGCTATCACTATTAATACGGAAAGACCAGTAAAAGGCATTACAAAAGTACCAACGGGTAATATAATTATACCTAAGATCCCTGCACCTGCACCCGCACCCGTACGTACACCAACACCAACACCACCACCCACACCATACAATCCAATACTGCCACAACCGCCACACACTGTCAACGTCAACACATACAATCCAAAGCCAAACCCGTTGCCAGTTGTACCGATCGAACCAATACGACCAACGATCCGTGTACCGGCATACAAGCCATCGACACCCAGGCCATTTGAGCGAACACCGACAAACAGACCAACCGTCCGACCACCCATTTACATAGAGCCGAAGCCGACGAAATCGGTTTATGTTGAGCCCACGCCAATCATCAACAAGAATGTAACTCCACGTCCCTCTCCCCCATTGCATGTGCCGTCGTATCCGCCAAGCAGCGAAACCTGCGTTTGTAATGCCGATAAGCCGCACTCTTCAAAACCAACCTATACCTCCTCCTCAACCTATCCCAACTCGAATCCGGCCTCGGTCGACTTTAACAAACAATTCACCGGCTTCAATGGAAACCCGAATTTCGGCAGCATAATGAACGCCATGTCACTAACCCAACTGCCCGTCGTGCCACAGGCACCTGGCCTGCCAGCCTTCTATCCGCCCGACAAGATTCCAAAGGGCGCCGTGATCGCCTTCATGCCCGTGGTCATCTTGCCACAGGAATACTACGCCAATTGCGATGAAAATTCTATTCACACGCCAAGCAAATATCAAACTGTTGATCCCTTCCCACTGGGAGTACAGCCAGCCTCGATACCGAACAGCTTCAGTGTGCATTCAATCTTCTCGGGTGCTGGACCCAAGGATCAGTGCATGTGCCCATGCTCCTGTACACAGAATCTGGACAAATACCACAAGAAACGCGAGACTAATGCTGCGGATGCGCCCGAGGTGAAAACAAATGTTGAGGAGCCTGTCAAGGCCGTGGAGCCTATTGCTGAAGCTTCCACGCCTGTGGAAGTTAAGGCCGAGGCACCAGCTCCTGCTGCTGCCGCACCCGTGGAAGCAATTGCCGCTGCTGCCACGCCTGTAGAAGTTAAAGTTGAAGCACCAGTTGCTGCAGCTTCCACATCTGTGGAAATTAAGGCTGAGACACCAGTTGCTGCAGCGGAAGTCAAGGAAGAGGCACCCGTTGCCGCTGCTTCTACTCCTGTAGAAGCTAAGATTGAGGCACCCGTTGCCGAAGCTTCCACGCCTATTGTAGTCAAGGTTGAGGCACCTGTCGCTGCAGTCGATGAGAGCAAAGCGAAAGCTGCTGTGACCAAGGTGGAGCCCGTGGCGGACACAACAACGAACTAGAAACAACACATTTGACGTCTGAACGTCTCCGAAACTACCCAAAAATTATCCCAGTTCCCGATCACCACCTGCTCCCACCCTGCACCGCCTGCAATTCCTGCACTCCTAATCCCACAATCCGCAGCACCTCAACTAATCCTAATTTGCCAGTTAACCAGCTTAGTCTAAGTGTTTTTATTAACGAGATAATACTCTCAGCCAGCAAAGGGTCAACAAAAAAAAGAAAAAAATTAAGAAAAAAATCAGAGAAGTATAGAAAAACGAGAGGAAATCAAGTGCCCATTGAATGTGTTCGTTAACTTTGCATTAAATAAAGGAATTTAATATGTTTGCTTTTGTTGTAATCGAAATGCACTCTAAGCTTCCTGTCAACTATCTGCCCGGCCTGGCGCAGGCTCGGCTAAATCTTTTTTTTATTTGCTTAACACAGGCGAAATTAGAAGGAAATTAGAAGAAAAGAGAAATTGTGAAGAACGATGGAAATTCAGAATATTGTTTGTGACATGTTGTTTATTATGCATTTTTTTTATCTATCTATGTATTAATTTGTATTTTGTTCGCCTTCTTTAGATTTTAGTTGATAGTTTATTTAATTTCTATTCTAATAATGCTTGAAACGGAGAAATGAATTGTTATGTCTAAAGAAATTATGAAATTAAATAAAATGTAAGAAAAATCAATGCCCAGATTTGTTTTACAATTTTCATTTATTTAATGCCACGCCAACGAATCGAACAAAAATTTATTATTTTTCGGCACAGCCAAAAGGTATGCAACGAATAAATGAACCAACTGCAGCTGACAGAAGCAGCAACGCAGAGTGTAAAAGCCGAACAACTTTTGTATACCTTGAATAAATTGTACAGATATATATATATATATATAATATATATATATATTTAAACACTTTGAATGAACTTTATTTTAAATCATCGTCCATTTTATCAGTTTCATTAAATTTAATTAATAAATCACATCTCCAATTTCTCTAAATATTGTATATATTTGCCAGCACGAGCCTTCGGCTAACTCCAGGTTGAGTTTTCTTTTTATTTGGTTTCTTTAAAATTTACAGAAAAATAAATTTTATAACATTTTTACAAAATGAATTTTATCTTCTTTTTTTATAAAAGAAAATAAATATATTTTTTTAGCAATGCCTTTGTAAGGAAATGTAACTTTGTGGGCTTCAGCAACAACTTGATGATTGCATGACATTCGGATACATATATACATATAAAGGGCTTTGCTTATCTTGAGTGCAGTTGATTTAGTCAAAACTTTATAATTTAGGGAAAAAAATTCTGGTTCCAGGTATGAATGTTTTAAAGTCTATATTGTTCCCCTTCGGGCTTTGTTTGTTATTTCAACATGGGCGCGCTGTGCACAAAATTTTGAAAGCAATGGAAGAAATAACATTTCTATGAATAATTTAGATTATTAACACAATTTCTTTCGTCTTCTGAAGCCAGCTGCCTAAAATCATTTAATATTTATTTTAAAATAGACAACAAATTGTCACTCAACATTAAAGACATTTATGAATCATTTGTAGACTATAACTCATCGCTCTTACATAACAAGTGCAAGCCTTCAAAGCTCAATGGATAAGTTTGCCTTTGGTTCACCTTGAATTGCGTGTAACCCAGTTTTGTTTAGTTTTACGACTTTGACAAGTCAATATCGAGGAGTTGTAATTCCCGCATCGCACAAGCCTAAATATTGTTCACACGTTGCATTAGCGCCAAGAGAGATATGCACAACGAGGTTGTCCACAAAGTGGTTGCAAAAAGCTGAAAGAACTTTACAGATTAATCTACAGTTGCAGGTAGACAAAGAGTATGTCTGAATAGCTGAATCGAAGCCACGCAGCGTCGATTATTGCCTTTGCACTTATATTTAAATTGCCCAATTAGCAGCCACACCTTGGCGTTTTGTGAATGAATTTGGAGTGCAAGGCCCCAGGGTGCTTTGGCTCTATTGTCTCTCTTCGGCAAGTCGAGCAACGGGAAGCAGCAAACGCCGCGGCTCAATACCAGAATAGATGTCAAATATTTGCATAAGTGGCGCAAGTGTTTGGCCCCTGCCGCAGATTTATCTGTGTGTTGTGTGTTGAGGGCAGATAATTGGAATTAAAGATATAGCAGGCAAACAATATTTCTGTTCGTGGTTCTCATAAAAAAAAGACCCGTCGGCCCACATGAAAGAAAGCGATCTGTGTGAACGAAGCCTAAACGAAACGATTTTCAGTTCAGCGTTTGTTTGTGTTTGTTAAAGTTTAAGGCGCAAATATCTTAAATTAAACTCACGCACTGTCAACAAACAAGCGACAACAGCAGACAGCCAAAATGAGGCATTTATTTTGTCACCTGCCCCATACAAATATTAATGATACTAATAATACATAATCATCCAGTCAAAAGGTCGTTAGTATTATTTAATTTGAGACTCAGCCTAGAATCAGGTTTTGGTGTAACAAACCAATTGCAATAAATTAATTAATTATTTTTGGCTGTAAATAGTTTATTTTAAAGTGAGCCCAGCCCTGGAGACGTAAGCGTCATTCACATTTTACGTGTCGTATGAGTAATAAAAGTAACGTAGCCGCCACGTTTTAACTGGTCTGCGAAGTGCGACTTGGTGCTGGGCCAAGCTTACTTTATTATTGTCTCGGTTTGTTTGTTTCGGCAACGTTGACGTCTCCGTCGACTTGAGCGCAGCAACTCAGCTGGAAAATGAAAAATATAAATTGGCCCCGCTGTCTGGGAAGCAGAATTATTTAAAGTACAAGCGTTGCTTCAACCAGTTGTCTCTTCGCGATTCTACAGCGCGTCCGTCAGTTTGTCAATTCACAGCAAAGCTATCTTCTAATATCATGTATGCCAAGTGCTGTATACCACTTTTGGTAGGTATTCAAGATTTTTGCGAAGCGGAGTTCAGTTAATCCTAAAAGTGAATCGAATTGTAGCTGCTGCTCCTGTGTGGAACCACTGTCAGGAGTGAGCCATCGCCTGAAACGCAGGATGGCAAAAGGAACGATTTAGCAACGGCCGAAACATCAGCCAAGTGTAAGAAGCTGCTCTGGGACATAACGATTACTCAATTATAACAATTTTACTGCGCCCTTAAGTGTTGAACTTGGGCGGTTTATTTGGTCAGGGCTCTCCAGGCTATGGCTATAATTATCCCAATTATGGATACAACACGGCCTACTACAATAGACCTAACAGCGGCTATTATCCAACCTCAGGCGGTGGCTATTATCCAGCCAATACCTACAATGGCGGTAGTTACTATGGCGGCACGGGCGGTGCTTACTATCCCAGCACAGGTGGCAGTTACTATCCCAGCAACGGCTATTACCCAACCACAAATATACTGGGCTCATCGGGATACGGCGGTTATGGCGGATATGGAGGTAATGGCGGCTTAAGACAGTATTCGGGCTATTGGCAGCCGGAGTATAGTGGCCAGCGCTATCGTGGTTATGGCTATTACCGTAACACCGATCGCTACGGTCTGCCTATGGCCAAAGAGCGTGATTACTACCGTGATCGCAGCAACTATGGCGGCTATCGCGGCTATGATTAATGCTTGCGTCTTGTCGAATTTCATTGTTCTTGTTTTGCCCCGCTTTGTATATAACGCGTTTGCCTTATGCTAATCAAACTAGCAATAAAACTTTAATGTCCACTAATTTCATTTAAGCAGCATTTTAATAATCCATCCAATCCATACTTAAATGCCTTTTGACAAGTCTCATTTCAGCTGCAGCAGACACACAATTATGATAATACAGACACTAATTCTAGCTGAGTTACGCCCAATTGCACGCAGAAATTTGTCATTCACTGGGTGTCATATGAGAGTCCAAGTATAGGCCGGCGGCATATAATTATTCGTTTGTGTGTGTTTGTGCAGCTGAGAGCTTAATGTGTGGTAATTGTTGTCTTAATCATCTTGTCTTGCCTTGTCAAGCACAGTATTTCAGATAATGCCTAAAAGTATGCTATGTTTTCGTAAGATTTAGTAGAAAACATACGCGCTGCCAACCTTCGCTAAAAAAAAAAAATTGACTTGTCTCTCTTTATAATTTTCAGGTTTGGTGCGCAACACATATGGCTAGTAAAACAGAGACAGAGACAGAAACAGCGACAGAGACGCCCGCCAAGAGCCAAGAAGCAAATGTTATGCTTGAGGAAACATCACAATAACATGCAGCTGCAGCCGCACATAGTACAGACAATAGCAATATTTTCCCAACGTAAGCTCATAATGTTCAACATGCACTTTATTGCAACGCCGCCCGCATTAACTTACAAACCACCCTCGTCTTTGACACACGCATTATCTGAACGAAAAATTAAATAAAATTTTAAAATAATGAAAAAACAAGACAAACTTAACGCTGTGCCGGCTGAAGCAATTTTGTTTTGTTTTGGTATGCTGTCACCAGCGACACTTGAAGGGCGAGATAACAAACAAAATGTAAGCAATATGCAACGAAGCTCGTTTTTGTTTTCTCTTTTTGGCTACTTATTGGGCTGCCTCGTGTTACTTGTCTCAAGCAATGTTTTTTTGGCGAAATCCCATTTTTTTTGTATTTTAAATCTAAATAAATATAACTAAAAACAGCCAAAAATACTGAAATTTATATTAAAGGAATTTTAAAGCATAATTTTTATACAAGTGAAGATCAACATGAAAATGGAAATTTGTTGGAGAGGTAAAATTAATAACTTGGTAGAGGGCAGCGAAGATCATTTAAATTTTCCATAATTCACTACAGGTTTACTAAGGTCAAACCGTAGAGAGCTAAGATAGATATATGTATTCGTGCATATGGCTTTCTATATATATATATATATATATATATATCATACACAAACATTTCCATAAGCTCTACGAGCTATAAATTTCACATTTTTGTATACAAAAATCGAATTAAAATACCAAATGGTAAAAACTTTCCTTAATTTCTAACTTTTTGACTAAATAACAGAAAACATTTACAAATTATCTCGGCATTAAACACATGCAAAGTCAATATACAATAATTACGGCTTCAGATGACAGCAGCAATGCTGAACGAGAAAATATTCCACAGTTGCGCTCTTAATCTATCAATGTGTGTACACATTCTTTGTCTTCTCTAGTTCGTTCCATTCACTGAATGCCGCGCTTCCTTTTGCGGCGCTCATAAAAACGTAATGTGCAAAAGTCAAGAAAAAGAAAAAAAAAAGCACAACGAATGCTGTATAGAATTTTATTTATCGTTAGATTGCTTAAAACATTTATGTGCCCATAAAAAGAGCCGAAATCGAGCACTAAAATTATGATCAAATGGAACTAAGCAAAAATATCACGCATACGCATTGTTGGCGGTTCTATGTCTTTTGTTGTTGCTGCTGCTGTTTATTGTTGTTAATGAAAATGTTGGTTTTCGTTTTTTGTTTTTATTTTTGGCGCTGGAGCTGGAGCATCACACATATTCAAGGCAAATAAAAATAATTAAAACATTGACAGTGCTCGGCCGCGAGTACAATAAATAAAATGATAAAGAAATGGAATTATTTATTTGGCGAGCGGCATTTATGCCGTGACGCGAACAAATCTAATGTTAACAACATTTTAATTAAATTGCAATGAATATGCTGCTAGATTAATCGGGTATTTGCTCAGCGGCAACAACTGCAAATATTTGCCTGGCATTTATATATCTACATAGATATTTTTAGTGCCGTCCTCGAAAATGTAAGCCAAGCCACTCGGAAATACAATTGCAGCGATTAGTGCAGCAATGCAACAACTCGACTTGACTCTAATTGAAATGCCACTCGGCGCTCTTGTTTTAGTGTTAAACTTTTTCACTTAAGTGCTGACAGCACTTTAATGCCTAGAACAGCTTCACCCAAGGGCTTTAATGTAAACTGAACAGTTTTCGGCTAGCCACGGGAATCATTTTGCTCTGCTTTGCTTATCCAAAAAGTTTCATCTGCAGATGAATGTCTTGAACTTCTTGCCATATTTCACAAATTGAACTACACTGAGTTGAGCCACTTCAACAAAATGAAAACGTCTTGGCCAACATTTCTGTGGTTTTTCTGATTTGAATTTGTCACACTCGTTTGTTGAAATTGCTCTTGAATAAGCTTTAAATTTTGATTATGCTACTTAAGGCTTGTAACGTGGCTATGCGAATTATTAAAGAGAATGTATTTCTGTGTGGGTGGATTCTTGCAGAGCTGCTTTGTCTGAGGGCAAACAAATTTCAGCGCAAATTAAGTTGTTGGTGACCTTTTCAATCATAATTACATTCAAGACATTGGCCAATGAATCGTTGAAGCTGTGTCAAACCCTTATCAAAGCTAAACAGTTCAATTTATGAACTCGAAAAGTTATTTGAATGAATAAAGGCTGTATTATTACCAAGCTGATCAGGTTCAATATCATGGGGTGTATAGATTTTATCCAGAAACATATCTTTTATGTGCATCGATTGATATTCAAGGAATTCTCATTCAAATTATTATCTACATTGATAAACATTTAAAGTTACCCTTAGGGTTTCTCAAGTCTGGCCCGCCCCAGACGCCTCGTTCTTCTTGCAATTGAAAACATGAACAAAATCGTAGCTCCATGGCTTGTCTAGTCTGGCCCCCTCCCCGACTCACGCTGGCTGTAATTGAAATATTTTTATTTACAAAAGAAGCCCAAAACAGCATGAATATTTTTGCTTATTACACACGCTTATAGCTGACAGCTGTCTGTTCGAAATATTGCTGCTCTTTTTAATTGTGTAAAGTTGGGCAGAAGTTGGACAGTCTAATGACAATTGAGAATTAATTTTTCCTAGAAACAGACACTGAGTAGATCTGCTCGAAGCATCCTCATCCAGTCGAAGCATCCAGTCCTCATCCAGCTGAACCTGTCACAATTTTGAGTGATACCTAAATGAACTCTGAGTTGTTTTACACTTATCACCTTTTAAATGTCTGCCTGTAACAGCAATAATAATTAGCCATAGAGAATGGCTGACAATCAGATAAAAGTTTTTAAAGTTTATGTCTCTCATTAATGATTCGCACGTCTGAATTAATAGAATTTATGACAGACTTGAAATGATTTTTTTATTTATTAATAAAATATGGTTTTAATTAGTTTAACTTGCTTTTGTCTGTAGGCAATGTCGCCTGGCGGTGCGTATTTATATTTAGCTGCTCCAATGGCATGCGAGCTTCATTAACACCTGCGCGAGCTGGGCGTGACGGAGGTTTATATAAACATATATATTAAATATGTTTACATATAAGTGAGCCACGTGCCTGAAGGTGCAAAGGTTGACAACGCTTAATTGTAGCTTCAAAGTTTAACATTTAACGAAACTCCACCGTAACATGTCATATAACAAAGTCTGGCATAATAATCTTCTACAATTTGGCACACAAATACCTGTTCAGCTGTACGGCATTTCTCCATGACAACAGCTAATCAAATTTGCATCCAGTTAATATGCGTTATCAATAGCACGTGCCGTCGCCGAGCCCCAACAGGAGACTACAAATGATTGAAGTCATTATCATATTTATGTATTCCATATTTTATGTTATGCATTCGCTTTTATTGTTTCGACTTTAGCATAAACATTTTGCGAGCTGCACTCAAGCAGAAATTATAGATTCGATTTAAAGGCGTTTAGTGAAAGACGAGCGTAAATGAGGCAAACAAGCACTTCACGAGCTTCAATTCAATAGCGAAACTAATCGACAAAGGAGAAGCTATTAAAGTGCAGTAAAACAAAATGTAAACAAGAGAGAAATGCTCAAACAAATATATTGGAGAGCGCTGAAGCTGAATTAATCTTCAAGTCTTTTGCTGTGGCAAGCTTCAGCTTAAGTTCGACGTCGACATCGTCTCACAAGCGTGGCAATATTTAAGAACGCATGCTTAAAAGTTATAAACGAAAAACACAAATTTAATTCAAGCACTTAGCACGTGGACGAAGAAGACTCTTTAAAATCAGTCAAAACATATCGAAATATATTTGTGCGTTTCGGTTCGAATGTGCGAAAAACTGAAGTTTATGGATCACATTTTACCTTAATTAGTTTGTATTTAATTCAATTGACACGTAAATATTAAGAGATTTATGCCCAACGGCGTGCAGCTTCTAGACAAATTCGTATTTGTGTAAGTCTTTAGGGCACTTAAAGCCATAACAAATGAGGCGTGGCGCCATCAACTGTGCCGTATTGAAATTTAGATATTGCTTTAATCAACAGCTGATCACAATTCATTTGATAAATTTGCGTCGACGGCTTCATTGCAGCCATTTAAAAGGCCATCAATATTAATGATGTCAGACCTGAAAGTGAATTGAAACGCTTATTGATTGCCGTCAAAACATATCAATAACCAAATGATTGGAATACCCTGCCAAGTGGGGAGTCTATTTAGAGTATTCTACTTAATTAACCTACAAGGTATTTTGTAGTTTATCAATGCTAAACGTGAAAGATGGCAAGAGGGAGCGAGAGATAGTATGGACTAGCAAATACCCTAGCTATTATTATTATTGTCAAACATTTGGGTGACTTCAGCAGCAGGTTGAGAGTTGTTTAATATAAATGAACTGATTATTGTGATAGTTTGTGAAAAAGTTATTATCTTAAGACCTGTGCATAAATAAAATTCGTTTTCTTATAGGATATCACACAGTTCATAACAAGCCAGACTTTCAACTATCAACTACCCTGGGACTCTGCTGTAATATTGCGAATATATATACATACTATGTGGGCTTTGTGAGGTCAAATTAGTTAGCTTTGGTTCAAGTTATCCGGCACAAGTATTAGCTGAATACATTACAAGTTTATAGAAACTATTTCTAACTCTTACTAAGACTCTGTGAATCCCATGAACTTTAACTGAGCTAAGGGCAGCAAAAGTCCGCTCCTCAGCTCTTGCTTAAAATATCTCAGGGAGTATAATAGAAACATTTTGCTGTCTGTTAACTGAATACTGAATATCTGCGAGTCCATTTTACCTCTCTTATTCATTGCAGCTCTGCCAAGGTTATAAAAACTCAAACTTGGCTTTTCTAAAGCCGCCTATTGACCCATTTTTTATCACTGTACAAACTTATAGTGTAGTTGGCACATTTAATTACCTAAAATAAAGATAAATTAATGTTTACTCTGTATTCATTCGCACAGATAACAATGAAATCTTTGCGCGATTGACCGGGCAACAATCTAATTAAATTAAAATATTCCATGCACAGCACAGACTAATTACCGATATCTATGAATTATTTATCACTGTGGCATTTATCTGATATATGATAAACCAAATTTTATGGGTATTATTCACTTTTCTTGTTGCTTTTATTGTTGTTGCTGTCTATCTTTATCTGTTTTTTTTTTTTTGTTTTTTTTTTTTTGTGGGTGGCAATCAAAGCATAAAAAGGTGGGTGGGTGCTTGGGCAGGTAAATAAATGAATACGACGTTCGCACAATTTTCGGATTGATATAAAGCAGGGACACGCCCAGCTTCCTAGCTCTGATGGTTGATGTTGCTGTTGTTTATCGCAATGTGATTTTTATTGGTGTTCATTACGAAAATTGATTAAGATATAGCTGCACCTGCTTTAGCTTGCGTTTTGCTTGTACCACATGACGTATGCGTATTCTTGCGCTGCTGCCGCTGCTGCTGCCGCTGCTGCTGCTGCTGCTGTCTGTGTGTGCGCGCGCGCCAGCCTTTGCTTGCGCCCGTGTGCGAGGAATCAATAGAAGCGCATACGCTTTTGCCGGCCAAAAAAACGTCTACGCAGCCATCAGTTGCTTCTGTGCGCTTTCATTGTGCGGTTGCTCGGCCACTTCGCTGCGATCGCTCGAGCTGACAGCTTCGTGTATTTATAATATATATATATAAAAATTTAACATTAATTGTAACACATCAGAGAGAAATAAAAACGACGCATCACGTTTCGTTATCTAAGTGAATTATTGCCGCTGTTTTGTTTTTCCAACAGCTTTGGCATTGGAATTCAATTTGCATAGAATTGAGTCCTAAAAAATTCAACACACACACGCACACACTCACCCATAGACACACTTGTCTAGCAATTAAAATTAGTGCGGCCAATTGGTGATAGTGCGGCTCTTGATTATCAACGTTTAAACAACAAAATCTATAACGAGCATAGCGTGAAAACAAACCAAAAGCTAATTGCATTTGGTCAATTGCAAAACAATATTAGTTTGATTATTATTTTTGTTGTGATAATACTTTGTATAAATTCGAATCGCAGCAGTAATTAATTTCTGGGTAAGTTGCAAATTAATATTTCACGCCATAGACTGGAAATTATTTGCCGGCAACTAATAATAAAATAATACCCAAAAAGAGGACATTAAAAAAAAATAAATGGGAAAAATAAAAAATAATTATATGCATTTCCGTTGATGGCATTTAAACGCATTTCAATTGCATTTTAAGCAGCGCGCCAATGAAAATTAATTTTCATTACAATTAAGAGCATTAAATGCATTTGCGCTCAGTGTTTATTTTACTACACGTGCCACATACTAAGTCACTCGAACAGTTCGTCATTTATTTCGCTCACATATCAAAAACAACAAAATAAACATATAAATGACGACGATAACAACAATAACAACGAAAAAAATACAATTTAAAATACATAAAATTCCCATTGCGCTCAGCAATTAGCGATGGAAAGAAAACTTTATTCTACTGAAATATTTATGAAAGAATATTTTTCAACTTCGGGTCATGTGGAGGTATATATTTATTTATACCTAGTAAAAGTAAAAATCGTAGGGTATGTGAGATCTATCATTGTTTACTTTAGTCAAAATACTTATGTACTTAATACTTAATGGCGGATGTAAATGTGTGTTTTTTTTTTTTTTTTTTTTTTTTTTTTGGTAGAATTCAATAAATATTTTGTTCAAGTTGTTGTTTTGATTTGCGGAAACATAAACAAACTGTTCTATGGCCATGTTGGGAAGTCAAGTGCCGAAAGTGCACTCAATTTAATCAAAATGTTTAGTATTGAATGGTAATTTCTTATATTTTTAATCATTGAGCAATATTAGGTAATAAATAAATTAGCGTAAAAATAGTGAGAAGAACTTGTTTCATTCTAAGGGAAAACACCGCATTCATAGCTACAACAAAATCAATATATGCCACAACAAAAGTAATAAAACTGAGTAGAGTATATTCGCTTGCATGAGAGAATTTTGTGACCACAAACCTAAAAAAAAATATATATTATATATTATATACCTGTAGTAGACTCTTTCAGTATATTCGATATTATTAGATATTAGCTAGAACTTCACATGTTTAAAATAGCTTTTGATAAATAGTCTGCTAGCTTTTTTATTTTATTTTGTATTTATTTTATTTTGTATTTATTTTATTTATTGTATTTATTTTATTATTTTATTTATTTTATTATATATATAGTAATAAATTAAAGCTAGCATTGTTGCGATTTTTCTTCCGATCTATACTTTAGTTTAATGACACTAAAAGTATATTAGCCTTTACAGAGTATTTCACTTTATATTACGGACTGTTGCTAAATTCACACCAGCTTGCTTTTGAGTATTAGTTTTTAGTACGGAAACGAGTTGGCATTGTTGCCAGTAGTTGGTTCAATATTGCTACGCCCTCTTGGCAGCGTATAAGCGTATAAGAAAGAAGGAGCGTACGCTCAATATACTGTAATTATGTGCTATGAGCTAAAGAGTCCACCTTCTGTCGGCATGAAACTCAAAAGCAAATTAAATGTGCGCCAAAGAATTTATTGAGTCATTAAATTGTAGAACGCGGCATGTAAATGCGTTTTTCGTGTAATTTTTGTTGTAATTGTGACTTTTTCATACTTTGCTTGTAAGCCAATTGATATACAGCCTGTATTCGCATGTTCTGCAAATGTGTTATTTTTTAATTTAGCGAAAGACAACAAATGAGCCTAATTAGATTCGTTGAAATAACAATTGAATTTTGCTCAGAGCATGCTGGACTTTTGAATAGATTTTTAGATCAAGGTATTGTTGTTACGTTTCAAAGATTTTACCGATATTAGAAAGTAATCAAAACTAATCAATTTCTGCTTCGCTAGAAAGCTAAAAAAAATAATTTCTGAGAATTTGGTTAAGCGAAAAAATTCGTAATAAAGTTAATCAGAGTACGAGTGGCATAGCTTGCTTTAATTATTCACTGAAGTAATTTCTGTAGTGAATTCTGAGTTGAGGTGAAATTCTATGAATTTTATAAGACTTAGACAACTGTCTGGCATGTTTACAGTGCACTTATTTGCCTGGAGCACCTAGTAATATATTTGGAACATGCAGGAGGGCAATTCTTTACCATTTTCATAGTCTACTTATTTGGGCTTAGTTTCAGCATTTCGATGTTATGAATAATTCATATACGCCAATTTTGACGCTCAGTAAAGGCTGAAAAAAATGAAAATTATATTAAATAAATACATATATTTTTAATGTGCATTAAAACAACTTTTACATTTTACCTTTATTACGGAAGCACTTTAAAATAATCTCTCTCAAGACTGGCTTTAAAAAATAAATGCTTAATTAATTAATACGGTTAATACGACTAATTAAAAAATATATAAATTCATATATGCTGAAGCCATAATTATTTCATATGAAGTAAGTTTAACGCACAGAAAAAACTGCAAACAAGTTGATAACAAAATGAAAATTAAATTGAACGAAATTAAATAGAAAAAACTTTCACCTCTATTTGTGAATGCCGCAGGCACATGCAGAAGCACTTTAAATGTAAATCTCTTTTTAAAATATTAATACTATCTTCAAAACAGAAATGCTTTAAGTCATTTTGCATTCGCCTATCAATATTCGTAGACACTGAACCCAGAGGGAAAATTGGCTAGTGAATTCCGTTCACCTTCGCAAACGTTGGCTGAGCCTTAAGCTGCTTTTAATGAAATCG
Organism: Drosophila mettleri; assembly: GCA_035047625.1. Taxonomy (NCBI): domain Eukaryota; kingdom Metazoa; phylum Arthropoda; class Insecta; order Diptera; family Drosophilidae; genus Drosophila; species Drosophila mettleri. The sequence goes on from JAWNPI010000103.1 coordinate 11,618,504, forward strand.
TGTACGCGCTTTACTCTGCGAGTCCTTGAATAATAAGAATAAAAAGAAAACCGAACAGATCGCATTACGCATCGGTAATATGATTTCATTTGGTAGATTAATTAGCCAACTAAAGTTCTCACGCTTCTTAAATTTCGTTTCTGTCTAGTTTAGCGACTGCTTATCGATGGAAAAGTAATTTGTCGAGTTGATTTGCTTTTGGTTTGATAGTGCTCGATTGCTCATAAGTTATTATTGAGCATAAGTTTGTATGAGAGCAATTAGCTAACTCAAGCAAATACACATATCAACTTGTTTTCCCCTGCTTGAATCTGTAAGTATTTGCTGCGTTTTTCCTTAAAAAGGGATATTCAAATTCAAGCTCAGTGAACGGCTGCTACTACTATGAGGTTAAATATGATAATGCGCTGGGGGAAAGGGTATTGGAATATATCTGCTATAAGCAGCTGTTATTTGCAAATTTATGCAGAATTTGACTTTGATATACCCTGTGAAGCTGGGGCTTTTAAAGATGAGGTCAACAGACAGACAGACAAAAAAAATAAATAAAACATTTTTATTATATATTGTTTTGTAATCCATTCACCTTTTTTTATATCTATATTGTTATATTTATATATTTTTGTACATAATATACTGTGTCCATATAATACCTAGTCTTCGTTATAGTAATTTTATTCGCTTTCTGCTTTCATTTCGCATAATTATAAGTGTTTTCTATTTTCAGCACTCATTGTTTGCCCCATCTTACAAAATTTTAAAGCTTACGAGAATTATTTAACTTTGGCATATTTTAATTTTCCAGTTAAGTGAAAAGTCTTTATGAATTTTAAATTTCTGTGTAACAAAACCGATTGATATAATTTTCCTTTTCATTGGAAAAACTATTAATTGACATCAGGATGTTGAAATCTGACAACATTTGTAGCTCAGTTGATTTGGCAACGAGTAGAATTTCTCTTTGATGATGAGCAAAGAAAGATTCAAATTACATACAAATCAAGCTGAATTCACAGAAATATATTTTGTTTTCTAAATATGCAAACAGACAAATACTGCTTCTCATTAACGTGTGAAAGCTCTTAATTCTATTGGCTCTGTAACTTTTACTCTATCTCTAAATCTATTCATTTAGTGGCTCTCCCACTCGCTTGTAACATATACAACTTATGACCTCGCCTCTGCTCGGCAGTGGGGGCTTTGGTGGTCGTGGTGGCAGTTGTCGCAGTCATTAGTCAAAATTGGAGTGTTGAGACGTTGACGAACTGCCCGGCAGCTCTGTAAATATGTATTTATTACAGTGTTCACATTACATGATTGTAATCGCAGCCAAACGACATGTCACCCAATGACAATTAGTTGTTGCATTAAATATTTATTAGGTTTGTCTCTGACCCAGTTGTTTGTGTAGATAAATGAGTTGTCTAGACTGAGTGCGATTGGCTAAAGTTTCAAATATAGAGCTTAACTCGATTTGCTCAGGCTGTATAGGGACTCAGCCAGCGGCTACTCAATACAATCACAGGTTAATTTGCTAAATTTAATTTCATTTCTTGCCCCAGACATTATTCTTAGAACTCTAACTCAGCAAAATCCACAAATTGATTGCTCTCGGCATATGTGTAAAAAGAATTTTACAAAACTATGCTCATTTAATTCAAAATGATTTAGAAAACGCAATTTCATTAACCACATTGCGGATACGTCGTGTGGTACGTGTGGCTGTGGCTAAGCTCAGAATCTTAATTACATTTGCACTCAACCTCAACATGAAAGCTGACAGCTGTGCAGCAGGCGGAGGGGCAGGCACTTGAATAGAAAAATATATTTATATATGCAAGGCAATTGTCAAGTAAAAACTAATTTATGTGGCTTTAACTTGCACTTTATTTAACCACAAAATCTGTATTTTATATTTATAGTCCTAAGCTAAAAAGTTTTGCGTGGTTACTAAAATCTGTGAGAAAACTCGCAGCTGCTGCTACTATTTCTATTCATTTCTCAAGTGACTATGAAGACATTTCCCCTTGTCATGCGTTTACAATACTCAATTTAAGGCCTATCGTTCATGAGTGTGCGTATTATTTTATAATTTGTTTAAAGTTTGTTTGAATAGCTTACAGTTGCTCGCTACCTTTCCACTTTTATTTTGTTATAATAATTTGCGCCAGCTTTTCACAGCAGCGGGTCACAAGATTTGGCTCTGAGTTGTTAACAAGGTAGAGTATCTCAGATACAGTAACCCTTATTTATGTATAAATGTTTATATTATTTATAAAATATACGCTTGTTGAGTACGAGCAGCGCGCCAGTCAAGCCATGCACAAAAATTGGAAAAATATTATACTTTCGTGTATTCAATGGGAATTTTGTAATGAAGTAGATTAACTTATCGAAGCATTATTATTATTGTGAAGCAGTTCTTGTTCTTGCAACTCAAAACTCTCAGCAGCTTATGTCCATTTTAGTCAGAAAAAGATTTCAACCTTGGCAGAATTTTATTCTGCTTCAAATCCTAAGCGAAGAACACTTAGCGCAGTCTGAGCGGCACTTCAAACCACTTTGTCGACTTACTGATTTATCTAGAAATGTTATCTATTGCCTTTACTTTTTTTTTGGAAATTTGCTTTTTGATACGTAGCCAGCTTAAATTGTTTTATAGACTTTATTAAATATACTCATTTAAGCACTCTTTACATTACCTTTGACCTTTGTCCCTTGAATCTGTGTCCCACATGCCAGCACCGATTGCTTGCCCAAAATAATTATTATTTCACGTTTATTTTGGTTAGGTAGCTATAACCAATATTAATAATTAAAGTTTGTTTGGGTCACTGTTTGAAGAATGTCAAAAACATTTCGCTGGCAGTAAATGAATTGCAATCGGGAGCGACCAGCCTCATAATACTCTGCTACAAAAATGCAGACTCAGAGAGGATTAGCTTCCCACAAGCGTGAGAGATATAAGTATATATATATATATATATATATATATATATATATATATATATATATGTATATATATATTCACCTGCTTAAGTGGACCTCGTTATATAAACACTTACTTAACTGGCCTTAATTAGTAAGTTAGGTAATGAGATAGAAATTCTCGACACTTTATAAAGTAAAGGCACAAAACACTCATAGTGGACTTCAATTCATTTTCTCATGCCTTACAACAGCAACATGTTCGAGCATGGCTAACAACACGTTGCAACACGTTGTGTTTTGGCTTTAAGTGGCAGCAACTCAAGTGTTGCTTTGGCTGCCGTCGGCGCCTTAGGTTGATAAAGGCCAATGACAAGTTCCGTGGCACAGTTGATAACGCACACTCGCGCGGTTTGGTTGCCCCATTCGATCCGGAATTAACTGTGAAAACAAAAATACGCAAAGCTTGGTGAAGTGTGAGTTCAGCGGAGTGTGGCGTTTGGCCATCAGTTAATTGTATTTGGACACGCTTCTGTGGCTGCGGCTGAAATCAAAATTATATAATTAAATAACCAAGAGGAAGAAGAAGTTGTTAGAATTTTAGGACCTGTGCCCCACTGTCGGGCGCGACAATATACATTTATTACCAGTTTCAGGCACGTTCCACTCTTCCCCCGCAATCTCGGCTCGAAATGTTGAGGCGATGGCGCGTCCAATTTCCTTTGGGTAACACGAGTTTTCTTATTTTTATTTTCTTTTTTATTTTTTTTTATTTTTTGTTATTTTAGGGTTTGTTCGACAAGCTTTGATTGGACTTTTCCCTTTGTTTTAGTTTTTATTTGCCAGCCAAGTTTATATGATGGTCGATATGGGCAGGTGCGGTCCGAAAAACCGCTATATGTACCTAAATGCCGTCTAAATATTTGATGACTTTTTATTTTGACAACATTGAAATAAATAAAAGAAATCTTTAAAGCTTTCTGCAGAGGCCATCAAGCGACAACTAATTGCCTTGGCAATAAGGCCTTAGCAGTCAAGCGACTTGTTGACTTTGCCTGTGTTAACCTTACGTAGAAATTTCAGATTATTAAGAGGAGAGATCTTAAGCGATGAACTTTACTTTATATATTTAAATTCAATTTTATTTTTCTTTATTTTTTTTTAATAATGAATTCTAAGAAACCGCTTTTAGGACGTTAGCCAGCCGTAAACATTTAAAAAGCAATTGTCAAAGCTTTCTTTTCATTAAGAGATCCATCATTATGCTTTAAAGTGCTTAATTGAGATTCCATTTGTATTATTTTAAAGGTACAGCCTTAGCTCAGCTGCAAAGAGATCAAAATGTCAGCTTAAGAACTTCGTTATGGTGCTGAGCATGCTGAGTTCTCCAAAATGAAAAATATGACAGGCGGCAATGAAAATGGTGTGTTCCCAAGGAGCAACAAGACAACAACAAAGCTGGAGGAAAAGCGAATAGGACAGAGAGGGAGGGGGAGATAAACGAGGCCGTAATTGTTTGCATTTGAACGCTTTTGAATAGCTCGTAGAAGAGACATGTTCTGAAAGAGACATTGTTCAGCTGAGCCTGTTCAAGTAGAACTCATGTATAAGGCTTCTTCTATAAATTGGTATATTTTAGGTTGGAGAGAAGCCTCTGTGGCGTTTATCACTCTTTTTCATTCAATACAAATAAAATGTTTGCCGAAAATGTTGCTCAATTTCGAAGTCGGTTTACTCTTTTGTTCGCCTTTGCCGCACATATTGGGCCTTTATTAGTCACAAAGCGTATTATACAGAAATAGCATTAGAAATATGCTCCTGCCTCCCGCCGCGCCCAGTTTTGTTTGATAATGTTTTATGCTAGGTATTTTCGTGTAGTTGTCGGCTCACATGTTGTGTATTTAATAAATGCTGTTTAAGGAAACTGAAAATTTAAACTCTTATTATGGCCAGATTTTCGTTTGATGCATAAGCCTGGTATTTCGATATGCGTACTACGTTCTTACTCGTATTTGAGTCTCTGCACCTTTGCTTTGAAGTTCCAAATCTGTTTATTGACGAATACTTGTATTTCAATAAGCGACATTCAATAATATTCTATTTATAAGCTTGCCAAATATTTATTCCCAAAGTTATGATACATGAGGCAAAGTTCTTGTGTGGTCCTTCAGCTGCCTGGAGGCACTTCATGGCGCGCAAAAGGCCAATATTTTACGCTTTTATATTTAACAATTTTTCACGCTGTGCTTAATGTCCAAAAACTGGACTCAGCAAATTTAATAGGAAACTTGGCTGGTGCTGGCCTTCTGTACGGTTTATGTCCATGAGGCAGGCGATATTTTATGATTTACTAATTAAAAGGCGGAGACTGTGGCGCATTAACATTTCATTTACAAAGTTTCGACTAATTTAAGCTCTTTTCTTTCATATACTTAATTGATTATGTAATTTGATAATGTCGACCGGAAGCTGAAGTTAAGGCCACATTTGCATTTTCATACTTTCTACTTTAAAAAGGCGAGTTGCCTGACAACCGCCATAATGGAATTTTATGGCCAGAAGCCAGCATCCAGTTTCAAAGCATACACACTCATGCTGGCACACACACACACTCTGTATGCTCCTCGGGGCTTCAGGGTTACGCTCACCTTGAGCTGATGAAATACTGTATCAAGTTAAATGAGTTAGTTCCTTATAAGCCATGTATTGTTATGCAACACTCTTAACGATATACTTCACACATCAAATGGGACGGAGTGGGAGGCCAATATACCAGCTGAGCTGATAACAATAAGATATTCGCCCCCCCTTTGGCAAAAGTCAAAGGCAGCGAGGGTTATGTAAGGGTTACACATACATTTGATCAATTTTTGGCAAAAATGACCTTAAGGCTTGTCCCTGACTTATAGTGAATCCCAGTTATGCGTTTCATGATCTGTGCACAAAACACAACATTGTCCGGGAACAAAAGCAACAGAATCTACTTAGTGAATGTGGTTGTTCAGTTAAATTACACTCAGACTTTACTAACACACGCACACATAAATATGCATGCATGTGTGTGTGGGTGGTTCAGCTCGGGTACATACCGTAACAAAATGGAGTTTATGTGTTTTCATTAAAATTACAAGCCAAAATTTTTAGAGTGAGCCCAAGTAAACACAAAAATACATATGTATATATGTATACATATTATTTTGTTACATAATCTTAAAGAATTTAATTTATTTTGCAATATTTTATATATTTTACATAACAAGGAAGGCAACAGCTTGCCTCCAGGGTGCATTTTCTATTTTATTTTTATTATCGTTGACTGACTAGTCGAGTCAACAAAAACGTGAATGACTTTTAATGGCCATCGCCTGACGTCGGCTGACCTGACGTCTAACAAACTGAGCTCACCTGAAGTGCAGCTCGCAGCTATAAACAGCTTAAAGTGAGGTACTAAAGGCGGCGGGATTGTTGCAATCGTTTCAATTATGCAAAACAAACTTGTCTGTGCGTGAGCTGACAGCTGACCGTGAGGCATGCCAGCATCCTGAGTACCGAGTCTCTTATTGCGGCTCAGCAGTTGCATAAAGGATAACACTCAGATAATATTTGTTTAGCCGCTGCCATTGGGCTCAACTGCCAGCTGATGGATAATTGTGTTGATTTGAATACTTGTTTGCTTTTCATTTCATGTTGCGAAAACTTCACATTCATTTTTGCTTTAATTTTCATTCCCTTGGGCCAATTTGCGGCTACAAAACTTTTCTGCAAGTGTCAAATCAATTTTCCATTGAAACTTTAGTCTACGCATCTTCTTGCAGGCAACAGCGAGGACAATAAAATGCATTGTGCTCCATAAATTTCGTCTGGCTTTGCCGAAAATTTATTCGCCCAGCTTTTATAAATTGTCAGCATTTTATCTGGTAGAAAGTCGACAAAAATAATAATAAAATGGAATCTGATATAATATATGGTCAGCATGCACACGAAGAGTTGCTGCCCGGCGCCGAGGAGGAGGCGGAGTTCGGTAAGTGTCAAGATTTTCAAGATTTTTCTCACATTACTGTATTTAGCTATTTTTTTTTTTTTTGAAGAGACTTACTTTCTAATGGATACGTGTTGAAGCTCGTGAGCCCTGTTCATTTGTCATATTATGACAAGTCTGTTTGCTTGTTGTTTTCTTGCTCCTTTTGATAATGTTGCCCCGAGCTCTTTGGCCTTTGCATTGAGCACAGTGATTGCTCTTTAAGCTTCACTCACAATTTGCTAAGTCTGCTCATAATGGAATTAATTTTCATTACTGGCGTCATGATAATCTCTTTCACTCATTGGCCATCGCTGATGCTGATCTGAAGGACTTCAATAATTAAATTGATGACGGCTGTTCATAAAGGGATAACTGTCTGCATCTGACATCTAAATTTGACAGATATTCTTTCCCTTTCCCTTTTGCTCATAAAATTATTTTACGCTTCACTTTATCACAGAACGTCTTTATGCGGCACCCGCGGAAATTGTGGCGCTACTCTCCATCTTCTATGGGGGCATTAGCATTTTGGCCGTGATTGGCAACACGCTGGTCATCTGGGTGGTGGCAACCACCCGGCAAATGCGCACCGTCACCAATATGTACATAGCGAATCTGGCGTTTGCGGACGTCATTATTGGACTATTCAGCATACCATTCCAGGTGAGTTGAGCAGCGGATGCAGTTTGCAAATGAATTTAACCCACAGGCGCAAATATTTTTCGTATATTCTAATTATGCACATATTGACCGACAATGGCTACCTTTTAGGCCAGGCGCGTTGGCCAATTAGCCATGGCTGGCACATACACACACACACACACACACACACACAACATTTTCATTATGGCAATTGCAGTTTTAAATGTTGCGTGGCATTAATTAAACATTGCGCATACGCAACGTACACCCATGTAGAGATGTTAAATAAATTGAGTTTCGCTGATTTTCGACTGGCTGTTAACACTTTGTGCACATAAATCAGTTTAATGGCATTAGCCCAGTTTCATTTTCGACTGCTGCTGCCGCTACTGCTGCTGCTGCTATTGCTACTACGTTAATATTCTCTTTATGATACACACACCGACGCGAACCAACACCGCCACAAACATCGATTTCACTATAATCGAACATCAATTTAATTTCCGGCGTTTAAACACAACGCTTCAACATTATGGAGATTAGAATTTTGACAGTTTCGAGCGAGGTCAGTTACCAATCCATTTCGCTCGCAAAAAAAAAAAAAAATAATAACTTTGTAAAATCCAATAAACATTTTTGTATCCAGTCTTAATGGAATTAGCATTTCGTGTCCCGACACAATTTGTTAGAAAATCATAAGCTAAACACAATTTCCGGCCAATTATTTCGCAATTAAATTTATGTTAAATACTCTGTCGGATATGGGCATCCAAAGCTGGCTTAAGATATTTTTATTGTTTTCTTAAGCATATTTTCTAATTATATGCAACAACTTTGTGATGGGACAATTGCCAAATCTCGTAGCAGAAATTTCATATCTATTTATTCAATTAAGCCGACAGACACTTAATGATTATGCTTCAATGGCAGACACAGCGCAGCGAGATTTTCTCATACGGTCAGCTGCTGTCGCCACAAACTTTCATTTGCTTACCAAATTGAATGGATTTAATTGCGTGGCTAAAGCCAGAGACTTACACTGTAATGAGAACATGTTTAGTGCGATTTCATAGTTTACTTTTGTGATATTCAGCCAGTCGTGCGGTCTTGCTGTCTATTTCTGTGCCACAATTGGCTTAACAATATTAAATATTTTATTCCTTTGGCTTATTTCAGTTCCAGGCGGCGCTGCTTCAACGCTGGAATCTGCCGTATTTTATGTGCGGCTTTTGCCCATTTGTTCAGGCGCTCAGCGTAAACGTCTCCGTGTTTACTCTGACTGCAATTGCCATCGATCGGCATCGAGCCATAATTAATCCATTACGGTAAGCCAGAAAATGATGACTTAATAACAGCCGTGTTTTCATTAAAATGTATAATATACGCTGTCCCATACTGAAAACATATAAAAGGTTCGCATAAAATTTGCAAATGTTATCTGACGGAATTGTTTATGCGGAAAGGTTGAACAACAGCAGCAAAAAGCCTTGGAATTTGAGAAAGAGTTTAGGGTATGAAAAAAGAAAATGCAAAATATACATAAATAGAAATTCACTTACGTGCACTTTGAGCACATATTTGGCCGCCTTAGGCTCACTCTTAGAGTCGCACTTTTAGTATAATTTATAAAATATACAAAATTTGACTAAAATTGAATATATTTATAAATTTAAAATAATTTTTTTTTAAATATTTAAAAAATTATATACAAAGTAAGCAAAGGTTGTTCAGCAGAAATTTCAACAATTTATCTAATAAAAATAAAATCAATTTTTTTTATGTCTTGAAGTTTTAGTAAGAGATATAGAGTGAGACAGAGAGCCGTCGTTGTAATTTCTGAGAAATTTATAAGAGTCAGATCCATAAATAGAAATTTACTTGTGAAATATGAGCACATATTTGACCCACTAGAGTCACTCTTAAGGTCACACTTTTATAATAATTTAAAGAATATACAGAATTATATTAAAACTAAAAGTAAATAAGATTTAAGTAACTCAAAATTATATTAAAGCCAAGTAAAAGTTGAAATGCAGAATTAATCTCAACAATTTATTAAATCAATAAGATCTACCTTTTTTCATTATGTGGTTGAGAAAGAGAAGTGGAGAGTCTCTCAGACAGCAGCAGGTCATCAGCATATTGAGTGACATCTCGTAGTCTGGCACGCCCTTACCTGAACACACTTACTTATTAAAATATGTTTGATATTCGACAGCGCACGTCCCAGCAAGTTTATATCGAAATTTATAATTGGAGGCATTTGGCTGCTGGCGCTGCTCTTCGCAGCTCCATTTCCCATCGCTTTCCGTGTGGAGGAGATTACGGACCGGTTTCGCGGTAAGACAACATATAACCTATGTACCCATAGCATCATAATTAAAGAATATTATTTTGTGCTGCGCAGAGAACGACGTCTACTTTAATTTGACGCGGCCGTTTTGCATGAACAAGAACCTGTCGGACGAGCAGCTGAAGGCGTATCGCTATGCTCTAGTCTTTGTGCAGTATCTGGTGCCCTTCTGTGTGATTAGCTTCGTCTACATACAAATGGCCGTTCGGCTTTGGGGTACACACGCGCCTGGCAATGCACAGGACTCACGCGACATCACGCTGCTCAAGAACAAGAAAAAGGTAAGCCGATCGAGGCTGAATTCAGTTGAATTCTTAATATTTGTTTGCAATTTTATTGAAGGTCATCAAAATGCTGATTATCGTCGTGATTATCTTCGGATTGTGCTGGCTGCCGCTGCAGCTCTATAATATCTTATATGTAACCATACCGGAAATCAATGACTATCATTTCATAAGCATCGTCTGGTTCTGTTGCGACTGGCTGGCCATGAGCAACAGCTGCTACAATCCCTTTATTTACGGCATCTACAACGTGAGTACCAAATTCTCTTAGCCTGCAAGTACAGTGAACTCCAGCTAGAGCAGTTGACACATAATTAAATTATAAGAAGTACTTCGGCCTTAATGAATTTTCTTATTATATACAAAGTCAAAAAACAATTTCTTCTTACACTAATTTAATGCTTAGCAATATGTATGATTTAATTTTATTAATGCAACGCTTCACTGTTGCCAAGCGCAAGAAAACATAAGAAACACCTACAAAAACTCTGGCAAATACACAAATGTACCACATCTCTGAGATATAAGCAAATATTTAGCTAATTTAGTGAAGTGGGCTGGCGACGTGACTGAAAATCAATAGGACGACAGCAAAAGGTGCCCAGAAACTTGCCTTGGCTCATGTGTGGACCGGCAACACTTTGTGGCAGAAGTTTACAGAAAGTGTCAAGGCGCTGAAGAGGAAACATATTTTGCAAATTAGGCACTGGGGCAGAGGTTAGAAAATTGCTTCATGAATGCCAGCTGACACCACGGGCAATAAAATCTGAGCCAAATAATAATAAGTAATTTTATGATTGAGCCATGTTTTGGTGTAAAATTTTAAGTATTATTGTGAGCGGCTGACGGCAGGTAAACCAAATTCACAGATTTCGTTTACTCAACAGCGAAATTTATATTTATTTGTGAATGTAATGTGCAATTAGAGAGTTGAAGATGAAATTTTTAATTTAAAAATTTAACATAAACAAATTTAATGCCAAAACATCAAATCGGATTCATTAGATAAGTTTCTGAAAAAGAAAAAAATAATTCAAAAAAATATTATCGACTACATAAATTTCAATTAAATAATTATTTTGCCTTTTCCCCTCTTACTGTTTAGGAGAAATTCAAGCGAGAATTTAACAAGCGTTTTTCGGCGTGCTTCTGTAAATTTAAGACCAGCCTGGAGCCGCATGAGCGCACCTTCTCGATGCATACGCGTGCCAGCTCCATCCGCTCCACCTATGCCAATTCATCGATGCGCATACGCAGCAATTTCTTTGGCGCACGGACGGCTGGCGGCAATGGGAAGGGCGGCGTCAGCTTTGGCCGAAGTGCTTATCAGGCCAATTTTAATGGCAGCGGGCATGGGAATGTGAACGGCAGCAACGGCAGCAACGGCAGCGGCGCCTACAACAACAATAGCCATCAAACTGTGGTAACATTTGGGGGCAGCGAAACGATGATGGCCCCATGGCGACGTAATCACTTCAAGCCACTGCATCCGAATGTGGTTGAGTGCGAGGATGATATGGCGCTGATGGAGCTGCCGTCAACCAGCGAGGAGTTGCCCTCGAGCATTGGCGGCACATCGGATGGAGCGGCTGTGCAGCTGGCTCTGTTTAAGGCCGCGTCCCGAGAAAGTTTTAGCTGCATTTGCGAACAGGAATTCGGAAGTCGAACCGAATGCGACGGAACCTGCATACTCAGCGAGGTATCCAGGGTGCAGCAGCCAGCGATGGGCCTGCTTCCGGTGAGTGGAGGCGGCAGCAGCTCCGAGCCCGTAAGCGAATCCTTGTGGCAGCCACTGTAAATACGCAGCAATTGCGACGTATTTCTCTGTGATTTCGAAATAATGAATTGTGATTGCCAACATAATATTGTTGATTGGGAACTCTGAACGATGTGTGTGCAGAGCTAGTGTTTCCTTAGCTGCAAGCCATGTACAGTATTAATAAATAAGACTATGGTCAAAGTGTTGGCTATGAAATAGGTCCGAAGCCCAGAACAAACACGAGAAGCTTCAATTTTAAATTAAAATAATAAATTTCAATATTCCGCCGAGGAAAATTAGTCACAAATATATATATAAATAAAAATATATTTATCTGAATACGAAAAAAAAAGCGTTGAATGCTTTTAGAAATAATGGCTATTCGGACACTCTTGCTATTTACATTTCATTTGCTATTTTTTGTCCATCTAATAATTGGTAAGCGCATTAAGCAATTTACTCCAATTAATAGTCTCATGAAATCAATTAACTAGCGTTAAATGATAAATTATTGAATTAGTTTTTAAATAATATCAATACAAATATTTCTATGTATTTCTGTAATATGGATGTGCACGTTTTATGGCATGAAAAGGCTAATTAATGTAATTATCTTATTGAATTATTAATGAAAAAAGTGAATAAAAACATTTCGAGTCATTAAACAAATATCGCTTTCTATTCAGTTAATTAGCGCACAATTATTGAAATTGCATCAGTGAAATACCTTATATAATTTTAATTAATTCACTGAACCACAAATTTCCACGCAATTTATTTTTCATTAAATTTGTAAATTAAATTTACAAATTTATGGCAAGTGCTAAAGCTTGGTGCTATAAGAAATGAAAACTTACAACATAAGTTGGTTGGCTCAAGGCAAAAGCTTTGCGGGTAGACAAAGAGGTGAGCTTTTTATAAGCATAGCGCGTACGCAAACCGGAAGTAGTAAAGAGCAGAAAAGCTGAAGACGGCATGGACAAGCTTTGGGAGCAAAGTAGAAAAGTTTCGACTTGAAACAGGGTGACTCTAGTTTAACTTAAGCAAATGCAATTAGCTTCCTCAAATAAGACGGATTTTGTTTAACTATCCTAATGATCATTATCATTCTGTATCTTGCTAATGCTAATTATCATTTTAATAATGATAATTAACTTAGCATTACAAATATTAAACAAATTATTATTAGTTTATTTTTACTTATTTTTTAATACAGTGATTGCTTTTCCGCTTAATATTCCTAATATTGACATTAATATTAAACATATGTTAACCTATTTTAATATATATTCCACAAACTCACAGAAGAATATCAGCTTTGCACTGCACGATTGATCGCCACCGACTGAATCGGCACCGAAGCAGGCTTGCCTTTATATAGGGCGAGCCCCGTATGCTAAATCAAACTTAACCTTGAATGTTGGACTGATCCAACTCGAGCCCAATTTCATCAAGCTCAAACCTCTCTCTGAATTTTTTTGTTTTATTTTATTTCATTATTTTATTTTATTATATTATTTTATTACATTATTAAATTTTATTTTTTTATTTAATTTTTGTATTTTATTTTATTTTATTTATGTTTTATTTTCTTACTTTATTCTCTTGTTTTCCATGTGATTACTACAACAACACATACGAGTAATTTCTGCAGCTTAGAAAAAACATGCCCTAATAGACTTCTTCCCTATCCTAGTGTAAAGGATATCTTATACATGTAAATATATATATATATATATATATATATATATATATATATATTTTTTTTTTTCAGTATTTATATTTTTAAATGAAATTTCACCTATGTAATTCACACACAAAGGTCGCGTGTGTTATGATTAAACTACCCTAATCGTCAGGCGAACAAAGCGGGATATTCTGGTTGACAAACACTCACAAACTATGACAGCAGCAACAACAACAGCAACAACAACAACAAGGGCACGCAATAGTTGGCATATGTGGTTCTAGTTCGTTTCTTTTTATGCCACATGCAACCAAACAACATATGGTGCACTCTAAGGCACACAGAGACAGACAGAGAGAGAGAGAGAGAGAGAGAGAGAGAGAGTGTTAGATATACACTATGGAAAACACGCAATGGACTGACTGACTGGACATGGACATGTGTGTACATGAATATGCCGGCCGTGGCTGCATTTAAGCTTACACTCTCGCTCTCAGACACACACACAGACACAACAGAAACACGCATGCAACGTTTATTTTCACATAGATGGACACTTGACTGCATGGGCGCAGCGAGCGGTGTCCTGGAACCAGGAAGAAGGCCGCATTGGCTGTTGATAATTGAATAATTAACAATGTTGAAAATGGCTTAAAAGGACAGAGTAAGGGAGTGAGTGTGTGTATGTGTGTGTGTGTGTGTGTGTGCAGGTCAGCAGGTCAAATGCAACCGCAATGTCAGCCAGAGACCTCAACAGCATTAAGTTGAATAACTCACACACACGCACAGGCAGACACACCCACACACCCACACACACTCACTAAGTATATATAACATATAATTGAGTTTGGTAAATAATTGACATTCGATGGGAAAATCTTAGTGGCGCAGGGACTGCCTGTTATTGATTGATATCAGCGTATATATCATATTTTGAGCAATTAGAAAACGAAAGTGAAATTTTCAAAGTGTTTTCAGTCCTCACGGCGAGCGGTTCACTCTGAGTGCAGCACATAAAAATGCCCGAATCAAGTGTGAATAAAGGTGAGTATGGTGCGCCTGGCCGGCTGGAGTGTTGGGTAAACTAATTTCATCAATTGCATCACGTATATGAAGAGTCGACGTCTCTCTCAACCATTGCAGTGCCTCGCAAGGCTTTCTCGTCGACGAGCTCCTCACGTCGCAGCAGTGGCAGCAATGCCGAATTCTGCGAGGCATCCACAACAATGGGCACTGCCAGTGGCAATGGCACAGCAAACATTGGTGTGGATGCTGGTGCTATTCGGGCTGGTGCTGATCTAGCCACGGCCACAGCAACACCAGTTACCGATTTCTATAGAGATGCGACGGTGCTCATTACGGGCGGCACGGGCTTCGTGGGCAAAGTGCTAACCGAGAAATTGTTGCGCGCCTTTGGTTTGCGTAAAATTTACATGCTGATACGCAGCAAGGACAACATGAGCGTGCAGGAGCGCTTGCAGGGATTCTTCAATGAGTCGGTAAGTCAATAGCAAAACTGTGGGAAATGAGCTGCCGGCGTGTCCTCCCTCCCTCCCTTTCTCCCTCCCTCTCTCTCTCTCTCTCTCTCTGTCTCTCATCCGACGAACAATGCAAACTCAATAAAGCTGCTGCTGCTCGATGCCATTGCAGATATTCAATATTATGCGCGCTGAGCGGCCGGAGCTGTTGGAGAAGGTGCATCCGATACGCGCTGATTACAGTGCCATCGACCTGGACATTGATGCCGCCGACCGTGCAATGCTCTCGTCTGAGGTCCAAGTGAGTATTGCCGTTGCCGTTGACGTTGCTATTGCCATTGCCATTGCAGGTTGCAGGTTGGGCGGCGAGCTTTGTTGCCTGTTTTTGTTGGCAATTCAATCAATAGACTTTTGTGTGAAAACTTTTGTGAGTGCGCGCGTGTGTGTGAGTGTGTATTTGTGTGTGTGTATTGTTGCCTATCTGTTTGGATATCTGTCCTGCTGTCCAACTGTCTGTTTGACTATCTATCTGTCCGTCTGTCGCTCTGTCTCTCTGTCTATCGGTCCGTTTGTCTGTTTGTGCATTACGTTACGTTGCACTGCCTGGCCTGCCAAAGGCAGGCGCCATGTTTACGACAACAGCATGCAGTCAGTTTATTTCCTTTTTATGATTTTTCTCCGCACAACAAACACACACTCAAGGCACAAAAATATATATATATATATATATATATACATATAAACGTGGCTGTATATTTTTTGTACTTTTCAACAGAAATTGAAACTCGGCACGTTGTACTTTGAAAATGTGTGTGCCTGTTGGCTTTGCTAGTCCTGCGGCTGCGGCTGCTGCTGCTGTTGCTGCTGCCGGTTATAAAAAACAATATATAAATAAATGAAAATTCCAGTGCATGCTTCAAGTGTTTGGCGTGCGCGAGCCATTGTCCTGCCAGTCGCATCCGTTCGGCGTTTGTATTTATTTTATTTTCCGTTCTAGCCGCCTTTATTTATTTACTTATTTTTTTTTTTTTTTGGGGGGGGGGTTTTGTTTGCAAAACATTTTGCATACAAGTCACTCACACTCGCATATGGCGCAGTCGGCAGAATTCGTGGCGCTTAGTCCTGGCACTGTTTTAAAACTAAAATTGCTTTGTTGTCGATGTTCAATGCAGCAGTTGCATGTGTAGCCATGTCCCCTGTCCCATGTCCACTGTCCCCTGTCCGTGATGACTTTGGGGTTATCAGCGAAGCCCAAAAAACGAACCAACTGCAGCCAGCACAGCGCTGCTGCTTTGCATGCATCTCTCGTGCATATTGCATGCGCTCTCTGTTGTTTAGCTCTTGTTCAGCTCCTGCTGGCATTTCTCAATTTTAATATGCATTACTTGTTGGTTTTTTCCTTTTCATGCTGGCTGCCTAGATCGTCTTCAATGTTGTCGCCTCGGTGAAATTCAATGAGAAACTAAGCGACGCTATTGACATTAATGTCCTGGGCACCAAGAAGATACTCGATTTGGCTATGCAAATGAAGCACTTGAAGGTAAGTAAGTGCCTAAGCTCGAGCTTGGATATGGTAGAGGTGGAGAAAGAGAGAGAGAGAGAACTTAAGACATGGAGATACACATGATATTATTTTAGGTTTTGAGATATATGACATATTGAATTTTTTCGAGGGAAAGGAGAAGTTGAAAAGAGTATATGAGAAAAAATTTATGCATATCTCTTCATTATATATATATTTATATTTTCCGCAATATATTTATATTTTTTTTTATATAATTATATTTGTTTATAAATTATTATTTATATATTTTTTGCTATAATTCATAAGCAAACAAATTCAATTTCCTCTGCAGCTAAAGTAATTTTCCCATAGTCTGACATATCAATCTAGAGTTTCCATACTCATCATCATGCCCATATCAAGTTTCATGATTTTCTTATAGCTTACAGCGTTGTGGGCCTTATGAGTGACAATTATTGTGCTATAAATGCGAAATGAATGAATTTACACTCACATTTGTATGCATGGAAACGTATTCGTTTTAAAATTTATTTGTTAATGCCCGAGCTGCATTTGGCAGTTAATCCGTTCAGAGTATTTACAAATTGCGGTTGCCATGGATTCCTTTTCATTTTTTTTTCGACCTGAAATTAATTCAAATATTCGCATATCGCATTTAAGTAACCGACATGCATATTTCGCATGTCTGCTTGCGAAATATTTGTATATTCATTTTAATATTTACAACTGAGCCTGCGAACGGGCCGGACGTATGTGCGTGCTTGAGTCTACGTCGGTGCGTGTGTGTTTATTTTTTATTATATACTGCTTTTTATGTTGTTGCATATTTTTACGGCTGCGGCGTGCAAACAATTTCAACACAATTCAATCAACATTCGACATGCCGCCACAAACTGGCCGACCCGCCGCCCGCTGCCCACTGCCCACTGCCCACTGACCACTGCCTGCTGCCTGCTGTGCCATCAACGCTCCGCTCGGCCGCCCTGCAGTCATTTGTGCACATTTCGACACTGTATTGCAACTGCAATCGCAAATTTATCAAGGAAAAGGTATACGAGAACGAAATTGGCTACGAAAAAATCATGCAGGTAAGCAGCTGAGAGGCAGACCAGACCCCCCCCCCACACGAGAGCGCAAACAGCACTCATGAATATTATTATTATTTTATGTGCATACGCAATGGGCTACTGTTGGCCGATCTGATTGGCTTAACAATTTATTTAAATTAAAAATGTGCAATCGGAATTGATGTCGGCAGATCTATCGCACCTTCGACGACGAAACGCTGGAGAAGCTGCGCCATTGCCTAATTGGCCAAATGCCAAATACCTACACCATGACGAAGAAGTGCGCCGAGAATTTGGTCAACCATCGCGCGTTTCATATGCCCGCGGGCATCTTTCGACCGCCCATTGGTAAGAGAATTGTATTTTAATGCCAGCGCACACTTTGTGGTTAGTTCTGTGGCCTTAAAGCTGACTGCACAAACTAATTGTCAGATAATTAGCCCGAAATACTCCTGGGCATGCACAAGAAACTTGTTAGATTGCATACTCACTGCCGTTAGTTGAGCCCCCAAGGATCTGCAGCTACAGGATGAAAAGGAATATTTAAAATTTTGTGAAAAATAGCAAACAACATTGCATTTGCCAGCAAAGTCGAAGAGTGTGCCATGGTTTAGCAGATAAATGCATGTGGAAAAAGTTTCTTCTTCTTCTTTTTTTGGTTTTTCTTTTCTTTTACTCCATTTTTGCAAACGCAACGTAACGTAACGAACGAAACGTTACGGAAACAAAGCCCAACAAAAAGTCAGAGCATGCCTGACTTGCCCACGACTCCGAAAAAACCCCCACGACTTCAACGAGAGCAACACAAGCACAAGCAGCCGCAGCAGTAGTAGCAGCAGCAGCAGCAGCAGCTTCTAGCTGCAGCTCGGTAACAAAGCGCAAACAAATTTTCATTTATTTTAACACAAAAATGCCAAAGCATCCTTCCAGCATCCTAAGCTGCCCCCAACAACAGCAACAGCAGCAAAATGCGATGTGCAAAAAAAAAAAGAGGTTCAAGTGCAAAACTTGCAATTGGGAGTCAGGCATATCAGCTCGCAGTTGGCATAGACATAGGGGCTAAGGGGAGGCGGAGCATTTAGTTTGTATGAAATTTTTTTGTGCTCTTTCTGCTTTTCTCTTTTCATTTTTGCACTGGGCTAAGGGGACCATTATCGCTTTTGGCGTTGTCCAAAATCAACAACGGTCTCCGGTCGGGTCGAACAAAGCAGCCATTAATTCTTATTTATTTGCAGTAATGTCAACGTACAAGGATCCATTTCCCGGCTGGACTGATAATTTGTACGGGCCATCAGGTTTATGCACTTGGTCAGCCCGGGGACTCGTACGTTGCATTTACGGTACAGCCAACTGCAAGGCAAATATGGTGCCCGCCGATTATGTGGTGAACGCAATGATAGCATCCGCCTGGGACATTGCCCAAAGGTTAGTGCAGGATTTGCCAACGGCTTGGCCATGAGCTTTCCTTTGAATAAGCGCGAGTTGAAAAAGCTTAAAGTTGAGAAAATACTCAAGAGCTGCTTGAAATTCATAAGGCAAAATATCTGTTGGTTTGGTTTAAGAATCGAAACAACTTTTTGGCTTGCTCAATTTCTAAAATATCTATCAGCTCTTGAGTGTCTTAGCTAAACTTTTTGTTCAACTCAAAATTGTTTGCTCCAAACTAATCTCAGGTACGAGCAGCGTGAGAGTCAAGTGGATGGCAAGTCTGAGCTGCCCGTTTACAATTATGTATCGGACGTTAACAATATTACCTGGGGCCAATACATGCATCTGTCGCGTCGCGGCTTTCACGAGCCATTCGACAAGTCGCTTTGGTGAGTCTGGCAACTGCTTAAGCACACATACACACACACACAGAAACACACTCGCACACTTACACACCTGATACTGTTACTATAAAAATTCTTTGAACAACGCCGTCCGCACGAACCGCTGCCATATTGCATGCATGTCTAATCCAAATGCTTAAATATGGCTCAATTTCTCTGTGGCAAGCGTTTTTTCGTTAAATTTATCTACACTTTGCTAATACCTTGAAACAATGAAACACATGCCAAACTCGTACTCCAACAACAACGAAAAAAAAAATTCAACTTCTGCATGCGACGCGTCGGCTAACAAAATCTCACCAAACGGAAAAATGGCAAAACCAAAACCGAAACAAAAACCCAAAACCAAAATGAAAAAAAAAAAAAAAAATAAAACCTTAAACCAAATCGAATGGCCAACGACTGGCAACATGAACATCGAACCCGCTGGACCACATTATTGTCACAGGTGCTTCTCGTACGTTATAATACCATCGAAGCCTCTGCATTGTGCAATTGCATTTTTCTTGCACAATATCCCAGCTTATATTTTAGATTTAATTGCCATGGCCACTGGACAAAAGCGCATGTAAGTACACACACACACACACACACACACACAGATACGTGTATAGTCGACCAACACACACACACACAATGAGTCCGTATACCGAAGTTAGTGTCTGCTATTGTGGATTTTAGGTGCGCTACATTGAGCGCATTTTAAGCACAACATTGAAAGGCAATTGAGAGCAGCTGCGCGCTGTCCTTCTCTAACGCCGGGCATATTAGCTCGGCCGGACAGCGAGTCCACTAACTTTGTTAGGGCATTGCCCAGTGGAGGTGTAACTCGTATACAAATTTCAATTAGAGCGCATTAAAAGGGAACAACTCGATGCGACTATTATTTATAAGGGCATGGGGCTTGGGGCATGGGGCGTGGCTCAATTAGTAGAGCTTATCAATACTAATCGCTTGCATTCTTATTACGCACTCGCAGCTATGTGAAGGCTTATCAGAAAATCTCGCGCATCATCAATATGATGGCTTGGTTCGGTCTCAAGGAGTGGAAGTTTGCGCATCGCAACATTGACGAATTGAACGAGCGGCTGCCGGCCGGGGAGCGTGAGAAGCTGCAGTTCAACATTGCGACGATTAATTGGAGCGAATATTTTCGTTCGTATCTGAGCGGCATCAGGCGCTACTTCTTTAAGGATAACGCTAACGATAATAAATTACAGCAGCGCAAAACTATTTATCGCAGGTGAGCCAACCCGAGACGAGAGAGAGAGAGAGTGAGAGAGAGAGAGAGAGAGCGAGCGGCAGCTCACTAAGTACTTTTTAATTACACTTTGTTTGCTCTCTTACAGAATGCTGCTGCTGCACACGCTGCTGAAGACGACATTTGGTCTTTCATTAATTATGTGCATTCTGCGCTTTTATCTCACAATTTTCAAAATTATGCCAAGGATTGCGCTGTAGGTAGGTAGCGCCGCGCACAGCCGTCATTATAAATTGTAATTCAAGCGCAAAACGTTTTAATAAACTCAATGGCAAGCGATTTCTTAAAAGACATTTCAACTTTGTCTCGCATTACTCATACGCAACATGACGAAGAAGTTGGCACACAACTTCGGTTAGCTGCGGCTCCTCACACCGCCCCGCACTTGACATGTGTTGATGTTGGTTTTGCTGCCACCAAGTTGACTGAGCGGTGTAACCGTGGTTGCGGACGGGTCGCGGCAGATACAGGTGGCAAAAAAGTTGGCTGCTTGTGAACTTTGTATTTTTATATTTTGTCATGCTCTCCTGAAATATGATGCAATTTTTGCTGCGATAAAGTTGCCAGGACTAAAACGTCATAACACACACTCACGCCAGATTGTAAGTGTTGACTTTGAGAGAGGGTGTCGGCGATGTGTATATATGTATGCAGGGATTGCAGTTAGCTAAAGTTTTCCAGCTGCGCTACGTGCAAATCGTTGGAGCGTATGAAAAGTATATTGATGAGCAACGATTAACATATTATCAAAGAATATGAAATGGAATATGAAACGTATGCGCAGCTCGTAATACAAGCATAATACTGCGTGTAGCTAACTGAATGAATGAACCCATATCATATAACCTTACAGCTGCCATTGGGCAGTTGCATTAATTTTAAGACACTTAACCTCTTGAGTCGAAGAGCTGCTCTGCTTTTTATGTAGAGCATCAACAGTTCAAAGTGTCGCGTAAATTTTCAAGCAGCCTTGCTTAAGAAAAATGGCCAAGAAGCGAGCGTAAACAACATGACAAACAAACACACACACACACACACACACGCACACTCTCACTCAGTCTGCGCTACATAGCATTACATATATAATTTTAGTTAAAAGTTTTATTTTCTCGCATATTTCATATGCTTGTTTCATGCTTTCTTTTTTCTTTCAACAACTTTTTGCGCTCAACATTTGCTTGTTTCATATTTCATGGCAGCGACGACGACTGGCGCTGCCCAGAAAGAGATAGCAATAAAATGCAAGAGGCAAGCCCCAGCTAAAAGGCGGGCTGGGGGCGAGGGCGTGAGCGAGCAGCCCACACTCTGCGCGCATTCATTATTGTGTAATATTTTTACATTATTTTATTATAAATCAACAAAATGCACTCAACGCTGCTGAAAAGTTGCAACAGCAGCAACGTCGACGCCGCCGCTGCTGTCGTTGACAGCAGAAACACATTAAACGTCATAAAATGCACAAGCAGCGGAAAACTGGCGTCGACGGCGACGGCGACGCTGACGCTGACGCTGACATCGGCGGCGGCCTCGACGCAGCCCTTTTGCTTTTATAATTTATTTTTACTTGAATTAATGTGCATACTTTTTTGCACTTGGCTGCACAGTTGGCCCGTTACCTGATAGCAGACAGCCCCGCACTTGGCTGCCTGTCTGTGTGTGTGTGTGTGTGTGTGTGTGTGTGATAGGCAAAGTGGCCAAAAATTGCGTTGACGTTGGCATAAAATACTTACAGAACTTATCATAAGTGCATGGCGGAGCACAAACATGTGAGCCAAGTCAGCTGAATGTGGCTTATGGGGGATACACTCGAAATTTATCTATCTCGATGCAGACGTTGCACCTTGCTGAGCCCGATTCAACTAATCAACATAATTATGCGCGTCCTGGCCGACTGCCCGCACAGCTTCATCAAAATGCAGTAGAGCTCTTACCGCGTGACCCAGCATAAAAGTCAATGGCTTCTTGTGGCATCTTCTGCCACTGATGCCGCATGCTGCCCGCTAAAAGTGGACGTGGCATGCAGCTTCATCAGCTGCCAGTTGTAAATGCAAATGCAAATGCAGTCGCCATCAGCTGTGCAAGCGCATCGGGCGGTGATAATCAAGTCATGAACTGAGTGCATCGTTGCCCCGGGGCCTCGTGCCTCGTGCCGCGTGCCTCGTGCCTCGTGCCACTTGGCTGCTGCATGGAACGTGCGTGTAATTGGCCGCTCATGTGCAGCGAGCTGGTCGCGCACAATGCCAACTGAAGTTGGCATTTGGCATTTTTCGGTAGCGTGGAGAGCTTCGCGGAGGCGAGCGGGAGTTTGCCTAGCAAAGGGAAGAAAAATTCGATTTGCTGTGAACGTGCAATGCGGCGTATGAGCAATATTTGTAGCTCGCATTGGCAGTGGCAGTGCACCATAGAAAGAAGGCAGCTGAATAAATCCAATAAAAATACATAAGAAAGCAGAATGCCCGCCCAGGTCCCGAAAGGCATAAATCAAAATTTTCTGGTGACCAAAACTGCAAACATGGAAAATATTCCAATGCCACTGAGCTGGCGAGCCTCTGAGTTTGTGTGTGTGTGTGTGTGTGTGCGGACTTTTAATTTAAAACAACATGTTGTACGTATCGGAAGAGCAAAGCCAGAACCGGCACCTGTGCCAGGCACCAGCCAAATGTAAAGAGAACGCAAGAGCTGGATGAGAGGGCAGCAGCAAAATGCCTTAAAAGGCCATTAGTTGTTTGTCTAGGGCCTCCTAATGTGCTCTTGTCAAAGTCCACACATGTGAAACTGGTCAAATGTGTGCGCGTGTGTGTGTGTGCGTGTATAAAGCTCACCTGTCTGTGCTTGCAAAAACGTACCAGCAATAAAGAAGATTTGTGTTCCCGTCGCATTTTGTGGATACTTTCTTTCATTTCTTTTTTTTTCTGTCTTCTTTTTTCATTTTGCAAATTCTGCAGAAAATCTCAGCCTGGCAGACCTTCGGAGAGAGTCAAATCAGCTTTGGTTTAGGCTAATGACCACAGAATGGCTGCTGCTAACCCACAAGCTACTGCAGTCACACACACACACACACACACGTAGAGAGAGGTCAACATCAATGTCCTTTTCATTGTCTGCTCCTTCTGCCTAATATATAAAGCAAGGGGACTTACTTGAACATGTTCTGCTGGAAAAAAGGCTGTTGCCGACAGTATGGAAATTTAAGATAGGTAAGGTCGAGCCAGATGAGCGATGACAGTGTCATCGAGGTGCTGACTAGGCTCTTCGGACAGATTGCAAAATGAAATGAATGATTGGTTCGTTGAACGCATAATAAACAATGAAGTGACACTGAAAGATGCATAACTCGAACGGACTGAAGGACGTTTCAGTTCAATAGCAGAGCGTAGTCCTCACATGCATTGAGTGTTTCTCCTTGCAGCTCAGGTGGATAACCAAGTAATTAACTTATGCACTGTAAATTTTGACCAGATATGAGCAAAGCTCTGCAATTTTACTATGCAATTCTCATTAATTCAGTACAAGATAAAGCTGCTCTTTATCTAATTTGATGTCCATTATCTCCACTCTTCACAAAGTCTCAAAAAGGTAATTTAATGAGGTTGCCTTTGCATTAATTAAATTTAACTTCCCGCTATGGCTGCAACATGTGGCACATCAGCCTTGAGCGTCACATGCATCAGGCAAACTGAGTCCACAATCGATTTCGACTCACACACCCACACACACCTACGCACACATCAGCGATATCATCAGCACTTTCAATGGCAAGTCGGCTGGTTGGCTGGCTGGCTGGCTGGATGGCGGGCTGGCCACATGCCCATTAAATTTGGTGGCACAACTTCCGAACGGTTGCTCCCCAAAGATTACCGCAAATGCACAATGGTAAAATAATCATAATTGCATATAAAATGTTAATGGGCAATGGACCAGGAAGCGCACCAACAGGCGCACATACAAACATACATAAATATATATATATATATATATACGTATGTGTATGTGTGTGTATATATGTATAGCTCTGCTTGGGGCAAGCGGCGTTGGGAGAGCGCTCTAAAAACTTTTTAATACACCAAAGGACACATTTGGGCCTCGGCCGAGCGAGCGGCCCAGCTGTGTAGACCCAACTGTATTCAATGTGTGTATGTGTGTGTGTGTCTGTGCCACAAATGCAAAAACAATTACGAAAACTTTGTTGGCAACGCGCCACCCCACGGCATAAACAACAAAAACAAGCCAAAAAGTCAAAACCAAATGTGGAAAATTTTTGAGAGCCAACTTTCTTGCCGGCCACTGTTGCTTGTTGCTGCCAGTTTTTTTTTTTTTTTTGCTTTTTTTTATTGGTTATTGCCGTCGTTTTTGCTTTCATGTTTTCATTGCCATGTTAAGAGCCGCACAAAAAGCCAAACAAATCGCGTGGGCGTGGGCGTGGCAGTGGCAACAGCAACAGGAACAGAAAGCGGCTAGCAACAAGGCGAAACACTTAAATTTACATAATTTCCGGTCGACGTCACTGATGTAATGCCACGCTTCATCTGCACCAAAAGCAGCAGCATCAGGAGCAGCAGCAGCAGCAGCAGCAGCAGCAGCAGCAGCACCAGCATCGGAAACGACGGCCCTGGATCCTGCATAAGAGCAAGGCTCGAGTCGTGCGTGGACTTTGGATGAGCTGGGGAAATGAAGGCGCTGCTCTTCTTTTTTTCTGTTCTGCTCTTGTTTTTGTTTTTGTTAGGGAAAATGGACAGCGGCCAACTTTTAGCTTTTGAACTCGCGCGTAGCTTTGGCCATATTTTAGCTGCAGCTATTTTAGCTGAATTTTTGCACAGCTGGCAGCCTTGTTGTTTTTTCCACTGGGCATGCCACACACACCGTCTCCCCCGCCTGTGTTTACACTGGAGTGCTGTTGCTTGTTGTGCCAACTTTATAGACGCTTAGCAATTATGGCAATTGGAATTTTTATTGCCATAAAGCTGGCCACATGCATGTTATATGCCCGTTTAAACTGAGCTGCATACACTATACGAGTATGCATATGAAAATATATAAATATATTCGATTGGAGCTCACAGAAATTATTAAGATATTTTCCGCTATTTCCATTCCACATTGTTCGTCTTATTTGCAATTAATTAATTCTCAATGGCTCAGCTATCGAGCTCCGGCAATTATTTGCCCTTCACAAAAAGTGGAAGTAAGCGAAAATGAAATTTGATTGAATTTAATTAAAAATGTGTCGCTCTCTGGCCATAGGACATAATCATGCTCCACTGCCTGCCCTCTCTGAGTCTCTCTCCGGCCCACTCTCTCTCTCTCTCTCTCTCTCTCTCTTGCTCTTCTGGCTGGTCGTGTCAAGTAAATGCAATTAAATTTGCCAGCTTATTCATTTCATAAATCGAATTGAAATTGTTCGCCAAACAATGATAGCTGAGCTGACAATCAATTAAATATGAAAACCAGGGGAGTTAACTATATGCTATATATGTTTATATGCTTATATATCTGTAATTTATAGACATCTAATTTAAATTAAAATATGATAAACTCTGCTCAAATACATTTATAACTAGAGCAACATTACACGTGGCAGATCACCTTCAATCATTTATTATGATATTCCACAACATGCAATTCATAATTAAAGTAATAAAATATTTAATTCACTCTTTGCTTTCACTTTCACCTGGCCAGCCTCTTGCTAGACCTTCGCTCTATGAACTCTTCACTCAACACGCACTCGGCTCCCGTAGAGCACTTCATGCAGAGCACGAGCTAATGACAATTAGCATGATTTTTTTTTTATTTTTTAAATATAGCGCAATTAAAGAGCTGGTTTAAGTGAGATTTATAAGCAACCCCAATGAGAGCTGACGCAGCCGCCGGAGGGCGTTGCGCCAGTGTGACCGTCGCCAGGGTGCGCTGCGTCTTAAGTCTTACGCACACAGTTGGCCTTATTATTACATTGTTTATGAGTTCTGCTGCCGCTGCTGCTGTTGCTGCCGTTCTCAATTTATTGTTTGTTATTGTTGTTGGCTGTGGCTTGTTGCTGCTGCTGCTGCTGCTTCGGCTCTTGTTGTTGCCTTGTTTTACAAGCGCGTCTCGGCATGTTTTACTCATGTTTCTGGCTCTCAGCTTTTGCCATTTGTGTTGCTGGTCGTCTTGGCCGCACCGCCTCAAGCCCAGCACAAAGTCATATTTTCTTATTATCTGTAGGTGCGGCCAGCAGGCGCCGGAGCGGGAGGCGGCCGTGGCCACTTTTGCCTGCGCTTTTTGCGGCTGGCCACACAAAAAGCAGCAGCCGCAGCAGCAGCAGCAGCAGCGAAACAAAAAAAAAGTCAAGATGAGAAATATTAATAGCCTCCTCCATTTGCTGCTAAGTGGCGCAAATTGTGTGTTTGTTTATATCATTTTGTGGTCGAGCAGTCTTTAAGTATTTCTTTTTGTCTTCTTCATTTTCGGTTCCGCTCTTAAAGCTCTTCACGCACACGGAATTTGCACTTTAAAATTTGCTGTTGTTGCTCACTTTTTAGCGGTGCCGCCTGTTGAAATGCTAACAGCAGTGAGCGGGTAGGTGAGTAGGTGGTTGGCGGTTGGCGGTTGCCAGGGCGTGCGCTGAGGCGTGTGCAGTTTATGGAGCGCGTTGAACCACGAACTGTTGTTAATGGCACTTGATCTCATCGCCTGCCACGGCAGAGGTAGGTATTCCGACTTACAAGAAGCAGGGTTGGCCTTGAGCTCACAGTATATGATGCAGAGTTGTATTAAAGCTCTCTATACAATCCTATAAGAATTCCAAAGAATAGCAAAATTTGTAGTTTGAGATTAACTCAATATCACTTACGGACTGCTTCAACTACAGCTGCATTTAAAGCCAAATAGAGCCAAGTGAGCATTAATTAAACCGTCTTCAATTCGTTTCTATCTATTTCTCTAGATAATCCAATCATTCTGCTTCCGAATCGCCCTCAATTCGTTAACGAATTCCTCTTTGTGCGCTCTTAAATGAATTACATTATATGAGATTTTTAAAGCAAGCAAGCAGCAGGGCGTTCCTCGTGGTAACATGGATATCTGGTCAATCCCGACCCATTCAGCTGCACACCTTTGTACGCAATTTTCATCTCTTGTTGCATTAATTACCACACAAATAGACTCACACACACGCATACACACACTAGTCCAAACACACATACACACACTTGTGCACACTTGAAAAACAGCTGAGCAAAAAATCTGTGGCATCGCTAAATTGCACTTCAAAAGCTCGTCAAACGAGGACGAGGACGAGGACGAGACTGGGGCGGGGCCGGGACAGGTGCAGCTGCAGAGCTGCTGTAAAGTGTTTGCACGTGAGTTTGTTGGCGGCAACGTGCGCTGATTGAGTGCTCCTCGTACTCATGCACGGGCGAGAAAGGATAAATGAAGGACGACGCTTAGATATGATGTCGAAAAAGAGAGCAACGAGCTGACAGCTTTCGACTTGCTGTTCGCTTTTTATATTCAATCCCCCAATTGAGACCCCCGATCGCCCACTCCTGCCCTCCCCCTTCCGCTCTTGGCTCGTTGGAGTGTTGTTCAACCGCTTTGGCAAATATTTGATTTTAATTTTTCCAATTAATTGGTTTTCCATCAAAATTTAACAACGCATCCAACTGCACCTGCGGGCGACTCCCTGCTGTTTTTTACCACCAACAACATTTTGTTAGTTTTTAAAATTTCGCTAGATAAAATGAATAAAAAACATAACAAAAACAAAAATAAAATAAAACTAAAAAATAAAATGAGAGTGAAACTGAGGCAAAGTCAACAGGCACAAACAGTTTAGCCGCCGGCCGCAGTTTGTCGTTGCATGTGGGCGTGGCATGTGGGCGGCCGCAATGTCAACTACAAGAAAATTGTCACTAATGAGTGGTAAAAAGGCCGAGTCCACTAGCCAAAGCTGTGTTTGCATAGGCCCAGGCCCAGGCCCAGGCCCAGGCCCAGGCGCAGTGTTGGCCATGAGCTCATGCCGCTGCCATAAAGAAACTTTAGCCAGGCAGGCTCGAGTGGGCGTTGCCTTTGCTGTTGCTGTTTTCCTCGCTGTTGCCGTTGCTTTAGCTTTTCTGCTGTGCATAGTCAATATTGGCAAATGTGTCAGCTGCAGCGGTCTGACTGAAGCTGCGGCTTATGAGCGAGCAGCAGGGAAAAGCCAAGCGAGAGGGATAATGAAAAGCCACAACAAAAGCACCAAAAGTTCCACACAACATAGTGAAACGGAAAAGCGGAAAAGTGGAAAAGTGCAAAAGTATGGAGCCGGCAACAGCAGCCAGGACCAGCCAGGACATGCACTGGCCACAGAGAGCGCGACATTTATGTAAATGCAAATTATCTTGCGAACACAAAACAAAAGCCAGAAAACTGAATGCCAGACATCCAAATACCCTATGGAGTTACACTAGACAGTAGTACGAGGAGCAAAGTGAAGTGAATAACTTTTGTGTAATAAAACTAAAAAAAAATTAAATATAAACCAAATTGCATGTACAGGGTATTAGGAGGTCAGCAACTTCAGACTTCTGGCTTGAACTTTTGTGTTTTGTGTCTTAATGAGATAAGCATGCAAATGTGCTAATAGAATGCGAACTTGCCCTGGCCAGGAGCAACACCCCAGAACGGCTAAGCAAGTCAATTAACAGGCAGATGATGTCGCGAGTAGCAAGTCGCAAGTCGCGAGTCGTGAGTCTCGTGTTTGGAGCCTGGACCTGGAGCAGGTCGGCTTAGCTGCCGTTCATCATCGTTTATCTTAATAAACCGCGCCACTCAG
Source organism: Drosophila mettleri (assembly GCA_035047625.1). Taxonomy (NCBI): domain Eukaryota; kingdom Metazoa; phylum Arthropoda; class Insecta; order Diptera; family Drosophilidae; genus Drosophila; species Drosophila mettleri. Next base: position 11,648,132 of record JAWNPI010000103.1, read on the forward strand.
TCCGACATTAAACCGAAAAGCAGCAGCCAAAAGCCCTCTGTGAAATTGCTTAATTTGCAGTTGCTAGGCAACTGAATGGGCATAGCCAAAGGATGTAGGGGCGTGGATGGGCAGGTGGGCAGAGCGTGAAATCAGAGCCTGACAAAGCGAATGGTAACGTGTATGCTTAACGTTAACGTCGCGCATGCTGCATTTACGTTGAAGGTGAAGTCGGTGGCGGCACACGTAAAAATGTTGATAAAACGCACAAAGCCCGTTGATGATTTCAATTTATATATCCAAGTAGAGCTCATCTTCAGTTGTGCACACGTTGAAGAAGGCACCGTAGTCGCGGCGACTGCTCAGCCATCCATCCATCCATCTATCCATCCTCACTCAGTCATCTGCAGCTGAATTTGCTGAAGCATCTCACGTGCAACATAATTTTTCCGAGCGACTTGCCGACGAAACGCGTTTCCATGAATGCCCCACTGTACCTCATCTCTTAGTGTGTGTGTGTGTGTGTGTGTGTGTGTGTGTGTGTGTAGGTGACTGCTGTGCTTTATGCTGGAGGATGTGTGGCATTATGAGCGTGAAGTAGACTAAATAAATTACATTTAAGCGCAAAGGTGTTACGCATTGCATGCCATGCGCCCCGTGCCCCCTGCCCCGCTCCCCGCGCCACTCCTCTAATGGGCGTGGCTGCTTACTAGCCTCATACTTTCAAATGAATTACGCGATGTCAAAGCTAAAAGTGCAGCAGAAGCACATTAATTAACAAATTGCAAATTTTAACGAAATTATTAAGTTCAATGGGAATAGCTGCGACGCAAGAGACTAAAATATGGGGAACAAAATTTAGTTATATTAAAATCATATACAAAATGTAAGTTTTAAATTAACTGAAATTTGTAAGAAGAAAAAGAGCCTTGAATTAATGCAGCTTAAGTTCTCTGCTAGTCGAGCAAGTGCTTATAAAATATGATTTAATTGCTTAAGATATATTGCCCTTAAATCTTTATTATTTCCGAGACATGATTTGCTTAGAGCTTAACTATGGCACTTTATTAAGCTATTTGACCAATAAAATGCCATGTTTAAATATCCAAAGTTTAAATAGGTGCATAAAAAATCCGGAATGAAGTTTTCAATTTTCTTAAGGGGGGGATGGTGGGGGCAGGCGCTTAAAACGCGCACCTGGTCACCTTTGACGGTCGTAAATAGTGAAAGTTAAGGCAACTAAATGCTAATATCATAAAATGCCGAGCCAAATGCATTAAGAGCGTGTTGGAAATGGCGCCGTTGAGTGGGGGCAGAGCTCAGCAGAGGCGTGAAAACTTTGCGTGCCATATAAAAATGTACCAACTTTATGGAGTTTTAAATGCTTTCCTACAGATATTTAAAGCATCTATCGCCAAAGGATGCCGGCTGCAAGCCGTGTCCCAACGATTTGGTAAACTTCAAAATGCAGTCGGGTTTCTTGTAAAAAGTTTCTGGCAACCAAATGGAGCAGGAAACAGCTGTCCCTTCATATCTTTTGCATATCAAAAGTATCGACAAGGACAGCGATGCCAATGTGCATGGGTGCGGAGCTCACATTGCAGTCTTCGTGTATGTTAAAGTGAAATATATGCAAAGTTTTCCTATTGGGCACAGGGAGACATCCAAAAATTCTCCAAATTGCATTTGGCTCTCAAAATAGCTAGCATCCAAGTATGTGTGTGTGTGTGTGTGTAGCTGTTTGCATAGATGAGTGCAAAGTTACATTCAATTTATATGCACTTGCAAAAAGTTTACACCGAAAAAAGTTTTTACTCAACGAAAAACTAAACATTTTGTTATCGCCACGATAATGGACCCGGGACTGCAGCGATTGCGTCTCCAATATAAACATACATACTAAATAGATACACAGACAGGCCATCCCTCTCTAACTCTCGTAGATTCCCATGTTTTTCGTAGTCCAAGCGTTCTCAGCTGTAGTCAAAGTTTATTGCATGCACAATTTTCATGGCAATTTACAAGAATTGAAAAGCAATTTCCACGTTTTCACATTGAATTGATAAGAAAATGATGGCACTTAAATTTTTTATAAAAAAAACACCAGTAAATGAATTTCTTTTATAAATTATAAACAATTGTTCATAAGAACTATAAAATATATCGATAAGAAACTATCGAGCTCAGCTTAGTTCCAAGCTTTAAAGCTATGCAACCATGCAAAGATGACTGTAAAAAAAAGAGAACAGATAATGGTCAAGTTGACTCTTTTTCATCAAGTTCAACTAAAAATACTTAAGTATTTAAGTCTACTCACGCAGAACATTTAGCGCCAGTTTGCTTAATATCAAGTGCATGCCCAATAAGAAAAAAAACCGTAAAATCAAAGCAAAGTTGGCGTTCATCTTGACTTATTAACTTGCCCGGCGGCGTTAGCGAGCATTTTCAAAGAAATTAAACAACAGCTGCAGCAACAAATGCATCGATTATGCCAAGTCAGTGCAGACAACAGAAACATCAAAATTAATATTCTCAGCTATGCAAGGGAGAAATGCCAAGGAGCCAGCGCAGCCAGATAAAACCGAGTTGCTTTGAAGTTTCCGCTACCAGACGCCGACGGGCAAGTACAAAAAAAAAAAAAAAAATAAAATAAAAAACAATGAAACCAAATCGAAAAATGCTAAAAGAAAACATGGCAAACATGGTAAACCCAACCAGTACCTCTCATCAGCGTCACGAGAGAAAGAGGGAGAGAGAGAGCTTCGGCAGCAGCAGGAAGAACATCAACTTGCACAACGTTTGCTTCATCAATGGAGCTAGCTGTCTGGCCCAGAGCGCAGAACCAGTAATTTCTTGAATGCCAGCTGAAATCACCGCGCGAATTGCGAATCAGAGTTAATGCGCTGAATTTAAGCGCTGAATATGTTGTTATTGTATCAAATGCATTCTCATGCAGCTTAATAAGCTCTGACCGAGTAGAGCAAGCAAACCACTAATACCTGGCTGAAGGGATCGAGAGCGCGCGACCGAGTGTGCGAGCGAGCGAACGAGACAGATACACAGACAGAGCGAACAGCAGCCGCAAAGAGAATTGCAAACAAAGTAACTGTAGCTGGGTGCTGGCTTTTTTTGTGGTTTTGCGTTTCGTTTGCACAAAGAAAACAAAAGCAGTTGCAATGAAGATGCAGCTAGCTAGCCGAACGTGTGAGAGTGGGAGTGAGAAGAGTAGACGCAATTGGATGCTCTGTTTGTGCGCTGCTCACATATTACTCATGTGTGTGCTCGAGGCGAGGTGCTGTAAGAGAAGAAGAATGAGTGTGTCTGTGTGTGTGTGCATGTGTGGAACTGTGAGACGTGAGCTGCTTTTGTTCTGGGCTATGTATCCGTATCCTTTTGCTGCCCCGTGGCTTATGCTACACTTTTTTAATAAATTATAAATTGCTGCAAATATATTTGCAGGCAGGGATTACATTTATCCGCTCCCCTCCTGCATTCCGCACGCTTGTTTGCATATCGCTAGTTTGGCTCATGTCCCAAGTGTGTGGTTCTATTGCCACAACCCTTTTGCACTACACACTCACACACACACAGAAACTCCCTTACATACATATGTGTGCGCTTTTGTATGAACTTAGGATTTTGTATTCATGCTTGAGTCACGTTTTGCACATTTGTTAAAAGTAGTTCTTAAGGCGATTGCAACGCGCGCTGCGTTTCACGCAAAAAGCAGACGGCGCCAAACGAAAATTGTGTGAAAAGTCTTAAATTAACTGCAAGTGCCGTTGCAACTGCACGTGGCAAACAGCAACAACTTACAACATGTAGCAACCACATCACTCCACGCCCGTTTGTCCCTGGGCTAAAGCGTTTTTTTTAATCAATCACGCATATGCACATATTATTCTTTTCACGCCTCCGGCTGACTACGTTAGATCAAGAGAAATCTTCAGCTGCGTGAAGAGCACAAATTTCAAATTGAGAATCCTTCAGCGTGTTTAAGGTAAGTACAACAAGCTCATACATTTAATTTCTCAGGCCTTTCAATTTCTCTTAGTTGCTTGATAAAGGTGCTCATCCGTTTGGGGGGCGCCCAACTCATTTTAATGCTGAAATAAATTCATTAAATTTTCTTAGGCCGCCCCAGTCACTTTTTGTGCTTTTGGTGTACAATAAAAATGTCATTTTACGTTGATATATGAGTTGTATAAAAATGTGCCCCGTCTCGAAAATCACGTAGTAAATTTTGCGTAAACTTGAAAAAGCTGCCGGCTTCGATAATTCGTCGCGAAATGAAACATGTGCCCCAAACCCCAAAGAAAAAAAACTTTTTTGCACCCATTTCAATTTTTTGTTGCTTCCTGCATATTAATTTGAAATTTGTAGCATACTCTCAACACACACGCAAAGACACAGACATTTGTGCATTGGTATTTATATGTGTGTGTGTGTTAACAAAGTCATAAATTTCCAGCAGTGCTGACAGTTTTCATATTTGACTTTTGCTATGCATGTTAAAAATTGCTCAAATGTCTAGCAAATGGTTTGGGCGCACTTCCATTGGCATACCTGCATTGCTGAACGAACAGTGAACAGTCAAAAGGTGTTGACTGGTTGGGCTGCCGGCTACGATTTGAGCTCGCAGCGCATGCATATTAAATTAAAGCATATTAGACTTGTTTTTACACCAATTTCAAATAGGTGTGAGTAGGGTAGACTGCATATGATTTATTGTGAAGCTCAGAAGTTGTTTGCCCTTTTCGGACCTTAACAGGTATTCTTATAAAAGTTTCAAGTGGATTTTAAACAGAAATATATATTTATTAAATAAATCTTACTGAATATACATATTTTGATATTTCGACAATCTACTCACAGTATATTTCTTTCTCTTTATATGCACTGCTTGCCATTAGGGTATCCGGGAACGTAGCTCCTCTCACAAAAGCGAATTCGATTTAAGCTTTTACAGTTCGCAACTCAATCAACGGCACATTCAATCAAATGTTTTGGCACAATATTTTAAAGTGTAAGCACACACACAGACACACACAGACGCAAACAGTTCGCATCTGTCTGTATGTTTATTGTGCATTTGTAGTCGCTGATATTTATTTACTTTCTTTGGGTACTATGCAACATTCGATAGAGCATTGAATTACATTTCCATGAAGCGCGCTGCGCGGCACGGCACGAAGTGCACAAAAGTTTTCAGCTGCAGCACTCGGCGAAAGTTTTTGCATCCTACTTTTTTTTGTATTTTTTTATTATTTTGCTATTTCCGGTGGCAACGACAGCGCGTACAACAAGCACGACGACATTTTTGGCCAAATTGTGTGTGAAATTGAATTGCAATTGTCAATAATTCGATTCCAAAAATATTTCCAGAGCTGCCAAGCAAACTGATTGAGTCAACGAGCGGCGCTAAGTGAGACCTGAGCTGAAAAAGTTCGTTGTGCGCAATGCGATTATAAAGTTTTACACCCTCCACACCCACTCCCACCACCCGGACCAGCCGTCAACCTGCACATAGGTAATGGCTTACCTGAGCGTCTAATTAAAATCTGCTTGAAATTTTTGGGGCATGCAAAACTTGCAACAACTGATTGAATGTAAACTTGGCCAAGATGACAATTTACCAAAGTAAAAAGACTTTCTGTGCGTCCGTGAGAGTGTGTGTGTGCTGTAAATCATTTCTGCTGCAGTCATAAAATCCAATGAGGCGCATACAATTTATTTGTTTTTTATGTGCTTACAACTAATGTGAGCCAGCAGCAAGCAGCCACCAGGCACCAGCCCAGGCAGTTGGCAAGCAGAAGGGATCCCGTTTCGTGCCTGTCCAGAGCGGCACGTACAAAAAGTTCCGCAACGAAATTTTTCAGTTTTACTTACGTAAAATTGTTAAACATATGTGCAAATCGAACTACCAATTCGTGTGCGTGTGTGTGTGTGTGTGTGTGTGTGTGTGAGTGTGCGTGTGTCTGTCATAAGTTTGAACGGTGCCTCGGGAGGCTAGGGGCAGCAGGTGAACCGACGCTGACTTTGCCTTTTCTTTGGCCACAACATTTGACACCTGCTATGTTTTTGTTTTGTTTTGTTTTGCTTTGCTTTTTTTGTGGACCCTCAAGCATGCCACGAAACCGAGCGGAGGTGGGGTAAATGTCTGTGTGTGTGTGTGTGTGTGGTTGGCATACCACCCATTGTTACCATTTTATTGTGTGCTTAAATATTTACACAATGAAAACGAAGCGTTTCCTTCCACATACACGCGGGGCTACATATGTATTCATGAGTGTCTAAGTGCTTGGTCCACAAAACACATTGTTTTTGGGGGCTTTGCGTGTTTGATTTATGAACGTTGCTCTGTTTTTTTCATGTCTGTTGTTGTTGTTGACCCCCAGTTACACATATGACATAATATTTTATACTCTATTGCCAATTATGACCTGTTAAGGGTTTATGGCCAATCGTGCGTCTGTCTAAGTGTGTGTAATTATTTGCCCAAGGGCTAGCTCAATTGCACAATGGCTAATGGAGCTTGGAGTCCATATAGCAATTATTAATTGTATATAATATTTTTATTTGTATACCAACAAATGTTGGCTTTTTACGTATGCCAAAATATTCATATATATATATATATATATATATATACGTTTCGAAAAATCTAAGACGCCGTCAACTATGAAAATATGCAGAGCTGTGGCAAACTTTCGCAATTGAATATTTCATGACATTCGGCACTTGCGCATGCAACAGACATTCGTTTCCTGTTTACAATGCTCCAGCCTCCGCACGGACTTTTGAGCTATCAGATGACTCGGGCATAACTTGAAGTCCTCGCGCATTTGACTGGCTGTCTTCTGCCCTCTCCCTCTCCCTGCGCACTGCTCTAGAAGTGTGGAACTTTTTTGCGTATTCAGCATGTCAACTGTGGAAACTCAATTTGCCTAAGTAAATAAACGGAATATGAATGTTTAATTTATTTTACGAGCATAGATATTAAATAAACACACAAGTCATGGCTCACGACTGAGTGTGCGTGTGTGTGAGTGTAGCACAGTGTAAGTTCGCACATGACATGCAAAAGCTTTAGCCGGCATGCCAGGGAAGTTGCAAGTTGTGAAAACAGCGGCTAGGCAATTGCGGCTTGTTTGCTAAAGCACAATTTGCAATTCGTAAAGTTTCACTCCAAACACAATTTTTGGTTGGCATAGAATTGTCGAATTCTCAGCCTATGCGACAAATCAATGAAAGGCCTCACAAAGTTTAATTAAATCAACGCTGCCACTCTGGCAGTGCAAATGGAAACGAGCTCTTAAATTAATAGAAATCTCATCACATGCAATATGTACGACGAGTACATTGGCTGCGGTTAATTAATTTTATATCAACTTTCGCTTTCGCTGCTCGCCACTTTCCACTTTCCATTCGAGGCAAAGGCAAAAAGTCAAATTACAAAGAAAGACAGGTAAACAGGAAAAAGCTGAATATACTGGAAAATCAGAGCAAAAAATAAAATATATATATAAATAAAATTAAATCGTATCACCAGCGGCAAATTCACATTTGCATTTCTCATTTAATTAAAAACGTCGTTTCAGTACATTCAACATGCTATTTAATTAAGATACAACATTTTTGCTTTATTTCTGTCTGTTGCACACGTTGCGTATACGCAGCGTTCGACTGACACCCAAACCAGCTTCAATCAACGTGTAGTACATAAAATGTTGTTGCGTGACTCATAATTTGTTGTCGACTTGTTTACATGGCCCCCACTTTTGACATACTAATAATGATGATGCGCGCCTTTATGAATATTGTAGCCTGGCTTGTTATATGGTTGCCGTCGAAGTTGTGGCTGCATCCACAAACATAAAAAGCTAAGCGTTTCGTTTCGCTTGGCGACATTAAATTTGTGAGCCTTTTTTATATGACTGAATCGTGTTATTACCGCCTTGTAATCGCTTTGCTTTTATGCACTCAACTTTTGCTGATAAGTGGATCTGGCTTAAGGTTCATCTGACGGAATTCTCGTTCCATCTGAATTTACAGCCAAACTTTTTAAAAGTATTCAACTTCTTTAGTATTTTATTGACTTATTTTCAGCGGAATATGAGCTAAATACTATAACTCCTTTTATGAATCAATATAAAATGATATAATCTAAAGGAGCTGATATGTGAGAGGCAGTTTATAGCTGCAAGCAATTTTTAATCGGTGCTGACCTAACACATCACTTTATATTATTTTTTTATTTTGTCTCTTTTTATATATTATACAAATATAAACTCTATGAAAAATATTTCTTCTTTTCCACATTTAATCGATGAAAAATGAAATATCGCTTGAGCTGTTTGTGTTTGTTTGTTGAGTTAACATTTAAATTTAGCTTGTGTAATATTCTCGCTTTCGGGCTAACCAGATTAACGATCCAACAATGAACGTTTACTTAAGAACAGCTGTTACCTTCATGACACTCAACCCATTTCGGTTGTTAAATATTTAACAAATTTTGTAAGATCCAATAGATCCATGGCCAAGTGAACCGTCAGATATTTTGTATAAATAGCAACGTTTGGCTGACAGGAAGCACAGTTACTTACAGCGTCAGTGACTTAGCCATGCATATCGTATCAGTTGTTAGCTTGATCGTCGGCTGCATCTTTGCCTGCGCATTGTCAGTTCCTCATGGCAATAATGATCTAGGCACAGCATTGGCCAATTTGGCCATTCAGTTGGCGAAGCAATCCAACTCGACGGTTCAGTATGGCAACGGAACTGTGATTATTACGGGCATCGCGAACTCCAACGCTACTGCCACTATTGACAGACACCCTGCAGTCTGGCATTCCACTGGCCCCAACCACGGCGGTCACTACGGTGGACACCATGGTGGCCATCCCGGCAACCACCATGGCGGCCATCCCGGCCACCACCATGGCGGCCATCCCGGCCACCACCATGGATGGAACTATGGATGGAACAATCGCTATAACGGTTACTGGCGTGGAAATCCTGAGGAAGAAAATGATGTCGAATCTCCTGAAAATGTAGATGAACTTGAGAATAATGAGGAAATAATGGAGGAGTACCCTGAGGATCCCGAAGATGCCGATTACCTCGAGGATGTCAAGCAGGAGGAGCTTGAGCAGCAAAATAATTAAGCCCCAGCGAATCGCAAAATAAAACATTCATTCATCACCTCTTACATTTCAAAATTAAATTCACTCAAATTTATTCAATTGTTCAAGTTGACCATAAAATCATTCCAAACCCGTTAAAGCTTTAAATAAATACGTGCAAAAATCAAACATTTCTCTTAATTCTTGAAGCTTGAAGACTTCTTTTAGCTGACATAACTCAGATGAAAAAATTTTGACAAGCAAAACACAACTTACGGCATATATAAATAAATTTTATATTTTCTACGCAAATTAAATGAAAATAATTTTTAATTTGAATAAGAATTACATATGGGTTAAATTTAACTTGTGTAATATCTTCTAGCTTTCGAGTTTACTAAGTTAGAGGGCCTACAGCTAACGTTTACTTAACGTTGGGCACAGCTGTTACCTTCACGACACTCAACCCATTTCAATTGTTAAATATTTAACGAGTTTCCAAATATTTGCTTAATTTTTACTATGATCCAATATTGTAAATGGAATTTCTGTAATAAGGCAATAATACATGATCTTTGACTGGAATTGGAATTGTTAAAGATTTGATATTACTCGAAAATAAGTTCATTTATTTTCATTGAAACAAATTTATAATTGCTGTAACTAGGCATACAGAGAATATAACTTAACTCTTTGTAAGCACAATTACTCACAATATCAATGACGTATCAGTGTTGGTGTGATCATAGTCGATTGCGCCCTTTAGAGACTATTCGTTATGGCAACCGAACTGTATTACGACAGTCATTGCGAACTCTAAAGCCGTTGCTAATGCCAATACTGATGCGGCGCACTAAGCAAGAGTGCATCGAACGACCTCTGGTCCACGGGCACAGCAACCAATAGAATGAAGATGAGACCGCAAAATTATGAGTTGATGACACTGGAGTGGAGTGGAGTCGAATGTTCATGGAGAGCCAAATAATTAACAAATCAAAAACAGATGGCTGACTAAATCCTTTTAATCTCCAACTCGAACTCTATTAAATCACATCCAATCAAATTTATTAAATTGTTCAAAATACAAAACGAAAACAGTTAAAAAAAGTGAAATAAATATCGGTTAAAACACGCACACACATCTATCAATCAAATTGAAAACTTTGAGGCTTCTTGTGACCTGGATCAATATGCAATTTAGATATGCAGTTTCCAACCGTCCATATGATTCACATTTTGTTTCTATAAATTCATAAATCCCTTGATTTTAGCATATATTCTATTTTTTGTTGGCATTTTTCGAATGCTTTTATAGAATTGGCTTAAATGCAAATATTAGATCGAACGGCTGTATTTTTATAAGCTTATATGTTCAATATTTTATGGCCAACAGGGCCAAAAGCTCAGCTAACCGTGAATGTGTGTGTGTGTGTGTGTGTGTGTGTCTGTGTGTCTGTGTATGTACTCCTGTCTAACTGTTGCACAACTCGATGAATTCTCGCGGGTGGCATAAAATATATTTTACATAAATGGGGCTGGAATTGCACATTAACATGCAGAGGAAAAGTTTTATAAACCCAAACGAGCTTGTTACTGGGGGGGTAGTTTGGCACATAGAATATAAACATTTCATTTCGATTCGCTAATTGTGTGCTGCATGGTGCTGGCCATGTTTTTATCAGAATTTAACAAACTGTCGGACTGACAAAATGCATTTGCAATTCTTCTTAGCAATAACATAAAGAATGGGAAATTTGTCACGTGCATTTGGTTACGTTATACACTTTTGGGAGCTTGTAGTTCAGCTCAGATTTATCTGCTTGATTTTGCAACTGCTCCCAGTGCAAGTTTTCCAACATGTTTACATGCATATTAAGCGTGACATTTATGGACGTGCTGTGGGCGTCTTTGGCTCAGCGCCCAAAGCGCTTTAAACTTGGCTTCGGCTCAAATCTCTAGCAAAATAAATGTTTAGCTAAATTGTTTTTTAAGTGCGATTTATGAAGAATGCTAGCTGCTGCAATCGGACTATGCAAATTGCCAATCGATCTGGAAGACAGCCAAGTGCTACCAAATTGTTTTATGCGCTACACTGGATAACGCTTATATAATACCTGACTGCCTGGCACAAGCATTGATGGCCCATTCGCCGATAAGGCCAAGACTCTGCACAATTTTCGTGTCCTGGCCCCAGGGGAGTTAACAAATCACTTGAATCGCAAAGCGTGTCTATCGTTTGAATTGCGACAAATGGAACGCATTAGGTTAACATTATTGCCAAACGATTTGTTCTAAATGTGTTTATTTGTCTCTTCCTTGTTGTTGTCACACAACATTTCTACTTTACCGAGCAGTTCCCCGCTCTTTCGCTTCCTCTCTCACACTCACTCTCTCTCTCTCTCTCACTCTCACTCTCTCTCTCTCTCTCTCTCTCTCTTAACAGCACAACAATGTCTTTGCCCGCCCCAAATATAATTCCTTAGCCAATTGTACTACATGTGGCCAAACTTGAAATCGGATTAGGTAAGGATATGGACTAGGAGTAGGGGACTGGAGCCTTTGGCAAAATCAAACAACGATAAATTGCTGAAACTTGTAACCGATATTATCGTATACGAATCCAATTTTGCTGTTAGCCTGTTGCTAAAAATGTCCTTGCCACTTTCTTGTTGTGGGGCTTCCTGTTTGTCGCGCGCCTGTTTCCTGGGACTTGATATTAAGTGGCAAATTATCTTTTTCCTGTGTGCCTGAGTGGGATTTGTAATGGCAATGCTTTTAAAAAGGGTTTACGTGTAATTGATACCGCTCTTGCCGGTCCCAGAGGCCGTACAAGTTAAGGCTAAATACATTTACATTTGTGCATTTAGACAATTGATTCGGGCGCACTTCATGAATTTTGCATAGGCTTTGTCTATATTTATAATTGCTTCTAAATATTTTATGAAAGGAGCTTGATTTCAGCATAGAGTTGCTTGCAGTCTATACTCTTCAAATATAATTCACATTTTCGTTGGCTGTGCATTGCAGAGACTCCGCATCGAAGAGAGTGCCGCTCTCACAGACAGCAGCATAGGGTATGGGATAGTCGCAGACAACGTAGCGATTGCAATCGTTCGGATATGGCAAAATTGTGCCCAGCGGATAACCGCAGCATATGTTGGGCGTATCGGGATGTATTGTTGTGCTTGACGGCATCTCGGTTGTCATTGGAGTACTCGGAGTAGTGTATATTAAAGTGCTTGAAGTCTCTGGAGAAGTGTCTATTGTGGTAGAATTAGCAACTGTGGCCGCGGATTCCGTTGTAGAAGTCTCTGTAATTGGTGAAGTCGTATCCGGGTTCGGTGTGCTTGGCGAAGTTGTCGTTGCGGCCGTTGTTGGCTTGGGTGTACAGTTGGCCAATTCCGGATCCATACACTCCAACTCGATGGGGCTAAACTGCAAGCCCTCTGGACAATCGTAGCCAACGGGTATGGGCTCTTGGCATACAATATATTTGCCGCAATTGTTTGGATATGGCACAAGGCTGCCATTTGCCTTATCGCCACAAATGCCGCCTGAAGGCGCTGCAGTTGTTGTTGACTCAGCAATAGTGCTGGGTGGGCTTGTTGATGTTTCTGGTGTTGTTGTTGTTGTTGCGGAAGACTCAGTTGTCGTGGACATCACAGAAGTTGTGGAGGCTTCTAGAGTTGTTGAAGGTTCGCTGGTAGAGGAAGACTCTAAAGTTGTGGAAGATTCAGTGGATGACTCTGGACTCTTAGTTGAGTCTGTTGTCTGGTCTGCGTCCGTTGATGAGCCAGGCCAGCTAGGCGTCGTTGGTCCAGCGGGGCCTGGCGTTGAAGATACATTGCAGTTGGCCAGCGAAGCCTCCATACATTTACGCAACTCCGGACTAAATTCTTCGCCTTCACCGCAATCGTAGGCTACGGCTATTGGACGATCACACTTGATGTACTTGGAGCAATCGTTGGGATAGGGCACCAGTTCACCATTGGCTGCATCGTCACATGGACCCTTTTGTGGTGGTGGTCGTGTGACGGGTGGTGTAGGCTCAGGCGTTGCCTCCGTTGTTGTTGGTGTTGGTGTCGTTGATGTGTAGTCCCAGCGACAGGCATCCGATGGCACGTCAGCACCGCATTTGCCGCTTATCGGATCGTAGTATTCGCCGCAGTTGCACACATCTATCATGTAGATGTAATCGTCGACACAGCGTATGAACCACTGGCAGTTCTCCGGGTAGGGGAACGTATCCCGAGTGCTGTTCGTGCACATGGTCGGCTCCAGGGGTGCCTGGGTGTTGCCAGGTGTTGTGGCCGTGTCCTTGCCGCAATCGCTCTCCACCCAGCTCACACACTGCTGCTGCTTGGCACTGAAATAGGAGCCGGCCATGCAGTAGAAACCGACCGGAATCGGCGACACACAAACAATATACTTGCTGCAATCGTTCGGATAGGCAATCATTTCGCCCTCATCCTTATTGCCACATATGCCGCCCGGCAGTACGGGCGCTTCACTTGTCGTTGTTGCCACTCCAGTGGTAGGTGTCGAAATGGTGCTGACAACTTCCGTTGTCGTCTTTGTCGTTGTTGTTGCCTCGGTTGTGGTTGTAGTTGTAGCTCGCTCCCTACAAGCTGTCGGCGATACATTTGGCCCGCATTCACCCGTTTCTGGATCAAAGTACGTATTCGAAATGCATCTGGCAATATAGAAGTCGCCGTCACCTAAGCACAGAATATAATATTCACAATCCTGGGCATACGGATACGAAGCGCCGATGGGCTCGTTGGCGCACAGCTCGGCTGGCCCAGCTGTCGTCGCGGGCGTCGTTGTCACCGTTGTGCTGCTCGTTGTCGTTGTGGGCGCCTCAGTAGTGCTGGTGGTGCTGGGCTTTGTTGTGCGATCGCCGTAGCATATCACATCATCGGAACTATCACAAATCAGCAAATCGGGATTGAAGAGCAGCGAGGGAGCACACTGACCCACAATGACTTGACTGTTTTTGCATTGCAGAAACTGAGAGCAGTCAGCGGCATAGGGAAAGCGTGTGTAATCAGGCAAACCCTCACATAGCGCGGGATCTACGTCTGCTGGCAATGCTGGTGTTGTGGTTGTCGCAATTGTCGTTGTGCTGCTATCTGTGGGCATTGGCGTTGTGCTCGTCTCTGCACCACTGCTGGAGCTGCTCGTGCCCTCGCTGATTCCAGGCGTTGTTGTTGTCGGATATGGCACGGGTCGACAGTCCACCGAATTGGGCGTATCGCAAATGTGCCACACCGAGTTGAAGAGCTTGTCGGGTATGCAATAGGCCATATTCGTGCAGCCATTGCGACAGCTAATGTACGCGCTGCAGTCGTAGGGATATTCGTAGAAGCCATTGCCTAAATCCAAGCAGTAATCCTCGTCAATGCCTAATGGCGGTGGGCTACACTGGCCATCTTCAGTAGTCGAAGTTGGCGTGCTTGTTGTTGGCTCTTCAGTGGTTGTTGTTGGTGGTGTTGTTGGTGGTGTTGTTGTTGGCTCTTCAGTGGTTGTTGTTGCTGGCAAAGGCAGTGGCTCACACTCAGCAGTCTCTGGCGTATCGCAAATGAGCAGCCATTGATTGAAAGCCTTATCCGGGTCACAGTAATTCAGCACTGGCGAGCCACGCGTACAATTGATATATGCATTGCAATCGTATGGATATCGATGCACCGAGCCATCCGGAAAATTCTTACAGAATGAATCGGAAATGCCCGGTGGTGGTGGTGGCGGATCATAGCTTGAGGTGGGCCAATTTTCGTTAGTTGTTGGTGGATTTCCCAGTGTCGTACTTGGCACAGGACTTGGCGTCGTGGGAATATATTTATCGGTTGTGGTCTCGATGCTGTAGTAAATGCATTCCGTGTTACGTGGAAAGTCACAGCTCTGTGTCTTATTATTCCACCATAAATTGTCGGGACAAGCCTGCACAGTGGGGTACAGACAATCGCAAACTAAGTACAGGCTGCAGTTGTCCGGATAGGGCACTCGATTCCCGAATTTCACTCCCGCGCACATAACCTGATTGTCATATCTTTCCTCATTGTCACAAGCCGCGTGCTGCGACTCACCGCGCAACGCCAGACCCATAGCCACCAGTAGAAGCACTATTGGCAGCCAATCGGAAGAGTTAGCTGCAAAAGTTGATGAAATAATTAGTTTTTATTAATAAATTATATTATATATTATATTTAATGTAATAAAATATATATATTATGTTATATAATATAATATTATATTATATTAAATATAAAATTTACCTTTCATCATTCAATTTTTCTTATAGAGTTATTATGCGTATTCTTGGCTCTCGCTCTTTTAGTTTATTTTATGTGTTCACCGACTAACAATATTCTGAAGACTAAACTGGCTTTGGTCAATTATTCAGTTACTATATGAAGTTACTGGCATATAAGAGTTATCATAATATGACTGATAAGATACTAGAAAATGTATATAAAATATTAAAGTATTTTAATAGATAATATGCTGGGAGTAGCTCAAGTAAAGATGAATTCTGCCTTATCAATTATATATATATATTGATATATAATATATATATATATATATATATATATAAACAAATAGATTTGGCAATTTACTCGAAAGTCGTAGATGTTTTCCAAGAAAACGCCTTTAAATAGTAAATAATAAGTAGGAAATCAGATTGAAACGCGTAGCTCTTTTATCATATCATTCAGTATTTCCTTTTGTTTAGTCATTGACAAAAATAAACAAATTCATATTGATAAACATGTACGAGCCTCACTTCCAATTGCTTAATTGTGTGTGATTACACTTAATATTATTAATTAGAAATTGAACTTAATAGATTTTACTCAATTTAAACGAAACTTGCTTAAAGTCTTTATGAAAAATATTCAACTTGTTGTTATTTCACGTAAAGGTAAGCAATTTTATTCCCATTGTTCGTTGTTAACATGTGTATGCTTGATTGTGTGTGTGTGTGCTTATTGCTCTTGTTATTACACTTATTGCTGTTGTTGTTTTAATGAGACAACGTGACCTCTCAGCATCAGAATTTATGAGCGCCACTCGACGCTTAAATTACACAAATAAAAAATGCGAGCATAAACATAAATGAAGCTGAGGATTTCAACGCGTCAGCCATTAAAATAAAGCGACAAAACATGAGCAGTAAACAAAATTGGCAGCACAACTCCGGCTACCAATAAAAGACTTATTTTTCAAAGTACACGAAGAAGAAAAAGTGGCAGAAGTGGCAGAAAAGTGCAATTGCATTTGCACTGCAAATAAGTTAAAAGCATAAATCTATGCACGAGTTTGCATGAGTTTCTGCAACACGTTTCAGCACGTGTCCAAACTGTGTAGAAAATTATTGAAAGTATTGAACAGTTTGCTAAAATGAAAAAGAAAATGTAAATTGTAGAAATTGAATTTCGGCCAGATGATAGAAGAAATACTTGGCTTGGCAACAATTGTTGCGAGAAACCGAATAGCTTCAGCCATAAATTCATAAACGACTAAGCCCAATTGGCGCTCGAAGGCAATTTTTCAGCTTGATCTGTTGGCTGCTGTCAAGCGTTTGATCTGCAACAGATTGAACTATCAATTACGGCCTGGGCAAACGTGACCGTCTAACAGCTGCCCGCCTGATGTGTGTGCGAAAGCTGGCATACATGAGACAGACGCACACACACGCAGAAACAAAGGAGGGTGTGTTGGCTAGTGGTGTAGCTGGAACGGACGTTTAGTTACAACTGAGCACCTGTCGTGCGGCATCAAAAGAAAAGCAGCCAGCGCGCAAAGGAGTACGTGTCCTACATGCATCCAAGCAGCAGAAGTTGTCAATGTTGTTGTTGTTGTTGCTGTTGTTGTTGTTGTTGTGTGTGTTGCATGAAATTGACCTCGTCCGTGTGCGTGTGTCGCTGACGAGAATCGCCTAGCCCCAAGCTTGCCGTACATATCTTTCACACGGCTTACGTGAGCGGTGTCTACATGAGGTAACCTTCACGTTTTATCCGTACGATGTGGTGGGTGGGCCACATTTTGGGATATCTAAGACAAAGCGCCACAAATCAAGCTGTGTACGCTGCGCGCATAAAGAAATTATCTACAAAACTGAAAGTCGACCCACAAATTTAAGCTTAAGCCAAAGCTAAACTCAACAAAGTATTCTCCACTGATAGACCAAAGGCGAAATGGACTGCAGTGTGCTCAGGCTGTGCACACACGCTGCTTTGCATCCATTACATTCTACTTTTTTCCATTCATGCTCCATTTTCATGGCTTTGTTATTTCTGTTAATTAAAATCCAATGAATCTTTGTTTGCGCTCGTCTCTATGTGGCATTTGAGTTTTTGGTAACCTTCTTGCAATTCCTGTGCTATGTTTGTCTCTATTTTTCTCTTTTTCTGTGTCTGCTGTTTGTGCTCTTGTCGAAGGAGTGGCTCATTTGTCATAGGATGTGCAGTATTTCGCACTGAATATCATTTATATTCTCGATTAACATGAGCTGAGTTCGACTTTCATATGTCATATGCTTAAAATAACAATTTCTGAAAATGTATACAAAATTCTTTCTTTGTTTATTTTTTTGGCTAATTAATCGATTTTTTGAGTGATAGAATATTCTGATATACAAAAGATATTTGTTGTCAAAATGTGCCTGATTAAATGTCAATGTAAATATAAATATTAGCAGTTGTCAAAAAAGAATGCTGACATTTTATTTAATTTTCATATATTTATTAAAGCATGCTAAATGATTTAAAATTGTGATATATTTATGTTTATATAATTTTTACTTTTTTTTGCGGCAGTCGCAATCAGAACCTTAGCCCTTGCTAAAGTCTTATGTTTGTTCTTTCTTCATTTAATCACAAACTTCATTCAAGTCTTTTTGCTCTTATAAAAAAATGTTCGTAACTCTCAATTGAGCAGTTCGGAAAGTTGCTTAGCTCAGATTTTATCTGCGCGTGCGCAAATTATTTTTCTCTCGGCAAGTCTTTTTCTTCTCTCTCGGACCCGACTTCAGTTCGTGGAAAGTTACGAAGTCGATATATTTTTTTTAATTCGAACACGAAAGTAAACAAGAAACAAAATTTCAGCCCAGTTGCTTTTCAGCTAATGCCGTAAGCAGAACTCAACGCAATGGAGCTCTGCGCTGTCCAGCTGAAAGGCAACTCCTGGCTGCATTTGAACGTAGTCCTCAATGTTCTGTAGTCAGTTGCCATTAGTATAATCGGGCAATAAACAAGAGCTATCAACACATGCTATTTATCTTTGTCTGTCTGTCTATCTGTCTGTCTGCTAGGCTGACCCAATAATGCAATGTATGTGCGGGGCGAGGAGACTTTGAAAACGTTTGCATATATTTATATAGGTGCGAAAATCAACGCAGCACACGAAGAAATACTGCTGCATTTCGTGTGGAAAGGTAATTAAAAATGCCTTTGAACGAGTACAAATTAATTGCCAAAGGAAACAGTTGTCCCTGCCGCAACTGCCCAAAGCGAAGCAAAGCTATTTTTTAATTGAGCCAAGTGTGAGGCAAGCATACAGCGCGGCCAGTGAAAGTAGAGTGTGCATGCGATGGCAAACAAAAGCTGCATTTGCCAGCCAGCCAGCCAGGCAGGCCAGTTGTCCAGGGTGGTGGTGGGTGGTGGGCGTTCCTGGCAGGCAGGCAGACCGGCCACAACCACAGATTAGCCATGGAGCATACACGCAGCAGTACGAGGCAGGCGAGCAGCCGGGCAGCCGGGCAGTCGAGCAGGTCCTTGCCAACAAGCAAATGCAGTGATTTATGCCGGACTGACAGACCCCAACGGCAGCAGTTATGCACTCGAGGCATTTGTTGCATGCAACAGCGCACGCAGCTGGCAGCAGCCGGAGCTGCAGCTGTTGGTGTAGGAAACACCTCGTGCCGGCTGTGCATTCTTTGCGATGATTGCCCGGCGCCTTTTGGCCAGTCCAAACAATATAAGAGATTCCTGTCTTTCATTATATTAAATTGAAGCTGAAAACATCGCAAATAGCAGCAGAGAAGTCTCAAAAGAAAAGACACAATATGCATGCTGACAAAATTGCAAAATGTCAGCGTGTCGAGACCTGCTTGATGTAAAGATGCTGGCAGAAAAAAAAAACAGAAACAGAAGCAGAACAAGAGTTGGCCGGCAAGTGGAGCATTTGGATAGTGGCGCACGGCAATGCGCTGTGGGAAATGTGTGAAATTTTTCAGCTGCAGCGGAAAATGAAAATTATAAAAAAGAAAAAAAAAAACACACACAGAGACTGAAAAACTGTTGAGCAACTTTTGGGTAGACTTCGCTCGTCGACGTTTGCGTTGCTTAAAAATTTAAATTTTCATTTTCTGCCGCAAATTGGGAAAACCTCTTGGAAAAAAGGCTGTAGCTGCAGCTGCCGCCTGGGCTGAAGTTGCTCGCAAAGTTTTTCTCTTTTAACCACAATGCGCTTTGTTATTGTTGCTGTTGTTGCCACTCCGGTTGCTGGTGTTGTTGTCATTGTTGTTGTTGTTGTTGTTGCTGTTTTTCGCTTTTCAGTTTCAAGTGCGAATTGCATTCTGCTTTTGTCGCATTTGCGGTTTTGTTGAGGCAACTAAATTTCCTACCAGACATACACAGACACCTGCGCGAAGAGCACGCCGACAGCTGCAGAGCAGAGCTAGCGCCAGACTGTGGGGCCTAAAGGCATTTTGAGACTATAATTTTTCATCATCTTGCATTTTAGAAATTTTTATGAACTTCTTCAAGTATTTTCTTATTAAAGATTTTAATTTCAGTCTAAAATTTGAAATTTTCAACAAAATTAGAGTTTTTAGAGCGACACTTAACCATAGTAGCTGCAACTAATCCAAGCTGTGTGTGTGTGAGTGTGTGCGTGTCTGCTCTGTGGCACTGTAGGCAGCTTGTTTTCAAGTGCACTTCATGCTATGCCCCCGCTGCGCTACCGTAAGCGTAAGCGAATTTTTCGGTTTGAATTTATGAGGGGGAAACGAAATGAAGTGCACTTGGCTGCGACTACGGTGCTCCTCTTTATTTCCTCTCCCCGGACGCCTGCCGCTGCACTTCACATTCCACTTGACTCACTCAACTCGACGCTGTTTTGTGGACACAGCAACAACAGGGACACCTCACCCCTGCACCACCGCACACGCCGCACCACCACGTAGCCGACATCGCTCCACAACAGGGTATGTCATTTGCAGTTTTTCGCCGTCTGCGCCTGTAAATGTTTTATTTGAGTATTATTACTTCGACTCTTTGGGCGGCGCGCTTAAGCATGAACAGCACAAATATAACTAAGAGCGTCGAGTGTCACTAGCAGAGGGGCAGACAAAGCGATTACCAGCAAATAAACTTCTTGCAGTTGATTTCTTTAACTATTGATATGGCTCATAGTGAGCTTATGGAGTATAGATGCTGCAAGGCTAGATTATGCTCTATAATCATGGTTAGAATATGGCTCTACATTTTTTACATAATATCAAATTGAGTTTTAATATACCCAAGGTCAGGCTGTCTATTATCTGGGAGCAAGATGACAAATCTAAATGACAAAAGCACGTTGTTCTATGCAACAAACTACTATGTATATAGTTTTTGCTAATGTCAGTTAACTTGTTCGCTTATGGGCCACAATTGAGGTTAGCCGGAAATGCCGCTCATATGTATGTCCATCCAGACAAAGCCACGCACACATTCACAACCTGGTCGACAGCCTGGCTAGCCTTTTGACCGTTTAGCATGCACAGCATTTTAAACGATCCCCTTCCACACCCACATGCCTTACCCCTGCGCCCTATCACACCTCCCACCCACCTGTGTTGTCCGCGTTGGAGCATGATGAGTGCTGTTGTGGCTTGTTGGAATTTCTATTTAAACTTTTATTGCTGCTCAGTTTGCCAAAAAGGTCAGCTAGCCGTAGGTGTAGCTCGGGCAAATGGTGTGAATATTAATGTTTAATTACCATATACATATATATACATATATTTCTTTTTTGTTAACTTCATGGTATTTAATTTGCTGACGCGAAATCTGGCAGAGGTCTACGAGTTAGATTGCAAATTAAATTGAAAACTTTATCAAGAATACTTCATATTCTCTAATCACTTCACTACACGTTGATTAATAGGAAGCGCAAAGACCTTAAGCCTCTTATTGACGCTCTCGAAAAGCTCTTTAATTAAAAGCCTCAATTTTTTTTTGTGAAAAAGAAACATATTTGCGAAGCAATTCATAACATATTTTATGAAATGCTGTTTTTGCAATTGTTTTTATGTTGTCTGTTTGCAAAGTCAATTAAAATCTGAACAACGATGTAAACAACAAACCGGCAGCAACAACAACAACAACACCACTTGTTAGCCACTGCGGGCACACTTGATGCACTTTTTGTCGCATGTGTCGCATGGTAAATATTCAATATATAAATATAAATAAATAAATATATGTATATATATTTTTTTTATTTTTAATTAAATATGCATTTGCGTGCATTGAATTTTAATCAAATGGCGCTTGTGCGGATTTTTATTTACCACGTCCAGGATTAATACCATTTACGCTTAAGTTGATCAAATGAAATCAATTCAATGCCTCTATGCCCGGCTGTCGCTCAACATTCCGGCCGGGACTTCAATTAAGCATTTTCTGAAATTTCCGCGACTGGTTAACGACATTC
This sequence comes from Drosophila mettleri, assembly GCA_035047625.1. Taxonomy (NCBI): domain Eukaryota; kingdom Metazoa; phylum Arthropoda; class Insecta; order Diptera; family Drosophilidae; genus Drosophila; species Drosophila mettleri. The sequence goes on from JAWNPI010000103.1 coordinate 11,669,935, forward strand.
GCCGCCCACAGACAATTGGCCATAGCACAGAATGGCGGGGGGCGTGGCAACACATTTTTAATGACCCGTCGCATAATTGCCAAATGCGCTGTAACAGATATTTTGTTCAAATTATAATTTCCCAGCGAGCTGTGCATAAAAGTAGTTATATTTAAAATTTATGCTCCGTCCGCATTAATGCATTACATTTTACTGCCCGCTCTTCTGGCAGAGCATTGCAATTTTAATTGATTTTAATAGGCCGCGTTTGGCCTCTGGCCTGCCAGCCATTTCCTCACCGTTCCGTTGCCAGGCCGTTACGTTCCGTTCCGTTCTGTTCGGTTCCAGGACGTCATTAATCGGCTTACCGTTGACATAAATACATTTCCCAATTGGAATTTATGCGATCGGCGCGCCTCTCGCTGTCGCTCAGTGTTAATTGGAATGCAAACACTGTTGCGGCACCTGATAAATAAATAATTTCCCTTTTTCACCATAATTTATGTAAATATAACTATCAACAAAAACACTATTAAATATAATAGAATTTTTGCAAATTCTATACATTTCTAGATTTGTCTTCTAATTGGAGATATATAGCATTGCAGTTTGAATTGGATTTATGGTGGTTTTTGTACATAAATTATATCATAAATTAGTACGGTATAGTCAGATATTAATAATAATATTAATTTTTATTTAATATATTATTCAATTAAAAATATATCTATGCAAATCATTGTCTATATAAATCTAAATGTTGCAATGATATGAAAATTGATAGCTCCTTAAAGTGGAGGCGCTAAAAGTCAAGTGAAACTGTGCATTGTCAGCAGTTTGCTTTCAGCTTGAGCCATGTTTCAACTGCCATGCGAGGCGACATGTTCACACTTGCATATCATGAATATCGAATATTTGGCATGCAAACACGTCTCATGAGTTAATTTCATTAATTTGCATGGCACATTTAAACGTTATTAGACGCAGCTGCCAATGAGCCAGCCCATTTGGCTAATTAGCTCTTCAGTATTTTGCCTGTGTGGCGTTTTGAAATTCAGACGTCTTGATTCCATTGACAGATGTGCCGAAGCATATCAAATACTGACATTCAGATGAGACATATAGATGGTGTGTATCTAGCTATATAAGTATATAGTTAATATGTATATCTAATTAACTGATATCAATGATAACTGATTAGTAGCTAGTGAACTCGAGGTCAACTGAAAAGATATAAATATATTTATATATATTTAAATATACTTTCATTTCATGTTCTCATATCTCTTAAATTAAATTTTGTTGACATTTGTTGTTCAGCAAACGCTTATGAACTTTAGCAAAAACTTAAATTAATATGCAAACAGCTTAACCCGCACTAAATTTAAATGCGTTAAAAGGTTGCCGCATTATAACTTTCAACACGCATTAATTATTAATAATGCCATGGGAGGCAGCATTTAGCCGAATGGCTCATTAAAAATCACACACACTCACACACACTCACACACACACACATGTGTGTGCTACCGTGTTAAAAGGCGTTGCTAGCCGCCCACTAAATGGCTGTCATTTAAGTGAGCCTAATGAGCTTCAAGATGGCCAAAGAAAAGTATGCACAAGAAAGTTTAGGCTGAGCTATGCTGAGTGCCTAAGGTAGATTACAATTTCATATATATATTATATATGCATATGGAGAGCGACAGAGAACTGATTAACATATGCTTTCCATTAATGCGATGCTGTTTCTGTTGCCAGGCATTTGGAATTTACAGTCTGCAAACAGCTCACATGCATTTGCTATTTACATTGACCTGCATGTTGGCAGAGCCTCAGCTGTTTATCAACATGTAATTTGATTAAGCTCCCTCTTGAAATCCCTCTACCGCGCACTGATGCCTGTGTCAACACATCCATTGCAGGCACACCCCGCGACCACCTGCTGTTGCTCTCCTTTTAACAATGGCACTGCAAATGCTGAACGTCAGGCAGCTGAAGGTTAACAGATTTTAAACTTAACTGAAATACGTGTGTGAGCTGTGTTTGGCCACAGCTAAGCGAGAACTTAGCCCAAATATTATTTGATATCCTGCGGTGACCCTGACGACATTCATTGTTTGCACATTGCTTTCGGAATCTACTTTTGATTTCTGAGTGTCGCACAAGCCAAATGCCTTCTAGCCGTGCGGAGTCTGTCAACAGCTGCAGCCTGTCTGTCACTTACATTGTCACTTGGGCATTGTTGTGTGCAGCTTCAAGTGTCTGTCTCAAGGACTCTAACGCCAAATTCCCCTATCTATACTCTATATATAGATATAGATATATATATATATATATGTATATGTATACTGTTTGTGATCCACAAGTGTGCGCTTGTTTTGAATGTTAATATTTGCACTTACAATTCAAGCAGAGCAAGTGACAATTTATTCACTTTGCTACTCGGACTCAATTTCATTGAATTTTGCCCTTTTGTGGCATTAAGTGCTTGCTTGCGCTGCACAGTAGTTGCGCCTTTTCACTGGTCCAAATACCCTTATCCCAAAGAGAATTGAAAAAATAAAATTAGTTTCTGTGGTCTTTGCTTTAAATGGAGTTTTGTTTGCGTTAAAATGGCACATTTCTGGCAAAGCAATAAGTAGTATAAGCTGAAAAGTAGGCAAGAGTCTTGAGCTAGCAGAGAGCGCAGCTTAGCTTTTGGCATATTATTTTAGCACTTTATATAGTTAACTGTTAAAGGCTATGAATCATCGCTATATATATAATTTTACTTCAATAATTTACTTTGATGTTCTCTTGACTTTTCTTGCATAAGATTAAAATCTTACTAAGATAATGAGAAGAAAAACATCGTAATAAGAATTTCATTTCATTTAATATGCTTATTATTGTTTTTGGGAATAACTCTGGGAATACTTCATGCATTGAGTCTTTATTAATTGTTAATGCTTCATTTAAGAATTGTATAGTTTGTATTTATCTATCATAAATTCAGCTTCTCTCTCTCTCTCTCTCAGTCTAAGTCTCTTTTTTTCGCTTCAAGCTTAGACTTTTCATATAATATTTCAGCTCATGTTGCCCGCTTAATGAGTCTTGGCACAGTTTCAGGTGTGCGAATGCGAAGAGCAATTAAAACGGCAGCCACGACATAACACTAACATGGACAAAAACAAGAATAACAATAACAAGGAGCCAGACAAGTGCAACAATTGTGTGGTCGGTGGCCAGATTTAAGATTTCTGGCCAAGCGCACGCAAGAATGTTGCCAAATTGCGAAAGCAATTTGAAGAGCTTAATGCTGCGTCCCTGGTCTTGAACACCTTTAGAGTCGTTTACTCATTCATTCATTCAGTCGCACAGTCAGTCAGGCAACCAGCCAGCCAGCCAGCCAGCCAGCCAGTCAGTTACCCACTTAGGTGGCCCATTCAAGCTGTCATTCATTCAAGCCTTAATTGCGTACAAAAGTTGGTGCTTAAGTGTTGCTCGCTCAAGTTGACATTTGTTCGTTAATTAAACCTTTTTGTTGTTGGGCAACTGTGCACAGCAAGCAAATTGATTTATCTGTGCAACACCTCAGATTGCCAGACGACTAGTGTTCGATGTGGCAACTGCTAGCTTATGCTTTCACTTTCGCTTTCACTAACATGTCCGACCTACCGACCGCCCGCCAGCACCCTCGATGCTCCTAGCTTTTAATGGCAAAACTTTTTCACTTAACATTTACTCATAAATTGATTTTTACTTTTTAACGACCTGGCTGGTGCTAATGGTCTGGCCTTGGGCCTTCAACGTTCTCAACACTTTCCTTTCCTGTCCCTACACTCATGCATGTCTGCTGGCCAACACCTACACACACACACACACATACAAAGTGAGAGAGAGAGAGAGGGAGAGAGAGAGAGAGAGAGAGAGAGAGAGAGTGAGGAACACAAAACAGAATCACGCACAGTTGTCGTTTGCGCCTTTTATGCTAACAAAATTAGTTGGCTCTTCACATTATCAGCTCGCACTTGGAATTTTCAATTAGTGGGTGAAAAGTGGTCAAGCTTTTTGGTAGTGGCAAACGTGTTTGGTAAACAAATTATGTGTTAATTTTACTTATGGCCAAAGTTTTTGCCATGTTCTTGTCGCCCTTGGTGTTTGTGTCCTTTGATGTTGTTTAATTATGACTTCCGGCAAGTAATCAATGTGCAAATTTCGCCCACGTCGCCTGGCATGCTAATGCCCAGGCAGCTTTGTGCCATGTCTTACGCTTGAGCCAGGGCGCTTTGAGGGGCGGAAGGCGCGTCAGGGCTGGCAAAGTTGCTGGTATGGCAGCCATAAATTTATGCAAGCATCCAACACTCTGGCAACTTGTGCGCAATTACATGAGCATTTTGTGGCTGCACATATGAAATATGCATGCAATTTTGAATTTGCCATTCATTTAAATGTTTTCTTGATTACATTTTCTGCAGCAGCACGCAGCCACAGCCGCAGCCAGAGCAGAGCACGAGGAACAAAAGGCAAGGCGCCCAAATAATTCCATGAAACGTTATCATTGTCTTCGTCTTATGTGCGTATGCGGTTAAGTTTTGCCAGCCATCGTTTAAATGAGCCACAATGCCTTTGGGGCATGCAACACAATAAAGCAAAACAGACAAGGCATTTGCTAAAACTACAACTAAATTCGAATATACGCATCTGTAATGCTCTCTAACAAAAACTTTCCCAAGAACAGCTCTCTAAATGCCGCTAAGGCTTAAGGCTTTTAATGTAGAACATATTCATAGTACTCAATAGCTGCTTTGTAGGCAGTCTAAGTCTATGTTCAAAGAACCGCAGCCAGCTTATAAGCTCTGGCCACCACATCAACAGTAAGCAACCATTTAAGTTGGCCTACAAAGGCTCGTGTTGGCCTCAACCTCAATTAGCTCATAGTTGTGCTCATCAGCAGAAATGTTAACATTAATTACATTTGTTGCTACACATATATTATTGTAAATTCAATGGCTCCCCAGATACTTCTCAGTCAATCAATATAGAATATCATATAAATATTTCTTGCTTACTTTGAAGTCTCTGCTAAGTTTCGTTGTCATGGACATGAAAAAAGATTTCACTCGTTGTCTGCCTGGACAGAACTTTGCCGTCAGCTTCAAGCTTCAAGCATGTAAAAAAAAATAAGAAAAAATATAAATGGAAGAAAATTGAAAGTTTTGATTTATAATCTGAAAACTTTTGCGTTATCTTACTCTGCCTTGCCTTAACTCTCTCACTCTCGTTCTCTATGTCGCTCGCTCACTCCGCCGCTCTTCTAAACTGTCTATTGCCATTCAAGTGCATAAATATTTTTCTACCCTGCACCAATTGAGATGCGGTTAAAATAGGTATACTGAAATTGATAAAAGTTGTTTAATTTGAAGAGATGGTATCAGCGATCATAAAAGGTAAATAGATTCTTCACAAAGATATTCATATAAGGGATATAGAACCTAGATGAAGCCCTGACTTTACATAATTAATTTATCTACCTCTTACTGAGTTGCTTCACTACAGGGTATCTCTTAGCTAGCCTCTCACCAAACACAATATTAATATTTATTATTATAATTTACTTTTATTACCTAATACTCAATTTCGATTTATTCGGCATAAGCAGCCACTTAACTTTGTAATAGCCATAAGATTGAACAATACATTAATGGGTATCTGCTAGTCTACCGCTCAGCGATAGTCATATACTTTCTTTATTTTTTTTGCTGGCTGCCAACTTTGTGACCGCCACTGCAATCAGATTAAAAGCATTTTCGATGGCTTGTGTGCCCCTTTGGCGGTAGCGTGTCAGCTGCCACGCCCCTTTCAAGCCCATAGCAGCATTATCGGGCAATCAATAAATTTTTAATAATCGCTGACTGCGAAACTATCTTGCCAACTACTTGGCTTCATATTTATGACTTAAAAGTTTTTGCCCTTTGTCGATTTTGATGGGCGCAGCTCTCGCTCGCTCCTCATCCTAACTAATGGGGCAGCTTTAAGCGGCTACGAATTGTGTCATAAACTGTTTGGAATGTCCCGTCACTTGGTTTTGCTGTCGCTGCTGCTGCTCGGGCTGGTGCTGCTGATGTCGTTGTTGTCTATTGTCGCCGGAGCATGCGGCAGCTCTGCGGGAGAGTTTGTGTCAGAAAATCGATAGTTTAGACATCGTCTGAAGCCTCATTATTTTCGCATGTATCATAAATCATGAAAATATGTTAAATTGTGCAACGTTGCAGCAAGTTAATCCCGCCACAATTCATAATTGCACTTCAGACCAATTAAAGCCGAAGCGGAAATTATACAAATGCGATTTCCTTTGTCAGCACGAACAACATTGAAAACGATTTCAACTCAAATCGTATAAATAGCCGAATGATTGATGAAGCTCTTCAACTCTTCAACTGCAATTTATTTGCCATATACTTATTGCGTATACGCACTGTTATCAACATCATTTTTGGGCCTGAGCGATGCCAATCCGGCAGCATGATATCGCAATTTGCTTCACCTACTTGTACAGCTGTTCGATGCGACTTGGCCGGCGATAAATCTTCTACGCGTCGATTTCGCATATGCGTCGAACCTTTTGGCCAACCAAATTTAGATTTATTTCATTGCACACAAATATCTGAGCGGGCAGAAAACTTTTGACATATTTCAGACAGCCGCAAGACAAATGCGTCTTTAATTTTCATATATATTTTATACAAATTTCATGATTTATAATTTTTATTTAAAAAACTAACTAAAAGAAATGTAAGATTTATTTTAAAAATATTCTAAATAAAATGTGTATGCAAATGTCAGTGTCTGCATTTAAACGTCAGCTGTTCCCCGTGGCATTCATTCGTTTAGCTGTTATCTTTATTTGCGTAAAAAGCCATTGAAAATATTTAAAAAATCAGTTTTTGTTTCGGCCACATAATAAATCATTTTTAGCAGTCACTTTTGGCCACAATCACAAAAAGAAACAAGTAAATGTAAGCGAACCAAAAAACATTTGAGTGCATTAAACCAAAAAGTTTCCTACACAAAATTGCCCCAAGCTGTAACAAAAATGCAGCAACAAATAAACAAGAGATGTTAACTTGAAACTCTACGGCTTCATTGTTGGCCTTAAATTATGCGTAGCCAAATAGTTTGTTATTCATTTTTATGTCTGAGAACATGTGCAGCTTGCACTTTTGCACATTCGCTCAGCATTTTCATGGGAATAGAAATACAAACAAAAAAATTAGCACAGGACATTGAAGCTCTCGGCTTGACGTTGCCATAAATCTCCATGTTTACCTTCTGTGGCAGCCATACAATGGAATCTGACTCATTCTGTCTGGGATTTGGATTCAATTAAACTGTCAGCGGGAAAGCCAGACCCAAAAGACATGCTACCTGTCTCTCTCTCTCTCTCTCTTTTTCTGTATCAGTCCCGCTTGGATCCTACAATATTTGCTATATTTATCATGCTGAGAAGCATGCATTAAATTCGAATTAACAGAGAGACGTCAGCAAAACACCATGACAAATGCTCCAGATATATCCCACATATACCTGTCTGTATGTTTACCCCATCTCAATTACTGATTAAGCTAAACTCTCAGCGAGAGCCTTGATTTTAAACGCCATCAAGATCTATCGCTATCGAAGCTTTCGCTTTTCATGCCCCTAAGATCAAGATGAAATGGCCTTGGCAGGTGGGCTCGCTGTCAACAGAAATAGAGCCCGAAACCGCAAAGGACACGCGAAGCTCAAACTTAGTGGCCGTTGAGACCGTTGAGGGACAACCGAGTGGAAATTTGAAATGCGCGAGCAATTCGCAGATGCCGACCGCAACCGTCTGTCAACAGAGGACAACTGACAAGCTCTGAAAGTGGACAAGGACATGGAGTTGGTGTCGGGGTCGGGATTGGGATGGAGCTGGTGATGGACACCTGTGGCTTTTGCCAAGCAATAAATCAATTCACCCCACGTCTTGACATTTGCCTCTAATCGCTGGGGACACAACTTGAGCTAGAGCTTGCTCATTTTATGTCGAACAAAGGGAACCTGTGCTATTTGCCATGGGAGCTTTGATTTTCGATTGGCAAATAGTTGAACTAAGCAATTGTGACTTAGATATAAGGTAAAAGTATTCAAAAGTGTTCTATATGAATATCGAAAACTTGAAAGAAATCTTCAAATATTGGTTTGCTTTAAATATTTTTAGTGGACTTTTACCCACTGCCATTTAAACTAAATCAACAAAAAGCTGTCAGTTTCAATGACCTTAGCTTAAGGTTGTTAGTAGACTTGTGTGTAGGCGTGTCTGCTTGCCTTGGTATCACTTTTTCCTCTTAAGGCCAGACGAATCAGGCAAATCAGTCAGACTTACTCAAAATCAATAAAATTCAAAAAAGTTACAAGAAAACCAAAAATTGTCGTCTATAAATGCCATTCTCCTCGCTCAGTAAAAAACATGCTTTTCAGCTTAGGTACAATAGCAACTTACTATGAATTTGGCAAGCTGTAAGAGTCCTACATCCCAAGTATATCAGATTCATCGAGAAGTGCCGGATGACTGCCAAAAGCAGACAGACGATGGTCCAGTAATTGAAGGGCACACGGGCATTAGCCGGCGCCAATTTATGACGCCCCTCGACCACTGGACAGTCGAATAGTGAATCGTGGCCATAATCCAGCAATTGTTTGCATATTCAGCTGCCCCCACACGAAGCGACTGGTGTTTGGCGCATGAAAATGAAGCTCAACCCTTTCCGACTGCCTTCTCCGCCTGCTTGAAAATCAGCATATTTCGGCCTGAACTGCATTTCGGACCCTTTGAGCAGAATAATTGAACTCTGGCCCGCCCTCGCTCAACGGAAATCCAGGAGAAGATTTGTCGTCTGCTCTGCAATTGACATTTATCGCAGTTGGGTACTCGCCAGACAATGGGACTGGCGCCCACTTCAGGTCTCTTTGGAACAACTTAACAACTCATTAACACATTCAGCGGAAATGACAACAACAACGACAACGGCAACGGCAACGGCGCCAAACAAGCAGCAATTGAAGTTGAAGTATTTAAAAAGCTGTAATTCGAGCATTAACAATTGTTTAATCATTCATTCACTCGTTTATCTATTCTTTTGGTTAACCCTTGTCAAATTAGTTGAATCGAGAAGACTGGTCACGATGGCAAATCTTATTGAGGTGATTACCCAACAATCATATCTAATCTGGATAAGTCTTAGTTTATTCCAAATTACCTCAATTGGTGGTCAGCCTAGATTTGAGCAGACAATAAATGATTGAATAAATATTTGTGGATTATAATCAAAGGCAAAGATTCTTATCCCTTAAAGCTTTCATCTCCTTCTCACCTTAATGCTGTAATAAATATGATATCATTCAAATTGCTTAAAGTGAGAATCTAAACTCCACTTAAAGGACATTCGAATGTTTTATTCCTCCCATCAGTCATCCAGTCCTCTGCAGTTGCCCCTCGGGCACAATTCACATGTGCGTTTGCCGAGGAAGCTAACAGAGCCTGAGCACTTCTGCCATAATTCCAGTTATGCTCCGACCTCGATCTCGACAATTTTTGAATAACTAATGAAGGTGCCAGAAAAACAACAACCTAAACAATAACAGAGCAGCAGCAACAACAACAACTACCAGTACAAGAGGGTTAAACATTGTGTTGAGGCTCGAGTTCCCGGCCTGAATATGAAATTTGGATTTTCATCCAACTGTCGACATTCATCTTGGCAACTGTCTGTCCAACTGGTTGGCATTAGGCTGACTGTCTATCTGTCCATTTGTCTCTCCGTCTCTTCGTCTGTCCATCTGTCCTCTGTCCGAGACTTGTGCGTCATTGTCAAAATATTAACAGCTGGCACATTCCAAGTCCAAGCAAAGCTCTCTTCTCATGTGAGCGCTTAAGCCCTTGCCGGGACCCAGACTGAGGCTGAGGCTGATGATGAAAAATAGGAATTTAACTATTTTGAAATATATTTTGGCAAATAAATTTGTGAACTTGCGACTGCCAACTGCCAAAAATGTGGGTCAAGGCAGTTAGGGTAAGTCCGTTGTAGGCTTCAACTGGTTTTTATGTGCCCAAGGCCCAGCAGAGGCGGCAGCAGCAGCTGCCCAAAGCAAGTCTCTTCTATGCTTAAATACCTCTTTCTAAATGAGAAACAATTCAAAGAGATGAGAATATTTCTAAATATGAATTTCAGTAACATTTGACAGCTCTCTGCAATCTTTGTACAGTTCCGCCAATGGTTTATTTAAAGCAGAACTCCTTCCTAGTGGCTGTTCACCTTTTGTGCATCTTTGTACCCTCTTCACTCTGAACAGTTCCAAGTGAATGCAATCCAACTCGGATGTATCGCAGTATCGATTTCCATGAGTGCACAGAATGCAAATGGAGACAAAGAGAGTCTGAGAAAAGAGACATGGGAGGAGGGGACACTTACTTGGGGTGTCGTCTACTTCATATGGGGAAAATCGAAATAAATTTGCTTTTGACTAAATTAAAAGCAAACAGTAAAATCAAATATTAATGTTCTGTAACGCGATATCCAAAGGGCGCTTCAATTTGATCATTGTGGACAAGTGGAGCACTGATTCAGATTCAGTTTCAGATTCGATGCGCTTGTTGACTGTCGTTGAGTAAACAGCGCCATTTAGAAAAATCAATGCAATGTGCTCTCCACTGGCCAATGAAACGAGTGAAACATCGTCTGAATTGTCATTTAGGCAATTCCAAACAAACAAACAAAAAAAAATCTTCTTTGGCTTTTAGCGAAGAGTTCTGCTCAGCCTGGATATGTCCCCGTGGCAACGCCAAAAATAACTCCAAATAGAGTCGTCTCCATGTACGTCTACATCTGAGCCCCCATATTTGGTCTGTGCCTCGTTAGTCTGACGGGGCACAAAAAACCTTTTTTGGTATTCAAATGTTATTTTTGGCGCAGCATTTGTGGAATTTTTGTGTTGCCCCTGCAAAAAGCAGAAAAGCGTGTGAAAAGCGGAAGTTTTTGTTGTTCTTGTTGTTGTTGCCGTTGCCGTTGCTGTTGACACCGAAATATTCGGATAACGCTTTGAGCGGCCGCAGCTACGAAACGCCTTCAAACTTTTCGCTAAATTGTTAAGTTTTTATTTGCCGAGTTGAAACCCGGAAAAGGATTCACGTTTGTTGTGAATTCACGCAAAACATAAACAGGGTTCCTCAAAGGCCAAAACCAAAACTGCAAATGCGAAAAATATTCGAGCTACTCTGCCCTGTGGCTGCTCAACCATTGAGTGCCCTCCCAATTGCTCTGAGTGCTTCTCAAAGGAGGCGTGACAAATTGAAAACGAGAAGCGAACAGTCAAGTTTGGTGTTAAGAGTAACACTGAGCACATCAACTAGTTCTCCATGAGTAGCTGTGTGCATTGGATGTGTATTATGTATTCTGTATTCTGCATTCAGTGTGCTGCTGCCACCAGCACAAGTCGAGAACTGAACAAATATTCCGAATTGCAGGCCTATGTTTAGCCTGAAGAGACCCAAACAATTATTTCGATTAGTGCATCTGAGAAACAGAAATTTGTGCTGCCGCAGGTGCAATTAAATGTTAATCGATTGTGTGTGCACTTCGCCGACTGGAAAGGGAGCAGCACTTCGAACTGCCCACAGTCAAGTGCGCAGAGCTCACCGAATACACCCACACACCTGTCCACATACAGGGGAGTGTGCGTGTGTGTGTGAGTTTGCATAATCAACTGCAGATGACTGAGATGACTGTGAGGATGATGCTGATGACCCTTTCTGGCTGCCTCCTTTGTGGGTTGCTTTTGGTCTGAGTTTTGTCTGTTGCCTCTGCGATTTGAAGATATTTTAGTGAACCGAAAGATATGGGGAGAGGGGGTGTGGAATTGGGATTGAGTAGTTCTTTGTCTGTCAGTTGCGTAATTAATTGTTAATAATTGTGCAACTGTCACATGCAAATAATTTATTTGACGACGTCAATGTGAATGACCCCCAGAGAAGCAATGCAACAATCGATGAAGTAATCATTTCCAATAACTAATTTCCTTTAGTTGCGAATGTTGCATATTTTGTATACGCCCTGCTGTTCCCGTTATAATTGCCAGTTGGGATCAGTCTTAACTTGTTTTCCAATATTTGCATGTCAAACGCGTGGTAATTTTATATTACTGCGACACTCGAGAAGCTCCCTTTTACCCTCGAACGCATTATTTATGACTTGTACGTTTTCCGTGTTATTTTATAAACATTTTTCAAAATATGCTGCCCGCTGAACGGAGAGTCTAGAGTAGTAGAGGCTGAAGAGTCTGAAGAGGCTGCAGAGGCAACTGCTTGCCGATATCATAAAAAAGGAATTCTACGCACCGACGCCTTTATGTTTTATTTATGAGCCGAGCACGCCCACAAAAAGTTAGCATAGGGCCCACAATGCGCGTCGCGTTTTAATGTGACCATAGAGAGAGAGAGAGAGAGAGAGAGAGAGAGAGAGAGAGAGAGAGAGAGAGAGAGAGAGAGAGAGAGATAGGAAAGGAGAGTGAAGAGAGGGGAAAGTCTGGAAGGGTAGTGCGAGGATGGCAACATTTTATAGAGGTAATTATTATTGGGCGAAGGCAAAGAGAAACATATGTGGCTGAAATGTATCCGAAATCGATTTTCTTATATGCAGATTAAGCATTATCAGGAGTCCAGCAGTCATAAATATACTGCGGAGGGTCAAGGGTCGAGTGTGTTACCCAATGGCCCCAGAGTCGTTTTACATGTCCGTTCCCCCCGAGAGTCGCAGAGCTGCTGATGGAAGCCACAAATCGCCGTTTAAATATTAATACATCAATCCACTTAATATGCGAGTTTACAGCAACGAATGATGCAATAAATATAAAAAAGGGAAAAACACAGACGCACTCAGAGACAGACCCAAAGATGATGAGCATATGCAGAAGTTAGCCAAAACACACAAAATTCAATGCTCACTTTATGATGTGTTTTGTCGACAAAATGATATGATATGATATCTTATAAATATATATATATGGACAGCAAATGTGCATTAAAGTAACAGCTCAGCCTTGTCGTTCTGCTTGGCCTTGTTTTGGCCCTTTGAATCTGGCCACAAAGCAAACAAGATTCTTATGATGTAAGACAAAACAAATTTTGGTATAAGCGCGCACTTCCGGCAGCGTCTTACCCTGGAGATGTGGCACAAAGGAAGTGCTTGGCTTGTTTATTTCTGCAAGTTGTAATGCAAACAAAAAACTTGTATTTTCCAAGAAGTCGCCGCAGTCAAACTAAGACACAAAATATCACAAAACAATTTATTTTACCCTAGAAGATTTGTGTATAGGGTATAATTTTTGGTAAGGACGTACGTGACAGACGATGATGACATTTGAATGAGTCTTTATAAGATTATCAGCCTGAGAAGTAACAAAAATATCATAATTAAATTTTGTGTTTGTCATACACAAAATCCATTGCTTAATTTTGACAGAGATGCTATCCAGAGTACAGCACAATCGTATGCTTCCATCCAGAGTTCTGGAGTTCTGAGAGTTCTGTTTCCATATTTTTTTTGGCATATTCTGAGGGCAGATGAGGCTAGTATCGCGTCGGTTGAAAATTTAGGTGTCCAGCGAATGTGTTTTGTGCCAGAGTTGCTCTATTCAAAGATTGTATAAAATGTTGTTGCTTGTGCACTTGTGCATTATGATTGCGCAAACAGAACAAATATGCAGCACACGCCCACAGACGGTATATTAAACTACCCGCCCACAGAACTGTAACTGACATAATTACGTATGCAGAATATTTTAGCGCAACTGTCTAACGTGGCACTGGCTAACTGGTTGGGATTAGAGAGCACAGAGCCAAAGCAAAAAGCCAGCTTACATAGTTTGCAGTAAATTAAACTATCAAGTGAATATGAGAAGCTCAAAAAAATTGTTGGCATTTGAATTGGTGTTTGAAAACAATAATTAATGTCTGATTAAATTTTATCATAATGTCTTTTATTTAATTTGCTGTGCTCTGCATCTCGTATATTTACTCTCTCTTTAATCATGGCAGACTCTTTGCATGCATAACAATATTATTATTATTAACTCTGCAGGGACAAGAAATTACCCCGTTTACTGCCAATTATGGCAAAGCTGATGCGCAGACTTAAGCGTTTATCTGGTTCGTCTGCTGCTTACGCGCCGTATTTGCAAATCCAATTCAAGTTCAAGGGGGTGGCTTGTAGGCCTAATGCCTAATGGCCCAACAGCCAACAACAACAGTCAGCGGCGCTCTTTCTATTAATTTGTGCACACATTCTTGGCCAATGAGATTTATGCGCTGTGTATTACTTTTTTTTCCCAGTGCCCTTGTTGTTGTTGGGGCACCCACATAGCCACCCACCCCCACCCACATTGTCAGCACGCTGCCAGTTGCGAGCGAAGTTCGAAAAAGGCGCGAAGCTCAAATAAACTGTTTATTTTGTTTTTGTTGTTCTTTTTTACTCGTCTTTCATTTCTCGGCGCGACGCACGTGTTTCGTTCGAAAGCCGCGACGCAGGCGCACAGCAACAACAACAAACTTGAGCGAAACTCGAAACTTGACGAAAGCCGAAACGACGAGCACGAGCACGAGCGCCGCAATCGTAGTCGCAGCCGATGCCGAAGCCGAGGGCAACTTCGGCTAAGCTAAACGAACGACGTGGCATTGGCTGCCAATGAAGCGAAGCATCGAGCCATCAGTTCGACTCGAAACTGCGCCGGAAGTGGACGCCTAACGTGGGCACTGTATTAAACGACAACAACATAAAGCAATCATACAAAAAGTGCCGTGGCAACTGTTCGTTTGCAAGTAAAATAATTAGAAAATAAATAAAATTAAATGTAAATAAATAATTAATTGAACGAAAGTGCATAAAGTGGCATGAAAACGGCCATGGAAAGTGGTTAACTGTGCAAACATAAAGCGTGGCCAGGACGTAAAAGCCGCAACGTTAATGTTACCTGAACTCCGCTGTGTAATTTGCATGCTTGCAAATTCATTAAGAAAGAAACAAAATAAAACAGCAAATAGCATATACAACATGCAACGCTGTTGTTGTTGCTGTTGTTGCCCTCTCACATAAATTTCACGGCAATCAGCCAGCAGCAGTGGCAGCACTGGCAGCAGCAGCAGCGCTGCAAGTCATCCAAACTTCATTTGTTGCGCTGCGGCTGCTTATGCAGCAGCTCCTTATTCCAGGACTCCGCTTTGTTTCATCCTGCCTGCTGGTTGGCTTGAAATATTGCTTTCATTATTTATGTTAAGTTTATGCAACATTTTCCACGCTTTGGCCTGATGTTCCTCTTGCTGCTGCTGTTGCTGTTGCACTTTGGCGCACTTGTTTTTAATATCCTTCAGCTTGTAAAGGCATTACGTCTCCTGCCTGCTGGCCTCTCATGCCACACTACTTTTAGCGGTAAACACTAGCCCGCCGCACTCTCATCCAAATTACGCGGCAATGGTTTTTCTATCATTTGTCTCGTTATGGCGCTGGCTTCGTGTCCTTCCCCCAGGACATCAGCTGCCAGCTTCCACTGCTGCTTAACTGCCCCAGAAGTTATTGATAGCGCTGCATAAATAAAACAATCGCTTATCCTTTTTGCAGTACGACAGATTTGTGCTTCGTGCATTGACAGCACAGTGGGAATAAATCATGTCTTGACTTATTGAAAAATGTAATATAATCTTAACATTTTTTTTTTATTTTTGTGGTTTTATGTGACTTGATTGTATTCGAGTAGAAACTGTGTTTTTTATTGATATGGCTTATGGCATCTACAGAAACTAACGTAATGTATACAAATTTGTACTCTTCAGATGTGGGGGCGAAAAACCACTTTTGATGTTCGACTTATTGCTCATTAATTACCAATAAACCATCAACGAATTTTGGCTCAATTTCCCAGCATTGATATGAGTACCTACGTATATTAATATCCAGTGCTCAGTTCTCGACTGTTCAAATGGACCACAAAGCTGTTTTTGCTTTCCTTTCTTTGCTACTTGCATATTTTTAAGCTACTTATGTGCTCGGTTTCTTATACGCCAAAAGCAAACAGCCAAAGGCCACTCGATTGTATTGTTTTGCATGTCCTCCAGCCGAACAAAAGGCTACAACTAATAGTCCAAAATGAGCTAATTAGCGAAAAAAATTTCGAATAGCACAAAAAAAGAAGTCTCTTTTGTTTATTTGGGGATGGCAATTATAATGTTGAATGGATTTTTAAATGTTTTAAGCATTTGCCTTTGTTTCGACTCCTGCATACAAATTAACATCTTAACTTGTTGAAGTAACATCGAATCAAATATATATATACATATATATATATATATATATATATATATATGTATATATATATTCATGGTCATATGCATGATTTTTTTTAGCCTTGGCAACGAGATTGGACTTGGATTGTACTTAATGCTGCTACTGCTACTGCTGCTGGTGCTGTTACTGCTGCATTATCCATTATCCTTTCTCTTTGCGACGTCACGCTGTCAGGCGCGATTCCATTTGCAGTGGCTGCTGTCAGCTGCCTGTCTGTCTGTGCCGCCACTCAAGATGCAGTCGAGATGACAGCCTTTTGGTTGCCATTTCTTTGCCTCAGCTCGCGCATAATTTATGTTCAGCGAATGGAATTGAAAATTTAACCCGAAATAAAAGAGGGGAAAATATGCATTTGCGTATATAACTTTTTTGTTGCTATTCTAAAGGTTGCTTTCCATTTATATATGTCAGAATATTTTTTTTAAGCTCTGTTCATTTGTTTTCAAACTGATTGCATCATAATTACCCAACTGACGTACCGATTTTATGCCCCCCTATGCTCCTAAGTGCTTTTTAACGAGCTGCTGCTGCTGCTACTGCTGCTGGTCTAGCTGCTCTAACTCCTGCTTCTCCTGCTTTGTTCTGTCCATTTGGATATTTAGGTTCAATTCCATCGCTCTACTATATGACCCGAAAATAAATGCTGTAATTTCCAGGCATGTGCGTTTCTCTGATTTTGTCGCTATAATCTGGTACATGAACCCATAATTTGTAATTTCAACCTAATTACTTTCCCTGCTGCTGCTGGTGCTGCTGCTGTATGCTACATGCGTGTGGGCTGGCCTAGGGGGCGTGACGAAGGCAAAAACATTGTCGTCAGCCATAAAATGTCAGCAGCAAGCAACAAAACGCCCATTTCGCCAACAGACTTCACTTGCACACACGCACACCGATACACACACACACACACACACATACACACAAACAGGCACGGTCAGCCACGCCCCCATAGTTAGTCATGTGTGGGCTAGTACATGTATTTGTGGCTGCTCAAATTTGTGGCGCGTCATATGTAAATTTGTGACAGCTGTTTGGAGGTCATCAAAATTGATTTTTAGTTGCTTTGTTATTTGTATTTATTTATTTTGTATGTGTAGAAGCTAAGAAATAAATTAACAATGGAATTGTTGAGGAATTGAAATAAAAACAAATTTATAAGATGAATATTTATTGAGCGAGTGAAGGAAATTGAATGAAATTTAGTTAAAGAAAACAGGACATTTCTGATGAAACTTGAGCTGATAAACTTCTCAGGTGCTATTTACTCGTTATTTGAGTATCTTGTTATTGAGACATAACTTTAAAGAAATGTCTTTTTAATAGCTGACAGAGCAACTTCACTGCGTTAAATTTAAAACTAGTTTTATTTCTTAACATCAAATCATGTGTGCAAACAGACAATTCACAATATTGAAGGAGCTGGCGGGGCTACTCAATAAATATCAAACAAATCAAAAATAGAAGCTGAGCACTATTGACATGTGTAAAATATTTAAATAAAATAAATTAAAGAAATAAGAGCTGTTTGCCAAAAAACTTATTTGAGTAGAGTTGTAATTGATACGACAAACAGAAAAACATATCCAAAATTTACACATGCATATATTGTCAGCTTAAATTGAAGTTGTGTGTGTGTGTGTGTGTATTTATACAGAAATATTTAACAGCTCGTTTACTTGCATGAATATTCGATATCAATTTAATTTATTAAATATTCTTTATTTAAATTGGAAAGCCTCAGTGGCGGCGTAGCGCTTGAAACCAATAATTTATATTTTTATTGCGCGTAACGCGCAATTAAACAATTTAAAAGGCATTTTACATTTTCATTGCTGTTTTCAAAAACATGAAATGCTATTATTAAAGTTTTCATTTAATACATTTAAAAGAGAAGAGCGAAAACTGAACCATTCCCTTTGTTCTATACACTGTCAATTATATTTAATGCAAGCGATTTTTATGAAGCTACGCTCTCTGCATTTTTCATGAATATCACAACAAATAGTGAATAAAAATATTGCATTGCCATTTAAATAAAAACGACGATGAACTCTCGACGTTTGTTTACGCAATCCCTTTTTATTTTACAATATTATTTTTGGTATGTAAATGTAACGCGAGGCAGAGCTGTAAATACTTTGAAAGCAACACAAAAAATTAAAGAATTATACTATTATTCGCTTTTATTATTAAATTCATACATATAAATATATTTAAGCCAGGCGTGCGCTGATGACAAAAAAAAGACGGCAGTTAAATCAAATATTAATGTCTTGATGCGACGACTGAAGTGATGGGAGTGCCGCGCAACAAGGGTGTTTGGGGGGCGAAATACGGGTGACGGATGCTGATATGTCATATGCATTCATAAATCATTTGCCAAAATTGAACTGGCCAAGTCACAGGGCGCCACAAAAACCCAAACATATCAGTCAGTTAAAGTGCATTTAAGCGCAAACACGAAAAGAGAATGAAAAAACTAAACGAATTCTAAATACTCTAGATGTAGGTCTTTAAATTTATAATTTGTGGAAGGCTTAGTCTTGTTGAGTTGTGTTGCTGTGTTTATAACATGTATGTAGCATATCTCTGACGTTCACTGTGTCAACAGCAATACGAATCCTGACATATATATTTGTATCACATTCTATAATTAGAGTTTTTGCATGACAAGAGTAGTTCGATAAACAAAATTTTTTTGTATTTGAAGTCGTGATACTTTTTATTTAAATTATATATATTTTATTTAGCTGAGATTTATTATTTGTTCGTCATCTTATGAATCGTCCATTATCACATTTTGGCTCTTTTGACTAGTTGCGCTTAACTTAGCCAGCATAATTACTCCATTATGCCCTTGGTCTACTTGCCGTAAATGTTTACCGTCGCTAATATATCGCATATTGCATCGAGACTCTTCATAACGATTCGACACTACAAATAATCTGAATTGCAAATATTCTCACTTGATCTCAAATTTTCAAAAATAGTTCTACAAAATGAATGTTAAAGTCTTGATGTCCATTTGACGCATGTAAATGCAATGCAGTAAGAGTTGGCAGAGCAACAAAATGTAGCAATTCATGTGCAATGAAAATGTGGCCATGTTATGACAACGACAGCCGCTACAACAACAAGCAAGCAGAGCAACAGCAGCAACAACAAGAACAATTGCGTAGTGGTCATAAAATGGCAACATCAATGCAACTCGTTCATTTGTATACACAGTCCTGGTCCGGAATACAGCGCTATTAATAATAAATGTAGCATTGGTAACACAGACACAGACACACACTCAGACACACTTACATATATAGAGTCAGTGACATACAGAAGCAGTCAAATGAACTTTGCAAACCGAAAATGCCAACAATAGCAGCAACAACAAGCAGTGAACGCGTCATAACGCATAAAACGCTTGGGCTACAGTGCGTATGAGTGTGCACGTTGTACTAGCAGTCAGCCAGGCACACAACACATACACACACACAGTAACAGTAGCAACAACAGTGTAGCATGCGAGTGCCATAATAATAATAAATGCTATAATCCCTGAAATCGGTTGCGCCTCTGTGCATATCTCTCGCCCCCCAAATCCGCTCAGCAATGCATTTTTTATTTTCAATTTTCATTGTTTCGTCTGCAGCAGCAACAACAATAACAACGTTAACAACAATGCGAATCGACGCGTCAAGTGAATTAAGCGATTTTTAAAGCTTTACGCTAAATGAAATTTGAATTGGCATCGTCCGAATATACGAAATATGCCCGAGTGTTCACTTGTGTGTGCAAATTAAATTACGCAAATCAAATAAATGTAAAGCAGAAAAAAACACAGCGAAACACGCGCTAACCGCAAAACAAATGTATAAAATGTACGAAAAATAAAAGTGAGGCCAGCAAATGGAAATCGCCGTGAAAAACTAAAGCCAAATAAAAAAGAGAGGAAGAAAACACACAGACGAGAAGGCGCGTAATTAAACGAATCTACATATTTATGCCCTGCGCGCGTGTGTGAGTGTGTATTTAACTAATTCTAATTAAGCGCACAAATTGCACCGAACAAAATGTTTATAATTACGGTAATTAAACTTTTGCTAATTGCGCTCAACATATTTCCAAGCCGTTTCACAAATCGGCGGATTATGTTCCTCATCTACATGACGAATCTCGTAACCCATGGTAAGTGATTGAGATTATTATTATTAAATTAAAATGATTATATGAATTATGTTTTTCAATTGAAATAAATACTTAAATAAGTACATTAACTACCAATAAAAGTAATGGGTATAAGTATCTTGATAAGCAAATAAGTGCAAGCCATTCAAAGTTCATTCATAAAAGATAGTTAATTCCAACTGATTTTTATTATTTTGCTTTTGCTCAGTTTGCTTATACTTTTCTTTCATAAAAAAATAATTAATATTAAATAATATAATTTATTGCAAAAATTGGTTGACAGAAGTCATTCCAGCAAACAGTTCAAAAATTCCAAACGAACTTTTACAGATCTCGCATTACGAATAGTTAAAATTATAGCATACTTTTTGGGGCAAATAAAACTCATTTTTTTGCATTTCACTACACTCATATATTTATCAAATGAAATGCATTAATTATGGTTGAAAAAAAAAAAGATTTTTCAATGCAAATAAAAATATATATAAATGATGCTAGTTGGTAAAACTGCAACTGCAACTGCAGCTGCTGCCGGAAGTCCATGACCCGCAGGCCAAATATAATCAACGGCTGCGTTAGTGTCATTATGAAATAATTTAACAAAGCAGTTCATTTTTTGCGCTCTATTTTATTTTATTTTTTTTTTTTTATCTAGCCGGGAGCCGGAGCTGCTGTCGGCACGTAGTCGGTAGTCCGTGGCGGTTACCGCAGCCTGTTGAGGCATTGCGGACGTCCTTGGTTGTTGTTGCCTTTTTTGTTGCTGTTGCAATTCACTTTTGTTTTTCTATGCATTCATTACGTGTGCGGTGTGTGTGTGTGTGCTTGGATTTTGCTTTTTTCTTTAGCAGCGGAAATGGCATACAAAAGCAAAACATCAGCCTGGCTGTTAAGCACGGCAAGTGGATACCCGCGTGCATCCATTGCCACAGCAGTGCAGCAGGTGTAGGGTATGCAGGGAGTGCCGCTGTAGCGGCTCTCGTTATCTTCAGCACACAGTTGGCGGCCCGCATGCCAACAGCTCTGCAGAGACACGAACGCGGACACGGATACGGACTCGGACGCGGACACCGACCTGGCATTGAAATTGAATGCAATCTAGCTGCTTGATGCCAGCGTCGCCGTCGTCTCGGGCAATTTGAGGTCTCATTTTACTAATTAAATTATGACTCAACTCGACAGTTTCGACACCCAACACCTCGTTCTCTCTGAAAAGCTTTGTTCGCATAGCTGCAGCCCCTGGTAAAAATCCCAGAATATTTCAGGCTAAGCAAATAATTAAACTATTGGGGGAATGCTTTTGAGATTTTGCTTTAAAATTTAAGTTTCAAGAATATTTATGATATTTATATGAAATAGCAGTAAGCAAATTCATTTTATTATAATAATTAAGAAGAGCGATATGGAGACAAAGTACAGCTTTACACAGATCTTAAAAATTATGGGATGAATTATGTTAAATTTAAATGAACTTTATCTTATCTTATACTTATCTACAAGAGGATATTCTCGAAACATTTCTAATTTGTTTTTAGTTAACTCGTTCCCTCTGCCTGGTCATGTTCACCCACACTCATTAGCATATTTGAATTCTCATTTGGCTGCAGATGCTGCTCATTAACTAACCGAGTTGTCTATTTTGCTCTTCATTCACAGTTATGATGGATGAGCCACGCTTCGCACAGCCCATACCAAATGTCACCGTTGCCGTTGGCCGTGACGCCAATCTGCCCTGTGTGGTCGAGCACTTGGGCGGCTACAAGGTGAGTGGGAGATGGGAGATCGGGGGCTTGTCATAAATCGTGCGTGAGCTGTGAAACACTTCGCAATGGGGCGCTCCAGACAGGCGAAACTGTCTGAAATCAATTTTGTGAATTGCTCGCAGCACTCACTCACTCACTCACTCACTCACTCGCTCACTCTGTAATGCTGAATTGACAGCTAGAAATGAAGGCAGATGCTGTGTCTTTGACAAGCGATGGCCTAGCGAACTCTGTTGAGTAACTGTTTTAGATTCGGGAGAAAGAAACTAATAATGAAGAAGTCGCCACATCATACGGCAAAGGCAACTAAATCAACAGTTTGGCAACTTCGAGCACAAAAACTAATACTTTGAGAGCATGCTTGCTTTGTGGCAGCGAAGCCATGAAAATGACTAGAAAATCACTTATCATTTATCTCAGTTGCTGCCACTGGCCGCGCTCTCATAACAAATCACAAATATTTACTCGCCATATCAACTTCATATAAAACGCTCGCCTGCTGCTCGCTTGCCTTGTTCTCGCCACTGGACATGCGAGTCCAGTGCGGGACTCCAGAGCCAGAGTCTCTGTCTTGGGCAGCTTCTTCTATCTGGCTCTTATTGGACTTTCATCAACATTCGTTGCCAACGAGATGCTGCTGCTGCTGCTGCTGCTGCTGGTGGTTATTGTCGAGCTGAAAACGAGAAACTCATTGCTGTCACTGGGCAGAAAGTAAATTTGAAAAGTTTGCAGCAAAAGGCGGCGGCAGGACAAAATCCTTGCCAGGACAGCATGCCCTGTCCTTGTGTCACACGCAATGTAAGCAAACGAAGCCAAACTGATGTGGCTAAAAAAAAACTGTATTAAAAAAGCGGAAACAGCTGTCAAGCTGGCTTTCTTTCTTTTTTTTCTATTTTTTATTTTGTTGGCCACTTTCATGCGTCACAACAAGGCGTTCATTTATACTGGCGTGTTCGTGTGTGTGAAATAGTTGTCTATCGATTGGTATTTTGCAGGTTGCCTGGATACACATAGATCGCCAGATGATACTCACCATACATCGGCACGTCATCTCGCGCATTCCACGCTACAGTATCACCTATGCGGACAACACCTGGCTGCTGCACGTGAACCAGGCGCATCAGGATGATCGCGGCTATTACATGTGCCAGGTGAACACCAATCCCATGATTAGCCAGGTCGGCTACCTGCAGGTGGTGGGTAAGTAGCGAGCACACAGCTCCAAGCGGCAATCCTCCGACTAATGCTCCACAATTGCGTTGCAGTGCCGCCCAACATCCTGGACATTGAGAGCACGCCATCTTCGGTGGCAGTGCGTGAAAGCCAGAACATCAACATGACATGTCGCGCCGATGGCTTCCCAACGCCCAAAATCATTTGGCGTCGCGAGGACGGCGAGGAGATTGCTGTGGAGAAAAAGAAAAAAGGTATGACTGGAGCGGTCGGATGCGAAATAGTCCAGCGAGGGCTGTTAGAAAGGTTGTTGGCAATATAAGAGATGGCAAATATGTATAAGCACAGACTTCAGCTTGTTAATATCAATATAATACTTAAATAGCAAACTGATTACTAGAAATTTCTACTCATTAGAAACTAACTTAGCAGAAATCTCTTAAGTAAAACTCGTAAAGCTACCCACGTATCTATCTATGTACATATGTCATTTTGCTGCTGTCTCATTGAAAATTCTTCATGCTCTGCACGTTTATTTCCATGGTGCGGACGCTTCCTTCCGGCAAACATCAAAAACCAAAAACAACAACAGTTCTGGTCTACGATGGGGATGTCCTGCCATTGACCAAAGTCAGCCGCAATGAAATGGGCGCCTATCTGTGCATAGCCACCAATGGAGTGCCGCCCTCTGTCTCGAAGCGCATTATATTGGATGTGGAGTGTAAGTACCATAGACAAACACACACATATATATATACCTATATGTGATGTGGAAGTCGATTGACTTAAGCGAAATGAAAACTATATATAAGAACATACACTCGCACACACACACAGACACACAAACATTATATTGGCATTGCTGTAACACGCGCGCGCACTTAACGAGAACGATGACAACGACTCGCAGTCGCGATGGAGTATCTATGCGGCAATTCATCCATCCATCCAGGCTGCCATTGAGGCAGTCAGCGAGGCGGAGGAGTCGTGAGACAGGCGTCTCTGCGCCGGGTGCTCATCAATTTAGCTGCTGCGCCCCGTGACAAGCGCAGTCTTGCTAATGCACCTGATATATGGAGTTGGGCGTTAAAGTCGTGCGGCGGCTGTTGCACGCCGTGCGCCAAGTAAACGCTTGTTAATCCTAACGAGTTTCTGCCTGCCTTCCCACCTAGCGGCGCCATGCCTACACACTGACAATAATTCACGTCACGTACCTGCAATAAAGTCACTTGCCGGCATTGCACGTATGACTTTGACGGCGTTTCCCATCTTTTTTTTTTTTTTTGCCCGTTCCTATTTTATTATGAACGATTTTGTGCGTGGAAACGGGGCAGAGCCGAAGGCGGGGCCGGTCTGGCTGGGGAATATTTCGAAATACAGGTAGGCATTGACAGTGTGCGTTTAAATTTCCAACAAGCCGTTCGCTGTTTCAATTTCGTGTTTGCATTGTGCCAGAAACTGGGGCAAACTATGGAGCAATGGCTTAATGGATATACATTGATGGGCAAATATCAGAGGAGCCTAGGCTTTGCCAACGGCACTGATATATAATGAAATTGTTTACAAGCGCCAACAAATAACTCAAATCTCATATAGAGCCTGTCAAAATGAATAAATAGCGTAAATTGCTGGCTGTCGAGTTAATATAGAAATTGCACAAAACTTTCAATCGTTTAACCCAACTCAACTCTAAAAGTATATTAGCTATTTAACTGTATGCCCCAAACTGTAAGCCGCTTCTACTTTGTATTTTAATAGTTGCACGAGACCACGTCACGTACTCTCTGCTAAACTTTACTTCATTTTTCTTACTTTTTTTCGAAAGAGTCAAGGCAGCTGGCGGCAGGTGGCAGGCGACAGGCAGCGTATTGTCTCATTGCCATGGCTCGCATAAGTTTTCTCTTTTTAGCTTTGTCATTGCACTTTCATTTTAAGCTTGGCAGACAGACGACATTACTCACACACTCACACACCCATACACACACACACACACGGGACAGACACATATTGAACATACGTAAAGCTGCAGCTTATGCGTACTTTGGCCAAACGCTTAAAATGCAATGCCAGCCAGTCAAGCTCTATACCTAGACATAGATACACCCACACATAAACACATATATACTTATATATATAAATCTATATATATATATATTGATTCCCATTTCCCTTTGGTATCATTCACTTTATCAACATTTCTCTGCTTCTTCTCATTTACCTCTCTTGCAGTCTCGCCAATGATTTGGGTGCCGAATCAACTTGTTGGCGCGCCAGCTGGCACAGATGTAACCATCGATTGTCACACCGAGGCTCATCCCAAGTGAGTTTTTTCTCCAAACTTTTTGATTTTCCATTAGATTTCTATGCAGTGTACATTTAAGCGTGTGTTCCTTTCAGTTTTCCATTTGTATTGCACCTGCAGCTGTCAGCTGAAAGCTGCCTACGATTTTGATATGCATTTTGTTTTCATATTGCAAATAGCTCTTTTCGATATATATGATGAATAACTTGGCGTTGTGTGGTTATATTTTGCAGAGCCATCATCTATTGGGTGTACAATTCTGTAATGGTGTTGCCCAGCAAGAAATATAAGACCGACTACACTGAGAACTCGTACCGGTAAGTCAAATGCTTAAAACTTTAACCTCAACTCGAGCGCCCAGCTCAGAATAGTGTTGTTAAATATTTATTATGCATTTGCTCTTGACTACAACACCAACACCAACACCAGCAGCTGGGTCATGAGCAAACCACACTTAAGCATAAGAGTTCCCAAAAACGATTTCATCTACAAAACGCCAAAAATAAATAATTATTCAGCTGAAGAACTTTAACATTAGCTTGAGCTGGCGGCTGCCTTGCAGTTTACAGAGATTTTGTTTTTGGGAACCTCTGCCATTTGGCTATCACATTATTATATGTTGTCTCCCTCTAACTGCCTATTTGAAAAGCGCCCACATGAAACTGACGATAAGAAACCTACAATATGGCGACTTTGGCAACTATCGATGCATCTCAAAGAATTCTCTTGGGGAAACGGAAGGCTCCATACGTGTTTATGGTAAGTGCATTTGTATTGGTAGCTTAAGTGCACTAGTTGCAGCAAAAACACACACACACACACACACCCACACACACATGCAGCCAATGCAATATCGAGCGCCCTTTGAGCCACAATTTTGCCAAAAGCTTTTACCTATGTGCCGCTCCAGCGCCCACAAGCAGGCTGAATCCAGCAGGAGTCGAACTGGGGCTCGTCTAGCTCTCCGATATATGCGCTGTGCTCTGGAGCGTAAAACTAAACGAGCGGCCACCAACGGAGCTGAACTGCGTCTGTTTGGGCTTTCGGCTTTACAGCTGGATCTGCCCAACCAGCATCAGCAGCATCAGCAGCAGTACCAGAACACGTAGATACATTCACCATAAACGTAAACGTAAACATAAAATAAAGGTGCATTCCAGAATTGTTTGACTTTGTATCGTGCACGCTGCAAAAAAGGCCCGTCTGCCTGGGCTGCCTATGCTGCTTTGCGCTGGCTATGGCTCTGGCTCTGGCTAACACGTTCTCTTCTCAGTTTCATTTATTTTTACTGTATTTCATTTATTTATTTATTTTTTATGCACCTCAGCATTTCTTGTTTATGAAAAAATAAAACAAAAAAACAGTTTTTGATTGTATTCCAATTTAGTTAGAAATGTTTTTTGCTAGACACCAAATTGGAGCACAACAAAATATTTGAATGCAACAAATGAAGTCTTCCAAAATGCCAACTTGACCTCACTAGTATTATAGAACAGAATTAAAATTCTGGTCTAGTATAGTTCTGGAACGGGAGACATCGTCTCCCGTTCCCTGTAATAAGGCTTAAATTATATTGAACATCTTAACTTCAATTAAATTGTATTTACGTAAGCCACAACATGTTGACCCAGATTTTGTAAATAATGTGGCTTATCGAGGTTCTCTATATATATGTGGCTTTTAATTTATGTTCTTTAAGGCGCTCGCAACTTGAGCGTTTGAGTTCAAGAAGAAAATGCTGTGACCTTTCCTCTGGCAACACTTGACATACAAAACCGCAGAGCAGCAGGCACACCTGTATGAAACACACACACACACACACCCACACCCACACCCACACACAAACTCTGAGTGTGCTTGAAATTAAAAACTCGTTTGCTTGATTTTATCATAATTAATTATGCGCTGCTATTCGATTCCATTTTGTTTCACAGAAATACCTTTGCCATCAACACCATCCAAGCAAGTAACGCACACCACCGTGGAGTCCAGGGAGAGTAAGTATAGTATCAGACGAGCTGATGTTAACGATATGTGTGTAGGAGTAGGGGCACGGATGGGCTGGCTCTATAGCTGGGTATAGCTGCTCGCTTTTATGCTTAACACATCCCGTAGAGCCTGAAGAGCGACGAGCGCTGCATAAACTGTGAAAGTCACACCGGCAAACCAACACTTACACACACACACTCTCACACTCGCCGAAAAGGATACAGGATACGGCGAGCCACAAACAAAACTGCGAAAGTAGCATCTAAGCCAGACAGAGCCACAAATACCAACAGACACGCTCACACACACACAAACACACGATATATATATATATATATATATATATATATATATATATATATGTGGTGAAAAGTGTAAAGGGAGATGTAGGGATGGGGCCAAGCGACACGCCCACAGAAAGAGATAAAGTAAAGCAAAGCACTTTTGACTATTTCAACGTGGGGCTTTCGAAACTCAAGTCGAGCAGAAAAGTACACACACTTTCAAGTTCTCTGTGTGCCCGTCTGCCCGACTGCAAGTCCAGGGCAAAGCAATATGCTGCGGATTATGCTGTTGGGGATTTTCGGGGGCATTAGGTTGGAAACACATTTGAAACACTGCCGCGCAGCCAGCAACAACAGCAACTCCTGAGAAAGGACCAAACATATTTTATTTAAAGTGACTGCCGCGACGGCGGCGCCGACTGCCGCTGCCGACTGCCGACTGCCGACTGCTGCTGGCGCTGCCAGTGCCACTGCAACGGAACGTAATCCTTCCCAGGCAACAAAAGGATGTGTTATATCTATATATGCAGGCATGTTTATATGTGTGTCGATCTCCGTAGGTGTGTACGTTGGCTGGTGTTTTTGTACGCGTGGTAAATTTTTGTATCGCAGCCAAGTGGCTGCCACAAGATTTCCACACAATTTAACTTGAAAACCATGTCAGCAAAGGTTAAACAAACTGTGGCAGCGAGTGAGGGATGCGGGTTGAGTAAACTTTCTTCTTATTGAGTTATTAGCCATACCCATAAGCAGGCGGAGCTGGCTAATTTTAGTTGCTACAACACCATTTCCCACTCGCTCTTCTAGGCAATATAATACCATCTTTACGCAACGATACAACAAAATCGCTGCAAACGGATCTTTATGCCATGAAAAACGATTTGTACGCTGGCAGTGGCTCATCATCGGCGGGTTCCAGCTCCTCGGCCGCCTCCTCCTCTTCGATGCAAACCTCGTTGCTGCCTGGTGGCGCCGCCGGCAATAGCCTGTCGGCATTGAGCGGCGGCGGAGGCAAGGGCTCCCTGGCGATAGGCAAAAGCATTTTCTATACTGAACGTCCACCGAACGAGTACGCCAGCTCACTGGGTAAGTTAGCTTAACTTTTAAATCTCTTTTACGCAAACATATACATATACATATACATATCTATATATACATATATATATATATATATATAAATCTATTTGTGCTGCATTCCTCATGGCTACAGCTGGAGCTATGCATAGGCTGAGCTGGCTGGGAGCAGGATTAGTTATGCTGTTCGCTGTGCTCTGAAATCAATAATTTAGTTACTCCAAAATAATAAAAGGCATTTGTAAAATGCAGCCAAAGGGGGTACAAGGGTTAGTATTTAGGGGTGTATTTATTTCGCAGCTGAAACAAACTGAAAACTGAAAAATAAAATAAAAAATGATAAATACTAATAATATTTATAGCTGTAATATTATATGGAATAGCTCACATTTGTCTATGGCAAAACCAAATTTGTAAAATTAAAATTGACATTGAAAGCGCAACAGAAAGAAAACAAATATTTCCAATTTTTGCTAACGTGTGTGTGGCAACAACAGCAATAAATGCTCATTCTATGTAAAATATGAAAACTTAAAAACATAAGACACACACACACGCACACACATACAGACAAATACAGCTGCAGATTAGTAAAAGAAGCATATTTCTGCAATACATAAATATATATATATAAAATAATAAATATATAAAATTTATGTGTATATAAATGAAAATAAAATTGTTGAGCCTTTGTGTTATGTGTGTTTTAGGTTTTCATTTCCAGTGAGCTAAAAGCACAGCTTTTCCAACGTGTATTATCCTAGACTTAAATAATGTTTTTCTTTAGACAGCTGCTAAATGCATTTTGCATGGAAATGAATTTATGCAATTCACACACTTGAATTATAATTCATTTAAAAATGAAAATAACAAAGAGAAAATGTCATATCTTAAAGCAAAAGTAATTTATCATATCTCCCTTTCGACGTGAACTTATGATGGAAATACATATGAAATTTCATAAACAATCTTTAGTTTTTGTTATTATGATTATGAATTATATTACTTGATTTTTATTTTAAATACTTTTGACTTGCTTTAACGATTTCGCTTTGAGCCTTTTCCTTTGTCAGCACGAAATACTTGCACATCTTATAACTGAATTGCAATTATTTTAAATGGAAAAGAAAAGAAAAATTTGTGACCAGGTCAGGCCCCAAAGCGAACTGCATCGCCAGCTAGTTCGTCAAGGCTTTACACAGTTGCTGCCGTGTTTGGTTGAGGCATTAAAACGCCTTCCAAATGTGATTAATTTTTACATTACGCTCACCTACCGACCTCAACTCAATCTGGCGCCCCTTTCCCATTCCCAGCTCTCTTCGCCTTTAGCAACAAGAGAAAAGAAATTGCAATAATAATATTCCGGCAACGTTCATGTGCCACGCATTGGCTTGATTTTTCGTATACCGGCAAATTGCTGCTTTACTGGCTTCTGTGCATATCCTTGTTGTACGTCCAGACTGTGCTTTTGTGCGCTTTCATCATTTTTTAATAAATGCACATGCTAATTATATTATTACTCATACGACCCGTGGCACGACACGCTGAAACGTTGTCTGCGCGAAATACTTGCAATTAATTTCAGCATAAAATTGCGTGGCCTGCGGTCTCTCGCTCTCTCTCTCTCTCTCTCTCACCTTGTCTCTCTCTCTCTCTCTCTCTCTCTCTCTCTCTCTCTCTCTTTCGCTCACACACACACTCTCTGTCTGTCTCGTGTCCCCGCGCTCAATGACACACAGTTAACATGTCCAATTTATTGGTCATAATTCATGCAGACCAATGACGCGGCCCCCAAAGGCAGCCCCAACGGCTGACTGGCCAGTCGAACCCCAGCGCTAGCGACAGCAAGAAAAATGGTATTAAGGCCAGAAGATATATAGCGCATTTGCATATATATATATATATATATATATATATATATATGTATATATATATATGTATATATATATATATGTATAATGGGCCAGGGTGTGCCGTGCGCAGTTGGGTGGAGAAAGAGTGAAAGCAGCTGCCAATTTACTGTATTTATGTCATGTGTTGTTGGTGTTGCTCTTGTTGTTGGCATAACTGTGTATGGTTTTAATAATTTAAGCCGTGTTGCATCAAAGCTGCAGCAGCACGTGGCAGCTGGCCAAGATGCACAACTGTTAACCGCTGTTAACTGCAAAAGGACTCGCTGCGGCGCATAGATAAATGAGTGTATTCAAAGTAAAAATATGAATAGTCAACACTGTCGATGCCACACAATAAGCGCTTTTTATTTTATTTAATTTCATTTTTTATGGGCTTACTGTGATTGCTACTGTTGTTGTTCTTGTTGTGGGGCAAATAAGGACATGCGCATGCTGACTTACATGCATTGTCACTTCTGCCATTATCGCGAACAATGCAGCTAATTAAGTATTATAAATGCAAGCCATAAGGCAGCAGCGGCAACCCCAGCAGCGGCAACAGCACACATTTCGCCCCAAGGACATGCAGGCCACAGGCCAAAATTGTCAACATGCACATTAAATTTATTTTCTTGCACAAATATAAAATGTTATTTATTGCCTATTAATTAAAGTTATTCGCTTTTCGTTTTTGATTAATTAAACACTGTCAAATGTCAAGTTCAATCGTTGTGATTTTTCTGTACAACTCAACCGAAATGTAAATACACGAATTAGTTTTACATAATTCTAGAAAAATATTTACATATAATACAAACGCTGTAAATTGAAATTGCCTTTTTATGTAAATAGCTAACAACAATTATAAATAATTATTGCCACAATAAAACTCAATAACACAGCGCAATATAATGAAAATATTCTTGAAAAAAAAAAAAACAAAACGAGAAAAAAAATAAAACATAATTAAAAGTAGTATTCCAATTCAAAAGGCAAAAATATTAACAAGTTCTGAAGGGCCTAAAAGAAATAAAAGGAAATCAAACTAAAATAAAAGTGAAGTACACTAAAAGCGTGCAGTGCTCGTATTTAAGCCTATTTAACTATAAATAATTCATAGAGAAATTAAGTGAAAATGATTGTAATAAATTATAATATGCATAAGCAAATATATATAAATATATATATACATTAACTGAAATATATGAATAAATAATTATGTTGTTTGTTGCCTGTATTGAAAATTTAAGACAAAATATCAAATCAATAATAGTATTCTAAATGTCGCAAGCTTAAGCAAAACAAAACAAAACGGAACATTTTCCTAATTAATATTGAGAACTGCAAAAAAAAAAAATGAAAACTAAAACAAATATAAGAAATAATAATTATAATTGTTTAAGCTAAGAGCGGCAAAATAAATTAATAAAAACTATGCCAAAAAAAGGTAAATTGATGAAAATTTTACTTTTTCCGAAAACTTAACTAAATATTCTTTTACCATTTTTGCTTCAGCCTCAAAAAAGTTTTATTTATGTATTTTCATAGCTAAGCGTTTATTGCAATATAAACAATTTAACTACATTGGAAACCATAAATAATAACAAAGCAAACAAAACGAACACATAAAATCTGTATTTAAGATTGAGATAAGTTGTAAGCAGTTATTATTACGCTCAAATAGGCATAATAAACGAAAAAACTTAGGCTGATTGATACCAGGCTAAAGGGAGAAACTGAGCGGGCTCTAAACCAAGCAACAAACTGCAAGCAAAATGGCCAACAAAGTAACGAACATAAATAACTGTTGTTTTATTCAGCAATTTGCATCTAATTCAGCGCTCAATTACAGCAGCGCTGTCGACGTCGCCGTCGACGCTGACTCTGACGCGACGCCAGCGTCACATTTATGCAAATGCTGTTTGGCTTCAGCGCTGGCATTTTGTGCGGCTTTACGGTGGGGGTATTTTGACATTTGACTCTTTGCCGGCATTTAGGCCCAAAAACGTTAATGAGCGCATTTATTTAACAACAACTGCACTTATGTGAGTGAGAGTGTGTGTGCGTGGGTGGGTGTGTGCGTGGATGTGTGTGTGTGTTTGAGGCTGCTAATTGTTTGAGACACGCAAACAAGTTTAACACAAAATATGCTAAACATTCGCGAGGCAAAGAAAACTGTTTAATAATTTAATGTTATTTGCATAGATTTGAGCTGGCACGTTGACGTTGCGCAATTAAGCTCGACACGCAGCCCACTAAATCGCCAACAAACCAACACAGGCAACCCGGCAAACGCCATCCCGAAAGAGCCACCTACAACACACGCAGCGCAGCAGTTGAGCGGCAAGCGCATAATTTGTTTGTTCTCATGATGGCCAGACGAAGTTTTTGGCGACAAAACGTTTCACTCGGCACGCACACGCTGCGTATACGCAACGTGCCGCAACAACAGCCAGCTTAAAGCCGTGCGCTTCAATTTGGCTAGCAACTTTTGCCACAAGCATGTAAACCACTTGGGCACACTAACATTATCATAATTATAACATATATAGACAGACACACAGACACAGACAGAGGGACACCTTTTGGTTATCTGGTGGCTGGCGCCACTTGAGCAACTTTTCAAAAGTCATTTAAATTATGCGCACAAAAGCGCGAAAATTATGCCACAACGTGAATTCAGGCGCCACTTACAGCCAGCACGAGCAGCACACGCAAAGACATTCACACACACACACACACACACATATAGGCACAGATACACAAGCGGAAACCACATTTGTCGGCAAAGTTTTGCCTACAGCCGCCTCAGCATTCAGCGAAAATAGTTGAGTGCAAAGCGTGCGCACACTTAAGATAAGCTTCAAGCGCAAAACTTTCATCTTACAAATTCGCATAGCAGTCAGCAGGCAGTTGGCAGCACCCGCAGCAGCACGCAGCAGACTGTGATTTAGCCCAACCACCCAACCATCGAGCCCTCCAGCCACCCATACACTCAGATGCATTCAACAAATTAATTCTGTCTGTCTGGCGCACCGTGTCGCCGCTGTCTGTTTGTCCGCTGTTCCAGCTATATTCGCGCCGCTTTTACAGCTGCAGGAAATATGTTTAATTTCATTTAAATGTAGTAAGTGCAACACTTTGGTTAGCTTTTGCCATGGCTTGCTGGGTCTGCTGCTGGCTTTTGGGTGGGTGGCAGCATGGCTGCTCGTGGCACCACGCAAATGCAATGATGAAGTGCTGTGTGTGTGTGTGTGTGTGTGTGTGGGTGTGTTGACTGATTTTACACATGTATTTGTACAAATGAGCTGCAGCTCAGCATCAAAGGCTGCATTTGGTTTGGTTAATGAATACAGCAGCATCGACGTTTATCAACTTTTGATACTTTATTCTTTAAAGCCCGAAATGAATTCATTTATTCCAGATATTTGCAAATGAGTTTTGGACACTTTAAAATATAAAATTACATTTTAAACACTCGACAATGAAATCAAATTCAAATTTTTGTTTATTTTGCTGCACTTAATTTATGCCAATGCCAACATCATTATAAACATTCTATAAACCAAATAAACTTACAGAAATTCCAACTTTGAAAAAAATAAAATAAAAACGAAACTCATAGAGCCTGCGGGGATTTGTGAAACTTTTGGAGCATTTTTTAACAGACGCCGCAAATTGCAGCCAAACTTGTCGAGCAGTTAAATTTTTGTTGCCACATGCAGCAAGCAGCGTGGAGCATGGAGTATGCAGCACTACTTACATGTATTTTGCATACTATGTTGCCATTGTTGCTATTGTTGTTGCACTTTCGCCCTGTCAACGCCATAGAGTTTGTTGCCTTTATTTGTCGAAACTCATCTGTCAGCTTTACATAGTGCTCCCCAGAGAAATTTCATGTTTGTTGCATAAAAATTACATAGCGCATTGTTCGCCAGCAGACTTTGATGGCAAATGACTGCCACACACACTCACATACATACACACACACACACACAGTCGCTCACTTAGCACTCGTACTTCTGCTTGTTTAAGTGCGTGTGTGTGTGTATGCTGAGCGTTTCTCTGTTTTTGGCATTTGCTAAAAACGAACGCAGCAGCTGCAAGCCACCGCGGGGACTCATTGACGTGACTGTGACAGCAACGGAGCTGAAACTTTGCTGTCATTTGGAGGGCTGCTTGGACCTGCGGGCGTGGCAACGATCTCATTTCAAACATTTTATGTGGTCACTCACTCAAATGCCACAAAGCATCATTGCAGCAGACGAACTTTAAAAAAATTCTAAAGGAAACTTTGATTGAGATGGTTATTAGTAATAATATATAGATGCTTGATTGATATTGCCATTATAATCATAATTATTATTTGTTTCATTATAATTATAGCTAAGCAGCAATCAGCCCTGTACAGCGCCCAAGTAACGAAGAGCGACAACTCGGCAAAAGCTTAGCGCTTAAGAGATTTCGCTAATTTGTAACGTTTTAATTCTGCACTCCACGCTTTACACGCTCATTCGGTCTTTGCGACGCAGCGGCTAATCTTGCTAAGGCGGCGCTCGCAGTTAGATCGTTTTAGTCGCTAAAAAGCGTTCTCTTTATGCAGATGCCACGAGCATTATTGTTACCATTGTAATTATCATTATCAATGCTACATCGAAATTTCATTATAATAATTATTATTATCATTGTCACTATTACCATATTATTATATTATATTATTATTTCCATTATAATTGTCATTATCAATGCTATATCTAATATTCATTATAATTTTAGTTACCATTATATTATTAACAATGCATTTGCATAATTTTAATGCCATAGTTATATTTATCATTATTATTACCATTTTATTTATCATTATCATTTCTCATATAATACAGATAAAACTGTCTCTTACCACTCCCTGCCTTTGTTCTTATTCAAGTTTCGACCCAGATTACCATTGTTTGTGTCCACAACAATTCCTTGCCGCAGTTTCTTAAGGTCGCTAAAAGCCCAACAGTTTAAATTTTCCACAATTAAGATAGGTAAAAGTCAGATTATCCCTGCTTCGCACTTTTTCAAGCCATATTGTTGGTGGGACGAAGCTGTAACTGCACTTGCAGCGTCTTCGTCTGCTGTATCCTGGCAACCTTTTAGCTTATTAATTTTCTCACTTATTAAAGCCAACTTCCAGTGTTAAAGAATCACAGCCATAAGTTAGGACTAAGCTCGCAACAGTTTAAGCAGAAAGCAGACTTGCTCGGCTCTTTAAACAGCTGGCGAAAGGTTACGCATTGTCTATCCTTTCAGCAAGCAGAGCTTGGACTCGACTTCTTGACCGCCGCAGCTATCAAGTGAATTATATGGATGGCTTTTGGAGCCGCTGCTCTTGGTTGTGCTGCACATTTTTGCCGTCGCGCATATTTGTTTGACTTTATTTTTTAATTTTCACAACTTTTGACAGCTTTGCAGTTGGTCACGTACAGGCATCTCGCCTGTCTGGACGACGCATATTGGCTCTGCCATGTTAGTATGTGTATGTGTATGCACGTGTGTGTGTGCGTGTGTAACTGTATGTGTGTGCCAGCATCTGTGTTTGACGCACGTGCGGCTCATCCTCTGTGCAACACCCAACCCCAGTTTCGTTGCCAATTTTAATCAAGTTTTCTAGCCTCTCTCGCTCGTTTCCGCTGCCTCTCTCATTCTCGCACTCTCGCTCTGTAGCTCTTTCTCGCTCTCTCTATTTAATTGTCAATTTGGTCGGCGCGTGTCCTTGCTGGCCTGATAAATTATGTGCCAGCCAAAACAAATACCACAAAGGCATAAAATAAAATGCAATCACAGACACAAACATTCAAACACACGCACGTTAGACAAATCATCTTGGAGCAGCCTTACACACACACACACACACACACACACACACACACACACACACACACACACGCACACAAATTGCGTAAATGCACTTTGTGTGTGTGTGTATGTGTACGTGTGTTTATATATATATTTAACTGGGATTTACAAGCAGGAATATTTGCAGAAGTTAGCTCAGCTTTTGGACGGTTGCGGTGGGCGTTCAGTCAGGCGTTCTTATCTATGCCTTGCAGCCCGGTTCGGTTATCTTTTCCTAATGATTCCATTGTCAAACTCATTGCTCCGGAAATTGTGTACACAATTTAAATATTCAACAGGATATTGCATGAAATATACATAAGTACACTACCAGACGGACACACACACAGACAGATGCATGCACACACATACTAGTCAGTGGACCCTAATGTCCTAAGCTAGTCAACTTGGCCAGTTGACCAGTCAACACTGCGGGCGAGAAAATCTTGCTGTACGTAAATGTCCTTTAGTTTATGTCCCTGTATGCACACAGCATTTATATTTTTGTGTTTTTCTAATCTCAGATTTTGTGTCATTGCAAATATGTGCTAGAAATATTTCTCTACCTTGCTTGCCAAAATGATTTACAAATTTGATTTACATAGAATTTAGTTAGTTTGCCAAATTGCTTTATAAACTCTAAGGAGCTTCTGCCGATTGAGCTTCAGCTGTAAGACGATAAAAACTTTTCAACAACAAGCTTAAAATGCAAAAGCAAATTATTCATATGTAAATACAGTTTAATACAGACGACAGAGCTAATCACATTTTTTCTTCCCAAATAGAGCGTGCTTAGATTTATTACGATTCATATTTATTTAAAGAAAGTGACTAGAAAAGTTGAAGTCATAAATTGAAAGTAATAGAAAGAGAAAAAAGGCAGCAATAAAAAAATGAGAAAAGATTTGAGAAACGTTGGGCAAAGAAAAGGTGAGCTTATGATAGAATATTTTAGATATTCATTTCATTTCATTTCATTCTTTCTCTCTCTCTCTCTCTCTCTCTCCTACTTCAATCTTGCTTTCATTCTCTTACTTGATCTCTACTCTCTCTCTCTCTATCTCTCTATCTCTCTCTCTCTCTCTCTCTCTCTCTCTCTCTTCATTTTTCATTACACTTATCTTATTAAATTGAGATGTCTTAAGCCTGCCGCTTGAGAGCAAGTCCGTTAGCTGGCCTATGCTCAAAGTCCAGAGAGAGTGGACTCTGTGTCCCTTAAGTGGGTCTAGGTGTGGGGCGGTGGAGCGCAACCCTACCTCCAATACGTGGCAGTAACAAATGCCTTTCATTTCCAATGCCAGGCGGCACGTCGCGGCGCCTCTGCTGAGCTGGGTAACCGATGGGTGGGGCCGAACCTGGCGGCCTAAGGCTGCGAGAGCGAGCTGTGTCTGTGCTTCTCTGCATCTGGCCTGGAAGCAGTGGCAGCTGCTGTTGTTTATTGTGTGTTGGCTGCGGCTCCATTTGAAGCAGTGACTTTGACAAGTTTGCTGTTATAACATTAGTTTGCGTTAATCTTTTACTTGGCATGGTCACAGGGGAGATCAACCCGCAGCGCTGAACAATTGAAACGGGGCATAGATTTGATGGACTTTCGCATCAACTTTTCTAATGCAACTTCAAAACTTTTTGATAGCCAAACAAAAGCGAGAAAACAGCAAGCAAATCACTTTATGCTGCCAACGCTGCCACAGGATGCCTCGTAAACTTTTACGCGCTCAAAAAATCAGAGGAAGGGCAGACCAACTCGGCGGGGATTTGGGGTTGTCTTGATTGTTGCGTTTCCATTTCATGGCATTGCTCTGTTGCTGCTGCTAACGCTGGTGCTGTTGCAGGTTTTGGTTTGTCGCACAAACACTTTGCCCCAAAATAGCTTTTCATTGTCTGCTGCTGCCGCTGCTGCCACTGCTACTGTGCGTTGTAGCTTTTAGTTTGTTTAGGTTGCTGGGCAGAGGCAGAGCAACAGCGACCAGGAGGCATACAAATGTCAATAAAATAAATACTGTTGACGCAGCGCGGTTATTTTCCAACACAATCTCCATTACGGCATTTCCATTTTCGTGTGTCTGCTTGTCACAGTGTGCGTGTGTGTGTGTGTTTGTTAAACACGTCTGCCTCTTGCCCTGAGTAGCTGTATTTGACTTTAAGCGGCGTTAACGGCAACAAAGATAAAGACATCAAGCCAGACAGTGCGTGGGATGAGTGAATGAAACTCCTGCGGTAGCTGTGCTGCCTGCCACTCATAGATACGTGGCAGCAATTGACGGTCATTGTCATTAAGACTCGCTCAATGAAGATGAGTTTTTCTATTTTTCCATTTTATTTTTACTCTTGTACTTTTTTTCACGCCTCGCCCCTCGTTTAGTTCATTTGCCTTATCATAGTGAGCGACAGGCCACGCCAGCCAGGCAAATGCTGAATCAGTTTTCCGTATGTGTGACAGATATATATACGTTTAGAATTGCGATCTCCTGGAGTTTGCCTCACAGTGAGAGAGGAAAGGCTTTCCACATCAAAAACTCAACTTCAATTGAATGTTTTGCTTAAAAATTTGAAAATACATTTTAAAAGAGATTTTTTTGTTGTAGAAATATTATGAAGAATTTTTTGATTGATTTCTCCGCTTAATTCATACCCATCCTAATTGCAATACTAGAAGAATATATTTTAAGAAATTGTTATATTTTTTTAATGGCAATATTTTATGGATTTAAGCTCTCTATAGACCCCGAGCTGGATACCTTCGGCCAATTGCCACTTGCCTATAAAGCGCTTAAGCCAAGAGCTGAGCCACGTACTCGCCCACGTGTCAGGCCACACTGTTGCCCACTTTTGTTGGTTTATCTACTACTTTATTACTGTAAATCCTCAGATAATTTATTTGATTTGTACGCGTGTATGCCACAGCATACCAGCAGACAAACATCTACTCTCCCTCACTCACACACACACCCGCACACACGAGAAGCAACAACAATAGAAGCAACAGCTGCGCTTTTGGGTTGCTAAAGTTTCAGTTTCTGTTGGTTTCTCTGCTTATGTGTGGGTGCTGATTTGTATCTGTAGACTGTAAAGTGTATCGCATTACAATCAGATTAACTTAAAGCCCTCACATGTATATGTGTTAGTGCCTAAATCTGAAACACAGAGAGAAAGAGAAAGCAAGAGCCTCTTAAATTCAATTTAAAACTTGTATTGAAACAAAATTGAAAATGAATTTGCCTGCTTGCAGCTCCGAGTTCACAGACTGGATTTGTGTTTTAAGTAAATTAGGCGACGCCCTAGATAACCATTTGCCCTTTAACTGAGACCCCACTGTGACTTTAAGGCGTCGCCTAGATCGCATTTTAAATGCCTATAAATATTTATTTACAGCAAAAAAAGATGTCAGAGAGAGTGAGAGAGAGAGAGGGAGGAGGGAGGCAAGCAGTCCATTGCCGGTATTTGCGGTTAACCAGCCAGACACAAGGATCGTCTCGCCCCCGCACGCTGGCTATTGGACATAAGTGGAAATTTATGGCCGGTCCTTGAGCAAGATATGCAATTGAGTATTCAGACAGACGGGACTCGCATGTGTCCATTTATATTCAAAAGGACATTGGCGCAGCAATTGATGAAGCGAGCATAAAAAATGCTGCACAAATGCTGTAAATGCAAAAAGGATACAATTGTCTGGTGTCTGCTTCCGACTCGGTCTTACTTTGTATATACCAGTGTGTGTGTGTGCGTATGCGTGTGAGTGTGAGTGTGAGTTTGACTAATGTGATAAATCAATTTTATGCGAAAATCACAGTGCATAAATTCGCTTAACTAACGCATTTGTCAAGAGCAATGGGAAGCGCATTAAGTTGGCAATAAATTCACAAAAAGTCAAGACACATTTCGGTTACCTAAGCTGAAGCAGACAAATGTTGACAATGCCAATCAAATCAATCTAATACGTTGGCTTGTCGAAGCACATGCCTCAAATGGAATTCATAACTGTCTGTATTAGCAGCTCGTTACAATAAAAGCCATAGCTTTGACCATCCAAAGTGTCCAATAACCGCACAGTTTGCGACAGTTTTGGGAGCTGCAACAAAGCGCATTTGGGAAATCAAATCCAATAATAGCTGCTGCTGCTGCTACTGGCTGCTACTGGCTGCTGTTGCTGCTTGCACAATGTTCGGTCAGTGCTATTTGATTGTCATTTGCCGTTGGCTATAGCTTTGCTCGACAATCAGAAAAACCACAGAAATGTCAGGGCACCTTTCTTTCTTCGACAGCTGCACCAGCGCATCACACCGCACATTGCAGCCGTTAAAGCCGTGGCTGGGATTTGATTTTTCTTTTGTGCAGTTAGCACTGCGACTAATGCCCCAATAGCTGACAGGCTTTATTTCTGTATGCGTTCCGATGGCTGTTGACCAATTTGTAGACCATCATCAAGTGTGAAATTTCCAATTTCCGTCAATCGAAATCCACTGCTATCCAGCCAGCCAGCCTCCGCACGAATGCAATCTGTGGGCTAGATTACAATTGGTAGGCATCTGGCCCCCCAACTCTGGGGCCGAAATGCAAATGCAACGCTTGGCTCGCTGCTCGTTTTTCTTTTATTTGCTGTCTGCCCAATACAAATTGTTCAGTCTGTAGAACGATACGTTTGTTGAAGCTAAGCGTGCGAAAACCAAAATAAAGAAAGTAAAATTCCCTTGTTAAAATGTGTTCGTGCTTAATAGATTCAAATGAAGTTAAAAACTATTTGCACAATTTAAAAGATTACAAATTATAGACATGCTGGCCTCTTTCTATCCTGTCGCCTAGTAATTAGCCAAGCTTTCCGCACGAACACCTTGGCTCAGCGCATTTGAAACTTCAAAGCGGCAAAGTTTAATTGAATTTAATTAAAAGCCGACAAATTGATTTGGCCAAAAGTTCAGCATCTCATCTCGTCTCATCTCATCTCATCTCATCTCACAAAGATCATTAGCCAAAGGTCATAGTCAGACAGCGCCCACCCGCCCCCCATCCAGCCAACTCAATTAATCGCGTTCAAGCGAAAGTTTAATTGAAGTATTTCGGTGAAAGATATGCGTATCCTATCGACGCCGCCTAAGCGACCCATAATTACACCTGTCCAAATGCGCCGTTCTAAGTATTTTGAATGCCTAGACACCGCCGCCGTTGTTTGTTGCCCTAATTTCACGACTGATAAAACACAAAGATTGAGTTTTAGTTGAGTTTGCCATACAGAGAGAGGCAGCGAGCATAATACATTTAAGTGCGCCTTTAAGAGCTTGTTTGCATCCCGGGAAAATTTCTCTGTGCTTTAGTTTCTTTTTATAGATCCATTGAGTTGGGTCAGTTTCTTTTTTTTGCGTTGTTGTTCAATCAGTCAATATGTACCGATGCCACAGTATATCAGCTGCTGATTATATGATGTGCGCCTTTTAAAGCCGCAAAAAAGGGCATTGCCAGACATTCAATGGAAATAAAATAAAATAAATATCGTTTCGGCTTGGGGCTGACGTCTTCCACTGCTTTTTTTTCAACTGTATGCACCAGACATTGAACTAAAATAAAAACCATAAATGGACCCCAAGCAGCCCTCTGCCAACCGTAGCCAGGCAATCAAACAGAAAGGCTGCTGCTTTATTTCCAATGTCTATGCGAGACCCACACACTCCACTTCTTTCTCTCTCTTTGAGTGTGTGTGTGTGTGTATGTCAGCAAAATGGCTGCCGGTTAAATTGGCAACACTTTATCAAAAAATATAAAAAGCACTAAAAGTCAAAACGCATGGCAAACGGTTGCCAGGCGAAAAAAAAAATTGTTATGTACATTTATATATACATATATATATAAGAATAAAATGGGGTCTAGGCAGCAGTCGTGATCTGGACGCGCACATGACTCTGTGGCTTGCATATAGATTGGCAATAAGGCCAACTTGAATCATCATAAAGCAACATCGGAAAAAAGGCAAACACACACACATACACATGCCCATAC
The DNA here is from genome assembly GCA_035047625.1 of Drosophila mettleri. Classification (NCBI taxonomy): domain Eukaryota; kingdom Metazoa; phylum Arthropoda; class Insecta; order Diptera; family Drosophilidae; genus Drosophila; species Drosophila mettleri. The sequence goes on from JAWNPI010000103.1 coordinate 11,712,829, forward strand.
ACACATGAAAAATATGCAAATGTCGCAGGACCTCGCATAATTCGCATGATTTTCCATTTATGAAATGCGGCTAAAGTTGACGAGACAGTTGCAAAGTGAAGCTCAATTTTATTGCAACTTCAAGCTACAATTTATGCTATGCATGCTAAATGTAAACTACATATATAAGTTTGTGTGAGTGTTTGTAAGTCTGCTTTAAGTCCAATAAATAGCCTCATTAAAAGCATGCAAAGGCATTGCCAAGCAGCAAGCAGCAATCAGCAACGAATTCCAAAAATTCCAATGCTTTACAGTCTTTGACTTATTGAGGATTTTTCGTAGCGGCAATTAAAATAGCTGAAATGTTTGCTGTTGTTATTGTTGACAGTGTGTATGTGAATATAAAAATGGACAATATGGACAATGTTTACTTAAAGGGGTGCATTAATTATTGGATTTATAATAGTTATATATATAATTCCACTATGACTCACATAGCTTAAAATTTATCAATAATTTATAAAGTAGATACTAATACAACTTATTATTTATCTGAATGTTAGGCATTTTAAATGAAGTTTGTAAAGTCTTACACTTCGCCCCTGCCCTGATAATATAAATATATTCGACTGCCTTATGAAAGCCCTACGTAACACCTTAGCAAATGTGTCAATAGAAGAGTCAGACATGTATGCTAAATACTTTTTTTAATAAAAACAAATAATATATATATAATATTTTAAACAGGCGTAGTTCTGCCTATCTCTCTAAACTAACAATGCTTATATTTCCACAACAAATCCGTTCAATCAACTGTCAATTAACAAACAATTGAAAGCGCGTTTGACTGGCACAAAAACACAAACACCCACGCACACACACACACACACACACATTAATAATTGATTTGATTCAAGCGTCGGTTTATGACACAAAAACAAATCGCTGCATATATCAAATTGATTCGGCATACAAACGCCCACTACCCCCACGCCGCCACTCCAAAAAAGCCGCTGCAATCCAATCGCCGGCTGTGCTAATGTCATTTTAATCAGTGGACAAGCACCCGAAAAACATAATTTCAATAAAACAAAAATAAACAGGAAGCATGGCAATGCGGCATGCGGCATGTGGCATGCGGCGTGAGGCATGTGGCCGCTGATGTTGTCAGTTGACAGAGTGTAATTAGCTTGAAATAACGAAATTATTATGGGCTGGCATTGTGTTGTTTTATCAAGCGTAACACGGAGAATAAACAAAGCAAATTAGCTGCAATTGGTTGCAGCTCGTTATGCGACACTTAAGCAGCGTGTGCCTGGCAAACCGATTGAGAGCAGCAAAAAAAAAAAAAGAAAATAAATAAGGAAATCAGTTCACAATTTCTATGATCTAAAATGCCTGAATGGCAATTAGCCTTTATAGACGCTCAAGTAGCAACTGCTGCTGCCAGCTTCAGGGCAAAATAGATGCACAAAAGATGCCAGAGATATGCAGACAATGGCCAAGTACAATGTAAATTATTCAAAAGGTAGCTAAAAATACGAGTATTACGCGATGGATCTCATTTACATTGCGGTTTCCTCAGACGATGTGCTCATCAGACAGAGGACATCAGACAACAGACGGCAGACAGTCGACAGTAGCAAATGCTAGCGCATGGAAATGGAATTGTTTGTCGGGCACAAAAATGCACGGAATAGGCAAAGAAATGGGACTAGCTGACTGCAAAAGTGCCTGGCAAATGCATTAAATTCAGTTTTCGTGCAACTGAGACAACAGTTGAGTAAATTATGGCGACGAGCAGCACCATGAGCAGCAGGGACAGCAAGCAAGCCAGGCAGCCAGCCAGGCAGCCATCTCGTCGCGATGCCGGCAGACGCTGTCCTGTTGAAATTTTTATGAAGTCGGCAGAGCAGAACAAAATTTGAATTTCGCAGTTGAAAATACTTGAGAGGCAACTTTAAGTGCCACAAACTATAGTCCAGCAATGTTAACTAACACTTGAGCAGAAGCTTACCTACAGCGGCATAACGAGTGTAGCACTATTATAATATCTATCTAAGAAGCAGCTACTGTTCGCGGTCGTGTGGACTGATGGCGAGTGGCCGGGGCGTATGCGTCATGCGGCTCAGTCGGCAGGCAAGCAGCAGGCAACGTCAGCGGAAAATGTTGCATACATTTAACATAAATAATGGCCAGCATATTTTAACGACAAGCCATGTCTGAGCAACTTGAGAAGAAAATGCCAGCCAACCAGCCAACCCATCCAGCCAGGCGGGCTTCACTGCAGGTAAGCAGACTCCAAATCGAAGCGAAAGCCAGCTAAGCCGTCTTCAATTTTTAATGAATGCCAAGATGGAGCATTGCTCTGCAAAAGGCAAATGGCATGCAATAAAAACCGCATTTTATGCTGCAAATCGAAAACAGCAAAAATAAAGCCATCAACCGAACGCATTAATTGTCAAAAGATTCTAATTAATTGCTTCTATAAAACGTTAATTGCGCTCAAAAGAAAAATAAAAGAGTAAATGTTTTTTGCAATAAAAAGAACATTTTCAAGTTGTACCCATGACCAATTTATTTGGTTGTCCATACCGAACTGAGGTGTCGAGCAACACGAGACCAAAATCTCAGCTAAAATTGCTGCTTCGGCTGTTTTTCGGCTTGCAATTCGTTGAGTTTTGCGAGAGTTTCGTGTATAAGAGACAAAATGCTTTAAAAACTATGCGCTTGCGCTTCAACTATTTAGCAGAGTAAAAAATATTTTTTAAAAATATAAAAATAGCGAATAATAGAAAATAAATTAATATATAATTTAATTTTAATTTAATATAATTAAATTATATATTCATTTATTTTCTATTATTCGCCATTTTTTATATTTAAAAAAAAAATATATTATATATATATATATATATATATATATATATATATATACATTTACTATTAAAAATTGTTCTTTCGAGTTGATTTATTTGCTAAGATATTTAATTTTCAACAACTTTCACATACATTCACATTAATTTAAACAAAAACTGAAATACTGATAGTGACTTTATAGTCACTATCTCCAAAAACTGAAACTTTCTATTCTCTATCTCCTTCTATACAGTTATGTGATTGCTTTTCTTAAAGTGGCTTCATCGGAAATACAAGTTTTTGTTTGCATTACAACTTGTAGAAATAAACAAGCCAAGCACTTCCTTTGTGCCACATCTTCAAGGGAAGACGCTACCGGAAGTGCGCGCTTATACCAAAATTTGTTTTGTCTTACAGCATAAGAATCTTGTTTGCTTTGTGGCCAGATTGAAAGGGCCAAAACAAGGCCAAGCAGAACGACAAGGCTGAGCTGTTACTTTAATGCACATTTGCTGTCCATATATATATTTATAAGATATCATATCATATCATTTTGTCGACAAAACACATCATAAAGTGAGCATTGAATTTTGTGTGTTTTGGCTAACTTCTGCATATGCTCATCATCTTTGGGTCTGTCTCTGAGTGCGTCTGTGTTTTTCCCTTTTTTATATTTATTGCATCATTCGTTGCTGTAAACTCGCATATTAAGTGGATTGATGTATTAATATTTAAACGGCGATTTGTGGCTTCCATCAGCAGCTCTGCGACTCTCGGGGGGAACGGACATGTAAAACGACTCTGGGGCCATTGGGTAACACACTCGACCCTTGACCCTCCACAGTATATTTATGACTGCTGGACTCCTGATAATGCTTAATCTGCATATAAGAAAATCGATTTCGGATACATTTCAGCCACATATGTTTCTCTTTGGCTTCGCCCAATAATAATTACCTCTATAAAATGTTGCCATCCTCGCACTACCCTTCCAGACTTTCCCCTCTCTTCACTCGTCTTCCTCTCTCTCTCTCTCTCTCTCTCTCTATGGTCGCATTAAAACGCGACGCGCATTGTGGGCCCTATGCTAACTTTTTGTGGGCGTGCTCGGCTCATAAATAAAACATAAAGGCGTCGGTGCGTAGAATTCCTTTTTTATGATGTCGGCAAGCAGTTGCCTCTGCAGCCTCTTCAGACTCTTCAGCCTCTACTACTCTAGACTCTCCGTTCAGCGGGCAGCATATTTTGAAAAATGTTTATAAAATAACACGGAAAACGTACAAGTCATAAATAATGCGTTCGAGGGTAAAAGGGAGCTTCTCGAGTGTCGCAGTAATATAAAATTACCACGCGTTTGACATGCAAATATCGGAAAACAAGTTAAGACTGATCCCAACTGGCAATTATAACGGGAACAGCAGGGCGTATACAAACTATGCAACATTCGAAACTAAAGGAAATTAGTTATTGGAAATGATTACTTCATCGATTGCTGCATTGCTTCTCTGGGGGTCATTCACATTGACGTCGTCAAATAAATTATTTGCATGTGACATTTGCACAATTATTAACAATTAATTACGCAACTGACAGACAAAGAAATACTCAATCCCAATTCCACACCCCCTCTCCCCATATCTTTCGCTTCACTAAAATATCTTCAAATCGCAGAGGCAACAGACAAAACTCAGACCAAAAGCAACCCACAAAGGAGGCAGCCAGAAAGGGTCATCAGCATCATCCTCACAGTCATCTCAGTCATCTGCAGTTGATTATGCAAACTCACACACACACACACACGCACACTCCCCTGTATGTGGACAGGTGTGTGGGTGTATTCGGTGAGCTCTGCGCACTTGACTGTGGGCAGTTCGAAGTGCTGCTCCCTTTCCAGTCGGCGAAGTGCACACGCAATCGATTAACATTTAATTGCACCTGCGGCAGCACAAATTTCTGTTTCTCAGATGCACTAATCGAAATAATTGTTTGGGTCTCTTCAGGCTAAACATAGGCCTGCAATTCGGAATATTTGTTCAGTTCTCGACTTGTGCTGGTGGCAGCAGCACACTGAATGCAGAATACAGAATACATAATACACATCCAATGCACACAGCTACTCATGGAGAACTAGTTGATGTGCTCAGTGTTACTCTTAACACCAAACTTGACTGTTCGCTTCTCGTTTTCAATTTGTCACGCCTCCTTTGAGAAGCACTCAGAGCAATTGGGAGGGCACTCAATGGTTGAGCAGCCACAGGGCAGAGTAGCTCGAATATTTTTCGCATTTGCAGTTTTGGTTTTGGCCTTTGAGGAACCCTGTTTATGTTTTGCGTGAATTCACAACAAACGTGAATCCTTTTCCGGGTTTCAACTCAGAAAATAAAAACTAAACAATTTAGCGAAAAGTTTGAAGGCGTTTCGTAGCTGCGGCCGCTCAAAGCGTTATCCGAATATTTCGGTGTCAACAGCAACGGCAACGGCAACAACAACAAGAACAACAAAAACTTCCGCTTTTCACACGCTTTTCTGCTTTTTGCAGGGGCAACACAAAAATTCCACAAATGCTGCGCCAAAAATAACATTTGAATACCAAAAAAGGTTTTTTGTGCCCCGTCAGACTAACGAGGCACAGACCAAATATGGGGGCTCAGATGTAGACGTACATGGAGACGACTCTATTTGGAGTTATTTTTGGCGTTGCCACGGGGACATATCCAGGCTGAGCAGAACTCTTCGCTAAAAGCCAAAGAAGATTTTTTTTTGTTTGTTTGTTTGGAATTGCCTAAATGACAATTCAGACGATGTTTCACTCGTTTCATTGGCCAGTGGAGAGCACATTGCATTGATTTTTCTAAATGGCGCTGTTTACTCAACGACAGTCAACAAGCGCATCGAATCTGAATCTGAATCAGTGCTCCACTTGTCCACAATGATCAAATTGAAGCGCCCTTTGGATATCGCGTTACAGAACATTAATATTTGATTTTACTGTTTGCTTTTAATTTAGTCAAAAGCAAATTTATTTCGTTTTTCCCCATATGAAGTAGACGACACCCCAAGTAAGTGTCCCCTCCTCGCCACTTCTCCCTTATCCCTTGTCCCTTGTCTCTTTTCTCATACTCTCTTTGTCTCCATTTGCATTCTGTGCACTCATGGAAATCAATACTGCGATACATCCGAGTTGGTTTGCATTCACTTGGAACTGTTCAGAGTGAAGAGGGTACAAAGATGCACAAAAGGTGAACAGCCACTAGGAAGGAGTTCTGCTTTAAATAAACCATTGGCGGAACTGTACAAAGATTGCAGAGAGCTGTCAAATGTTACTGAAATTCATATTTAGAAATATTCTCATCTCTTTGAATTGTTTCTCATTTAGAAAGAGGTATTTAAGCATAGAAGAGACTTGCTTTGGGCAGCTGCTGCTGCCGCCTCTGCTGGGCCGTGGGCACATAAAAACCAGTTGAAGCCTACAACGGACTTACCCTAACTGCCTTGACCCACATTTTTGGCAGTTGGCAGTCGCAAGTTCACAAATTTATTTGCCAAAATATATTTCAAAATAGTTAAATTCCTATTTTTCATCATCAGCCTCAGCCTCAGCCTCAGTCGCAGTCCCGGCAAGGGCTTAAGCGCTCACATGAGAAGAGAGCTTTGCTTGGACTTGGAATGTGCCAGCTGTTAATATTTTGACAATGACGCACAAGTCTCGGACAGAGGACAGATGGACAGACGAAGAGACGGAGAGACAAATGGACAGATAGACAGTCAGCCTAATGCCAACCAGTTGGACAGACAGTTGCCAAGATGAATGTCGACAGTTGGATGAAAATCCAAATTTCATATTCAGGCCGGGAACTCGAGCCTCAACACAATGTTTAACCCTCTTGTACTGGTAGTTGTTGTTGTTGCTGCTGCTCTGTTATTGTTTAGGTTGTTGTTTTTCTGGCACCTTCATTAGTTATTCAAAAATTGTCGAGATCGAGGTCGGAGCATAACTGGAATTATGGCAGAAGTGCTCAGGCTCTGTTAGCTTCCTCGGCAAACGCACATGTGAATTGTGCCCGAGGGGCAACTGCAGAGGACTGGATGACTGATGGGAGGAATAAAACATTCGAATGTCCTTTAAGTGGAGTTTAGATTCTCACTTTAAGCAATTTGAATGATATCATATTTATTACAGCATTAAGGTGAGAAGGAGATGAAAGCTTTAAGGGATAAGAATCTTTGCCTATGATTATAATCCACAAATATTTATTCAATCATTTATTGTCTGCTCAAATCTAGGCTGACCACCAATTGAGGTAATTTGGAATAAACTAAGACTTATCCAGATTAGATATGATTGTTGGGTAATCACCTCAATAAGATTTGCCATCGTGACCAGTCTTCTCTATTCAACCAATTTGACAAGGGTTAACCAAAAGAATAGATAAACGAGTGAATGAATGATTAAACAATTGTTAATGCTCGAATTACAGCTTTTTAAATACTTCAACTTCAATTGCTGCTTGTTTGGCGCCGTTGTCGTTGTTGTTGTTGTTGTTGTCATTTCCGCTGAATGTGTTAATGAGTTGTTAAGTTGTTCCAAAGAGACCTGAAGTGGGCGCCAGTCCCATTGTCTGGCGAGTACCCAACTGCGATAAATGTCAATTGCAGAGCAGACGACAAATCTTCTCCTGGATTTCCGTTGAGCGAGGGCGGGCCTGAGTTCAATTATTCTGCTCAAAGGGTCCGAAATGCACTTCAGGCCGAAATATGCTGATTTTCAAGCAGGCGGAGAAGGCAGTCGGAAAGGGTTGAGCTTCATTTTCATGCGCCAAACACCAGTCGCTTCGTGTGGGGGCAGCTGAATATGCAAACAATTGCTGGATTATGGCCACGATTCACTATTCGACTGTCCAGTGGTCGAGGGGCGTCATAAATTGGCGCCGGCTAATGCCCGTGTGCCCTTCAATTACTGGACCATCGTCTGTCTGCTTTTGGCAGTCATTCGGCACTTCTCGATGAATCTGATATACTTGGGATGTAGGACTCTTACAGCTTGCCAAATTCATAGTAAGTTGCTATTGTACCTAAGCTGAAAAGCATGTTTTTGACTGAGCGAGGAGAATGGCATTTATAGACGACAATTTTTGGTTTTCTTGTAAATTTTTTGAATTTCATTGATTTTGAGTAAGTCTGACTGATTTGCCTGATTCGTCTGGCCTTAAGAGGAAAAAGTGATACCAAGGCAAGCAGACACGCCTACACACAAGTCTACTAACAACCTTAAGCTAAGGTCATTGAAACTGACAGCTTTTTGTTGATTTAGTTTAAATGGCAGTGAGTAAAAGTCCACTAAAAATATTTAAAGCAAACCAATATTTGAAGATTTCTTTCAAGTTTTCGATATTCATATAGAACACTTTTGAATACTTTTACCTTATATCTAAGTCACAATTGCTTAGTTCAACTATTTGCCAATCGAAAATCAAAGCTCCCATGGCAAATAGCACAGATTCCCTTTGTTCGACATAAAATGAGCAAGCTCTAGTTCAAGTTGTGTCCCCAGCGATTAGAGGCAAATGTCAAGACGTGGGGCGAATTGATTTATTGCTTGGCAAAAGCCACAGGTGTCCATCACTAGCTCCATCCCAATCCCGACCCCGACACCAACTCCATGTCCTTGTCCACTTTCAGAGCTTGTCAGTTGTCCCCTGTTGACAGACGGTTGCGGTCGGCATCTGCGAATTGCTCGCGCATTTCAAATTTCCACTCGGTTGTCCCTCAACGGCCTCAACGGCCACTAAGTTTGAGCTTCGCGTGTCCTTTGCGGTTTCGGGCTCTATTTCTGTTGACAGCGAGCCCACCTGCCAAGGCCACGTCCTCTGCTCTAAGAGGGCATGAAAAATGATAGCTTCGATAGCGATAAATCTTGGTGGCATTTAAAATCGAATTTTTCGCTTAGTGTTTAGCATAATCAGAAAGTGGAGAGGAGAATATTGCAGGCTTTGTGTATGAAATTGTTCCCGCTGTTCTGTTGACGCCTCTCTGCTAATTCGAATTTAATGCACGTTGCTCGGCATGACAAATATTGCAGGTGTCGTATGAGCCAAGGGGGGCTAGAAGAGGGACAAGAAGCACGTCTTTTGGGTCTGGCTTACCCGCTGACAGTTTAATTGAATCTAAATCCCGCTGTGTGCCAGACAAGACTGAGCAGAAAACATGTTTTTAATTCCATTGTTTGGCTGCCTGAAATGGTAAACATTGTGATTTACGGCCACAACGAATCCTGTGCTTCAATAACCTAAGCATATTTTTTGAGACTACCCTAAACGCCACAACGTTCGCATGAAAATTCTAAGCAAATGCGAAAAAGTGCAAGCTGCACATGTTCTCAGACATAAAATAGTATAACAAACTATTTGCGTAAGCATAATTTGGGGCCAACAATGAAGCCATAGAATTTCAAGTTTACAACTCTTGTTTATTTGTGGTTGACTCTTTGTAGCCAGCGTAATGGAAATTTTTAATAAAAACTTTGCTGCTTACTTAACTTACAATGTATGGCCCACTTTGGTATATATTTAATTATTTATTCAATTGAATTGAATTTTAAATAATAAAAGTTTGATTAATTTATTGACATTAAAGACACATTTGTCTCTGGGCTGTCTGAAAAATGTCAAAAGTTTCTTCTCAAATATGCTTGCAATGAAATAAATCTAAATTTGGACAAAAGGTTCGACGCACATGTGAAATCAGCGCGTAAAAGATTTATCGCTCCACAAGTCGCATAAAACAGCTGCCCAGACGGGGGAATATAATAAAAACTGTGTGGTTTATGTGCGATACAATGGTGTATGAGTGTAAGTATATAAGAATAAATATTTATATACGTATATATACAAATTTATGTATGTTCTTTCGCACATTAACTTATATGTAAAGATTTTAAAGCTACGGATTACGTTCGGCAGTCGCTGCGTATGCGCAATATTAATTAATATGCGAACTGGCTACTGCTGTTGCTTCTTCTGCTGCTTGCGATACTGTTGAATTATTATTTACCCTTTGCCAGTTGCACTTGGCTCGTCGTTGCCCACCTTTTCGCCACTGCAATGGCAACACGGGCAATTCATTAACAAAATGAATGTAGCTGCACCTGGCAAGCAATTGACGACTTACACTTCTCTCTGACATGTTGTATGTGCAAACAATGCTGGCCATTGTTGTTTATCGATGGATGTGCCATATATGACTGACAGCACTTAAGAATGCAACACTCGCTGCTTAAGTTCTGTTTTAAATCTTATCTCATTTTCAGCTTTCGGACGCCTGCCTCGAAGTGCTTCATATACAGATATATTACGATTGCCGTAACCAAATATTTCCACTGGCTTGCTTAATTTGAATGGATTAAGCACTTGGCTGGATTCTAATGATCTTTCAGATAAATCAAATTAAGGTTAAGTGCAATCCGACCGACCTGTTTAAGGACCAGCCCGAACACAATGTACCGCTTTGTGCAGTCCAGTCAAATAACTGTGTATTGTGGCAACTTGTACCAGCTCAAATACAAGCAAGCATGTCGATTCGACAACAAAGCAATTCATTTGCCAATATTGAAATGTAGTTGGCTCCTTTGTTGAGCACGAAATGCCAGCTAGAAAAGCAGCATTTTAATTAACTTGTTGTTGTTAAGACAACATCTGTACCGTTTCGATTTATACGCTAATATCAATGCGTTGACTGGCCGATACACTGTTCAATGTGAAGTTTGCGGCAATAACTCTGACCCACATGTCAGAGCGTTTCAAACTGTTCATATTTTGCTTAAAAAGTTCTAGTAAAAGTTTGAAATATGCCAAACTCATTACGTAAATTGTCACTAACACTTTTGACTTTCAATTTTGAGACTGGTAAATAAAGCAAGGCGAAACTTGCAAAAAGTTTACGAAGCCAGTCAACCAGCTTAGCACACAGCTCAGACACAGATGTGCAACAGACTTCATATGTTACTTCCTTGTACAAACACACACACTTGCACACTTGCACACAAAACACGCACTCACTCACTCACTTATCCATACATGTGCACACATAACTCATCATATGGCAGAGACGCATGCAAAGTCATTACTCAAGCAAAAAGTCGTTAAGAGTGAAAGAAATCAATTCAACAGTGAAGGTTAAGTGAAAAACTTTTACCATTAAAACTGACAAGGTGAGAGAGCTAAGATGCGACGACTGCGACTGTGGGCGAAGTAAGCTGCCTGTCTAATGGCTGTCAGCACAGTAGGCAGGTGAGAAATGTGCCTCAGGTCAATAGACTGTGCACCACCGAAGGAGTAACAATAGCTCGCAAATTCCGGCTAAGCACATAAATCACATTTGTTGCATACTGCAGAGCAAACTCTACTCAGGCCAAGGCGTATGCTCGTACTTAACACAATTTCAAGTTAAATTTCTTTAAAACAATTGTCTGCACGTAGTCCTTGAGCAGACTTAATGGCAAGTGGGACGCGTTTAACCCAATTTCTTTTGCAACTTTTCGGCTGCAGCTGGTTGATGGTGAATGCAAGAAGAATTTGTAATCGACAACCAGGACAAGCATTGAGCACCGCAGGACATTCGAATCGCACACATATTTCATAGGAAAATATTTCATTTTGAAACTCGTTTCATAAATCCCTTTTGTGGCATGAAATGTGCATGCCACAGTTAATTAAAAGAGAATTTCCTCCCAGTGCAGAGTACACTGTGAAATTGTAACCGTCGCTTAGATTTGAAATATCTTACAAGCTTATGCAATAAATATTTAGTTGAATTAAATGCTATTATTTTAATAATAATACCCTTTACGGCCATTATTTATAGTTAAGCAAAGTAGTTTACATCAAGTGTATTTGATATATATTATTGTTTATTATTTTTTTATTTTTATTCAAGTTTTACCTTTTGCTGAATTTATTTTACGTTTATAAATATCATTTCAGAATTTATATTGCTTACCAATTTGCTCTCAACGACCATTAAATATGATTTAAATTCCACTCAAATGGACTTTAATAAATGCAAAACAACAACAATTAAGTCTTATTGGAGCCCAGAAAGTGGTGACTTAAATATACCCTGTAAGAGACTAAAATATGAGCATTGATTGAATTCAGCAAACATTTTGTCAGCTGATACATATAAGGCTTCCATTTTTTTTATTTTTACTTCTCTCTGCTCTCTCCTTTCTCTCTGTCTATCTCTCTTTAAATATCTATAACTCCTTTGTTGTCGCTCCCTCTCTATCACTTCGTGCATCCCGACCCATTAACTAATTATTATAGAGTATCAAAAAGGTAAAAATTATGTCAAAGCCCGAACAAGCTTTTAAATCGATTGCATTTATTGATTTTACTGCTTAGTGCCAGTGAAAACATTATTTGAAAGCAAAGCGAGCGCAATTTGTTGTAGTTAGTACGAGAGTAAAGAGCGGGCTAAGAGCAGTGGCGAGCATTGCTTAAAGTACAGGACATACTCGGACAACTGGCTGCTATCTGGCCAAACAGCGGAAAATCCTTGCACTTGCCAGCCAGCGGAAGCACGCAACAACAGCAACAAGAACGGGGGGCGAGTCATCAATAACAGAGCCAACAACCGGTGGCAAGAACTTTAAACAGAGCACAAACAACGTCCAGTCAGCTAGTCAGGCAGCGAGGCAGGCAGGCAGGCAGGCAGACAGACAGCTCCACGTCTCCCCACGTACTTATCAGATTAAGATAGAAACACATGATCAGGAGCCAGCAGTTTGGCCAGCGCCAGCTTCTAAATTTGTGGTTGCAGCCAGGAGCTGGTGGCACATCCGCTGTTTGCCCTGTTGTTTACGGCAGTTGCGCACACTAAATGGCTCTGCGGTGGACTGTCCCGCGCCCCCAGGCCCCAGGCCTCAGCTCCCAGGCTCCCCAGGCTTAGACACGTTTGATGCGTTCTGCGTTCTGCGTTCTGCGTTCTGCGGCCGCCTAATGAACGGCGACATTAAATAAAATGTCGGTCAATTGTCGTTGCGGCTTATCAGCGCCAGACAAGACGCCGCATCCGTAGCGGACATTTGACACGTTGCGCGCGGTAATTGATTTTCCAAATGCTGACATTTGAAGTTTTCACTTTCTTTGTGATGCTGTCGCTCGTACCACTAGCGAAACTCAACAAACTGCAAATATTTTTAGACTAATGCACAACATGCGACAGTCTGACAGCTGTTGTCGATGAGCATTGGCAAGTGTTAAATGCTTTAAGGCAACGGTAAATTCCATAAATATCGACAAAACACTGCAATTGACAAGCAGAAAGACAGACAGACGGAGAGGCAAAAGTGGAATGTGGAATGTGCTAGCTGCATTGAAAAATAATTCAAAGCGACGCGCACATTAAATATTAACACTTTAATCTAGTCGATGGCAGTCGCTATGTGTGTTCGTTCTTGCAGCTTAACAGCTCTAAAAATATAAAACAGCAACATGAGTATATACAATATAGACTGACAGACTTTTGTGCTGCACTCCCCAACGCCCCAACAGTCTCATGCCCCTCAAAGACGTCGTCGTCGTGCGCCGCATGTTAAACAGTTTTGCAGTGCGCACAAAACTTGGCAATTGAAAAGTAAAACAAGCTAAGACATAAAACTTGCCAGCAAGTTGTCGAGCCGTAGAGCTATGCCCGCACAGCACGCAAAGCCTTAGACCATAAATTCTCATGCCAAGCCAACATACACACACACACACAAACACACACACACGGAGAGAGACACACTCCCACACAAAATAATTATACGGCTAAAAAGCGTGAGGCCAGACCGCGGCCACAAATAAAATCAACATGAAACGCCCCGAACTTTGCAAAATATGACTCATTAATATTCACGCCCACGTTAAAAGCACATAAATAGGCGTGGCACACCAAACTGACCCAGGACAAAAAAGGTAGCTAGCTACGGTACGACGGCAGCCAGTGAAAGGTGCAGCGTTTTGTGTTCCACATCCGGACAGCGTCTAAAATTATAACACAAAATATGGGGCCCCAACTCCCACTAAATCAGCCAAAAGCAATGAGACAGCAGAGCAAGTGTAGCAATTCGACACGCCCACAGCAATTGCAGTGCAAAATGGGCGAAACATCAGCATAATTGAATAAGTTTGTACAAAATACTACAACTGCCATTGCTGGCTATGCCTACACATACTCGGAACTTAAACTCTGATCAAGGTGTAGAACATAGAGCACTTTGACTGCGATTTATATGCATAAGAAATTGTTTTATTTTATATTTTTATATAGTCTTGATTAAATTGATGACCTCAGTCAATACAGCTATGCCATATTTATTCAACAAATTATAATTCTTATAATAAATATAATAATAAATTGTGTTGTATAATGTTTCATATGTCACACTGGAAAAAAATTACATTCAGTGTAGTGAAAAAAATAAATAAAAATTTAATTAATAAATCATTTAAAAACTGTTACTTCACAGCCTTTAAAATACTTAATTAAAGTCGATTATAAAGTGCTCAAAAATATATTCATTGAAAAAAGACTTGTCAAATACTAAATATAATTTTAAGTATACATTTTTATTATTTAAATCAACAATTTTTGATAGCATTTAGATATATGTCCTATGTTCTGTAATGCCCCAGTCCCACCATTTATCCATCTTTAACTGACCCAGGGCCATAAATTTGAGTGCGCTGACCATACGAATCTGAAGCTAGGCAGAGCTTAAAAAGATTTTATGCTAGTGCAAATGGTCTACAGAAACTCAAGTGCTGTGTTTGTGTCATGCTTTTGAACACATTTTATAGATTGTGCAATAAAATTTACATTGCTCTGCGGTCCGTTGGCAAATAAAACACACAAAAAAACCCAAACACAAAGACCTTAGCATGTTTAATGGTCGATCACTGGACAAGGTCCTTCACACACTTCAGGCGCCACTCAAATATTAAATATTTACCACACTTGCCCGCATTTGCATTCATATTCAAATAACACTCACTTTTCCATAGAAAATAACTAACAGCTGTGATAATGTGTGGGTAGCTGTCTCTCTTTCTCACTCTCCATCTCTCTCTCTTTCTGTCTGTGTATTTTGTCAGGCATATCCAACTCATCATGAGCTTAAATATTGTGAAATATGTTAGACTGAGATTTGCCATTGATTAAATTGCTTTTTGTCTGGCTATATAACTGTTTGTCAGATTCGGAAATTAAGCTTCAATTTTCACATTAGCGTAATTGAAACCACATAAAATCATTTCCAGCACATCATTTGCTAATTGACAAACATTTTTCTAAAACTTTCGGCTCATGGCTTGCTGAATTATAGACAATAAATAAAAAAATTTTTTAATGCACGCGCAACAAAATATTTTTACTGACAGAAATTCGATGAAAACCGTATGGAAATATTTAATTATAGATACCCTATAGAGTGCCTCGAAGCCCTTGCAAACTCTCTGCCTAACAACAATCAACCCCATTATGTGGCACACACACGGCAACACTCAACACTCAATTAACTGTGTGTTTGTGAAGGGGTGTGCGTGTTTATGTGTGTGTAAAGTGAAACACAAATTAGTTAACGCCGACTCAGACTCTCGTAAAATACCAACAGAGCACAACATCTCTCGCAAATCTAAGCCGCATTTGATTTTGTTTGCTTAGCTCAATGAGATGGCGATATTCTGCCGTGCAAATATTTTCACAGCTAAGCTGAGTATTGGAGCGGAGTGCCAGCTGTGTTGGGGTAGCTGTGTCATATTACACATAAATTCATCCTACTACCCGGCAGCATTGTTGTCGTTTCCGAAACGTCAATTGGCGGCGCCAGCAGCAGCAGCAAAAAATATGCCACAAAAATGCGAAACGGATGTGAGTTATGTGTAGGAAGCAGCCAAATCGAATCGTTTTCCACAGCCTCGCTGCTGTTGCTCATGTGTTTGAGTGTGTGAGTGTGTGAGTATGTCTGAGTGTGGTGTGTGTTGAAATGACAACAACAAATAACACAAATAAACACGATTAGAGTGAAATTGTTTGGCAATAATGTTAACTTAATACGTTATATTTGTCGCACTTCAGCCCGATAAACACGCACTCAATTGTGCCCCGAGCGAGAGGCAAGAGATTTGTAATACTTGTATTGTATTACTTATTGCTTACACAAGTGACAAACATGTTCAATTGTCTTACAAAACTGAATGTTTTCTTTTTGTTTTTGGTTTTTTTTTTTTTATTTTATTGAGCGCTCATATTAACTTCACGTTAACTTTGCCAGCTCAACAAGTTGTGCAGTATCTCTTAGCCACTTAATAGATAAAGCCGCTAATGAGCTCGCAAACAGCGCCCAAGTTCTTGTGCGCTCTTGTGGCAAGGCACACACACACGCACGCACTCAGAGAGTGAAGCGGAGCACGCCTAAAGGAATCGGTTTTTATGAGGGTTAAGCAATGTTGACTGGCAGCGCGAAAGCCAAATTTAATTAGTTTGGTTTTTATGGGCTCGATTACGGACCTTAAGCTGCAAATCTGTACCAGATTTGGCAATCATTTGGCAGCTTAGCAACTGTGACGCACTGTTGTCTGCCTCTCAAGTGCTTGGACTTTGTGGGCCGGCTTAACTTTATAATTTCATCAAATTCACATTCAAAATTGCGTGCATAATTCTATTATTTTGAAAGCACTTGAACGAACTTTATCTAAACATGCAGACACTCGACACGACTATCCCACCTCTCTTCCTACCTCTCCCTCTAACTCATCAGCTGCACCCTTGTAGAATTTTGAGGCTTTGGCCAGAAACTTGTTTGAAACAGCAATTAAAATAAATTACATTTTGCGATTTTAATTGCGTCTAATTGCAGGTAAAAGCTAGCAAATAAGTTGGCATACAAAAGTTCAAAATTTTAGTCGCGTTGTTTTGGATGCTTCCATGTTATTTTCGGTGGGCCAATGCGCGCCAGTGGGCGACGGGGCTGGCAAATTAATTTTGTCAGTTGTCAGTTATGAGTACAGTACAAAAACTTTTGACAGCACTCAAAATGGACATGCACACGAAATGATAATACAAATGGACAATAAATGTACGCGCTGCGTATACGTAATTTTCATCGTGCAACTTTTATGAGTGACAATTTGAACAGTTTTTCCGCAATTTACGCTGATTGCAGTTGAGTGCATGTGTGTGAGTAGAAACTAAGAGAAAAAAAATCAAAATAAAACAATATTGAAACTACAATCGTTATGCAATGATTGCTGAACATAATATTAAAACTTCGAAATTAAAAATTATGAAAGAACAATAAATATTTTTAATATTTGTTGGCTAAAGTCCCGTGCTGTCACCCAAAATTGAAGCCAAATAAAATTGCAATACCAAATTTTTTATCACAGCTCTTGAATTTTATTTGCCGCTCTGCCGCGCTTATTAAATAAATTTCACACAAATTAAGTATGTGTGCTCGCTGTCGTTTATTTGCTTAGGCAAATTGAGTTTTTACGCCTTGACATGTTCGTTGAATTTGACAATGTTTGTGAGTCTCGTGTCTGTGGCACGTAAACCGATACATGTCATGAAATATGCAAATACCAACAATTTCTCACATGTTACTTTAAGCGCGCTGAAGCTCAAGGAAAATTGAAAACTCTTTCAAATGATGGCCAAATTGTGGGTATATGAATGCACAATAAATGTAACTGCAAACTGAGTTTAAAGTATTTTGCAGCTTTGTTAAAGATATGTCTGTTGAGCAAATGGCAAATGGCCATAGCCTGAAGAATGATAATTCCATTTCATTTGCCACTATTATGTTTGGACATTTGCAAAGCAATCCTCCACAGGATAAACGATTTGCAATCACCTGAGTAAGTGCCGGCACATAAACCAAGCCATTGAATTGTCTCTACAAATATCGAATGCCCAGCTAAATTGCAGTCCATTCGGTCGCTGGCGTCCGGTTTGAGAAATTTTCCAGCATTTGTATGCTCCACTTGAGGGCGCCGCGAGTCTGTATGCCCATTATAAACTCTGAGCGCTAAGCAATCGAAAACAATGGAAGCACTGCAGTGTTGAGTATCTTTTGAATTGCTCATACATAGTGTGTGTGGGCCAGAGCTAAACGCTGCCAGCTACAGCAGCTCCACTGCTGCAGCGGCATTGAATGAATTATAAATTGAAGTAAATATATTTTGCGGTTGGGATTACTGCGGGCCACGAGCTATGAAAAATTTTCGATTGAGCGCTTAGTCACGTTTTATTCAGCACGAGAATAAGGTGAGCATTGTAAAAGACGATTTGATACCTGAAGTGATAGTTGCATCGATAGACAGTGAAGCTTCAGTTTATTCTACTTTTATTATAACTTTCAAAGTTAACATAAACTTGTAAAACAATTATGAAAGCTTATTGTAATGCCTTAGACACAAAAAGCAATGCATTTTGCTTGCAGTTGCTGAACTCAAGTTTATGGCTTATTTGTTATAGTTGGAAAAAAAAATGTTTGTTGCTTTTGTTGGGGCTCGTGGCCCTGAGTGTGATGCTGCTGCTGTTATCCTTTGGCCGCTTGCTCATCGTGTTTTCCAGTGCCATGAACAAAACTGCGCGGCACTAAAAACAAAACGCAAAAATATGCAGCGGAAAAAACACTTAAATTTACATAATTTCCGCTTCACGTACGACTCCGGCAAACCCCCTCTGAGTTGTGCAGCTTCAAGCGTTGTAAAAGGCCGCGAGCGGAGTGCGGCAATGGGTGTGCTGCTCTCGTTGCTTTTTGCTTTTAAAGTGCTGCGTGTGGCAGGTGCTAGTATTTGAAAAAAGAATTTCAATGACTGCCCTTTGGCCTGCATATTAACAGGTGACTAAAGACCAGCGGCCTTTATGGATAGTCAGCAGCTGTTGCGCTCTTGCCTGCCACATTGCGTATACGCGATGTGCCACTGGCTAAAGCTAAACGGGGCTGCTTTCGCAAATATTTACAAATGTGTCAAGTGCAATGCAAACTCTGCTGTGCTTAAAAAGGGAGGCAGAAAAAAACAGCTTTATGAAGCAGCATGAGCTGCAGTCAGCAGTTGAAGGGACAGTGGCGAACAGGCGACATTTGCATGCAAATGTTGCAGCCTGCAAGTGGCAGGCGATGGGCCGGACCAACTGACAGCCATATCAAACAGAGTCGTGCGCCCCGGCGGGCTGTCTAATGAACTTGTTTGGTAGCTAATGAGATAAGCATGCAAATTGTGGGCGAGGGCGACGGCCAGGGAGTGGGTGTGGGTGCAGACGTGGGCGTGGGTGCTCTGCGGAGTGAGGTATAAAAATGAAGGGACGACCTGCCAGCACAGAGCGACTCAATTAACTCACAGTTCCGAGAAGCGGAAATTGAGAATGTTTCCTTTTCTTTTTTCGTTTTTACTTTGAATTGTTTTGAAAGGGTAAACCAGCTGATTAGCTAAATTATAAAGGAGTCCCTTAGCAGCTTGTCCATGACAGATCATTTAAAGCGCAAGGCTAAAGCAGAATTTAGTTGACAATGATGGGAGCTGAAATTAAGTAAATTGTGAAAAATACACTCAGCTTTAATGGCTATGTAAACTAAAATGTAATTGCATATATTTCTCACTCAGCGCACTTAAAGTGTTGACCATTTATGCCTTCAAATATTTAACAATTCAAAACAATGTCCGTTGGCTCTTAGCTAAACAACAATTCGCATGCATAAAAACTTTTCATGACTTTTGACTCAATTTTCTGCATAGTTTCAGTTCAGTTCAGTTAGGCAAAAACTTTTATTATATCTGTATTATCAGCCATAGTTTTGCCTGTGCAAAAGTTTTATACTTTTGTTGTTCAACAGCTCATATAGATATATATAATGTATATATATATGTATACATAGATATATATATATCTATTTGAAGATGAATAAATAATAAATAATAAATTTTTAGATGTGCTATATGCAATTAATTGAACTGCATTTATGACGTTTAATTATCAACGACATCAGAAGAAAACATTACTTAATTAAAATCTCCACAGACAACGTAAAGTATCTCCAGTTATGTGACAATTTGGAATTAAGCACGCATTTAGAGCTGATGTTCATGGCATGCTCGCAGCACATAAGCAGCGCTACCCATTAATACTTAAGTGAAAACGTAATTAAGCACATTTGTTGACAGCTCAGAGATTAAATTATAAACCCGAGTGCCACAAAATCTAACCTCAAGTGCTCGGAGTTTTATGATGTGTTGCTTTTAATTGCTCAAGTCATGCAACAAATAGTAGCGTAGATGAAGTACTTTTCGCTTAAAGTTCTATTCGAGAGGCCTCACCTTTAAGCAAATTCTTTTCTTGACAACATTTTGTCGCACTTGTTATGGGAGAAAGAATGAAAGAAAGAAAGCTAGGAATTGTATAACAAAGTGGCCAGACAACATTGCGTATGGGTAATCTTACACTCGTTTCCCTTCGCACATAAACATGTAAACACATTTCGTTATTTCTTTCAACATTCGCCAGCTTCGCTTTTTATGACAAGCAAATGCATGCAAATCTCGAATTTTACAAACGATAAACGCCTTGAGGCAAGCTGCTGCCTTGGGGAGAAGTGAGCATAGATTCTATGCCAACACACAGACGCCCATTGCCGCATGGCATACAATTTATGCATGTGTGTATGTGTGAGTGTGTGAGTGTGTGTGTGTGAGCGGCACAAATCCTGCTAATGCTCAAATGCGTATGTACACGTATTTTATGCCCATTTCTCTTCTATGCCAGAGTAAGTTCGGTTTTTCGACACACAAATCAAATTTAAAGCAAACAGTGCAGCAAAAAAGTATATCTACCTCATACATACACACATGTGTACATAACTGAGTAATATCCATAACAACTTTTCACTGCATACTTAATTATAATCAAATATTCCATCACGTGTAAAGTTTTAGAACTTTAGTTTGACACAATTCATTTCAGTTAAGACTTAGGCGTTAACTCTTTCGAGACCATACAATTAGCGACTTAAAAAATTGTTGTTGCTGTTGTTGTTGGCCAGCTGTTTGCAAATATGTGAACTCATTTAGTACCTAATATACCAGTAATGCCCAAACCGCAAGCATTTTGGTAACCCAATCCTTCAGCTTAGCCGGCCCTTTGCCTTGCCTTCCTCATGCTTCGCTGGTTCAACTGAATTGAGGATATATTACGTTATTCAACACAGTGAGCGACACGAGTTGCCGCAGTGAAACATCTGTTGTCCTTCAAGCAGCTATGTATCTTGCTGTTTAGCTGCTGTTGTTGCTACTTGCAAAAAGGATAAGAAACATGGGCCCCCGGGGGTTAGCCCCAGCAACAGCTGCATTTGAAATGAAAAGCATTTGTTTCTGACACAACTCGTCTTCGCCTTGTTTATTCGTACATCTGTGCTGCGGAGCAGTCCATTGAGATAGCTCGCTCCAATGCGCTTCACTCATTATGTTGATTATCCCTAGCGGCCAGCTCAAGGATTCGTCAAAAACTAAGAATAAAATATGAATTGAAATAAATGCGCTTACCGCTCGCTATGCCTCGACATCTCCTGCATATTCCGCCAACACATTTCTCTATCTCGAATTACATTTGAATCGTTATAAATTCTGTTGCAAACAGAAAGAATAAAAACAAAAAATACCGCACCATTAACCCTTCTTTGCGGTGGCTTAACCCGAGTTGTTACCATTTTTTTTCTTATGCTGTCCCGTGCCGTGACCTTAGTGTCGTCCACTAAAATTTATGGCCATCTCTTTGGGGCACATCTAATGCAATTTCATATGTCTGGCATTTCCATTACTATCGCATATTGTCAAAGCGAAGGCAAACCTTCGACTCGGGCAATTGATGAGCCAAAAAGCCAACGAGCATGAAATGAAGCCAACTCCGGAACTGGCACTGCCCTCTATCTGTGGCTAATGTGATAAATCAATTTTATGTGAAAATCACAGAGCATAAATTTGTTTAACTAGCACATAAGTCATGTGGTCCCTGCTGGGGTCCGGGCAATGGTAGAGACAAATAGTTAACTATTTTGGCTCTGACTCACAACAATTGTAGTTCACTAACTGGAATCTCATCAGATGTAGCTTGAGCTGATTTGTCTCACACATTGACCAACAAATGAAGCTGATAGTCAAACGTTTTGGGTCATATTACATTCACGTTGTGTCCTTTATGACAGGCTAACACAGGCGCTTTGGTGTGTGGGAAATCAAATCAGTTGGCCTGGCCAGCAAATCAAGACAGACTGCGACTCAAGTTGCCTAAGTTGCCTAACAAACGATTATGCCACAAAGGAAAGCAGATAAGCCACCTTGCCTATGAGTGACAATTTGCCCAGGCTTTCTTAGATATGAAAGGCCAGGCTAGTTCTTTGATTAGTGCTTTCATATCTAAACTTCATTTGTGCTAATACTTTTTATTGAATTTCCCCAACATTTTCTACATAATAGTTAAGCATTTTCTATTTAGATGGCAAAAGCTTAAATCGCATTAAAAATTCATTTAGATTTCTCACCTTTTATCTTTGTATGCACAATGAACCAAATTAAAATAATCCGCGGCCAAGTGACTGTGAAGCGGGCATTTGATAATTTTATTTTTCTATTTTTTTTTTGCTCGTAGTCCTGTTTTGCTTGCCAGCTAGCTGGTGTGGCGGCGGCTTCATTTGAATAACTGAATTGTTTAAGTGAGCGCCGTGTGACGAATGGACTTGGGCAGAGCAGAGCTCAGGCTCACTTGGCATTTATCTGCTCGAGTTGGAATGTGCGCAGACTTTTAATTAAATTTAATTACAAATGCCAACAGTGAGATGCCGTCCAGGTTGACTTTGATAAAGCCATTTGCAGTAATTTGCATATTTGATGCGTATTTCAAAGTTGGAGGTTTCAATTGACAAGTCGCCAAGTTTGACCAAACAACCTGTACCCTAACTGCAGGCCACCGCTCAGGTTCAGGCGTCACAAAATCTCTTGTAGCTTCGCCATTTCAATGTAACGCTTGCAAAATATTGCTGCATACTTTGCGGCGCCAACTCAAAGAGATACACGATGCGACCTTTAGAGCATGTGTCGCACTCCAGTCACGTTTACCAACTGACAGAGGCTTCAACAAATGTTAAGCTCAAGATTTATTGAGCTACTTAAGTTGCCGTTGATGATGCTCATTCCTGCCGTACGTTAGGCTCTTCGAAAGGGATTCCAGCCACTCAGACGACCATGCGTTTGCTCATACGTCTCGTCGAATATTTTATGGGAATTAAAGATATCGCGACGACGCATAATGCTATCATAATTTCTAGCAAACAAAACAAAATAGGAAAGTATCTTGAAAAAAAAAACTTACATATTTCTTAAACACATTAGAGCAGACCTTGCCAGCGAGCTCTTCATAAATAATACATGAGCATAAAGTAAAATATATATATATATATATATATATATATATATATATGTATTTTTATGTTGCACACTTCAAATTTTGTTGTTGCGGCAAGCATATTAAAAATACAACAAAAGTTGAAAACATGAAACATACAAAACGTACGAGCCATAAATAATGTGTTCGAGACCAAAGAAAAAAGTAAAACTGCTGCGTGCTGAAAATGTTTTAAAATGAGCTCAAGGTTCGGTGCGGTTCGACTTCCTTAAGCACAGCTCAATATTATGAGCGACGTGTGCACCCGGTGCTCCCCGTCGAAGGTCATATAAATGTGTCTAATGCGTTTGATATGCAAATAAAAGTCAAGCGCTTATCATTTTGATGACCCGGCTCAATGCTAACTGTTGTCGAACACACGGCGTACGCGAAATATAAAACACATGCCACCAACATTTAATAGCCAGCCAAAGTCTACTTTTTCTACAACTATTTACAATTGAATTGAACTGTGCAGCAAAGTGTCCAACCGAAATATGTTAAATTTTCCAACTATGACTTGGCCTCAAGCTAAATTTGAATTGTCAAAAATATAACGAGGTTTTTTGGCCAGCTGCCCTCTGCCCGAGCTGCTGCTCCTAGCAGCGAACCCATCTCTCAGATCGTTGGCCCGTTGTCTCGTTGCGCTGACATAAACTGCATTGAAATGTCATAAAAATTGAAACACGTTTCCCTCTCTCTCTCTCTCTCTCTCTGTCGTTGATTCGCCTTTCATCTCTGTCTGCCTGCCAGTTGCCAGTTGCCATCTGCAGCCAGTCGAATACTCGTTCCACTGCGTCCTGTATGCTGTGTCCTGCTCCTGGCTGACTTTGAATGGCAGTTGGCTTGCACTGTCGCATAATGTTGTTGTTGTTTTTGTTACTATTGCTGCTGTTGTTGTTGTCGGTTTTGGGCTGCTGCTTTGCATACAAATAACGGTAATCTTTAGCTCGCCCCGGCAGTTGGCCCTAGTCGCTGGTCGCTTGTCGCTTGTCGTTGGTATTGCCTGGTTTCCTGCTGCGCTCGGCATTTGCCCCATTTCGCTGATGTTGCGCTTTTGCACTTTACACGTGCCCACTGGGCAATGGAAAAGGGGCGTGGCCCTAAAACATGTGTGGGTGCCTGTTTGGAGCCGGATGGAAAGGGGTTAGTTTGTGAGGCTATTATGAAAATTTATTGTTTTACGTGCGAATAATTCTGGGCATTTTTGAATAGGTTTTCAGCCGCCACCGAACAACTGAGCTGAATTAGTTGGCATTGAGCTCTTTACGCATGCCATAGAACTCTTTAATCTGCTGTCAGAAAATGCAGCTGCGTCTTTAACAAGGCGCCCCTGACATATGCACAATAATTTTCAATTAATTATATAAGCTGCATACAAATCGCAAGCCTCATAGCCCACACCACGAGCTGGCCATCAGATGCAGGAGACAGCTTCGACAACAGGCTGAGCGGCTATGCAAAGCATTTGAGTATGTTAGACCGCACACTCATACACACATTTGATTGTATGGGCGTCGCTGGCGCAATCGATTTACATTTAATTGTGGCATCAACTATCCAATGCTGTGTTTGAAATTATTGTCCGAGCTGCATTGCTTTATTGTGCTGTTGTCCTTGCACTCGTTTAAACAGACTGCACACCAATAATGGCCATGTCATATAACACACTCGACTGTACGAGTAGCGTATGTATTTATTAGTTAAACCCTCTACGACAGCAGCTTCATTTCAGCTTGTCTTTTGTTAACAAATGACAATGCAAATACACCGAGCGTTGTTTGGCTCGACTCGTATTATACAGTGATTACCATGGGGGCGTATACGTGTTAAATGCGTCTGACAAATATTTTAGCTTCAACAATATTTGCACAACGCCACTGCCACTGCCACTGCCTCTCTCTCTCTCTCTCTCTTTACCTTTGTCCCTCTCTCTCTTATTCTCTCTGTGTCACACTCTATGCTAACTTTTATATGTACGTGACAGTAAGAGCAACGTAATCGTAGCATTATAACAAACAGATTTCAGATTTCAGTTTATTTGAGTTGAGTTTTTCGCTTTTGTTTTTCATTTGCTATTCCCATTGGTCAGAGCCGCTGTTGTTTTGTTGCTGCAACGGCCGCCTTTTGTATTTGTCATATTTACGCATTTACCAAGTTGAATATTTGTATTCCCCAGAGTCGCATTACATTCGCAAAGTTTTTAGACACATTTATTGAGCTCCAAAGAGACTGAACCAGAGACCTGAGACTCGGCAACTGAGAGCCAAGACCTTCAAGAACTAAGAGCTGAGCGGCTTTTGTTTGCCAACTGAATATTTTAAAAGGCATTATAATAATCTTAATGCATAGGCAACCTTTAAACCATTTGTGTATAGCAACAACGTTGTGCACAGCAAATTTAAGGACAAAACTTATAATGGGACGTATTAGGACTTAAATAAATAAAGTCATAGCTGAGCTTTTTACGTGCTTTGTGTGTTTGCTTTTGTTTTTTCGTGTCAAAGTTCAAGTTCTTTCAATTAAGTCAAATTTGCCGTCTATTTATACGCTTCAAGCAAGCTCTATTAAAAACAACTTTGATCTAATAGAAACATAAATCAATAAACAAATCTCCTTTGCCTGCTGCACATGGTAAAGTCTCTGTTCAAGTTATGGAAACAGGTCAACGGAATAGGCAGCACTGGTTCATTTTGCAAAGTTTTAAGTCCGGCGCTTATCATTTGCCATCAATGAAGGGACATCAAATCGAGGCACGCTACAATTCGAATTGTCGATAATTGCACTTAGTTGTTAAATTTTGGCTTCCATTCAAACTAGTGCGAGTGCTGTGCAGTGCAGTGATTGATTGAATTTTAAGTGGATTACAATAATTCGCCTTTCATTTATTTCTTTTTTTGCATAGAGAGAACAGAGAAATGAAAAGTGCGACAGAGATTGGGCGAGAGAGCTAAATTAGTGCGCTTTGTGTCATTAAGTTTCGCTTCACTTGGGAACCATTTTCTGGCTGCTGCAATCAAGAGTACGCACTTAACAGTTTTCCACTCGACAACTACAACAACTCGCCACAAAACTCTGGCCGGGGAAAAGCGCTTTTCAATTTCGAACATTTTACGCAGCTCAGTTTTTGCTTTTAACCCCTTTTGCCTTTGTGGACTTAACCAGAGTAGTCGTCGCAGTCGCAGCGCCTTTTCGTTATTTTAGGCGAAAAGGCCAAAAACAGTTTGCACAAAAAAAAAAAAAAGAAAGAACTTTTAAGCCCTGCACAGACTTTTGGTTGCCCAAAGTTAACGCAAAAACCATACATATACATAGAGATATACAAATATAGAGAGACGGAACACCTTTAACAGACTAAAAAAGAAACATTTTGATTTAAATAATATCGAAGGCTTACGGCAAGAAAACTTTTTCAATTTGTTTAATACTTCAACTCATTCCAATTTACTATGCTGAAACATCATTTTCGTTTGCTCAACATTTTCTATGCATGGGCAGAGGCAGAAAGTCAAATTTCGATTGATTGATGGACAGCCACAGGTGTGTGCTATATAAACCCAACTTGCATGCGGC
Organism: Drosophila mettleri; assembly: GCA_035047625.1. Classification (NCBI taxonomy): domain Eukaryota; kingdom Metazoa; phylum Arthropoda; class Insecta; order Diptera; family Drosophilidae; genus Drosophila; species Drosophila mettleri. The sequence continues at coordinate 11,739,712 of JAWNPI010000103.1, forward strand.
TATGATAAATTACTCAAATGGCCCTCGACTTTACCCACATTTCATCTTTGTCTGTTATTGTATTACAGATCTGTCTTGTCACGCTCCATACAGAGCTGTCAATAAGCAAATGGCCGCGATAAATCTCATGTGTAAATATCTTAACAGTATTTTCCTCAGGCAGCGTGCGCTTTTTCAGCTTTAAATAAAACTCGTTGATATTAGTGACAGATTGTGTCCAACTGCGTGGCCAGCAGATTGCTGACATTTTGCGGCTGACAATTTAATTGAATTGTTCTTTACTTAAACGTCAGCTCCAATCCTGTGCATCCGAAAAAATGTATGCAAATATATATATATATATGTATTTAGCATGCATCTCTTTACCGCTGCCAACTAGAGCGAAAGATGAAAGTGTAGCTTTGCGCACGGAATGTACACTGAATCTTACATAAATTACATTCACTGTGCTTATTGTAATGCAATTTTAATAAAATAAATGCCGAGACTGCGCTTTTTATACCCTGAATCCATTGAAAATGGAAATTTCAGGGTATAATGTTTTTGTGCAAATGTATGTAACAGGCAGAAGGAGGCGTGCCACACCCCATAAAGTATATATATTCTTGATCAGCTCGACGAGCTGAGTTGAACTAGCCCTGTCCGTCTGTCCGTCCGTCCGTCCGTCCGTCCGTCCGTCCGTCCGTCCGTCCGTCCGTCCGTCCGTGTAAACACCTGGATTTCTGCAACCACAAAAGCTAGAGACTTCAAATAAAAAGCAAAATGCTCGATAATACCATACGCTGTACGAGTTTATTTTTTTTTTTCGATAACTCGTCCCATTCCTTTTTTATCGATAACTATCGAAAATATCGCTTTGTTTTTGAGGTCTGGCGTGCACACCGTTAAAGATAGAATCGTGCACTAAGCTGTGGTTGATAGCTATAGTGAATCCGCACATTTTGTCATTTTTGGATTTTTGATGCCACGCCCCTTTCGCCCACAATTCAACAAAAACGATAACTCGCGTATATCAAATACTAGAGACTTGAAATTTGGCAAATAGGTACATTTGAATGTCATAATCATTCCCCGAAAATTTCATTAAAAACATAGGTCTAGAAAAAAAGTTATTAAACAATAAAGTTTCCATAGCACAGCCTCTGCTGCAGCCGCAAAACTGCGCAGTGAGCATATTACGTGCATGCATATGTTTGTGTGTGTGTGTGTGTGCATGTGATGGTTACTATTAATGAATAAATGAAGCTCTTAATGATTGGTATTACAGCTCAATGGATTCAGGGTATCTCTTAGTCGAGCAGTCTCGACTAGAGTTTAGTTACTTGTTTTATAATGCCTTTCTTTAATAACAAGTTTTCTCTCTCACTCTATCCCTCTCGCTCTATCTCTTTTTGTTCTCTCTCTTAAATTGAAAAAAAGTTTTTTGCTTTTATATAATGTCAGTCGTACTCTATGCCTCTGCCTTTCGCTTTCTCCACTGCATCAAAACTAGAACTTTGGAATAGGTATTTACTTGTATGTGCCTTGATAAACCTTATAAATTTAAGTCAGCTGGGGTCTTGAAGTCGTATACTAAGAAATAGAGCCATTTTTGCAGAGCACGGCTGATCCCCACTAAACGTACACCCTTTTAATGCCAAATTGATAATCAATGAGTTGTAATCAACTTGTATGACGTTCAGCTATAAATGACTATCATGAGCAGCAACTTTTTTACTTATTATAAATAATCTTCACAAATGGCCAGCATTTCATCTTAGAAGCTACAAAGATGACAAAACTTTGCTATTCAGCTTCATATCTGGACAAAGGGAATCTATACAATGTTAGTTCAAAAGTCAGTAAACTCTTCAGAAGAAGGAAAAAATGCACAACTAAAGTAGAGTCAAGGAATACCCTAGCACATCTAACAACTCAACTCTTATCAAGTACTAAAAGATCTCTCTTTTATAAACAAATATAAAACTTCACTAATGGATACACTTTTGGCTCAAAATTATTTTATTTTTCTTTTTGCATTTAGCATATGCTATGTTAGGGTATACACAATATTGGACGCTGTCGAATGAAGCGCAAAAACTTTCGCGTTTATAAATCAAAAACTTTCAATTTTCTTTAGTTTTTTTTTTTTTTTTTTTGCCGGGCTGCTCCCGCTGCAGCTGAATGGAAACTTCCGGCGCCAATGGCTAGACGAGAAGCATTCAAATAAATAGTAAGTAAAGTTTTTTCTGCCATGGCAGCTGTAGATAAAAGTGAAACTTTCAACTTCAAACTAAACGCAAATTGATCGAATACACGCACAGAATAGAGCCATTTAAAGAGCTCCATTATAAACTACTTTCTATAGCTCAGAGCGCCCGTTTAAATTTGTTGAATTTGCATTTAGTTATCATGGGAAAAATATCAATGTATCTAAATGTATTTGTGCATTAGGCAACAGTTGTACATTTCATTTACATATTTTTGCAACTTTTTTGCGCACCTGCGAGGTCTGATAAAAAAATATGAATAGCTGGCACAATGCCCAAAAGGCAGCCACAGAGCAAAAATAATAATAATAAATTATAGTTATATGCGCGACAAAAAAAATATATAAAAATAAATTATTGCATTTACGAAAAGTGCAAATGGTGGTTAAGTGACAAAAACGAATGTGTAGACGAACCGACAGAGAGCGAGAGAGAAAAAAGAAACACAATCATATATATAAATGTCATATATAACAGGGACTAAAATGTGCTTAAACTATTACAAACGCTCAATTATACATAATTGAGCCCACAGTATGAATTATTTATTACTTTCTGTGAGTGTATGTGTTCGCATGTGTGTTTGTCTGTGCTCGTGTGTGACTTAAATAGCAGACCTAAATATTAATAATGCCAAAGCGCACACACACAGAGAGCAAAACCGAAAGTTGAGCTGGACACATAATTGTTTTGGTAGCCTCATTAAGGACCAAGATGTGTCCACGCACAGCCAGAGATGGCATTCATATGGTCAGAGCACAGCATGAGATTATTGCGATTATTCACTTAAACGGAAATTGCACACTAGCCAGCACTCACACACACACACACACACTCAGAAATGAGTGTGTACTTTAAAGCCTTCGGGAAATGTTTAGAGCATTTTATGTTCATATAGATCTATGCCAGAAATTCCAATGAAATCTTGAGCTGCGACTGCCTCGAATTGTAATGAAGGAGAAAAGTATTTCAAGCTGATTAATCAAGAGTATTCCGAATAAGAGAAGAAACATGAAAGAACTTAGCAAGAATTTATATACATAAAACTAAGGGTCATATTAGTAGAAAATATAAACTGAAAATAAATATAAACTAAAATAAAAAATGTATCAAAAAATTCTCTTTTTATTAATAATAAATAATATAATTTAAATTTAAATTAAATGTAATTTATTTTCTGTTCCAGCTGAGTGTCATTCAAATTGATTTTAAATGAAAGTGTCTGTTAAGCACAAATTCAATTAAATACAAAAAAAGAAAATAGAATAAAAATTGCTGTAATAGGGAAATACTTTATAAGCAGCAGCAAGTTTTTCAGTAATTAGTTGGCTCAAATGAAATTGTTCTGCAAGGCACCCTGCGCCCGTCCCATTACACCTGGCCTTTACGCTTTAGCTGCAGTTGCCTTCCTCATGTGCAGCTGTCACTTTTAAAAAGTTGCCATCACCCTCAACAAAATTTGGCGCATAATTCGCAGCTCTGTATAAAATTTAATTAAGACGCTCGAAACTTTTTCACACTTTGACACAAGCCCCAAGCATATGCACTGGCCCTGCCACTGGCCCCACAATACTTTAGCCACCGCCTCACTACACCCACCGCCAAGCAACTGTCCCCAAGCTGCGTTCCGATCCTGACGGTCTCAGTCGGTTAGCTTCAGGGGCGTTAAGGCAACTACTTTGCGTTGGCTTTGGCGAAAGTTTCGCATTTGGCCAGACCGCTGCGTAGCTGCATAATATTGCAAACTGTGAACTGGCAGCGGATAAAATTATGCGCCCTGCTGAGCGCTTTGTTAATTATGCTGCAGCCACCGAGTAGCTGCCGCTACTTGCTACTTGCTACTTGCAGCTTGCAGCTTGCAACTTCTTACTGCCACTTCCTGCCATTGTTGTTAGCTTTCTTTTTGCAACCGCAAAAGTTTTGTTGCACAATTTGCGCTTAAACAAAGCCAAAACAATTTAATTGTCGCTCCGCAGCAAACTAGTTTCCTATCGCGTGCCAAAACAGGGCAATCTTTATGGCGTATAGATTATGCAATCTGCAAGCTCCAATCGAACCCCTGACACTGTCGGCAGACAAAAAAATGCCCAACCAATTCGCAACAGTCGTTTGCCTGCAACCAGAAGGCAAAATCCGACAGCTTTTTGTACTCAAAACAAATGGAATTGAATAAACAGGGTATGCGATCTGTAATAGAAGCCCATGAAACGGGGAAGATTGAAAGGGCAATTCAAGGTATCTTCTAGGCGTGCTGCTGCAACTAGAGTACTTTTACTTGTTTTTCCCAGAACAAATTTAATAAGAGAATTGAGGACGACAAAAATACAAAATCATAGTCAAGTCCATAAATTTCTTTGAATAAATTAAAAGAAATATAATCCCCATAAATATTATAGAACATTTTAAGAGCAAATAACAAATATAAATTTATATCCCAAAACAAGACAACAGAATAAGAAAAAAAAAAAAAAAAGAACAAAACATCAATGAAGTTTTTCTGATATACAGAGTCAAAATATGATAAATAATAAGTAAAAAATATAAATACAAAATAATTGAAATGAGAGCAACAGAGACTCCATGAGAAGAAAAGAGCTTGTTTTCTGTTACACAGAGTATCTGTTAGTCAGGCAACTCAGCCTTATTTTTTCTAGCTTTTTAGTGGCACAAACGCGCGAATCCACAAACACACTCAGCCCGCCATGTTCTGTCTTTGCCGCTAGCCAATTTTTTGTTGTGGCACCGTGGCACATCGAATGTATTTCACGGCTCGCTAATGAGCAAGGACATTAAATAACATGGCAACAGCGGCTGCATTTGATGCATGTTTCTTGTACTCAACCGGACATGGGCGACACGTGGACAGTGGGACGAGCAAAAGCTATTTGTAATTGATTTTCTAGGCTTTGGCTAACGTTAATGTTTTAACAAGGACATTCTTGAGGTTTTCTATTACTGTTAGCACTTTGCAAAAGGAACTGGAACTTTGAGCTTGCTGCACGCAGACGGCGAAATAAAATTCTTTTCAAATTTAAAAATGCCTAAGAGCGTCACTTTGGCAACGCGCCAAGGCGCACAAGACGTTGGTCTCGGCCCCAGAACTTTTTGCGCTGACAGAAAGCAGCCGCAGCAGCAGCAACGGCAGCAGCCGCCCTGTTCGAGCTAAAAGGCACTAAAAAGGCAGAAAAATGTCTGTAAGGGGGTCGACTGGCTGGCCGACTAGCTGACTAGCTGTGGATGGCATGGGAGAATGTTACAACTACTGAAAACTTGTTATCTTAATGGATATTTTGTACTTCGTTTGTGGTTTAAATTGACTCACTCGGCCGACCAGCCAGCTCGCTTCGCTTGCCTCCCGGCGCACATAGCAAAAAACTAGCACAAAAGAAAGAAAACTCTTTTACCCTCTTGTTGCGTTATTTGTTGAATATGTTTTCTTTTTCCCTTTGCTTGGCAATGAAGTTGTCAGGCTGTGAACTACATGAGTAAATTCAATATTTTAGTGGTATTCCTCATTTGATTTTAGTTTTTACCCCGATCGTAATGTTAGCGCAAAGGCTAACTTAATTAAATTCCTGCTCAATGCCACACGTCGTCTGCGCAATGATGCCTAATCCAACTCCGGCCGCGCAAATGAAATAGAATCAATTAAACAATTGTAATTGGATTAGCACAAGAGCGTTGACGCTGTCTTGAATGTCAAGCAGCGACAGTGACTACCAAAATTTAATTATGTAAACTCACTTTGGGGGTATTTTGAGCACTTGCTATTGGAAAGTTCACTTAATTAAACTTTCACTGCCTGACAAATACGTGAAATATTTACGCAGCATTTTAAATCAAGTTGACTTCGAGTGCAGCTAATGAAACGGAAAAGCGTTGAAACCGAAAGCAAGATGTGAACATATATTAGGCATACACATACACACTTATACATAAGATTCTTTGGTGCTTTAAGCTAAAATTAATTTCCGTCTCAATTGACTTCGTGCTTCGTGCCTACTTTTGCCACCTCGCATAAAGTATCTCAATGCCCAGCACTATTAGAGCAATGCCATAGCTAAAGAGCAGTATTATCAGCGCCGAACTTATAGTATCCATATCAACCTAAGAGTAGACATATTTTTAGTGTGAATTGAGTCTTAAATTGAGCGCAACTCACGTGTAAATCGGATGTTTCGATTTTCTTCACACAGGGCGGCTTTCGCGAGTGCCAAATGTTGAACTGATAGGAGAAGATGCCTGTTTCCGCAACACGTCTCAAGCTACTCAAACACAAATTGGATTATTTTATATAATATTTACTCAGCTTGCCGTCTCTTACCCATATGATATGACCTTTCGCATAGGCGAGTTCTTTTGGGTTATGCTGACCGTCTTTTGTGGCGCAAACATGCTGACCTCTGTCAGATCACAGATCTCACGCTCGTCGAAAGTTTCGGCAATAATCTTATATGCGGCTGCGACATCCACGTGAAAGGCAAAGCCTACATAAGAAATTAGTTCATATGTTTCTGTTGCAGATCTGGCTCAGCTTACGTTCGTGTTTCACCCGCCTTAAGCCCGTATCAGGATCCATCCAATTAGTAGCTGTATTCTCCTTGGCATGTGCGCCAACCTCATGACTGTGCACTATAGCGCGGAATGATTTGGCGTCAACTGCAGTCGGGGGCTCTGACTCCTCATCGCCGACAGCTCCACCACCAGCAGACGCAGAGCTCTCATTATTTGACGGCACCTTGGTTATTTTCTTGGCATAAAGCTCCATGGAAACGGGGTCTTTAGTGTTCTGGAAATTAGTTTTTAAGCTGCAGCAACTTTAATGCTAGCCGTGTCTATAACCTACCAAGAAGTAATCGCGATTGTAGACAATATCCTCGACGCCAACTTGCAGTGAGCTGTGCACCAAATCGCTCAGAGTTTTGATAGTCTTGGGCTTCTCCATGAGCAGCGTGCCCACTATGCTGGCCGAGTAGAACTGATAGATACAGAAGGAGAACAGCAGACTGGTTATGACAATGGTGCGTCCCGAGGTAAAGCTGGTGGAGAAGCCCAAGCCCTGCTGGCAAATGATGCCCACAAAGAACAGCACAGACTCCAAAAAGAGACCCTCGCGCATTGAAGACTTGCCCAATGCCTGGCGCTTCTTGATGTAGTTCCTCAATTTGGCATAGCAGCGCTGCCGAAATCCGCCAACCACCGGCAGCAGCTGCAGTGAAGCCACTGAGGCATCATCCGCAAATGCCACAACGCTGACAGTAGTAACCTCTTGCTGATGGTGACGAGCATGATGCTTTGGAACGCCGCCCTTGGGCTTGATCAGAGCTGCGCCCTTATGCGGCACCAGCTTCCACTCGATGGTTGTCATCAGCCAAAGTAAAAACACCGTTGCAACGCCACACACCAAGATCAGTAGCCAAACATCGTTCGAGAACGGCTGCAGAAATACGATGCGATCCTTTTGGGTGTTGCGCGGATGTCGAAAAATAAAGCAAGGACGACTGGACCAGCTGCGACCAGCTGCATCGATCCACTTGTGGCGCTCCAGCCAATAGAAAATGGGCGCACCGCCAATATCTGTCTCGTTGCGTATGAGTGCCCCAATCATGCCATCATAGCGGCCATTCTTCAGATAGCCCCAGGTGGAGGTGCGCGACAGCACAAATGTCCAGTTGAACATGTCCCGGACGGCCATCAGCAGATTGAAATTGAAGCGATTCATTGTATCGATGTGGCTCGATACCGGGTGCGTCAGATAGTGCAGCAGCGGGCCCGTCATGTTTTTGTTGGTCACCTGTCAATGACAACACTTTCGAGTGTTACCCGTGCGCCAACAGCCCCCCCACATGCTACGTCTAACATCACCTACCACAACCATGCAGCGCACTCGGGCATGCTGCATATTGAGACGTCGCAACAGCGTCGATGTGGTGCGAAACCAGCTGTGCAGCTGTAGACCGTTCGTCAAAGTGAAGCTGCCAATTTCCGTGATATTGACGTGTCCGCCATAAGTGCGACCGGGACTCCTAGATATTGGTATATTTGAAGACTTAAAATTATATAAAAATGCAAGTTTTACAATTGTGCCTTAAAAATGCATGCATGAAATCTGTTCTTAGCTGAAATTGGAATATCTCAATACCATTCTAGTCAAAAACACTCACTGCTCGGTGGGGTGCGGGGAGCTCATGCAGCTCCCACTTCTCGTTAACACTAACTGTCAGTAGCAACAAGTCAATAGCAAATACAACTGACAGCTGTTCCTAGCAATGTACACCAAGCCCCAATGCTACATACCAGATGTCGTACAGTGAATAGCTGGCGTCTTGGGGCACACGCTTAGCCAGAGTTAGCTCGGTGTTCATGTAGAAGTTCAGGGTCTCCATTAAGCTCTCAATGGGCTCGAGCTCTTCCGTATCCGTGTCTGTGCTCGTATCCATCAGATGCAGCTGCTGTGGGGGCCGCATCACGCCCGCACTTACGTGCAGAGCATAATCCTCAATCAATAGCCAGTGATATTTATCGTTGTAGAGCATCTTGGCTGAAGCCTTGCAAATAGTTGCAGCTGAGCACTCAATATGCATAAGGACATGCTACCGCCTGTCCGTGCCACTTACCAACTCGAGGAAACGACGACTTAGCATGCCACATGCCAAATCCACGACCACAACCTGCCTCAGCGCCTCCGCGCTCAGCACGCTGTCGAGCCATTCGGCGCTGCTTGGAGCTGGGCCGAGTGCTGTGCCACCGCCACCACCTGCCGGTCTGCCACGCCATGCGCCGCCCCTGCCGCCAGCCCTGCCTCTCGGCTGGTACAGCACATCCAGCATCACAATCCGCACAAAGGGCCTGTGCTGCACGTTGGCCTGAAAGAGGCTACCAATCAGCTGCGCATTCTTGGCCTCGAATGCCGCGTAAAGTTGGTTCAGCTTGGCACGACTGGCGTGCACATTGCCCGTGTCATTGCTGGCGGGATTGCGGCAGGTGAAGTAAGTTAACCTCGGTATTTGTTTGTGCTGCCCCACAAACTCCAAAATCAGTCGGCTCTGCAGCAGCGCCATGCTCTGCCACGCTGCCTCTAACTCTGCCAGCCGAACGCCAGCCACCAGGCTGACTAATAGCAAAACCGTGAGGCAACCAGCCATGTCATCAAATGCTATTCTGATTGTCCGTAAAGCGCTCTTATAAGAAGTTGCACCAGCTGCTCAATTATGTATAAATGTCGCAGATATTGCGTGGCATTGTCCGAATTCTGACGGCAGCCGTAAATCAGCTATTGGAATTTCACTTTTCCTGTCAGCTTGACACAGTTATTATTCAATTTTCATCAATTAGCTGTCATAATTCATAAGGCAAGTCCCACGACCACAAACATTTCGATTTACCCATAAATATGCATGTGAATGGCAATGCGAATGCGAATGCTTATGAATATCTGTGCACTGGAAAATGTTGTCCTTTGTCATCATTGTGTCTGTGTGTTTGTGTGTGTGGATGTGTGTTTGGATGTGTGTATGCTTGTCCTTTGGGCATTCATTCGGTTTGGCAATGCGCCCATGTCACAAAATTTTGACAGTTTGTCACTTTAATTGAATTTCTATGCAAAAGGTCCTCGAAAAGTTTGCGGCGTAGGTTGCTTTACTTAAAAGTTAAATAGCTTTTGTTAAAGATATGACAGCAAAAAAAAAAAAAGATGTACAAACATTGACAAAGCACAACGAAAATGGTCTTTAATTAGAGCCATAGGTTTAGTTATTGAATTTCATCGACAAAGCAAGTTTTTCCTTTTGTTTTTCTGACAATTTTCTAGTTGAGCTGTATTAAATATTTAATTTAAAGAAAATAATTGCTGACCTTAGAACATATTAGACTTTATGATTTCTCGTGTTTCCTGGCTTTCATTATTTTGCTCTTGCCATTATTTAATTCCATTTTTTTGTTCGTTCTGTGTCCAGGTTTAAAGCCGGGCAATGGTCTAAGGACCTGGCCACAAACTCATATTTCCTTATTATCTGTGCGGCTCCATCCTAATAGCAAAGAGCAAGCGAAGAAAAAAAAACTGAAATGGAATTATTAATGGCACTGTCCATTTGCTGCTAAGTGGCGCAAATTACATTTTTGTTTATTTTGCTGGAGGTTTAACGCTGTTGTCTTATTTTTTATTTATTTTTTTTTTTTTTTTTTATTATTTTCTTTCTTTAGTTAGTTGACTTTTTGGCCTGTAGGCATCGTTGCTGTTAAATTTCTTGTACTTTGTATGGCTTTTGGGCGTTCGCTGAAATCCTTAATTGTTCTTGGCAGCAAACGGAGCGCGAAGACTTTGCGTTTTTGCCAAGCGCGTCGAAGCGCATCGCTTTAATGGCTGCACAATGCTTCAATACCTTTTTGCTGTTATTTATTAGCTCCACCAAGCCACCCGCATCCCACCCGCATGGCTGGCAAGAGCACACATTGCGTATGTGTAATATTCGTGCTTGTAAGCGGATTTGCAGACTTTTCGAGCAAACTACAAAGTTGAGGCATAGCCCAAAAAGTTGCAGCTCAAGCAACTCGTGCTCGAGCAACTCGTTGTTCATGCAATTAGAAAATGCTTGCATATGTATGAGGTCTACGCTTAGAACTGGCTTTGTCCTTAAAGAGCAAGCACTTACAGCAGCAGGCAACTTTTACTAAACTGTCACTAATGAGTGGTAAAGTGCACATTTGCAAGTGCAACGAGCAGTCAACCAATAAAAAAAAAACAAACACAAGCAAAATAAGAAGATGACAACAACAAATGACAAAAACTTGCCCAGCAAGAAAACTTTTTCATGAAAGCAGCTAATTTTCCTTTAGCCTCTCTGTGCCCTTCTGTCCCACTATCTCCCTCGTTCGTTGCCGCAATTTGCGTGTCCGGCATATTGGCCCCATGAAGTGTCAACGGCAGTTGCAACTGTCGCCGCTTTTGGGCTTGCTTTATGAGGCCCCGTTACTGCGGCTAAAAGTCACAGCCAAGTGCAGGAGTAAACCACAACAAAGGCGTGCAAAAGCGCAAAATGAACAAGCACAAGCTGAAAAGTAGCGGCACAAAGGGAACGAGTGGACTCCGTTTTTTTCGGAGGGAAGGACGCACAGTTGGGAGGAGGAGATGGCCAACACGAGGGACTTGTTGGTGGCTAAAAGTGCCAAACGACATTTGCATGCAAATGACGCTGGCAGCCAAGTGGCAAGTAGCAAGTGGCCAACAGATCTGGCCAACTGAACTGACTCGCCCAATACTCGTAGGTACTGCAATTGCTTGCCCGGACGTGTAACGTGCATTGGTCTCAGCCAGATGAACTTGCTCGGTGCTAATGAGATCAGCATGCAAATGCAGCTGTAACGGCGCCGCCGTCGCCACCGCCACCGCCACCACCGCCACTAGCCAAGACTAAGAGCTAAGAGCCGCACTCAATAAGCCAGGAAATTGCAATGAAAGTAAGCCATTACAGCTGCACATTATACAGTTACATTATAGCCGTAAGTGCCTTACAGCATTCATCAGCATCAGCCCACCATAATATGACAAGCCGCATTAATCAGCTCACGGCTCACAGATCACGAGCCACTTGCAACACGTAAATTTAAAAGGCCAAAAGTGCTCAGCTCAACGCTTACTCTTACTCGTTCTCTTACTCTTTCCCTGTCTCTGTCTCTGTCTCTGCCTGTAACTTGTTCTCTCTGTTTGATGATGATGATTTCAATTTGCTTCTTCTTTATTTTGCTGAAATTTTCATTTTCATTTTCATTGCTCAACCTGTCTGGCTACACGCTGAAACACGGCCAATGGTAATTTTTCCAGCTGAGCTACTCCGACACGAAAGCAACTCAAGCTCCAGCTTTATGATGTTGCACGTATTAAGCATACATGCATGGGTCAAATGGCGCAGGTGTGCTTACACAGTTCACTGAAAAAGGACTCTCGACGTGTTCACATCAATCAGCGCCAGATAGCACCACCACTAAGCAAATATCCAAATCAAGACAGACACACACAGAGTCTAATAATAATATTTATTATAATAGCGAAATACAATTCTCCTGACAAATCAACCTTAATTGGGTTGCGAAATCATTTTGTGGCATATCTGAAAAGAGTTCGGACGTAAATTGCTAGACTAACTTTTTAATGACAGCCGAGATCTTTCACTTTCCTTGGCCAAGTTTTTACTTTCGCTTATCGTTACAGTTTTTATTTTATTTTTTTTTTTTTTTATTTTTTTTTTTTGTATTTTGTGCATTAATAAACTCGTCTGTCATGCGGCATTTTTCATCATTATGCAGATGCCGCAACTTGACAAATTTCCGAGACATTTTCTTATGCTTGTCGCTCCAACAGTGCCAGAACAAGAAGAAGCAGAACCTGTATCCTCTCACTTTCATCCTTGAAACAAATTTGCATCTCTCAAGATATTTTACTTAAGTAAAAACGCAGCTGACTGACAGTTGTAGTCAAATGGAAGCCAAAAGAAAAAGATTCTGTTTTTTTCTGTTGGTATCCGCCCTGCAGCAAAACAGTTTCCGCTAGTTGACACTGAAAAGTAAATAACATTTAAAAAAAAAAAATATATATATATATATATATATATATACATATATTTATTTTGAGAATATTAAAGAAATATAAATAATTGTATAGCAAGAGAAAATACTTGAAATATTTACATGCTTCCGAAGTTTTTTTTTCTTGCGTCAACTTTGTTTTATTTTTTGCTCCTATCTGCCACATTCACGCCCACCATTAAGTTCTTTACAGAGCGAGTCATAACTTAAATACCATAAAATAAATCGCAGTGCAATCTTTTTGCAACTTTCTCATGCCCTGGCGCCTCGCGCTTGCAGCCTTTTGGCAGCTGAGCAAAAGTTGCGACGTCAACTGAAAGTCGCGCTGAGTGCATTTTGTTGATTTATAATAAAAATAATGTTAAAAACATATTACAATATAATGAATGCGCGCGACGGGGTAGCTGGGCTACGTCAGATATAAAGCAAGTATGAAGTTTATGCCAGAATCAAGCTGACTGCTCAATACTCTGTTAGCTTTGCTAAAATATACACATTCCAGTACTGATTGGTTAACGCAGAGAAATATACTTTCATTTGCTCTGCGAACAGCGTATGAAAAGTGCAAAACAAGAGAGGCAGGAAGCTCGGCGAAAGGCGTCGTAAACAAGTTTCGAGTGAAATAATAAAATGCTCTTTTTATGCATTTCTCTCGGGCAACAGAAAGAGAGAGAGAGCGAGACAGAGAGCTGCAAACCTAACACCGCTTGTTGTGCTTCTGAGCACAATGCGTGTTTCGTAATAGTTTATCCTGCTACCCTGTTAGACTGCCTCGCAAGGCTGCCAGCTGTCCACCTGGCTGCATGCTTGCCATTATTAAGGCAAGCTGTCGTGACGTCCTTGCAACTTTGCAGCATATTTCAACGCTGTGGCGAAAATGCGCAAAAACTTTCACCCGCTGCACTTAGGCGACACCCACAACAGCAACAGCGAGTTGAAATAGCTAAAGAATAACATGAATAACCTGCATATGAAACGCAACTCAAAATGCGAGCGTGGCTATAAAAGCAGCCACAAGTCTCCAACCCACAATTTTGACACCTGAACCATTTGCCGCGATGACAACGTACCGGCATGTTAATCCGGACTCCAGTGCAGCAGCAAAAGCAACGGCAGCAACAGCCGCAACAGTGGCAGCACCAGCCGCAGTCAAAACTGTAACAAAAGAGTTTGCCAAAAACAATCAGCAAAATAAACAAAACAGTGAAGGCGCAGCCGTCAACAGGGCGGACTATGAGCAATGGGTTTCAGCTAACAGCATGAGTAAAACACTTTAACCGCTTGCTGGCAGTTGTAAGCAATTATTGTTTGGGCTAAAATTAATTATTAACATGAAGAAAACTGAAGAAAATTATATAAATATTATACCAAGGCCAGCATTGTGTGCTCAACTGCATAGAATCAACGTTTCATTGCCAGTCCGCATGGCCTTCTGCCTTTAATATCTTATGACTTGCCTCACCCTCGCCTGGCCATTGCAACTTTCTGCTTTTACAAAACTTTACTTCTGTTTTAGCTCCAAATTTAATATTGCTTTTCCTACCTTTGCTCTATATATATATATATATATATATATATATATATATATATATATATATATATATATATATATATATATAAATATTTAGCAAAAGAATTTTTAATGCTTGTCTGCATATTTTTTCATATTTCTCATTTTACATCATTTTTTTTTTTTTTGCTGCACTAAACAAAAAACCTTTAATCAAACCTTTGCTTGCAGTAGATTTGTAATTCCTTTTTTTGTGTGTGTTTCGTTTAAGCTGCAGATGTAGCTAGCTTTGACTAGACGCTCTTCAATCAAAAGCTCCGACGCATATGTAACGCTGAATTTTTATGGAAATCCATAAATAAAAGCGCACAGACACATGTTTACATGCTCATCAATTTGGCTCGCAACGCAGCCACTTGTGAAAGACAGCCAGAGGGAGACAGGTGAAGCTAGCGGGCAGGCGACAGAGAGCGAGAATGTTATGAATAAGACAGTCCAACTGGCAGTCAAACGTCAGACGCGAACATTTGTTAATCTTGGCGGTGCCGAGCGATGACAATAATTCACGGCACGTACCTGCAATAAACGCTGACTGGCAGCAGGAGCAAAGAACAACCGAGCAAGGAGCAAATAAACTCTTAGACAACTTAGGTATCTACTAAGCTACTAATTTCGGCAAAGTGCTACAAGAAACTAGCATGACAAACATCAGTTTTAAGGCAAACTTAACTTCATGAAATTTCGTGTTGCCTACTTTTAGGCAGCGGAAAGAAAGCAACTAAAAGTTCTTAAAACAGAATGCTGGCAACATTCTTACCCTTTGCCATAATCTGCTTAAATATTGTAATGCCGTATAATCAAAAGCATCAAGATTCATGAGCTGCCTCATTTTTGTGCTCAGCCGCCCACAAATTAAATCGCAGTTGCCTGTGCTGGCAAGCCAGTTCGCGGTAAATGTGCGTGTCCTGCGCTCATACAAATTTCACAGGCATGCTTCGTGTTGACATTTCGGCTAGATTAAGTTATAAACAAATACGAGTACTAATGAAGTGTTTGTTTGACTACACCAGCACTCCTACATTGTCGAAAAAAAGAAAGAAAACAAACGTCAACAACTTTTATTGTGTGAAGCTGTTTATGGCACAATGAGGACACGCAACGCAAATTAAGTCATGAAAATCCTCGATTGAGTATGGCGGGCGGGTGGCAGCATTTAATGAAACCACAACGACAATCCGGACAATGGGCAGCAATCTCTTTTGGAGCAGTTGTATAAATCCCGTA
The DNA here is from genome assembly GCA_035047625.1 of Drosophila mettleri. Lineage (NCBI taxonomy): Eukaryota > Metazoa > Arthropoda > Insecta > Diptera > Drosophilidae > Drosophila > Drosophila mettleri. Next base: position 11,755,336 of record JAWNPI010000103.1, read on the forward strand.
ACATCTGCCTGCATCTCATTTGCATAATTTGTCAAAACGAAACATAATACACAACGTAATACAAAGTGCTGCTGTATGCGAGTGTATAACATGGCCAGGCACACATTACGTATGCGTAATCTTGCAACACTCTGCTCACAATACAACCATAAGCACACATGCACGCACAAAGTGCAAAAAATATCGCCTTCTCATCTTCTTCTTTTCTTCATTTTTTTGTACTGTGACAAACACCGAAATACATGCAAATCGAATACGAAGAAAGAAAGTTGCAAAAAAAAAAAAAAGTACGAAATGCGAGAAAACGATAAACGCCTCTAGGACAAGGGCAACAACAACGGTCGGGGCGCCACGGGTCATAGGGGACTTTGGGTGCCTGTTGTGGGACCGCAAGAAAAGAGCAAATCCCACTAATACCCAAAAACCAAATGGATGCCGTTTGTTGCCAAATCCGCCCTTTATGCTAAAATCAAACAACAATAAAAACCAAACCAGCAAGAAATAAAATTGGTCTAGGGAATCGAAAGAGTTCCTTTTTTATGGCTATCGCCAAGTTGTTGGATTATGCTTTATAGCAAAGCAAAAAAATAAGAAAGGCGGCAACAATCTGTTGTTACGCTCCTTGCCAGACAGACAGACGACAGACAGCTATTTTCGAATATTTCTTAATTAAGTGCGAGGTCAATAAAAAAAAAAAAGTAAATGAGAAATGCATTTTATGCACGTTTAATTACAATTTCATCAACGGTCACTTTGCTCTGAGGGGCAACGCTTGTATAGAGCACGCCTTACGTGTATGTATCTTACTCAATGTCAAAGGGCATCTTTATACGGCAGCAAAGTCAAGAATTTTGTTAAGCTTCTGCTTGGGGTGAAAAATAAATGCGCTGCATCAAGCGACAATCGCATTTATTTTTATTGACATTTATTGCCCCAGCCCCAATGCCACGGCACTGGCAACGTCCCAACGGTAAGCGGCAAGCGGCAATCGGCAAGCGACCAGCAAAAAAAACCGCTAACCGGCAGCAGCAGCAGCAGAAGAGAGCAAAGCGGGAAGAAAAAATGTCCAACCAAGTCGAACGATTTACGTGAGGAGACCGCGACGGCTATTAATGCCAAACCATTTCCACCTCAGCTCACCTCACCTGAGCCCCGCCCGCCCATAAAGACGAAACGGAAAAGCGCGCCATGCACAAAGAAAATGCCATTTTCCGGGTGGCCGTAATGAATACGTAAAAGTTTATTGCAGCAGGCGGCAACCGGCAGTCGGCAGTCGGCAGAGAGGGAAATGAGCATGCCAAAAGGTGCGCCCAGCTATGCTCGAACTGTGTTTGAATTATTTCCCCAAATGCTGGACGGAAAACTTCTGCGACCTGGGAGCTGTCAATCGCAGGCAGATCAAAATACAAAGTGCCCCACTTGGCACTCAAAGTATACAAAACAGCTTTTACCGGTGATTAAATTTGACAAAGCTATTAATATGAGATATTTAATATAAGAGATATTTGAGATAGCCAGCTCATATAATTCACATCATTAAAATCCAATTAGCATTGAAGCTAAGCTGCAAATGGAAAATAATGGAATTTCTAAGGCGCTAAGCCTGCCGAGCCTGTTGCTCGAGAAATTCCATAAAGAACGGCCCCTAAGAATCCTGTCAACTTGAAAAGTTAGGCCAATGGCCAGAAGCTCAGCTTAAATCAAGCCACAAAAGTTAAAGTTAAATAACACAATTAGCCCAGAGCGCAATGACTTCCACGCCAAAGGGCTAAACAATTAAAAGTCTGACAAAAAACTAGTCGGCAAATAATTAAACTACAGGGACAAGTCAAACGATTGCATGGATATAAATACACCAACAATTTACAATTTGTACAATTTGTTGTTGTTGTTGGCATCTATCAAGGTTGGCATCCCGTGGCCATTGACAAATACCGTGCACCTGTGCGAGCCCCAATTGCAGCCAAAGGCAAATAATAAAATGCTTCTCCCAATGTAAATAACAATGAGAAACTAGAGAAACTCGAGACAGTTCAAGGAAAAAAGAAGCAGCACAAAACAAGGGCAACCAAACATTTGTCCTTCTACAGATCTGTATACTCTGTAAGCAGAGTTAATAAATAGAAGTGTATATTAAGTCTTGAGATTGAAGTTTAAGTTAATACAAAGAATTTCGATCATGTAAAATAAAATTGAAATACTGTAAAATCATGTCAATTAGAAATTGTAATATATAAAGTCCAATTGGAATCTTATTGGGCGTTGGCAGCTTAGAGAAAATATGAGAATTTTCTTTATATATATCAAAGATGATCTACAGCATAAACAAGCTATAACAATTATAGCTTTTCTTACGCCTATCTAAGCGACGCCAATGGCTAAAAAATAGCTAAGAAGAATATAATTTAAGAATTTACTTAACAAATTCATCCAATTATTTGATTTGGAACACACTTTATCAGCTAAAGGGTATCTCTATTCTAGCAGAAATCAAGTTAAGCACTCTTTCTTGCTGTGCTGCTGGCCTGTAGCTTAGCTGGCCAACAAATTTGCACAAATTGTTGGGAATCCATGACAGTTGTTGCTGCGGGCCGTTTTGCTGGCCCATTGAACATTTCGGAAATTGGAAATTTCGCACTTGATGATGGTCCACAAATTGGCCCACAATGAAGACAAGGCGCAGGGCAACAACACCAACAGCAACAACAACAACAGCAACAACAAGCTGCCCAATTTCAATGTTGCGTGTGTGCGGGATACGGTTGAAATCAAACAAGAATTTTGGGTTTTTGGGGTTTTTGCGGGCATTGAGCTCAGGGCCTCTTGCCCATGTTTTTCTGCTGTAAGGCGAGACGAGACGGCGAGAAGGCAGTGAGAGATCTGTGGCTTTAGCCTTTGACCAACTAAAACGCAGCTCTGAACACTTTTTGCATAAAGGGGCCTTAACCTGCAGCTGATGCTGGTGTTACATTGATAGAGTTCTCAGTTTGATTTCATTGTCACATTGTTGCCGGCAGTTAAGGGACGTCTGATTGATGCCATGTCGTTTGATTTCCCAAGTGTGAGCAGCGGACTAAAGCCCCTATTGCACTCTCATAAAGTGTTTATGAGTGTCTGTCAGTCCAGTTGTCGCTCTGTCTGTCTGTCTATCTGCCACTTTGCTCCGCTCTCCACCACTCTCTCTATCTATCTTTCTCTCTCTTTATCTCCCTCCGTCTCTCCTGCTCTATAACTCTACATGTGTCCTTATCTCCATTCTGTATATGCTGCAATGCATTTTGTGGGCTAAGTTTGTCAGACAGCTTTTATGACCTGGCACACATTTTGCTCGACTGCCCACATCCGGCTCATATTTTACAGGGTGTTAAGCGACAATTTGTGGCACATCAGGATGCTTAACCCGGACTGCAAAGGTAATGAGTTTTTCTGCTAAGCCCTTCCACATATTTTATTTCCCAAGCATTTTTCTAACGCTATGCCAAAGTAAAGTGGGAATTATATTGCTGCTATTCATAACACGATTAACTCTTGGCTGGTGCACAAAAAATAAGAAAACAGAACGCAGATCGTAATGAGGCCAATTGTAGCATCATATTTCATTTTCAATACCTCGTATTCAATGGCCTGCAAACAATTGACAATATCCGAGTTTTATTTCCTGCTCAAAAGCGTTTCCTTGTCAATAAAAAAATTTTGTGCTCTGCTCGATGAATCCGTTGTGTATTCTTTGCCTAAAATGAAAATGAAGTGAACGCAGCTCGCTGGAAATTTTGTTCAAGTTGCAAGTTGAAATATGACTAACCTAACCGGACGCACAATCCCCGCTCTTTGATAAATCAAAATAAATCGCTCTTAATTACGGCAACAAATCGCCTGTCAAAAAACTCAATAAACATTAGTAACTTGAAAGCAAATCAAGCAGTCGATTGACGCTTGGCAAGTAATTGCAATTGCAACTGCGATTTAAAACTGAATTAATCAAAGTGCGAAAAAGTTAGGGAATGCGTTGACTAATTAATTAGATGCACAGACGTTGTTTTGCTAGCGGCAGAGCAGATATTTCCAATCAAAAACTTTGAATACACTTGAAACGCATCGTCATGGCGACAGCTACTTAGATGGTGTTAGATGTTTCACATAGCACGCCACAAACATAACACGCGCATAAACAACTCACGCTATTTTCCCAGCGAGGCACAAATAGCAGTTGCTGTTTGGGATCCCGGGTGCAGGAGCGGGAGCGGGAGCGGGAGCGCCTTACAATGGCAATCGCAACGCGAATTGCGCAACGACGGCTTTTGAGGTGGATGCTTGAGTGTTGAGGTGAGCTGATGCATAGGTGGTAGGTAGAGGAAACATTCTGTGCCGGAAATCGTCAACACAACAAGCAGCATCACAATCACACTCACACACAGACACACACACAGGCACACCCACCCATGCAGAATGTCTTAGAAGCGTGAATTTGCCGCTGGTTCTCTCTGGGTATTCGCAGCTCTACACTTGTGGCAATGTGCCAGGCAACAGCTGGCGGCAAATGCTGCATGTGGTATGTGGGGCATGTTTTGCATATCACAGAGGGTTAGAGGGGAGCTCCCTCTCGGACTCCAGCTGCTTTTCGGCCATATGCTCGTACATATGGCAGATTTAAGCAGTTGTACGCAAATTTATGCGAACTTTTTTCAGCCCATTCCGCCACCCACTCTATCCCACATAAATTGCACTGTTTTCCCCCACTTGGTTTTATTGTGCATTTTTTCATAGCCTTGGCAAATGGAAATTCAATTAAAGTGACAAACTGTCCAAATTTTTGACATGGCCATATACCAAAACAACAAGCAAAAACCCGAAATGAATTCAAATGAATGCCCAATGGACAGTCACTAACAAGCAAAAACAAAAGGCAAGAAGAAGAGACTAAAAAAATAACAAATCAAAAACAATGTAACACATGAGTAGAGCACAACGTATGCATATTCAAATATGAACCGTAATCTGAATACACATTGAGTTGGCCAAAACGAAAGGCCAATCATGAATTATGAGTTGTAATTGAATCAAACTGAAATCCACATTGCCAACGGTTGCAGTCAAGATAAAAACTTGCTGAACGTTCACCTTGAGTGGAGCTCAAGTGCCCCTGACAATGTCATCTCATCATCAGTTTGAAGTGCTGCGAGGACTTAGCAATTATTTATTTCGAACTTGTTGCAAATGTGATTAAAGTGAAGTGCGCTGAGAAGATGTCACTCTTAGGGCTCTTAGCAAACTGACTTCAGATTTTATATTTTTAATTGGCCTTGCAAATTGTGCGCACAATTTTCAAAGTAGAACTGCGCTAGAGCCAATGCCAACGCTAAGCATATAATAATACTATAATCAACATTAAGTATACAGCGCTTTGGTCATTCGCTGTGATTTATGAGGCAATCGTCGGAAATGGCAAAGCGATTGTCATTTGAATTGGGGAAAATAGATGCAAGACGTTTCGACTGGCCCTTTGCCAGCTGGTTAGACAATATGCTGCATGTGATTTGGCCAGACGCAGATAGACTGAGCCAACACACAACATTCAAAGTGACTTTTATGCGCTGCACATTTGGCAACAGCTCAAAGTTCAATTTGCAAACACAAAATGCTGGCATAAAACTTCCAATTTAGTAGCCCATTTCAATAGGTGGAGAGAGGGTGGGTTTTGGGCAGAGCAATCAGTGACAGCTGCATTGACCGAATGACTTTTAAAAGTATCCTCGGCTGGCAATCAGCATTTCTCATTTGTATTGTATTGGCCTCGAAACAAGGCCAATTGCCGCACTGGCATACAAATTAGCCAGGCCAGGATGGTACTTAGTTGTACAGCTATAAATTCAATTGGCAATTGGCTTTAAGGACAAGAAACACTCATTTGCACATCTTAAAGCGCCGTCGTGCGTCCAAATCCCAATCAGTTGAGTGTCGACGAACAGCTCACAGTTCATTTGAGCTAAGCAAGTTAGATGTTGGCGTTTTTTGAATACCGCCACGCATAGCAATGCCTCAGCGCTGGCAACGGTGTCAAACGTTTGATCTGGAACAGATTGAACAATCAATTACGTGCTGGCATGCCACGCCCACCAGCAGCCAGCCAGCCGGCCAGCTATAGCTAGCTAGGCGTACCTTAGAGTCCGCATTTTGTGCACCACAACGACAAACTGCAAAAGTAGCAGCAGGGCAGCCAAAGTGAGAAGCTGAAGAAGAATAACGCGCATACGTGTCGTTGTCCAGGTTGCAAGCAGTTGCCGTACCATGAAATTGACCCGCGATGTCGGGCTTTATAAATGCATGTGTGCACTTGATGCATGTGAGTGACTCCTGGACTGTTGGCAACCAACTCCGAAAGCTCTCAGTATAGGTGTAGGTGTGTGTGAGTGTGTGTGTGTGTGTGTGTGTGGGGTTATGAGAAATGCAAGAAATCAACCAAAAGCGAACGTGCGATGCATGCAAAAGCTACCAGTGAACGGATTGTTTTCTTATATGTCTGTAGTTCAGTGCCTGAAAAATGCAATCAACTTGAGGCGAGCGCAAGGCAAGTAAGAAAAAAATAAACGTGTAAACGGCTATGAGTGTGTTGCAACATGGCGCACTGCTAAGGCAAGCGGAACAACACACACACACACACAGATTCACACCTTTGGGGCAGAGCCGAATCGTGTGCAACGATTTTCATAATATAAAAAATACTCAAGTAGAAACATTTTGTAACCAGTTGATAACAAAGATGCATTAAAGCTTTAAGACATGAGAATATTTAAGAGTTTTCGGTAGAAAAAAAGAAGAGATTAATTTTCATAAATAATAATTTCATTTTATTCAATTAAAAAATACACAATTCAAATGAAAATCTTTCAAATAAAGATACTCTAATTTTGTCACATAATCATAATTGAATTAGAAAAGGAAAGTGGCATAGAAACTGGTCGAAATGACCCATTTTCAGTTCAGGCCTCATTCGAGCACCCACCACACTCAGCATAATGCCAGATAATTGTTATTATGATGAATATCATGTAACTTTTTTTGCTGTTGTCGAATGATGTGGGCGCCAGAGCGGCAGGTGGCATGTAAATATTTCACATTATTTATCCCTCGGGTTCAACGCGTCCGTCTGTCAGTTTGTGGCATTAAAAATGCAAGGGCAGCGCTTTGTACGAGCGACTGGGCCAGCTGACAGCCCGTTTTGGCCAAAATGGACAGGCGCATGTTCAAATGCTTGGACAGCTGGCCAAAATGCGTGGCCAGCAAAAAGTGAGAAATGTGAATTTAAATGTTACTCAAATGCTGTGTGCTGTCAGCCGTGCAGCAGTATCTGGTCAAATCAAATATGAATAATAATGTTAGGATGCACAGCGATGTGAGCATGAGGATGGGAATGAGTATGAGTATGAGTATGAGTATGAGGATCCTTAAGCTTGCGTCCAACTGAATCTAATGTATTCAATTAGCTGCTGGCAATCGCTGGGCCCGCTGCCAAAAGTCAAAGCCCGAAAACCCCAAAGCACAAACCGTAAGCCAAGTTAACAAAACAACACCAGCGCGCAAACAATTCGGTTTGAGGCCAGGCTCTGGCATTGTGTGGTGCGGGCAGCTCTCGGCAGGTGGTGGGCTGATTGTATTGGCGGTGTCTGTGAATAATTTTGGCATTATTGCCTGTGCTTAATTCAAATGAAATTAATTTCAGCAGGTAAACTTCGTGACGTGCCGCAGCAGCAGCAGCGGCAGCAGCAGCAGCACGAGCCCAGCTCATTGTTTTTGGTGATTTAATGGCTCTATGTGTGTGAGTAGGTGTGTGTGTGTGTGTGATTGTGTGTTGTTTGCAAGGGCTGCTTGTGTGTGCCGTAAATGAATTCATCCCTTGGGCAACATTTTATGGCATAATTTGAGGCGTCCGGAAGTGCGACCGTGCCAAAAGGTCAGTGCCTGTCTGATGTGGCATGCCTCGTACCCATTCTCCACTCACCCCTTATCCCCAGCGCTCCCCCTCGCTCACCTTCATGTGGGTGTGAATATTAATGCTTCATATTTTATTTTCAGCGCTATTTTCGTGCTGTTTAGCTTTTAATATTGGGCCCTCGAATATATATATATATATATATATATATAATGTGTAAGCATAAGTATGCTTGCTTGTGTTGGGGGCGTCGCTTGTTGATTTTTGAGGGCTGAGCTGCTAGAACGCCCCCCAGCAATAGGCCAAAATTGCGTTTGCCCCTGTAATTATTTCTAGCTATGTGCGCTTCCAATGAACTGCTGATACAGTGCTAAGCCTTTGGCAGGCAAACACTGGTGAACCTTGCCACGCGCCCACACTTAAGTTGAGACGCAGAGCTCTGGGGTTTTTGCACCTCTCAAATGCTTAAGAGCAGCACGTTTTTAACATTCACAACGAGTATTTGAATCTGCCTTTGTCTGCTGGGAAATGCCAGGGCGTATCTGTTCGTCTGTCTGCCCGCCGACTGTCGACTGCCTGTTCGCCTGTTCGGCTGTCGCTGCGCCTGATTTGTAAGATATTTTGCTATTTTTTATTGCCACACAATTTCGAGTGTGCCGCGCCGTCTGACTGTGGCAGCGACGGCTTTGCTCCTGCCATTGAGTGGATTAAACTGTAAATATTTAATGCACGCGATTTGTGCGGCTTACGTTTGTCGGCCTGAGTTATTATTACGAGTCTCTACAACGATTTTAAAGCATCTCTTGCCCTTAAAGCTACCGGCCATTCCTTTTGCCAAATTTCACTCTGCTCAGCCGCAATACTTACACATCATCGATTATTAGTAAGTAAGCCAAAAAGTAAGCAATAAATAAAGTTCGCCAAGCTTCATAAGCAACAATAACAACAACAACGAAGATGGCTCCATCATTGTGTATGAAAAGGCGCCCTCACATAATGCACTCTCTATTACTTGATAGATAATGTGGCCAGCCAGTTCAATGGTTTGCAGCATAAACGATTTTCCAGCGCACAGTAACTCACAGATACAAGCACAAAATATCTGCTGGTTGCACGAGCTTTAAACGTTTTGTTTTTGTTGATGCACTGAAAATATTTAAGGACTATTTGCCCTGGTCATGTAGCATTAATAATTAAGTGAATTTAATTTATTTTTTATATTTTTTTTTTTTTTGTTTCTATTTCACATTGCTATGAAATGTTAATTATACATAAAACCTTTTAAGTATAGCAGAAATACCTTGGCATTTTTGTATTAAAATGAATAATGAAACGTTCACAATTCAAACAATAAATAATTTAATTCCCGCAAATATAAATTTTTTTATTTTTTTATTTTTATATATTTAACATGTTAAAGTTTTTTTAATAGTGTGAAATTATTGAACGCTCATTGAATTAACTTGTTAAATTTCAACACGGAAAATCTTGTTAAAGCGATTGCAGCCAGCGCTCGGCGACAAATCAAATCTAATGTGCCCATCCGGGCACACCCATTGCCCATATGGATGCGAGCACCCATACTAATTAACTTGGAACGTGTGTTTAACGACAGCTAAATGAACTACCAAAAACAGACACAGGCACAACATAGAAAAGATAACGACACACTCATTATCATTCCACACACACACACATACACACACTCACCCACACAGCGGCAGCATGAAGGCGCTTGCGGCAAGGACACATGGCTACACGTTTGGCACGCAAAAGATTTTTCTGGGAGCGCACAGATTGACATAATGACAGCGCCACGCCCACCAAATGATTGGCCCCCACCGATTCTATATAGATCGGAGCTGCAGCAATTATAGAACCAGCCCGGGGCACATTGCAAACAGAGGCAGGCCATCATTTGATGCTGGCTTTAAAGAGCCAGCCAAAAATGCTTAGCAATCATTTGACCAAGTTAATAATCATAATAATCTCCTGCTGTGTGCTTGTTCTATATTAAAGAGCGGCAAGGGGAGTGAGAGGGAGAAGTGAGCCAGAGAAGTCATGGCGTCTAGAATTACTTGCTGGCACACTTGGGCTTAAGTTCTGGCATTTAATGAGGCTTTCAAAACAATTATGTAATGTGTGCGTGTGTGTTAGCAAATAGGTGAATATCTTTGTGTGTGTGCATGTGGGCGTGTGTGCTTATTTGATATTATTAATATTTCAGACATTACTTGTTTAAGCTTAATGGAAAGTATTTCTGTTGCGAAAGCCTAAGATGTTCTCTAGCTGCAAGTGCTCGACTAGAAAATGGAATAAAGCCAATGCCAGGCAATTATAATTGAATTAAATGAGAAAGAGAGAGGTGACTTAACGACTCTTGATTCTTGCACTTGAGAAAATTTTAGAAATGTGTTCAAATAACTAAAGTTATAATCATCAAGAGAGGAAGCTAGCACCAGCTTTTTGCTTCTGATATATGTAAATGCTTTAAGGAATATAGTTCAATATAAGCATCCTTCTGCATATCATAGCCTATTTCCCAATCTTCGCTGGCAATAAAATTCTGTTAATATTGTTTCTCATCTAGCTAAATAGCAACTTAAGCTAAATTTGATTATTAATTTTTAAAGACAAACGCGTGCATATGCCTAAGTCTACACTGTTATTGTTTGCCCAGTCAGTCAGACTTTGGTGGGGCGTCGTCTGCTACTGCTGCTGCTCCACCAGCTGTCAACTGTGCCACCTTCTGGCATGATGAAGTATGCATTGGTTGGCGCCAGTTTGCAGAGTGAAGAGAAGCTGCAACAGCAGCTATAGCAGCTGGCTCTGGCTCTGGCTCTGGCTTTGGCTGTGGCTGTTTGATGCCACAAGTGTGTGTGCCTGTCTTGAATGTTAATATTTGCGCTTTCAATTCGCAGCTCGCTTCAAGTGACAATTTATCATCGTGATCTAGCTGTCTGCTCTGCTCACACTCACACTCTCTCTCTCGCTCTCCCTCTCTCTCGCTCTCCCTCTCTTTGTATCTGTTTAAAGTTGCCTTCTTAAAGCCACAAGTAGAATAGCTGTCGTTGCATGTAATTGAATGTTGAAAATCCACTCTGCCAGCTGCAATTATTTAAGGCTTGCTCATGCACTTCCTGTCATTTGATATGAATTAAATGCTGAAATTCTTATGCATTCTCTATGCCCTAACAAAAGGCAGCTCACAACAATATACTATTGCCATTGTGCTCGGACTGCAGCTGCTCTTTCAGCCATATACCACACATACTACATTCGCATTCGCATTCGCATATAGCACATTTAATGCTCTTATATTCTATTGCTTTGTCGGCAACATTGTGAAAAATCCAAATCAAATTTTTATTTATTTATTTATTTTTTTTTTTATATATAAATTTTAAGCAATTTTATTTTAAGTGCTTTTGTGAAAATTGCTGAGCACACAGAAATTTAAGCAATTTTATTATTGTTGGCCATGTGTCGGCCGGAACATAGCTCCATTATGTATTTCACAATTGTTGTATCGTCTAACAAAATATTTTCCACATACCTGCCAGAGCACAGCAATTCATTAAGAAATATGCAAAACAGGAAGTGCGTCAGAAAAACATCTCAGCAAATGAATTATGAATTATAAGCAAAGCATGACCTTTCAGTTAAGTCATGTAATAAATGGCTATGAAATAAATTATATGCATCTAGCTGCTGGCTACAGGGTATCTACGACACAGTCAAAAGTGCCTTTCACAAACTTATAAATTGAGTGAAAAAGTTTCAAAATGAGTTTATGGCCATGTTTGTTATTGACATGCAGCAAATTGAATAAAGAAAAAATAAAGAAAGTGAGCCAAACTTAACTGCTGCTTACTTTATTGCTAACAGCTGTTGAAAGATTTTTATAATATTAAATATTCAAATAGGCCATCTAGAGGCGAAACCCTTGTAAAGTGTCCTTAAAGTTTGCACATGGATTAAGTTGGGATTTGTGTGCTAACAAACACAAAAACCTCAGGGCCCGGCTTCTGTATCGTGTTTCTATAAAGTCCTCGTCTCTTCCTCTTTTTTTTTTTGCTTCCTTCTTCTTCTTATGTTTTTTTTTTTCGTGTATCGGGGGAAGGTCGTTTTAGGTCTCTAAGCGTTTGTGTATCTTTTAGGGTTTGTTGTTGGTTTTACGGCTAACCGAGCAAATCGTTTGAGTTGGTCATGCAAAGTGCCAAAAGTTTTTATGCCTAACAAAAATAAAAGAACGGGTCAAATGGATGCTTGAGTGCAGACATATTAATAATGGCCAGAGAAGTGCTTTTGGCTATATTGCTCAAAGATTATTAACATTTATCTGTCTGTCTGTCTGTCTCTCGGAAAATCTCGCTCTTATATATGCAAACTCTTAGCTGCATAGTCTAAGCAACTAATTGTTGCTGTGGAAATTGAGAGCATTACCTAAGGTCAACCACAATAGGATTATTTCGCATTTAGCTATTGTGGTATCGCTCTCAATCGCATCGAATCGAATCGAATTGAAAGCCAAAAACAAAGACATAAGGACAATTCATGCCGTAAAGCAGCTACAGAGAGAGAGGGAGAGAGAGAGGAGAAAGGGAGAATTTGCGGGCTGGTGGGTAAGTTCATTGTGCTTGCAGTGAGACAGTACATTGATGCAGCAGCTGCAATTGCGTCATTTTACAGCAATTCCCGCACACACACACAGACAGACATGCTGCGTAGGAATAGGGCAGAGGGAATCCCTCTTTCAATGTGTGTGTTGATTTAATTTATGGCTGCTCTGCGCTCTGCGCTCTGCTCCAACAGCTAGCCGAGCAGGCAGGCTGTCCGCCATTTCAGATAAATGTGTCTGCGCTTCGACAATGGGTACATTGGCCAAACACACTCACACACACACCCAAATGCATACTGTGAGATCCACAGTGGCCCAAAACGAACTCATGTTGCACTCTATGCGAAAACTTTGCGGTTACAAGCTGACCACAGCTGACCGAACCGACAAGGTAAACTGCACTCCCGATGACGAAGTAGATAAGAATAATTTATGGTGATGCCACATGAGTTGCGAGTATGTGCGTGTGTGAGTGTGAGTGTGCAACATGCGCAAATTAGACATGCAGACAAATTTATTGGCCCAACAAATCTTAAATTTTTTTTAGTTTTTGTTTTTTTTTTTTGGGATTTTCATGCATTTACTTGCTATTATTGTCGCCCGTCTGCACATGTTGAGCTCTATTAAAATATTGTTTGCAAATTACTAAACTTTAGGTTGACACTGAGAAACGGCAGAGCATCAAGATATTTATTTCAAATTATATTGCAAAATGTCAAGCTGTGGCTTGTGATAAATGTAGCAGAATGAACTCTAAACTTGCTGAGCATTGCTCTCACATCTTATCCATGCATCTAACTTATCATTAATATTAGATAGTTAAAGGCTCTCAAAAGTCTGACACTAATACTCTCTCATCTTTGACTAAAACTATAAAATAATTCATGCCGCAAAATATTTTATAATTAAATAATTAGAAATATATTTTGATTCGGCTCTGGTCTAAGTTTTAGCTAAAACTTTAACCTTTAACCTTTTAAGATTCTGATTGAGTTTATCATATTAATTTTAGACTTTGCTCGCAGCTATTTTTGACATTTCAATTTAAATGTCATGCCAAGTTATTGTTATGCTGCTGCCCAACCCGCTCAAATGTTAATGAAACAGCCAGAGTCGTGCCAACGCTATCGCTCGTGCCACTCGCCCGGCCCCCAGGCAGCCCCTAAATCTACTCAAGTTTTATAGTTTTCCGTGTGTTTTGGCGTGGCGCTATGAAAATAATTTTAATGGCATTTAATTTACGCAAGTGCAACAGTTAAAAGCTTTTCACTTTTCACATTGCCAAATCTGATTATTTTATGCTTTGTTTTGCATTTTGGCATTCGCTGCGCACAAATTAGAATTGTTTTGTCAGCTGCTTTGAGCAAGTGCACGAGCTGCAAGCCCTATGATAAACGTAATTAAAGCAACCTGTCCAAAAACTTACCTTTGCAATCACGCAGCCCAATGGCTGTTAGGCAAGAATTATTAATGTGCCCAAAAACAGTTGGTAAACAAAAAAATAAAAAAAAAAACACGAGAGTACAAAAACGAATTCAAGCCAATCCAACAAAGTGCAAAGGACATGCTTGAGTAATGAGTGCTGGGACCATAAACTGCGGCCAAGCAGACCAACCGCAGACGTTGCCAGCTTAGCAAAGGCATTTGCCATACCCTATGCGGTTGGGCCACTGCACAATGGCCCAAGCTTTGAGCATACGAAATGAAAAACATTACAAATATGCGGTCAGCTTTAATGTAGTGTGCGGAGCAGCATTCTTTAAGAATTATGGCCAAAATAATGCTTGGCCTGTGTAGCTTAAAGTCAAGTTAAAGATAAGGCATATATATTTAAAAAAACAAATATATATATATATATATTTGTATTTTATGCATTTCCCATTGCAGTTCGTTCGCTCATCCAATCTAACTAAATAAATTTACTTGAGCGTAAATTAAAAGCAAACAACGTGTTCAAACATTAATGAATTCCAATCCACATATCAATTCAGATTCAGATATTCCCTTTTTTTATTATTTTTCACATTTATATTCTCTGCATTTGTCTAAAGTGTAATTGAAAAACTGTTTACTATAAAATTGCTTTAATGGCATGCAAATTGCAAGCGCTGCTCTGCATTGATGCAAACTAAATCTATAAAAATGATACAACGGCGAGCGACTAGCACACACATAACTGCGGCAACATGGAAATCGTAGTTAATCAAGTTTTCGAGAGCTCATCAAAAGTTGCAAACGGATACCAATCGGTAGATAGACAATGAGATGCTGACCGTGTGCTCTTGGCTTATTTTCCTCTTTCTCAATTGCCTTTGAGTGCTCATCAATTACTGAATTCCCTTATAATTTTTCTCTTTTTTCCATGGAAAAACTTGAGTCGATTGCTCCGAGCATAATACTTGATGCGATTTTCAATAGCAAAAAGCTTGCTAATTCTGCATTTTACAAGCCAAATTCCTTATTATTGTAATCCAGCTAAAATTCAATCAAAACTCCGCCAATTGGCGACATTTTTGATGTGGCGCACCATAAAAAGAAAACCCCAGAAAAAAAACGAAAGAAAAAGAGAAAAAATTCATGGCTATGGAAATCGCAGCAATTATCTGCTAGCGCACCCACACCCTGAATGTTGAGTAGCAAACACACACACGCACTCTCTCTCTTGTTCACTCTCTCTGTTTCTCCCTCTCTCTCTCTCTCTCTCTCACACACACAAACAATATACTTTGACAGTCGCTGCTTCCATTCTGCCAGCACAGAATGTAACAAAAATCGGGCGAACGGAACGAGAATGAAAAAAAAAAAATAATATTTACTTTTGCCATGACAATGTCGTGTGGCAGGCCCCATAGCCTGCGTCCTGCTGTCGCCACGCCACGCCCCTTAACTCTGATGGCGTGCGAGCCGTGCCAGATTATCGGGCGGCATGGGGGCGGCACACAAAAGTGCCTGCCAGGCAGCAGTCGCTTCGGCTGTCTGTCTGTCTGTCGACGTCAGCCAGTGCGGCTGGGTAGGTGTTAGCGGGGTATTATTGGCTTCTGATTGGGGATTATGTTTTTAATTGACAAACTTGAATAGATAACGACGTTGTCAGCAGGAGAAAGTCGCATAAAAAGTGCCGACAAACGAATGCATAACAAGCAGCGACTTGTTGTTGTTGCTGTTGTTGTTGTCCTCCGTGCTCGAGAGCCTTGTCCTTGTTGTTGTCGCTCGGCATAAAATGGAAATTGATACGCAGCTGAAGGTGAATGGCATATCACAAGTCTAGGTGTAAGCAATAGCTTATTGCATCTGCAATCGCAGCCCACCCTTTTTGCAGGCAGGCAGGTAACAGGTAACGAACAGCTAACGATCTGCCAGATTACAGGCAGATACATTTAAGTTATCTCGTGCACTAATAACTAAGCAACCAGCCGATGCACAGCTGGCTGAGATGCAACTCGGATTATGCCATTGACGAATGAAATACGAAGACAAGAAAACTTAAGCTGATTAACCGAGTTAGCATCAAAAATGAAATCAGTAATTGGCAGATCTAGGTAGTTATTACCTGTGCATCTCTCAAGTGAACTTCAGTTTCATCCTCCAATATAATTCCGATATGCAAATATTTTAGTCATTAAATATACGCCTGGCAGACCTGATAATTGCATGACAAACAAAAGGTACAAAACCCTTAGCACAAGCCTCAAATACGATTATGCACATTATACAGAGTGGAGATCTCAGCACACACACACACACAGTTGGGCGAAAATTAAGCCAGCAAACAAAACAAATGCGTAAACATTACAACAATGTGAACTATAATTTGTGAACAACAAATTCGTGCAGCCGCAGCTGCAATTAAATGCGAATCGATTCTGCTTGTATTTTGGCAAAACGAGACGCACACACACACTCCAATTATGTGTGTGTGTGTGTGCCTTGATATGCCAATCAAGCTGATATGCACTGCAGTTAATGACGTTTTCTTGTTTCACATGTTTTGACTTGGCCTAGCTTAAGCTGTAAGGCTTAGACCCACCTAAAAAGCAGTTTAATATTTATTGCAGCTTTTAATGGATGATAGCTTAATTTATTTAATTACTCGATTGTAATACAAGCCGAAGCTAAATACTTCAAAATATTGCTTATTCTATTTTTGAGCTATGCCAGCAATTATCTCTACAGCCAGCCTGTCATATGCCATTCACGAATACATATTCAATTCCATTCCCATTTCATTCCTTATATGTTTCTTTATATAAAGAAATTTTCATAATATTCGCTCAAATGTCCATGTTGCGCCCACACATGTTTAGCGGACACGCCCAGTGGGCACGTGTAAAGTGCAAGAGCGCAACATCAGCGAAATGGGGCAAATGCCGAGCGCAGCAGGAAAGCAGGCAAATCGAGCTGGTCGCGACTAGGGCCAACCGTCGGGGCGAGCTAAAGATTACCGTTATTTGTATGCAAAGCAGCAGCCCAAAACCGACAACAACATCAACAACATTATGCGACAGTGCAAGCCAACTGTCATTCAAAGTCAGCCAGGAGCAGGACACAGCATACAGGACGCAGTGGAACGAGTGGAATCCTGGCTACAGATGGCAACTAGCAGACAGAGATGAAAGACGCGTGAGAGACAGAGAGAGAGAGAGGGAAACGTGTTTCAATTTTTATGACATTTCAATGCAGTTTATGTCAGCGCAACGAGACAACGGGCCAACGAACTGAGAGATGGGTTCAGCACCAGAAGCAGCAGCTCGGGCAAAGGGCAGCTGACGAAAAAACCTCGTTATATTTTTGACAATTCAAATTTAGCTTGAGGCTTGAGTCTTGCCATTTGCAACATATTTTTGTTGGACACTCAGCAAGTGAAATCAATTGAAACACAATTGAAAGAATTGAAGTAGATAATTGTTTGAATAATTCTTAATACAAAAATACATGAATGTTGATAATATAATGGAGAATAATAATAATTACTCTACATACTTGCCTCGGTAAGTCGTTGGCTTGACTACTTTGAGGAGTTCAATTGTTTATCATATACATAAAAAAAAAGACTTCTCAGATAAGATAAATAATTCATGGCGACAGCTAACTTCATTTTAAAGATACTTTTTACCTGAAAACAAGCCAGGTATATATTATAGTTTATGCTCTTATCTCTTTCATGTGGCACCTGTCGAAAACACTCAATTGCTGAATGTTTATTTAAAATGATTTGCCGCACACAATCGGCTTTTGTAATACCATAATTCAGCTGAAGTCTGCACTCAATGGGTGTGTTTTGAATCGTCGCAGTTTATTTAAGCTGTCTAAGCCTTTGTGAAATGGGCAAATACGTCGACAACAGATGCAGCAACAGAAATTCAAATGTTTTCGCTCATCATTTATCATAATTAATCAAGCGAACATAATTCGCATATTGAGCATACAAATTACTTAGAGTAACAATTGTATTAGGATAGTCCGCTATCTATCTATTTATATATTTAATATATCTAAGTAGCCGCACCGAAAGTAGATGAATGATTGGATTTAATTCAGCTTACAATATAGGCAGCTGTATCTAATTGCTAACTAACGTCAAGTGCTCATTAAAAACGCATTAGAATTCGTTTCATGTAATTATATACATCGAGCTAATATGGAATGTTGAACATTTCCGAGTGGGTATAAAAAAATATAATTTATATATAGATATTAGTAATAAAGAACTTACTAGAAACTTAAATAAAAATAGAATTTTACTAGACTCAAATTGAAGTTTTTCAGCATATATACCCTGTATTACTTGTACTAACTATTGCTGCTGCTACTGCTATCATTTATTTATTAAATTTGTTATTAATTTTACTTATTTATTTATTTTATTATCTATTAATTAATTTATTTATTTATTTCTTTATTTATCAATTAAATTATTTATTAATTTCTTTATTTAGTTATTAAGTGATTTATTTATTCATTCATTTATTTATTTATTTATTTATTTACTTCTTAACATCTTTTTTATCTACGTTAGTTAATAATTTCTTGTATTGCTTGGTAAACACTTCCCGTTTCCATTTTGCGAGGGTATCGTAAGTAGCATTGAGTCTCGCTTAAGTGTACCAATAAATCTCGAGCCTAACATGTGCTGAGACTCGCCGTCAGACGTGACTCACATATAGACAAAGCTAAACTAAACACGCTCGAAAGTATGCAACATATTTTGCGGCAAATGTTTATATTGGAATGAAGACTAGCTGCCGCTGTGTGCGCCATGGGCAACTGGTGATAAATTAACGCATTTGAAGCAGCACAGCGAATGCGGCCATGTTTCAGCTTTTAATAACACAAATTGCAATCGAATATGCGACGCGGCAAGGCAGCTAAAAACGTAGCTGGAATGCGTAATGAGTCGACTAGCGAAATGTTAACTCAATTTGTTGCCCTAAACGGCACAGAGCATAATTAACTTATGTAAAGAAAAATTGCAAAAATTAAAGAAATGAAAACGACACAGTTCAATGGCATTGTCAATTGATGAACGGATATCGAGTGCAGACAAGTAAACAGCAGCACATCAGCAAATAGTTGCAGCAAATAGACAGAGCTAACAAATTTACACAGCGTCAGCGCAACTGCCAGTTACAGAAACAGATACAGATAGAGACACAGAGCTACAGGCTGGCTTAATCAAACAGCATTTATATCAGCCTGCAGGTAGCTACTGCTACTGCTGCTGCTGCTGCTGCCAAATAAAGTGCAACAAAAACCCAAGGCAAAAGTTGTGTCCTGAACTGGTCAGCAAAATAGCAAATAATAAAATAGCTCTGCAAATGTAAATAAACGATTCGATGTCACCATTTCCCGCACACAAACACACACATATGTATACATACACATACATATATATGGATGCTATGACACGTATCTATGACAATATCTGTGGCCCATTGTAGCTGCTGTGTCACATTTCGGAAATTGGAAATTTCGCACCTGCCGAATGGCCCAGTAAATGAAGAGCGTAGCAACCAGGTAAATTGCTAGCGAGCCTTATCAAACAGTACCTTTTGCTGGCATTGTAGTTTGCCATAGCCCTCATTCGGTCTCCAACTCCAGCTACAACTACAGCTTTGTTGCCTGCAGTTAAACGCTGCTTTTAGCCAGACCGCACCCGCAGCCCAATTGATTGTCACTTGAGAGCAGCAACAGCAATTGATTGACATCATGTCTTTTGATTTCCCAAGTGTGAACCAATGCACTGAGCTGCTACCACATAAAAAAATAAAAAAAAAATAAATAAATAAATAAGTAAACAAAGCAGCAGCAAGATACGAAACAAAACAATGCAACACAATGCCGCAACTGTCAAACTGCGTCATTTGTATGCCACATGTGGCAGCTTGGCAGCAGAGCCACAGTCGCAGCCACAGCCACTGCAGTGACTTATTATGCAAAAATATCACATAATTTTATTATAAAATTTCCATAACTATAAATGATTTATAAATGCATTTTTTAGAGCAAAAAAAAGAGCAAGTTTTGAATTTGTAAAAAGATAGAAAAAATATATAAAATTAAAGATAAGAAAACATAAATGAAAAAAAATTGAAGAAGTAGAAATATGAGATGGGATAAAATATGAAACAATATTTAAAAGATATATATATTAAATTAGATATAAGTACACAGCTTAAAAAAATGATAGAGGAGAGAGCGAATATATTCTATACACTCTCTAGCACTAGCTCACAATTCCATTCTTTATTCTCATGATCTGTCAATCTCATTCCCTCTCTCACTCTCTCTGCTTCTTCCTTTTCCGTACCACTAAACTCTCTCGGTCTCTTTTACTCTCGCTCTCTTCACCTCTCTGGCTGTCTGTATATCTTCCTGTTTATCTCTTGGTATATACATTTTTATTTATATAATTTTAGTGTAATATCCGTAAAATATCAAAATATCCACTCAGAAAACGTTGAGATATTTATAGATTTGACAAATAATTTTTGGCATGTAGATTTACATGTCAATTGAAGGCTGGGATTTGGCGCTTGGATTGCACAGTCGCATGTGCAAAATTTGATTGTGATGTTAAACGGATAAACTGATGCAATTTTCCCCAGATACAAATCAACGACCAACTGTTGCACGCTGCGTTTTTCCTACAGCTGCAAATCGCTCGATGAGCGCGCAAATTCAATAAATTATGTTTCAATTTGCGAGCCAGCGCTAGATGCTCTGCCATAATAGAGAGAAATTGCAATGAAAAACGGATGGGACTATGGCATGAAAGAGAAGTATTATAGAAAAAGGAGAATATAATTAAATTTTAAATTGCAATTTAAGCCGCTTAGTAGGAAAATGCGAATGTTTGCCGTACTTAAACTCCATTTGCAGTGTGCTGCAAAGCACAAGAAATTTTCACTTTTCCCCAAATGCAAACAGAATCTTTTAATACGTTTTCAAGCCAAGAAGATATGATATATATATATATATATATATATATATATATAAATATATATATATATTGCCATTAACACGCCTTTGTAAATGTTAAATTTTCGCCTAATTGCATTTGCATATTTCGATTATATTTAGGGAAATGAAAGTGCTAAGTGCATTACGCTTAAGGATATACCAATTCATGTGAGGCAGCGGAGAGGGAGTTGCTTATTGGATGCAGTGATGCAAACTCGAGCAGGAAATTTGAGAGCAACGGATATGTGTGTCAGGCGGAGAACAATTATGAGGTATTATGTACTGTGCTAATTAATGAATATGCGACCTAATGAAGCTGATTAACTTTCTTGTCATATGACTGTAATTCAGCTAAGTCACATAACTATGCCCAATTAGCAATAAATTGTTACTAATTTCATAGTAATCATTTTAATTGTAGCTCCTTTGATTTATTGTGAGCGTTCTGATGACGCCCCCTTGCGATTGTCGAGAGCAAGCAACCATTGCGCCATCTAGTGATGTGTCGCGGACGTCAGATTAGCTTACAGCCGCGAGCTTTACTGCATTTAAGCTTAAAGCTTGGACTTTTAAGCTTATGCGCAGTCGGTCACACTTTTCGCCACAATTCAAAGCTCACGTTTCTTCTTCTCTTTTGTACTAAAATTAAAATATTTATTTTTTCATGATTGTCTTTATAAGACTCGAGCAATATATGTACAACTATGACTATGAGATGATCCAGCTTAAAGCTTATTTATACATATTACAATAAACGTAATTATTAAGAGCGTATGGCAACAAATGTTTGCGTGCGTATTTATAATGAAGGTTTTTCTGCTTAAAAACAATACACAAAAATCCAGTAAAGCGCATTGAAAGCCAAAAACATGCCGGGGAATAACAGACGCGAGCGTCTATCAATCCACATGGCAATCTCTTGTGGCGTCATGGTTGTAAATGTGGGCGCTTCCTTCTCCTTTTCCTTATCCTTATCAATGTCCACAATGTGATCATTGGTGGAGCGCGCGCTGCACACGGAAAGCGTATCGGCGCATTCGGTGCGTATGATGGGCAAGTTGGGCTGTAAGAAATTGGGAAATTACATAAATAATTCGAGTAGTGCTGCCAGTTCGTTTGACTTACATGAACTGTTAGGTAGTTGTTGAAGCCAGGGTTCACTGTGCCGTTGCCATTGCGCACGCTCTCCGTGCTGGACACGATATTGTCCAAACTGGAGCAGGAGCGTGCCCTGGACTCGTTGCTCAGACTGCCGCCCAGTTGACGGCGCGAAGGGCGTGGCGTCAATGTAGATTTTATTATATATTTGCTATTAACTTTTTTCAACTCGATATTCTCCTTGCGGCGCCATATCGTGTTCACAAAAGCGAACTCCACCAGGCTGCCAAAGATGAAGAAGGTGCAGCCAATGAACCACACCTCAGACACCTTAATATAGCTAACTTTCGGCAGGGTTTTGCTCTGCGACGAGGACAATGTGATGAAGGACAACATGGTGCTGGTGCCTGAAGAGCAAGGGACAGTTTAAAAACTACTCAATTTTATATTTAAATTTTTTAGCTTACCCAGCATAATGCGTGGGGGTGAAGCATCGGCCTGCAGCCAGAATGACACCCAAGATATGGCCACAATCATCATGGAGGGCAGGTAGTAGTCCAGCAGATAGAATCCAATCTCGCGCTGCAAATTAACTGTATAGCTAAGCGAGCTATAGTTGCCCTCTGTAGAAAAATTCAAGTTGAGCATAATATTCTTTTTAATACTTCACTTTCTTAGGACTTACGGAAGGCGCCATGTCGCATATTGACCTCATCGGAGAGCACAACGGAAGTGTTATGCCAAAACTGGCCCAGATTGTACTCAGTGAGGCGCATGTTGGGATCAAAGGAAATGGGCGCACGATCCTCCCATTCCAGCAATAAATCTGAGGTGTTGTACATCCCTAGCGAATACGAAATATTTTTTATTTTATACATGCAATGAGAGGACTCCTTGACTTACAGCTCTCCAGCACCGTGGAGCAATATTGCTGATCGAATGGAAATTTCTTGAAGTTCATCCAGCAGTAGAGGGAGGCCTGAATACGTGTCGAGATAATCACGTTGCCATCCCTCGATATGGACGTCAGCACATCCTTCTCGTCGGTGCCCAAAATGCTGGACTCGCGTTCATTGGCAAAGAATATGTGCGGCAGCCAGAGTCGTTCGCTCAAGTGCTTTTGGCCCAGGATCGTTTCGCGTCGCTCCGGCGCAAACTCCTTGTAGGCCAGACGCTTGTCCTGGAAGCTCAGCTGCAGCAGTGCGTGCATCTTGAACTGCAGCAGATCCGAGTTGAGGTTCTGCAGCAAGTACACATAGATGCGCATCTTGACCACAATGGGCAGGCGCTTAGACGTTATCGTATCATATTCTGCAAAGCGCAATCAGTTAGAAATCAAATTTCGCTCAATCTAAGAGAGCTCAACTTACCTATTGGTCGCTCTAAGCGATCGTAGCGGCAGACATGCGTCATTCTCTGGATCAGCTCGGTATATTGTAGGCTGTCCGCATTGGCCAGCGTCGGACAGTTCTCGTCCACACTGCTATCATTGGAGGCGCTGAGAGATAAAGAGACAGGTAAATGAACTAGCTGAGACGATGCTAATGCGGCGTATGAGTAATGTAAGCTAATAGCGCATGGCTTGGGTATTAGTTGGGTTTATTTATCTCGCTATAAATATATATTTATTTATTTATTTTATTTTATTTATTTATTTCCTTAAGAATATGTAAATATGAAATATATTTGGCGGCTAGCGCATGGCTTGGATTAATTATCTCACCATAAATATATATTCTTTATATATTTATATTATTTATTTATTTCCTTAAAAATAAATATTAAATAAATATTAAATTTATTTTATGTATAATAAAAGCAAATGCCACTTTAAATTCTAGTACTTACGCATTAGCTTATCACATAAACTTATTTATTTATATTTCTAAAAATATTCATTTTTGCTTAAATATTTTAAATACTTTTGTTTTATTTACATATATGAAGCCCTATTCAAAGCTAGCACGGCACATGAGTAATGTAAGTCTCACACTTGTCTATTAACTGCTTATATTTATGCAATTTTTTTGCTAAAATTCTCTTTTGACTTATTTATTTTATGTTTTATGGGATTTAATGTTACTTTTTTGCCCTGCCGTTCGAACAGTTAATTTATCTTAAATTGCGACTGTTTGCAATTAACTTTAAAATATAAAGAATAAAAAAATATATTTAAAATTTTAAGTAGTTAATTCAAATATCTAAGCGAGTTTTAAGTACAGTTAGTAATATTTGCCAATTGCCAATTGGTTTTGCGCCCCTTTGGTTGGCGAAGCCTGGGACCTGGGGCCGGGGGCCGCAACCATTGAGCAGCTGTTCAAGCTCATTTGGAGCTAAGTCTGCGAGATATTTGCTTGCTATTATAACTAATATTTTTATTGTTTAACCAGCTTATTGTGTTACTGTTATTGTTGTTGTTGTCGCCTTTGTTGTTGTTACACAAGCATGCCGATTCAATTACTGCACTTGGCCTGATCCCTAACCAGAAAATCCATAAATAAACTTCGGTCGCTCGTTTATTTCTGGTTGCCTCTTAAATATTTACCTATTGACATTGCATTTAATGCCCGATAATAATTTTCCACTATTTCTCTAGCCTCCTACACCTGAGCGCCGAAAGAAGGCTTGTATTAATTATAAAGAAGAAAAAAACGTAGTAATTTTGCGTATTTTCTCTCTATTTTTGCACCTTCATATTATGCAAATATTTATTTAGTGGCGTTGGCGGCATAAATAAATAACGGCATATTTATGGAATTGTTTCTAAGCCAAATGCTGTTTGATACATTAAAAAAAAGTTATTTACATACACGTATAAATTTATATTATTTACTCAAGCTATCAACTGTTGAAACATTGAAGATTCTATGTAAATAATTTTGATACTAAATTTGATAACCAACTGGTATTCCCGGCAATCTTTTTGCTTGCCTTTATCATCTTACAGCATAAGGAAATATGTTCTTTACAACAAACTGCTGCAATTTCTTACTTCTTATCAGCTTTATCAGTTGTGTAACTGTAAGCGTAAACATTTTATAAAGAAAAGTTAAAGCGAATGTAGAAATTTTCACTTTTAACTACTGTTAAAACAAGTCTGCGTGCTTGAGGAGATACTTTGATACTTTCAAAAATCTAATATACTTATGAATCGAAATTTCTTGAATTCATAAATGGCAAGCCGCACACGGACACAGTCACAGGTATTTTAGCACGCGCTCTGCTTACTGCGCAGTTTACGCAGAGGCAGCGCAGGGGCTGCAGCAGAGGCCATTCTATGGAAACCTTTTTGTTAAATACTTTTTCTTCCAGAAGGAATTTTTTAATAACATTTTCAGAGCATTTTAACGATATTCATTTATGTGTATCTGTCAAAGTTCAAGTCTCTAATATCTAATTAGATTAGATCTAATTAGTGGAGAACGGTATTCAAAATTCAAGATATATAAAATTCAGTCCGGCCCATGTGTCACGGACGGATAGGAGTAATGCAATTCACTTATCCAGAATATATATACCTTATGGAATGTGGCACGCCCCATTCTGCCTGTTACATTCATTTATACAAAACCGCTCTAGCTCGATCTGCCAATGGGTTCAGCATACGAAAAGAACCAATTACAAATATACAAAGCAAAACAAAGAGCTAGGATAGCAACCCGAAAAAGAAGTAGACACAAAGAGCACAAAGCAATGCCATGACAAAAATTTCAATTAGCTATTTTTGGCCGAATCGCCGTATAAATTGGTTGTATCTGACAAATGGAAACATATCAATGCTATTTAGTTTTATCAGTCAAAATTGTTTTGCCTTTTGTGAGCAACTGCAGACTCTATTTGTAAATTCGGTATGAAATTAAAATTAGTATCAGCATTTCTTTAACTGACTCAAGAGAGCGGAAATATGACGACTCTTCTATGCCAAATATCCAGATATTGTTCTAGGGTTTTTCCTATCTGGCGAGAATTCAATTAAATTTACTTACCCAAAAATCGTTTGTGCATTGCCGCATATGAATGTTATGAACAATAATTTTATCAATTGTTGCTTCATTTTCTATCAATTTGTCTAATTTTTTTTTTTTTTTATATTATTTATTTTCAGCACTTTATTTAATTTATTCGATTTGCATAATGCTCATGTTATATTTGTTATTGTCACCTCGGCTCGATTTTATCCTCGCTTTACTGCACATTCACTTCCAATCAATCGAATTGCATTTGTGTTTATTTTGTATTATTTATTTCATAATTTTATTTGATTCGAATAATTTGATTTTAATTTTTATTTTACTTGGATTTATGTTCTAGTGGCGAGGACGTGGACCTGTTGCTAGTCGCTGGCACTTTGATATCACGTCGCGTTTGCGCCTCAAAGAAATACCTGATCGCGTTCCGCTGCCGTCGTTTGTTGTCGGCGTCGACGTCGAAAAGTCACAGAGCACTGAGCCGAACGCTCAATAGCTGAGTGCCCGAAACAGGTGAGCAACTGAGCAGCTGAGCTGGAAGTTTCGAAACTAAGTTACCAAAAAAAAAAAAAACAGAGAAAATTTAACTGATAAGGCAGCAAGTCAGCCAACAACAGTAGCTCTCTCTCTCTGTCTCGCCCTCTCTTCCCCTCCCTCTCTCTCTCTCTCTCTCTCTCTCTCTGATTTTCTTTCGGCTTTTAAAGGTAGACTCGATTCGTGCAACGTTGTTAGCTGTCGCGCGGCGTAAAGGCAACAAAGCAGGGTCGCTGGAGATCGTTTCACTTATAAGCAGGCCGCAGCATCAGCAGCCAAAGCCACAGCCACTGAGATCAGCGACTAGTAATTACCCTGTAATATAAATACATGAGCATAGGTAGTGTACATATGAGTCGAAGAGAATATGAGTTATATGTCTTTCACTCATATTAGCTACTTGCGCTTCATGATGTGATTTAATGAGTCAAGCCTCTTGGATGAGTATACACTACTGAAATCTCAATTAATACCTGCTCCACATTCCATTTGCTTGACATTAGCACACTTCTTACTCATCTGTCCAGTGGGTATCGCTTCAAATACCACATAAAATATCTATAGCAGAAATAACAGATATCGGAAGCATTACATAAGTATATATAGATATATTGCATAAAACCGGTCCAAATCTTGGAAATGCGTTCTAGTCAACGCAAATAAATAATAGCAAAAATATAAATATAATTAATGCACATCGACAATTAGCAAATGTGCAAGTTGATGCAGCATTTGGACAGATGCAGCATTTGCATACACACATCGCAGAGCTGCTATAGAGTGACTGTGTGTGTGTGTTTTCAGGTGTTTCGCATGAAATTGTAATTAAGCGATTAGCGCTTAGCAATTGGCTTGCTTCAGTTTGTAATATTTGCCCAAGGCACACGCTTCGCTGTTGTTGCTTAAACAAATTGTACGAAACGCACATGATTTGAGCAAATTAATTATGAAGCGCGGCCTATAAATTAATTATATAACTTGTTGTTGCCGTTCAATGAACTTTTGAAAACTGTTTAAGTCTTATCAGCTTCCAATTATTGAAGAACAATCATCGATTATGCGATTTTATTTATTGGTTGAACAAACTTTTCGACAACGACGACTTTACGATGCTGCCAGCCGGCTTATGCTTAAAGGTCGCCGTCTTAACGCTATTGTATGGGCAAATCAATAAACAACAAACAACGCACCGCGACGTGACATAGAAATATGTGTGACAATAATTGAATATCACAAATGGCCAATAACAAAAATGAGTTAATAACATTGCGTTTGGATGCGACAGTAGCTGAAAGCCCGGATCAAGATCGCCTCTTGCTGTGAGCTGTTTGTTTAATTGAATTTTTTGCTTCGCCCAGGCATTGAATGCTCAAATGCCAATATCTTGAACGATTATTGATAAATTGAATTTTAATTAAATGAAAGCTAAGCTTCAGCTTTGATACGATTTGAGAGAATCGAGGAGCAATATGAAGGAGTGTAAAGGCGAGTTTTTGTAGCTTAATTTAACAATTTTTCTTCATAGTAGAAGTTCAACAATTCCCACTCCTCTTTGGTAACAGCAGAGATTGATGCCTACGACTCTTCTTATTTTTGTTTTCCAGACTGAAGCCTATATCAATGCAGACGCTTAAGAGCTTTGCAGACACAAAGAGATCTGTGAGTCCAACATCGGCTATGATTTGTCTGGGCTAAAGATTCGCTCCAAGCTTCGTCTCACACTCAAAGACTTTAGGCTTCACTTTTAGCTCGACTCATATTATTTCACACTCAAATCTAGCTCGTATACAAAAAGAGAAAAGTACTTTCATTTCTATGGCGCCTCCCAGGAAAGTAACTTAATATTTTTGGCAACAAGACTCGCGTCAATTAGATAACATTTATTTATATACGTTCATATGGCGAAAAAAAGGCTTTTTATTTTATTCCATTTAACAAAAAAAGAAATTAAGAAGCTCTTGGAGCACATCATAAACTTAAGCTCTTAAGCCAACTGAACGGTAGACACAATCTAACACAAGCTGTTAGATAAACTGTGCTTGGGACACGTCTCAACAAATATTAGTTAGTAAATTGCAAAAAAGGTGTAATAAAGCATAGTCACACTTTTCAAAGCGTTCCGCTACACTTCCAATTTCCTGGCGAACGAAAGCCTCAGACATTTGGATTTATGCAATTTAGTATGCATATTGTACTTTGAATCTGCGTCAATTTGCTTGTTGACCAAGTGAACTGGATATTTTTGCTTTATCAGAACTTTAATTAAACTAAACAAGAAAGCATTTTTAATTATTGCTCGCTCGAAGGTAAATAAACACAATTTATATATATATATATATATATATATATATATATATATATATATATATATATTTATATATATAAATATCAGACGCTTTCTTGTGTCGTCATGCGCGGCGTATGCGCAATGTCAGAAAGAAATTTTCTTATCACTGACTGAGTGTGCGTGCGCGCGTGCATATGTGTGTAGGTGTGTGTGTGTGTGTGTGTGTGTGTGTGTGTAGGCGTGTGTATGCTCATACAACATTTACTCTCCTTACGGCCTCTAGATCGCTGTGGGTCTCTGAGGTGTTGCTCGTTGTGTCTGCGCTTCGGGTAGGGGCGGCACAACATGGCGTATACATGTTTTCGCCCATTTAGAGGTTAAGCATTTATTTATTTGCTTATTTGTGTACGTGATGTTGTTGTTGGCTTTATTTTTATGGGTCGCCGAAAATGGCAAATATTGACAATTTGCGCTTACCGAAACCAATTTAATTATTAACAAGTTAATGAAATTGTTGCGTTACCTCTTGGCACGTGATTTAATTCGATTCGTAACATCGCTTTGTATTTTTGCCGCCCAGCATGACCAGTCAGCAGATGCTGTACCAAGATCTAGCAGACATTATCTTTGCCATAGCATGACTCATAGCGCAACTAACAATATGGGTGCACCCGGCCCGTAGGGGGGGCCAAGTAGTAAATTTTTATCTGATGCCTGTCAACGATGCGGAGGATGACAACGACAGTTACTTGTATTTGACACCGGTTAACCAAGCAAGCAAGCAAGCAAACCAAAAAGAGCGAGAAAGCTAATCGGGGCAAAAAACAAAAGCAAAGTGTATAAATACTTTATTAATTAAAAGTGCCTGTATGCGCCGAGTAAATAGTAATAATAAAAATAGCCAGCGGCACAGATATAATAAGTAAATACCATAAATAGACATGACAAAGACTCCAAATTAAATGAAATCTAAATTCATATTTTGCACCCATTCACAGATAATCAGAGCTGGAGTCGAGTGTTTGCTAAAATTAAACCAGTGACCATTACATGGGTACACTGCAGTCGTCCTAAACGGGGCTTTTATCGCTATTTTCGGTAGCATTCGAGTGTGCCACAATTAGGGATACGGCTGCCGTATGCACACATTTATATTACCTATATAGAGCTGTATGACAAACGCTTATCAGTAGGCGGCGCACGTTTGCTTCTAGGTGACGTCTGTTTTGTATAATACGATTTGTTAGCTTTGGTTTATTTGCTTAACAAGGCACAGAGAGTCATGTCTGATGCGGCGTATGCGTAATCTAGTTCTAACTGTCCCCCATTTCAAAAACGGAAGCTGTAAACTTGTAATTGCTTGTAATCTCTTAAATGCCACACGCACGACAAGCTTCAAACACACACACACACACACACACACACACTGAGCTCTATCAATGAGTCAGTCGCTTAACTCAGATGCGTTGAATGACGATTTGCCGGCAGAACGCTGCGTGCCCAACCTGTCGCAATGTTTTGATAATCAGACCTTTTCGAAATGTGTTAAACTGGTATCAAAAAGCGAAGAACACCCAACTCAACTCTAAAAGTCAAGATCAAGGGCATTATCTAGCAATGTCATGCGATGGTCGTATACGAAATTTTTTTTAAATAAGAACTTTTTTTTTAATTTATAAAATTAAATAAACTTAAATCAATATTGAAACAAGCAGACAGATATCATCACGTCTATTGCCTAGTTTTGAAAAAAGGCATGCAGTTTTGGTGCAACTAAGTGAATTCTAAAAATTCGACTACAAAATGCTTTAATTTTAGGATATTATTATTCATTCTAAATACAAATAAAAACAAAAGTTTATTAATGTAAAAATAACAACTTCAGTGACAATATATCAATGTGGCTCTCAAAGATGCCTTTAATTTTGCCGCAGTTATGAGTCAGATACAAGCTTATCCTATATATTTTATCATATGTCTTCTTGTTTAAAGACAATCTATCATTTTCTTAATACACGCTGATTAACAATCTGTAGCATGATTATGTTTACAGCGGCACTTCTAGAAACTAAACATACAAAGAGTACTTATAAGCGGATTGATCAAAAGCCGACTTATCAGAGCTGAGCTAATTAGAATCTACTTGGAATTTAATTTATTATTCATTGGCATTATCTCATGGACTTGCAGTAAATTATGAAAATAGATGAATAATTAAATTATTTTTGGGCATATCTTTAATAAGTTATGAGTAATTATTTTCCCTTAGATATCGAAATGGGGTTCACCGTGCTCTGCTTAATACCCAGCTCTAGTCAGACGCTATTTCCACATTGTCATCATGGATTGTCGGCGATTTGTAAATCAAATAGAAGATTTTTTGTGCATTTCTTTGTTATAAATCAAAAGCAATGTCTAGTTTTTTATCTGTTGCTGGAGCGTACGCGAAATGCTGTAATAAAATAGTTTAAAGAATACTAGTTTATCACGCTGAGAACACGTAAAGATTTACTATTTCAAATATACTCGTATACAAGTCTGTAACAGCTGCAAAAAAATGTCGTAATTTGGTTCAGTTTAAATTAAATCATATTTAATACGTTTCGTTTGGGCGCCTTTTATGCTTACGATATAATATTGTTTATTACTAGCATAAAAGATCGGAGCTACATACGCTTAAGTATTCCACAATTAGAGGTAAATAAGTATTTTATAGCAAAACTTTTGCTCTTGACATCATTGATTTTCCCGCAGAGCAGCTGCTCGACAGTTGGTTTCGTGGGAAATTGCTGCACAAACACACTGTATTCAATAGACTAACTAAAAACTAACACGAAAACAGCCTTCTATCGAATGGATAAGGAAAGCACTTCTTGGACTACTTCGTCGCTTGCTGCACCTGTTGCTCGCTGGCTGCGATTGCTGGTGATTGGGCGAAATCTTCAAATGTATCTTTCACCTTCTTCACGGCGCGACCCGCATAGCAGGGTAGCATATGAACAAACCGGAATGAGCTTTTCACACCCTCGTTATAGTAGTGTTTAGCCAGGAAGCGCATTTCGCCCACCTTGGGCAGCTCTGGCAGCTCGAAGGGCAGCTGCTTTTTGGCCTGCTGTACATATGGACAGAGCTGGCTCTTAACATCGTTGTAGAGCTTATCCGTTTGCTCTGGATTGCCCCAGACGCCAGCATTGCGGGTGTAGTAGACAGCGCCAACGACCAGGCCGCCGCGTACCAAGAGTCTAACCAAATACAATAATCAATTGATTAGCTTTAAGGTTACGTAATTTTCGCTAAGCCAATGTGTTATAACTTACCCAATTACCATTTTGCTGTTGTCTACTTATATGCTACGGAAGGGGAAGCGTGCTGGGCAGATTGTTTCTTAATTTCCAGACTAGGCCAAGTCTGGTCGTAGGTCGTCAATTGTTATTAACTATGAATTCCGTGAAATTCTGTGTTTAGCAGAGACAATAACAATTTGTGATGCAAGTTAACATTGCGTTTAGCAGACAAATGTTAAATAACAGATTTGCTCCACTCCCACCCACGACACTGCTCCACACTGACTATTATATAAAAAAAATATACTTCACACTTAACGAAGAGAGTCCGTTAGTAAAATTTGTAATAAAAAAAATATATAAAATAAAATTGTATACAACCTAAATAAGATTTGATGACTATGTCAATACAAAGGAAATCAGTTTTAACACACATATATAATTCCTTTTATTAATATAAATATTTGTTTGCATCTCTAATGAATGTGGATCTCTCATGCAATAAACAGTTAATATAAAACTTGTTGCACATCAATAATGAGTACATATAACATTTTTTTTTTTTAAATTTTTGCTTACTGCTTCTTTTGCTTTTCTTCTTTTTGTTTCATAAGTATAAATTCCTTCATAAATAAGTTTTACTTTGTTTTGTTTTACTCAACACATTCATAAGAAACATGGATTAAGAAACATTTGTTTGCATTCGAATTTGTTTTATAAATTAACACTCAGATATAAAATACATATTTATGTGTGTATAAGTATTATGTAAAGTAAATATATACTTATATATGTTTCACATAATTTTTATATATGATTATCAATAATTACGTTGGTGGAAATTACTTTAGATGAAAGTTTTCTTCATTTCATATTTTTTCTTTTTTTTTTTTTTTTTAAGTTTGAATCTTGGCTTTGAAGCTTTAGAAAACCAAAAGTCTGGTGATATTTTTGGGTTTGTGGAACACTTTTTGAAACATAATATGCTCGTATTTTGTTTTCAATCATGATCAACTGTTCGTTGCCCTCCTCTTGTGCACTCTGTGCTTTATAAACAGCTTTTCTAATTCCTTATTGCTTTTCATTGTATTTGAACATAAATTGAGAATTTCCTTTGAGAACTTCGTATAGAGCGTAAATTTACGAAACATCAGTCTTCGCTTGTAAGCTGATTGCATTATTATATAGTGTCTTATATACAAATTTTCGAATTGCTATTCCATGGAATTTGGTTACATACAGGAAACAGGAAATAGGAAGCAAGAAACAGGAAATAGACTAATGGAGCTTGCTTATTAAAAGCTCCTTTAAATTATAACATTATAATATTTCTCGAATTTTTCTTCTTCTGTAGTTGTACTTTAACAATTTAACACATAGACATATAAATAGTTATTAGTTTGCTTGCTTTTTTTATGTCCTTCGATACATCGATTAGCGCCTAGGGCAACACAGATAACAATACGTAGTTAGTTAGAATCGGTATATAACACAGCTAATAAACTTTTTGCTTTTAGATTTTTAGATTCGATTCTCGCATGAAAACGTAGGGAAGAATTTATATTTTTTATTGAGATCGCATTTAGACGGTTTCTATGCTAAACTTAAATTCAATTTTCGGTGTTTTTAATTGTTTTGCAAGTATATCAAAAATGTCAGTTATCGTCGAACATTACGTAATAATAGATCTGTGCTAAAGTAACTGTCGTTGGCTAGCGGTCACTAAATATTTCAATACACCTTATCAATACAACAGACACAATTATATTTATCTACATGAATTCCGTTTAGGTTTTAGGTTTCATTTTGAATTTTCTCAAGCTCTTCTTTTGGTGAGTCTTCAGCCAACTTTGGCTGTATTGTGGGTGGGAGTGGGGCTGGAGGTGAAGGTGGAGGTGGTGCTAGAGGTCCATCCTCAATGTCTATGGAGTTCTCACGCTCCGTTATATCTGGCATTTTGAGTGAAAAGCTGCTCAGCTTGCGTTCCGCAGAGCCCAAAGAGCTCTGTGAGTCCGCCTTCAGCAGCGTGGAGCGACGCTCATTGATGACCTTTAACGAGTCGTACATATGCTCATCGTTGCTCGTGACGCTGCCTCCACGCTCTAGAGAGCGTACATAGAATACCGAATCATCACGATCTTTGGCTATGCCCGGCTTGGGCCGATAGAATTGCCGAGAGCTGTTGCTTCTGTAGAGCGTCGCCGGATTCGATTTCTGCTGCTGCTGCTGCTGATGATGCTGCGTCTGATCTGCGCTGCCTCCCAGTGGCAGAAAATCTGGACGCTGTTTCTTTGGCGGCAAACTGTGTGTGTGATGCACCAGCTCCGTGATCTCGCTGTAGGAGACATTGCAGGCGCTGTTGTTGTTGCTGTTACTGGCGCACTCAATGGGCGTACGCTCATCGATTAGCTCGACACTTTCCTCCGGCACAGCCGGCTCCATGCTCGATTGTCCCGACAGCTGGCGCACTGGGGGCGGCGGCTCTGAGCACACAGACAGCTGGCTGCTGTTGTGCATAGTTGAACAGGCAGTTAGGCAAGTCTTTTGTGTTGGGATGCTTGGTGATTAGAACACTTACCGGAACTCCTTATCAACGGATGGGGTTGCCGAGGGACCGGAACTGTAGCGCTTGGGTGAGCGCAGTATCGACTTGGGCATCACTTCCGGACTGTGCAGATCCACCTGAACGCGCCGTGAGTCAATGCTCGAAGTGCGACTCGCGACTGAGGCACAGCGTGCCGTCCAGCGGCCGCTGTACGACGAGTCCGACATGGTTGAATTGCTGCAAAAGAAATAGTGAAAAAAATTAAAAGAAAATACGATTTGTGCTCGAGTGAGCCACAAAAAGAATTGAAACTTTCCAGTCACTTGTCTTAACTTTCGTATGCCTTGAAGCATTTAAGCTACTAACAGTGTTGCTTAGTACTTGTATAGTGTATGGCAGTGTTGTTAACCGCACTTACCGCCTGTGCCCCAGTGGACTGCAACGATCCCGCGCCGCCTCCTCGTGCTCGATGGGTCGCTGGCGTGCCAGCACATGACGCTTGGCCGTATCCGAGCGCTTATTACGCTCGGCGCGCTTCTCGCTGCCCGCACTGCTGTGCCCGGCGCCCGTGGCCCCGCTCATGCCAGCGTCAAAGGACGAGGCCTGCCAGTAAACGCGACTCGCGGCAGGCGGCTGCAGCAAGGTGCAGGTGGAATACTCTCTGGTCGCGCGCTGTATCAAACTGGATGAGTTGCTGATGAGGCGTGTATTGGAGCCGCTGGCACCGCCAGCACCAGCGCCCCCGGTCAAGGCCGCAGAGCCATTGGCCGCCGACGTCGCTGTGCGACTTTGACGGACGCGACGAACGCTGCTGCTCGAGCAGGATTGTTGTTGTTTGCGTTGTTTGTGTTGATGATGGCGATGATGGTGATGGTGGCGTTTGCAACAAAATTGTTGTTGTTGCAGTTGTTGCAATTGCAGTTGTTGTAGTTGTTGCAGTTGCAATTGTTGTTCCAGCGGCATGAACAGATTGGAGTGATTAGTGTCGAGGCAGGCGTTTGGATGAGCGTTTGCATGGATGGTGGACAAATCGGGCACGGAACCTGTGAACGTGAGGCGACGCAGCTTTGGCGAAAAGCGTGCGGATGCGCTAATGGTTGGATGCAAAGCAGGCAGAAAGAAAGAGAGAGGGGGGGGGGGAGGGAGTATGGGTGTGTATGTGCGTGTGAGAGAGAAAGAAATATGCAATGAGGCAGCCAATTGCGAGTATTTACAAAATTTCAAATATACAAATTTAACACAATGCGATGCTTCCATGAATGTCAAATGGTTAACAAATTCTATATACAGTGCCTAGCGTTAAGTACCTGAGCGACTTGGAGAACTTAACGAGTTCCGCCGTGAGAGCTTCGCGATCGAAGGGCTGCGCCTGCGTTTGCCCGGAGCCAGGCGGTCCGACCACCGCCTGCAGCTGCTGATGCGGATCGCCGGGCGACGAGCGAAAGACACCGAAGTGCTGATCCCAACGCGTTGACTGATACTGAGCACCTGCACAAAAATCACTCCATGAGCAGCTGTGACAGCCTCAAGTCCGCATTGGAAACTCACCCATGCCGCGGCGCTGCGAGGCGGAGCTGCCTTGATTGCTGCGCGTCGCTGATTTGTTGCAGCTGCCGGCGCCGGCGCGTAGTCTGGCTGGCACCACCTTGGCGGCCGAGTCGCGTGCCTCGAAGGTCATCACACAGGAGGCGACCACAATGAAGCCGCCAAAGCCCATCACAATGGGTCCCACATAGGCGAAATTGTTCAAATGGAAGCCCTTCAGATCGTTCTTGACGCGCACCGTCACATTGCCGCGCAGCTCCGAGCCCATCGACAGATGATCCGCATAGTAGCCGAGCGTGGCCATGCCAGCGCCCACCAGCATCAAGGCCAGGCCCAAGATTAGCGCGCGACACGCGTGCCACAAACACTTCGAAGACATCTTGCCACGCACCACCTGCACATTCCACGTGGCACCCGAGGCCGGATGCGCTCTTCGCAGGTTGCCCAGCGAGTGCTTGCGCCGTGTGGTGCCCACACCACCGCTGCGACGCGATGGCATGCTTACAACCACATTGACGCCTCGCCCTGTGGTGTATTTATAGCCAACCAGCAGCTCCTCATCAACGGATGCAGCGCTGCAGGACAAAAACAAAAGCTGTCATTAGCTGAGCCAGAATCTCTGAATAACACAATCAGGTCAATTGTTTGTTGAGCTGCAAATATAGTAGATGGACTTGAAGAAGTGACAAAGGAGAGGGCATAAAAATTTAAATTAATCTCAAATTATATACGCTTAAATTTATTTATTATATTATTTAAGGTTGGCTTTATTTATGGAATATATCTCATAACTATAAAATCGAAACATTAATTTAATAATATATGGCGAAAACTAAACTTCATAAATTATAAGAATTTATTTTCTTCAAGAATATTTTAGATTGAATGAACTAACTTAGTATGGAAATTAAAGCGTTTATTTATTTTCTTTAAGAATATTTTAGATTGAATGAACTAACTTAGTATGGAAATTAAAGGGTGCTCCTATCGCTTCCTCTCTTTTCTTTCATGCGTGTCGTTATACTATCATAGCGTGCAAAGTTATCGCTTACAATATATGGTCTAGAGTCTCTTACATACCTTAGTCTAATGTCTTCCTTTACACTTTCCCCTAGACTCTTACTTAGCTACTCGCTTTAGTTCGGCCTTTGTGCTATGCCAACATCTCCCTTTGCTTTTTCTGTACTTAAGCGCCTTTGTCTTCCTTTACAGCTTCTCTTATCTCTTTTGTTACCTTTTCATTTCCTTATCATTCCCTCTTCACTCTTCAAGCACTTTCTTCGCTTGCCTCGTACTTTAAAATACAAAGAGCTCTTATTATGTAAAATTCTCTGAAAATGTATTTTTCAGCTTTAATCTAAAAAAATTGTCATAAGCTCACAATTCATCTGTAATGGTTACAGGGTATACAAACAATTAATATACTCATATATTTCGCTTTACTGAAATTCCATCTGCTCTAATTTCTTACACATGTTCAGCAATTACAGGGTATACTAATAGTTGGTATACCCATATTGCCCTTTTTTCTTAGCTTTTATGCATACCAATATCAAATACTTTCAGCAGCAGTTATTAAAAAAAACCCAGTCACTAGATAGTTTCCAATAGCAAACAATTGTCAAGGACTTGCTACATCCACCTGTTGTTTGTGCCCTGTACAGTGAGGTCAGCTATGCGTGACTTGAGGCTGTTTAGAGACAACCCAGTTCAAGTATGCCCTATTCGTATACATGTGTGTGTGTGTACAGTGAACTAATTGTGCACACAACAAGACAAGAGTCAACAATAACAACAACAATGTCAGTGCCAAGAAGGCAAGAATAGCTGCAAACAGATCTTATAGAACAACAACAGCAGCCACTTGTAGGAAACACACACACACACACACACACAGACATAGAGCAGGCATGGCATCCGCACAATTAGTACAAATCCCAACTGGAGGCGAGCGCCTGATGCCAGCTGAAGCATCTGATAACAAGCTTTTCATGCAGCTGGCTGGCTGGCTGGCTGGCTGACACTCTGAGCTCTGCAGACACCTGCAAATTGAACGAGACATGAGTGTACCCAGAGTGCCAAGCATTTTGCTACACACTCGCATTTTTATGTAACTGTCAACAGTATATAATCACAACACACACACACACACACACACGCACACACACACATTCATAGACAATGCATAATTAATTACTTACGCGTCTCAGGTTTAATTGATT
Source organism: Drosophila mettleri (assembly GCA_035047625.1). NCBI lineage: Eukaryota > Metazoa > Arthropoda > Insecta > Diptera > Drosophilidae > Drosophila > Drosophila mettleri. Next base: position 11,793,827 of record JAWNPI010000103.1, read on the forward strand.
CTTAATTTTCTTGCGCGGTCTTAAACGCGTTTCCAACTGATTTTCATTTTGCGAGGCTTTTTTGTTAGCGTTCGGAATTTTTGTTTTTTGTTCTTTTGTTTGACCTAAAACAACTTTTCTTTTCACGTTTATATGTATAGGACTCTGTGTGTGAGTGTGTATACTTAGGTATTCATTAGAGCGCTTCACTCGTCTTTTGTTGGCTGCTTTGTCTTAATTATAAAAACTATAAAAAAACAAACGAAAACTTGGCGAATATTCGCTTTAGATTTATACTTTTCACGTTACATGCATGTATGTATGCGAGGAAAACTTTAAATTTTTTCATTCAACCGAGACGTTTTCGCACTTTAAACTATATTTGCAGCAACTGGCATTCGCCTGCGGTCAAACTCTGTCAAGGACGAAGGACGTCTGCCACCGACCAGCATCCAAGCATTTCTGATAACACAAAAGTCACAACAGCACCAGGTGGAGATTTGGCCTAAATAGAGAGCGTGTATTATAGAAAGAGAGAGAGAGAGAGAGAGACAGAACACACGCTCTGTATGCGGTGCGTAAAGGCATAAAAATTATGCGTGCTGCCCGTGGCGCCATCTTTGGGCAGTTCTTAGCTCTTATACGTATAAGCTGACTGGCCTAACTTATAATATCAACAGTATAAGTTATTAACACAGCTCCATGATAGTATTTGAATTATTATATTTAAATTTAAATTTAAATAATAAAATAATTAATATTAATATTAATAATCATTTTCCTTTTCATTTTATTATTATATACAATTTATATAAATCGAATATAAATTTGAATGCAGTTAAAATTAACAATAAATTATTTAGCATATATATCCAAATTTAACAAAATAAAATTTAAATAAAATTCACATATTCAAAATTCAAAAAACCATACTCGCCCCTTCGTTTACACTGCTTTACCGAATTTATACCTAAATTCTCACCACTGAAACCCCTAGCCAATTCGGAGAGAGAAACTCAACACACGACAAAGTGAACGAAAGAAGCTCGGACGACCCCAGCCGAGAGCCGAGTCTGTAAACGAGGCATTGGCAGAGATTTCGCCGTTTTGATGAGTTCGGCAAGTCAACAACAATTCAAATTCAACAATCCAACTGATTTGGCTGCCTGCAGATGGACAGTCATAAACGAAGTGTAACGGCGTCTTGACGTGCCCAACCAAAACACGCTCCGGCTAACAAGCGCTCGAACAACAACGGAACAACGAAAATCTTAACGTCGTACTGCTCGAGTCGCACAGGCATTCATAGATGTAGCCCAAAGACCAAAAAAAAAAAATAAATAAATAAAATCGCCTTGCGTGTAATACCATGTAAAAGCGCAAACTATTAAGATTTGATATTCTTACGAAAGTTTTGCCGTGCAAGGGATATGCTAATTTTATTGTGCATGCCATCAAATTGTAATAACAACAAAGTAAATAAAACAAAAAATAATATATATTAAATATTCTATAGTTGTCAAGTGATTTGTGCCAAGTTAAACAAAAAAAAATAAATAAAAATACTCCGTTCCGTTAAATTCAAAGCGCCTTCGCAGAATCATAAAGAATCGAAAGAAAAAAAAAAAGAAGATAAACGAAAAGAAATTTCGGGCGTAGCTCATAAAGGGGATTTGCTGTGGCGCTTCTTTTTTTTATGCCCTCCAGAACATTTTTTGTGGGTGCCGTTTGTGAAATTGAAATTGCGTCTTTAAGATACACGGCTATCGGCCTCATAACTATGCACAAATAGAAGACAAAACAAAAAGAATAAAAAATAAATTGTAACAAATCCACGTTTTGGTCCAGAAAGCCATTAATACTCTTGACTGCCTCGAACATATTTTCAATTTTTTATTTTTATCGCAAATTGACTCAAATAGCTTGCGGTTTTTGTGTTTATGTCTGAATGGGCAGCTGTCTTTTGTCTGTTTACTTTACTTTTGTAAGTCAGCATTGCTTGCATATTACAAGCATTTATAACCAATGCAAATTCAAACAACAACAATCTGCAACATGTCTTGTAATCGTTTGTTTATGCTCGCCCAACAATTTCAAAGAGTTGATTGGCTTTTGTGTTGAGCTGTGCGTGCTTATGTTTGTGTAACTGCTTCTATAGAAGTTAGTTTCTAGAATTGGGTATATATATAGGTATACCTATAGCTGCCTATATCTATACCTCATCTTGATTAGAATTTTTATTATGGATTTAAAAATTGGGGCTTGCTATAATAATATAATACATAATATTATAATATATATATCATACAAGAGATAATATACATATATATATATATTGACTCTCTGTCTTGAGCTGATGAATGAAATCATCAACTATTTCGTGCTCATGTCTAATGCAGGTTTTCAATTTAATTGATTAGGCTCAGTAGGACCTAGTCGATCGGAAATTTATATATAGCTTGACATTTATTCCTTGATGTTTGACTCCAGCCCAACTCCAGCTCCAGCTGTGCCTTAATGCGTAACAATTCAGGCTAAAGCTTTATATACAATTTTTTTTTCTGCTCCATGAAGCAACCAAACATTTTAACACGAATTAGCAATTATGGAGATTGAACTCTATTTGATCTACATATAAATTGTTCTGCAAACAAATTAACTTACAGATAAGTTTATCTACAGAAAAATCTAAAATAAAATGCACTTATTTAAGCTTAAATGAATATTCAAATATATTTAACCAAGCCTAAAAACTCAACTAAATGCATTCGTTAGCGCCCAAAATACTTTTAATTGTGTTTTGTGTTTGTTTGTTGCTTTTATGCTGCTTGTGTAATGTGAGCTAAATGTAAATACATATGCTGTATGAAAGCCTGTATATATGTTTGAAGCATAAAAGCAGCTGCCAAATAAAAAACCAAACGAAAACAGAAAAAAGTTTTTCGTAAAGAGGCTTTGCTGTCATGGCAAGTCGAACACGTGTCTGTTCGTCTGTATGTCTGTCTGGCTGTCTGTTATAGAAAACTACTATTTGGGTCACTTGCAAAACATAACAGACATATCATAGTTATAAATATATAGATATTCGCATAATGCAAAGTCAAATCTAATCAATTCATTTCATATTTTCTGTTTTTCTAATTAATTTCAGCCATGAAAAAAAAAGTGATCGCATTAAATATTTAAAAAAAATCCGAGAACAGCAAACAATTCCATGCAATTAGATATAAATTCTTAATAGATTAACATTTTCAATTATGTAAAATCCAACAAGCAAACTAAAGCCACAAATGCAAATGTAACGAAAAACCAAAACCAATTTGAACAACAACTAAAAACTGAAAGCTAAAAACTAAAAACCGAAAACTGAAAACGGAAAACATAAAAACTGAAAAACAATAACAATAACAATAACAATTGCATTAAGTGGCGCAGCAAGGGCGAAGTGGTATAAAAACAGCGAGCTCAAATGCAGTTTGTGTTTGTGAAATGTGTTTTAGTTAAGGCAAATTCCACGCAGGAATTCACAGATACAAAATGCGTTTAAATGCAACAACAACGCGCATCAAAGCCAAAAGCAGAACGAGACACGATACAATCGCAACAACGCCAACGACAACAACAACAACAACAACAAGCACTGCTGCAGCACGCCAAACTGAATGTTTCATTTGCAATTTAATACAATTATTTATACTGACAACAAGCATCGTTTGCACCGCTAGTGCCATGGGCAGTGGTTTGCTCCAGGCCCAGGCCCAGGCCCAGGCTCAGGCCCAACCCAATCGGCTACGTTTGGAAGCATTGTCCACAGACTACGATTCCACGATGCTGACTGCGGCCGCTGTCAGCGCGGAGGCAGCAATTGTTGCAGCTGCCGCAGCAGCAGCGGCAGCAGCGGCAACAGTGACTACAGCTGGATTTCAACTAAGCACACACACGCCCACACACACATTGCAGCTGGCAACCACGTTGCGTGCTGGCTACGGTAAGCAACATACCAGCTACATTTTGGTAACCATCAATAGCTTGTCAGCTGCTAATTGCATAGCTCACCTTCGATATCATCAGAGAAAATGCAACTCTTGGGCAAGTGCCAGATCTGCAGTCCTTGGCATATCAATGTCATTTTGCATATGCAATATTCCAGCTCCCTTTTCCATTAAAAGTCTTTCTCTTTGGCTAGAAAAAGTTCAGCTTTTGGGGTCAGCACAAATTTTACATTTTCCAAATCCATTCAGTTCGTCTCAATGAAATGTCAACTGCTAATTGAGACCAGACTTAGATATGTGCATAATATATGAATAAATGGAAAACCCTTTAGCCTTTGCCAAAAAAAAAAATATTCTTTAGTGCCTGAAATGTAATAAAATAATAAAGTCGGACAGATATTGAAATCGAGCTTAATACCAAATAAAAGTCCATGGCACAGCAGCTGAATTGTGGGCAGTTCAAGTAAGCCAACTTGCAATTATTAGAGATTATGTATCAAGTAATTTATTGGCAAAGTTTTATATATAAATAAACAATTTAAAAAATTAATAAAAGCCTCTCTACGCACACTTAAAGACAATTGCTAGTGAACCAACTATAGATTGAGTGCTAAATAATATCAAATAAAAAAATGTATATATCAAATTAGATATATTCAGTAAAATGTGAATTCTTAAAATTTAATTTTATATATAAATATATTTTTATTTTATAAATTGTTAATATTCAACGCGTAAATTGCTTTATATGAGAGACTAGCAACCGCCACAACTTCCTAACTCAACTCTCAGCTCTGCAATAGTTAAGCTCGAAACTTGATTCAATGGTTAGCATAACTTTTCCAAAGAGTTTCTCAAATGAATTCCAATAATAAATAGCATACTTTTAAGAGCGCCAATTTATCTCGCCTTAAATAGAACAAACACACCTGCTTTGAGCGGCAATTGGCAATTGTTACCATATATTATGAGAGAGCCGCATGTTCTATTGTGCTTTCCACAGCTATTATGTGTTAAACACGCATCATAAATAAATGAGAGCGGAGTATAACTAAGGCAAGATCATTGACGTGTAGCCCGTTATTTATAGACTCATTAATCTCAAAAGTAATTTTTTGAAAAGCTTACGAAATAGTCGAAATCGTTGCCAGCTTTAACCCAACACGAACGCAGTTGACCCCCATTGAAAATGGGAGAGAAAAACCAAAAATATAAAAGAAAAGAAAGGAACAAAAATGTACCCGTCAATGCTAAAACTTTATTACAACATATTAATCAAGTCTCAGTCAGATGAAGAAAAAAAGATATGAGTGGGCGTGACGAAAACTAAATACCCTGAATAGAAACAAATTGCGGAGAGTAAAAAAGCTTTGTTAAACGCCCCAGACGAAAAGGAGCAACCAGGTCCAGAGTAGAAAGCTTGAAAATAACTACGAACTATTAGTCTATTTTATGGGGCCTGATAGTAATCAGTATTAAAAAAAATAAATAAAACAACTAATGAAATTGAGAAATTAAGTCAATGAAAAGATATAGAAAATATGTGTACCATAATTTTTATAGGCTTTCGTGCATGTGGCTCTTTGAGTGGCAAGGAAAGATCAGACTAGGGAGCAGCTTTAAATGTATACATATAAAATAAGCAATAGGTATATGAATATATTTTTAATGGATAATCAATAATAAAAATCTGGGAACTTGGAACTAGATAACTATATTCTTTAATTATTATAATAATTATTCTTAGTTATTATATACATTTTAATAAATTGCACTGAATACCCCCAATCATACAGATCATCTTAGCCTAGTTGCCCAATTGCAATACACTGAACATGAAATACAGCTTAAAGCTGTCACAACATAGTGTCTAAGAGAGCGTGTGATTTGTTCATCTGACTAGTTGGCCAAATGTCCTTAAACTCAATTTTGCTTGTCTTTCATTATGCGACATAGATTCCAATGAAATCGATAATTCCTATGCCGCTGCGGGAGCAGCTGCTGCTGTCGAGCCTGATATTGGGTTTGATGACGTTGAAAAGTCGGCCGAGGATTACGTCATGGCCATGGAACAGGGGCAGCTGTCGGAGACGGAGACGGAGCAGCGGCAACGGCAACGGCAACGGCAGCGCCACAATACAACGAATGAAAAGAATGAGGGAGCCGAGCCGAAAGAAGCAACGGCAGCGACGCCGGCCGCAGCATCCATTGGCAGACAACTAATGAATGCAAAAACACAAGATTTATTGTCCTTATCGCAGCTTAGTTCATACCAAACATCAACAGCCAGAGCCCCAGCTGCCGCTGGTGTGCAGCGTGAGAAGAACGCATCAAGTTTGAAGAATGCCATCAGCTTCGGTGGCGCCACATCTGGTGGTGCCACATTTCAACAAATTGGCTCACAGCGCGTCAATGGAAATGTTCAAGTAACATCAACAACAACAGCAACAACTGCCAGCAGGCAGAGCCAACAGGTCGCTGGCAATGCGTCCTCGATAGGGTCAACCCAAGCCACAGCATACGCAACCAATAAAACTCACGTGCGCACCTCGGCCAAGAAGGTGGAGAGCAAATATATATTGCCCAAGCAGCAGAAAACTGATGCGCCAATGCTCAACTATATCTTCGATACCTTATCTGCAGCCAACAAGCATCATCATCACGATCAGAGGTGCGTTGAACAATTGTAGTTGTAATCAGCTCTTAAGCTAAGTAAACTCTTAAGCTAACTCAGGCCAGCGAAAATAGAGAACGTATTTTATTGAAGACCTTTGAAGATTGTAAAGATTTTACAGTCTTATAAATATTTTAAATAATCACTTAAATAAAAATATAGCATGGTACATATTTATTTATATTTTATTTTATTTTTTATTTCTCGTTTAATAATAAGTCCATTAAAATACCGAACCGAAAGAAAAAAGAAACCATAATTTATTTAAGGCTCTGTGTTATGTTATACCTGAATTTTTATTTTATTTTTTATTTTTTTTTACATGGCATAATTGCCATCCAAGCTAAAAAATTAAAAATTCTTTTAGTTCATATAACTTAATCTATAAAAATATCATTCCAACCTTAAGATATGTGAAAGTAGTTTACTTCAGTGTTTGCTCGTTATAAAACTTTTAAATTATAGAGATACCTTTTGACCTGTTTTAACATTTTTTAATAACACAGCGCATCTATAATTTTCATAATAGTTTAGCAATTGTTTAGCCATATACTTGTACCACAGCCCTTAAAATATTCCAGTTTACTGAAGGTCGTTTGCTGTGTAAAACACTTTGAAAACTTAAGTTTTTAAGACTCTTGCTACAAGCAATAAACATTAAGTATAAGGACACATAGACCAGTAGGAAGGAGCATGTGTGTGTAGGCCTTACTTACATACACCTGCTGACCAATAAAAATGCACACAACAAACACACACACACACACATATATGTATACGTATATGTTTACCTTTTACTTACAACTCGAGTGCTCACTTTCCTTGCAGATATGGGCCCCATTTCGAGGACGTGCAACGCGTTGGACAACCAACAAATATGACTGTTCAGGCGGGTAGCAGCATTCATTTAAATTGCAGAATTTCATTGCTGCAAGATAAGACTGTAAGCATACCTACTTACTATAAACTCATCTAGCTTTACGGAACAAGCTTAAGCAAGCTCTGCGATATGTCAAATGGCTGAGGAGTGTTGCTTATAAATTTATGACAACATACGAAAATCTACTATGGATGGAAGGCGAAATAGAGCTAGAGAGAGGGGAAGAATGAGAGAGTGAGATAGAAGAGATAGAGAGAGTGAGAGAGACGGAGAGAAGGAGAGTCAATAACAGATTTAAAATTTGATAGTGATTGAGTGAGAGGGAGAGAGGAAGGCAAGAGAGAACGATATATAGTGAGAGGGAGAGAGTGTGACATAGAAAGAGGGAGACTGACATAAAACCAGAAAGGCAAAGAGGGAGAAACTGAAATATAAATAGAGAAACAAAAAAAATAAAAAATAAAAAGAGAATAGATGATGGAGTTGGACATAAAAATTAAATACAGGGAACAACTTAATAGATAGAAGAAGAGAAGAGTCAAAACTGAGATATAAAAGTACTATACAATTATCATAATTCAAAGTGTTAAAATTATCGCTCTTCTATGGATACTCACAAATGAAAGTTGATATGAAAAACATTGGAGAAGCGAGCTATATATTGTTATTGCATCTGGCAGGTCTCCTGGGTGCGTCGCAGTGCGCAAAATGAGGAGAACGCTTTGGATCTACTGACGGTGGGGCTGCACGCCTACACCGGTGATAAGCGCTATAAAATGGAATTTCAATATCCCAACAATTGGCGTCTGAAAATCATAAATGTTAAGAAAGACGATGAGGCGACATATGAATGCCAGATCTCAACGCATCCGCCCCGCGTTATTCAAATTAATTTGCATGTGAATGGTAAGCGATGCTGGAAACCGAGTCTCGACTTCATATAACTTTATTCATGCTGTTTCACAGCTCCAAAGGTGATGATCGTGGATGAATACGGAGATCCATTGCAGGAGAAATACTATGAAATCGATTCCACACTTCAGCTCTCCTGTGTAGTGCGAAATGTGGCCATGACCAGCTCCGTGGTGTATTGGAAACACAGCGAAAATGTGCTCAACTATGACGTCACCCGAGGTGGCGTTAGGTAGGTCCAGCATAAACACAATACATTGTTCATATATTATTGGGAAATTTCTTTACTCTGTAGTGTTAAAACCGAACTGATGGAAGATGGTGCGAATTCCACTTTATCCATTGCTAAAATTCATAAAGCTGATTCGGGGAATTACACCTGCTCCATAAGCGAATATCAAAATTTCACAATAGTTGTGCATATACTAAATGGTAAATATTGATAAAAAAAAGAATATATATATAAGGAATTTATTTATTTATAATATAATTTTAACATTCTGTTAATCCCCGTTTAGGCGAAAGTTTCGCTGAGCTGCATCATGGTGGTGCAGGCGGCGCACATGCCAACTGGCAATATATAACTGGACTGTATTTCCTACTGCTGCTGCGATGGATCGCCAGCACAACCGTGTTTACATCCAGGTAAAGTTAACAAGGACGCCTAAGCATACATCTAAATATAAATAAATGAATAAATATGATATAGGCATCAATTGTTCTCCTGGTGGTAGTCTTCTTATGTACATTTTTGTTAATTAATTGTAAAGATTTCGGATAGACAGACACATAGCGAGAAGTTATTAGAAATAACTAAAAACTAAGTTTAAATTAAAACGAAATAAGTTCAAATAAATAAATAAACCGAATTGTTGTTATAAGCAAGTATAATATAAGTGAACGCCTATTAAAATGACATAATGTATTCGTTTATTCGTTTGATATTCGTTAGCATCGATTTGTACATGTAAAAGCGCACATAAATTTAATGTTAATTAATTAAGTCAACGATTTGCGTGGGGCGCAAATAATGCCAACGAATTTCGAAACAGCATATGGAAAAATACATAAAAATAAATAAAAGAAAAGCAAAATAATTAAATACAGGAATGTAAGATAACATGATGAATGCAGAAGGAATGCGGTCTGGGCGACTATAAATAAAGTATGTGCATATTGTGAGTCCCAATACAGCCCATCCATACACACACACAGTACTATTCAAAGGATACCACAGCATAAACATATGTAATTGAATGCTTACAATATCTAGAACATAAGTCGACATATGATGAATAAATATAAAATTACACAATGAAATAAGAACTTCTTATTTTTAAATCAAATGCGGTTAGTTTTTGAATTTAATTTAAAAATCTCAACCATTATAAGGAATTGCTTTACAACTTTAACGTAACACTTTCAGTGCTAATAGCATTATAGATAAACGTATTATCAATTGGTTTGTATTGTTTGGTAATTATCTTGATCACCTCCTGCGCAGCACAGCCTCCTGTAAGTAAATTCATTTGATGAATAAATGGAATGGATTGCTTACAGCAGTGGCTTACCAATAAAAGCGGATACAGCATGCAGTTCAGCGCCGCCGTATCGGCATATCTCGTGCAAAACATCATCGCTGATGGTCACATGCAAGCCCAAATCGTTAAGCATTTTGCTGGTGATGCTCTTCAGACGCACAATGTCCTGTTCAACGGAACATTCGCCTGGTATGCTGCCGCACTCGCTTAGGAAACGCTCATATGCACGCAGAGCGAAATTGTAGGCGGTTAAACTGCCCTGCAGCTCATTGTCCTCCACTATAAAATAATATAAACTTCGACTAAATAAATCATTGCAAATTCACTATATAAACACCTACCCAACGGCAACAGTCGACAGTTTTTCTCATATTCATCGGCAATGCGTGTGCCACGCAGCACAGACAACCCTGCTGCCTCACGACACAGCAAACGCACAGTCCGATCATCTATGCTGTCCATGGGAAGAGACAACTGTTTTAGATAGTCTTGGCATTTGTGGTACACTTGATCAGCATCATGCAGCGACTGCTGGTGATAGATTTGCTGCAGTGCTATATATGAGTCTGTATTGGCTGTCATATCAGGCAGAACGCCTGGAAGCGGTAGATAGCCCTTATTCTCCTCCACTACAAAATGCTTAAGTGCCTTGGCCATAATCCAAAAGACATCGTTCTGTAACGAATCATTGTTATTCACTGTAAATTATGCAGATTAGGTGACCTACCTTTTTGTGCAACTGCTCACAGGCAGCGTCCTCGAATATGGCCTTGAGAGTGCTTGGCACCATTCCAGCGCCAAATGCAGTGTTAACTGCTTTTATAGCCTCCTCGTAGTTCTCCTCATCCTTCTGCATTTCGGTTCTGATTGCCTCGCGCAGTTGAGTCTTCTCTTTGTAGCTGACAGGAGCTAAGCGCCCAGCTCCATGCTCTTTCTGCCAAACTTTCAAGTATTTGTACAGCACTAGAAGCCACGGCACCTTATTTGTGACCTCTGTTGTTTCCAAATGATCACGTAATGCTTGAAATGGTTGTTCTAGGCGTAAATCAAACTGACGATTATCAGGATGAGTTTCTACAACACAGTGCTCCTTAATTTGCAAGCGTATAGAGCCCAGCATGCCAAGGGAGCGACAATAGACAAATGGCACATGAGCCTCCCATAAGCGATTTGCCAGTTGTATCAATGACTGTTCGTTAAGATTCGAAGCAATCACCAAGTCAAAACTATCAAAGAAATTTGGACGGTTTGCCAAGATATAGTCAACGCTCTCGTCAACATAATCGCCAATGACATCCGGATTGAGCTCTTGCAACAGCTGTTTGCAAGCAAGTGCTTTCGATTTACCCAGGTAGCTATTATCTAGAAAAAAGCTATTTTCCAACTTATAAATAATACCAAAAATTATAATTTACCGTTGACTTACTTGTTACCCAAGTCCTCTTCCTTAACTGTGCTGCCGTCGGCCACAGTGAAGCCTCCAATGCCCGGCAACACAAGTCCTTTCGCTGCCTCACAGCCAACAGCCGTCACATTAACCACGCAGATTGTGGCCGCCTCTAGTAATGTCTGTCCGTGATCTCCCCATAGCCTGTTGGTTGCATGTTAAAATAACCATTTGTTTTAACACTTAAATACATTTACCTGATTTGTCTATCATATTTCTTGCTTTTATCAGACAATTCAGGTGACTTTGGAGGTGCAGGCGAAGACATCTTTGAAGCCGGTAGCAAAAAAATATGCTCGAGTGTTGCGAAATGTGAAACAATATCGAAGCTATCGATAAAATATTGTTGCCTCAGGAAGACTCACGAGTTCAATTTTTAAAACATTTATTTATACGTAGTACATTTCACATCATTTACATGGTTTTTGTTTTAACTTTAAAATTTATTACGTTCCAATTTTCTATCTTAATTAGCTACATAGAAGAAATCAGTCTTTACAAACAAATTGTATTAACTTATAGTTTTTTTTTTACGCATTTCGGCAAAAATAATACCATGTTGTGAGCAAAACAATAAATGTTTCGGGGACGTAATCATGAATTTAGTTTTCTATGGCAGAAAGTCCTTGTACAGGCTCATAGCTTGAGTTGATTTATTTTATAATACCGCATCTCTATTTGATGTTATGGGCATCGACAGTTGCTCGGTTTCCAACACTTGCTCCAATAGGGCACATATGTTTTACAATTACGCTTTGGTACTTCATTCGCGTTGTAATTTCACAACGGCGTTTGTTAGTTGTCTACATCTTTTAAACTAGTAAATAGTGACAACATTTAACTAAATACAAATTAATATTATCACCGAGAGAATGCCAGCCAGGAGAAGCACTGCAAAACCATCAACCAGCAGCACCAATGCGCCAACAAGTCACCAGATGGAGGATCCCGCGTATAAATTGAAAAGAAAGAAGAATAACGAGGTAAATGTAAATAAAATGTACAAAAATGTTGCTAGCCTAGATGTGCGGCCCCAAAATAGCATAGCAGAAATTGATACACTCTATTTAATATCAATGATACCTAAATTCTAGGCAGTGCAGCGCACTCGTGAAAAAACAAAGAAAACTGCCGAGGAACGTAAAGAACGCATCGATCAATTAAGAAAGGACAACATCAAGCTGGTGGAAAGAATTGATGCGGAAAAGAAACATATTAATTTCCTGCGGGAAATGATCATTCATGGCAAAAAGAACGAAGAACAGGATCGGGCAATCGATGAGATTTTAAAATCCGCTGATGAAGATGACGACGATTTGACATCACTCAACCGAAATGACTAACGAACAGTTATTCTTAATTTACTTAATATTATTTACATATTTTTAATTAATTTGCTTTACTAACCGTCATAGACGTCGAGCTTTTCCATGTGTAGTGAGAAAACTTCATCCATTTTTCGTCGTTTAATGTAATAAACCAACGAGAAAATGTAAAGCAAAGTTTTTTTACTTTTTGTTGTATCAGCTAATATCTTGTTACCGTTTGCTGCTCAGTCTTTTGCTCTTTGTTGTTTTTTTTTAGCTTTGGTCACTTCCGTCTTCTCACTATTGGGCATTGATTTATTGCACTTTTCATGTATTTGTAAGTGTTGGTATACGTTAGATTGAGTCTACACGAATTTACGAAATGGCCAGGCGAGCGTTATTTTATATATTTTTTTAGTAATTCGAATTTAATAAATTTAAACTGATTTTGGAACTGTAACATTTAATTAATATCTCCCGGCTAGATTTGACTGAAGTTAATGCATGGTTGCTGCTACGAGAAACGTCACATGCTCAGCTCGCAATGCCAAATACATCAGCTGTGGATTTAAATTAAACAAGTTTAATTAGCTATGACTGTGAGACTAATACAAATTCTGTGCTTTTATAATTGAGCTGCTGGCCATGTCATTTACTTTTTTGTTGATTATTCCATTTATATTTCACGTAACTTGTTTTTGTTGTTGCTCCACGGTCGGTGTACAGATTTGGACGACATACAGCTGTTACTTAACAGCCTATTTTATAATATTCATAACGTTTGATTCCCAAACCAATATAAACATTTTGAATGAATATATATATATATATATCACAATGCAAATAAATGCAATATTATTGATAAATAAATATATGAAAGATATTAATTTTGGTATTTTTTTATTAATATAAAATATATATTGTTAATATGTTTTTCTAAAGTGTTGAAAAATGCTAGAAAAACATTGATTGAGGTTGCATTGAAATTATTGTCGATAAAGTGTAATCGTACGCAGTCAAAATTAATTTTGAAAAAAAAAAACACATTTTCGTATTTATTTGTTTACTTTATTTTAGATAATGTTACCAAATTTGTCACAATAATAATGCTGCTGCCGGTAAATGATTTCGTGCCCAAACTTCCCTCAAACTCAAATATTTATCTGCTCAAGCGCCAAATTGCGGAGAATGGAACAAAAACACAAACACAACTCTTCCAAGTGTTCAGATTCCGAATTGATGTCACAAGAAATGACAACGACGTCGAAATCCAATAAAGAAACATCTAACGTAACTGACGATGATGCTGTAGAAGAGTCTATAAAAAATGACGCCCAAGTTAAATCAAATCATAAATCAAAAGGCTTGCGCGGCTTTTTTAAACTGCCATTTGGATCTGGCCACAAATCAAAAGGGCAATCAAACAAGAAGCAAAATAATCAAGATAATACTTCCCTTGATGACGACGATATACGCCGACTGATTAGTCTATATTCGAAATACGAAAGTCTGTACGATTGCAACAACCCGCAATATGGCAATAAGCAAATCAATAATATTCACTATTCGGATATAGCGCGCTCCTTCGGCAGCAGAACAGGACCAGAGCTTGAAGCTGTTCTGCTGGAGCTGCGTGCAGCATTTGAACACGAGTACGACTTGATTCAAACTGCGCGTCTCCGCGATGGTGAAATCTTGATGCCCACAATCAAATACTACAATGAGTTTCTATTTCTAGTGCCTTTTATCAACATGAACAGGGAGACGGATAATGAGGCAGAAGAGGAATTTGAGGAAGAACACGTAGACATTGATGCGGTATCATTTACCTCTGAAAAGAACAATGTTCTCTCAATATCGGACGCAACGTTACGTACTAAAGATATGGTGACGTACAGCATAGCGAGTCTTCGACATAAATGCATTGGAAATATGCCAGGAGCCAAATTTGTAGGGATAAAAGCAAGAAAAATATTGCCTTTAGCATACAATAAACAAAAATTCTACAAAGCCATGAAACGGCCGTCGGACAACAAGTTTAAAATTGAAGAAAGCGAGAAGGTTTTACTATCACAAACAAAATACAAATCGAAAAATAATATGGAATCTGTGAAATCTAGAAGCATTACCGAATCACTAAAGAATGAAAAGGCGAAAAGCAATACGGAATCCCTGACGAAAGACAAATTGAAAAGCAATAAGGAATCACTAAGTAAAGATAAATTTAAAAACGATGCGGAATCACCAAAGAATGAAAAGTCAAGCAATACGGCATCATTAAATAAAGATATGTCGAAAAGCGATAGGAGGGGATCATTAAGAAAGGATAGATCTAAAAACGATGATGATATTTTAAAGAAAGATAGATCGAAAGACGGTACGGAATCAATCAAAAAAGATAAACTGAGAAGCGATAGGGAATCATTGAAAAATTATAGATCGAAAAACGAGTCACTAAAAATCAATAAATCGAAAAAAAACGAATCAGATAACACGGATTTAAAATCTTCTGCAGATAAGCAGCAAGCAACTGTTCAAATACAAACATCGGAGTCGGAGCTACAAAATCCCAAGGACTTTGGCCGGCAACGTAGCCCTCTCTGCAGTAGAAATCTGCCATCGAAATGCGTTGCTATTCTTAATAGGCCAACATATAATGGAAACGCCTTAATGCCAATGAGTTTCAATAGAGTACAGTCGGCTAATGGAAATCAGAGCACAACTGCATCACGCAACAGTCAGAATCAACGCTGTGGATCGTCGAGGAATAATGGACATCAGCTGGAAATGCTCTGCGAAATGATCAAATCGGAACTGAACTCCGCTCCAGATTGCATATACTTTGATGCCAAGTGGCGTATTATTGAGATCCTACGCGAGGTGAACAAACGTCAAATGATCTATAAAAAGGGTGAGCCATCGCAAAGTGGAAACCGTAAAGCTGACATCGAAGCCTACAATAATATGAATAATAACAAAAATTCGCCTAATGCCTCAAACTTCAAAGACACCAGTAACAGTTGCCCATACTGTGCGAATAGAGTCGCTCACTAAAATCGCAAGTTAAACGCTCTTATCTGTCGATCGGCTGTCGACTTGGCCATGACCAACTTTTACTAGATAAGCGAGAGCTTCTGCTGTTTTGCTTATTGTCCCCACAGTCTTACAGCAGCTACAAGGCAAAATGGAAGCATTGTTGAACAGCTCAAAGTTATTCAAGCATTGGCCAAGCATTCTACTGGGGTTTCTCGTTGCAATGGCCATTAAATACTTCAAAGCTTATCGCATGCAAAGGTCGATCAAATTGGCGGGGGAGGAGAATATCGCAGGTAATAAATATACAAAAGATCTCAGCTCACGCAATCTAATCTCCTTTTCTCTAGTCGAATTTACTATGACGGATGCGGACATCAAGCCTGCTTTAGAAGAGAAGCCACATGTTCCATATGTGCCCGCAAAAAATCTTAATCCGAATGGTGCCACGCGTTTCTATGAACTGATGCATGACCGTCGCAGTGTTCGCGCTTTTAAACCCAATTGTAAGCCATCTAAAGATGTATTAGAATATTGCATACATGCTGCTGGCACGGCGCCCAGTGGTGCGCACACCGAGCCTTGGACATTTTGTGTCGTTGAAGAGATGAGAGTGAAGCAAGCTGTACGGGAGATTGTAGAACGCGAGGAGCATATTAACTACAGCACACGAATGCATGCTCAATGGGTTACGGATCTGCGACCTTTTCACACAAACGCAATCAAGCCATATCTCACGGACGCTCCCTATCTGATTCTCATATTTAAGCAAACGCATGGTAAAACTGTCGATGGACGCAAGAGATTGCATTACTACAATGAGATATCAACATCCATTGCTGCCGGAATACTATTATGTGCTCTTCAGGCATCAGGGCTTTGTTCGCTGGTCACAACGCCCCTTAATTGTGGTCCGGCTTTAAGGCACTTACTCGAACGGCCAAATAACGAAAAATTGTTAATTCTGCTTGCTGTAGGTTATGCGGCGGACGATTGCAGTGTGCCAGATTTGGAACGCAAAAGACTAGAAGACATCATGGTTAAATATTAGTAACATTATACCACAATATCTTTATAAATTTAAAGTAAACAAATTCAAAAGTCCTTTTAATGCGTAGTTAATTTTAATATGAGCAAACACAACATTGCCATTTGTGGTGGATTGTCGATATGCGATGGAGTAAGTGTTATTTCTCATCTGAATATCAAATTTACTGTGAATGGTCACAGAGACCTAATCATTGTATAAAATGTATTTTAATTTCGCCAAACAATTGCAAAATATTGGAAGAAATTCAGAACCATTTAGTTTTCATGTACTGTAAAGTACTTTAAACCTTTTTCAAATCGTACACTAAATAGTAATTAGTTATTTGATCGTGCCCAATTGGTCAACTGTGGTATCGATATAAAGGAAGCGTAGACGCTTATCGATTGCAGCGCATACCATTTCATTTTATAAATAACTTCAATGTGTTCGGTCGCGCTGTCGAGAAATTATCGAAATTACCAAAGATCCCAATGAGTTAATAAGTAAATATAACAATTTACAATTAGTCATATACATTTGTAGACGTTTGTGAAAAATGAATGCCGAAATATATTTGATAAATTATAAACGTGTGCTTTATTGTCGATGCAACAGCAAATAAGTGGCAAAGAATGAGAGCGCAAAGCAGATGGCAAAGAGCGTCGTGCCGCATTGGTGTTGGTTTTGTGTGCGTATGTGTATGTGAAGTAGAAAGCGGCGGTAAAAACTTGTAAAAATCCACACTTATTCATATATTTGCATATATATATTAAAAATGATTCTGATTCTTAAATCCGCCAAAAAAGATTTCATCGGTAAAAGAAAATGTTTAATAAGGCCAATTGCACTGTAGAATCTGCAAGTCAAAACAAAACAACCGTGAAACGTAGCCGAAAAACGCCTGCGTGATAGTATATGTGAGTGTGTGTACGAGTGTAATAAGAAAGACCCACAGCAAAAAGGCAAAAGAAAAATAGTGCATACGAAGAGCAGGCGCAAAACGCAATTGATGAAATTTGTGATTATCACAAATTTGTATTAACAAATGGTTGAATAATATATAAACCAGGGCTTTAAAACTCATATATAAAAATTATGAATACAAAGAACACAAACGTATACATATTTTAAATCAAATAATGATTGGTATCTAAAATCTCTAAACAAGTGCATAAATAATTTTGCTTAGTTAATGTTGCCGACATATTTGCGCCTTTTGTTGCTGTGAGGTGAGTTGTAATTATTTTAAAAGAGTTTTCAGTCGGAGCGTGTGTTCAAACTGTACTAGAGATGTACGCATTTTATGAGGTTACGTTTTAATAAAAATACAATTAACTATTATTATTAATCCATCTTATCTTAACATTGGACCATACGAAGAACATTAAAATCTAGTAAAGTTCAATTATCAAATCGATATAAAAGAGTCCTAATTCAGTTCGTGCTTCAAATTTGAGTTGACACGCGCCCATCTCTAGTCCAAACTGTACCATATTGCTACTGGCTGGCTCTCAAGGGAAAGAGAGAGAGAGAGAGAGAGAGATAGTGAGAGCTATAATATTCGCTTGCACTTAGCAATTCCCTTTCTCTTTCACTTCTTCAGCAACATGATAATCAGCTGCTACTACACATCGCCCTAAACAGTTATTGCAAGTAGTATCCACAACTGGAGAGCGAAGCGCTCCCATCATTCAAAATGAGTCGCCTACAAAAACAACAATCACAACATCAACAACGCAACCAGTGCGAAATAGTGAGCAGCAGCACAAGTGTCGCCAAGAACAGGCGTAAGCAGCCGCCGCCAAAGCCGTTCGAGGATATTCAACCGGCACAGCTCATCAATGGTCACACGATATCTGCGAATGGAAATAGCAAGTCGACAACGACAAATAAACGACGCCATCAGAGCGACGATGAGCCTTTGCAACAGTTGACAAATGGAACTAGTAACAAAAATATCAGACTGGAGCATTCACACAATGCCATGGAGACAACGAGCGGCTGTTCTGGGTCCTCCAGTGGGCAACGCCACAACAACAATGGCAAGGCTGTTAATCATAATAACAACAATAACAACAACAATAAGAAACTGAATAACAATGTGAGCAACTCGAATGGCAAGCAATACAACAGTTACAGCAACAATAAGAAAAATAGACAGACCGTAAATACCAATACAACAACACCAATGGAATACAGCTACCGTAATAACATATCCACCATACCAACGCCACCCTCACCAGCCTCGCCGGCTTCGCCACCGCCCCAAAATACAGTGGCTGATGTTGTGTGTATTTCGGATGCGGAGAGCGAGGAGAATGAATGCAATGAATACTACGACCACGAAACGGAGGAGGATAGCGACCTGGAAATCGATGAATCGCCCACCACTAGCAATATCAAGCAGCAACCCAATAACAACAATGCGGCGGCCGCGGCAGCAGCAGCAGCAGCAGCGGCCGCGGCGGCTGCAGCAGCGGCCAATACAACACCCACAACATATACAATGCCTACGAGTAACAGCACGCCATTGGATCTGGAAAATGAATCGCATCAACGGGACTTAGAGATCGTGACCGACTTGCGTTCTTATGGTGAGTAAATTCTATTCAGTCTAGACTTCTCTCTTCACATGGTTTTGGGGAATTGGGGTGGTACTCTGGCTTGGTCAACGCAGCGGCAGTGACGTCGACCTCGTCTTCTCTCAATCCTTTTAAAGTGGGGCACATGCATTCAACCTTGACACAGTTGACTACACATACATACAGATATACAGACAGTATGAATGGTTTTATTTGGGTGTTTGTTGCGTTTGTTCTCCTATTGGAATTCACCCCACAACTAAATTAACCTGAACTCACCACACCACGAATAACACTCGACGCTCATAAGTGACGTTGACTTTTTGCCTATGTGTTTAGGCTTTTCTGAGTGTGTATAAGCCAGAGCATGTAAGCAATTGATTTACTTGAACTTGACAATGCAAGTTTGCCAATAACAACTGCAAACGTGCATTTATGCACACATTTAAGTAAAACGTGTTAACCTTCTTCGTCTGCTATTTACATTTTATGATAAGCAGAAGCTTGACACTTGTCAAATCGAAGAGAACCTTTTTCTCTCTGCTTGCAGTGCAATTTGATATCGTGCATGCTACAGCAGTCGGCAGATCGTGAGGCTGTTCTCGCATAAGAATGCTATCCATAACGGTTCTTAAGCGTGCATGTATGTGTGCGAGGCAGCTACATATAGGCTTACTGCTATGTTCAGCAACGCTCCCGTTTTAATTTTTTTTTTTTTGACAAATTTCCATCACTCAAACTTTTAACAGCGGAAAGATGAGCTCATTTAAGTAAATCTGCTGGATAGGCATGTTTAACATAAATCTACTTTTGGATTTATGAAATGATTATTTAAAGTCTAAGACTCTTAAAGCGTTTTAATCAGTTTGCAGCTGTTTATCATATATTCAAAAACAATTTTTTTTTCGCATTTGTCGCGTTCATTAACTTTGGGTAGGCAAAAAAAGAAAAACAAAGCTACAGAAACCGCATTGGGGTTAAACAGTTTAAAAGCCTGCTATGAAAATACTTGCAAATGTATGTATGAAAATTCAAGGCCAAAAAGGCTTGTTGAATGTATTGTGGTTTAAAAATAAAGTGTATTAATAAAAATTATTTACTGATGAATACCGCAAGTATTGCCTGGTATGGGTTTTTTATAGTATTCGATGTAAATTATTAAATAATTATGTTATTGTTATTGCTGACTTTGTTAAAAGTTGCTATCATTGTTAGTTTTCGAGTAATTTAATTTTTTTTTTTCGTATATATTTATTTTTCGATTAACTGCATAACTTTCCAAGATTTGTAGTAAAGGATATAGTGATACTTTACTTTTGCTTAGATTTCAATTCACACGCGATTATGTTTGTTGAATCAATAATTTTGCAAACCATTCAAAAATATTCTTATTGAATTGCTTTTAATAGAATCCGTCACCTTCACAAAGAAATTCAGTACGTTGCACCCTTCTGCCAAAAAACAGATGAAAAACATATGATATCTACATTACTTTCAATATGTATTAAATTCATGCATTTCCAAGTAAAATATAATATATGTAACTGGTTTTTTGAGCCAACCACAATAATCACAAATTAGCAAGGTAGTTTCATCAACCTTTTGCTGGCATGTCAATGTACTGAGAATATTTCACAACAAATTGAATTTTCGATTGATGCCAAAAGTAAAAAAAAAAAACTCGAAAGCACGAAAATAAATTGGTATATTTCAAGTTACTTTTCTGACGTCTTACGATGTCGTTAAGTCCAAACGCATTTTTAATATTTTCTTTTGAAATGACTAACAGTAACAATGAAATTGGCACGCATAGTCAACACACACAAAAAATAAAGGCCACAGGTTCAAGGACAAATGTCCAGCAATGGCATTCACCTCGCTCTGTATCTGGCAATGGTTAGCGCTCTCTTCTCTTCTCTGCTCTTCGCCAATTCTTGTTTGACAAATTAATATTTGGCACACGTTCACTGCACAAGAGCGAGAGAGAGAGAGAGTGCAATAGTAAAATACATTGGTTTTTGAAGGCCGTAAATGCAAATTAGTCACTAAGAAAATTTTATTAAATATATGCATAAATATGCAGTTAAGTAGACGCTACTCAAGTTTCACACAATTTGTTCTTTTTATATTTTGCTTTTAAATATTCCTTGCCCAGTGTACAGTGTACATTTGTCTGGACTCATCAGTGTAACTGTAAATTGTCAAAATGCGAGGCAGGGCCAATGAACCGTTTGAGTATACATATATATGGAGAGAGAGAGAGAGAGAGAGAGAGTTGGTTAGGAGAGTGCCTGTGATTGGCTGCTGTGAAATCTTTTGCTCTCCTTGTACATACGTTGAATGTTCTTAGTGGGTCAGCCACCTGCTGCAACGACGCCCGGCGCTATTTGTTGTTGTCCTTATGCAAGTACAATCGTATTTATGTTTGAGTGTATGCGTGTGTACATAGAGCGATAACACAAGTTATAATTTGCTATGCTTGAATTAAGCTGCATTCTCAAGTGTCGCACGTGCTGTTCAGCAACTCGATTGAGATAACGCTAATCACATGCTCTAAAAACATGGTAAATAATTAACTAGTGTCATATAGCTATGGCGATACTATCTTTTGTGAATATTTAAATGTACACATGAATCTGGGTATGTGGATATTATTGCTTTCCATGAGGGTATGCTAGTATATTCTTGTACTGTTTTTTTCTTTTTCTCTTCATTCTTAGTGTTTTAGTTAAGTTTATCATTTCGTGTTTATTAATTTGCATATCCTCATTTTTCTTTTACAGTCAAACTGTATAGCGATGAGCGCGTGAGTTTAAATGATTTTAAAATCATTCGCGTGCTTGGCACGGGCGGTAAGCATCAAAACATTAATTAAAATGACATAAGATATCTTGAATTAAGAATTTGTTTGATTTTAATTTCAATTTAGCATACGGGCGAGTTTTCCTGGTTCGCAAACTAACCAGGCACGATACAGGCAAGCTGTATGCGATGAAGGTTCTCAATAAGATAACCGTAGTGCAAAAGCGAAAAACGGCAGAGCATACAAAAACAGAGCGAGTGGTAAGTAAAAAAGAGAAATTAGAAATTAAAAGCCAATAATTAAATAAAATAAAAAGCAAGAAAGCCCATACAAAAACGCTAAACGTGTCCAATTCAAAGTTTTTTTTTTTTTATTTAACTTGATCAGTGCAGCGAATCGAAAAAAAAAACCTTCAGTTGTTGCACGTACACAAAATAAGGTAGAGAGAAAAGAAAAATGTGGCGGCAGCCAAAAGCATCATAGTAAGAACCCAAACGTGCCTGTCACACATACATAAATACATATACATAAATAAAAGCGTGTTCAGCGCTCGCTCAACTTGTTGCACCGGCAAAAAGCTAACGGATTGCCAAAGATAGTGGGCAGCACGAGAGAGTTAAAGAGAGCAAGCTGATCCGCTACGTATATATGTATTCATGCCTTGCATTTGTATATGTATATAATCCACAACCGGTTAGCGGCATTGAAAATATTGAAAAGATAACACAAATGTTGGTTAAATAACAGCAAACAGGTGTAGGTGGATAAAGAGAACGAGATAGAGAGAGAGAGTGTGTATAAACTTGCCAACAAGGGAAATTTGTTGCTAAAAATTTAAAAATTGTGCAATGCTTTTGCTTGTTGTCTCAGTCAGACATACGCACACGCACACGCACACATACGCATGCACACGCACTTAATGTACTTGTTTTTCAAGGTACATAAACAACGATGCCTATGACGCTTGTGCTACTAACCCAGATCGCGACATGGTTAAGCTTTAGGTGTGGGAGGAGGAAGGCTATTTACCGGCTGTAGTACATAAATTTCCTGTTTGCGTTAAGTGCGCTCTTCGCACTGCGTTATGTGTTGTATCTGTTGTATTGTTGGTTTGCCTGCCAAAAATGGAAAGGAATAAAATCATGAAATGTGAAAGTTGTATATGTAACAACACTCTTGACAATTGTCTGTCTATGAGAGCAAAAAGAGAAAGATGAAAAAAGATTTTATAATGAAATTAAAATAATATTTTCACTTTTCAAGCTGGCACAAAAAGTAGACACACTCTTTAAATATCCACATATATACATACATATATACATTTGTGCGGCATTTGCGATATGTTTGGGATATTCGTGATAGGGAAATTTCGAGACAGCTGTTGTGTACAGTTGGAGCCCCAGTCGTACGGCCTAGCAACAACAAAAACGGGAAATACCGAGCGCAGCACGAAATTAATAAATAAACAAAGCACAGTAAAGAGTCGGCGTAAAGATAAGGCAAAAAAGCTTTAAATCAACGTGAAAAATAATCGATGTATCGTGGCATTCATTTTATTATCGACTATCTGCCGCAACTTTTAATTTATAAATCTCACATTTCTAATTAATAAATAAAAAAAAAACTCTCCAAAATTTCAGGTTCTCGAAGCAGTGCAACGCAGTCCGTTTCTGGTTGGATTACACTATGCTTTCCAGTCGTCATCGAAACTCTATCTAGTGCTTGGTAAGACTGAAATGCTCCGGTACATAGACAAAGATGTATTAACTTGATTTTGTTTGCAGACTTTGCTAATGGTGGAGAACTGTTTACGCATCTGTACCATGCGGAGCATTTCGAGGAGGCGCGTGTGCGAGTGTATATCGCTGAGGTAGTACTGGCGCTGGAGCAGCTGCATCAGCTGGGCATCATATACCGTGACATTAAACTGGAGAACATTCTATTGGATGGCGACGGTCACATTGTGCTATCTGATTTCGGTCTGTCCAAAATACTCACAGCCGAAAATGAATATCGCGCGCATAGTTTCTGTGGTACACTGGAATACATGGCGCCGGAGATAATACGTACTGGACCGCCGGGCCATGACAGTGCCGTCGATTGGTGGTCGGTGGGAGTCTTGACTTTTGAGCTGCTAACGGGCGCCTCACCATTTGCTACCTCTGATGGTCAGAGTCAACAATCGGAGATCTCACGTCGCATACAAAAGGAACAACCATTGATACCATCCACATTCAGTGCAAACGCTCGAGATTTCGTGCTTAAAATGCTTGAGAAAAATCCGAAACGCCGGCTGGGAGGCAATCACAGAGATGCCAGCGAGATCAAGGAACATCCATTCTTCAATGGTATTAACTGGCAGGAGCTGCGTGCCAAGCGTCGCAAAGCGCCCTACAAGCCAACGCTGAACGCCGAGGATGACGTGCAAAACTTTAGCAATGAGTTTACCGACCAGTTGCCTGAGGATCCTGAATGTGATGCACCACCCGCACGCATTCGGCTGTTTCGCGGCTACACATATGTGGCCCCCGAGCATTTAGAGAAAATGCGTCGCGACAATCTCTGCCAGATTGAGTACTGCAATCCGGACTTGCAGGTAAGTTATCATTTCAATTTGAGGTCAATCTGATCTAATCGATTCGCCTTGCAGAATATACCTTCACGACCCGATGATCTGGAGTTGGGCACGCGCACTGTGAAGGGCGCCTATGGCACCTGTTACTTTGTGGTGGATGCTTCGGATATAGTGTTTATGGCAAAGGTCATACCGCTCTCCAAGTTTCGGGCCTCCGAAGTGGACGCACTCACATCATGCGCCTTGGACACGCGTTGTCACCGCAACATTGTCAACTACCATGGCACGTTCCGCGACAAGTGCGAGGTATGGATAATTCAGGAGTATTTGTGTGGCGAGGAGCTGGGCATCTTTCTGCAGACCAGAACGCTCGATGAGGATAGCTGTCGGAAAATCTTTCTGCAGTTGGTGCACGCTGTGCAGCATGTGCACTCCAAGCATTTCATACACGGCGACCTCAAGCCAGAGAACATTGTGTTCGTAAGCCGCGACAGCCTGGATGTCAAGTTGGTGGACTTTGGCAATGCATGGTAAGAGCCATACGTCTTTATTGTGTGCATATATTAATGTTAATATTTTCAATCCTTGCAGCTACAACAGTCGTTTCGAGAATTGGCGCGATAAGCCACGGTATACTCTGGACTATGCGCCGCCGGAGATGTTAACGGATGCCAATGTAGTTAACTATTCGCCAGCTGTAGATATTTATGGTCTGGGCGTGACGCTCTACACAATGCTGGTGGGCCATGCGCCTTATCGCGAGTACCAGGGCGACTATGATCACAATCCCGAGGCACATCACAAGTTGCGCAAGCGAATCCAACGGGAGTCGTTCAATCAACGCTCGAAGGGCTGGCTGTGCGCCAGTCCGAAGTTCAAAGAGTTGGTCAGCTGGTGCCTGCAAAGGGATCCAGCTCAACGGCCGCAATTGAGTGACATACTAGAGAGTGATTGGCTGCAAGAGAATAACGATCCGGATGTGGACATAATACCACCGGCTGAGCAGATTTTGGTCGACTTGAGTGAAGACACCATGGAGCAGCCAGTTGAACTGTCGATAAGGCACGAAAACCAGAAACGATTGCTGCTGGCAATGCAACAAAAGTCAGCCACAGAGCTGGGTGTGAATGTGGACATGATGGGCAGTGGCGATGCTGCCGATGAGATGATATTAGATCCAATGAATAACGAGGATTTGGCTCAAATTATCTATGATACGGACTTTGATGCACTTACCGATTTTCATGGCTTTGATGAGCTTGCGCCGCCATTGCGACTGCCTTCTGAGTATTACACTGAGCTGCCCCTCCCACATCCACAAGAGTGCAATGTTTCTAATCATCATCCCGAGCCCTTAGATCA
The DNA here is from genome assembly GCA_035047625.1 of Drosophila mettleri. NCBI lineage: Eukaryota > Metazoa > Arthropoda > Insecta > Diptera > Drosophilidae > Drosophila > Drosophila mettleri. The sequence continues at coordinate 11,819,944 of JAWNPI010000103.1, forward strand.
GATGTTGCCACCTGTTGGACTCCCGATACATGCGTCACCTCCAAAGGTTCTATCCATGGATGACAGTAGACGTCCGCGCACGCGCCAACAGCATCGTACCGAACAAAGGCTGTTCGCTGACAGTCCGCCGCCCGAAGAAGAAGAAGACTCAAAGGCTGATCTGTGTCTGCTGATGCAGCATTTACCGCCAGTGGTGGATATGCTGCCAGCGGTGAAGCCACGTGCGTTGCTCGCGAATAATCGCCAGTCGCCGCGTCCCTTGAACGATCTATGCGGCTTCGGCAAGACGAAGGGCACATGGCGCAAGTCGCGCGCCAGCTGGCGCCACTTCTGTCTGCTGCTTAATGGGGTGCAGCATGTGCTCAAGCATCGGTTCAAGAAGGAGCGACGCGTCTATTGCTCGCTCAGCATCAAAGCCGAGTGCCCGGACGAGGCTTACGAGAAGCCATTGATATTCCCGCGTCCACGGCCACCAGCGCTGCGCAGAGCCAAGCGACCGCCTAAGGTGCCGCGGCCACCCACACGCGTGCAGCCAGAGAGAGCGCGTGCGCTGCGCCAGTGCTATGTATTCGAATGACACACGCTGGATACGAAAGACGGGTCAGGGGACGAGGTGGCAGCAGCTGCGCCCGTCATCGCAGAGGATGAGCATCGGCTGCTGCAAGCGATGCTCTCGTCGGCCTGTGCCGGCCGGACGAAATGGCAATGGCAGGGAAAGCAGCAGCGCAGCTGACGGCAGATATTGACTATAACTAGGACAAGAAAAACGCTGGACGGAAGACGATTGAGGTGGCGCAACCTGATGGCAACAATTTAGTAAAAGTAGAAAACAAAAACAAAACAGTTGTGCACACACCTAGATGCAGATGCTTAGATGTATTGATTATGTTGAACGTGGGTCTAACGGGTGGATCATTGAGCAGCACCAAAGATCCTGTCAATAGAGATTTAAAAGTTGTTAATTTGTAAATTCAAAGCATAAGTTGATTTTGCCTTTGATTAACTATTGGGAATATCAAACACCGCACACAAACACACACACACACACACACATTTTAAATTGCATAGTTGTTGGATTAGTTAATTGTTTTTTCTTTTAGTGTATTGTACAAAGTCATAAAAAACATACAAATTTGCAAAATCTTAATTGAAAAAAAAAAAAAGCGGTAGCAACTGTAAATTGAGTTTTTTTTGGCATACAATTTTCGAAAATTAATTAAGTGCAAAGATAGTTTATTAAGGTAATTATTGAAGTAAAAACTAAACGCATAAAAATTAATAGTCTTATGCATACATAAGCATATATATATATATATACATATATATTACGTTTTAAGTTGTGCTCTATGTTAAGTTTATAAATATAATTGTTGAACGAATGCAGCCACAACAAGAAGAAGAAAAAGATCAAGGAAACATCAACTAAAACAATGTTTTTGAGCAATGAAAATATTCATATTTTCAACAATCTGCGGTAATAATACAATAAAACATATATATAAATATATATAATTTAATTATGTCAAATCTCCTGTAATATGATTATGACTCTTCAAGCATTGATATATGATAATCTTAATTTAAATTTATCTATTGTTAACTTATGTTTTTCTTTGATTTGTTTTACACACTTTGTTAGCCAAAAGAGAAGAATTGAAGTTTCCCCAAAACAAAAAAAGCCCCATTACCCCAATATAGAAATCTTAGGAGCGTTTATCATATGTATGAAATAAAATGAAATAAATTTTAAATGCAAAAATCACAAAAAAAAAGACACATTAAATTTATATTTTATTTGGTTTGATTTGATTTAAACACAGCAGAGCAGAACCAGGAACATATCTATATTAATATTTTTTATTTAATTTTTTAAATATATTAAACTTTTGTAGGAAGCGCTCATGAACCCGAAATTGTTTAGTGTAAAGCGAATAACATTTAATAATGTATTAAAGTTGCCTTTAAACAAGTTGCCTTAGAAAACAAACAAAAATATAACAAATGACAAATGTTACACCAAATACAAAAACAAATATTAAAACATATGAATTACCACTAAGAGGAAGCCAAAATATAAAGTGCTGGCATTTCAGATCAATTGGAGGCCAAGCATTAATATGATTATTATTATAAAGGAGAATTTTTACAACCGAAGCAATAGTTTCTAAGGTTCCAATAGTCTATAAATACATATATACATATATATACATGCATAACATATTTTAAGCTGCAAACGAGGGAACGACAACAATTAGTTACCAATTAAGATAAACAATCAAATCGCAAATATCTTATTTTAGAATATCTTTAAGAATTACACACATAGCGCTCGATTGATCGTTGTTTTTAGTTGTAAAAATGGAGGATAACAACTTATAAGCCACAATTTAACTTGCTAGCGTTTAAGTCACCAAAGTTTGTATATAAAGTTAAAATAAAATAATTAAAATACTATTTTGCTCAGCTCTGCAAATTCAAAAATGTTAAAAGGCGCCATTTGCAGTAGTTATCGATTAATCGATGAGTCCTCGATCCGATCAGCAGTGAACTAGTAAGTGAGACTGCTCGGATTAGATAAAGCGAAACTCAACGATTTTTAATTATCGAATAATCGACAATACACTAATTTAATTTGATTAAGGCCAAGGGAATAGTTCATCGTAAATCATTTGTTTATTTACATCATTCATAACAAAATTAGATTTCAATGTATAAAACCAATCGCATTTATCGCTCTTCTCAATTCCCAGCTAATGTTTTCGCTTTTTGCCCAATTTCGGCTTTGCTCCCGCTTTCTTGGCTTTGCCACCGCCAAACTTTTTGCTTGTGTAGATTTTGCTGTTCGATCTACGCTTCTCTTCCCATTTCAACTGTTTATCAGAGGATTTGTCCTTGTTAAACACCGCATTGCTAGTGCCCTGACCCTTGGTTTTGCCCGTTTCTTCGAGCAGCGATGAGAAATCATCCGCTGCAGCAAATAGCGAGCTCATATCTAGAGAAATATATATATTAATGAGTGGAATTTTAGTAATCTAAATAATAAACTCATACGCACCGTTGCTGTGCTTCAATTTCTGTGCAAAGCTGCGCTCATTAAGGGCCTCATCTTTGCGTGATTTCTTTTTCTTGGGTGGCGAATCCTCGTCATCATCGTTGTCCTCCTCCTCGTCGGGACTCTCAGGATCCTCGCTAGCATCACTATCATCGCCCATATTCATTAAACCTTCATCATCGTCGTCGTCGTCATCCTCATCCTCCTCATTGTCATCCAATGGCTCCAAATCGATTGAGCCAGTCTCATCGTCTGACTGATCCTCTGCTCCGGCATCTGATAGCTCATCCGCCTCCCCTTCTTTACCATCATCTGCATCCATATCCTCAGCATCATCATCCCATTCGTCGTCATCATCTTCTGTTTCTTCCTTCTTCTTTTCCTTCTTTTTAGACTTGTCCACCTGCAGCTCACCGCCCAGTTCCTGCAGATAGTCCAGGTCCTCTTCACCTGGCTCACCTTGCTTTAGCTTCTTGCCAAAGAAATCATCTAAATAGGATTCAAATTCATCATCATCCAATTCGCCCTCTTTCAAATCCTCATCATCAGCCTTTTCTGCGACTTGCTTCTCCTCTGCTTTCTTCTGCTGCTTAGTCTGCTCCACGAGCTCCGTCTGCTTACGCTTGTGCTCGAGATAATTGAATATAAAGATCTCGTCCTCTGTGCAGTTCGTCTTGGTCAGCGACTTGACCGGCTTGCCACGTGCTCCGAATGAGGTGTATTGCTTGTGGACAGCGCTGGCGGGTGCATTGGCCGCATGCTGATTGGCCAACTTCTTGGGATTCTTGAATGCGAAACGCTCCAAAAAATGCGGCAAGCCAAAGTCACGCAGCGGATCGCCATAGTAATCAATGCGTTTCTCTAAAACAGAGAGAGAAGGAGAGTTATGAAATATTGCCCCATCGTAACTGAAGTCCAGTTTTACTTAGCAGTATCTGCTCGGCGAGGACCTGCACTGTCGGATGATAATGTCTGCGCAGCAGCAGCAGCTCGTTGCGCAGGGCGTAGCCAGCGCCTGCAAAGGCTGGCACACGATGGTATGGATCATATTTGCAGGCATCAATGTCGCGCATCTTCGACTCGGTGCCAGCAAGACTCACATGACACGAGCTGGGCACGGCTGCATTATTCGTTTTTACATCTGCCTTCGTTTGCTCCTTGTCCGCATCCTTATACACCTCCTCGCCATCACGGGCCAATTTGACCAAGTCCTCGGCAGCAGCGGCGGGCAACAGCTGCTCAGCACTCGCAGCCATCTCAGTATCGCCAATGCCTGCGACCAGCTCGCGGCGCATGCGCAGCAGCTTGTGGAGCACGATCAGGCAGCCGGCCGACATGTTGGGCGGCGCATAGAGCGCCAGCTGGAGCAGGCGCTTCACAAACGCCTGGGCTCTGGCCACATGCTTGTCAATGTGGATGGCCCGATGCACGATGTGCAGCAGCTGAGCCGCGGTCTGGAAGCCGATGTTAATCAGATTCAGATCCATGAGTTTCAAGTAGAGCGCATTGTAGAAGCGATCGGATTTCTCCGTTTTCACTGTCACCAGCTGCAGCAGCATGCCCAGCGTCTGCACCGAGATGCGTATGTCGGCCAAGTGCACCAGTCGATAGATGGTGTCTTGCATCTCTTTGGTCAGCAGCTCGGTGCTACCCTTGGGCGGCTCTGCGTCGGTTATGGCCTTCTGCAGGCAACGCAGGATCGCCTGCATGGTGCGATTGTTGACGGCGCCCTTCTGCACGAGCCCCTTGAACAGGGCGAAGCATATGTTGACCAGCTTGGTGCACACCTCCGGCCGTCCCGACGGTGCAATGCTGGCAAGTAAGCACAAGGCAAAGTGCTGCGCCCGCTCGGCAATGTTGTTACGGAAGAGCAATTTCTCGGCCTCGGCTACGATGACGCCGCACATGTTGGGATGCTGTTGGGTTATCTCGCTGAGATGATGCAGCGCCTTGGAGGCGATCTTGGGAATGGGATCGCCCAGCTTATTGATCAGCATCGTGAGCAGCATTTGCTCCTTCTCAGGTGCATAGGCGAGCAGCTTTGACGACGCCACAATGGCAGCCCTTTTGTTATGTTCCTGGCCCGTCTGAAGGCCTTGCATTAGATTCTTCAAATACTCATGATACAGATCCTTCAGTTCATTCTCAAAGTACCAATAGGCATAAATGCGACGCGTTTGCTCCTTGTGCAGCTCCTGCTTTTTCAGCAGTTTCCAGTCAGCACCGCGTGTGTGTATGGCCAGCAGCTTGCGCTGCGGCGGCAGTAGCACCTCCTGCCACAGATCCGTGAGCACTGCAATGACATCGTTGCTGCTTTTGTTGGATATTTTGCAGAAGGCAATCAGATTGGAGAGCGCTTCGAGATTGCCCAGCGGATTGCTGGTCACAAGCAAAGCGCCTGCATTGGCACGATCCTTGGCTGTGCCCTTGTGCAGCGCCGTTTGCAGCCAGCGCGCATCAGTGGGATTGCCTACAATAAAAATATTTAGAATTTTAATAAAAATGGACACGCAAAAAACCTACGCTTATTGAACGTTGTCTTTTCGGACTCGAAAGAAGCCTTGCATAAATTAAACAGCTCCAGCTGCTCGTTCTCCTTCATGTCCAGCACCTCGTCGGTGCTCGGATACTCCGTGTGCTGCAAGAGCATTTCCAAAGTCATATTATATATGATCGGAAATTTGTATTTCCATGAATACTTGCCACTTGGTACCATTTCTTTTGCGAGTCGTAATCCTCCTCCTGTTTATTCCATTTGATGTGCCCACTTGTTTGCTCCTCATTTTCACTTTCACTTTCGGATCCTTGCTCCTTTTGCTCGCCGTCTTCATCGAATTTTATGCGCTGCGGCTTCTTTGCTTCGCCTTCATTGTTGAAGATTAAATGTTTGCCTTTGTCCGTCTTGGGCTTATCGAACTTCACTTCTTCCTCCTCTGTATCGGCATTTTCGTTGAATTTTATTCTCTGCGGCTTTTTCACCTGTTCATTTGCCTCAATTTTTTTATTGTGTGTCTTGAACTTATTGAACTTTACTTGTTCCTCTTCTGCATCGGCATTCTCGTTAAATTTTATCCTCTGCGGCTTTTTCGTCGGTTCATTTGTCGTCCATTTGTTTTGTGTCTTGAACTTATTGAACTTCACTTGTTCCTCTTCCGCATCGGCATCCTCGTTAAATTTTATCCTCTGCGGCTTTTTCGTCGGTTCATTTGTCGTCCATTTGTTTTTTGTCTTGAACTTATTGAACTTCCCTTCTTCCTCCTCTGCATCGGCATCTTCATTGAATTTTATCCTCTGCGGCTTTTTCGCCTGTTCATTTGAGGTCCATTTATTGTTTTGTGTCTTGAACTTATTGAACTTTACTTGTTCCTCTTCTGCATCGGCATCCTCGTTAAATCTTATCCTCTGCGGCTTTTTCGTCAGTTCATTTGTCGTCCATTTGTTTTGTGTCTTGAACTTATTGAACTTCACTTGTTCCTCTTCCGCATCGGCATCCTCGTTGAATTTTATCCTCTGCGGCTTTTTCTCCTGTCCATTTGTCGTCCATTTGTTGTTTTGTGTCTTGAACTTATTGAATTTTACTTGTTCCTCTTCTGCATCGGCATCCTCGTTAAATTTTATCCTCTGCGGCTTTTTCGTCGGTTCATTTGTCGTCCATTTGTTTTGTGTCTTGAACTTATTGAACTTCACTTGTTCCTCTTCCGCATCGGCATCCTCGTTGAAATTTATCCTTTGTTGCTTTTTCGCCTGTTCATTTGTCGTCCATTCGTTGCTCTGTGTCTTGAACTTATTGAACTTCACTTGTTCCTCTTCTGCATCGGCATCCTCGTTAAATCTTATCCTCTGCGGCTTTTTCGTCGATTCATTTGTCGTCCATTTGTTTTGTGTCTTGAACTTATTGAACTTCACTTGTTCCTCTTCCGCATCGGCATCCTCGTTGAAATTTATCCTTTGTTGCTTTTTCGCCTGTTCATTTGTCGTCCATTCGTTGCTCTGTGTCTTGAACTTATTGAACTTCACTTGTTCCTCGTCCACATTGGCATCTTCGTTGAATTTTATCCTTTGTTGCTTTTTCACCTGTCCATTTGTCGTCCATTTGTCGTTTTGTCGCTTGGGCTTTTTGAAATTTACTTCTTCCTCGTCTGCATCTGCATCGTCTTTGAATTTGACCCATTGCGATTTTTTTACCTGTCCATTTGTCTCCATTTCGGTATTTTGTGTCCGTTTTGTGTGCGCCTTTTTGTTGGGCTTTTCCCACTTGGGATTTGCCACTGTTTCGCCATCATCATTGAATACAATATTCTTGTTTTTCAATGGTCCATTGATTTGCACGCCTTTAGCTATGACTGCCGGCATGTTTTTAGCTTAATAAATCAATTTTTCATTAAATAAAACAGTGTCAATAACTGTAGCGCTCTGCACGTGTGATTGAAAGCAGCTGACATTCACGACGGACCGGCTACACTCACATGTAGAGTGTGACTGTATTTCCACGCAATTATGAGCAGTACGACTGACTCAGTATATTGTCACTGGAATAATATTTAGTATATTTTCGCTTAAGTCATTTGGTAACACAACAGTCCAGTATTGGTACAATATCAACACACGCAAGAGGCTTCTGCGTCGCACGGATTTGCCAGCAGATTTTATTTTAAAAATATAATTAAGCCTCGCGCTTTGTTTTTTGTTGTTAGCTGCTGTTGAAACACAAGCCGTAAACGTGACTCGAATAAAAGCTCTGTAGTACTTGTTTACGCAGCAACAACAGCAGTATCTAAAGCTTCGTTTCGTGCATTCGCCCCTCGAATAATTTTTTTCGCACTCTTTATTTTGTGCTGTCTTTCGTGCGCGCATTTCCATGGAAAACGTTAATTTTTATTTAATTTATGCGAAATTACACAAAACTAATGTGAGGAATATGTAACAAAATAAACGCTGGCAACAACGAAGGGGTAAAAACCAAAGAAAAATTTGTGCAAAAAACTGTGACGACGAAAGCAGCAGCCGCAGAGGCAGAGAGCGGGGCAGCATTGCAAATTGTGCACTAGCGTTTGCGTGAGTGTGTGTGTGTGTGTGAGGGGCCCAACTAAATTAATATTAAGCGGTCTCCTCCTGCTCCTCAATTCGTCTCGATTATGACGGCGATGATGGCCAATTTCCATGTACAACATTGGCGCAGCCAGCTGCTATTTGTGCGAGTGTAAACAAAGCAGCACACACACATGCATACAAACGCGGCGAAGACAATATAAGACGAAGCAGACGGCTACGTCGACGTCCTTCACCTTGCGCCTGCTACTGCGGCTGCGGCTGCGGCTGCGACGGCTGTCCAAGCTGTGCACACATATTGAGTTTCAGTTTCATCTTCACAACCTGTTTACCAGCAAGACAGGAAGTTTCGCAAAGTGCAGCAGCCGACGACAACAATAACAATAACGACGACAACGGAAGCGTCAACGCTTCGCTGAGCCACAGCCTGTGACTTTATTCGGCCAGCAGCGGCTGCAGCTGCTCCCAAAATAAAAAAAAATAAAAAAAAAAATAAAAAAAAAAATAAATAAAAAAAAAAAAACACCAAAACTACACGACAGAAGCTCGCTGCGGTAAGTGTTCTATTTTCGCTGTTCCTATTATCAATCTAATGGGAACTGACACAACTGTAAAACTTGTATATCCTTTTGTTCGGCCAACTGTTCTAATTTTTTGGTGGTGGTGGTTGATCGCTACCACAAATTGTGACTACATTGGACGCTGAAAATTGGAATTAATTATTTTTACATAGTTTTTTTTTTTTGTGAATTGCAAAAATTGAATTTTCTATTTCGTAAATTATATCCACTTTCCAAGCGACATTTTCTGCTTTAAAATGTTCGCTTTCTGTGTCGCTGCATCCGCTTTACAACACAAATTGTTTCCGTCTTCGTAATTGCTCAATAGCTTTGTTTGTTAGGCGTTATTAGTTCAAGCTTTTTTGCAAAGCTTATCGTCGGAATTAATCTCTGTCAGGCTCTAGAAATACGGGTTACACTCATTCTATATACTCATTCAAAAGACTTACCTCCGGCTCTTATCGCTTGCAACCGCAACTTTAGCACGCGCCGAGAATTCTTTTGAAACTCGTTGCAGTCGCTGCTAATTTGACGTCATGAATGCTCTGTCTGTGGTTGTTGCAGCTGCGCGTTCTGCCATTTGCTTAGTATCGGTCTCGGTCTCTGCCTCTGACTCTGTCTCTCCCTTACGCTCACGCACTCATTCTCGCTCTTTCTCACATCCATCTTGCATGGCCCACTTGTATGCAGCTGTTGCAGCGCAGTCGCTGCCTCTGTCGCAGTCTGCGTCACGACAGACGTTTGCACTGTCACCGTTTATGGCTGACGTAATGACGTATTATCAAATAAAGCTTCGACGGCGACGGCGACGTCGACGCCGACAGCGGCATCGCGTCGCCAATTTTAATTTGTGTCCATTTAATGTCATACGGCACTTTCGCTAACAAAGTACTTTAGGACCGTTACGTTATGACACTATGGATTGGGTTCAAGTTCGCTGCGCAAATTTGAAGAACGAGGCGAGGCAAGCAACAAGTTTGACGGCACGCTCCAACCCCTGTTCGAAATGTTCGAAACAATTTAAAGAGTTTCCGTACGCTACATACGTGAGCAGCATGCAAATCGAAATTTCCCATATTTCGTGAGCGTGGGAAGTACCACAATTAAGTGAAAAAGGAAAACAAACACAAGCAAACGAGTTTCAATGTATGCAGCTTGTTGCAAGAGTGAATGGTGCCATATTAAAACTATGTCAAAATGTGAAAAATACCAAAAAGGGCAAAAAGGGAATTTTAAGTAACTTTTTAAATACTCTGCCAATTTAGTCATGAAAACTTAAAATATTCAAATTAGCCTAATCCAATGTAATGGATACATTTTCATTAGCTTAGGGACTTAACTGATTTTTCTTCTTCTTTTTATTAAATCTGGTCTACCCTAAAACTGCGTCATATATATTTCTATTAAATTTTAAAAATTTACTATTCTATCTATTTGTTTGTTCCATGTATCTGGTAGTCAACAGAATAATGGGTTCGCCTGCGGGTGGCGATGGTGGCGCTAGCGAGACGGCCTGGCTGGAGGATTTGCTGCGTGAGGTGCAGCTGGAGCAGTTCCTGGAGCGCATACGCGATGATCTGCAGGTGACACGGCTGGCGCACTTTGACTATGTGCTGCGCGACGATTTGGAGCGATGCGGACTGGGCAAGCCAGCCATTCGGCGTCTTATGGACGCGGTGCGTAAGAAGAAGGCGCATCAGTGGCGCAAGAATATACTCTCGAAGCTGATCGGCGGGGGCAAGCAGCCCTCGTCCAAGAAGCAGCAGCAACAGCAGCAGCACATGCAGCCGGGCGCTCTGACGTGCCTGATTCACGAGAAAGACATCACGCTAGGTCTCAAGCTGGGCGATGGCTCTTTTGGTGTGGTGCGACGCGGCGAGTGGAGCGCCTCTCCGGCTGGCAAGGTGCTCCAAGTTGCCGTCAAGGTGCTCAAGTCGGACAACCTAACCCAGCCAGGCATCATCGATGACTTCTTCCGCGAGGTGCAGGCCATGCATGCGCTCGATCACTCGAATTTGGTGCGTCTGTATGGCGTGGTGTTGTCACAGCCCATGATGATGATCACGGAGCTGGCGGAGCGAGGCTCACTGCTCGACACGCTGCGCAAGCAGTGCCGTCACACCTCTCTGACCCACATCTGGAATTGGTCGGTGCAGATTGTCACCGGAATGGCCTATTTGGAGCAGAAGCGTTTTCTGCATCGTGATCTCGCCTGCCGCAATGTTTTGCTGGCTGCTGGCAATAAGATTAAGATTGGAGACTTTGGTCTAATGCGTGCTCTGCCACAGGAGGATGATTGCTATGTGATGTCCGAGCATAAGAAGGTGCCCTTTCCCTGGTGTGCGCCCGAATCGTTGCGCTTCCGTCAATTCTCGCATGCCTCGGACACGTGGATGTTTGGCGTTACGCTGTGGGAGATGTTCAGCTTTGGCGAGGATCCCTGGGTGGGGCTGAACGGATCGCAGATCTTGCGCAAAATAGATCGAGAGGGCGAGCGACTGCATCAACCAGACGCCTGTCCGCCTGATGTCTACGCTATGATGCTCCAGTGCTGGGATAAGACGCCAGCGGAACGACCCACGTTCGCGGCACTCAAGTCAGTTACACTTAATTATCTTTTAATAATTCCTAATCTATTAAATTCCATTGATCACAGGGAATACCTGGCCAGCATGTCGCCGCCTGTGATGCGCGCCTCGCGCAGCTATCATGATGCCAAGGGCCTGCAGATTGAGCTGGGCGATACCATTGCCATCATCGATGGCCGCTCGGAACTGAAGTTAATCAAGGGCCAAAATCAGCGCACCTTCGATATTGGCATTTTCCCGCGCTCTCTGCTGGAGCAGCGTCGTCAAAACGATGTCCAAATGCGTGGCAACAATGGAACGCATGGCTCATCCTTTGGCATCTGTTGGGGTGGCGGTGGTGGTGGTGCTGCAATGCCCAACAGTGAGGAGCGGCAACGCAAGTGCGCCTCCTTGAAACCGCAACCTACTCAGTCGGCGGTGGGTGGACATGCCAAGGAGCGCAAGTCCATATCAAGCAAGCAGTTTGCCTACAACAAACTTGTCAACGATTCGGCTGGACTGCAGCGGCGCAATGCGGTCAAGGCCAAGAATCTGGCAGGTCCGCAGCGACCACCGCCGCCTCAGCAGCAGCAAGAGGAGGGCATACTGATTGACATCTCGCCGGAGATGAGACCCAGCGCTGGCTTGGGTGCTGGCGACAGCACCTCGCTGCAGCTGGACAGCAGTTTCTGCCTGCTCGATGCGCCGATTGATGTGCCCACCTTCAATGAGAGTGGCGCAGGCACGACCTATTCCTCGGGCCCCAATACACCCACATACTTCAACGAGCAGCCGCAGTTTGACTTCGAGTCGAACGGTGCCTCGCCAGCTCGACTGCAGCCGCCGCCCTATCAAATGCCGCCCACCTACTCCAACACCATGGAATTTGCCCAGCAGCAGAAGCGCGAGCAGCAGACGCCCGTGCGCGATCCGTTCGATACGAGCAGCCTAGACGGCAATGCAGGCGCTTTGATGCTCTACTCGAATGCGCCGACTCCAGATCCAGTGGCTGTTGTTGCTCCCATCTACGGCAGTCCAGCTGTGCGCAAGAATCTTTTCGGTCTGTCCAATGGGCATGCGAACAAGGAGAACATACCTGCTCTGGAGTCCGCTGCCATGCAGTACAATCTGAGCAATCTCTCCTTGGAGCGGCATGAGTCGGTTGCCAATGCGCAGCAGCCACCGACTACCTCGGAGAGCGTGCTGCTGGACAAATCCTTTATAGCTGAGCTAGAGAAGGATATGTACAGCAGCAGCAGCAAGGCCCAGGAGGACTACCAGCGCAACTCGGCACAGATGTATGCGAACAAAGAAATCGTCTACAAACAGAATCTCACACCCTTGAAGAATGCCGCCGGCAGTGGCAATCACTCAAATCACTCCAGTCCCACATCCAATGCCAGTCAGGCCTCGCCCACACCCAAACAGAACAACGTGGAAACGGCCGCAGCAGCAGCGGCGGCGGTCAGCACCACGAGCACGCAGGGTCTGGTGAATCGCATCTGGTATGAGCGTGTGGCAGCCACGCCCTCCGAGTATTACGCCCAGCCGCCACCCGAGCAGTCGGAACAACTGTATCAAAATCATTTGCAGGCTCAGCAGTCACAGCAATTGCAGCAGCCGGAGACGCATCACTCCTTTGTGGCCATCTCCAATCGGGTGGTGGCGCCGAAGAGCAGCGTCTATGCCTCCAGTGCCTCCCTCTATGGCAGCATAGCAGCCACTGGCGGGGAACGCTACGATCCGGTGGCTGCTAGCATGGCCGGGTCCGCCTATTACGGCCAGGTGCCCAATGGAGCTGGCGGTACGCCCGTCTACGATGAGGTGCCTCTGGATGATTATCTGCGTCCGCATCGCCCGGCGCCGCTGGCCCCGCCGCCGCTGTCGGCCCAGCAGATACAGCGGCGTCTGGACAAGATGCGCCAGCAGCAGCAGCAACAGCTCGAGGGCGCACATCAGCTGTACGCTCCAGTGCCGGCAGAGGCGCAGCGAGAGCAGGAGAAGCTGCAGCAGCTGATGCTGGAGCTGGGCAGCGCAGCTGTTGAGCAGGACGTGCGCAATGCGCTGCGAGCCGCCAGTGGAGATGTTCAGCTTGCCACGAGACACTACAAGATCGATCAGCTGACCCGACTGGGCGTGGCCGCCAGGCCGCAATGTGAGCAAGCGCTGCAGCAAACCGGCTGGAGCTTGGAGATGGCTGCCGAGGTGCTGCTGCAGCAGGGTTAACGGAGGATGCAATTAGTTAGCAGTTCGGGCACAATGTCTTTAGTACAGCTTGACCTTTAAATTAGTATTTGACCTTGTCTATTTTATATTTCTTAACAAATAAGTCTCGAATCTGTGCGAAATACTCTCGAACTTAAACGAATGAATGAATGAATTTCAGTAAATGGAAGCAGCAAATGTCCAATGACTGTATACACACACATAAACACAAGTATATATAATTTTATGTTCCATCTTAAGCAACGATTTGAAATGATTTCTTGTAATTGTTATTGGAAAACTGGAAACTGTATATAATTTAATGCGAAATTTATTAACTGCACACTTATATGCAACAACTAACTACGCAAGCAGGAAACTGCAAAAATACTAATGAAAAATGTCCGCTATTTAGTTAGTTATTAAATAAATAAATTATATGTAATTGTTACAAAATATAAATGCCTTGAATGTTTATGTAGCGAAAATAATTTGAAAATAACGAGCCGATAGTGTTGACTCGCTACATTCCATTCGCTGCGCTCTCATCGATAACACATTTATCGACAGTATGATTGTGTATTTTTTGCTAGTCGCGTTATGGTCATACTAATGAGGTTTGTATTAGTTGCAATTGAATCGCCGAAGGTAAGAGTTCGGATGGTTTGCGTGCTGTCGTTTTCGCGAGAAAAAAAAACAATTAAATTGTGTTCGAATGTGTGTGTGTGTGTATGACGCATACTAAGTGCAGGCGCATATCAGTGTGATAAAATATTGTGCAACATTTGAACAATGTGAAAAATAACAAAAAATCCCAATCGCTGCACTTCTTGTCGATACGCGGAAAAAAACCAGCAACCCAGAATAAAAGAAGCAGAGTGCGTGCACTCGGTTTGCGCTCGTTGCTTCGTACGTGTGTGTGCGCCAGTGTACGTGTACGTGTGCGTGTGCGAAATTATGTAAAAAAAAAACAATAGGCACTTTTGCTTATTGTTTGGCCTGGCATCGAATGGTTCTTGCTGTTGTTGTAACCGTTGCGGCTCGTTGTTTGCCAGCGTTTAAATTAAAAATCAAAACTAATGGAAAATGCATTTAAAGAGGGGCGCACACGGTGAAATGTGTTTCATATATTAATGTATCGACAGTCATAAATAAATGATTGCTTTTCAATACCAATTGACTCTCGCGCTCTCCCAATTACGAAATGCAGCCACGCTCTCAAAATCCCGTCGTCTCTCTCTCGCTCGCTATCTCTCTTGCGCTGTCGCGAGGCTGCAGTGAATGCCAGTGCACGAAAAATTTCTTAACGTCAGCAGCAGTGTCGGCGTCGTCGTCGGCGGTGGCCGGTTTTATTTATTGTTGATATTTGTTGGTGATTGGCAGCACTGTTAAAAGTCCTATGTACTACCCTTTCCTCCTTTCTCCCATTCCACAATTCAAATTCCTTACCCATTTGATCTACCTGCCGCTGCCACGACCGGCGACTCTGCTGCGACCGCGGACACGTCTGCATCAAACGTTGCTGTAAACTCTGAAAATTGGAAATCGCTCTCTATTTCTTTTTGCTTTTGCTGTGTTGTTAATATTGTTTGCTCACAGACAATTAGACAAAACGCAAAAGCAACGAAAACGAAACAAAATTTTCAGTTTTTATTCTTCTTTTTTTATTTTTGCCCCATGTTCTTCCGTTGTTGTTTACACTAATCACAATAACAGTGGCATACGGATCAAGCAAAAGCAGCGCAGCAGCAGAAACTGGCAGAGTCAGAAAACGCAGCAGCAGCAGCGTCAAACTCCAACAACAAAATGAGTTGGGGTACTGAGCTATGGGTAAGTTGTTGTTATTGTATCTTTTTTTTTGTTTTATTCTTTGCTTGTTGTTTCTATACGTCGAGCTTAAAGTGCAAGCGTGTGTTTGAAGTGTTCTCTCGAGGCTGAGCTCACGCTCTTGCTCTATCGGTCTTTCTCTCGCTCCCTCTCTCACTCTCTTGACCAACAGAACAACGACTTAAGAAGAAAAAAAAGATACTAAAAACTGGTTTTGCGTGTTTTATGTAAATTGCGGGCCGCAAGCGTGGAATTCTTCTCGTTGTTTTTGTTGCTGCTGCTGCTGAACTCTACTTTATTATTTTTGGGTCTGTTCCAGGCAGCCGTCGACTGATTTTTTTAACTGTTTTTCCACGGCCTCCTGTCGCCATTTGGCTCACAGCTGTTTTTTTTTTTTCCATTCGTACTCAACTGGTTTGCTGACACGCCCGTTTTTGGCATTTTACCTGAACGCCACCCCCGCCAGCCCCCACTTTGCATTAAAATGTGCTGCTTCAGCTGTTAAGCGGTGGTTGGACTTTGTAGTTTTTAGCGCTTATTACGTTTTTTTTGCGCTATTCGATATTCGATGCAATTTCTTTTTATATTTCGATTTCAATTTCAGTTTCGGGGGTAGTTTTTGCGTGACTGCCGGCAGCACACCCTCAAACTCTCTTTATCTATATGTAGGTGTGTACCAGGCAGACTGACTGTCTGGTTGTCTGCCGGTGTGTGTGTGTGTTTGTGTGTGTGCGTGCAGCTGGTAAATTTGCCATCGCAGCAGCTTTGCTCTGCTCAGCTCTGCTCTCTGCCAGGATAAAATTGCATGTCTAGACAGTCGCAGTCTGCGTTATCTATTAGCTTTTAACCCTTTCCCTTTTGCAGCTGAAATGTTTCCGGATTTCGATAGTGTACAAAACTAAAAGCTGACTAAGCTGCAAAGGAAGTTGTTTGAATTTCGGATGTAGAATGGAAGCATGAATGAAATGTGAGAGTATCTCAGACATTTGTATATATATATTTCATATATGTATAATATCTATCACAATATTTTCTTTAGTGGTATAAAGTATGTTCATTTATATTCCACAAGCTCTATACCCTCAACAATTGTCCAAATATTCTATTCATGATTCCATCAAGGCGTTTCTCCCAGTCAATCAGAAAATTTACAACTCAATCGCTGCTTATTGTTTAAGAACAAACAAAAAAATGAGTAAAATCAGTAGCTACTGTGGCCAATTATTGTTATTTCTTTTGCCATAAACATTTCAAAATTTGCATAAGCTATTTGCGCCACTGAAAAAATAGAAACATTTCTTTTGTTTGAGACTTGGAAACAAGCTATTTTGCATATCAGGAGGGGGAAAGGGAAAGAGGTAGAGAGAAAGGAAAGTGTGTAAGCAGCGTATTAAATACGTTTAATTGATTTGAACATGTAAACGAAAATATCGTTTTTTTTTTGTTTTTATAATGCAAATTCCAAGCTTCAAGCCTGGCTAATAAGCGGGTCAATTGCGAGGCCTGCATAAAAATAGAAAAAAGTATCAGAAATTCAAAATAAAAACCAAACCACGAGCCGCAACCAGCGCCAAAGCCAAAGCTAAAGCCAATCCAAGCGCCACTCAACTAAAGAAATAACAACAAAACTTTCTTTGCATTGCTGTTTCGCTTTATTTTTACTGTTTTTTCTTTCTTTTTTTTTTTTTTTTTGGTTTTTCTGTTTATTATGAACAAAATTTTCACTTTAATTAAATTTAAAGCATGCACCGACGTCTTTTAGGTCCATTACAACTTGGCCCCTTGAATATGCAAAAAGCAGAAAAAAAAGTTAAATCAAATAAAATTGTCATAAAAACAGTCATTATTTTAGGTGAATTTCTTTTTTCTTTATTATATTTCTCTATCTTTCATTTGGTTCGTTGACGCCCTCGTCGCCCACCTTTTCTGCCCATCTCTTTCTCGCGCACACGCGCTAAAAATAGTCGCATGTCATTTGAAAATCTCTTTAGGATGGAGGCGGAGGGCGAGCAGGCGCGTTATGTTTAGTATTTTAATTGGGCTGTTGCGCTCGTCGCCATAATCTAAATAAACTTATTGATTAGTGCTAAGAATATTCGAATCGATATCAGTCAGGTGTAGGCATGCAGAATATTGTCGTTAAATTTAGACAAGGTAAGGTCACAGCTGTAATAATGTGATTGATTGCTGTAATTCTGTCGAAATTTTTTAAATACAGCTGGCTTTCAGATTGCCTTTCAATTGTATTTTAAATTAATTTTTATTGTTATTTATTCTTCATAAATCGTAAGTTCCTTGAATGGTTTATCAGCTGTTTTTTATTTTTGTCTTGCTGATTACTGCAGCTGCTTAAGCTTTTTTTATTTACTTTAAATATGAGCAAACATTAAAGTTAGTCATATTTTATATTGTAATTGATATTTCCTAAAAATAACTTATATTTATTAAAATAACAATTATATATAATTTATTTAATATTTTTTATATTTTTCATTACCATCTGTGTAATTGTAATTGTAGTTTATCAGCTGTCTGAGCGCTAAGTAGACACTTGTCCCTGCTCTTTCCCCATGTTATTGTCTTTCGTGTCGAGGTCTTTTTCGGCTCCTTCACACTCTCCAATCGCATACAATCGTTGCTCAATGCCGTCATCTCGACTCAAGTTGAAGTAAACAATTTTCTCGTTTTTGTTTAGTATTGCAGTTTTTCAATAGGTTTTCATGACATTGAAATAGTATGTGAAGCGCGCAGCAATTAGCTAAAGTCCGAAAACATAACTCTCCAGCCACTCTTAGTCTTTTGTTTTTATTTCTTTTCAGCTATTTAAGTTTTAATGACACGAACATTTAGAGCTAAAAATAACTTGAAGCAAACATATAAAAAAAAAAAAACAAAAGTTTTTATGTTTCACGATTCACATCCACGAATGTAAAGTCTTAAAAAATGGACAAGAACTTGGGCCCATATATCTTTTAGCAGTTCCAATTACTGTTGGCGTTCGGGCTGTTAATTTAGCTAACGTGTGCGCCATGATTAACATTGCGGCACACACCCCACCCCTCCATATGCGGCTGCAGCAGAATTGCGACCCCAGCGACGACAACGGCTTCCAATTAAAGCACAGGGCGTGGTCTAGGGGCGGTGTCGATTTATGTGCTCAAGGCCAAGTTGTCAAGAAACGCATTTTGATTGCAGATTAGAGTTATGTACATATATATATATATATTCGTTGGGGTTGCACCCTAAGTGCAAATCTTTCGCTGTGTCGTACAGCATCCCATCGATTTTTGCCGTTGCCAGAGACCTTCAGAGGGATGCCAAGATGCTAGACAGCTACTTCGTGGCGCCATTCGCAATACGCTTAAACGTGGCATTAGTCCAGAATTCGCTTTTTCGCCTTGGGATTTACAAGGATATGGCAATTCGAGCCACGCGACGGGTGGTTGCGAAAATTCATTGCATCCGGTGAATTTTCCTTGACATTTCCCACACTCCTGCTGGTATTTTTTTTTTTTCGAGATTTAAGACGCATTTTGTGTTGTCCAAGGGGTTGCATTATTATTAGATCTATGAAAAATCCCTTTGAAAATTCAATACGAAATTCATTTAATTTTACACTTAATTTTTGACAATTTTCTATATTTAAAAATACGATTTAAAGCAAAAAATATTATTAGATCTTACGAAAAAGTTTGGCCGCTTTGACTATATATATAAAATGTATATAAATAGCTAAATTTATGGTATGGATTATTTTGAAATTAGCGAAGCCTAATTAGTTAACTTTTTACAATTTTGTAGAATATATATAAGCTGAAAAATATAATATGAGCTACTTGACTGTGTTTATAGCTCTTTGTCCGTCTATCTCTTTATTTGTCTATCTCTTTATCTTTCTCATTGTATATTAAGCAATCTCTCTATGTCGCTTTGTCTCGCTTTATATGTCGCATGCTCTCTCTTATTCTCTTTTTCTAGATGACAATCTTACAGTCTAAGATAATTGCATATTCCACTCACATTTTCCAAGTGCATTGTAAAATAATCTATGTGGTTGTTGTTGTTGTCGTGTGGTGTCTGCTGTCTATCGATTTCAGTAGCCTTCAGCCTTCAGCTGTTGCTGCATGCATATCAAGCAGCTGCCCGTGGCTGTTTCTTTATACGCGCGCCGTGTATCCATCAGATACGTTTGGCCAATGCGTTTAATATGCAAATTGTGACCGTTGCCATTCAAAATCGCGGCGCCTGCTATTTGTTATTTAGAAATCAAATGTGCAACACATTCCCATATGGATATATAAAACGTATGTACTTAAAGGTATTTATTTTATATATTTGCTTATGTCACATTTCTCGTAAAGCTCTGATAAGCCAAGCAAATTTATTTATTTATTGAAAATCTTATTTATTTACATAATATATAACTATTTGTTTATTTTATATAATATTCTTAGTTTTCTTTTATAGAGCACGCATTTCCTTTGCAACTTATCGCTTGACCAACTTAATTTTTTTCTCGACCAGCGATAAGTACGTAAAAAATTGAAATAGAATATTATAAAAAAAAAATAAAAAGAAAAACAATAAACAAATAGTTATACACAGAGCTTTTGGCGCTTAATCATTTGCAACCAATAAAGAAACAATTAAAATTCAAGGAATGTATTCATCAAGAATTTGTTTTTTAAAAGGCGAGGTATTCGTATATATTTGTATATATATATATGTCTGACTGTCGAAATGCGTCATTCACAGTTAAAAAATCGACTTTAAGGCTATATAAACAACTCAGCTTGGACTTATTTAATAGATTTGAAAGTTCGATTTATAAAGCAGATGTAGTCTATATATTAGAAAGTATTATAAAACGCTGTTTAGTTTTATTTTTTCATGTGCTCTATGAGTGTTTTGTGTGATTAACACCTAAGTGCCACGCACCGCAATGGCAAACAATTCAATTTGTTTAAAAAATATTAGTCATATTTTGTCTTTTTGCAAATAAAAGTTTGTATTCTTCACATATTTTTGGTCAGAAATTAAGGATGATTCATGCTGAGATTTTATAAGGCAAACTCTCAGAAAAACGTATAATTTATATATACATATATTTCCGTTTTACTTGTGTAAAATAATATAGTGGATGCGTCAGAAAAATCTAAGAAACTTATCAGTGAAGCCAATGGGGCTTATTTGGACTGTGACTAAATTAAATTAACTTGTTGCTACTCATAAAAATATATTTATATATATATATTTATTCACATTCACACAAAGAAGGTAACAGACGTGTGTGCCTTTATTAAATTTGTTGACCATTTTATCGATACTTGTGCCTTATCACCGCACTTCAAATGACCTACAGCGAAATGATATGAAATATATCAAAGCGCAATTGCAGTGCTCGTAAAGGCATTATAAATACTAATAGCTTTTGCAACACTAAAGCGTGCTAAAAGTTAATTGCATATTATAATTTACTAATGTTTCGCAGAGTAAAGTATATCAAGTAAACTGAGCTATCATTATACGGCTGAACGATAGCTCTCCTATATGTATATATTGTCTGTTAATTATCTCTGCTATCTATCCACACAAACACACACACACACAGAGACTCGCACTCACTGCGATATGAGCAAAGGTTATTAAGCAAATATTAGTTTGGATGTTAGATACACAGCGTCGTGACAGGTAACTTTTAGAATATTATTATTTTTTTTTTCCTCTCTTTTTTGGTGTTGTGTATTTTATCTGGCCCATAGGCAGCAAACAAAGCCAAATTAACGTTGTTGGCTTCAACATGGCTGTGTTTGGGGTGCGGTTGCAAAAAAAATGTCTATAAATAAAAAATAGAAGTAAGAATGTTGCAATCGGGCGCAACTGACTGTCGAATACATGATAAAGCTGCCAATCTATATATAAATAAAATAAAAAAAATGTATCCAAGCTTAAATGGTTTCTGTCTATCAGGGACATTGTATCTTAACACTAACACCCTCAAATCTCTGATAAAATAGCTTGCTTACAATATGCTCCATTCATTTCATGCTCATAAACCAATATACCCCTTTCACTTTGTTATCGAGTGGGCAACGCGCGCGTGTTTAATATGGTCAGGCATACCTTTTCGCTGCCGAGATTTATTTTCAATAATTAAAAATACCAAAATGATGAATGGGGCAAATAAAGCGGCAAAGAAGAAGAATGTTTGTCATAATTGTGAATTTATGCAAAAACATTCTATACGAAAGTTTATGCTTGGCTGATAAATAGTTTTCTAATTGAATGTGTAAAGCGTTACCATATTGATAAGGCTACAGCAAAGTCATTCAGGATGTGGTTGAAGGCTGGCTTATTATTATTGCATTTTGTAGTCTTATTTATTGTTATTGTTAACTCTGCGCTTTGTTACATTTCACAAAAATTAAAATATTAATTACACTTGGAGATTTATGTAGTCAAAGAGCTAAAGCGCATAATTCATTCACGCCTGCTGACTTTTATGCCGACATGTGGCTGCCACACGGCCAAGCCAAGAACAAAAGAGCCCTTACCAAACGTGAAGCCATATTATTTTGCAAATTTTGAGAGCTAGAACGAAGAAACGAGCGAAGCAAGAAGGAGCGGCAGTCAGCTGGCTGCCACCCTTGGAGCTGCTAAGATTCTGTCTCATTTCCATTTCAACTGTTGGCTGCACTTGACATCAAGTGGACAAGTGCCAGGAATAGCGCCCGCAGCTCCTGGAATCATGGCGACCATTGCTTTGTTGTGAATGCCACATGCAACACAGCGACTGCTCCAATTTCAACAGTTTTGCAACACGTTTCATTATCTGCCTGACAGTTGACGAAACGCTTTTCCTTTCTGAATCATTCTGTTCCCGGATCAGACTTTTGCTGACTCACCCATAACGAGGGGTTGGTTTGATAAGGACCGCCACCCTCGCAACCAAACGGGGCACGCCGCCAACAGCTGTTGGCTGTATGACTCACACAGCTACGGCTACAGCTGACATTGTAAGGGCGCGTAGGTGGGCGTCTATGTTTGTTTAGTCCACCGACTCATTCTATCTTTCTCCCCTGCAGTCCCTGCACCCTTGTCAACTCAAATTGCGGCAAAATGCTTAATTATGATGTTGGCTCGGTGACAAAAGTGGAAAATTATTCAACAAGAAATATACTAAAAAAAAAGAAGCAAAGTAAACTAATAAGAATTTTTTACACTAATTGCAAAACTTTAATTTTACCTTATGACACATTTAACTTGAGCAATTATTAACATTTTACAGAAATTATAAATAAACCGAATCAAAGAATTTCGGATTCGTATACTGAGAACTTACACGACTTCTTCGCTCAGTGTATAGGAAGCTGCAGCAAGCTTAAAAAAAGCTTTTATACATATGTATGCTTGTGTATTTATGCCCCAGGCAAGTTCAAAGGCAAAGGCATAAAAGCTATAGAAAGAGAATGGGATAGAGAGTAGAAAATTTCCTTTGTTGTGTTATGTATGCCTTGGGAGAGCGTGTGTGTGTTTGTGTGTTGACATCTCATCATAAAATATGTGAATGCGTTTTTGAGCGCGTTTTCATCCATAAGGGCAATGCATGTAAATATGAAGTCCGCGCCTGCCTGGCCAATTCCTTGCCCGAGCCTGGCTCTGGTTTTGAGTCTTTGCCTTTGCAGCAGACACGCGTTCCCTCCTTTTGGGCCAAACAGCTGCCGCACCCCGTCAGCAAATTAGCTTCATTTCCTGTCACATGACAGGCCCAAGGCTTTAACCCTTCCAAAATTCAACGCCTGTTTTTTTGTCGTTGTTATTCATAAATATTTTTAAGGCATACGCAAATTGTTTTGGGACATCTCCACTCCGTAATACTCTTATATTGATGTGCTTGGAAAATATTATATATAAATATATTTATATATATATATATTTATATAAAAACTTTTATATTTTATATATTTTATTAAAAAAATATAATTCTTAAAGATGGCATAACGTCTTCTTATCGTAATTAATACATAAATCTAAATTTCTGTTAGAGTATTTAAACTTCAATAACTCGAAGTTAACTCTTGTCTTATGATTTTGTTTGTGGTTCGGCCTGCAAAAACTGAAGTCAAATTATTTATTTATCTGAATTTTTTTTTATTATTTGGGTTTTTTTTTGCTAGCGTGGGTAAGCTGTGTGAAGGAGTTGCTGCCTGTGCAGCTAACGGAAATCGTTAAATGCTTTTGAGAGCAGCCTGCAGATAAGCATCCCATGAGGCAACATGCGGCTTGTTGCGGCAACATGTTGCCAGGCTGTCATCTATGTGTATATATTTTGCAATGTGAATGAACTCATTTGTGTGTGTATGTGTTCTTCTCTTTTTTTGTTCATAAAGAAATCGATTCTTTCGGTACCGGAAGGGCCGCACTGCGATCGGAGCAACCGACAGCGGGGATCGAGCACGTAGCCGGCTACTGGGCACGATCACTAAGTGCTTGACTCATTTGGTTGGGCTGGCCAGGCCAGGCCAGGCCAGGCAGGCCAGAGCCATATTGTACGTGGCATAAAGACGAATGAGGTCGCTTTCAGTTTCTGCACATAACTGATTCATTCGTCCATAAAAACGCAGTTCCCATAAAGAGTAAGGAAACGCGTGCCACACGCAATCGTGGGTGAGGGAATTGAGGGGCGTCTGTTGGTCGCCATTGTCTGCCCCTCTCCAGTTGCTGTTTATGACTATTTTAAATAAAATGCATCAATCATTCAACGGCGCACATTAAAAAATATCATTGGCTTTGTTTTGTCAGCGCGTGAGAAATTACATTTGATATAGTTGTTCATAATACGAGGGGGATCATCACGGACTATCGAGAGTCCGAGTCCAAGTTGCTCATTCAGCGAGCAGACTAACAACAACAACAGCGGCAGCACTACCACCACCAGCAGCGTTAGCAGCTTTGGCTCAGCTTGCGGCACACTTTTTGCCGCAATTTGCGGCAAAGCTGCGCTGTACGCCAGTCGAAATAAGTCAAGAGTCTGAGACATGTCTCGCAGCTTTGCTCCGACGTGGTATAATAATATTAAAACTTCACTTGGTTCATGAAAAGGCAGAAAAGAAAACGTAGCTGGGCGGCGACACGTGGTGGCGAAGGGGACGGCGACGGCGAAGGCGACGGGCATAAAAGTTGCGCGTTGTTTGCTGCCAGTGGAGCAGAAGCAGTCAGTAGGCAGTGGGGCTTGCGGCTTGGGACATGTGGCAGGCGCAAGAAGTTGCTGCACAGTTGTTGCCGGTGCAATGCACTCCATACGACGCTGTCATTGTGGCAGCCGCCTCAGCTGCCAACTATTTTGCATCACACTCACAAACAATATATATACTATGTGTATATATATATATAAAACTAATAAGTGTTGCAGCAATGTGTGTGTGCTGGGTCGTGTCATGCAACTCGCTGCACACGTCGCCTTCAACGTTGTTGTCATCGTTGTCTCCTTGTGATAATGCCATTATGCTACGATGGTAGCGTTGATTCCATTGAAGAAGAAGTAGAAGATGACGAAGAAGCAGACCTCCAACAACAACTACTCGAAGTAGAGCTATAAGAATAAGAAACAGAAGAAACTAGAGAACATTGACTTTGAAGTTACACCCAATGGGGAGTCGACAGTTTGCTGACTTTGCCATAAACGTTATGATGCGGAGCGAATTTCTAATTAAAATATGCTAATCCATGTGGAAAGATAAATTAATCGATTAATCAAGCAATCGATAACATTTAATCAAATTAGACGTGTGCAGCTTAGAGGTTTATACAGCTCATAAATTTGCCGGCTGTAATTGAGGTGACATTATGTATATATATAGATATATTTTCAATCATTTCCATTTCACTAGTCATATTTGTTGCACCTATGTATTTTTCCTGTAGATTTTCATGAACTTTCTTTAACTCTTACTCTTTCTCTGTTTGCTTTGCAGGTAAGTTCAATCTTCACAATTAATCAAGCCACGTGAGTTTATATACCAGCTTCCATTCGATGAACACATTTGCCATTTCTCTGTTTATAAACAAAGCGAAGCGAAAGTACAGAAGCAGCAAAGGCAGCGGCAACGGCAACGGCAGCGCATGGCCTTAGGTTGCGTTCTTAGACGGCATTGCAATTGATGCGTTTATTTTTATAAGCGCATTTATTATAAACAAAATATATTTTTAAGCGTTCAATGTTTATAAGTCTGCCATTGTTGTTGTTGTGTTTATGTTAACATTGACTGCTAGTTGAATGAGAAGGGGAAGACATATTCGTGTCTACAGCCACCCACTGAAACTTCTTGACGCATTTCCGAAGAATCTTCTCTCACTCTCACTGAATTTTCTTCAATCTTAATTTTCTGTTTAGTCAACAGCACGTCGTCCACATCTGGCCACGCCTAGTTCACTGGACAGGCAACTGGATAACTTTTTCTTTTTGTATATATGCCAGGAATCGATTTGGATATATATCTATATATGTATGTATATGCGTGAAATACAATGCGTTAATAATTCGCTTTATGTTCAATACATATGGGGTTTCCGCATTTTATTTTGACACTTTCAGTTTTCATAAATGCGTTCCCCACTCGTATTATATATCATATATATAACTCTGAACACATACATATACAAATATATTCATAAATGCTTATGCATTCGCTTTATTGTCTACTTGATGAGCTGACTAATGAAGCTGGTACGAGGGTACCCGTAGCTGCTCCTCTCATCTCTCTTCTCCCCACCTTAACTTCTCTCTCGTTGGCATTATTCATCAGCATAATTAACATTACAAATCATAAAACGTCAGTCAATTTGCATTTCTATTGTTTACAATAGCAACAATAACATTCAACAAAAACAACACAAATTTTGTTTTCATCAAAGTCGTGTTATTTGGTTTGTTGTAGTTTGTTTTGGAAATTATTTATGCATTCTATTGGCAGCTCTATCATATACTTTATATATACATATATATAGATACATATTCACGGATCAAATTTTGGGACAGGTGCAAACCGGTTTCACTTTGTATATCTTTCATTTTCAACTGACTGCATAATTTGTTTTGGTTTTTTTTTCTTTCTCGAGTTCAGTTTCGATTTGTGATTCGATATTTGTGTGCATTTCCTACAGTGGGATTCTGTTTTTAACTGAATTCTTTTGTTAATTCGCGAAAGTGAAAACTGTTTTTATAGCCCTACACAAGCATCTATTCAGTTTATTAACACAAATAAAATGCAAATTAAGCAACGAAATAGAAAGAATACAAAATAAAAGCAACTGTTGGATCATAAAAAATATTTGATGAAAAAATTAACATATGACGGAAAATGCTGCTTGTAGAGCGCTACGAGAATCTTTGCTAACGGTAGCTTGTATGCATTCTAACTGTTGTTGCAGCCGTTAAACATAGCCCGAAACTTCTGAGAAATGCCGTCAAAAAGAATTCTTTCTAAAGCAGGCTTACGCAAGGCATAAATTTGAGACATAAATGAAGTTGATGACAGGTTTTCGATGTTTGGCTAACTGTTTATAGAATGATTTTTTATTTCTATTGTCTTGTAAAAGCCCAAATGATTATAATCTTGAAAAACAAAAAACTTATACAAATTATTTTTGATGACTAAATAGAAAACAAAATTTTCCTAACGAAAATATTTATAATTCTTTATATATATATATATATATATATATATATATATATATATATATGCAGCCCAAATGCCACTTGAAAAATGTTTTTTATACAAAAATAAGCTAAAGGCACTTGGCTAGCGTTTTTCTGCACAGCCCACGCCGAAATATATCTACAGCAGCCGGCGAATAATTAAGAAAAAACAACACTTGAGACACAAGAAAAACAAGTAAGAAAACTCTACTCGAGACTGCTCGAATAAGAGATACCCTGCATCCTTTTAGCTTATATACCAAAAGATTATTTTATTCATTAATCAAAAATAACACATCCACACACACTCATACACACTTCAATGAACTTTGCGAGGATCGGTGGGAGTGAGCTTGATACTTGTAGAGCTTTATGGGGATGGTGCAGCTGATTGAGACCCAATAAGCTTTAGGGAATGGAAATGAATGAGGGTAATGAGGAGAAACTCGGGGAAGTGCTATGAAGGAGGTGGAGAGAGCTTTATGAAGCTGCAATGTGTGTGCATGCTATCGGTGTGCACGCTAGGTCTCAAAAACTAATCTGAATTTTCTATAGCTATCGATTATAAGAAATTATACTCTGAAATTTCATTTCAATGAATTCAGGGTATAAAAACTTAGAAAAAAAAATTTATAAAAAAAATCTTTGCATGCAGCGATAATTTCTTCGTTCATAAATCGTTTTGCTTTTGGGTGTTGTGTGTGGGAAGCGTTTGGCAATACTTGTTATGAAATCGCCAACACATCCCCACTCTCTTTTTCAGTCTATCTCGTGCACTCTACCTCTATATCTCTCCCTCTCTGTCGGCTCAACTAAGTGTCTCGTTATGTTTGGCAAGCTTTGCGGACGTTTCATTGTGCGGCGATCATGTTCAATTTTATTTTTTCCTAAAGGCGTTGTCTAAAAGCCAAGCGTCGAAATTGAACCAGGCCAAAAAACAATGGCATCGTCCCCAGACGGAGTGGCACTTGGCGTTGAAACTCGTTTAGCCGTTTGATGATGGAGTTGCATAGGCAACTAACTAAGTCTCTGTACTCGCCTCCCCCACTCGTCGCTCTGTCTCTCTCTCTCGCTCAGTCTGGCGCACAGCTGCGTGTGTTTAACGTCGTCAAGCAGCTGGAACAAACAGAAAATCTCGGCTAAACAATGGCAAAGTCCGTTTCCCGCTTGCCGTTTGCCGCTTGTCCGTTGCACTCAACCATACGAAACTGAGAAAAAAACAACAACAACAACAACAACCGCGAGCAATTGAAACCAGAATTTCGTTTGGTTTAGATTTTCACTTTTGTGGCTGTCGGTCAATTACCCAACCTCCTGCTTCTCGCGCCTTGCGCCTGCCAATCACTCAGTCAGTGAATGGGGCCTGCGCCACCTCCTGCACTTGGATCTCAGCCAGCGGCACGTGTTCCCATCAGCTGCCTAGCCAATTTTCGCTTTGTTCTAAGGCACACACATTACTTGCTTTTCACTGGCTTAATTGAAAGCGTTTCTGGCCGCAGGGCACTGCCTGCTCAGTCAATTGTCCACTATGATTAGGAGGCAGCTGCTCTCAGCTGTTGCAGATTGGCTTTTCGAATTGTTGCAGACCTGATTGAAGCTTATGCAAAGTTGCTCATGCTGCCGTTGGCTATAATTGGGTGAAAACAGAGACAGAGGGGGAGAGAGAGTAAGAGAGAGCATTCGAAATTGATCTAAGTGTTGATTGAATGTAGTTTGTTTTTTCTTGTAGTTTCTGGTTTATATTTATACATTTAGAGTAGAGTAAAGCCTTACTTATTTTCAGTTGCTTGAATTGTCATTCTATTCTCTATTTGTAATAAAATTGAAATTGGATCTAAAACAAATGAGATTTGATTCGAATCACTTAGCCTGGGCACGCTTTAAATTTCATTATTTTTATACATATGTGCAAACAGCTCAATTATCATTGAACACTTATTCTTTTAAAATGTTGTTATTGTGACTTTGGTCATTGTTGTGGTTGTTGCGGCGTTTGAGACCTTTTTTTTTTGGGCTGCTTCTTCCGCTAAAACTCTCTCACGTTCGTGCAGCTGGCATGAGTCGTAGACAATTTAACCTTTTGAACTGACCAGCGAGCTCAGCTGAAGGCAGCTTGTGACGTCAGTTGCATGTCTGAAGTATTGCTGTTGTTGTTGTTGCCTGTTATTAATTGACTTTTGAGTTGACTTGACTGGGAGAAACGACAGCGTTTAATTTATTGCGCATACGCCCCGCCGTCTATGAAAACTTAAAGAAAAAGTGCAAGAAACGGGCAGGCAGAAAGTCCGAGAGATTGAAAGCGAGAGAGAGAGAGAGAGAGAGAGTATAGTGAGAGGGAGTGAACTATACCACCCACATGGCAAGGCATAGTTGCTGCTGCGGAAGCTGCTGCTTAAGGAAGTCGCAGCTGGAACTGCAGTCAATTGTGTGAGGTGGGAGGCGTCTGTCTGCCAGGAAGACTCGAATTGCATTTTCATGGCTCATAAATATTGCATTATGGCTCACAGTTAGTCAAGCACATGCTCAACTGTTCTCCCCCATTTGGACGCGCTTGTTGCCTTACTGTAAGAATACCCTGTAAATGTTTACTTTATATGAAGTGATCTTTGATGTGGACTTCTTATAAACTCAACTAAGGAACTCTTGTCTGAGATATTTCTTAAAATATTAAATAATAAAAAATTTAGCACAGTGCATAAAAATAGCTTTAAAAGATAAATGCAATAATTTTTATTGCTGAGCATTTCCTCAGGGCAACTGTGAAGATCTTTAATAAAATATTTCTTTTGCCTTTGTTTATTTATTTTATGGTATGTGGGAACCAGATTCTTCGCTCACTCTTCGCTCTCTTTATTTTTATGTTTTTATATATTGTTAGCTCTCTCTCTCTCTCTCTCTCCGACTCTCTTTTCTAGCAATAGTATTCGCCTTAGGTTCTTTCTTTTGCCTAGTCACTAGCAACGCGTTTCGCTTTTATAATTGCCACCTTGTTTTCCACGAATCTTTTGCCGCTATCCGCGCACAATCAAAAGCGTATGTAAATACATATATGTGAGAATTTTAATTATAAGGCAGGCGCAACAGCAACAACAACAACTAATTACTTACATATATGTAAAAGTGTATCTATGTGGCTACAGATTAATGATAACTTGAGTTGAGTTAAGAGCTGCCTCTCCAGCGAAATGGCAGCGAAGATGAATAACACGAGTGCATGAGAAATTACTTACATGGAAAATGTTGTTGTTCACTTTTCTTGTTGTTTCTGTATCTTCTTATGCCGCCTGCTCTAGTTTAATGTAAAGTCTCTCTCTCTCTATATATATATATATATATACATGTGTGTATAAAAACATTGCATTTTTTGTTGTACATGCAACGGAAATGCAACAAATTGTTGTCTAAGCTATTGGCAACGAAACGCACTGAAAAAAAAGCGAAACTATGGCAAAGCCACGCTCGCCTTTAAGTCCTGGGCAACATCTATTTATAGCTAGTTAGTTGTAGCTATTGCCTATACCATGCCATGATCCTCTTTTCATCCAACATCTATGGATTCTACAACGTCCGGGCCTGCATTGGGCAATGCGCAATGCGCATGCGCCACACGGTTCCAACAAAGTAGTTCAACCTGTTCGGCTGCTTTGCGACGCAGCCAAAAGAATGTGGCTGCGAATTTATAGCTCTTTTGCTTTCAACTTAACTACAAAGACCGGCTGCGATGCGGTGAAGACTTCTTCAATATACATTTTTCTAGCTTCTCAACAGCAGCAACATCAGCAGCAGCTAGAAAATAAGCAAAATTTTAAGTTTTCTAGCAATTTACGCGCAAGATTTACGCAAATATGTTACGCTGAATGGCCATGCCACATAAAGTAAAACTTGTGCGAAGGGGCCACAAGGGGCAGCAGGGCCAATAAATGCCAAACACATAAAATGTGTGTAAAGTCGTTGTAAATATGTGCTAATGGACCGAGTTTCTTAGTATTTAAATGAACTTTGCTTTGTGTGTAAGCTAAATTTTAAATAAATTATACACACGGATATCGTAACCAGCTCTTACAACTCTTTCACTAAACAAAGGCCATTTTTATATGATTTATATTGTCTTTATATTAACTATTGTATAGTTATAGATTAATACAATATCTGATAGCCAAAAATTTTTTTTGCAGTGTATTTGCTTGCCTTGCTTTGCATATGAAGTGAAACTTAACTACGCTGCGAGCTTCAACGTCCGTTGTAGTCATTCCTTCAATTCCACAATATAAAATTCATTCATTTATAACGTACAGCATCTGCGCTGCTAGAGTTTTGTCTTAAGTTGTCTTCTGCGCTGTTTGTTTCGCTTCTTCAGCGCAGCGCAGCTCCGCTCCGCTCAGCTCAGCTCAGCTTCTCTCAATTAAGTTTAATGAGCACATGGGCATTTTCATAATTGGAGCAAATTAACTTGGATGGCGCTTGAGCGAGGAACGCTCGGAGTGAGCTGAGGAAGACGGGCTTCGCTGCCAAATGCCTTTTCGTCTTATATAGATCATAATATGATGCTGAAGAAAAAAAAAGAACAAAAAATGCCGGAAGTGTTTGTTGGCCAACTGTTTGCTTGACCAACTTGTTGGCGGCTGCCAATTGAATATATATCAAGCACTTGTTGTTGTTGTTAACAGGTACTTTGTACTATATCAGTTAATTGTTTTTGTTGTTGCTGAACGCCTAATGAGCGCTCATTGTCAACGAGCCACAGCACTGTTTTGGCCAGGGCAACACAGCGTACGCCAGTTTTTTTTGCCCGAGTTGTGGGCACGTTTCGAGGTCACTTGACCAGCGCGCAATCAGCTATAAAAAAGAAATATATAAATATGACAATAAAACAAATTGCAAAAAGAGAACTGGCTGATTTGTTGTTCTTCTGCTTTTCAGCCAGCTCACGACCTATATGATTTCTGAATATTTATTGAAATTCTTGGCTTATCAGCGACAGCAAAATTAACATTTCGGCCACTCAAGCTGCTGCACTGTGCAGCAGTTGGTCAATTAGTTTGCATCTGGCTTTCAACATGGACTGCCTGTTTGGCTATTTAAATGGTGTTACCAATTTCAGCCACAGGGATTGGCATATGGACTTTTTGGTGAGTGCTGAGTGCGGTGGCCAAACGCAACTGCAACAGCAATAGCAATAGCAACTGGCACAAGAACTGCACCGCAGGTGGTTGGCTGGCTGCTTGCATTAACGTGGCCAAGACCAGTTTGCAATTAAATGTCGCCGTTTAAATGTGCTTTGATTTTTGCATAACCAACTGCAGCCAATGTGTGCTAGAGCTGGACACAAGTTACCTCGAATTCCAGCCAAGAAAGTACAGTCGTACTTTGACAAATGTGAAAAAGTGAATAATATTTTATAAGAAGTGAAACAATTTGAAATTCTTGCTAAAAAGTGGAAGTCGATCTATCGATGAAGCAGAAATGTATATTGAGAACATTTCATTAGAAAAATTATTATTATTATTATGCAGCAAGGGCAATTCTATTTAAAAATTGATTCAACCTAAAAGTAAATGAGAATTTTGTGTAAATATTAATATTATTCAACGTGAGTTGAACTGTCTTGCAACGTAATTCGATCGTGTCGTGCCACTCACGCGAGCTTCTCAGCGAGCTGCACACTTAGCCATTGGCTACCAAGTTTGAGCAACTGGCTAGCTGCTTGGCTTTAGCTTTTGGCTAAAGTTAAAAGTTCAAATAAACGGCGTTGTTCAAGTATTTTATGATTATACTACTTGTTTGCTGCTGGCTGTTAACGGTTTTACACGCACACACTCAAACACACACATACCTTTAATATATTGTGTAAATTATGTCTGTGTCTGTGGGTCTTAGATTTTTTGGCTGATACTTTATGCTTCCTGCTTGGTCTGGCTAGCGCGCATTATCAGTCGGCGTCGTCATTATTACGAGCGTGAGCTTCTGCTGACCAAGATCATGTAGATGCCATATATTGTTGTTGTTGTTGTTATAGTTGCTGCTGCTGCTGCTGCTGCTGTTGTTGTCTAGCGCTTGAAGATTAACTTGAGTTGCTGCTCTCTGTTGATTCTCAAGATTTGTTTTTGTTTGTCAGCAGCTTTAGCCGTTGCCTCTGGCCTCTGGCGCTGCTCTCATGAGTTAACTGTGAAAAGGCGTCGCTTGATTTATTCATTTATTCATTCAGCTGCTATATATATATTTATATATACTCGAGTATATATGTATATATACGTATATGTAATTATCAAAGCTTGTAAGATGGCAATTTGTTGTTGCAGGCATTTTACACATGTTGCTGGCAGCGACTGAGATAAACCGCAACTGTACCTTTTATTTATGCTATTTTGTTGTTGTTGTTTCTTCTTTCTGGTTTTATCTTGTAACATTCATAATTGGATAAAAGCACTGTGGCTTTGATGTTGATGTAGTTCTAGTTGCTTTAGTTGTTGTTGTTGTTGCTGTTGCTTAACCTAATATTAATTTTCGTATTGATTTTTTGTGTGCGCTGTGCAAAAGTTATTTAATCAATAACAAAATAAGCAACAACAACAGCAGCATGACACACAAAGCAAACTGACAACGGGTTAATGTGCTAATTTTTGGTACGCTGCACAAAACTTGCGCGGTAAAAGCAACAAAAACAGCGCAGAAACTAAGGCAGCAAAAAGGAGACAGAGAGAGAGAGAGAGAGAGAGAGAAATTATGAGGCGAGAGTGAGACAGAGAGAGGCAACGCATATATAAATAGCATTTGAAATGTGTTGTGCAGGAGTAGGAGTACGTGGAGTGGGCAAGACGGCAGAGGCGGCACAGTGGGCTAACAAGTGGCAGGCAAATGTTCACACAACGGTTGCCCACAAGGGCTTCGCTGTTGCTGTTGATGCGGAAAATCGTTGCAACAAATTAACTGAAAACGAGCAAAAGCTAGTTAAAAGAAAAAAACAACAACAAGTAACAAACAAAACGGGTCAGGAGTTGTTTGTGCTTTATTTCACTTCGCTGTTTTCTCTTTCTTTGCCGAGCTGAGGTTTTGCTTCAAATCAAACGAAATTAGCGCAAATTTGTGGAAAATCACATGAGACAGCTGGTCAAATTGTTGACAGTCGTTATTGTTTTTGTTGCAGTTACGGTTTTCTTTTTTTTTTCTTCTGTATTTACTTAAATTGTTGCAGTTGCAATGGTTGTTGCTGTTGCTGTTTCATGGTACATTGAACCGACTTTCAGAAATGTTTTTACGCTCTCTTCGAATGACAGAAAAAAAAAAAATAAAAAATAAGAGAAATAATGCACTGCGAGCTAACATCATGATGAGTTTGACAGTTTATAGTCAAAACAAAGGCGCCGCCGTTTGTTAAATTGTAAAAAAAATATGTATACAGGGAGCGGAGGGCGCTGAGCATGTGTGAGTGTGCAGAGGCAGCATGAATACGCGCTTAAAACATGTAGCCAATGTCAATTTGCCAGGCCCAAGGCCCCGCGTGCAACGGCGGGCGACCAACGACCAGCGAGCAGCGTCATCCAAATGTCAACTGGGTGCAGCAGCGACAACGCCAACAATAACAATAACTAGCAACACACGCTGGGGCGCTCAACTCTATTGTCGATAGTTGTTGCTGCTTATCAGCTGCAATAGTTGTTGCTGTTGCTGTTGCTGTAGCCTCTGCTCTTGCTGCTGTCACAATTCTTGTGGTTTATTTTGCGTGCCACGTCCGTTGCAGATAAAACGCGTGCTGCGGAACTTCCAGTCAGAGTCTGTCGCAAGCCCCGTTTTTTTACTTTTTGCCTCTGTTGTTATTGCAATCAGTCATATATCATGCAACCACTTTTTCCTCAATATAAAAACGTTTTCAGACACAGAGATAAAGATAGAAGTTTCAAAAGCTCCAAGTAGGATAGAAAAAGTACAGCAAGTTTTATTTAGTCAACGCTTTGTTTGTTTTCTTATTTTTTTTTTTAGCTCAATCCTGTTGTGCAGTGTAGTTAATGCGGCATGCCAATGAGGCAGCGATTTAAGCTGTTGGCATGTCCAAGTTAACACCCGACTGCACCACCAAATCCCCACCCCAAGTGTTACTTGGTCTGTCTATGGCTTCCAGTCGCAACTGGCTGGCAATTGGTAACAGAAATTTCTGTCGCTGCACCTGTTACCCAGTTTTGTTAACCGGGCCGGGCCGGGCCAGGCCGGACTGAGCTGAGCTAAGCTGAGCTCTAGCTTGGTTAGTCGGTCGTCAAAACTGGGTCTTAAAACACACACCAAAAAACAGAAACAAAAGCAAAGTCATGCATTGCCAAAAGGAAGCCAATGTTTCTGGTCGAGTGAACGCCTCGACAATTGTAATGTAAAACAGGAACAATATTGTACCACACGCTCATAGCGTTGCGATCGGTGCAAGCGAGACAGGCATAATAATATGCTGTCGCTTTCTGCTTCAATTGACACCCTTCAGCTGGTTGCAGTTGAAATTGCTGCGGCAGTTGCAGTTGCAGTGGCAGTTGCATAAAGATAAACATCGACAGCGCAGCTCGCTTGGTGGCCATCACGACGCTGCCTCGTTTGCTGCTTGAGTTTCCCCTCTCACCTAGCTCTTACACAATATTTGATTTGCCATCTAATGCACCTATGTATATGTTTTGTCTGTGTCTATGCCTTAAGCACTCGATTAGATAAGCCATAAACAGCTGCCGACAGAATGTATGCCACAAAAAACCCCAAAGTAAAATCAAATATTAATAAATCGAAGCGATTGTTAAACTGCGCCAAGTTGAGTTGCTTGGCAAGAATACACCAAACTTAATTTATAAAATTATTTAATTACATATATACAAAGTAAAGAAGAGATAGCGGTTGAGATAGTGGTTGAGAGCCGCGCGCTGTAACTAATAATAAACACTAAGAACTTGTGTGATATAATGCTTTCGCTATCGAAATAGTCATTAACATGGTATTTACTTGGGTTTTGATCAATTGTCACGAACAAATAAATAACAAAATGAAGAAAACGAATCGTGGCAGAGGCACGATTAATTTAATGAACTTCAACAATGCAGAGCCGAGAGTGAGTGCGAGTGCAAGTGCGATTGTGAGTGCCTTAATCAATCGCTCGAATTTCAATCTTGACCCAATGGCTATGTGTCAAACCTCAAAGACCTTCCTCAGTTCCCTCAGGTCTGGGCATTGGGAACGCCCTTATGTGATGATTGTTTTTTTTGTTGATTCCATTTCACATTGATTGCTCACATTTCCAGCACAATCGATGACAATCTTCCAAACGAATTTAACACTTTTCGTTGTTGTTTTTTTTTTCTTCGTTCAACTTTTTATTTGTTGGTCTCGTGTTTTGTTGCTATTTGAGGCTTTTGTCTCTTAGCAATTTGTTAATTTCTTTATTGGTTTTTATTGTCAAAGTGTTTCCCATTTGTTACTGTGCCGTGGAAAGTGTAAACTTATTGTATTGTCTTTAGATTCTTATTGTTACATTTACTTGATTGTCTCTGTGGAGTGCGGTGGGCGGAGGAAGTTGAGGCAACGCATGAGTTGTTGTATCAGTGAAAGCGTCGGCTGGTTAGCGTTTCGGGGGATTGGTGTTGGGGACTAATAACTCGATAGATTTGCTGTTTGATGTTGAAGTGTGCCTGATGACATTTAGCTTTTTCTGATTCCCGCTGATTCCCGCTTTTATGTTGACGCTCCAACTTTCGCCATGATTTATTGGCCAGCATTTTCGGTCAGTGCGACATTAATCTTGTGACTCGCTTATAATATATAAGTAAATATTATTAAAATGTTTATCTCTTCGCTTATCTTCAATATCCCAAAAGGTTGTTCACCCAAGCAATAACGTGTGTGTTGTGGCTGCCACAACCACGCAACTTTGTTGCTCATGCACGTTGCCATCTGCCAGCGTTCCTCATTTGGCATTGCGTGCTGCCACATGCTACACTCGAAGTCGTAGTCGGAGTTGGAGTCTCTCCAGTTTGGAGCAGCTGGCATGCCAATTTGGAGACCCTTGCGCCCCAATGCTGTTGCTCCTTATAAGCCTGTCTGTATGTACTTGTTGTCCGCCTTTTATAGACGGCGCGCGAAATATTTGCGCGCTGTGCCTGGCTGCCCGGTCAAGGTTAACTATGCGATCCAATGTGCCGCGTTTCGATTGGCAAATAACCTCCACAGTCGTCTGTCAATGTCAACATTCATTGGACTCGCCGCGTGCATAGAGATGAGCTCAGGCTCGAGCTCGAGCTCGTCGCCCAGCATAACTGAGCAGCATTTTAATCTACAGATCAGCGTTGAGCAGTTCATGAGTCTAGCCAAGTCAACAGAAATCATAAATGTTGATTACTAAATCAAGTTAGTTTTGAGGTTTGGAAATTACAAAAAGTAATTTCAAGTAATAAATTTACGCGTA
Source organism: Drosophila mettleri (assembly GCA_035047625.1). NCBI lineage: Eukaryota > Metazoa > Arthropoda > Insecta > Diptera > Drosophilidae > Drosophila > Drosophila mettleri. The sequence goes on from JAWNPI010000103.1 coordinate 11,857,328, forward strand.
AATAATATTTATATAAATTTAAGTGAATTCATAAAATTTTAAAGCAATTTCATTTCTTTCTGCAGTTTTGTTGCATGTAACTTTACTTATAATTAGCAGCAGCAGCAGCTTGTTTTTCAGCTTTAAATACAACAGACATCATTAGTTATTATCACTGTTCTCTGGTTGCACATAAACATTCATAGATTAGCAATTTAATTATTGACTGCGCCGCTCACCTGTTATTAGCTCTTTATATAAATCAATGGCGTTAATCGCAACTTTCCTGCACAGACACAGACCATTAAACTGGCTCAGAGCGAATCAATTTCCCGTTGGCCAAGGATATTGCGCAAGTGCAGCAACAGCAACAGCGACAGACACAAAGTAAATGTAAACTGAATGAATTTAAAAAGCAATTTTTATTTTGTTCAGGCCGAGTTTAGGCCCTCGGGTATTATTGTAATGCCAACTGCAGCAGTGCAGTGGCACTTAAGTGCTCAAGGCCTGCTGCTTGACTTGACAGGCAGCCACCCACAAAGCGAATAGCCACGCACACGCTTGCATTTATGCATGCCACCGAACGTTGCAACATCGACCACTCAATAAAGATATGTATGTGTCTTTGGGCATTTTCCTGACCATTTGCTTGATTAGTTGTTGTTGTTCCAGCGGCAAAAAAAAAAAATAGCTTTTCTCTTAAGGGGCGCACACCCACATTTTTGACTGAGTGAAAGTTGTGTCAACCAAAATTCTACAAATGCAACTGTAAAAGCCTTTTTATGTTTATTTGTTTTTTTAAATGAAACTCACGCATGTTGGCTTCAATAATTAAGTGAAAATATCGCAGGCATTGCCAAATTTCACTGATCAATGCAAACGCAACAAATTTAAATTCGCTACACATTAAATAACGAAACGAATATCAAAGAAATTGTAAAATAATGCACGACTGTCTGATACCCTGTATGGCTAATTATAATTAGGCTTAGGCTGAAAAGTGTCACTAAGGAATACATAGAGGCAACGAAGTAACAGGTACATAGTGCTCGACTATCTGATATTCTGTAAAATATTTATTTTTCTGCAAGAATATATTGATAATACAGACAAATTTCATTATTGCATATTAATACCCTGCAATCTTTTATAATCTCTACTTTAATTACCTCTCAAGCTTACGTAAAAGTTTAGCTACCCCATTTTTGTCTATTTTGTCACACTTTCGTTGAATGCGCGGCATACAAAATGAATGCCAAAACGAAGAAGACCCCAAAAACGTAGCGATTTTGGCCCAAATAGTTGCTCATTGAGCTTTGATGCTGATCATGATCATAATAGCAATCTCTAACTGTGCTTCATTATGTAATTGGTTTTTGTTTTTTTCGCGTTTGTATGTTTTTCATTGAATGTTTTGGTGCTTATGCAAATTCGCATGTTTGGGGCCAAAGTTTTAAAGTTAGCCTATTTGGACTGCTTTAAATTCCATTTGTTTGTCGAGCCAACGAGTTTGTGGTTTTGTGGGCGTGATTGACAGCGTCTCTCGCTGTTACGTATTTTGTTTATTTCTTCTCTTTATTTCTCTTGCGTGCGAAAAAGTAAAAAGTGGAGCAGAGTTTGTTGTTTTGCCGCTCTATTGACAAATTGTATTGAATGGCATTGCAAATTGCAAATTGCCATAGCATAACTCGAACATTATGTCACTAGACGCTTTGAGGAAGTTGCACAGCTTGACGATATCCATATAAGTCAGCCGCTGAGCTACTGTAAATGACTAATTTTGCTTTTCAGCGCTTAGCATAATATGAAATCTAAATAGTTAGCATTAGCTGCTAATTAGAGCCAGTCTTTTTATGGCAACAGCTTTAAAAGCTATCTAAAAAGCTGGAGCTGATTGAATAGTAGGGAAATGCAGACGTTTCTGAACACAACGCCTTTCTATGCGCTCTTCATAAGTGTTCAATTCTATTTGTTATACAGCATTTGGCGAATTGTGTTAACTAATTAAATAGCTATATCGCAGATCCTTATCTATATGCCAATTTGAAAAAAAAAAAGAAACCCGCTATCTTATATCTTACAAATAATTCAATTTAATTTCATTTCATTAATGCGTCTGTGTTGCGTATACGGGACGTTAGCTGCCACTCGTTTGCTGCTGTGACGCAGCTGCTTTTCTGTGCTCAATTAAAATACAAAACTCGATTAATTTTCTTTACAACGCAGATTTTGTTGATCAGCTGGCGATAGAGTGTAGGTACGCGCCATTCAGTTTCTCTTTGTTGGTGGCTCAATGTCAAGTTATAAAACTCATAAAAAATTATATTTTCCAATTGTGAGACGCAAAAAATGTAATCCGCTTCATGTGTCGTCTTATTTCTATTTGCAGGATCAGTTCGAAAATCTTTCTATACACACAAACAAAGGCATCGACGTGCTCGATAAGTATGCCAATTTTTTACGGGATCGAGTGGCCATAGAAACGGAATATGCCGGCAAATTAAGGTGAGTGCAATGAATAAATTAAGAGATAATATATTCGGTTTATAGCTCAGTTTTTTTGAACAACAAAAATATATTTAAAGTAAGAATTTTTATGATAAAAAAGTACTGTAATTTAACTTGGCAATATAAGCTAATAAGCTATCAGCTAAGTGTTATAAACAGAATATTTTAGACTTAACGTCTCATTAGTTGGCTTTTTTGTTCGAAAAGTAATTGAAATAATTACAAATGCCGAAAAATGCGTAAATCATGTGGCGCCACTTAATGCCCATATTTGAACGTCAATTAAATGATATTTTTTTTATGCGATTTGATGCCAAAGGCCTCGCCCGTTTCGTGCGTCGCTTACGGCCTGTCACGACTACAACAAAAAACCAAGTAAATAAACAACAATAAAAACAACAAACAATTCCTTACAAGAAACAAGACATATTAAGCTGAGCGCCTGTGCAATTCTCATAAATGTAAAGTATATTTTTTGTTTTTCTTTTCTTCTTTTTATTTTGTATATAAAATGAAATATGGAATAAGCACAAGGTCAGCCAGTTCTAGAGATTGTGCTCGAAGTGCATTGTGGCCATTCCTGGGCAACAGCTGGCTGTATGGAATAAATAGCTAATTATATGCGGTTGTTGAGTGCAGAGACTTTACTCATAAAGTATATATTGTGCACGCACTTCAATTGATGCCGCCCTTTGCGAGTGACAACATGGACTCAATTTAAAGAATGTTGAGCTGCACCTCAAATTGAGAGGGAGGCCAGTTGGGGAGTCGGTGCGGGCGTTGGGGTGTGCGTGGCTGACACCCCTGGTCATGTCCAGCTAAATTGCGCAATAGACTGACAACTGAGTAAATAAGAGACGACCGCGACCTGCCCCACAAGCTAATGACACGCGACGCCTCGCGTTGGGTGTAGCTGATAATGCTGCCTATTTAATGGAATTGAGCTTAGGCAACGACGAGCCCATGCACACCCTACAAACCCAACCAACTGGGCGTCATAATTGTATAATTTGCTTGAAGAGCCCAGACCTGCGCTACCTCTCTCTCTCTCTATCTCTCTCTCTCTCACTCTCTATCTGTCTCGTTCTCTCGAGCGGTTGAAGCACTTGGGAATGTTGTCAGTTATCATGGCTATCGTTAGCTTGTTGCTTCTTCTCCTGTATTTCTCAATGCGGTGGCGTCTGTTCCCACAATTTGAATGCCGCAAAATGAGTCGAGAGCTGGCTTGATGACTGACTGAACTCAGCTGAACCAAGTGAACTGTGGCCGCCAATATGCCTGCAGCTACCGTACAGTCTGAGCCCTTTATAATGACATTATCATTGCAACGCAGCGTTGGCGTTGGCGTTGTCGTTGGCGTCTGTATCGGCGTCGGCGTTGCTTCCCATGCGCTCAAACTAGACCGCAAATGCGGCCACATGAAATGGAAAACTCTCTGCATATTAAGAAACTATATATATATATATAGTAGTTAGTGAAATCTGAAATCTGAAATCTCTAGTCTGGCAGACTGAAATTTGAAGATTGCTTGCGTGTCCCGCAATGCCAAAATGAAAAGTCTCGTGTTAATGCAAATGTAAATTATTTAGTGTTGTTGTTGCTATGGTTATTGTTATTATTGTAAGAGTTGTACACACTTAATGTTTTTGTTGTTTTTCTTTCTATGCATAAACAAAGTTTCACTAATGCCATGCTCTTTTGATTTTCTTTCTTTTTTACAGGCGCTTAGTGAAAAATTATCAGCCCAAAAAGAAGGAGGAGGAAGACAATGAGTAAGCACAAACTAGTAAAAAATAAAAATATAGTTATAAGCGTAATAACAATCATATAATAAGAAAAGTAAGAAAGCTGGTAATTGCAGCTGCTCAACATGGAGATACCCTGTAAACAGGAAATCAAAGGGGTTTTTTTTAAGCATTTTGAGATTGAATTGAATTGCCTAAATTGTCTTATATTGAAAGAAATTGAGACTAATTGCATGCTGACTTTTGAAATGAGCATACTCTTTGGTTTACCTGTTGCAGGGTATGCCAAAATTGTTGATGATTTCTTTAACACGATTGCGCAAAAGTTTTGTTAAATCTTTTGGAAAATTATCCATAATTTGTTCGATTTGTTGTTTGGCATATGTGTTAGCAACGTGTTAAGTGGATTTTGGCCAATGATAGCAATGACTGTCTATGATGAGCAAATCCATTTGGTTGTGTCTGTGGCATTTCTTTTGCGGGGCACACGCATGTGGATGTATGACTGTGGCTACTTTAGGCTCCATATTCCACAATATTCCATGTGTGGTCTGAGAACATTGTAAGGCCTGCCACTCAGTTTTAATTACATACGCACAATGTACAAATCATTCCCCACTTTTGCGGCCGCCTGACATCATGTGCCGCAAATAGCGCTGCGCGATTTTGGTATTCCTCTTCTCATTTTGCTAGAATTCGTAATACGACAATGAAGCCATTGGGTCCAAGTTGAAGAGTTGGTAATGAAATGCCAGGCAGCTCTCAAGCTCGATCGACGAACGTATAGCCTTATACAGTTGTAAAAATCCATAAGTTTATTCATGATTGCCGCTCGGCCTGGAACTGCTCCATATGCGGACTGGCAGTCCGACAGATAGGCAGTGGCGACGACAGCGTGGCGTGGGTGTTCAGTGCGCGTCACAAAGCGTGTGTCCAATAAGAGGGCCATAAATCGGCATGGCTAGCAGGCTAGCGAGCTGGTCTTGCTGCCTAGCGAGAGACACTCGAAGAAGTTTGTAGCCGCGAGGCGCGAAAAGGCGTGGGATGACTGTAAGCCCAGTTAACTGATTGCCTGATTGCCTTACTATTTACAGATTTACATCGAGGCAAGCTTTCCGCAATTTGCTCAAGGAGGTGGGCGATTTGGCGGGGCAGCGTGAGGTGGTGTCAGAGACCCTGCAACTGAATATAATCCAAGGCGTGTCGCTGTTATCGAAAACACTGCGAGAGGACCGCAAGGTAAACTATATTTAGCAAATATCTCTCTTCGTATTCATTATGATCTCATTAATCTCTCATCTCTTTATAGAAATGCCTGACAGATGGCACAATGCTGCAACAGACCCTCAGCTCACAACTCTCGTCATTGGAGCGTGCTAAGCGCAACTATGACAAGGCGTATCGGGACTCCGAGAAGGCTGTTGAGAACTACAAGAAGGCTGACATGGATCTCAATCTGAGTCGCGCCGAGGTGGAGCGTTACAAGAATATTATGACATCCAAAATACAGCAGTCGGACGATGCGAAGAATGAATATGCAAACCAACTACAGAAAACAAATAATCTACAGCAACAGCACTATGGTATATTGTTGCCCGCCGTCTTCAATCGGCTGCAGGAGCTTGACGAGAAGCGTACGCGTGGCATAAGAGAGTTCATTATTGGCGCCGCGGATGTGGAGTCCTCTGTGGCGCCCATTATCGCGCGTTGCATGGAAGGCATAGTTAAGGCGGGCGAATCCATCAACGAGAAGGAAGACTCGTTAAAAGTCATCGAAAGGTTTGATTTGAAACTTCTTTCTACTGTCGTTTGCTGTCACAGCTAATCACTGTCAACATTTTAGATATCAGTCGGGCTTCACACCACCAACGGACATACCATTTGAGGATCTGTCAAAGATGGACCCCAGCGTTGCCCCTCAATCCAACTATAGCAGTGTCCCCTACAACCACTTGACAATTAAGGGCGGCACGCTCACCGCCGCCAAGCTGAAGAAGGCCCGTGGCGGCATCTTAAATAGTATCTTTGGCAGCAACAAGGTGAGAGCAGTCGTTGGCGATGTCTGCTTCTGGTTCTGGTTTACCACTTAGTTGCTGTTATTTTTTTTTTCTTTCAAAGAGTGATCCTCTATTATGTACATGTCTCTATCCTCTCTCTCTCTCATTGCCTGGCACACACAGTCACTCTCTCTCTCTCTCTCTCTCTATCTATCTATCTATCTGTTTTAACTTCTGTTTGTTGCGAGAGATTCCACCAGTCAGCACAGCCGCCTCTTGTGTTTGAGATGTTCCTTGATTAGTTTTAAGTTAATTTTTAAGTCGTAGGCTTTTTGTCTTTTAATTATAGTTTTACTCATGCTGTCTCTATTTTTCTGTTCTTATTTCATTTAACGAAACAAATCGAAAAATCGTTTCGCCATTTCTTTAATTTACGTTACGAAACTAATGGACGCTGTTCCACGTTGCTGTAAGTACCAAGTGTCCAGCTGCCTGCAGCTCTCACCCAGGCAGCTCAGCGCCGTTTCGTATCGTGTCCTCCAAACTCATGTCTTAAATGTCAACTAAATCTAAACAAGATTCGTCCAGTGTTTCATCTACCCAATACTTAAAACCCTCTAAACAATTAACAGTGCATACGAATTATTTACATATATGCATATATGTTATTTATGTTTTGTCTGTCACATTACTAAACAACTGTTATATTATGCAATAATTGGCCGCCTACGCTTTTCACACATCGCTTTTCCATTTTTGACCAATCGCCGTAAATCAATCAAAAATTTTCACAAATATTAATTGTAATTAACTCTTTAATTTCTTTTATGCATATTTGTTGCTGTCACACAATTTTCTAACAAAAACAAAAACAAAAACATGCTTTTACTGACACAAACATACAAACACATACACACACACACGCGGAAAAAAAAAAAAAACAAAACAAAATGTGATACGTTTTCAATGTAATCAAAATATGTGTATAAATGAAATAACAATAATCAAATCAATTCGTTGCCAATAGCAACGGCAGATAATTGAAGCTTGTATCACGATGAAGGTATGATGTATATTCCAGCTCTACTAACTAACTGCTCTTAACACCAATTAACTAATTAAGCATTAACTAATACTAATCACAACTGCTAAACATAATCGCCACAAGCAACTTAAACTTAACCTCTTCATTAAATATCACACTTCACTTTGTACACCTAATCTTAAGTACAGCATTTGAACTAAAACCTAAAAAATTAAATGTAATATTCAAGTTAGCTTAACTGATTTGTTAAATAGTTAGTTAGTTAGTTAAAGCAACATGCCAAAGCACAACACTCACACATTGCAGAACAAATAATTTACTCTTTCAATTATAATTTATTAATAATTAAATTAACTGGAATGCAATTTCTTAAATTATATTTTAATCATTTCATTTCATTAGATTTAATTAAATTCCAGATCAGGTCTTTTGTTTGTTTATATCTCCCATCTGGCGTCTGCTTACATTGTGAATGTATTTGTATAAAGTTAATGTTCCATCTTTTCTGTCTTGTATAGTTCACTGCACTTCAACATACCCTATAAATACTTATAGTCTATATATACAGCTGAGTACAATAGCTAATTGTCTCGTATATTCGTATCTAGAATTCATTAACTGCGGACGGCCAAAAGGAGGACTTTAGCGATCTGGCACCGATACAGCAGCGTAAGAGGCTGCAGGCGAAAATAGCTGAGCTGCAGCATAAGGTCGATCAGGAGACGAACACCCGCGATGGTCTGATGAAAATGAAAATCGTTTATGAGGCAAACTCCTCGCTGGGCAATCCGATGACCGTTGAAGGTCAACTGAACGAATCCGAGCACGAATTGGATAAACTGAAAATGAATTTGAAAAAGTATCAAGGCTTTTTGGACAAGGCTAATCAGCTGCAAGCGGCCAACAATAGCCCGCAATCGAATCGTAATCAATTGCAAAACGGACACCGAACATCCAGGTGAGTGTAATTTTGCTATCGAGCTTCATTACAATAGTTTTGCTTAATTAAAATGTAATTTTTATAGACATTCCAATGGCAGCGCCAGCGCTGATGATCATCATGATGCCGATGATCAGCCCGATGATGCTGGCAGCTTAAGCAGGTCAGATTCTGAGGATAATGTGGCGCAAATACAAAATGGGCATAATAATAACAATAACGGGTACACTCATAAGTCTACGTTCAATGTTTATATATACGCACACACAGCTACACATTAATACAAACACAGCAACACACACGTACACGCACACACATACACACACTCATACATTATTGTAAATCGTAATCATTTTGTATAATTTCCATTGTATATTGTTTGGTGGCAATGATTTTTTTTTTTGGTTTCGGTTCCTTTTGTTCAGTTATTTGTTTATGATTTGAATGATAAGAACAAGTGCCCATTAAATCAAAAAAGTCCACAATATGCCAGAGAAATTAAATTTAATCTTTATTGTATTCAATTAGCTATATTACTTTTAGTTCGTAATCATTTTAATTGCTTACACCATACATTTAACACGTAATAATGTCGAAAATGCAACTTCTTCAAATATTTCGTTTCATTTTGCCTTTCCATGGTGAAATCCAGCAGTTCGGCAAGTCCCGAGAGCGGCCTAGGCACCTCGCATACATCACTGCCCGGCTCCGGCCAGGGCAGCGCCAACGAGAATCCAATTGGCGAAGAGACGAGCTACGAAGCGGAAGTGGAACTGTTGCAACCGCTTGGCACATGTCGTGCACTGTATCCCTTCGAAGGTACGTATGAAAATATTACCATATATAGCCAAGCAGTGAGTAATTAATATCATTCTCTGACAGCTACCAGCGAAGGCAGCATACCCATGAGCGAGGGCGAAGAGCTGCAAGTGATTGAGAATGATCAGGGTGATGGATGGACGCGCGTGCGGCGAGCGAACAACTCAAATGGCTGGGACGAGGGCTTTGTGCCCACGAGTTACATCGAGTGCACACTCTTTGCTTAGATTATATTAGGCGGCAGGAGCAGGCAGTTAAACAAATTTTAATTACTTAACAGCATTTGCATATGTTCCATACATTTGTGTACTTTTGTCATAACTTTTCGTTATTCTGGAAAGCCATAAAAAATGAATACCACAACTATCACGAATATATACACTCTCTCTCACACACACACACACACATCGTACGCACAACCATGTACATTCGAGTTAAGATAAGCTAAAAACTTCGTTTTGCACACGCTCATTTGTATAATTACTTTGATTTAGTCTCGCATAGATTATGAAGTAGAAATATCAAATTATAAAATATGATCACTAAGCATAGCTACATATTATATATATATATATATATATATATATATATATATATATATATATGTATATATTTAAATATATACATACATACATATATATGTGCACCCCACGAGCAGACCTCACCTAATTGTAAGCAAAATTGCAACTTATCCCTTTTTCACAACAGATCAAGTATAACAATCATGTATTAACTATTTATATACACACGACATATATAAAATGTAATTTTTATGGCACTAAGAAGAAAAAAAGAATTAGAAAACCACATCTTTCACATTCGTCATGGAAAATAAGCTGGTAAACATATTGAAAGCATATTAAAACCTAAACGCACCTTGCAATATGCTTACTAGATTTATTTTTTATAATCACATTTCATATTTGATGGCACCTGCTACTTTTCGAGCTGACCAAGAAAAGCAACAGTTATTGTGGCTATTAGATAAAGAGAATACACTAAATGAATGCACCTTAAATCATTGAAAAATAATTATATATATATGACTATATATGCATATATATACATATATATTGAAATATATGCATTAAACTGGAGAAGAGAAAACGCTTCCCTGGACCACATTCAGAAACATTCAAAGAAAGTCGATTTAAAGTGTTAATTATAGCAAAAGTTATGACAACTTTGCATTGTGCATGAGGCATATGCGAATTGGAGAGCAAAAAACGCGTTAGCTTGTTAAATATGGAATAGCAACAATTGTACATTTTACTTTACACATTATGCATAACACAAAAACAAAAACAAGAATGAAAAAAAAAACTTAATTATAATTTTATACCTAAATAACTTTTGTATTGCTTTTGCCTTGTACATTTTCACACACACACACACATAAACATATAAATATGTTAAAACTCTGAGATGAAAAAAGGAGCTACACACAAGATTTAATTAAAATTCAGAATAGATTTTGTTTTAGGGTCCCTTAGTTCTTTAAGTTAAGTCTTAAGTCAAATGCAAAGCCGCTCGGCGCTACCTTTTGTTATGTTGAACGCCACTTTGCAATACATTTATTTATACATTACATACATAATATATACTATATATATATATATATATATAATGGAAAAACGAAAACATGCATATATTAATAACCGTAATCAAAAGTTAAAAGTCTGCGGCAAGGCGAACTCTTTGTAGGCCTGGCAGTGAATTAGATTTTTAGTTAGTTAGTTTCAACTGTACTTGATTTTTTTTTTTTTTTGTAATTTTGATTTGCCCATCTGCACGGCATCTGGTCCGTCTGTCTGTAGTCTTAGTGATCCTGCTCTCTATAAACTATTTACTAAGCAGGTTGTAAATATGCCGAAACAGCTATCCTTGCATAACTATTCTGTTTGTTTTTTACATCAAATAACTTGAAATCGATTAACGCTTTATAAGTTTTGAAGATTTAGCATTTATACTGATGAACAATTGAGTGTGGGTTACCTTGTTCAGTAAACTAAACAGAAAACCTAAACTAAGCAGAAAAAATAATAATTCCAAAATTCTTAACTATATTTAATTTATGATAAATGAGAAGATGTTTTTCATGAAATGAGAGCTGAGAGAAGTAAATTTGGCAAATGCGAACATATGTGGGCGTTGTCGTTCAATCTATGAGTGAACATCAGAACATATGTAATTATGAAATAAAGAAAATAAAATGAAAACTTATTTAAAACTTTGTGTAATTTTTCTTGGTGCAAGCTTTGGCTAAAGCCAAACGAAAGCTTATTGATGCGCACAGAAATGGGTAGCGCCATCTATGGGCACGTGACAGAAGTTCCTTGTACTCTGTTCAGGCCTGTTTAGATTCAAGTGTCACAATTTTTATTTTATTTATTTAGTATTTATTGTATTTATTATTAACAAATTTTAAAGTATTGCTTAGTTTTTTTTTTTTAATTAAATTTCTAAAATGGCTGTTGCGCATATTGATGATGTCTTGGAACTAATTGGTAACTATATTGGCAACATTAGCTAAATCAGTCAGTAATTTTGTCATAGGCTTTGGGTGGACGCAAGTGATGATTTTTATCACCTGCTTCTTGGCCACCATATACATGGCCAATGAAATTATAGGCATCAACGTGGTCTCGGTTGACATAGCCTGCGAGTTTTCACTGCGCAGTATCGAAATGTCGCTGCTCTCCAGCGCTGGCTTTGCCGGCTTGATTTTGGCATCACATTATTCGGGCTACAAAACAGATCAGATTGGAAGGCGCAAGGTGATGATGTATTCGTTATGCTTGTCAGTGTCAGCATCGCTGATTTCATTATTTGTCCCCAATTACTATGTATTCATACTATTGAGATTCATGACCGGTTTGTTGTGGGTACGCCCGTGCCTTCCATTTGGCTAATACTCTAGCAACAGTTACTCTGCCCCACAGTATCTCCGGCGCCAGCACCAATAACATTACATATATGTCCGAGTTTACCAAAGCTAAATATCGCGCCTCGGCAATTAACTTGATATGCTATGCCTTTGCAATCAGTGCCATTTATTTGCCACGTAAGTACCAGCTCCCCCTTGACTCATCCATCACTTGCTGAGCACGGTACACTCTCCCCACAGTTATCGCGTATGTGCTGACGCCGCTGGATCGTGTATTGTTTACGATGTATGCGTTTAATTGGCGCTCCTGGCGTCTGTGCATGTTTCTTAATTTAATTCCTGGAATTTTATCCATTGTCATAATGGCAACTCTACCGGAGTCAGCGAAATTTTTACTCTCCATCGGGCAAGATGAGCTGGCCTATAAAATCATCGATCGGCTCTACAAATTGAAGCGAAAGCAGGACTTAAGTAGCATTGGCATCACTGGCATTAACGATACAAATCCACCTAGAGTGATTGAAAAGGGCAATTGTTGCAAGCAAATATGGAGAGGCACGGCCCCACTGTTCAAGCGGCCCCATGTCTTCAAATTCACGATCTGCACCATCATTCTTTGTGGCTTCCTGTTTGTGTGAGTGTGTGTGTCCTGATAACTTTTGAACAAATATAGATAACCCTCCATACTTTCCATTAGGGGCACTGGCATTTCGATGTGGTTCATGGAGATACGCCAATTAATGAGCAACAAGAAAATGACCGTCTGTCAAATGCTGCAGAAAAATCATCCGAACATCTCGAAAATGGCACATAGTTGTCCATCGAAAACATCAAATTTCACCGACAGCCTCGTTTTGGGTTGCACTTTTCTTGGCTGTTGCATTATATTAAGTTTAGTCTTGCTATTCATGCGACATTTTCAAATTCTATTCATGTACTCAGCTATCGCAACAGTTTGCGGTCTGTGCCTCAATTTTCTAGTTAATCAGGTGCCCATCCTTATCGCCACGGCGCTGTTCACTTCGCTGTGCACCAGCTGCATTCCGCTAATTTCATCGGTCCTACTTGATCTGATGCCTACGAATATAAGGTGATAGCAATTCATTGAATTGTAATGTGTGCTTAAGGTTTCTATATATATTCGCAGGGGCATGGCCATCAGCATGGGATTTTTGTTTGCGCGCAGTTCGGTAATTCTGTCTAATATCTTACTGGGTTTTTGCATGGTTTCGAACTGCTTGATAACATTCAATATTTTTGTTTTCATTACATTAGGTAAGTTGTCCAAGTGTCGTATGCTTGATTTGTGCATTTCTCTTGTACTTACAGTGGTGGTAATATTAACGTGCATGCTGCCTAAGCATAACGCATGACCGTTCACAAGCTTGAGTTGCACAGACGCTGGCGCCATCTATAGTTCAATGGTAAAATTATCGCCATCTAGTATTAATGGATTTTCAGTAAACGGAATATATCATTTGTGGGGATCTCAATAGCAAGTCGGAATTAGAATAAATCATTGCTCAAATAAATATTGTTTGTTTATTGAAACTCAATTTGATATACATATTGTTGGGGATGTTCTTATGTTTTTGGTTATGCTACATTAGGTAATATTCATATTTGTATATATTTATATACACATTTGTCTATATGTATGTATATATATATATAGTATTAATAAGTTTAATGCCAGTAATTACTAATATTTAACAAAGTTCTTGTTATTCTGTTTTGTTTAAATAATCGTAAGCCAAGCTACACACACTCTGCACTTTTAAAGCGCTGTCCTTAATCCTTGCTAATCCTTGTCCTCAACGCTTCACGTTGATATGGTGTTATTTTTACAGTGTTCTTTTGTTTTTTTTTTTTTTTTTTTGAATACAATTACAATTTGCAACGAGTAAAAGTAGTAATAGTAGTAGTTAAGGTACAGACCGTACAAAGTTGATCAAATAGACTTAAGTTTCAGTTACAGCAAAAGTTAGTATTAAGATACCTAAGTTTAGCCGAAAATATCGTTAAGCTTTTACAGCCATTATAGAAAATAGAGTTTCAACAATGATTACAATAGAGTTTTCTCAAAGCACAACCAATTTTTTTAGTTTTCGTTTCATATCATTTCGTTTTGTTGCTCGCGCTTTATTTGGCAACAATATTTTTTTTGTTAGTTTTTGGAAAAGGTTCACGGATCAACAGCCAAAATGTGAAGAGTAATTTAACTGAAATGCTTTTTTTTCCATCCTCCATATCACATGGAGATCTTACCCTGACTACCCTGAACAAATTACATACAGATGTACATATCTTTGTCCTTATCCTTTAAGCCGTTGCACTTTGGATTAATTCTTAATCTAAGCTTTAAGAGAGTTTTCCGAAAATAACAATATCTAAGAAATACTTAGGAGTATTTGCTACCTTTTCTTCTAGTACCACTTGAAATTTGTGTGAAGTCCTTTTGCTAACTAACGGTAAAAAGTTGTCGCAGTTGTAGTTACCGTAAAAGGGTATTCGTCCAAGGCTAGTAGTAGATAGTAAAAAGTTTTAGTTCAAATGTACTTTAGTTTAAGTATTTATAATATGACACCAGTGTATGCTAGAAAGTAAGTATTTTTTTTACCATTTAGTTTGCTCTACGTTTTTTCTTTTTCTTGTATATTTGCCAAGTTTGAAACTCTAAGTTGAACGTTGATTTTTCTTAGAAGTTCACAAAAAATGAAATTAATTTTTTTTTACGCAACATTGTTAAATATTTTTCATTACAAGAGATTGTCCTGTCGAAAGTCAAATTTAAGTTATGGAAGTTGGGGATTGGGAGCTGGCTAAACGGGCAGGAAGTTGGGGGATTTGATTAAAGCAAAAAGCTTCTCAACTGTCGCGTTGCGCCTACCACACTGACTACCGAAAAAATGACTACAGTAAATTCGTCTTAATCACTCTTTAGTCGCACTCGCACACACTCACACACACGCACACGCATACACATGCACAAGTAGATTGTCATATTAATTAAGTTTTTTGTTTTTGTCAATTGATATCATTTGTGTTTCAGTTTGTACACTGAGAAAGTTTTAGTTTTAGTTTTGATTTGTGTTTTTTTGTTGTTTTTGTTTTTGCTTTGTTTGAAACCTTTGCGGGTTTACATAGACTGTAGATTAAGGAATTGTAATCAACTGTTTTGCCTCTGCGACTCAAATAGTGGTTAATTAGCGCAACATTTAGTTTTTATATTAAATGTAAATATATTTCTGCTAATATATTGTGTACTTTAGTTATACTGTAGAATACGCCTTCGATTTAGTTGCCTTTTCGTTGACTTTATTGTTTATCATTTTCAAATAGTTTATTGGATTTTCTCTCCCTCCCTCTCACTCTCTCTCTCTCCCTCCCTCACTCTCTTCCTATGCATTTAACACTCACAAACACAACAACAAGCAAAAAAATATATATTTATATATATATATTTTTTTTTATATTTTAATTTATTTTTCTGGTACTCTCATTACTCAATTATTGTGCTCCATACGGTCTGCCATAGTGCTGCCTTACTGTACCTAACTGTACTTACAAAGCTCTCTCCCCATATACACAACTCTAAAACATCCAAAAACGCTGTCAAGCTCATTTAACTACTATAACTATTTTGTGTGGGGGCCATACAATATGTATATATATATATTTGGGCTTTGGTGCTTGCTTTGGATTAAAACTTTGATTAAACAACAAATGTTTGATTGGCCAGCTTAAATACTAACAAATTGAGCTTTTACTTTAAGCAGTAGCATATCGTTAAATATTGGTGTTATGCATTTCAATTTTATTGTTTCTGTTGTCGCTCGCCTGCGCGTGTTCGGTCAAGGAGAATTATCCGAATCGGAGCCGCCGTAGCTGTGCATGGGGAAGAGCGGATACCAGCCACTGATATGCTGTCCGATGTTCACTTTGTCCAGATTCACCTCCGTGCCGCCCAGGCCCTGATTGTGCTCGAAGCCCACGCAGCGCTGCCAAACCATGATGACAATATTTCGACCAAAGACGTCAGCACTCTATATATGTGTGTGTGTGAGTAAAATTAAAATTTATTTACATATAAATTGCATTAATGCCACTCAGTGTAAGCACTGGAAAATATACATATAAATATAAAAACAGCAGTGTCCGTGCCTGTGCTTGGCCAGTGCCAGTGTCTAAATGATTTTCCATACTTTCGTTACCTTGCTACAAAGGGGTATATTGACTCGACAGTTGTGCTGTCCGCTCGTCTATATAAAGTAGCTATAAGAATTCTTAGCACTGATGGTCATGTCAAATATATTGGTATTGATATTATGCTCAGTTGCGTGGACAACTCTTTTAGACTTTTGTACAGAGTATTTTTCGGTGCAATGCAGTCTCGGCTCTTAACGGCACAATCAACTTACTTCGCAATCTGCTGCAAATTGGCCGCCATTAATCGCATTAAAATTCAACTGGGAACAACAGCTAGCGGGCACGGCGGCATTCAGTTGCCGGACAATGGCGGTTAACGCCATTTCAGTCATCATCATTGGCCCGTTTGCTCACCTGGTATTTGATGGTCTGCTTGTAGAACGGCTCGGCGGCATGTCGCACTACGCGCGTTTTCTTCTTGTGCCGCAAACGTTCGCCATCCTTGATGTAGCACTTGACATAGGTGTCCGGCGGCGTCTCGCAGTCCGCATTCACAATGTTCCGTGCACAAATTAGCTGTGCAAAGAAAGACGAAGAAGCCATGAATCAACAGTGGTTTGCTTGGCTATATATTTATATACATATATATGTAAAGATAAAGATAAAGATAAAGATAAATTACCTCCACCTCGACATTGCCTTTAATTTTAACAAAACCCATTTTAAGCTCGCCATAGCGCGCCGTGGTCAGGCGATAGCCCTTGGGATGTATCTGGGAGGGGCCCAACTTGAGGCCGTAGCTCGACTCGCTGCCTGTGATTGCGGAGACGTTGACATAGCTGCCGCTCAGGGTTTTCACCACGCTCTGCTTCCTCTGTGGACTGTCGCCGCTATCCGTGCTGGTGCGCTGATAGATGCTGCCCTTGCGTTGGGGACTGTCGCCGCACTCGGTGCTTGGCCGCTGATAGACGCTACCCTTGCGCGTGGGCGTGCCCATTGGGGGCGTATCGCTGGACGATGGCACATAGACGCTGCCCTTGCGCTGCAGCGTTTGCGATTGCGAGGCGTGCGCCTCGCCCAATTGAAACATGCTGCCTTTGCGCTGCTGCTGTTGCTGTTGGGCAGCGCTGAGCGTGTCCTGTCCACGCAAATTGACCATGCTGCCCTTGCGTAGTGTCTGCTGTTGACTGCCATCGCCGGGGCCGAGGCCGAGGCCGCTGCCGAGCAACTGGCTCTGCTTATCTTGCGCCACATTCGAGGCGGAGGCGGCTTGCTTTAGCCTGGACAATGCCTGTTTGGCGCTCTGCGGCGGCAGCTGTGTGGCCGAGCCCTTCCAGCGGGGTCTGAAACGTTTGTCTTCATCGTCGGACGGCGGACTGGTCTCCGTTGTGCCAATGCCAACTGGCAGATGTTGCTGCTGCAGCTGCAACTGCTGCAGCTGAAGCTGTTGGAGCTGCTGCTGTTGCTGCTGCGACAGATCCAATATGGAGCTCTTGCGACTATTGGGACCACTGGGCAGGCCGACACGGCTGGCACCTGCGAAGGTGATGAGTGCGGCAAGCACAAACAAAATTAATGCGATTCGGCATTGACATAATCTGAAGGTCGCTCAACTGAATGAAACTTCAACTCAAAGTACTCAACGCGTACTGGACGAAATATGAAGAGTGTTAAATGGTCTACAGCTAAGTCTAAGCTCTAAGAGAAGTGAAAATGCTTTAAGCTATGACAGAACATTCATGCAAATTAATAGCCAACGGTTACACAGTGCTTATGCGTGATGTTTTCAAGCAATTCTTAAAAAGTATGAGAATTTTAGTGTAGGGTTTCTGAGCTTCTAACTTCATGTGCTTGTCACACTACCTTTTAGAGACTTTTTGATAACATTTTTTAAGTAAAGCTTGGTATGTTTTTAACAGAATTGATTGCATTAATATGGGCGAATACAATATAGACGATGCATTAGAGATAATTGGTAAGGAAACTGTCGTATTTCCAGGCCAGCTGCCAATGCCTGCCTCTCTGGCATCCATCCACAGGCTTTGGACGTATACATTTCATTATATTTTTTGGCTGTGTCACGCAACAGCTGCTCATTAGCAACGAACAGTTTGGCATCGGGTTGGTGATTGTTGCCGCCAGCTGTGACTATTATGTGGACGAGCATCGCATGTCCTGGCTGATGGTGGCCACCTTTGCGTCTCAGGTGTGCACCAGTCACTATATGGGCTATAAATCAGATAAAATTGGACGTCGCAAGATGATGCTGATCACCTCGGTGTCGTGCATGTCCTCATCTTTCATATCGTCTTTGATGCCAGACTTTTGGTCATTTCTGGTAATGCGCTGTGTGACGGGCACCTTGTAAGTCTGGCATTTGCCGTTATTGTCAATTAATTTGTTGTCGCTAGTATACCAGGTCCTAGCAATGCACTGTTAACCTACTTGAGTGAATTTACCAAGATCAGCGTACGACCAAGTGTCATCAACTTTCTATACTACACAATTGGCGTCAGCCTAATGTACATGGCAGGTGAGCAAGCGACGGCCTCCTTTATGGCTGTTCACTCATTCGATTTCTACACCCAGGTTGGGCCATATATCTACTACCGTTGAATATACGTCTGAAAGTTCATAGAAACTATGCTATTACCAGCTGGCGCATACTTATGTGGATCCAACTACTGCCTGGCATAATTTCGTGCCTCGTCATTTGGAGCATGCCCGAAAGCCCCAAGTACTACCTATCTGTCGGTAAGTCGCGCGAGGCATATGCTGTCTTAGAGAAATGCTGTCGCTTCAACAAGGGCAAGAATGTCTCGCTAAGTAGCCTGGGTGTTGAGTCTCTGATAATACCACCGCCATTCTCGGACCCCTCGGCACCCAAAAAAAAGTGAGTGGCGCTCAGAGTTCTGTGTTAACATTTGCTCATCGAATGCCTTAAATTTAATATATTTCTCAGAGGATGTGCACTACTCTGGCATGAAACAAAACCCTTATTCCAACGGCCCATTCTGAGACAGATGATGCTCATTACGAGTAGTCTTTTTCTGCTGTTTGCCACGTATGTAACTGCTTACATATCACATTAGATCAATAGACACTTTGATATGATCATTAATTTCATATATCATATATATATATTTTTTAGGGGCTTTGGCCTGACTGTTTGGATACCGCGCGCTCTCAAATTGAGCAATGACCTTCATAAAGACTTGATACTCTGCGATATGATACGAATGTCGAAAGCCTTGAAAATCAGCTGGACCGATACAAGGGTTCGTTTTTGCCAAATTGTGATTAGATCAGTTTCAGTTTCATGACTATCCCATTTTCAGTGCCACTTGAGCATGAGAACTTTGCTGGCATCCGTTTATCTAGGCGCTTGCACCGTAGTCTTCTCAATACTCATTTCCTTGCTATTCATTTGCCTGCACCGTAAGATAATTCTGATGTGCTTCACTGGACTTAGTGTCTTAGGAGGTATCGTACTCAATTTCGTCAAGATACATGAAGTGGTCGTAGTATGTTGTATATTCTTGACGATACCCGCTCTGTGTAATATAAGATTGACTTTGTCGATACTCGTCGATTCGGTACCTACACATCTGAGGTAAGGTGACTGCTCTTGCTACTGGCCAATTACGTAAAATCTATTCTTCCATACGTAGAAGCAAGGCTGTGTCGTTGGCCACGATGTTTGGCCGCATGGGTGTGCTGTTTGCCAATATATATGTGGGATACACATTGGAATGGAACTGTTTTGTGACGTTTAATATGTTTGTTTTATTCATGTCAGGTAAGCGACAAATGCAAATGGTGCGTACGCTTCATGTGATTAAACTCTCAATTATATAATAATTTAGTTGTTCTTCTGCTCGTCGGATGTCTACCCTTCGAAGCGAAGACCGGCTCACGGACATAGCTCAGTGGCATATGTACTCAACGGTTTCACAATGGACGCTGTCAAGATATATACGAGTATACAAATTAACAAATATATATATATTTATATACATATATATATTTATAAAGGTAACGAGCTGCGATTCATTCATTGATTGTCAGAGCTGAGCAGTCAATCAATCATTCGATCAATTGAGTGCACAGCAGCAGCGATTGTGACAAAGGAGCTTATGGAAAAAGTTTAAAGTATCTTATGCCCTTTTTACTAAAAATAGAATAAGTGCCGAGTAAAACGTTTTGACAGGAATGACGAAAGGACTAAATGCCAGTGTAGTGGGAAAATAAAATTCAAAATTGATCGTGAATTGCGTAGTCGAGAGTAACGAAAGCCACGTATTATTTTTCTATTTTATAAGTAAAAAAATTGTTTTTCCTACTAATTTTTTTCTGTTCTCGGTTTTGTCGCGTGACATCAACACACAAATATTTGCCATGGCTCATAATTTGCGGCAGCCATAGTTGATTTCCATATTTAACAGTTCGGGGGCAGTTCGCCCTCTCGTCTATCTACTTTTTCTCTTTTCATTTCTTATTTTTGTTCACTTGGGCCTTATATGGCTTTTCATATTTTGCGTGTCGCTGGCTTTTTTTTAAGTTAATTTCAAGGCTGAGCTATTTTTTCGGGCCTGCTGAAGGGTTTATGGCAAGCATCAAGGAGTTGTCTGTGGTTCAGGTAATGGGACGTGGCAACTCGCCGCACGGACGTGAGTGTATGTATGTGTGTGCGTGTGGCTTTGCATTTTAAATAAAATTTGTTTGAGGCTGCTTTGTTGCCTGGCGCAAATAACAGCAATAAGCTGAATTAAGCTCAACCAAATGATGGCATCAAAAGTTTTCACGAGTCCTGGGACTTGACTTATCCGCTCCTTTTTTTATGCGCGCGCAACAGCGGAATTACATGTGGGGTTGGCTATATGAGTATGTATGTGTGTGGGTTTTTTTTTAAATATTTCCCAAGAGATGTGGCAAAGGGGTAAAGCTCAGGCAGCGTGCACCTGCAAATGGCGTGAGCGTGTCTTAAGTGTGTGTTAATTAAGTGACATGCAGCTAGAGTATTCAAAGAAGAAATTTCAGAAAATTCCATTTCGAAATAAACCAGAGTCAAGCACTAGACAGGCATAAAAATAAAAAAAAGTAAAACGAAAACTTCAACTCAAAACGAACGTTTTTTTTTTTCTTTTTTTGCATTCTTACCAGTGGGTGAGTTGGTGGTTTTTGTGTGTTTAAATACGTTTGCTTGGCATTGCTGTTGTTGTTTGTATTGTTTTATAAATATATATATATATATAAATATATATATGTTTCGTATACACACACACATATATATTCTCTTTGGCAATAACATTAACAATTATGCTGGCAAGCTCAATTTGCAGTGTGGTTTTTGCAATGTGTCTTGTATAATTTACAAAAAGGTTTTTGCATTTTTTTTTTATAATTTTTCTTGCTGTTGTGGTTTCTGGCAAAGTTTTTTAACTCAATTATTTGCCGTGCAAAAAGTGTGTGTTTTAAATTTGATCTTAAATATGACCAAATGTGCAGTTATTTAGAAGCAAATGTTTTATTTTTTTTTTGTTTTAGGCTTGACAACGATGTTTTATTGAGAGAATTTTTTAAAATCTTGCTTGCATTATTTATAATCATTGGAAGTTAGTGGGATTTATTATTTATTAATTAGTTAGTTAAATATTGTGTGATATGGTTTATCTTTTCGTGTTTGTCCAGCTAGTGTAGGGTGTGTCAAAGCTTTGATAATGCGACACCGATATTGTGGCTAATAGTGAGAGAGATATGGGAGAGCAAAGAAATTAGATAGACACTTGTGAATAGAGAGGCAAATGCAAAAGAGACAGAGATAGATAGATATATAAATATGTAAATATATATTAGATAGTGTTGCTAGAGTGAGCCAGAGAGTAAGACCAGACACACAGCAAGGCAGTGTATAGAACGTGAAAAGAGGAGGACACACAGATGGTGGTAAGGAGACAGCGGGGATTCATGACAGCTCTAGAGAGTTTGCTTAGTTTGTTAAGTTTGGCTAGGAGCAGACTGGGCAAAGTTTCTTTTATTATTTTGAAATTCTTCTGAAATATGAAATCATAATAGCTGCTTTCCATACTCAGCTGAAAGGTAAAGAGTTACGCTATGCTATTTGGTAGTCGATACTCACGTCTTGAGCCCATGCGCTTGTGATGCTCGGTGCCTAGGCTCATAGTGCGTCCCAGCTCGCCGCGTACAGCCTTTAAGGATTTCAGGATCTCATCCGGATCGCGTCGTGCCACTGAGGAGCGACGCCGACCCACAAGATAGGATGTGGGCGGCGTAGCCATGGCATCCTCTTCCAGCCGATTCTTTTCGGCATCCTGAAAGCTAGAACGACGCGAGCCCGGCAATGAGCGCGAGAAGTCCTTGCCCAGCTGATACACCTCCACCTCCATTGTCTCCGATTGAGATGAGCCGCGTCGCGAGCCCGCTATCCAAGCATGGTCTGGATGCAGCAAAGACGCACCATCCCCTATCGAGTCCACATCATCGGACATCGAACGCTGCGTATTGTAGTCCCGACGGATCAAACGTGAGACGTCGCCACAATGGCCGCCAGCAATAGAGCCGCGTGGCGAAACGCTGGGCGACTTGCTAATGCTGATGCCGCGCAGCCCCTTGGGATCCTCCAGACGGCACCATATGGCCTGGTCATCTAGGAACGCCTGCTGCAGCTCAATGTTGCACTCGCCCAGAAATATGGACTCTGTGTGCGGCACCAGATCCCAGAGTTGTATATCTATATAGCGATCCATCAAGCTGTCGGCCTTCACATGGGCGAAGGTTAATGTTGCATTCCAAATGGGATTCTGAGTGGGTCGGCTGACCTCCGTTTGCTGCACGCTGCCATCGCCGCTGCACCAAAACGAGAAAGCATAAAGAGTCAAAGTTATATTAAAGTAATAATACATGACAGATGAGATTTTTCTGCCTTCCTCTCCAGCACTCACCACTTGGGCAATATACGCACTTTGGCGTATGCCTCCGGCAGATTGCCATGCCCGTATGCCTCATCGCGTAGTGCCAGATCATCTGCAGCCATGAGGGAGACGACCAGTTCGCTGCGCTCTGCATGATACCAAACCTGTATTTGTACGCGGCCGCTGACCATTTTCTCCCGTGCAATTTGCTCCTGCGGTTGAGAGAAGGATTAGTACAGAGGTCCGTTCACGACAAGCAGAACAACTCGAAGCATGTCTTATGGCTGCGCTGTACAAGTTTCGCTTTAGCTTAATTTTTAGTTAGTTAGCTGATTATATTAGCCTAATGCCTACATATGTAACGCATTGAATCTGAAATCTTTAGTTTATAGTTCAAATCGCATATTTACAGTTGTTTGTGGCTGTTCTTTGTTCTTGTTGTGGTTGTTGTGTACATAACTGAACAACAAATGAAAGCAACGGAAACATAAATAAAATACTAATTAAACCAGCGAAAATAAGGCGTGACACTGAGATTCAAGATAACGAGAAGTGTGTAATAGAGAGAGAGAGAAAGTGAATAAGTAAAAATTAAATGCGAGGCATGCGAATAAACAAAGCAAGCGAAAATGCATTTCATAGCCAGAGGCACTACGCACACACATACATATATACGGATGCATGTACGCATGCATAGTTACATGTAAATGATGCTTAAATAAGCGCACATTATGGCACACACATGAGCACTCACACCCATACTCACACTCGCACACAAGCACACACATGCAGATATATTTGTATTTACATTGACCACACGAACTACCGCAAATGCAATCTGCTGCGGGCACGGTCTAGTGCTATATTTTTTTAGCCTGTCCTGTTAGGCTCTTTGAAACGGAAGTCATTGCTGCGCAGTTGCGCATAAGAGTCATTATTGTTGTTGCTGCCGGCCTAGTGCTGTGTTTATTATACTTGGTTGTGTTGTATGTAGCGCAGCCTCATAAAATATTCATAGCGTGTACATGCGCATAGTCATAACAACAACAACTGCAACAGCAGCAGCAGCTGAAACGAATGTCGAACTGCCTGGCGCACAGAGTTCTGCAATTGCAACGGAAGCCGCCATATTGCAATAACGTGTGTCAAAACGGAAATAGACCGCACACACACACACATACATTTATAAAAGTAACTGGTAACTGTTGCTCAGCTTATTTGTGTGTGTGTGTGTGTGTATCAACTCTTTATGGCAGTGCCAAAAAGTTTATTACATTACGAGACACATTTCTCATCTGCTGGCAGCGCGCAAACGAAATCGAATTCGCAAGGGGCGTTCATAAGGCAGCGGCCGCACTTATCTACAGGTAAACAGCAGACACACACACACACACACAGACAGAGTGAGGAAAAGCCACACATGCACAAGGCCAGGATTATTGAAGTTGATCAAAATGGCAGGCTGGCTGGCACCGATAAGTGCCTAAACACTTGAAAAACTTTCAAGCAGACGGCTGACAGTGAATTGAAAGAGATGGGTGTTGCCTTTCAAAGGGAAGACCGATAATAATGACGGCGTTGCTGCCGCCTGAATTGTTGTTAAAAGTTTTCTAATTTTCGACATTTCAAACATTTTATGCCTGCCAGCTGTCAATTAAAGGCGACAGCACCTGTTGCTGACAGCACCGGGGCCTACAACAAGGTCTCCGGACTACCTTGGCCACCCCAAAGCACTGAGCACTGAGCACGGTGTGGCAAAAGTCAACTGTTGCCTGGTCTTTGGGCGTAATGAAAAACTCGCACGCCAACTTGACACCTGCCCTAGACGCAGAGACAGGGACAAAGTAAGAGCCAAGCCCATAGACAGGGACAGAGAAAAAGAGACAGAGACTGTGTCTCAAAGTTGTAGCGCCTAAACCGCAGCTAGGCGAAGGCCTGCGGTTGCTAAATTTACTCTTCCATCTGTCCTGCCCTGCCCAGTTTGTGCGTGTCGTAAGGTAACTAAAATTGATAGTAATTTTTCGGTACACGGTGCGTATGAATAATGTATGCAGTGCAGACAGTCAAAACGTAAGACATTTAACAGACACACGATTAAATATATGAGCTCCGAGATACAAATTCGATTTGATGCGAGTTAGAAGCGTGCAAACAAATATACTTTTATATAAATAAGAGTCACATAAATATTTAATTAGCTACACATAATATACGCTTGCGAGCATCAGTGAGAGAGAGAGATAAGTAGAGAGAGATAGAGAGTATTGCTCCCCTTGATATTTACACTCCCATACACATGTACATACATACAGGTATGTGCATATAAGCCGATACATGTAATATTAACACTCAATTCATTATGTATGTTTGGGGTCCTCTGTATGCATATGTCAATGAAATCGTTACATTCAATAAATGAATCAATCAATCATAAAGTCAGGCGAGAAACAGCATTGCTCATCAATCAATCAATCAATTGATGACACTAATTTTATGTGCTGCTCCGGCTCCGGCTTCGGCTCCTGCTTCTGCTTCTCGTCCTGCTCTGCCGTTATAAAACATGTGTTTTGTATTTGATTTCTCTGTTTTCGTTTTGTATCTCTTTTTAAATTTATATTTGTCATCGGTTTTATATATACTGTAAGTATTTTTGTGGCCAGTATCAATCAGGTGATTTTAGTTTAGTTTTAGTTTTAAGTTGCTGCAATTTGCTGCAGGTTTTGATTTAGTTAAGATTAGTTTATATCGATTGCCATAACTCGTGCCAGCTGGGGTTACAATTGTTTATACAGGTGGAAATGAAAATTTTTAAGCTCATATACAATTTGGTAGTAGGATTTTGTTTATCAAATAAATATATATATTTATATATATATATAGATTTATATATTTATATAGTTTTATAGTTAAATGCGTTCGTATTAGTTGCAAGTTGTTTAAAGAAATGCTAGTCGGTTTAAGATTAAAGAGCCACTAGATGCTAGTCAAATAAATTGTTGGTAGGCTTTGCGGTACATGTTATGCAAAATAAGCAAAATGCAATTAAGTAAAGGAAATACTCGGAAAAAATTGAATAAAAATTAAAGAAATTTAATAAAATTACAAATGAAAATTAAGATTTCAAGTTGTCTTTTATTTGTGTATGGTTTGTTGTTCTTTGTGAATCTGCCAAGCGACCCTTTATGTAAGCAGCTAATACTAATACAGATCTCAGGCTGTCCTAATCCAACTAGTATATTACAGTAAATGTTCCTTGTATCAATGAATATATATATATATATATATATATAATATATATATATTTTTTTTATATAAATGACGTTTCCTTATATAAAAATAAAATTAAGATAAATTATATAAATGAAAAAATCATATTGAAATGCATTATTTAGTAGTATTTACTGCAAGGTGTGTGAATAGTAAGTATATTACAAGGTTTCGCTTTGTTTGGACAGCTAGAGAAAGTGTAAAACGTTATGCAACACTATGTACGAGTACAAGTTGAAGAGCGAGAGAGACAGAAATGCAAAGAGGGACAGACAGAGAAAGATGGGGTCATTAAAGAGTCAAGAATTATGCATAAACCGAAAGAAAAGGAAACGTCGGGTAAGGATAGGTAAACATTTGCTAAGCGAAACGCAAACAAAAGCTCATAAATTGACAGAGAAATGGAAATTGTTTACAAGGACACAGCGCAGAGAAAAAATACAGGGCGTATACTTAACAATAACAACAAAATATGTGTATGTATAAGTGAAAAAAATAAACCAAAACAAACGAAACAAAACTTCAAAAGCAAAATCATAAAGAAAAGCGCACGTTTTATTATTATTAATATATATATTTTTTTGGATGGTTGGCATTACAATATGTAAGTACAACTTATAGAGCCTAGCTATATTACACTGGTTTTATTGGTATTTTAAAAGGGTTTTCGCTAGCGGTTTTTAGTTTTGGTTTTTGTTATTACTTTTTTTTTTTTTTAACGTGCTAGATCTGTACAGGGTATATATTAATATATATAATAGGTATAGTTTGTATATATTTTTGTATGGGATGCTTCATTTACATATTAGCTATTGATAGAGTTGCTTTGTTCATTTACCATTTGGTGGGCATCGCAATAGTGGGGCGCGTTGGTATCGTCGACTTGTGGTTGACAGGAAGCTGACAAACTGCTGCATACAAAATTTATAAATCGAATTTCCAGACATTTTCTTTTTGTTTTAGACTTGCAGTTAATATAGAGAGACTTTATTTTTCACGTTTCTTTTAGTTTTCAAATATTTAGCACATTGGTACGTGTTAAATGTTCAAAATAACTGGGTGTATATGGATATCATATAGAATTGTAAAGTTATGTATACATGGGTATATATATATATATATATATATATATTTATGTATATATATATAATATAGTATTCCGTGGGTGTAAAGATAAGCGACTGACTTTCTTAAAAAGTGATTCGATTTCCTGCCAGCGGCTCTTGTTGTGGAGCTCCATCCGGAGCTCCTCAATGTTTCACCCTTTACTTTTACTTTTTAAAATTTAACATATACATACATACATACAAAAACATGTCAATGCAACAACTTGCGCCACAAATACAATTACAGTCATCAGTTTTCATAATTCTCATATAATAATTCCATAGAGTTTCATTTTGTTGGATTGTACTTAAGTTAATAGCTGGGGGGGAAGTAGTACATAATATTACATATATGTATAAGTACATATGTACATATGCTTGTGTGTAGCTCAACGAGTTGTATAAGGACTATAAATACATAGGTACATGTACAGTTATAGTTGTATATGTTTAGCTTATTTAATTGTGTTTTTATGTGTGTGTGTGTGGGTGTGTAGGATATACACAGTGTAGTTTACAAAATCAAAGATCAATTTTATCACCCATCTGACAGGAGTTACATAGCTAAGCAGCAGCTTTAGTTAACGGTATTTAAGCAAGAGTTTCTTTCTCATTCGGTTTCCATCGTGTGATGATCTGTGTTTCATTTAGCACTTTGTTATTGTGTGTATTCATCATATAAGTATAAGTAGGTGGGCTTCACGATCGATTGGGTACATTATCGCGCTTTCTCCAAGATATTATTTATGTTAAACATTTACATACACAGCACTAACAACTGACATACACAAATACAAATGCGTATGGGTGTAGATATATGTATAGATATACATATACATACAACATATGATTGGGTCCAAATAATGCGTACAACTCTCATATATATTCAGATAATGCACCATATATAAGGAGATTGGGTTAAATTTTGTTTTCTCTTTGGTTAAAAAACATTTAAACATTTCAACAACAAGCTACTTATTAATGTTTTTGTTTGTTCTTCAAATTCTTTGCACATTTTCTTTACTACTTATATAAAGTTAATAACATTTAAAACACACTCAAATATATATATATTTAGTTAAACTCTGCTACAATTTGCACTAGTAACATTTATAAAGTTTTATGTTTTTGGCATTTGGTTTAGTTTTTCTTCGTCTATATAAATAGTTCTATAATAAGTTACCGCATGGCTATACCCATAGCAGATACTCATTTAGCCTGGCCCAAACTCAGCTCAGCTGTTTCATAACTCTTAGTAGTGAATATATTTGTTGTATTTATTGTATCGATTTGCAGAGCCTAGTTCAATGGTACTACACAAGCTGCGTATATAGGAAAATGCTTTCAATGTCAATTTTAAAATTCGTTACTGTCTCTCATCGAAAAGGTCTGCAGACAATTACGCATAGTAGACATAGTAGACACGACTAACAATTACGTAAAACTTTATGTTCAGCTTATAAATCTATTGTTGGTGCTTTGTTCTTACTGTGTTTTAATCGGGCAATTCGATTGCCCAAGAGAAATTTCAACTAACACAAAAACACACAAATGTCGAGTACTGGATATAAGGTGCTATATAGTTAGCGCATATCGAAACTTTTAGTATTAGTAATAAATAGTTTTGAGCATTCATAGCTAAGCTAATTCATTTATGTAGTGTATAGTAACCTTAAGCGTAGTCACTGCTATTTCTAGTTAAGTAGTTCACATACATACTATATCATAAACGTAGTTGTATTTGTTTAAGTTTTTGTATTTCTTTTTTGGTTTTTTTTTTTTTTTGGTTTTGGTTTTGATTTAGATCACTAACAATAATTACTACCAACACCGAAAAATAAATATGATATAATTGTTGTGATTATATGACAAAATAGCAAAGAACACATTTAGCCATGGCCATTTGTTTATGGTTAGTTAGTGGTAGTAATAGTAATATTAAGAATCGAAATAAATGTTATATAACGTATATTGAAACGTAAAACACATAGAAATTAAATCAGAACATATAATAATATATATTTTTTACTCAATATCAGCTACTACAAATACAAATCTTGTATTTATAAAACACAATAAAGATAATATCGGAAATGATAAGAGAGCCATTATGGTAAAGTGGACTGAAATTAAGGTGAGTTTCGTTTTATTTTTATAGCACTGAAGCTGCACTGAAATATGCCAAATAATTTCATAGAAAATATTGTGAGCATTTGAAGGAAAAGCTGAAAAGTTTGTGTGGAAAAACTGCGTATGATTAAGCTGAATTTTTTGGTTTTGTTTTTTTTTTTTTTTTATAGCTAATTATTGCATTTTAGCCCATTGTGTATTATTATAAGTTTAGTATATAAATATTAATTTTTTCTTTCTTTTTTTTCGTGTTTTTTTTTTTATCTCAAATTGTAAATCTCAAATTGAAATAAATATTACGAAATTTTTTTTATACCGGAGTTTTTGGTAATTTCCGTCTAGTTGGCGATGCTGGTGATTTGTCTGTGTTGGTTTCGGGGTCTGGTTTTGATTGTTCAACAATCATTTTTTTTTTTTTTTTTTTTTTTTTTTTTGGAAAAGAAGTAACAAGAAACGAGAACAACAAATGAAAATTTTGTAATTATGTTTTGCTTTCGGGGTACATCAATAATATAATTATGTTATGCACATAGATATGTGTATATATATAACTATATACAGAGCTGGTTACGACAGTATTGGACAGTGGGGGACTAGCTACATGAATTGCATTGGCCGGTAACTTACCCGCTATGAGCCCCAGTCCCACAGGACCGTCGCCGGAGCGCCGAGGTCCGCTCTGGCCGCCACTGTTGCCGGGTGGTAGATTCTCATCGAATAAGTCGCACATGCGAAAATCTGTTGCATGCTCCACCAGCAGCTCCACAATGTCCCCGGTGCGATCCATGATAGAGCAGACCTCCTCAAAGCTGCGATCAATTAACGACATGCCATTCCACTCGAGTATCTATTGTATTTGAAAGAGAAACATAAATCATCCTTTCAGCTATCGTTTGTCAGCAAGGGTTCGCCTTAAGTGCAACTGCTGACAGGCAGCTGTGAAACTTATGAATTTCTATCGCACTGTTGCCCTTTCGGCCAAAGGCCTCTTGTCAAATTTGCTTATCGGTCGCTTAACATCATGACAGCTGTCTATCTACTCAAATTTTCCCAGATGTTCTGGGCACTTGTTCTAAAAAAAATTTTACACCATCTTTTGCCTTGTCTTCGAAATTCATTAATTATGTGAAGTTCTGTTGGAATGCGATTTTCGGGAGCCAACTCACCTTGTCACCCTGCTGTAGGCCATTCTTCTCGGCCGGTCCGCCAGGCACCGTCCAGACAATGTACGCAAATAGCCGTCCATCAGCTCCGGTCTTGCCGCCGACCACGCGCATCCCAAAGCCTCGAGCTGCAAAGATAGACAGCAACAAAATTTAATAAGAAAATATGCTGACTGATTATGGGTGGCAAAAACAAAAGCAGAAACAAAAAAAAAAAAAAAAAAGTAAATAAAAACAACAAAGAAGAAAATCAATATTAAATCTAAGAGTCCACACAGACATAGCACGTAGCAACAAATTCGGGGCATGTGGCGAGCAATTTGTGTTGATTTCGTTTGCAGTTTGCACTGCTTGCCCAACACCCAACATGAGTATATTGCGTATACGCCTTGTCTGTTTGCGTGTTTGTCTGACACCCATGAGCACATTGCTTATACGAGTATGCCATAGACAAAAGCACTCGAATGGGCAAACAGTTCGACTATTTACTTTTCTATCTGCCTGTCTGCCGAAGTTTTGTGCTTAGTCGACTTATATTTGAAAGCAAAGCTTAGTTTTAACATTATGTTCGATCTAGAGTGCATGTATATAGAGCTATGTATAGAGTACGACTGGTTGCGGCCTGCGTTTAATGTCGGTCTGACAAGTTGGTTGCCAAAAATTGTTTTTAGTTTCGCTTTGTGTGCTTTAAGAATTGTTTTCATGGCAACACAGCTCGCCACCTGTGCGAATTCAACTTGAAAATAAACATTTTCTAGTCAGCAGCTGCACTCTTAAGATTTCACAGCACGAATCCAAACGATTTAATTAATTTAATTGCAATTTGAGTTTGCTGCTGGCCGGGCACGCAGCGAGTGTGCAGCTCAGTTTCAAGTACTTATCATTGGGCGCAGAAAACTAATTTCAACAATTTGTGCACGAAAACTTACGAAAGCGGATTTCCGCCGCCCAAACCCCATCGCGTTGCCCTCTAACCAAGCAGACAGTTGAACGCTTGCTGCAGACAATTGCCAAGAAAGTTAACTAGCGACTTGCTGTGAGCCAAGGCTGGCAACATCCGTGGTATGTGGGGCAGCGGAGACATTGACAATGAATTTTTGTTCGTCCAAGGTTTTTAGTGACATTTTTGTGTGGACTTCCAGTAGAATTATTCAGAGCAGGTGGCTTGCTTTTCGAAAAGTTTTTGCACAGGAAATGCCAACAAACTGCCGGCGAGCGCTCAGTAGTATGCAATAAAATGTTGCGCATACGCCTCGTTGCTGCTGTTGATTTGGGCCACATTGATACCCAATTAGGATAACGCGACGTTTTCTCTTTGAGTGTTTTAATCAAAAGTTTTCTTTGGCTCCCTTTCGTTCTTTTTATTCTCATCTTTTCTTTAGGTCACTAAACACGGTCATAAAAATGAAATAAATAAAGCACAAATCCTTTGCTGTCAGCGCTGCCGTGTCCCACTGACAGCACAAAAGCCAACGCCGAAAAAGGATGTAAAATTGAGCAGATTATTCATGAGCTGACCGAGCGATATGAAAGTAGTCCATGCGCTGGCATTTTTAAGAGACGCGATTTGTTGCAGCCATTTAGAAATCATTTAAAATGATTAATGGGCCAGAGTGCAGCATAATTGCTATTAGGGTATAAATTAGTCGCACATACTCGGCAACCACTGTGACATCTGTAAGCTACCCCTGGACCGCACTTAACATGCACGAAATGTGCGTGCCGAGTGAATTCTGGATCTATTCTGCCTTGGCCATAAACGCCATCGCATTAAAATCATGAGGCGACCCCTGAACGGGCAACTGAGCTGAGGATGGGTTACTGTGTGCCTCGCTGCTAGCTTCGGTTATTTTGATGGCCATTGTCTCATTGTTTGTCCTGCTGCTGCCTGGTGCCGACTGCTGCTGCTTCGTGTGCATGTGACATTCATCTACGTTTTATGATACAATTTGTTGATCTTTTATTTTCAGTTTCCTTTTTATTTTCGTGACATTAGGATTTTAATAAGCCAAACATTGAGCATTGCTGCTGGTGGCTATGGGCTTGTTTATGCCCAGAATTTGCCAACTTTTTATTGGGGCCAACCCTCAGCTACCATTTCACCAGCCCGGTGCACCCTCCTTCTCGCATGCCCTTCGAGGTCACAAACTAATTTCGTACACGCTTTAAAAGTGATCTACGTGCGGTGGCAGTTGCCGTTGTTGCTTTCAACTCAACCTGTTTGAAATTTGTTGCTGCAAACTTTTAAGCGTGTGTCCTGGCAATTGCTAGCCCGGCTGTCCCGAGTCCTGCATTTAATGTCATTAGCTGTGCAAACTTTTAGTTGCCTAGGCAAAGGACTTAATCGATGCACATTCACTCACACTCACACTCACACACACAGCTGTTGCCTGGGCATGACTAAGCGTTTTAGTGGCTGCTATCAGCGACCATAAAAATTGATTCTTAATTAAACTTGAGATGGCGCTGCAAGCCGACAAACGCTGGCCAGGTTAATAACTTGAGAACAAAACTAATAAACAAGTGCGGCGCACGTGTGCAGCCAAGTGCTACTTTGGAGCACCTGGAACAGCTGCACGACAGCCAATTGCTCGTTTATGTCAACAGCCGAACGAGTGATGGCGTTGAGCGGGTCGCTCTTAAGTAAGCCATGGCTGGAAAAGTCGTCTGCTTAAGAGCACTAAAACTATGAATGGCAGGCTCAAATGCAAGGCAAGTCGAGACGGGTCCCAGTCTGGCTACCTGTTGCCCCCAAAAACACAGTCCGCAACGAGCCAATCACACGCAAAGCCTCACCATATTTTGTGTGTGTCTGTGTGTGTGTGTGTTTAGGTTTTACGTGATTTGCTGTAATAAATGCGTAGCTCATGAGCCTGCATAAAATTTCATTAGGCGTGTTAAGACGCCATTTTGACGCCCACTGGCGTCACTTATTGTTCATGTATGTGTTTGCGTGCGCCTGTGTTTGACTGTTTGCGTAAGGCAGTAAAATACTTTAACGAGCTGCATAATTGAAATGGCATTTGGCCATTTACAATTACATTTGCCATCGATTGCTTTTGTAGCTGCACTTGATGTGATGTGCTTTTCAGATTAATTAGCCGCCCATCCATTAGCAGCCAATTGCGCAACGGCGCACGCAAATGTGCGGAGCGACTTTAAAGGGATATGACATTCGTCTATCGCAGCGCGTGTACAGCCAATATCGCTCAAGGCAAATTGCAGCACAAGGCTGCTGCACCTGCCGCAAGCATGTGACATCGAGTGTGCTGTGCTGTGCGTGCGGTTAAGCCGCACGGCAAATATCTAAAGCAAGGATATGGCTATATATATATATATATATATATATGAAGATATATGTAAGGCTGACAGCAGCAACAAATGCCAGCAGTGGCAAGAAAATGGTTTAGCACATTAAAATTCCACTTGCTTCGTTGCATATCAAATATGCCGGGTAAGCAGGCAGTCAGCCAACCAGCCAAGCTGAGCCACGCAGCCAGGAGAGCATGCTTAACTCTTGATATGAGCATGCACACTCACACTCACACACACACACACATATACACCCACACAGCTCTCGTTTCACATTTTTATCATTGCAGGCTGCGCTTATGCGTATTTGTTGGGTATTGACATTTTTTTATGATATGCAAATTGAAATTTTACTATATAGATATGCCATAGGAATATTTATATATATATATTATATACGTAAACAAGCCAGGCGCAGCCAGGTGCGCGCTGGTGTGGCAGGTGGCAGACAGGTAGCGGCTAGTTATTTGATTGAAATTATGTGCGTTCGTGAGCATAAGCCTGACTGTCAAACACTTTAAGCCAATTAGGTTTACTTTTCATTTGACTAATTTAGCGTGAAAAGCAATCATTTGGCTAGTTATATAAATATGCCGCGCTAGTTTATATATATATATACTTTTGATTTGAGTTTCTATTAAGGGCGATCGATTTTTCTTTTGCCTTTAGCATATTTGCATAAACTTTCTACTCAATTCGCTCATGCATTTGCTGCAGCTTTTTATGGCATCGTTTTTTCAGCGATGAGATCATATATAAGGCGTAAGCTAAAAGTCAGCAAGGACTTTTTAGAGTGTGAATTATAATACAATCAAAGCTCTGAGTAACTGCCAATCAGGCAAACGGGTTAAACAACTCGTTGAATTCTAATTGTTTTTCACTACTCGTTAACCGTTTAATAGTTCTTTTTTACGCATTCTAATTTAATGCAATATCTTTGAGCTCTAATGTACGGGCACGTTTTTTACTATTGATTTTTCACTGTGCTGATAATTAAAAATTCATTTGCACGGTCATTTCATGCGCATCGTTTGTCGCCGAGGAATGCAACAAAAAACCCGTGCATATAATTAAAATGCACAGAGGCTGGCGCGCGGCACAAATGATGCCATTGGCGAGGTGAGCTCATAGTGAGTGGACAACCACTGCCAGCAGCTGACTCTCGTTATACTTGGGTTTATATAGAGCACTATACATACTAGTGGAGACTATGCAGGTACAGATGCAGAGCCAGAGCTATCTTATAGTTGGGTCGATTATAGCCGTCGCAGTGTGTCGCATGTGTGCCGGCAGAGAATGCGCTCGGTTGCTTAATCTGCTATCCGTTGGCTTCCGCTTTGGGTTTCATTGGAGTCCACACTACACCCCATTCTCATTATTCTTTACGGACATCTCGCATTGCCCTGCGCTTTGTGTGGGGATTAGACGAACGCCGTGCGGACGGACAGGAAATGTTGGCGGTACGGTCGAAACCTTTTGGTTAGTCCCTGGTCGCTTGGTCGGTTGGCTGCACTGTCGAATTAGCATAACCAAACGTTGTAATGAGTCCTATTTACTTGGCCATTTCCGGTGTGGCTCGTAGGAAGCATGGACCCAGAGTGCCGACGTCCAATCGAAAATGTGTTAAGCACACAGAAGCACAACCCACACACAACACACCCGACACACCTACACACACACACACACACACACCCACTGGCACACAGTGAGCTGATTGTACTTTGTGTGCTCTGGACTTCGCTCAGAGCATTACTTACTGCGATGAGCTTTGTCCGTGGGGTCACGGCGTAGGACAATGCGACGCTTCGATGCGCATATCGGGCCCGAGTCAACATCATGTATGACAATGCGTATGGCCTCGCCATCCATGGACGTTTGCCTTCGTGGCGCCTCCAAATCCTCCAAATTGGGTCCCGTGAAAGAGGCCATTGGCGGCGGTATTGCAGCCTGCAATCCTGCTGGCAATGCGCCTCGATTCTGCAGGGCCGCTATATCCGGCCTGCGGCAGCAACAGCGGAAAAATCATTCTGTTAATACGAGCTGAGAGCGCTAAACGTGATGCCAACTTACAGCTGTGAGCCGCGTCGTCGCATGCGGCGATCATCGTCCACAGTCAGCACGGGGCTGCCCTTGTCCGGCGAGCCGGGCGACTCATCGTTCTGCAGGTCCTCCGAGGCATGTGGCACCCGGAATGAGGGACGCCGCGAGCCTGGTAGCTGCATGGGCGGCATTATGCCGCCGCTGCCGTCACACGGTGAGCGCTGCAGTTGCGTGGCAGCAGCTGCCGCGCCCTGCATCACTCCCGGGGCAAACACGTCGTAGGCCGATTTCCTGTGGGCAATCCAGCGTTAGTTGCTGAACTGTGTTTGTGATACCTTTTATTTACCTGCGCGGCATGGCTGGTATGCCCAGGCCAGAGGCGTCGGCGCCCATGCCCAGACCCACGCCTGGTCCGCCGCCGCCCATGCTGCCGCCCACACCAGCTGTCTTCATGTCGTCGTCATAGCTGTGCTGGCGCGAGACACGTGAGCCGCGCCGTGACTGCATCCGCGAGAGCGGCGCACCGAATGCGGGCTCCAGCTCACTGCCGCGCGGCGGGCTGTTCGAGCGACTGGGCGCCATGCTGCGACCGCCTTTCAGCTGCTGAAAGTACATTAATTATAAATCAAATGCCACACACAGCAGCTGCTGTCTGTGATGGGATTAACTTACGCGCTCCAGCTCCTTCAGCGATGCAGGTGAAACATCTGAATGGCGTCGCAGCTCCGGGCTACGCGGCGGTGCCAAGGCAGCGCCATTGCTGGGCGCCAGCGTCTGTGTGCTGCTACCCAGCTTAGCATCTGAATGCCGTCGCTGCAGTGCCTCCAGCACGGGCACATCCAGTGTGGAGTCCGTCGAGTCCTGCGGTATGCAGACGCGCGAGGCCATCTTGCGTCGGCAAACGCTGCAGCGCCACATGTTCTATAAAATGTGCCAATTACGTGGTAAAATGAGAAAAAATCAATGCCACAGCTAGAGTGAGGCTAAACGCGTGCACCTAATTAAATTTCATGGCTAAGCGCTGAATTCTATTTGTGGCCGCATAACACAGCGGGATAATATTTATTAGTTTGCTAAAGTTGAAGAAAGCCACATTATGCCACACTGCGGTAGCTGCTGCTGCTGTTGCTGCGCTATTGCTGTTGCTATTATTGCTCTTGTTTCAGGGCTGGTTGAAAATAAATATTAATTACTTTCTGAACAAAAGTTGCAGCGTTTTCTACCTGTGCGAAAAAAGAAACCGTCTATTTCTGTGCACGTGCACAGCGCGCGGGTGGAAGGGAAAATAAGAGTGAGAAGCAGTTGCCATGTCCTCAATTACGAGTGGGCGTGAGTGGGCCTCGACCCCCGTCAGTGCCACAGCTTGCGCTAAGCCCGAACAATGGCCGCTACATTTCCACCTGGTCGTTGATTCATTTTACCCAGCGGTGAGCTCGTGTATGTGAATGCTGCGCCGGAAGTTGGCGCCATTTTAATTAAGTTGCAGCAGAGCGTGTCCTCTGTATATCTGTGAGTGTGCTTGTGTGTGTGTGTGCATGTGAGCTTCAAGTGCGTCTATAATCATGGATCGTACAGTATTGTCGCCGTGCTAAGGCAAGCCAACGTCCCATCAATGCAAAAGCCGCGCATTCGCTTTTATTGCTTTTGTTTTCCCCCGTTGGGGTGCGTTATAATTACAGCTGTTGCGGCAGTGGCAGTGGCAGCGGCAGCGGCAGTGGCTCGTGATCCCAGCGAGAAATCAACTGCAACTGTTTTCCTAAGGCCGCACAGTATTTCATTTAAAGTTTTTTAAGCACTAATTTTATATGCATGAACAGAAAATCGATTGAAGACGATAGTATAGAATGAGAGAGAGAGAGAGAGCGAGTGAAAGAAAACAAAAGTGAAGCAACAACGCTTGAATATTGATTATATCAAGTACTGGATTATTGTGGAGCGAGTTGCAAGGATTCATTGCAGTCCTTGCATGTTATTTCGCTTTGTTTGTATATTCAAAGTAGAAAATATAAACAAGATTTTTGGATTAAGCGCTGCTTGTAAAGCTGTGACCTTTGTCCACAGCCTTTGCATTTGCATATAATGGTAATAATTTATCTCAGCCTATGCCGCTTTCAACATTGTTAAGCTGCAATTGTCGTAATATCATTTCTATAATTATGTTAAATATTACAATGGGCCCATTTCGCTTGATATAAGCCGGGGCAGTATTAATTTCATTCGCTGCCCCTATGGGTATGCAATGCTATCTGAGTTCAGTGAGCATATCATCATCGTGTGCTCCACCCATTGGCTCGAATGGCCAGCTCATGGCGTACGATGACAGCGGTCGGGGCCACATTGTGGTCAGGCCAACAGCTGCCTGGAACGTCGCATGCGTTCGGTGTACAAACGTGTGCCATAATTACGATCCTGTGGTCATAAATACATATGTCTGTGTGTGTGTGTGTGTGCTAACGTTGCTGGGTTACAGCCCGTGCGTGTGTGTGTGTTTGTGTGTGTGCTAGTAACCGCCCACAAACATCAATTTCAATTAACCAAAGTGGCCAGTTGACTGACAAACGTTAAATTTTATGCGCAGGGCGTTGCCGGACACTTCACAGCCATGTCGACGGCATGTCGAAAGCCGCCAAATTATCAGAAATACAAGATAAATGCTGCAGCCGAGTTGTCATTGCTGCTGATTCAACACATATGCGACTCTCTCTCTCTCTCTCTCTCTCTCTCTCCTTTCTCTTGATATCTATGTATCGCTTGCTTGTTATTGCTGTCCTGTCAATGGACACTATGTGTGCTATTGATACATGCGAGCTGTCTTTGATTGAACAGTTTGAGCACAACAGGCGCTCGGCTGGTTAGTTGTGGGCGTGGCTGGGCAAATGCACTCTTTGGATGTGGTCGCTGTCAGTTAATCTGGTTAATCTGGCTTTTATCTTGTAAATGCCATGAGGCAGAGCAACGGCTGGGCTATTGTGGCCATTGCTCGAGCTGCTGCTGCTGCTACTGCTGTTGCTGGTGGAGCGACCCTAAATGTAATCTAATTTGTGTGCAGGCAGCGGTTAATGTATGCCACTGCCACGCCCTTGTTGTCACGCCCTCGCAATCATTGTCACTGCTGGCAGCGGTTTAGTTTTAGCTATAACAAATACACACACACCCTGACAGAGAGAGCTATTGTTTTTCTTATTAATTAAGCGCCGCGGGATAATGTGTTTATTTTCGCCACGCCCACAAATGGACATTGCCTAGTGGCATGGAAACGTGTTGTCCATGTTTGCGCTGCAGTTGCCAGCGGCCCCAGCGCCATGGCGAACAACAACATCAACATCAACATCAACACTTACCGCATCCTCGTGCTCATCCAGTTTGCTGTAGCTGGCGCAATCCTCGCACACGCGTTGCTGGCACTCGAAGCACGTCTTGTGGTAGTCGTCCGGCTTGAAGGACTTGAGGCACACCCGACACGCGCCCGCTCGGCGTCCGGGCTCCTGTTTGGCCGCGGCGCCACCACCGCCGCCACCCGTGCTATTATTGTTGTTGTTCAGATTGCTGCTGGCCTCCTGCTGCTGCTGCTGATGTTGCTGGTGCTGCTGCTGCTGCTGTTGATAGCTGGGTGAGCCGTAGCTGCCGCTGGTGTCCGCATCCGTTGGCACCAGCGAGGGGCGTGGCGACATTTTATTAACTGCAACAAAAATGAAATGAAAAAAAAAAAAAATGGGAATGAGAACTGAATGAAAGCGCCACAAATGCATTTAAGTCTCGACCCCCGCTTTCAGCTCTGCTGGGTGTGGCCAGCGCCCTGGTAATTGACTTGTTGCTGGTCGAAATGTGACCTGATTTCATAATTAATTCATTTGCAAATTGCTAACGTGACAGGCGCCGCCGCCGACAAAGGCGATAAATAAAATAAATGACTGCGATTAGCGATAGTCAAAACGGAAATTGCCGACAAGTGGGCGTGGCACAAAATTGCCAATTAACTGGGCCAAGCAACGCAGAGAGAAATGATTAATCTAAGCGCAAATGTGAGCTCAGTTACACATTTTATGTATTGATTATATTAATATTAATTGCAGTATGAAGAACGTGTCTTTAATAACTAAATTATTTTTAGATACCAGAAAGCATGGCATTGAAAAGGTTGCTCTGTAAGCACAAATATTACGTATACGTACAGTTGCACAATTTTAATTTAGCCTGCGGCATGATATCGAAGTGCAACAGTGTCGGATAGATTTTAAAGTTAATTTTCAATTATTTAATTATGTTTATCAGCATAGAGATGTTATTTAACGGCTTGACTATCCAGTTAACTTATAAAATGAAGTTAACAAATGCCCCAAAATGCTGTACATTCTATTATGTGGCAATCGGAAATGAGCGTCGAGGTCGCACACGAGGTCAAAAATATTTGCTCAAATTATGCACACAAATAACAGCAGCGGCGACAGCGACAGCGACAGCGACAGCTGCAGTGCACGTACTTGACACTGTGGATTTGTCTGGTGCTGTAGGGGAGAGCGGGTGGGGGACGCTGTACAGCCGTGCTCAGTCGAGCAGTGTTGGTTAAATAAACATCATAAAATAACATTTCATTTCGATCTAATAAATCTGCTGTGGCCGCAATAAAAGCAAGAAGCCATCGCACAGTCAACTAAAATGCAATAAAAGCAAGAATAAACTGTTTCATTCGTCTGTCTTGATTCGTTCTGGCGAAACACAAATACTCTGCCGCAGAACAAACACAAAATGTGATAATCGCATCTTAGCCATACTCAATTGGCGTGTTATGGCTAGAGAATATATATATTTATATATATATACTGAGTATGCGATTATTGAATGGATTTTAACCACTTGAAAACGTTTCATATGCCGTGACATTGAGTGAATATCCGCTGCAAGGGTATATTGGCACAAAAGTCAACACGATACTTGGCCATGGTGCTGGTGCCTGTTTCAGCCGTTTATTGACATTGAATTTGTGTTGTGGACACTAGTAAAAAATGTATAGCTCTCGTTGTTTATGTGTCTGTCATAACAATGACTATGATAATGGCAATGCCAATGACTGGGTAATGCAGTTGACTGCTGGCAGCGACCCTTGCATAATTCAATTTGCTCAGCGAGCGCGTAAAGCTTTAGCAAATGTTGCGTATACGCAGTGCATTGCAAGGGCAAAGTTTTGTGCAAAGTTTTTCGAGCAGCTTTATGAGCACTTGAATAAAAATTCATGCCATAAATTCGCATGCACTTATGGACCCGAATGGCAATCCCAAAAAACCCAACCCCAAAACTCACCTTTATCTGTCACGGTTAGCAGCGACGAGGAGAGCGTTG
This sequence comes from Drosophila mettleri, assembly GCA_035047625.1. Classification (NCBI taxonomy): domain Eukaryota; kingdom Metazoa; phylum Arthropoda; class Insecta; order Diptera; family Drosophilidae; genus Drosophila; species Drosophila mettleri. The sequence goes on from JAWNPI010000103.1 coordinate 11,898,684, forward strand.
CCTTCATTTTATTTAAGGCGCCCGTGTTGGACGCACCGCCGCCAGAATCTGTTGCATGCTGATGCCCCTGGTTCGCCTGCTCATCGGTGGCCACCATCTGTGCAGGAAAACAAAAAGGAAAAGAATCGAATGTGGATGAGAGTTATAAATATTAATGGCATATTGAGCTGAAAGTTTCATTTGTGGCAGCTACAAAACATTTATAGTTATGTGCGCACTTAAGTCCTGGCAGACGGCCATTGAATCTTTACAGTTTTAAATGCGATTTCTTCTTTGCTCAAATTGAATTGAAATTGAATTCCGGAACGGCTTTATGGCCGCTTCTTTAACGGCACGCCAGCTGTTGCTCGGCTGTGCCAATGTATTTGTTAATTTTATTTGAATTTTCTTTTCACTTTTCATGCTGCCGCCTTCCACGGCTCTCTCTCTCTCTCCCTCTCTCTCTCTCTCTTCATGCTTGGCTCTACTTATATTTTTATAACCTCTTGCCAGCTCATGCTCATTTCGAGCGTCGTCATTGTGCGAAGCACCACCAAAACGCAGGCAGGTGAAAAGAGCGCGTTGCGTTTTATTTGATTTTGGTGTTTTGTTTTTGTTCTCGGCTGGACCTGCTGCGGCTGGCTCAGGCGCAACAAATTGCCAAGAAATCGTAAAATGCGGCAAGCAATTTTTGTTTAAACTACGAAGAGTGCGCCCAAGCGAGCGGCTTTCAAAAATTGCCGTCATTCTTTTTAATGCACACGCACACACACACCCACTCACACAGTCATACACCCGGACACTAAATAGAGTGAGCGGGACAGCTGCAGAGAAAGTAACACTAAAATTGAGAAAAACAACAACAATGCTTTGAATGGTTCGCTGTCTGGCTGACTCGGTGGCTTGCTGGCTGCCTCTACACTCCCCGGCTGTAACATAAGTGCTCTGCGTTGTCAGCATTTTATGAAGTGGAAATTTTCTATTTGCCAAGGCGATGGCGGCGACGAAACCGGAACAAACAGCCGCCTATGTGGGCTATACACAAACCAGCCCACACACACACACCCACACACCTACGCGCCTACCACTATCGCGCTCTCTGTCCCGCTCGGTGAGACTGGGCGCAAATTACGCTAAGTGCTTTCGGCTGCAACGTTTTTGGTTGCCTACCTTTCGGTGAGGCAACGCTCGCCGCTCTGTACTCATACTCAAACTAAGCGCTGCCTAGTGTCAGATTATGGTCGCTTTGTGCTCAGCTTGCGCTACATATTTGATGATTTCATTTCGAAGCCGGCCTCAAGGTAATATTCATGTTGCTGCGGATTTATGTATATGTTTTTCCAGGCTGCCAACCAATTTTGGTCTACTAACTATATAAGTATCTTTGGTCTGGGGTACGCCTTTGGTCTGGCGCTTCTTTTAATTTATGTGCGGGACAACTACTCTGGCAACGTGTCTCTGACAGTGTCTTGAGTTGGTGCTAAGCACGTGTAATTATTGCCGTGTTAATTTCGTCATTTATTATGAACTTTTTTGTTGTCTTTTGAAAGGGAGTCATATAGCGAGCTAGTTTCTTATTTAGTGCCAAAAATTATGGTTTGCCACACAGACATTTAAGTGCTGCTGCTGTTGCTGCGACCAAGGACCGCCGTAAGCCACACAAAGCCATATGCGCGTCCTTTATGGCCGTAAAGTACGCTACATAAAATGCAAGTCAATATGTAATAAGAGCAGCAAGAGGCATCGGGGGTGGCTGGCAGAGCAGCATCAGCAGCTTTTCGCGTTGTGATTGAAAGCGCACGAATTGCAGCTGACTGAACATGAAAATCAATAAAAAGCATAACCATAGCAGCATTTTGCAACGACTATGCCATACTCTCTCAAATTGAACTTGATTTCCAACGCCCAAGGTTGTGGACTGATTGGCATTATGCTCAGGCAAATAAGCACGTTTCTATAGATGAATATGCTAATGCACGCCAGCATGCAGGTAAAATAAATAACATGGCCAAATTGTAAACATCAGAGCAGCTCTGTAATGTGCTTGTGTGTGTGTGTGTCGGTTTGTTGCAGCGAAAAACCACAAACAACTGTCAGCCACAAGATGCAGGCAGCGAGTTACATTATGGTCTGGCATGGCATGTGGGTGAGTGTGTGTGTATGTATAAAGTTCAGGAAAACTATTAAGAAAATTACAGCACATAATTTACAACAGGAGCTTGTCTGTATTTAAGCTGCTTTTTCTCTCTTTTAATCTCTCTCTCTCTCTCTCCAGCTTACTTTTTCGCTTCCCTTTTTTTGCGCTCTGTCTGTATGTGCAACAGACTTACGCCCCACTGATTGCCTTTGAAGTGTGTTGTTGCTTTTTTAAGAATTTTTATACCCTGATCCCATTGAAAATGGGAAAGCAAGATATAATGGTTTTGTTTAAAGTATGTAACAGGCAAAAGGAGGTGCGCCATACCCCATTAAGTATTTATATTACTGTCGAATAGTAATAATAATCTAATAAGAGAACTAAAAAAAAGTTTTGAATATATTCTTTGCAATCAAATATACAAATATATTCATTAAATATTTTTTATTTCTTATTATATTTGTTTGCGCATGAGTAAATTTTTGGATAGTGCCAGTTTGACGACAGTCAAATTTCAAAGGTATCTTCAGAAGTACCAGGCGAACATAAATGAGTAGTAGGGCGCGAAATGTTAGTTAAAATTAAGTTGAAATTGAGTTGACCTTGAATTAAAAATGAGAGTGAGAGTTTTAGTAATAGTGAGAGTGATAGTGAAAGTGAGATGTCAATTACGTGAACAAGTATGTTGCATACTTTTAGGTATAAAATAAAACAGCTTTGCTAGCTCAATCTTAATATTTTCCACCTTGCCAATTTTAGTAGGTCGATGTTGCACGCTTCGAGAAATATTAACAGCGGTGAACACAAATCATAAGTAGGATGATAACTATTTAGTTATCATTTGTTTACATTGATTTATTTGATCATGCCTAAAAGTATGCAACCTCTTGCTCTCACTCCCACTCTTACTCTTACTCTCAGTCTCAATTTCAAACTCACTCTCTCTCTCTCTCTCATTCTCTCTCTCTCTCTCACTCTCACTCTCACTCTCACTCTCATTCTCGCTCTCACTTTTAATTCAAGGTCAATGTCAACTTAATTAACTAACATTTCACGCCCTACTCATTTATGTTCGCCTGGTATTTTGCCACGTGTGCGATGCTGTTTTAGGCGTAGCAAAGATATTTTTATTTACAGAAATGATCACATATCCTACGCTCACTCTCACTCACACTATCACTCTCACGCTCACTCTCACTTTTAATTCAAGGTCAATGTCAACTTAATTTTAACTAACATTTCACGCCCTACTCATTTATGTTCGCCTGGTATTTTGCCGAAATATCGTTGCCGTTTGATATATTTTATTTACAGAAATGCAGCGACATGTAAGCGGCTCCGCTGCAACTGATCTTAGAACGAAATGCACACATGTCTTACCTTTGTCGACTTGACAGTCGATTCTGAATTAGAGTATCTGCTAGTCGGGCACCCCGACTAGAGTTTTACGTGTTTTTTCTACATTGGTCTTGAAAGAAAGAAAACGTGAGCGAAATTTGTTGGGCATTTAAATGGGCAAATAAATAGCAGAAGTTTGGGCAATCCTTTCACTTTGCTGTCTTTGTTTTGAGAGGATGTGCTGACAGTGGAATTGCTTAACTGTCACCAGCACATCATATTTTGTTGAGTCGGGTGGTTTTTGCTTTGATTTTGTGCTTCATTTGGCTTAATCAAAGTTTTACTCTTCAGGAACCTAAAGAAACATTTCTTTAAGCTCAACCAGGCAGCTTCGTTCGCTTGACATTCGCTTGTTTCAGTTTACTTTTACTTAACATATTTTGCTTTCTTTTCTCCTTTGGCGTTTCTTTTTAAAAACTTTTCCCAAGAATTTAGGGCTAAATAATTTCGTCGGAATTTACACTTTTATTCTGGTTGAGTTTCTTGGCTTTTTTTTCCATCTCCCATGCTTTGGCCTAACCTTTCTGTCTCTGCCTCTGTGTGTACGTGTGTTTGCGTAGCATTATTGTTAGCTGAGCTTATGTCTAATTTTATGCCAACGAAATGGGTAACGCAACACCGAGAACACCAGGTGTTTGGGCACAATTGAATCGCTTTGATTGCTGCCCCTTTTATTCGTGTATTTTTCATATATTTTTCAACTCATTTTCTAGGTAGCACTTGGCAAAATGGAGAGAAATATGCAGTCAAGCGCTCAAAGCATTTACCGGACTTTTTAATTAAAAAGTTTTGTTTGTATACTCCTTTTATTTTTATTCGACCTGCATCCCTTGCTGCGTCGCGATTTAGCGCTGTTTGTCCCCCTTGATTTCTGTTTGAAAAAGGCTTAAAATCATCGGCGCTGATATCGCTACGATATGCCTTTAAATATATGCAGCTGGGCCAGGACCGGGCCGGGCATTTCAATTTCATTCGCAATTCATTTGTTTTCGCTGCATTTCAAACAGAAAACGCTCATTAAACTTTCAGTGCGAGTAAAAAAGGAAAAATATAATTTAAAAATCAATACGGCTTGCGAGGATGAAAAAGAAATTAAGGCATAAATTGCGTTAGCAACTGTCAATGGCAATAACAATGCGAATAAAGCAAGCAATTGCGCAATGGAGAGCTGTCTTAATGATAGCTTATGAATGAGGTGAATGAGGGATTTACGGCTGAGAGCATGAAATTGTGGGTGTCGCTCCAGCAAATATTGTTTTTGTCATTTGGCATATAATTGGCATTATCTTTGGGGAGAGAGATGAAAATCAGCTCTCAGTGGCCAATTCGATGCGTGTTGATTGACAAAGTTCACTTAAATTAGCTCTCTCGCACTTACCTTCTTCATGAACGTCATCACGTTTGTGGGTAACATTTTGTCAGGGCTTCTCGTTGGTACTTAAACTGCAATTAATCACGTTGGTCGCGTGTCTGCTCCAATTTATGCTGTTGCGGCTCTTGTTTTGTTTTGCTCGCCGTGCGTGTATGTTTTGTGTGTGTGAGTGTGTGTGTGTGTTATTCGGTTTATGTTGCTTTTTCGTTTGTTTTGCACTCTTAAGCGGCTTTAAGTCATTTTTGTTTGGATTGCATTGTTGCTCTTGCTTTTGCTGGTGCTGTTGCTGCGACGGTTGTTGCTGTTGTCCATTGTGTGCACGCTTCAATTTGATTGAATACAAATGGCCATTTGTCATGCAGCATGTAAATAGCCATTGACATTGTATGATGAAATCGTCCTTATAGCGTATGCAACACGGTCGCACGAACTACATGTTGCACAGCAGCTTCGCGTGATTGATTTGTATGCTGTGAACCGCTTACAGCCATATGGCTTAAAAGGCTTTTTTGGCCTACTTCGTGCTGCTGTTGCCTGCCGCCCTTAATTAACATTGGCTGTAATTTACTGCGTCTGCAATGAGTACAAGAAATGCGGATAAAGGGGCTATAATTAGTCATTGAGTCTAGGCTGGAGCTACTACGAGTGCACATCATCATAGCCAAATCCCCGCAGGGCTTACACCGTACTTAACTTTTGGACCGTCATAATTTTGCCAGCGATAAGCATCAACAGCGTTAGGGCTGCTTCTCGCAAACACACACGCAAGTACCTTCTCTCTCTCTCTCTCTCTCTCTCTCTCTCTCTCTCTCACTCTTACACGCACACACACACACTCACACACTTGACGTGGCGCTGAAAAGTCGATAGGCAAAAGTTTATAAGGCGGAAAATAATGTGTCGCGCTGCATGCAAAGTGCTTCAGGGCTTTGTGAATTGTGAACTGGCAACTGTAGGCGTAAACTGACCATTATAATGACGGCTCTATAGATTACAACTAGGTTAGGCAGTTCGTTTTCAGTTGCGTGTAAAAATAGACTTGCAAAAAAATACAGCAAAAATGGGAGCATAAGAAATACAATTGTATATTTTTTTGCCTGCTAACAGCTTACGGTATTTATTCTCCTTACTTAAAAAAAAAACAATGCCTGAGTCTGTTGTATGTTGCACAGCACTTAGCATCGACTCGTTTCATTTTACTTTGCTTACTTTTCACCTGGCAGTTTGGAAGTGCTCTTACGCAGTTTTGTTTAAGCTGCCAACTTTAAGTTTTGCCAATTTTTTTGCTTATGTCAGTCATTGTCATCAGCTTTCTTTGCTGCTGGAGCAAATCCTTCGTGTGCTCGTAAGCTGCACAGAGCAATTCACACAGCTTACGGAATATTCAGAGCAAATCTGTTTGCTTGCTCTTCTCTTGGCATATCTTAACTAAGAAATAAAGTTATTTCCTAGTTATACCCTGTACCTTAAGTATACAGAATATATTGAGAATAAACTTCAAGCTTTGATTTTAGGCAGATAAATCTTTGGCGTGCAGCGTGTCAGTCAAGCTTCGAATAATTTCTTGGTCAGTATATCTGTTATCTTATCTATTATTGCCACAGTATTTGCTGGCCAACTACATTCGTTTGCAGATTTTATGCGCTTTCTGTGCTCTTGCTCTGGCTTAGCAGCAGCATTATTAAATCAAATGACCCGCATAGCAATTGAATCGCTCGATTTGCAGTCAATATACGATCTATGCGAGCATTTGCAACATTCGCAATTCTCACATCGAGTGGCTGCTACAAAAATTAAAGACAGTGAACAACTATTTGGCATGGTCCGAAAGTTTTAGCAACTTTGCGTAAAAAGAAATTGGCAAAGGAAATTTCATTGCAATGCATTGTTCATTGTTGGGTTATTTCTATCGTTTGGGTTGCTTTTGCCATTTGTGTGCACATTACACAAGTTCATAAAAAGCCATCGAAGCGCAGTTCGAAAACTTTGCAGCCAACTGCCAACGGGCAGCCAGAGACGGACGGAACTCAGAGATTCGTAGCAAATGGTTTGGGCATGACATGGAAAATGTTTACGCTAAATGAAATTTTTGACTTGCTAAATGAGTTGAATTTGCTCAACTTTCTAAATGGCATTTGGAGGGTGCAAAGAAAAAAAAAAAAAAGAAATGCTCAGGAAAATTAGTTGAAGCTCAAAGCTGTCAACATGCCAGCAACAGGATGGAGCTGCATGCCGCGCCACAGAGAACGAGAAAGATAAATACAAATCAGGGCACGCTGCAATATGCGAGGCTCGGACGATTTTCGGAGGGGTATGCATGCAAAGCAAACTGTTACGAGTTGCAAGTGTTAGCTTACCACACACATACCCAGGAGAATGTTTAAGAAGGCGGCGCTTCGCCTGCTCAACACAAGCTTAGCGTGCCAGGATGTGCTCATAAATTGTAACTTTGACTGCTGCTGCTGCTGCTGTTGCTGCTGGTGTTTACTGTAGGCAACAAGCATGAAATCACATGAACACACACACAAATACACACACGCGCACACTTACGAAGTCTGGCAAAGTTCCAGATGGTATGGTTGGCACATAGTTAATTAGCGCGAAATTGGCCAAAACGAGCTAGAGGCAATTCAGGCCGAAGGCCTCGAGCGCCACACACAACCACCAGCGGCATCGTGGACGGGCTGAGTTCGTCCTTTGCATGCTAATCGGTAACTGATCAGGATAGCCAATAATGTGAAAGGTCAAAATATATGTGGCAATAATGCGTGCATTAGGCAAAATCAAACAAGATTTATCACTCACTAAACGACGAAGGACAAAGTCCTAGAATTGTCACGCACAGGCGAGCCAAATCGAAATTGAAACGTTCAATAAATAAATACAAGCAAACAGGTTTCTTTCTTTATTGTTGTTGTTGTTGTTGTTATGCGTGCCACACGTCAATGGCGTGTGGAAACTGTATTGTAATTCAGAATTCCGGAACGTGCATGCGACACAAATTAACTGTTAAGCAGCATGCCATAATAAATGGGCAGCCAGTCAAGTCCAGATGAAATTGTGTCGGACCAAATGAAGCGTGAAGCAAAGCTCAAATGGACCAGAGCAGCCAGCACCGCAACTGGAGACGAACGGCCACAGCTCAAATTGCAGTTGAAAAATCGCAGCGCACTTCATAAATAAAGTGGACGGCAGCAGGGTGTGCAAGTGCGAGCCAAGACGAGGACACCACAGCTTCATGAATACCATGAATGAGGTGCTGTCAACAATGGCAAGCAACTAGACTGCACTGCGTACAAAATTGAGTTGGAGCATGAAGCGTGGGGCAGATTGGGGATTGCAACTGCAACTAGTTGCCTGTTGTTTGGCTTGTTATCGCAGCGACTGCTGCTGCAGCGTGGGTGCTGTTGAGGTCAGGACTTTGGCAAGCAACAGGATAAGATAAATGTTACATTCGCACCACATCCGGGTCGAGTTCTGCGAGCAGTGGCCACGTTTTGAGCTAAGAACTGCTGCGTTGCAGTAAATCAAATAATCTGACAGCCGTAAGCTGATCAACTCAAATTAGTTGATAAATATAGTCTTGATTGAAAAGCAAATATAAATTCCCACAATCCAGCGATTGGGCTGGACTTGATTATATGAGAGCCAAATATTAGCTTATTGCATTGGATTCGGCATTGTTCAAATGTATTCATCACATTTAGAATGCCGACCTTCGTTAGAAAAACGCTCTCTAATTTGATTAATTAGACAACTTGTCGAGATTGATAAGGGTATCGAATCATTGAATTCATTTGAAAACGCAGCCAGTTTCAAGACAAGCTAATTCAGTTCTTTCAATAGCCTCTTCATGCTCCAGAGGGCATCCAAACAGGCTACAATGCGAATCAGTATAATAGAAATGTTATTCTTTTTAGATTGCTTTTTATGCTAATCTCATTAGAGCCTAACGAAAAAAGGTAAAGAAAATACAAAGAGAGAAAATCTTGAGTCAACAACCCAACCTGAGGGCAAAGGGTCGACGCGCAGGCGTTTAATATCACGCTCCAAATTAAGACATACAACTTTTAAGAATCATTTAATACAGGAGATGTGAGTTTGTTTAAATATTAAATGCTTAGCTTCCAGTTATCAAAGTTTAAATAGATAAAAAAACTAAACTAGAGTCTGGCCTAGGATTAGAAGCACTGTTGATTGAAATATTTGTGTTGTCCTTAATTGTTAGCTTTAACAAATTCCAGTTTTATAACCAGTTGCATGAGCTGAGCAAATTGTCCAACAGGTGAACAAGAATAGATAATAACCATTTGCAGTTGAGAGCATTAAGGACACGCACACACAAATGCTCAGGCCAGAATCATTGTTGAGGCTCTAACCAAGCACTCGCACACACATCGGCAAACGACATATCCATTAATGTCTAACAGGATTTTTAATGAGCCCAAAGTGTAGCAAGGTGGGCTGAGGCATTTGGCATTTGCTTTTAGCTGGTGAAGCGTAAGCTGAACTCATTGTCAGTGCCGTTTGCCTAATTGACAGCGTCTGGCTTACATATTGGCGGCTGCGTAGTGCAGCAGGTTGGCAGCTGTGCTTAAATCAACGCAACGCACGACTTTAAGCAACTGAAATTAAACATTTAATTGCGCAAAGTAAACAACAATAGGAGCCGTGGAGCTGGTACGAACAGATTGATGTTCGAGTCGCAGCAGCTGGCTGCTGGCATTGGTCATGCGAGGCACGTAAATGCCATCCAAATGAAATGGATCTACGCCCCGAAAGGGTATGGTATGGCGCGGGGGGCGTGGCTGTATGTTGACAACGGCATTTTTAGACTGTAGAGACTGTAGCAAACAATCGCTTTAGCTGACTCTTGTCAGAGTATGGGGATGTGACTCTGACATTTGCCTAAACTCAGGCTCAAACCCAAACTCAATTATTCAAATGCCCTGATGCGAGTGCTCTAGCTGCGTAGGCGTGGCACATGTGCTGATATCCGCAATTTGACATTTAATCAACATGGCTCGTGCACACAGCCGAATAGCTGCTCAAAAGTCATTCAGTCAACGTGCTCCATTGAGAATCACGAGTCTGGACCACAAGCTCAAGTGTTTGCTGCGGTCTGGGCCAACAGTTGTCATTGGTTGTGTTGTTGTGCTTTCATCTTAATTGAAATCAAATCAAAGTGATTTCACTCTCAGAATGTAATTGTGTGGCATGCTGCGTGCCTTTGTTCTTGTCATGCCACAACTTCAAATTCAGCTGCGGCTGCTGTTGCCATTCTCGCAATTTATTGGCCAACATTTTTTGGCCGGAATTGTCTGTCGTTCTGCTAATGATTTCCTATTGTTGCTTGTGGTCTATATATTTCCAATTTTACACTAAATTTACTAGGGCTCTGCTGTTTGTTTGCTTGCTGCCCTGAATTATTTACTCCGAAATGGTATTTGCTGTCGTTTGCTCAGGGGAATTGTGCTCGTTGTTCACCTGCAAGCGGGCTGTTGTGTGTGCTTATTAGATCAAACAGATTACGGCGAGTACTTAGTTCTTTATTGTGTGCTTATAAGTTGATGTGCAATACGGTAGTCGGGAGCGCACCGTTAACACGTCTTGCACAGCTGCAGCAACTTCAGTTAGCGCACATTGCGTATACGAAACGTTTACGGCTAGGTATATGCGAAAGGCGGCACCAAGGACCAATTACGCATACGCAGCGTGCCACATAAAACATTTGAAGTCACGCGTCGCGACACCATAAAACGAAATCAACTGAATATGGGCAATATAAAAAGGCGTGTAGCTCATTAAGGCTGGGACAGAATGTGCACTGCGGCTGGCCATTCGGCATTCGCCATTCGCCATTCGCCATTTGCCGTTTCCCATTTGCCATTTGGCTGCATGACGACACGCAACACAGCTGTGCTCCTCAAGGGCAGCCTTTGACGTGTGGGTTTGGTTATGCGTGGCAGTCAGACATTTATGATGTCGCGCGTTCCAGCTCCAATTAGAAGTGCGTGAAGTTCCACGCACTGAGGTAATCGCCGTCTGCTGACCAAACGCGCTGCTCTGCTAAGCGCATAAATTGTGATTTATTCGATTTAATTAAATGAAACTGAAGCCACACAAATAAATCACGTCTGACCTGGTAAACGAAATCAAACTGCTAACGAGCCACGACAAAAGCGCACAAAATCTCTAAGTACAGCGAAAAAGGGTTTAATGGCGGCCAAGTGCTGGCTCAAGCGCTGGAATTTCAGCAGCGAGAGCAAAGTGACCGCAATTAATTAGCCCCAAGAAGTTGCAAACTTGCCGCGTCGGCAATAAAAATAATGATAATACTTTGAGAAGGAGTGGAGCACAATATAAAAGAACACCGAACCTACAAAGCGAAATAATTTGCTGGCATAAATGTTTACAATACGAACACGGGTAACATATTAATGGATTCGGCTTAAAAGAATTCGTGGAAGAGCATATGAAATATTCACGTATTTGTATATTTATTGTGGCTTTTCATATGCATGAGACGAGCGACGAGCGACGGGTGGCGAGTGGCGAGCGGAGAGCGGCGAGTGCCAATGTCAGTGTCAATGTCAATGTCAGTCTCAATGTCAAACTGTCTTCCAACCTAACAAGCTAACAAAGTTGGCAGCCAGCCTGGCATTTGGCTAGCCCAATGGCCACATGAACTTTTGCAGCGCAACTAATGCGGATTCAATGTCAAAGGACGACCTTCTAAAACGTCAGCCCGACCGCTCGCCCGCTCGTCCGCTCGTCCGCTCGTCCGCTTACCAAGCCAAAGTCAATTAAAAAGATGAGAGACAACTAAATAAATTTTGCATTAATATGCAGCGTAGCTGATATATATGCAAATTAGGGAGGGCAACTGCAGCTGAGCTGCTTGAAAATTGACTTTCTAAAAGGATTATCTAACATTATTAATACCAGTCAGACACATATATCGCTTCCAATTATTCACGATATTCAAAATTTTATAACTTGCATTTAGTATGCAAAGAGCTTTAAATGTTTCTTATGGTTGAACTTAACAATGAGCATCGCGTGCCTTACTCAATTCAAATGAGGCACGATATTAACTTGCAAAGCAGCTCACATGTCTGTGGTCTCCCACTATCTAGACATCTGTCTATTTTCATATGCACACACACACGCACACATATATACACACACTCGGATATCGCATGTGCTGGCACATACTTTCACTTGCCTGCAATTCTCATGGTGTGACTTTTTGTCTCCCTGGTGACGGACAGAGTCGCATCCTTGACTGTCTTCCGCCTTTGGTCTCTGTCGCTGTCTCTGTCTCTGTCTCTGTCTCTATCTTTGCCTCTGTCAGTGTTGTCATTATTGTTATTACAATTTCATTGTTGTTGCTTAAACTGTTTTACTCTGCTTACTTATCGTACACTTTGCAACGCCACATATGTAATGTCTGGCATGTCGTCTGACTGTGTCCCTCCCGCTTTGCTCGTTCTCTCTGGGTGTACATTTTTTTCGCCACAGCAAATGTTCGAGCGTATAAATTGCATTTTATTTGTGTTTCATTTCTTTCTGCGGTGCTACCCTGTAACCAGCGCTGATGAGCATATGCGAATGAGCTCCCGAATATGCAACAGTCAAAGGCCACTCGTATAGAGTAGTCGGCTTGCCAGGGTATAGCCTGGGCAAACACTAGTGATCAAGGACTTGTCACATCTTTTTTATTGTTACTCATGCAATATTTAACAAGGGCTTGTATTGTTTGCCGTATTTATTTGCAATGGGTAAGCGCCGACTGTGTGTGCAGGCATTTGAAGGTCAAATGCCAAATGCAGCTACAGCTGCAGCTGCAGCTGCCAGTTGACAGTTTGACAGACACATAAGTCAACAGACAGTCACTCAGTCAGTCAGTCAGTCAGTCAATCAGTCAGTCAGGCAGTCACTCAGTTAGTCAACTAAATACTTCTGGGTTTCATTATGTTGGCCGCAGCTTTCGACTTGTGCTATTTACGCACGCATTAACCCTGGAGTCATTGCCTTGAAAGCTGCCAGCTGGCAGCTTATGTCTGATTTAATCATTTAAAATGTGTAATCCATGCCAGTCGCATAGTAAATTTCAATAAAGTTCAGCAATTATGACATTTAATTGGCTTTTTGTTCGCTGCCAACAGATTGTCAGATTAGATAAATATAATAACAAATAGTTGAATATGCATTAAGTATTGCATTGCGAGTGCAGCTAATGTAATTACGCGCAATATTCATATTCATTCATTTAATGTAAAAACGGAAGGATGCTTTCCGGCGCTGTGCTAATTGTGTTGATGTTGCGACGCCATTAAAATCAACATCAATCATCATAATACATAATTTTATTAAGAGACAGCGCAGAGAGAGAGAAAAAAGCGTACACAAAATGGATTGCTTTTGATGTTGTTGCCCCATTCGGGTGGCCACACACATGTTGCGCATACGCCACAGGCGACGCCCCGAAGTGACTTTGGCAAATCATTTTTCTTGTTAATGCATTTAACATGGTTATTAATCAAGCGCCCACACATCCGCACCCCACACCCACACCCACACCCACACCCACCTCTGCGTATAGACAGAGAGAGAAATACATTCGATAACATTCAGCCACAGGCCGAGTGGAGTCGAAGTCATTTTGATATTGAATCCGGCAATTTAAATGGATCCGCAGGCGCTGCAGAAGCAATAATTGTTGTGGTTTGCTTTGGCAGCAACCGCATAGATGATGCCATTACTCAACCGCATTTGCCTTGGCGAGCAACTTACAGACTGTCTTTGGCTGGGCTCTGGCGTATCGGCTTGTGGCTTACTAGCATCGTACCACCGTAGCAGGCGAGCAGGCATATTGTTCAAGGTTTCGCAAGCTCAACCCAAACTAATCCCAACATTTATAATGCAAGTATATACAGGAAAATACACACACAAGCACTCTAACACACAGACGTGTATTATATAAGTAGGTTTAGTATATATAATCAGTTATGGAGGCTGGGATTTACGTCATATTCTATACCATAAGCTTGTGCGTACAAATTACCTGTGCGATTTGATTTCATTTCCTTTTTGTGGGAGCTGCGGCCATTTTCAAGCTGCTCGATTTGTTTCGTTTATTTGTTGGCTTGATTCGGTTTTCGGGAATTATATTTGCGTGGCAACACGTCGAAGCACTGCAGAAGAAAAATGTGAATGTGAATGAAGCTGATTGAGAATGGGCTGAGCATGGCATTCGACAGCTGTCGAACTCAAACTGTAGCCTATAAATCAAATGTAAGGTGCGATAGAGCATAAATCACTTAAAAACGAATTATTCACTGACTGCCTTTATACAATTTTACACAAAATAAAAAATAAAACCAATATTGGAGCAATTCACATTTCACATTTCATTGCAAACCGCAAACCGACAGATATGTAAGAATTTATCAAACAGGAATTTTACTTTAATTGAGCCGAATACATTAAATGTTTATCAAATGAAATAGTTTCGTGCAAATTGAAATATTTGCAGAAATACTTTCGGCTGAAAGCTGAGTAGTTGAGCATTTTATAAACATTTCTGAAATTCATTCATAAGGATAAAAATAAAAATTAACTTTACAACTTAATAAATGCGTTTGTCTGAGCAGAGGCTCAAATATCATTTGCTTTATAAATAATCAATGTGCCTGACACGTCTTTAATTGTATCGAGGCACTAAGGAATTGTGAAAAGAAATTTGAATATGCTTTTGGGCTGGCAGAACTTATCAGCATATCAGTCTAAGTGTCTACTAAGTCCCTACCAAAAAGTTCGCACTAAGTCATATTCAACAAGGAAAATATATATTTCCTTCGTGAATTTCTTGGCTGACTAGGAAAAGTTTTCGCTGCCTTAGCATTTGCGGCTGTTGTCGTTACTCTCATAATTATCAAAGTTGGACAACTGGGCTGCGCTGAGGGCGGCTTTGGGACAATTGGGTCTGCGGTCGAGCCCCATTGGGCAAAAGCGATGACAATGAAGCGGACGCCTCGCCCCCACAGCGGCTTCGAGTATGCACTTCAATTACTAAGCGAGGATGTCGAGTTGGTATTCAGCCCGGCAACTAATGATAGTGTTGGCATAATTTTGAGCCCAGGACATGCTCATAATTGTGCCAGCTGCCGTTTGCCAAGTTGTGCGGCAAAAGTTTTTCGGCTGCGCTGCAAAAGTTGATTTAAATTAGTAAATTAGAAAATGCCTAACAGCTGGGTGTCCAGCGTCTCAAGCGTCCGCAATGTAAGCTGACTTGACGTTAGCGGAAGTTGTCAATGTCAATAGCAGCAGCAGCAGCAGCAGCAGCAACAGCAACAGCAAAACAACAGCAACTTGAACGTTACGTCCTTGCCAAATTGCACACAGAAAAACAAGGGCATAAATTACACAAAGGCAATGGAAACTTTTGTGCGAAAGTCTGAAGTTTCATCATGCGATGATTCAAGTCCAACTCCAAGTCCAACTGGAAGTCCGAGTCCAATTCCGACAGCATTAAAACCCGAATGGACCCGTGTGAGAACTTTAGCCAACATGTCTTAATATATGCATATCTAGGCACAAAAATTATGAAGTACTGTCAGACAGTCGGCCTGGCCAGACGGCAACAGAGACTTCCTGTACGTGCCCATGAGCTGGCCAAAAGTTGTCTCTGCTCAGAGCCACGTATCCACTTTGCCTGCGACACGAGCTTGTTTTTGTTCAATCAACAATAAAGCTATAGAGCAAAAGCTATTCACGTATCTATAGATATGCGCACTTGTTGTTGCTGTTGTTGTTGTTGTCACTTAGTTGTTTGTCTAAGCTCAGCGAAGCGTATAAAAGATATTTGCGCCTGATATGCGTCACAGCTAGTCGGGTAAAGCCTCAGCTGCGGCATCTTCCCCTAAATACTTGACTATGACTATATTACTTATAGGGACTTGGCGATTACTTTGCAGCAATAGAGTAATAACCGAAGCACAACCTTTTGAATTACCCGCACAATACATATATACATTTGTTTTGCATCCAGCCTAATGAGCAGCCAGCGCTTGGAATGCCTCTGTTTCCTGGAAGCGGAAGCCGGCCCGGAGACACGTGCGCACAGAAGTTCATCATAAATATGAAAATGACAAAGGAATCGTAAGAAAATGCGTATATTATGTATGTAAGCAGCGAAGCCATGACTTGCCAAGCACGAGTGATCCATTTTTCGTGCTCACAAGTATGAGAGAATATTTTAATGTGCGCAATTTTATGCTTCCTGTTGCCAAATTGATGTGTACCCAATAAAAAAGTTAACATTTTTTGTCCTCACAAAGTTGTGAAAAACTTGACAGTTTTTCACGGTATCCGGCACAAAAGTTTTTAATCTAATGATGAGTTATAAGCGCGCATACACGCGCTTGCACGAGTGCAGCTACAGCTGCAACTAACGATATGCAGCAGAGTGTGCCACGAAGTGTTGAACAAAAGCTGGGTTTTTTTTTTTTGGCCTCTACGATTTGATTGCCCGCAAAAACTTGATTCATGAACCCTTTTTTTTGCGTAGTTTTTTGTGGCTCACATATTTCAGGCGGCGAGGCGTGTGTCCTTTTTTTTCGGGCGGTTGCGGTTGCTGCTGCTGCTGTGCGTTGAAGGCGAGTTTCACAAATGATTTCACATTTTTGCATAAATAAATGTCAAGAGTGCGACGAGGCGCGCTGAGAGTTGTTGACAGCTTTCTAATAAACCCAGTGAAAAAAAGGATAATCAGCGGCCCAAGAAGGATGTGACGCCATAAAGGACCAAGCACAAGCAACAAGTAGATAAGTGTGTGTGCGTGTGTATATGTATGTGGGTCTGTATAG
This sequence comes from Drosophila mettleri, assembly GCA_035047625.1. Classification (NCBI taxonomy): domain Eukaryota; kingdom Metazoa; phylum Arthropoda; class Insecta; order Diptera; family Drosophilidae; genus Drosophila; species Drosophila mettleri. The sequence goes on from JAWNPI010000103.1 coordinate 11,915,443, forward strand.
TCTTGTGCGTGTATGGCTGGAGTCCACTTTGGCTTAGCAATAATAATAATAACCTTGGCTGCCATGACGCCTCGTATTTTTCAATGTGGCCTTTCAAGAGCTTGGAAAAACGAGACTTTTCTCATATATGAAAATGACAATTTCCATTGCCACTACAAAGGCACTCGCTCAGCGAGAGTGGCGACTCCCACGCTCATGCTCTCGCGCTATCTCTCTCACTCACGCTGTATCGCTTCATGGCTGTGTGTATTCTTTGGTTATTTTAGGATTGCCTGGCAACGGCGTTGGCAATTTTAATAATGTTTACTTAAGGCGCAGCAGCCTAGAGTGTGCGTGTGTGTGTAAATAAATAAAGCGCCAACCAGCAGTACCAACAGCAACAACAACAGTAACAAAAGCAACGGCGGCAGCGACAGCTGAGTGTTGCACAAAGGCGCCACAGAGCGAGTGTAGCATACTTATGAGGGCCAGGCTAGAGCTTGCAACCTGAAGCTAGGTGCAGCGAGGCATGCCAAATGACAGCTGCCTATATTGTGTATAATAAATGGCAACAGCTTAACAAGCCGCTGCCATAAAATGCACTTCAGCAATGCAACGCAAAGTGACACTTAACGCAAGACTTCGCTGTTGTCTCTCGCTCTTCCCTATCTTTTTTTCTCTTTCTCTCAACCTGACATTGTCAGGGCTATAAGAACCATAATTTATGGTGCTGCTCCCAGTGCGGCGTCCGAAAGTCACATTCAACATTTTGAAAATTTATATAAATATCATCTCTAAGCTGCAGCTGTTGCCTAATGAGCGGATTAAGTGGCCTGCCATGAGCTATGCCGCCTGCAATGGGCCGCTTCCTTTGCCTGTTCCTCTTCCGGCTTCCGAACAACCCTTTTGTTGACCTTAGCCCAGGCAATTTAAAATGTTTACAGCACACACATAGATTCGGGGATTCATCTTACTTTAAGTTTGGTCACACGGCCATCAGATAGACGTAACATGTATTGCTCATTGCTGCCATGTCCTGGCAGGGCATTAGTTATACAACAAAGCGTAATGCTTTCTAGATGCCCAAATAAACCAAATAAATGTAAATACGACACATGTTGAGAGTCTAAGCGAAACAAAGGACGAAACATTTTATTTATTTCTCTTCTTTTTTTTTTTTTTGTGTGTTTTGAACCAGCATTCGGTTGAAGCGCATTTGGCACGCATGCTGACAGCCAAGTCGTGGATCCTTTGTTTGGCAAAGGATTTGCTTGCTGAGCAGCGCAAGTGGAAATACAAAAGCACAAAACGAAAATAACAAATATATATATACATAATATATATATATATATATATATATATATATTTATATATATGGCTGTTCATGCGTTTATATTGGAAAATATTGATTTACCTGCTATCAAAGACAGCTGCTACACGTTGAGCTCGTATGTGGCACAGAGTACCAGTGCAGCCCGGTGGCACTCGCTCGCTCCTTTGTGCCTTTATGCCACCAAATCTAAGCACATAAACGCAATAATCAATAGAGATTTTCTGGAGCTTACATTGCCTCCTCCACTGCGTGCACACAGTAGACGACTGTAAATGGGAAACGTGCGCCTCTGACTGAGATTGACGTTTGCGGCACGTCATGTGGCGCCACAAAGTTATGCTCAACAAGTGCAGTTAAGGCCACATCATTAACATTTCGCCGCACACTCAATGTCAAGGTAACCCGGGCAGCCCTGGCAACCAAGGCAACTAGCTACACGCCCAGTTATCTGAGGTGCTACTTATATGCCTCTATGTATATATATATATGAATATATAGTTATAGTTGTAGTTGCAGCTGTGTCATGCCACAAGCCGAGTGTAATGCGTGTGGCAGCAATTACGCAAAATGTTGCAATCCCGCAACGGAGCGTGAAAACCGCAACTTAAATGGCCAAAGAGATCATTAGGCGCAATCTGAGTTCCATATCTAAGCCCAGAAATTAACAAGAAAAATCCAAGCCATTCAACGTTCCGTAGTTATTAAAATTAAGATTTGGATTTAATCTAAATGGATATATTAACACTTAGGCGCTCGTGCTGTAAAATCTTTTACTGAGCATTGTCTGCTCCTATTGTGGCCCTCTCGTCTGTTTTGGGGCCATCTTCTAATGCGAAATTATTTTTAGCCATGCTTATAATGCACAAAGCTCCCTCGGCAGCCTCTATATACATTGACTTAATAAGTTGACAGCAGACAGCAGCAGTCATTCAGTGCCAGGCTTACACCCACGCACATGTACACAGCAGCCCCGATCTCCCGCACTCCTCCTCAACAGCTGTGTGCTCGTTGGCCAAGTGCTGCTGTTTGCCTCCCCTTACAGTGCGCGAGGCATTTGCTCATGTTTCACATGTTGATTTTGCTGCCACTCGCACTTGCCACGGCTCGATTCGTATTCGTAACCAATTTGAAAAATTGCCCTCGCCGCGTTGGCAGTTGCGTCTTTAATTAGCATTTAAAACTTCCCACTAACTGTCACATTCACATGCGGCTGTTGGCCGTTGGATGGCGCACAGATTTCATTGTTGAATGCAATAAAACAGCTCATAAAATCTACTAACTAATGCGCAGCAATGACAGCACTGAAATCCGCACCGCCCCGTTCAGCGGCGCCCACTGGGAACAGACCGCATTCGGACGGCCTGTTGCGTTTGCCTGGCAGGAGGCCATTTGCTTGTGCAAAATGTTACTTTGCGTAAAATTATGCAAATTTGATGTGCGTTTGCCGAGCATGATTCACACACTTGCTGTCTTGCTGTACCACATATGTCTGTGTCTGTGTGTGTGTGTGGCTATGGTGGCTGCACCACATGCCAAGCACTATGCAAACGGCACTCGCCCCTTCTGCTCGTCGTCAGAAGTTTTCGAAAAGCAAGCAAATTGCAATTCAAACACAACATTCAAAAATAGTAAAAGCAAACCAAATGCATCCAATGTTGATGAACAAACTGCATTTTTATGTTTACTTTAAAGTTATGCTGCCAACTAGTTTAGTTGGCCTAATACAAGAATTTATTTTAAAGTGCGCATATTCAATCATAGCTTACATGGAATTTGGGCTTTAATTTTGGTAAACCTTTTAAAATAGTTAACATATTTGTGTCTTATCTCAGCGTAACGTTTTTATTTTCTTTGTATGCATTGTTAAGAAAGAAATAACATTTTTAAGCCTTTCTATTTATAACTCAGTTGTTGCTTTTCTTTACATTTTGTTTTTTATTCTCGAGTTCCTTATTTTGCCAACTCAGCTGGCAAACAGCACGACTGCGACTGCGGGCGTGCTTATCTGATCAAAGTGCGGCAGCTAGAAAAACAACGCAACAATTTTGCGCCAAATGAAAGAACAACACGAAATTTGTGCAAACTTTTGGCCGTTGCCGTCGTTTGTTGTGGTTGTTGTGGGCCATACGAGGCAGCAGCCAGCTGACGCACACACACACATGCCGAGTCTTGAAAGCGGAAGCCAAACACACGCACACACACACACACACATGTGTGTGTGTGTAGCTAAATAAACTGCTCATTATTATGCAAAGTTTTTCTTCTTGGCGTTATCTGGCCGTATGGAAGTTGAGCGAGAGCTTCAAGTTTGGAGCGCCCGAAAAAGCAACAGCCAGTTGTCCCGCCCCTTTGGTTAGCGCCTCCATATGGCATAATTGGCATACTGCGACCAACTGTAAGTGGAATAGTCGACCCTATAAAATGATATATGAGGCGGCAGAGCGCCTTTAATATTTCATTTGGCAAGCACACATTGGGGACTTTGATTTTGGCCGGCTTGCAAAATAAAAATGACTGCGTATAACATTTATTCTGCAGTCGCATAAAATATAAAATTCAATTTCACAGGCACAGAGAGGCAGCGAACGCACATTTAGCCAGCCCATGAAAAATGAGTTATCGTAGAGGTTGAGCGAGCGAGCGAGCGAGCGAGTGCGAGCGCTCGAAAATTTGAAAAAATACATGATTTATGGGAGGGAGGCAGGCAGCAAAGCAGCGCTTAGTCTGGGGAAGCATAATGCTCGCATCTCGGGTTATGCCAATTTTTTCTTTAAAGCCAGCGATAAGGCAAGGCCTTGGCAATCAGCATATGCACGCACACACACACAAACACACAGACGCACAGTTAAATAAACAGTCAACTGTGTCTGTTTGCAACAATGCGCCGTTAAACATGCCAGCTAAAAACACACCCAGCTAACCACGAACAGCAACAGCAACACGAACAACAAAATGTTCTCGTAATTGCCTCGTTTCATTTTTAATAACTGTCAATCCTTTGGCTTTTGGGCGCGCCGCCAGTTGCCAAACTGACAAAACCGCTCGTAAATTGCGTTCAGCATATGAGCAGCAACCACAACAGCAACAACAGCGACAAATAACAATGGTTATTTTCTTCTTTTTTTTTTTTTTTTGTTAAGCCACAAAAATTCAGACACCCATTTGTATCCAATTGGTTTTAGAAAATTATTCATAGGCATGGACTATGTCTTTATAGATATCAAAGTGTGTAAATATGTTAAATTGAATAAATTACTTTTGGCCATGCTTCGATCATTGCAAGGGCATTAAAAGGTCGTTATATCAAATCTCACTTGGCACTTTTATTTTTTGGTTACTCGCAGTGTTTGTGGCTAAAGTTTTTGCATTGCTCGTTTGATAAATGCTTTTGGCAACTTTTGGCCGAACTGTTGCTCGGCTGAGCTCAACTTCCGGCGCTATGTAACCAGGCAATATCAGCGAGACTCAGCGCCTTGGCCAACGCAAAAAACAGACGGAGCAGAAGAAGAAGAAGAGTAAAGAAAACACAAACAGTTCGCAGCGCAGAAAAAAATGTAGAAATTTGCGTAAAACTTTAAGCAAACAAGTCGCCCAGGGCTAAAATAGCCTTGGCCATTCCCTATTTTTGCCTATTCGCTGGCAATTGGGGCAACTACACAGTAGCTGGCGGTGCTGTCAAAACTTGGCTGCGTGGCCATCCATCTCAGTCTTTATTATATTATTGTTGTGCATGCTTAACTTTACATTTAGTTAAAAATTTGGCACAATTTATTATTTATGTTTGTTTTATGCCGCTTAAGTTTTGCACAGCTCATGATGCATACATTAATCACTGAGAGTGCAGAGAGCGTGGGCTCTGTATGGGATCACAAATGCCAAATTGTACCCGTGGGTGCCAATTACATTAATCATATCGTAAGACCTCGTCTCAAATATTTCATTAGACTTGCAGTCCAAATCCAATCCTAAAATCCACTTCAACTATAGAAAAGGTCAAAAAATGACAATTTTGATGCAGAGCCACTGCGGGCAGTCAAACAATGCGGCAAACTGGTGTTTGCCAAGAGGCGACCTGCTGGTGAGCGAGTGGGGGAGGTGCATTAGCTAACATAAACCATTATCAGCTGCTTTGGCAAGATTATAGACACAGCTGGAATTTGGCCGCGTGCAGAGGTGGACATGGGTCATGGACGCGTTTAACAAAAATGTAAACAGGCAGCGACGTTAGCCAGCGAGTGCCTTAGTTGACCAGCTTTGTCTGCCTTTCTGTCTCTGCATTTGTGTGTGTTTGCCGGATATTAGGTTTAGTCCGCGTAACGGTAATGGCAATGCCAACAGCCGGCGGCCAAGCAAATCCAGCTGAGACGACCGAAAACACACAAAAACACGAAAAGAAAATTGTAAAATTCGCGACATTTTGTTGCGTCCGGACGGATTTTGTTTTGCATTTATATGGAAATTATGTTATTATGCTAAGCAAGAGAAAATCTTGAGCAGCAGCAACTCTGAATGGGACATGTCTTAATAATTTAAGTCAACAATTTGTTGGCCGTTGATTTCAGCGCCCCAAAAGCTGCATGCATATGCAGATGCAGCTAGCAAAATTTTAATTGAAAAGTAAATAGTAGACGCGAGAGCAACTGCGAACGACAAGTGGGAAACTGATTGCATGACTGAGTTATGTGTGAGGTGTGTGTGTGTGTGTGAGTGTGTTTGTGTTTGTGAGGGCGTGTGTCTGTGTGAGGGTGTGTGCGTACCTTTCATTTGAAGCTGTTTGATTTTTGCATAAGCCTGCGCAAAGCTACCCATTCGCATGAATAATAAACTGCAAAAGGCAGCTTTTATGTGTTGGCCCTGACCACGCCCCCACTGGCCCAGCACGCCCATGACGAGTGGGCATGCCGAACGAAATTAAATTAATTAAATTCCACTCACTTACTGCGTGTGTTCCCTGTTGTGCGCGCGTCTGTGCTGAGTGACTGTGTTCGACAGCCAAACAATTTGTGTAAGTTCTCGCAAAAAAGAAGGGAAAGGCAAAAAATGCTTAACAAAAAAAAAAAAAAAATAAATAAAAATATATATTTAAAAAATAAACGCAGCGACAAATATGTGAGTTATTTAAAAATGTAAAATAAATGTTTGTGTCTGCGGCCGCAGTCGAGAAAGCGTTGCCCATGGCAAATGGAATTTGTTAGCCCCGATTTTTGTATTATTTTTTTGGCCACGTTACCCAGAAGAGTGCTATAAAAAATTGCCAAGCGTCGCGTTGGTTTATTAAAAATTTGTGCAAATGAAGTGGCAATTTGCAAAGTGCAATTGCACAAAGCACTAATTGGGGAGTTCTTAAAGTATATATACAAATATATATGTATGCATGTATGTGTATATATAAAATATATGTATGTCTGTAGACATGTGCAGCTCAACGCTAAAGAAGCGCTGGGGAACACAATTGGCTTGATGTTTGGCAGAAAATTAATTAATTTTTGCTGTTGCTTAATATATAAAGCTGTGGCACACGCACATGCCCACATGCGCACACGCACACACACACACGCACTCACATGCACGCACGTTTCTCTGCGGCCTAATCCAACAGGAGCACAGGGATGTACCCCAAGCGTGTACAACATTTTAAACACTTTGACTCGGCAGACATTAATGAATGTAAATATACATATATGTATATGAATATATATATATATATATATATATATATATATGTATATAAATATACATCTACATACACATATTCACACACATACTATTTTGAAATGTGCCAAATAATCGTGTGCATATAAATAGACAGATAACACACAAAAAGACAGTAATACTAACAGAGAGAGAGAGAGAGAGAGAGAGAGAGATAGAGTGTGAGCGAGAGAGACATAGAGTGGCAGTAGTTTAAAATGCCATTAAATGCTGAGAGATGGGCAGCCTGTCAAGCCAGTGACATATCTTATGGCAGGCACTGCTCACACTCACTCTCTCCCTCTCTCTTTCTCTGTGTGTGTGTGGCTAGCTGTCGGAATGTATAACTGTTGCTGTCAGGCTTATGGCTTGTCATATTATGTATTATAGCGTATTTTATTTGCATTCAATTAAATCGCACGTGTCACTCGCCGGCGTATATAAATTGCCAACAAAATGAGCCAGAAATTTATGCAAATCGTACTCTAAAAGGCTGAGTAAATTTAATATATATATATATATATTTTAAATAGATATAGATCGAAACTGCTTTTGTTTATGTCGCATCATGTCAAAGCACAACGACCACAAATGAATTGTTTTAGATATAAGTGCTCTCTGCATTATATTTTTCTGGCAATGTCATTTTGTGCTGTGGCACAGTGGGAACGCAAATTAAATTTGGCCATAACCGTTAATAATTATATTTTGTAATGTGTCTGACCTAAAAGTGAGTGCGCACAAAGCGCTTATTACGGATTGATAAGAATCTAAATTAAAATGGCATCCATAAAAACACTTTGGCCCTGGACATTTGGGGCTGGACAGGTGCAGACGGGCGAGCAAATCGTTGGGGGTCTAGGTGGCCAAGAGTAATGACAGTTTCAATGGCACTACTCTCGCCCCTGGCCCCTGGCCCCTGGTCCTGTCCATGCCCCTGCCTGCGGCCCAGCTAAATGTTACTCTGGGGGACCCACGGACTTGGGTTAGCTAGAAGCATGGCCGTCGCCGTCGTCGTTGCCAAGCCTCATAGCCCCTGCCGCTGATTGTCATCGATGTGCCAGGCTAGTCACGTTCAGAAAGTCTTAATCGAAGACCGTACAGCTGTTGGACACAACTTAAAGCCCATTAATTTGGGACAAAGGCAACATTTTTGAAGTGGCATCGGCGAGTTGAGCTAAGCTGTCTACTGCCAGCCGCCTGTTGCCTGCCAAATTACTAACTTAATTATAAATTAATTATCTAACAAAGCATAGAACGCCAGACGAGGCGGTGCCAAACATCAAAGTATCAATAATTAATCGCCTCGGTAATGTTTTCAATTTCTTGCTTCATTAGCTGGTTTTATTCGGCCCTTGAAGACGTTTGGGCCGCCAGCTTGAGGCTTTTGTTCTGCTAATCCCTGCGCGTAGGTGCCCAACGGGGAGCAGCAGCAGCAGCAGCAGCAGCTACAGTAAGCTACATTCGCTTTGCGAATTTGGCCAGAAAATCAATAACCAATGCGAAATATTTCATGACGATCTCTAAACAGTCAAACTGTCGAACCGTCCAAATGAGTTATGTCAGTTGAGAGGAATTGAATGCGCGCAGTTATAACATTAAATAGATTTATGTGTGCGGCATGTGCCGAGCCGAACCAAGCCAAGCCAAGCCAAGCCAAGCCATGCACATTGGGTACATTGGAGACCGGCGGAAATAAAAACTGAAACCGGACGTGCGCCCGATGACGACCAGGCCGGAAATTAAACTATTTGTTAGCGGCACTGCCTCACGAGCACTGTTCATTATATTCACAACGATTGCTGACAAGACCAAAATAAATCATAGCAAAAAGAAAACACAAACAAAGAAATTGGCAATAGAAATATGGCCAGTTGAGTCTTACCTGCTTTCAGTCCAGACTCGATATGGCTTATGGTGAGTCTAGCGACTTGCCTTTGTTGCGAACATGTATTTTATCTTTTGTATCAATTTCTATGCATGCCAAGCATATATGTATTTTCTATGTACCTTTTGCACTTGAGGGCTTATACGAGCGGCGATTTGATGGAAATTTTTTAATGGCGAATAATTTTCAACACTCGACTTGGCACTTGAAAGTTGCTGTTCGTTTTTGAGTGTGTTTTTAGTTGCTGCTGCTGGTTTTTTGTTTAGTTACAAGCACACACTCACATGCAGCGTTCGCACTCGCACGCACACTTCGACGCTAGCTCACCGTCTCACACACACAGGCAGGCCACACACCTTGACGCTGGAGTATTAGAAAGCATTGCAGAACGCGGCGCCTTCAAACGCTGCTTGGCTTGATAGACTGCTTCAGAGTGCTGAGGCAGCTTCCGCGTTTTGTGTGCTGTCCACGAAACGGCTCAACTCGAACTGTGACGACGCTCAGCTGCTGTGGCCACAGGCAGTCAAGTGCTTCGCTACGCTACGGCTACGCTTCGGACTCTCTTTGTGGCGTGCGCTCTCCCACGCACCTTCGTGCCATTGGAAAGTTGTCCCGTGTGTGTGAGTGCGACTCGGCTCGGCTGGTATCGTATCGTCTCGTCTCGTCTGGTCTGGTCTCGGCGTTAAACCAGCTGGCGCAGCATTAAAAAGTAATATCAATTTCCACCTTGCAAATAGCGTCGCAACGCGAAAGCAACAGCTAAGCGATTTCCCAGGATGCAGCAGCGTCCATGTCCATGCACTGGGGCCCCGCCTCCTGTTGCCCACGCATTTGCGTTAGGTGCGCGTGCTCTGCACGTTCCGCTTTGTCTACACAAAACAGCACACGCTTCGTGGAGAGTTTTTCTTTTCATAATTGTTGCATGCGAGGATATTCTATACGCCAAGGTGAACAGCGTCTTTAGCGTATGGCGGAAACGGAATAAAATAACAATAAAATAAATTGAAAATTAAATAGCAAATTTATTATTGTTAATAACTTATGTGCACTTTGTATATTGATTTTATATTATATATTATACATAAATAATTATCAATGACTCAAATTTTATATATTCTGGAATTTGTTTTCAAGCTATGTTAAAAAACCTAAACGAATAATTTATTTGTCAATAAAATCTTATTTGCTCAAACTTTTGAAAAGCTGTAATTACTTTTTAATTTCTCGAACCAGCCAATTCCAATTCAATGGTTGGGAAATGCGTTTGACAACTTCCACTTGGCTTTGTATTCATTCCGTACACAAGCTAAGGGACACAGTGGGACCAAGACGCGCACTCACACACATAGGCGCGCACACACACAGACACAGGAAAAAGCGCAACAGGACCAAAATAATTGCGCGTTAAACATGTGCCAAGCGCTACCAACAGCAACAGTCGAGCAACAGAGACGCTGAGCGTGAGAGCGAGAGCGATAGAGTGAGAAGGCCTGACACGAGGGCCGAGCAGACCCGAGGCCCGGAGAGCGCCACTGGAAATGTTCAACTGGTTGCGTTTTTGCAAGCAACAGGATATGCTGGAAGCCTGCAAAAACATCGACGAGCACAAGAAACATCGCGCACAGGGAAAACACAATAGCAAGAACAACAACAGCATAAACAACAACAATGTTGAGGGGAAAGCCAGTTGACTGGCTGACTGGTTGGTTGGCTGGCTGGCTGGCTGGCTGGTTGGGTCGGCGGGACCGCAGCTGGGCAGGTGGGCGGAATGGCAGGCTGCTAGGCTGGCAGTTGGGCCTACAAACAGTCGCGTGCTTAAAGCCTCAATACCAAAACAATTTGAGAGCGCACAATAAAATTGAATGGGCGCAAAGAAAGGACGAAAGCAGCAACAAAAACAAGAGAGTAAAACGAAAAAAGTGAGGAGGCAGCAGAAAAATGTGCCAACGTAAAAAAAAAAAAAATAAAATAAAAGAAAAAAAACAGAAAGAAAAGAAATGTTGCGTGTGAAAGGAGCAGCGCCTGTTGAAGGACGAGCGGCCATTAGAAAGCTGCAAAAGTGAACGCACATAGCGTTCGCAATGTTTACAGGTAGCCAGCGAGGGTGTGTTTGTCTCTGCTTCCGTTTGAAGGACATAGCAAAAGGTACGCAGCGTGTGTCGATTAAGATGCTGAGCCATTGTTGCCGTTGTTGTTGCTGTTGTTGTTGGGATTGCCTTTGGGTCGTGAAAGACAGCGAGTCGCCTGAGCCGGACCCGAGCCCGAGCCCGCACTCGACGACCCAGTGAAGACCTAAAGCTTTATAGCACTGGCTGTCAGCTTATCAATTTGTATGCCTGTAGATATTTATTTATGAATATCCTTTGGACGCTTCAGCTACGGCCGCTGTGCACGGGGCAGTGCTCGCGCCTTTATACCCGCCACTCGCACGAAACGCCGCGTAATCCGGCCGCATACCTGAGGGTCCGTGCGTCCATTCAACCAAATTCTGGACCCATCTCTACACCTCTACACATCTTCCATGCTCTTAAGTTCGGTGTGCTTATCTCCCTCGCACGCTTCTTTGGGCTATGCTGGAGCTTGTCTGCCATTTTGGCGAGGCCTTTCTTAATTTTATTTTTATTGCAGATTGATTTTTTCAGATTAACTTTATTCCACGAACTGTTTGTGGCTCGCGACGCCTCGCCTCCGTGTGAATGCCACAAGTTGCTTGTTAACAAAAAAATGCTCCCCACTTCTCAGGGCGAGGCCTAATGAAATATTAGTCAACTTAAGTTGGTCGTTGTTTTAAGCCAACTTCTGCTTCAATTAGCAATGCAAGCAGTTCCAGCAAAAACCCTAACCGACAGGCAAACAGTAAGCCAGCTGTTGCCCCGCCCACCAAATGCCCATCACGGCGAGCAAACCAAAAACTCAAAGTAAAACTAAAACATTTTCATGCAAATGTTTTTGTTTAACCACGAAATATTTTTAGTATTCAACACACACACCCATACACTGCTTTCTCGTGCTTTCTCTCTTGCCCTCTCTCTCGTCCGCTTCCGCTCTGTCAATGTATTTCTCTTGCACACATAGAGAGGCGCGCGTGAGAGTCCTGTGGCAAAAGTTTTTATTCCTCGCAGCTTAGAGCAAACAAAATCAAACCGAGCGCAACAAAGTACACAAATATTTACCTATACATATATGTGAGGCTGTGAGTGTGTGTGTGTGTGTGCGTGTGTTTATGGTCAGTTTGCAAAGTCATAAAGGCAACAGCAATTCACATCAGCGCAAGGCGACACGTTCAAGCGACCAGAAATAGTCACGCCTCAAAGTATGCAACAATAAATTGAGAATTTGCAATAGATCAGCGCAGAGTCTATTGGAGCTGAAGGTGCCTTCAATTCCTAACACAAATATATTATCTAAAATAGATACATATATATATATATATATTAATATATATTTTTTTTTTATTTACTTACGTTAATGGAGAATATGATTGCCATAAATCGTGATATGTTGACAAATTGTGGCTCTCAATTTCGTGTTGACAGAGCTCAACAGGCGCTTAATTCTAATGGATGTCATAAATATCTGTTCAACTGCTTATTGACTTAGTGAAGAGCTGAGTGGGTGAGCTACTCTTCCTATTTATGTTAGAAGCAGCACTTATCCCAGCTGCAGTCCATCCCTTTTTATAGCTTCAACATTCTCTCATGTACTCAGCAAATACACATTTCTATAAATTCTTGTTCTCCAACTGAAATTGAACTAAGTTTCGATTGCATTGGCATCGGCATTGATTGCTAATTGCCTGTCATCAAATTGGATTAAAATTCTATTAAGCTGTCAGCCAGGGCTTATGCAATTGAAGCCGTCGTCGAGTGCAGCGCATAAAATGGTCAAAAAGACTGTCGTTTGCCAGAGGTTTGATGGGACTGAAGGCTTAAGCTGATTTTAGCATTGCCATGACACTCAATTAATGCATACCCAGTCAAAAGAGCAGCTGTCGCCGGGTTTCCCAATGCCTTATTGCGTTTCCATGACAGCAGACCAACAATTACATTAAATTTATATGCCAAAAAAGAAGGATGTGCTAATGAGAGCGCTTGAAGCTAAAGACGCCAGTTGTACTAAAGAAGAAAAAGTAGTTGTAAGGCTTATACGACTAGCATATGCACTTACCAACTGCTGCTATAAGCAGCTATTGTATATAACGAGAGAGCTGATATTAGAAATACACTGCATTTAATCAATTCTTTAAGAGATTGATAAGTTCAGATAACACGAAATTGAACTACATTTGATAAATGGAATTGAGATTGAGAAATTGCTGCTTTAGTTCAATGCTAATTAAATCCTTTGAGGTGCAAACTCGAGTCAGAAATATGTTCAAACGCTTTGTTAACAAAATGGTGTAATAGACACGCTCACTCCTCCTATCTCTATATCTCTCTCTCACTCTCCGCTTCAGGCCTGTTTGCCTAGGTGTTGTCCGTAATGGACAAAGCAACAACAAACAGCGCTTCATTACAATTTTAATTTGGCATTTTAGCTGCCGCCAAGCAGACAGAGCTTAATTAGTACAATTTACGGGGCAGGACAAGTGTCCTTAGCCTAAGCCTTATACCAAGAATTTCGCCTGAGACTGGCGACAACTCGAGCTGCTTGCAAATTTTCTTGATTGTTCAATGTAAATAGTTTGGCCACGGCCTGGCCTGGCCCGACAAAGCTAAAAAACGCGTTCTGTTTGTGGCAGCTTTTTTTTTTCTCTTGTGTTTACAGCAAAGTTAATTGAATTTTCACGCCATAAAGCGGCTGGTCGGAGCCTGTGGCTATTGAGCCAGATCATGGCTGTGCGCAGCTGCTCGTCCGATGGGCATTTGGTGGGGGAGCTGTGAAACGGCTTCTAATGTTTTATCTGACATCATAATTAAGTCGGAATAATTCGCATGGAAATTGCTGTCAAGTGGCTCAGAATTTATTAGGCTATGTTTGCATCTTTGTGGCCTGCCAAATGTAAATTCATATTGTTAATTGGGCTGCTATGTGCCGAAGAATGCCATTTAACAATCGGTTTGACATACGACGCTTGTTCAAACAACTGCAAAACTGGAATACTCCCAAAATGGCAACACTAAGCCCATCGGTAATGGATCAACCTGACAAATCTGAGTTCGATCGCAAACTCTATCGTGCCGTCTACCTATCGAATGGCGTGCGCGCTCTGCTCATTTCTGATCCCGGCTCAAGCGATACAGATAGTTCCTATTCTTCCATATCCGTACCGTCCTTTATGTCAATGAGAGGATCAAGAAGTGGAAGCTCCGATTCTTCGCTGGAGCACTATCAGGGCAAACTGGCAGCCTGTGCGGTCCTGATGGGTGCTGGCTCGTTTTACGAGCCTCACAAGTATCAGGGATTGGCGCATTTTCTGGAGCACATGATATTCATGGGATCGGAGAAGTATCCGATTGAAAATGCCTTCGATTCGTTTGTGACGAAAAGCGGAGGCTTCACCAACGCGCACACCGAGAATGAGGATACGTGCTACTACTTTGAGGTCGAGGAACAGCATCTGGATAAGACTCTGGATATGTTTATGCATTTGATGAAGGAGCCCCTGATGTCCATCGATTCCATGGCACGTGAGCGCTCTGCCCTGCAGTCGGAGTTTGAGCAGACCCACATGATTGACGAGGTGCGCCGCGATCAGATTTTGGCTAGCATGGCCAGCGAGGGCTACCCGCATGGCACTTTCAGCTGGGGCAATCTCAAGTCGCTCCAGGAGAACGTCGATGATGACGATTTACATAGAACGCTCCATGAATTTCGGCGCAAGCATTATGGCTCTAATCGCATGACCGTGTGTCTGCAGGCGCAGAAGTCACTGGACGAACTTCAGACACTGCTTGAGCGACACTGTGCCGGCATACCCAACAGTGAGCAGCAGCCGCTAGATGTCACCAAATTCCACTACAGAGAAGCCTTTCGTGAAAATTTCTTTAGTGACGTGCTGCTAGTGCAGCCTGTGGAGGATGTGTGCAAGGTGGAAATCACCTGGGTGCTGCCCGCCATGCGACAGTACTATAGATGCAAGCCGGATTCATTCCTATCGCAGCTGCTGGGTTACGAAGGCGTCGGCAGTCTGTGTGCCTATCTTCGACGCCGGCTCTGGTGCATGAGTGTTATGGCGGGCGTTGGAGGCGGAAGTTTTGAGACGAACTCAATTTATTCCCTATTCACGGTGGCCATTCACTTGACAGACGAAGGATTCGAGCATCTGGATGAGGTGATGGCTGCCACCTTTGCCTGGATACGTCTGATTTACGAGTGCACTACACTATCGAACTATTATTCGGAAATTCAACAAATCGCAGACACAAACTTTCGCTTTCAAATCGAAGTGCCATCCATGGACAATGTTCAGAGTATAGTGGAAGCGCTGAGATTTCTGCCAGTCAAAGATGTGCTCACTGGCACGCAACTATTTTTTGGCTACGACGAGAGTGCCATAGGTGTGGTGAAGCAGCATTTAAATGAGTTCAGATTTAACATTATGGTCTCATCGCATATACCGTACGAGCATCTGGAGTATGACCAGGTCGAGCCGTGGTTTGGCACGCATTTCACGGCCATCGAGATGCCCGCCAAGTGGAAGGAACTGTGGGCAAATCCAGGCCCACATCCGGAACTGAGAATGCCCGAACAGAATCAGTTCATAACGACTGACTTTAGAGTTCATTGGGTAGAGGCGGGCAAGCCACATGTGCCCCGACGACCCAAAGCGCTGATTAGAGACAATTTGTGCGAGCTCTGGTTTCGGCAGGATGATACCTTTCTACTGCCTGACGGCTTTATAAATCTTTACCTTATCACACCCTTGATGCGGAGAAGCCCACATGATTACATGGCAGGAGTACTATTCACCTACTTGGTGGAATTTTGCATTGCCGAGCAATTATATCCAGCGCTGGTCGCTGGTCTGACCTATGGGCTTGACACGGCGGATAAAGGACTGGTGTTGCGCGTCAGCGGCTACAACCAGAAGCTGCCGCTACTGCTGGAGATCATTATGAATGTCATGCAAAATCTGACAATAGATCCCGCCCAAGTAGTTTCCTTCAAGGAGCTAAAGAAGCGTCAGATTTTCAATGCGCTCATAACTGGACGTTCACTAAATCTGGATCTGCGTCTGTCAGTCTTAGAGAACTTGCGATTTAACTTGATGCAAAAGTACCATGCACTGGAGTCCATCAACATCGAACACGTGCAGAGCTTCAAGGATAATTTTTTCAAGAAAATGTATGTGCAAGGCTTAATCCAGGGCAACTTCACCGAGGAGCAGGCGCGCGATATCATGAAGAAGGTGCACACTACCTTCCGTAGCGAAAAGATAGAGAATCTAGCGGAGCAGCACAATCGGCTGGTGCAGCTGCCGCTGGGCGAGCATTTTCTACGCGTAAAGAATCTAAACGAGGACGACCCCAATACAATAGTCACCAACTATTATCAAATTGGACCGTGCACTGTGAAAATGGAGTGTCTGATGGATCTGGTGGACTTGGTTGTCGAGGAGCCGTTCTTCAATCAGCTGCGCACGAAAGAGCAGCTCGGCTATAGTCTGGGCGTTTACCAGCGCATTGGTTATGGCATTCTGGCGTATATACTCAATATAAATACTCAAGAGAACAAGCACAAAGCCGAATACGTTGAGGAGCGTCTCGAGGCATTTCGCTCACGCATGCCTCGCTTGATCGAACAGCTGACGGATGAGGAGTTCGATGAAGTACGCGAAACACTGATCAATAGCAAGAAACTGGCTGATTATAGCTTGGACGATGAGGTCATGCGCAACTGGAGCGAAATAGTCAGCATGGACTATTTTTTTAATCGCACCGACTTGCAAATACAAACCATAACTGGCCTCAACAAGCAAGACGTTCTCGAATTCCTTGTGAACTATGATAAGTACAATTTGCGTAAGCTCTCTGTCCAAGTGATTGGTGCGTCCTCTGTGTCCAGGGTCTCGACCACGCAGTCTATCGCTGATGCAGTTGCCGCGAGGCAAGGATCTGCCACCGGCCTGGGCAGACGGCCCGGTTCCCTGGCCATGCTGCTCGATGAGGTGCAGCGAAACATATCTGAAGAGCAATTGCTCTTCGAGCAAATCGGCGATCGAATTCGCCTCGAGTTCATTGGCGATGGCAGCAATCCTGCTCACATAATGGATATATCCGCCTTCAAAAAGGACTTGTACGTATATCCTTTCTTCAGTAGCAATCCAAAGTTTGATAACAAATTGTAAGTGCAGAACAATTAATAAATTTCTTGTCCCTGTATAAATGGTAGTCGGTGGTCTTTCTCTCTCGCTCCCTCACACACAAACAATAATGAAATTACTAACAATTTTGGTATGCCTTGCAAAGGAAAACAATTTATACAAGATATTAAATTATTATTTTTATTATACATTTATTTGGTCTGCCAGCACTGGCTGTGGGCGTGTGGCATGACACATTGCTGTGGCAACTGTTGCTGGCACATATTGTGGCGGCTGTTGCTGTTGCCAGCAACACCAACAACATTAATAATTATAGGGCATGTCAATGCTTCTGCTAGACTGCGTAATGTTCTTTCAGAAGAAAATATAAAAAATATATATATATATATATTTAGCTAACTTTGATGCGTTTGGAGGCATTGATAAAACAAGCGAGGCAACAATTAATTTTTGGTAGATTATTTAAAATATACTTTCAGTTCGCCTTAAAGTTCCCAACTAATTAGTTTGAGCTACATTTCAGGCACGGCAATAGAAATGTTCAGAGCTGAATTGCATGAGTTGATTGCCGTTGGCTTAAAAGGATTCGGTTCCTGCTGGCGTTGCTAAGCACTGAAGCTCATTATAAAAGCACATTGTGCACAGACACACAAGTATATATATATATATATATGTATGTATATATGTGTGTGCGTATGTATTTATACATCTGTCTTGCTCTATGTTGGCTTTGAGCTGCTTGGCAGCAGCCCAATTGTCCGGCATTTTCGTTGTGCTGCTGCAATTTTGCGTCATATTGTTAGCTTATTTCGACTCGGATCCAAAAATAAACTAAACTCAACATCTGCGAATGCCAGTTTGCCAGTTAGTCAGTTAGCCAGTTACGCCCAACCGAAAAAGTGCCGCCCACCAATCAGGCAATGGCCGGTCTGGTCTGGCTAATGATAAGCCTTGTTTTGTTGCCATTATTATTATTGCTGCTGCTGCTGCTGCTGCCGCCGCCGCTGCGTGGTTGCGGCTGGCTGTGCCATCAAGTCATTATGAGAGCGCATTATTCTGCCATTGATGCTGATTTTAATGTTGTGTACGCACTGTTGACTTTAATGGCGCACAACTTTAGAACTTTTAGTTCTGACTACTGTTAACTTACTTGACGGAGTGACAGCACCTGTAAGCTGGAAGCTGGAAGCTGAAAGCTTACAACAACGCATTGAGTTCACGAAATGCACTTTGGAAAAATGAATAAAGTTTTTATTTACGCAATAATTTCTTGCACAGTTATATGTATGTATATATATATATATAAGTATATGTATATCACTTGTTATATTTAATAATATAGATTTCTGTGTTCCTTTTCTTGCCGATGGAAAAAAAAACAGACACAGCTTTTATGAAGTCATAGAATTGATGCACTGCATTTTATTGATTTGTTTTTGTATTGTATTTAAATTAAATTTTAAACGCAACACATAAAATGTTTAAGCCAACATTAAAGTAGATATATATATTTATATATTATGTAATTGAATTAAGCATTAAAAAAAAAAAACAATAAATTTAGTTATTGATAATTAAATTCTGTGCGCCTGTCAGGCGCCTAACAATAAGTAAACTTTTAGCAAACTCTTTTTTTTTTTTTTTTTGTAATTTTTGTGGTTTCATTTTTTTTAATTAAATTAATTAATGAATTGATAATAATGGAAACAGTTTTTCAAGCGCATTGATGATAATGTGTTTTATGTTAAGCCTGAAATTGAATTATCGACGCACTGTAAAATCAGTTGCAATTTCATCAACATCTAAATGGATTATTGCAAACGTGAACAAGTGATAATTGAATTGTTGCTGATGTTGATTTTTATGGGCGCCTTTTCGCTTATCGCCTCTGCACTTAGGGCTACAATTAAATAAAGTATATCAAGTAATTTACTTATATAAAAATATATTTATGTGTATATATATATATATAAGTTTAATATTATTAAGTTTAATATTTATTATTGTTAATTTTTTCTTTATTATTTGATATTTAATATTTTGCATTTTTAGCTTAGTTTTCTTTGTCAATTGTTGTAATATGTCAATTGCTCAGATTTATTCAGATTTCAATTTGATTTTCGTTATTTTATTTTATTCAGTATTAATTCTATTTGCGAGTGTGTAAAACACTATAAATATGTCCGAATGCTAAGCATGTTCTCAATTTTCACTTACACCAAAATGTATTTAACTAAAATGGCTTACTCATAAAACATTAAAATTTATTTTCCATTTATTTAAGAATTCATTTAACAAGTTAGAATCTGGTTTAAAGTACGTGCCGCTTTAAAGAAATTGTTAATTTAATTAATTTTAAGTAACGGAATTTGCTCTCTCTCTATGTGTTTTCTCTAATTGCCTCGAAAAATAATGTGCTCTTTGCATTTAAATAATTGGCATTAAATGAATTATTTTAATTGATTTAATTAATTTAGTTTCTTCTTTTTCGACTACTTTAAAGGCTTTTTCTTTCCTTGTAGGAAATACTTTTCAAATTGTTTACAATAATTGTAATTTGATGCAATTAAATTAGTTTCTATGATTTTAGTGTTTCCCTTTTGTTTAATCAATTTCATTTTAAATAGAACTTAAAACAAAATTCTTGAATGTGTTTTAATTGTTTTTTCGCACTGACAAAACATTTGCAACATATGTTTTTTTTTCCATTTCATTCGCTCAACTAAAGGACGAGGCTCACTCAAATCTAATTGCTGAACAATAATATCAATCATCATCCTTAAATCATCTCATTCATGCTCTCTTAACTCACCTCTCTCGCTCGCTCTTTCGTACTCTCTTTCTCTCTGGTAGACTTTTAGTTAGATTTCCCTCGCGATATTTTCAAATTGGAATGACCTTAATTAGAAACATGTACATTTTCTTTATCGAGCTTTACAACATTTTTTCTTATGTTTTTTTTTCATGTGTATAAATATTTTTAGTTTGTTTGTTTCATGTATTTTCATTCATTTCAAACTCTTGACTGCTTTTTATTTTTTTGTTTTGTTGCTGCTGCTGCTTATAGGAAAGGGTTCAGAAATATAGTGGAGTGTTTTTTGGACTAACTCTCCCGGCAATTTTGGCTTTAGTTGTGTATGTGTTTTGTTTTTTTTAGTTTTCGTTTTTCTTTTATATATTGGAAATAGTAAAGTTTTGCAATTTCAAATGTTTTAAATGCATTTAGAAAATAAATAGGATTTCTTTTTAGTTATTTTTCACTTTTTATAGCTTTCGAAACGAATTTTTCAGGAATATTTTTGAGAACAGTGAGCCACACGATAGCGTGTATTGCATAAGGATCGTTTTCATGGGCAAAGCAACCGGATTTTCCAAATTATTGGCCCATTTCAATGTACATTGTGTGTATATATATATATATGTGTGTGTATGTATGTGTGGGTGGCTGTGCTGCCATTTATTAGACGGTGAAGTCACCCGCCGCCCAGCTCATCTTGTAGTCGTCAATGTTGAACAAGTCAAAAATGTCGCTGGTGGCATTGAAAGTATCGACAGCTCCACCACCGCTATCCATGGCATTGTTCATGCCATTGGCCATGCCTGTTGTTGCCGCAGCATAGTCAACGTGTCCAGCTACTTGGGGTTGGTTAACCGCCTGCATTATGGAATTCAATGTGTTCTCGAAGTCATCGCACACGTCCATCGGGGTGCTGCTGTAGTGGCCATTCGTCGCGCCATTGCATTCCACGGCAGCAATGGTGTTGCTATTGTTATTAGTGTTGCTGCCGGCACTGGCGGCAACATGCTGACTAAGCTGTGCCACAAAACTGTCGGCATCGAAGTCCACATCGCCGCCCTGATTGTTATTCAAGAGCACGCTGTCCGGACTGCTGGCGTCGAGCAGCTCGTTGATGCTTGGCTGCAGGCTAGGATTGAGATCGCGTCGCATGTTGTTGCCGCCGCCGCCGTTTTTGCCTGAACAATAGTTGTTCGAGTCGTCACCTATGTCCATTTCCAGCTGCTGCGACATCAGTTCCAGCAGCTCATACTCATCAAAATGATTGAGCTTGGCGTCCGGGCTATTGGGCTTCTCGCTGGTGCAGCCGCTGCCGCTGCCGCTGTTGCTGCTGCATTTGGGCGGCGTGCTGGGCGGCGGTGTGCCATGATGCTGCTCCAGGAATATGTCCAGAGTCTTGGCAACGCTCTCTGCATCGATGTTCGACACATCCGGCTGCAGCGGCGAAGCCATATCAATATTCTCAATGTAGCCATGAGCGTTGCCCTGCGGATTGCTCGCCGCATAGCTAATGTGATTCTCATTCGTGTCCATGGCCATGTCCAGGTTTGGCAGCGACTGCGGTGTGGCTGGTGCCTCCAATTTAGGCACCAGCGGCACAATGCTGGCACCGCCAGCTGCCGTCCTTGGCGTCACGCCATTGAACATGGCCAGCTCGGGCAACGGCGTCAGCGGCGTTATGGGATCCAGCGCAGCGCTCTCTGGCAACTCGCCTTGCTTGATTAGTATGTCGAGCACATCGCTGACCTGTTCCGATTTGATGCCCGTCGGCTTGCGCTGCATCTGGCATTTGCCAATTGCTGGCGCAGCTGCTGCTGCTGCTGTCGGTGCTGGTGCAGGCGCTGGCGATGCAGCCGGCTCCTCTTTGATCTTCATTAGCGGCATGCAGTTGCCCATGGCAGCGGCTGCTTTGCTGGCCGCCAGCTGCTTTGTTGCCTCCTCGTACTGCGGCGGCGGCGCTGTTGTCGGCTTTATGTCCAGATGTATGAGCTGCTGCTGCTGCTGCTGCTGACCAGGCTGAAAGTGTTGTTGCTGTTGATGCTGCTGTTGCAGTTGCAGTTGTTGTAGTTGCTGTGGCGAAATGATTTGCTTCGCATCAATGGGAAACACAATGCTGGGCAACGAGCTCGTGCGCTGGTGGCCATTGAGCAGCTTCTTTGTGGCAGATGTTGCCGTTGTTGGGTTGGGCTGCTGTTGGGGCGCTGCCGTTGTTGTTGTCGTCGCCGTGAGACTTATGTTGCCCAGCGTATGCGCCGTCATCTGCTGATCGTTGAGGCCCAGCAGAAATATGGTCTGATTGCCCTCGTTCCACACGAGACCCACATTGTTGGGATGCGGTGCGGCTGCCGTTGCTGTTGCTGTCGTAACTGGCTTGGCCAACATTATTGTTGATGTGTTGGCAGCAGCAGCAGACGCAGCATTAACAGCATTCGACTGTTTTGTGGGCGTGGCTGGCAGCTTGGATGCGCTATTTGTGTTGGTATTGTTGTTGTTGGATGGAATGAGTACAGTTTGTGTCTTTTGCGTAAGCAATCGCATCTGCTGCTGTTGTTGCTGCTGCTGAGCCTGTTGCTGCTGCTGCTGCTGTTGCTGTAGTGCTGCTGCTGCCGCTGCGGCCGCCTTTTGCTTTTGTATCTTCGCCTCCAGCTGCTGCTTGACCACCATTTTCTGATTGATGGGTGCCGGCGGCTGCTGCTGCTGCTGCTGCTGCTGCAGTTGCTGCCCATTGCTGTTGGCTTGATGCTGGCTGATGTTGGCCGACTTCTTGGCCTGACTGCTGCTGTTGGCATTGTGCACACCATTTAGCTTGCCAGCTGGCGCTGCCGATGTCGCCTGCTTCATGGTCACCTTGGCGGGTATTGTCTTCTCCAGCTGCGGCAGCACCGTCAGCGTCGGCTGCGGCCCATTCCCCGTGGTGGCTATCAACGTGATCTGCTGCGAGGGCAGCGCGTTTACCACCTGCGCCGTAACCGTTTGATGCTGGTGCATTCGTCGTATTTGCTGCAGCTCCTGTTGGGAGCGCTGCAGCTGCCGCTGCAACTCATCGATTTTGCGCTGCTGGCGACGCAGCAACTCGTCGTTTTGAATGATGGTTGCCGTCTGCGGCTGTGGGGGCAGAATCGTTTGCAGCGTCATCGCATGATTGCTGTCCAGCTGCTGCACCACATCCATATGCTCGTGCTCCATGGCGCTGGCGGGCGATTCTGCCACCAGCATGGCCACTGCTGGTGGCTGCACCACATCGGCAACACCACAATTGCTGGTGTCCATGGCATCGCTAATGGTGATGACCTCTGTGGCAGCTGCGGGCGCGCTCGCCGGTGCACACTCGATGGGCTCCAGGGGCAGATAGGGCTTCAAGCGCTCGATCAGTTGCGGCTTGGGCCCAGAGACTGGCAAATTGCGGCGCTTGAGATGCTGCTTCAGGTCGGAGACCTTCATCTTCTCCAGGCGCGTCAGATCTACGATGGAGCTGCTGGACTCCGCATAGCTATTGGCCGGACTGGGCGGTATGGAGGAGCTCACGGATAGCGCCGGTGATGGCAACGGCGGCGGATGTTGCTGCTGCATCGGTGCTGGGGCGGACACGGATGGGGCTGCCGTTGGCTGCTGTGCGGCTATCAGCGACAGAGTTGGTGGTGCGGGGGCAGCTGGGGACGGTGTCGCCAGCAATGTGGCATCCCCGAACTTCAGCGGTGCATTGTTGCCAGTGGTGCTGGTTATGGAAATGGTGTTGGGCAGCGCAAGAGGTGCTGGTGTGGCGGCTGTCGTGATGGATGTGGCCAGCGCAGGCACTGTCTTGGTGGTCACTGTGATGCTGTTGGCTGTCGTGCTAATCGAGCTGTTGGCGGCCGTGGCTGTGGCGGCGCTGGCCGCGGGCAGTATGGATTGGTTCTTGTTGAGGCTCTCCAGAAACTTGAGCAAATAGTTCTGCTGCTCCAGCAGCAGCTGATAGGAGGTCGTTTGATCCGACTGCGCCTGATCCTGTGCCTGGCCCGCGGCGCTGGGTGGTCCTTTATACTCGTGGAATTTGATGGTGCGCGCCTTGGAGACCGGTTTTGATTTGGACTTCTTGCGATTCTTGTCCTTGCCGGGCGCATCCGACTTCATGGACACTGGCTGCAGGTGCAGTCGCGTCGGCGGTGGCGGTGGTGATGCAATGGAAGACAGCGGACTCAGCGTGGACGTGCTGGAGCCCAAGGAGCAGGGTGACGCAAGCATGGGCAGCATATGATTGCCGGCAGGACTGGCTGTTTGTCCGACCACGCTTTGGCACAGCTCTTCAAACAGATTGGCCGTCTCCTGCTTCACCTTGATGGCGCCCCCAGCAGGCATGGGCGGTGGTGGCGGTGGCGGTGCGCTCACGATATGCGTGCCACCCATGTGACAATCTGTCGTATTGAGCAGCTGTATGGAGGGCATCACGCTGAGCACCAACTGGCCGCAGTTGCTGGTCGTCGACGTGGGCGTGGTCAGAGCCACAGTGACAATGCCCGCCGAGGCGGCAGCTGCCTGCAGCATATCCTTGGGCGCCGATGTGAGCGGCTCGGCGGGCGCAACTGCAACGCTGCCAGCAGCTGCTGCCGATGGCATGAGCTCATCGAGACGCGGCGGCGTCTGCCGTGTATCGCTCTCCGAGCTCTGCGAGTCCTCCTCGAAAGTGACATAGCTGTGCGGATGCTGTGGACGCGTCAACAGTCCCTCGCTGGTGGCCTTGAATGGCACCAAGCCCTCCTTGACAATCTTCTCGATGGGCTTCTCCGTGTGCAGTATGTTCTTCTTGATGAGCTCCAGGGGGCCCGGTCGATGCTGTATCTGTGAGTTCAGCTGATCCGCCAGGCGCGCCTTCTTCAGCATGCGCTGCTTCTCCGCCAGACTCGGATCGATGTGGCACTCATCCTCCTCCAGTATGTGGAGCCGCTCGAGATCCTCGCGATTCGGACGCTGCTGAATTTTGGCCTTCAGCAAGTCGCTGGTCTTGGCGCGCTCCAGTTGCTTGCATTGTTCGTGGATGGCGGGCGAGGTTTTGAGCGCTGCCAAAAGAGAGATTAGGAAATCTATAGAAGTAACTGTCAAAGCATTATAAAACTAACAAACATTTCTAGAGCATTGAAGAGCGAACTTTAAATTGTTCATTAAAGTGACGACTACGAGGCAGCTTAAGATTATTATTATTTCGTTTATTTCTCTTTTATTTTACTTATTTCTTATATTTTTTTTTCGGCTTTGTCGAAAATTTGTCATTTAAATTCAAATTCAAATTCACTTTCGGCTGTGCCGCGCTGGGCGCATTGAATTGGTTTGTAAATTCGCGTATTTTGTTGATTCTTTTCGAGTTTCTTCCGCTTTTGCGTGCGCTCAAGTTTTTGTGGTGCCGCGCATAAATTTGATAAGGAGCCCATTGAATATGCGCACATATTTGCATATCCTTTTGCTGGGCTCTTACATCTGGCTGGCTTCGCTGCTGAAGCACATAAGTGGCTCTAATGTGTACTTTCTGCGGGCGGCTCTTCAATACTATTTATCGATCTGGTCTGGTCTGGTCTGGTCTGGCTAGGCCAAAGCCAGCTAATATTGTGCTGTGTTCACTTACATGGTATAATGCCCTGTTCGACAAGTTGCGAGTGCGGCCGTCGCAGCATCAGCTTCACTTTGAGCGCTGCAATCAGAGATAAATAAATACAATC
The DNA here is from genome assembly GCA_035047625.1 of Drosophila mettleri. NCBI lineage: Eukaryota > Metazoa > Arthropoda > Insecta > Diptera > Drosophilidae > Drosophila > Drosophila mettleri. The sequence continues at coordinate 11,941,084 of JAWNPI010000103.1, forward strand.
AGACATTAGCATGGACATGATGGAGAGCAATGACAGTTCAACAAGTTGCGGCAACAAATCAAGAAACCACCAAAATTTCAACGCCCATAAATTATAGAGTTCGGCTAGTCTCCGCTCACGCAGATCAAAACAGAAACATAGCCAATAAAAATGCTCTAAACAGCTGGCCGAAATGCGAACGCCAAAGTTTTCAGCGGGTTTGCGTTATTCTTGACAACCCAAAGCAATAAATGTCGAGCCCAGCACAAGCAAAGCGCAAAGAGAGAGAGGAAAAAAAAAACAGCTGCAAATGGAAAACAACAAGGCAACAAAACGCACAGAAATATTACTGCAAAGCTAACAAAGAAGAAATATCAGAAGGAAAAAAGTAGCAAAACTTTTAATATCTTTATGTGCGGTCTGCCTTGTTGTCGTTGTCGTTGTTGTTGTTGTGGTATAAACTTTTCCTTGTTCAGTTCATTCTTTTTCTGCTTAACACCAACGAGAGTGTAAAGTTGGCGCCCTCGAAAATTAAATATTTAAGCCGGGCGTCACATGCTTGCCCGGCGCCCTGGGGCGTATGCGTAATAATATGATTATGTGCCAACTGCTACTAAATGACAGATTGATGTCAATTAAGTTGACACAAAGTCAGTGGGCAAAATCTGCACCCCACACACAAACCCAGCTGGGGCACACAGCCCACAAGGACAAATCCATTCAAATAGCTCTGATTGAATTCATGCTAAGCGGCAAATACCCTAGCTGCTGACGCAGCTGCTGGCCTTTTGTAACTTCTCGAATATTTTAATAAAAACAAAGCGAAAACTAAATTGGAAATTATTTTCAAATACATTCTTGTTGACATTAATTACGCTGTTGACATTAGCGAGAAAAATGCACAATGTCTTGTAATTAAAACGAAATCATTCACATCAAGTCAGTCAGTCAGTCAGTCAGGACTGCAGCCAAATTAAGCCAAAAACCACAAATGAAATGAAAACACAAACACAAATCTTATGGCTACAACAGGGCACTGGACTGTGTGGCTGCTGCGGCTGTGGTTACGGCTTTGCAGTCAAGGCCAACCGCATGAAACGCCAAATGCACAAATGCAGACTTTATATTTCATTTACATATTTTGTTGTTCGCCTGCTTTTTTTCCGGGCATTTTGGTTAACGCGGTTAGACATATGCACGTATTTATTTGCAAGCATGAAGACACGACGAGTTCGGAGGCGGACGACAGTGGCCAGCACCCAGCGGGCAGCGGCGGCAACACTTGACGCCACAACAAAGTCGCATAAGTGACGACGAAGACGACATCAAAGTGAGATGCTGACGATGACGACGTTATTATAGTAATTTGGGCTCTTGGAAAATCATCATGAAATTTTGAAAGACGAAAAATAAAGCAGAGCAAACATATATTTGGCGAGCTGATGCGCATAATTGTCTTGCGGGGAAGCGCTGCCAGCTGTTGGCCAAACGCTCGCCCAGTTTTATGATTGAAGTGTGCACAGTGCGCAAAAATGTATAAAAAAATAAAAAGAGAAGAGAGAAAAAAGAACTCTCTTGCCATCTCGCACGCACTGCTGCCGCTCTGCGTGTTTGTCTGTTCCTGTTGTTATTTTCATTATGGGAAATATTTGGGCATGTAACACGGCTAAATTCAATTTTGGTGACGAAGCCAACGATTGCGCCGTCTGCCAAATTAATTACGCTAGCAATTTATTCCCGAGTTTTTCATCTTGCTCATGTTATTGCCGTTTCATCTCCGGCTCGGCTCCTTCCTGCTCGCATTCATCTCAATTTCTAAATGGGCGCTGCTCAGCGCTGCTCTGTTTACGTGTCGATTTTACACCTACACACGCGATTGATAAAAACAATAACAAAATTCCAAATTAAACACATAAAAGTTTTTATGCGTTAGCAATAAAAGTGTAGACGTAGCCAAATCGTTCTTAATATTTTTGTTGTCGTTGTTGTTGTTGTTTTTGTTGTTGTTGTTGTTGTTGTTGTTGCTGCTGCTGCTATGCTTCTTCTTATTGATGTTGCTGTTTTTGTTGTTGGCGGGCGATTTTGCTTGCCCTTCTGCATGGAGGCCCAGTTCCACGGACGAAGGTCAGGTAAACAAAGCGAAAAAAATCCCCAAGAGCGAGATGAGTGCGGCAACAGCTGGCTGACCGCACATACATAGGAATATAAATATATATATATATATATATATATATATATACGATAAATACATGTATATAGTATTATAAAATCGATTACGTGATCAGCGTCAGTGCCTTAGTCAAGACGCCATCAGCGTGGGCCCAATCAATGAACAGCCAGCCAAGTAAACCAAAACATTAACAGCAGCCAGCACAGTGGGCCGACTACATGATATACAAATTCTAAATATAATTCAGCTATTAGGCCTGACGACAGAGATCTCTTATCATGACTACACCCAGAGTAGATTTATTGCAATTATATATAAATTTGTACTCAGATACGGAAATAGTGTTTGCGCTTGCCAAATTTCATAAACAGCTCATATGCGCAAATATTTGTTGGTCAACATTATTTAATGCAACACCTTGAACCACTGTGCTATGGCATTTTACATGCCTGCCGACTGCCGACTGCCGCTGCGGCGACTGTTATTTCCGCCTTGGCGTTTGCCTGCAGCATTTACAGAATTCACAGCCACAACCACTCGCTTAACATAGCTGCCGCCCGCAGTTTAGCCGCCCGTCCCGTCCCACTGCGCCGCTGACCCAAGCGTCTTAAAGTCGCGTGCAGCGTGTTTATTTGTCAAAACATTTTTGCAGCGCCTTCGCCGCCTGCGCCTGGCCGCCATCTGTTTATAATAAATTTTAGTTGCAAATTGCAAAATGTTTACGGTGGGGCAGCAGCAGCAGCAGCAGAAGCCGCAGCAGCCATTGCTGTTTGGCATTTTTTTCAGCGCTAATATGCAGCTGATGTTTATATGTTAGATAACGGTTTATGGCTATGTATGCGAGTGTGTGTGTGTCTGTGTGTTGGCCTGCCGGAAATTTGGGCTGCCCATTGGTTTTGGCAGTTTATATGATTTTTAATATGGCCGGCCAGAGAGAAAGAAAAAAAAATTGAGCTCAACGAGCTGTGGCAAAGAAAAAAAAATAAGAAGAAGCACACATTGCATTGCGAAATGCATGCAAATAATTGGCGCCTTTTGTCAGGGTCAGGGTGTTGTGAACTTTTCGCTAGGGGTTGGGGCTACCATTTTGGCAGCCACTAAAGAGCGACAAAAATGTCAAAAGTGCCAGCCAAGCGCAGGCGACAAGAGCTGTCAAAACTATTAGCGGCTATGCGCGACTATTGCATAGACACAGATAAACGCTCAAATATAGATTTACACACACACACACTTACACACATTCAGGCCATTCAAAATGAATAAGATTATTTCTCTTCACTCAAAATGCCAAGCAAATATGTAGGCCAAGCAGAAGAAAAAAGCCAAAACGAAAAACTGTTGACAATTTCTGTATGTCCGTACGGGCCATGAATGAGTTGCAGTGGGCGAATTGGCTGCTGGGCGTGGCGCAACATGTGCACGCCTTAAGTGCCTGCGGCGCACTGACAGCTTCATTAAGACTTTTGCGCGCTTTGCAATCTGCCTCCAAATCGATAATGAGCAAATAAGCATCGCGATGATGCGGCGGCAGCTTCTGTTGGTCAGCGTCAGCTGTCGCCAATGTATGACTAAACAGAGCTAAGCAAGACAACAACAAAAATAAAATAAAATATATTATACAAAACAAGCTGACAAATGTCAAACAGCCGCGAGCTGGCCAAAGATGTGGGCGTTTGCACCAAATATGTAAACACGAAAAAAAAAACGACTGAGCAAAAACAAGCGAACAAAGGGCATGGAATCTGTAGAGTAACAAAGCTCCACACTCAGCTTGCAGATGACCCGCTGTCAAACACACAGTCAAAATAGAGTGTACGAGTGGCAAAACCCTTTTTGTAGTCAATTTCTTTTGCTATACTCACATTCTTTGTTCTTATCCATGGCCGGCTGCAACGGACTAGAGTCAACAATGGCCTTTGGCGGTGATTGTCGTGCATCATAGCAATCGGAATTGTTGCCATCGTCGCTGCTGCCCAGAAACGTCGCGTCCAGACGCTGTTCACCTGTGGCGATAACAAATTGTGAGCCATAAATCAATATGATTAACTGTTCAGCCATGCATACCTTCCGACATATCGTCGTAGGCGTCGTGCAGGAATATGATATCCTGAAATGTGTGCTCCAAGGCCTTGCCGCTGAGCCGTGTGGCCAGCAGGCCGTTGCAGGTGGCGCTCGAGATGAGCTCAACGGTGGCCAGCGGTGACGTCGAGATGGTGGCCAGCAGCGATGAGCCACCGCTGCCACTGCCACTGGCGCTGCTGCCGCTGCCGCTGCTCAGACTATGCAGCGAGGCAGACTTGACCAGTTGGCCAACCTTTGGGCTACTATTATTGTGCGTCTTTTGTGTGGCCTTGAGTGTGCGTGTCAGGCTCTTATTGGGCGACGTCGATGTGGACTTGTTGAGCAAACGTTGAGCCGTCGCTGCGCTAACTGACTTAGAGCTGGAGTTGGAACAGTTGCTGCTGCAGCTGCTCACGCTGCTAAGACTGCTGCTGCTGCAGCTGCTGTTTGATTTCTTGGAACAGTTTGAGCTTATGGATGACGCGGGCGATGCTGATGAGGAGCAGCTGCTGAGTATGGCCGATTGTTGCTGCTGCTGCTGCTGTTGTTGTTGTTGTTGGAGTGTATTGTTGCTGCTGTTGGTTGATTTGGTATCGATGCTTATGGGTATTATGCTGCTGGCCACCAGCTTCTGTTGCCGCTGTTGCTGTTGTGGTATTATTTGTGACTTGTTTGTTGTTCCGGCTGCTGCTGTTGCGACTGTGGCGCCTGATGTGCCTTGAAACCAACTAGGAAAGTTGCCCTTGAGCGTATCAATTAGATCCTGATCGAGCGTTAAACGCCACGATGCAGTGCCGCCGTCCAAGCTGTGCGTAGACTCTGTAAAAGCACAAAAAAAAAAAATTTTAATTAAATTATAATGTGCAAAGGCGATGCTTAGTATTAATAATAATAATAATAAGGGTAATATTTTTTAGATTTAATTTTCTAGTTCTTTTCAACCTTTACTCCGCAGCGACAGCCTGACTTGCAGCTTAATTAATAATAAATTCAATTGAACCCAAGCAGCCCAAGCAACTCTCAGGCAAGTGAATTCATTCGATATATATATATATATATATATATATTTTTTTTTTTATATATATATATTTATATATCTATATATACATACATACTGTATTTATTATATACTGTATTATTTATTTATTTATTTAGTCGAGCTGTTGCGCACTTATTTATTTTAATGTTCACCCTTTGGTGGCAAAGCCAATGACGCAGCTGCCCGTGTGCTAGTTATTTGTGCTAAGCATTGCCAAGTAACCTACTTAGTGCTCAATACGCCCAGCCACCTCATTCCGCTCCCGCGCAGTGAAAACTTAGCAACGCGCGTACTTGGCTTTTTATTTTCTTTTCAATTTTTATTTTCCTTCTGCTTTTCTTTGCAATTTCTCTTCACGCTGATTTTCTGCTCGTGCTTTCTTTGGCATTTGCTGCCTTGTGTTTATTTACGCACTTGTCAATACTTTTTCACGAATTTAGCATATTTAATAAACTGACTATGTATGTGCGTGGCAAGTAATTGTAATAGCTGTAGGTGCGCTGAAATTTTTGGCACTGACCGGTATTGCATCAGGCGAGCGCGACATTCCCAGACGCGCCTCAAGTTATGCAACAGTTTGTCAACATTTTTAGCTCTGTCCGCAAATAGAAACGTCGAAAACAGATGAAAAAATACCTTTTAATACCCTTTGCCAACGCGCGCTGTGCATTCTGACTGACATGCACTTGTCAGATGTACCATTTTGGCTGAACTCTTCTTCTTTGCCTCTGTTATTTTTGGCAAATGTTTTATTTAAATTGTTCTTTTTAGTTAGCTCTATTTATAGAGCTAAGGTTCTATTTACTTTGCTATTGAATGGAGCTATATTTAGACAGTTGCCAGCAGCTCGACTTTGCTGCTTTGCCGTTAATTCCAAATTTCTTTATAATTTTCTTGTCACATTTATTGTTAATTAATGTGGGGCGCCACGGCAAGCAACTGCAACTGCAACAGAGCAAAACAAAGACAGTGCAACATAACAACAATAGACACTTGCCGCAAGCGCTGCACCACGCGACGCCTGTTTCCGCTTGGCAGGCATCAGCGTCGCCAGCTGCTGCTGCCGCTGCCGCCGCCCCTCTGCGTGGTCCTGCCTCAGCCCAGATGTGAGTGTGTGCGATGCTGCAGCATAGCTTTGATGCTCGCTCGCTCATTGGCGCGACATGTTGTCCACACGCAGCCAACACAAAGCCATTGCCAATTCTATTTTTGAGCAGCCAGCCAGACACTAGCCAAAATGCAAGTGGTTTGTTTTGGTCTAAAATCGCTCCAAGTCGCATCCAACAGACGCGAACGAGACGCGGATGCAACTGACAACACCTTGTCCACCATTATTGCTTGCCAATGAGGCGTATGCGCAACATTTATCTCAATACGAATCAAGTGAAATCGTCAGATTTAAATGTGCTCACATAATAAAAATAAGATTTGCATTTAAATAGTTGTCAATCTCTAGGCACCATTTCTAGCTCATATAAATACGTAAATGAAGTCAGTCACCACGTATGCTGTTTACTGTCAAGTCGAGCAATTCTTTGTAAACTTATTTAAATAAGTCTCGGGACTTGCACCTAGGTTTCATATATATTGCAAAATTATAAAACACGCATCGAAAACAAATCGTCAAACTAATTTTCCAGCATGGCCGACTCACCGGATCGCGTCAGCAATCAAAATGTAGCTGACGCAGCCAGCAAGGAAGTCGGACCTGATCAGGCGGTTAAGGAGAAACCGGCCAAGGGCAAAGACAAGAAGGCTCAAAAAGAAGAGGAAAAGAGCCGCGGATCGGTTCCAACGGCAGCGGGAGTGGCGGCAGCAAAGCCAGCAGTACGCTATGCACCCACCTACCGCCTAGAGCCAAAGAATCCAATTAAGCAGGAACGCCTCGAGATAATCGTGAAGGCCGAAATGAACAAGAACTACGATGAGGACTACACCTTCCATCCGAAATACTCGCTGCACATGGCCGCTCAGGTCGCCGAGGACATTAAGGCGCGCATCAAATTATTGAATTTCGATCGATATCGCTACATAGTGCTGATCACTGTGGGCGAGTATCTCATGCAGGGTCTCTACTCGATGGCAAACTTTCTATGGGACGCCGAAAAAGATGGCTATGTCAACTATACCATTGAGAATCCCAAATATTTTGCTGTCTGCACAGTATTTTACATATACTTTGATTAGGACAGCTATCGAAGAATCTATCTTAAGCCGATCCCTGCTATTGGAGTTAAAACCAGCTGCTATATTTATATTTCGTAGTATACAGAGTATTCAATTATATGATAGGGCTTAGAGCTCGCGCCAGCATAACTTGTCTATTAGTGTTGATTTAAGACAGACTAAACTATGTTTTAGCTGCCTCGTAAATTGCGCACCTTTGGCTTACACTTTATTTAGATACAATATTATCGCATATAAGCCAATCTAAAGTGCTGGCCCATTGACAGCTAAGTCGTAAATTTTATGGCCAAAAGCAACAGTCCTTTTAGCCAACGTCTTTCGGCTGTTCATGCACAAAACTAATCATTCAAAACGCAACGGAAGTTGCGGCGGAAATTGTGGCAGCTGCTAGTGTCGCCCGCTCTGCGCGTGTGTGCGATTGTGTGTGTGTGTGTTAGTGGGTATAGTTGTATAAGTGCTCGCCTATGCTGCTGCGTTGTAAACATCAATTATGTATGCTCCGGTATACGCCAGCAGCTAAACACGCAGCCAGGGCGCGCCCGCAAAGTATGCTATGCTAGAGTCATGGGAGGGCGAACACTTCAGTTTTGTTGTTGCTCTTATCTTTGTGTGTGCGTGTATGTGTGTGTGTCTCTTTCTCTGTCTGTGGCTGGCACTTCCTCTCGGCAACAGGAAACAGGATGCTGTTAATGCTACAATTCGACATAATCGATGCTTGTCGTACGAGACTCGCATTTAACCTGGCAATTTGTCGGTTGCATAAACATTAAGTTTTATTTGCAGTTTATCTGCACGCTCCCCAACCCAGCCACCTGACACTAGTGGCATGCATAAATCAAGCTGTGGCAGCTTAAACAGCTAGGCCAACTTTATGGCACATTAAATTTCAACAGAGCAAATAAAAAACGCAAACAAAACTGATTAAAAAATGCCAAACGTGCTAAATGCTGACCTTTATAACAACGTGACGTGGCGCATTGTTGATTTGATTTTTATCTCTTTGGCTGTTTTTGTCTTATTGTAAAACAATCTACGCGACGTTTACATATTCATTTGAATGCCAATAGCAGATGCAGCAGCACTAGCAGCAGCAACAACATTGCTGACAGGTTCGACAAGCGAGGATTATGCAAGCGCCACAGCTCGTGAATAGTATTCGACAGGCCAAAAATCAAATATATCAAAGACAACAACAACAGCAGCAACAGCAACAACAACAAGAAGAACAACATCTAAACGCCATGTGTCGCTGTGCATGTCTGTGTTTTTGTGTCTATAGATACAATATGGCATATACGCTGCAAAATTGAAACGTATATTTGTAAACAATATGCAGACGTCATAGACAAAACTCATTTAAAAAACAATAAACAACAAAAACAACAACTAATATATACATATATAAATATTAGACAATAAAAAAAAAGTACAGAGCCAAGAAGCGCACAGTTCAGCAGCTTTTTTTGTTTTTCTTTTTTTTTTTCGTTTTATACAATATTTTCTAGTTTTTGGTCATAGCGCTGAAAACTTGTTTAACTACAACGGCAACGAGTTGTGTATAATATTATAAAATATATATAGATATTTAATAACAATCTATGGCGAGCGCTTTAGTTTTTTTCTGTTCAATTTTTATATTTTTAATATGCAGCAAGTTGTTTTTGCCTTATTGGTGCGAGCAGAAATTTCGCATGTTATCGTAACATGACAAGTGTCAGCGATCTGCGGCAACGGGGGGGCAGGGCGCGGGCCGACGAGGCAGCAAAGAAAAATATATATAAAAAAATATTAAGAGCAGCAGCAAAAACTAACAATTTGACAAAACGTGTTAGTTATGGACACGCGCAACAGACGCACAAAACAAAAAATAAACAAACAACATTGAAAAGCGCTTTTGGCTTTTAGGCAGAGCTTATCAAAGACTGAGTCACGGCGACTAACTGAACATATTATATACATGGCTCAACTTACTTCAATTCACACTAAATTCTATATAATTCATGTGCACACAATTGTATAATTTATTATTAATTTCTTTCTTTTTTTTTTTTTTTTTGTTTACTTTAAGTGCACGGCCAGAAAATAAACGAACTTGTGCGCACTCCCTTTAATTTGGGTGGCTTATCTTATCAAGACACTCTTTTTGTTTTGTTTTTGTTTTTCAGTTTTTAAGTAAGCGATTAAGTTGAGACTTGCGCGAAATGAATCATGGCAGCGCTTTATCAGTTGATTGTCAAGTTAAGGCGGAACGCGGAGCGCGAATACGTTGTTGTCCAACGCGGAGAGCGCGCACCGGCAAACTGAGTTAAATCGAATCGAATCGAGTTGAGTGTCGAATCGAGCGTCAAACAGCAACACGTTTGTGGAAGCAGAGCTGACGACGATATGACGTGTATAACTGACCAACTGACAGACTGACTGACTGAGCGCTGAAGGTGCCCCGAGGTGCTGGAGATGCTTGAGGTGGGCGTCGACTATCGATAGTCGACTTAACTCGCATTATGCGCGATTCTCTTTCACTTGCTCTCTCCCCCCTCTCTCTTTCCCTGTCTCTCTGAGACTCTCTTTTAATTTAAACAACATTTCATGCTGTTGACATATTTGCACTGATTGATAGCACACGGCTGAGCAAACAGCGTTTGAGAATCAGAGAATTGTAGAATCGACAGACGCCACAACACAATAGCCGGTTAATAAGCGAACACTGCACACATTGCTGTACGCTGCACGCTGCAGCCGAAATTGAATTAAAGCTGTTTCTCTGCGTTTACTGCATGCAAATGAGTTGTGGGCAACAGTCAACGCCTGCGGCCGACCAGTCCCTCCGTGCTACCTGACCAAACAATTGCACTGCAACAAAAGTCATTTCTCTCTCTTTCTCTCTAGCTCTCGATCTCTTTCCCTCTCTGTCTGACAGCATGTTTTGCATACAAAGCAGGGGCCTGTAATGACGCCAACTGCCTGTCCAGAGCCTGTCCAGGATGTGATGCCTTATTGTAGCACTTCGGGCACAATGTGTATTGTGTGTGCTCTTTGTCTGTGAGTCTGTACGTGTGTGTGTGCCGCATTTGTCTGATAAGTTTTCAAAGATATTAGCAGTCGTCTAGCGCAAAGTTCGCTTCAAGTTTATTTATGCAGCAAAAACTGTTTGCTGTTTGAAAAGTCTCAATTTAATATGCCTTCAATTAAGTTTCCATTTATCATTGACTACCAAAGCAACTAGTAAATAAATATTGTGCCAGTTTTTACTTTTTGGCAAGCTTATGCACCGAACTTTGAGCGAGCGTAAATGTCTGCTTTGACTTCCTTGTTGTGAACAGAATATATCGAAATATATACACATATCTATATCCACACATAGTTTATACCTGAAAAATTGTTTGACAGTTTGTAAACAACATTTGCAAATACATAAACAAATCAAAAATTTATCAATTAGTTCCAGCTTGGCCAATAACAAATCAAAATTTCATTTCATTTGATTTGATTTCCATGGAATGCGCAGCAGCTGCGGATCAGTGAGCGCAAGGCTCACGGATTCCAACATTGTGTTAATTGTCTGTTCGGTTAGCCCGTTTCATGGCCTGGCGACTGCTGTTCCGGCTCACGAATAGCATATAAATAGGACAAGTGTGTATAGGTGTGTGTGTGTGTGCATGTCCTCAATTAAAATTAATTATGCCCAAACGATACGCTCAATAAAAATTTAATTTGCAAAAAAAAAAAAAATAAGTCAAGAAAATGAGAAACATAGACAAAATTTGACATTTAAGTGCTATGTAACGGCCAGAGACAGACATACACACACATGTCCAATAATTGAAATTGAATTTTCAATGATAGAGCAGAACAAACACTATATGACGATGTCATCTCGTCTCGTTGTTGTTGCTAGCCACCCGCACGAACATTTTGGCAAAACTATTTTTAATCAAGTGCACACGATGGTTGCTTTTGGCAACTGCACCAAATCAAAAACTCACACACACACACACATGGACAGACACGCACAACATACTAGATTCATTTTGTGGGCTGGCATCGACCGGATGCTGTGTGGGCGTGACCCGGCCAACAAACAAAAACTGGCCGCCCTTTGCCAGCTAACAAGCTCTTCGCTCCAAAGTGCGTCTGTGTGTGTCTCAAGTGGGCGGTACGAAGTCGAGAACAATAAACACTTGGCCGGAATATGTTCTGCATTTAGTTTTTATCAGATCAGGCGAGAAATACAAATTAAAAATAAATTGGGGGGTAAAACAACCAAAAAAAAAAATAAATACAAGAAAAAACTAGAGAAAATAAAAATCAAAAGTGTAAAATTCAACTTGTTGGCTCTGGGATCCTCTTCTTGCCTCTGCTATGGCAACGGCCATGTTGCGTGCCAAGTGGAAAATATTTCGCAAGTTTTTCTCTATGAGTACCATTATTGTTGTTGTTGCCACTCTACACATTTATTTATTGTGCGAAAAGAAAAGCAAAAAGGAAAAGAAAACGAGCAGCAGAAAAAAAAAGTGGAAATACTAGAGAGCAGACGTAGTGCGACTAGCCAGCCGGGCAGGCAGCGCGTCTTGTGTCTAGTTTTTGTACATTTAATTTGGCATTGTTGTTGCTCTTGCCGGCTAAACAATAAAAAAGCATAATAAGCAACAATAACAGCAACAACAACAACAACAATGGCAACGCCTAGAAGAAGCACGAACATTTTTTGGCAAACAATTCAGGGCTAAATATTTTGTTTATGTGCTTTTATCACACACGGCGGCAGCGGTGCGCATTGAGCATTAAATATATCTAAGACAAACCAGCGACAGAGATCAGATCGACGAGTGTAGCGGGTGGGCGGTCAGCATCACCTGATTAAAGAAATATGCAGATTATAAGAGCTGGCCATAAACCCTCGAGTGCGTATAAATATTTACCTAATGCACATAGTTGCGCGCATGAGTTTCGTTTTAAGAAACTATTTAAATTATAATCAGGCAATGTTTAGAATACATTAGCTAAGAACTTATTACAAAATTGATTTATACAGTAAGCATTAATTTAACTTAGTTATATGCTCAACTAACTTATTTATTTGATAAATATTTACTAGTGCACAATTTGTTACCTTCAATTAACCAAAGTTTGTTTCAAAGTTCACATGCAATTATTTAATTTTAAAGAGCCAGTAAATAAATCAAATTAAGTTAAATTGGATGTTTTTAGTTTGTTTGCTTTGTGTGGAAGGAGTTATAAGTTACCTGCACGCACTTACACCCACACATGCACATCTAATTGCAAAAATGCTTAATTATGCATGAAACATTGAAAAAGAAAAGACTGCCACGCACACACACTCAATCACACTCACTCACACACACACACACACGCACGTAAACAACTGAATAATTCATTTAGCAAACAGCAGTCGAGGTGTACGTTGATCGCCTCGTCTCTGCCACTCACACACACAGGCTCTCTCTCTCCCTCCCTCTTTTTCTATTACACTTAACTATCATCTCTCTCTCTCTCCCTCTCTCTCGCTCAATCACATGCTGTGTGTGAGCGCCAGCGTTCTGATTGTATAGCGCGCGTTTGTAAAACAAACAAACACAAAACAACAGCGACAACAACAACTACAAACAGCCAAGAGCCGAGCATTAGCAGCAAATAATTTGTGTGCCTAATGACGTCGACGTTTGACGCGCCTTTCCAGACGCCAACAACAACAAATTTTACTTTTTGGCCTGGCCAACAATTCGTGCAACAACAACAACAGCGCCAGCCACAACCAACATATTCCTCTGCTCATTTTGACAGCAACGGTCAAGTTTGCAGTGCTAATGAAATGATACCCTAGGCACAGGGTATACAAGCTGTGTAAAATACTCTAAATGAACCACATAATATTAGATATACGAATTAAATGCTTTACTTTATCTAAAATTTATTTATTTCACTTTTCAATTCGTATAAGTATCCAGCTAGAGTATTTGCGCGTCAGTGTGTTAAGCCTTTGTCTACCTTCATGCATCTGTTAGCCAGGCATACATGTTTACATCTCTACAGACACATACACTTACTAGGTACATTTGAAGGCTTCAATGCCAGCAATTTGTTTGCCACACACAAAGAGCATCAATAACAGCTGTGCAACAAGAACGTTTATGAACTCACCTGCAAAGAGAAGGAGAAGGAGAAATGTATGGTTAGGAATCGGTTATATGGTCAAGAGCATAAATATTAACTAAAACATGAAATATAACAGCGAGACAACAGCACATCATATGCATATAGACATATCGACTAATTAGGCGCCCACATTGCGTATACGCCGTGCCGCGCTGCGCTACGCTACTCTGCTCTGCGCGATGTTGGTCAACGGACTCTCAAGGCTGACAGCTGGCTGAGGCAACGAAAGCAGCTGCAAGCTTGTCGCTAATCATAATTTTGTGATCTACAAATTAATTAAGGTGCGCCCGAGTGTGATTGCAATTTATTGGACACCAATTGAAATGAAAATTTCATTCATAAACATTACAAAAGCGCAGCCGCCAAAGAGCAACGAGAATTTACTAATTGCCAGGCCAAATGTGATGCGTCTGTGTATTGCGAATGATACTAATGTTATGATGTCATGTCGCCGCTGCCACACGTTGCTCGTTGCATCATCGCCACCACCTTCGAATCCTGCTCATCACACGAGGGCATAATGCAGCGCTCGAAAGTTCAAAGTTGTAAAAATCTAGCGAACATAAAAGTTTTTCGCACGTTTTAAACTTCGATTCGTAGGCAACACACACACACACACGCGTTCACTGCAGGAGGTGCGGTTAGGATAGTGAATATTATTCATGGCGCATATTTTGATGATTTGGCACTAACCGTCGACTGCGATGCCGGCGTTGTGCACAACGCTCGCAAATTGAAATAAATAATTGCAAATATTATTGGGCACTCAGAGCGCATGCCAAATGGCAACAGCTACAGCTACAATAATAATAACAAGAATAGCCAAAGCACATTTTGCGGCGCGCATAGTTTCGCAATAATTTTGCGATGACTCAAAATTGCAAAATGAAAATTAGAACCATAAAGAAATATATATAATATTATACTTGTGCTCTTAGTATAGAAGAAGATAAAGAAGAGGAATAATTGGAAAAACAATATATCATAGAGAATTAACGGATATCTAAACGAGAGGGCAAAAGGAAAAGAGAATACTCTTAATCTATATAGACTATATTTAAAATGTTCAACTAAGAAAATGATTTAAATAAATGGAAGAATGGCATAATTATCTGACTATCATATAATATAAATAAGATTACTTAAAGAATTTTATTTTAAATGAAAAAAGTTTCTCGCACAATTTATTTTATTTAATTCTTAAAGTTTTAAATTCTCTCTCAGTTAAATCTTGCCTATGTCATACACATGTCTACCATATTTGTTATTCGCTGTAGCCACACGTTCTCAAGGGCTACGACAGCAACAACTGTGTGCACAATGGCATTGTTAATATTATTTGCTGTGGGGCTTCTAAATGATCCTGCAGTTCAATTGAAAACAAGTCCTTTGATGGCAACCAGGTAAGCAGCCATTGTTATTGTTGTTGTTGTTGTTGCTGCTGTTGCTGTACCTGTGCATATATGTTCAGCTGGCTTTGGAATTTATTTTTTTTCTTGTGCAACAAGCATTTGTCAAGCGTAATTTTGCTGACCCGCCCGCTTCGCTCACACGCCCCCAATTGCGTGCAAGCCAAAAGCAGCCGCAGTCTTGGCCGCAACCGCACGTCACCAACACACACACAGACACACACATACACACACATACACACCCAGCCGTAAACTTTATGACCAAAGCAAACACAACAAACGAAGTACAACAAAACTGCAGTTGTGGTCGCCCGTTTCTTGGCAGCCAACAGCCGAGCAATGCAAACCACCCAACCACCAGACTGCTCTATACAACACTCGCCCCCTCTAATAGCATTGCTTATGTGCTGTGTGTGGGTCATTTGGATTCAATTTATGCGGCTCACGGCCGACGTGAATTTTCTACAAATGGAATTACGTTAGATTCGATTCTAAATTATTTATATTGGTTTAACAAGCAGTTCGTTGAGTTGCAGGATTCGTTAGGCGTCGTCGGCGACCTTGAACCGGGCGCCATTTTCAGTTGCCCAGCCTCACAGAATTTTTGGAGCGGTGGAGAGCTGTTCTGGGTTAGTCAGACTTAAATGCAGCGCATCTGCATTCCACGCCAGATTTAATTAAAAACTAGCCAAACGCCAACAAAAGCCCCACTGATTTATGGGTTCTGTTGGGCGAACATCATTTTTGTGCGCTAATTCCGTTGCCTGAAATTTGCATGCTAAATTTCGCTTAGTGCAAAGACGTAAAGATTTTCATAATTTTCACACTTGAAAGCGCGGCGATTGCGGGCAGTGCACGTTATTTCTTAATTAAATTTATTAATTGCACACAACATGAGCCAAACCGTACAACGGGCAACGTATGTAACGCCCACAACTCACGGAAAAAAAGTAAAATAATTTATACACATAAAAATTTAAGCAAAACCATAAAAGAAAACCCCTCGAAAATATAAATAATAATAAAATAGCATTTAAATGATTTATCTGTGCGTTGATAGCTTCACGATGCCTGTCAAGCAACGCACCAGACTCATACGTGAATTAGAATATGAACTTAGTCTCGATCTATGCTGGCTGAGCTTCTGAATCTCGCTTTCATTTGCAGCAAACAACATTTGACAGTCGTCTCTGGCAATTTGTCATACAGACTTCCCGCTGTGGGCGTGGCACGACAAACAATTAGTCGCAAGTGGAGCAAAATGCCTGCTGCTGACATCAAATTGTGTGTCATCTTTAGCCGAAATACAAATTATTTATATATTTCTTATATTCGAATACCTATTTCATCTCACTAGCGACAGGGGTTCCTCTGGCGAGAAACTATGCGGCCAAAACTGTGACAAATGCCAAAGTAATTAAGTGGCCCCGCGAATGCAGCTAAACATTTGCCAATTTCTGCCACAAGCCAGACAACGGTGTGAGGGGTGCGCGGTGTGGCCAGGTAAACAGCAAAAATATTGCTCGCATGTTTTCCATGAGAATGTTATGCTAAATTCAATAAATCATATGGGATTTAAATGTTTATTTGAAGAGCTAAATGACTCAGGATTTGAGCATAGTAAATATGCATTGCTGTGTAATTTAAATGAAACTCTAATTGCCACTTGGAAACAAAACAAATGAATATTAATGCTGGCTGATTGCTAACATGATTCAAAGTACAAAACAAAATGGCGTCGTTTTAGCCATTACGGCGCGCCCAGTGCAACAGTTGAGCGCGCAGGCCAACAAGCGAAAAGCGCCAGCTGACGCTACATTTGACTTCAAAATGCAACAAAGTTGCGGCCGAAATGTTGCATGTGGGTGTCGCAGGTATTCGCATTAGCGTGGATGCTGTGAAAAGATGGATACGATTGGAAATCGCGCGAAGATGCGATTCTTACACATTGTATATTCGGCTACAGGTGTTTATCATTTACATAGGAACAAAGGAAAAGCCTCTGTGTGAGCGAGATGGAGGCAGAGGCAGAGAGCGGTGCAATGATGGCGTTAAAATATTTCCCAACGCTTTTGCAGCTTTTATTCTTGGCCATTTTGTCGAGAGTCTTGTTGTTGTAGCTGTCGCTTTTCTTTATTCGCTTGAGTCGGTTTGAAAAACGTTTCGCTGCTTTGGCTTTTGTTATTTTTATAACGTATGCATAATCTGTCTGATTATTTAACTTGCGCTAAATACAAATATTTAGAAATTTTTTCAGGCAATTTTTATGCTATTTTTCTTGCCAAGTTGACTTTGGATTTCTTCAATATTTTTTTGTTGTATTCTGTTTAACTTTGCTCTGACAAAAATGAGGGTCATAAAATATACATATATATAAGTATCTATATATATATTTATATTGTATAAAGTCTTAAGTCCTCAGCATGCATCCTATATACATTTTGGTTTATAATTTACTTATTGTCAGACTTTGGCTTAGACGCACAAAATTCCTATTGTTATTTGTGGCCTACAGGTGGGCAACGAAACAAAAATAAAAACCAATTCATATAATAAACATTTCATTTTATACATCTTAAAGATTCTTTGCCATTCGAACGCATGCTCAGACTTATGATTATCTTTATATGTTTTATATATATTAACCTTGAAAGCGAATGTTTCAATGGGAATCGTCTCTTGACGCCCACTGGAAAGTTCCGCTGGCCTCATAAACTAATTTTTTGAAACATTTTTGCCAAATACCGGCCGGCAAATATCGTCCCACTGTGCACATACAGTCTAAGGTATATAAGTGGACAAACTAGATAAAAATACAAAATTAAATACTTAGCACAGCAAAACATTTCTGTTGATAATGATTAATAAATCTTAAGCACTTTTAAAATACAAAAAATAAAACATTAACAGCTGCTGTCTTCCTACTTGTATGTATTTAGCTGTTGTATAATTAATGTTTTGACAATAGAATCACAGAAAACTATAAAACGGTAAAAAATAGACAGAACAATAACAAATGTGAAACAACAAATTATTAATTTAAAAATAATTCTTTTCGCAATGTACATATTTTTATGTTGTTTGTTTGCTCGGCATAATAAATAGGTTTTAATAATAGAATTATAAATTCATGGAGGTCAGTGAACTAAATGCTTAGCTCTAAGCAGTTCTTTAATATTTGTTTTAAATTATTAAATTATTTATCCATCCTTATTCTTGGCCACACTTTTTTAGCTGATTTTGGCAGACATTAAATCAGTTAATTTTCCATTAAGCCGCAGCAAAAGTTCATTTTAGTAGCCATCACGAAAGCATAAATTATAAGCAACTCATAAAATACTCAATTAAGATGCGACGCGGCGCTCGAAATGCGAAACACGAACAAACAAACACCAAAAATATGTCTGCAACACAAAAATGCAATAAATAAACAAAATACAACTGAACAGCAAGAAAAAAATAAAAATAAAAGCAAAAGCAAACAAAATAAATAAATGGCAAATGACGCTAGAAACTTTGACAGGTTCGCGACGGGAGGCAGCCAAAGTGCAGCGCCATTTAACACATGAGGCAAATTAAGAGCATAATTATATATATTCATAGCTATATCTATATACAAAAAGAAAAGCAAGTCAAATGGGAATATAGTCAACGTCAAGCAGCCCACGTCGAGCCGCGAATGGAGGACTGGAGAAAAGTTGAAATAATGGCGACAGTCTGTCAGCTGGCGGCTCCGCAAAAGCGTTTGATACATTCGAATTTGAATGAAATTAATTAAAAACCTGTAAATCTGCATGAAATTCTCGGGCTGCGCCATAAAGTCGTCAAAACTGTCACTGCCCACAAAACTGACTGACTCACGAGATCCATAGATTATGATGGATGTGTGTGCGACATTTTGCCAATTGTTCTAGCTTTTCTTTTTGCACACTTTTGTCTTTGTTAAGTGCATGCCCATTAATCATTGAATATATCTTTAAAGAGATTGTCCGCTTTATTTGAAATTTATTAGCACTCGATTTATGTAGAATATTTTGCCATCAATTTTAAATAACAACAATTTTTCAATCAAATTTCCAATGAATTTTCATTTTCTGCAAAAAGCTTTCGCTGCATTTTTAGTCGTAAGCCCTTTTCGGAAACTTTGCTAGCCGACAGTATTAAAATGCCAAAGATATTACCAACAGCAAATTGGAGCACACAGGCGCCCACGCTAAGCTGCTGTAAAAATCTCCTAGCATACATAGATATATATATATATATCTACAATATATATATATATACATATTTGTATATGTGCACAACTTTTTCTATATGTATCTCTAATTATGTTGCGCTACCTTAAGGCGGCGTCAAAGGTAAAAAGTTTTCTTCTTGGAAAGAGGGCAGGGGATGAGGCAGTGGGAGTGCTGTGGAAATGGAACGCAACAAATCTTGTCCGAAAATAGACGTCGTGAGCATTGGGACAGCCTCAGCTTGTTGACTTCTATGGCAGGCAGCGCTGTTAAAGTTGTTGCCAGAACTTGTTCACGCATTGTAGGTAAGTTTTTAAGCTGATTTGGAGTGTGAATAGGGGTATAAAGCAGCTTGAAACTTGAACTGGACTTGGAATTGGAATTATAATTGGAATTGGAACTAGAACTGGAACTGGAGCGACGGCCAGCACAGCACTCACACTCAGCCGCCTCAACAGATGCCTCCTCTTCAACTGTTACGTGGCGACAGAGTCCATTGCACAAGGCCAAACGGAAATGGGCAACAGTTGTCAGCTGCTGCTCAGCGACGCGTCCCCCATTCGACCCTGTGCGTTCCAAATATTCACGTGGTATGCGGGCTGTATCTGCTCTGTGTGTGGGTGAGAGAAAATTTTCCACGCTTCATTTTGCCGGACGTAAATCAAATGAGAGAGAGAGAGAGAGAAAGAGAGGGAGGGAGCACTGCTGCATTTGTGCTTTGAGGGCAACTGTCAAAGGCATTTGACAAGATTTTCCAGCTATGCTCGGCCATGGCTGGCATTTTAAGTTTCCCCTGCTCTCAAATTGAGAAGCTGCGCTATTCGCACCCTATTTCACATTCTTGACTACCTTTCAAGCTTTTCGACGCTGAACGCAAATCTGAACGCAAAGTCACAGCTAAATGTATTCACGAAATCAACACACACACACACACACGCACGCACACAGACATTCAAATACTTTTAGCCGCAGGCTTGGCGGCTTTATTTATATTTTCATTTTCATTGTTTTGTTTTTTCTTTGTGCTTTTTGAAGTTATTTACATGTGCTGCAGCTGCCGCGCAATTGTCAGCTCTGCCCTGAGAACTACCCTACCCCAAAGCCCCACACGCACACACCCACACAGCCGCACAGTAAACTTTTGAGCCGAGCAAAATAAAATGTGTATAAAGTGCCAGCGGTTATTTGGCGCAGTCAGCTAGTCAGCGTTTTTATCAAGCGCTCGAATTTGTTGACAACATGTTGCGGCTGGTTGTAAAACTCATTGCCATTTCTTGTGCCATCTCCCTGTGCATCCGCCTCTGCCTCCACCTCTGCCACTGCCTCTTTGTAGCGCTCATGTCTGTTACAGTTGAACAAATCGATTGATTGATTTCTCAGGTGTGTTCGATTGCGCTGACGTTGTGCAGAAATACCAACACAATGATTTTTATGCTGTGAGCAGTGCTGACTGCCCTAGCTGTATTTTAGCTAAAAGCAGCCGAATTTCGATATAGAAAGCCTAAACCTAAGTTCTTTAATGCTTTAAGGTGCCTTTGGGATCTTAAGCCTATTAGAGTGTGCGAAGAGCAGATAAAAGACGTAATTAAAGTTTAATGCTGCCTCAGGACTCTAAAGTACTTTGAGTCCTATAAGTAATAGGGGAAGTTTTTCTTTTTAATACCACTAAAACCCACATTGATTTTTAAAGCAAGTTACGTCCAGAAAATAGTGTTTAGTCTAAATAAAGATAATTTTGCTAAAAGTGTTCTATGTGAGCAATTAATGGATATTTAACTCAAGAATTTCAGCCTTTGCTATGAGGATGTCAACACTGACGCTCTTACAGTGTTTAGTTTGCTGTAACGCCATTTTGTTTTTACGAACTAGCGTGTGCTTTGTTTGCATTTGTGTGTCACTCACACAAATACAAATAGTTCGGCTTGACTGGGTGAGTCGTTGCTCCAACATAAACGCGCTCACGTTTTTGGTTTCGTTTATGGCGCCTGGTGACAATGCCGATTGTCACGGTGTCGCAGAGATATTTGTCAGATAGATATGAAATAGTTCTGATGACACCTCGTCTTGCTGCTATTTATGGCTACTGACACAACTACAGCCAAAGCCAAGAGACCAACTGACTGACTGACTGTCCATCTGTCCGTTTGTCTAGGCATTTTGCAGCGACTTTCTAGAGCTTGGCAAACGTCAAAGTGATGCGCATTGAATGCGTTTGGTAGAACGACCTAAAACCTAAATACGGCGCTATTTTCGAAAGTGCTTTCAAGTACGCAAAAAATGCGCCTTGTCGTTTGATGTGCATCGCGTCTAGATCAGAACAGAATCAGCCGAGCAGACCCAGAGCAAAGCACAGCGTCGAGGAGATCGAACCGGCTGACCAGCGTACAAATAAACAAGCCACAGCGAGTTGAACAATGCAGCCAAAAAGGGAAGGATTTCGCTTTGTTTTGCTTGCCACATTTTGTGGCTAGCAAATTAATTACGGCAACCAAATAAAACTCACAGACAGACAGACAGAGAGACAGAGTTGAGCAGCCCGTAAAAGTAAGAAAGCAAGATAGAAACTCACTAAAATACATAATAACAGGCAAGAATGTTGTGCAGTAGAGCATGCTCGACTAACACATACCATATTACATATCAGTGATGACCGAGACTAACTCTCTGCCTTGCATATGCCCATTTGGCTGTATAGCATACAGGGTAGAGAAAGCCACAACATGTTGTGCATTTTTTATAAAGTCCAAAAACAGAAGCTGAATACAGTCGAGTCCTAAATCAACAAGACCAAAAACTGCACGAATACGAACTCGAAATCGACTAGAACACACATCTACCCCACAGTGGCGCAACTCTGGCCCAACTCAACTTATCTTTCAGCCAAGACATAAGTGAAATTGCATTAGAATCTTTGCTCATGCATGGCCACAGCGTCCTATGTCTGTCTGACCGTCTGCTCGTCCGATATTGCTCGACTGTGTGCCAAGTTATTTGCATTGCTAGCTGCTGATGCGGCTGCCGCTGCTGCTGTAGCTGCTGCTGCTGATGCTGCTGCTTTGGCGTATCTATAAGATACAAGTGCGTGGCATGCGTATTTTTGCGCTTATTTGGGCTAAAAAACATTGCCGTTGGGCTCAACATGGCTGACACAATGCTTAGAGCCAGCGGATTTGCATGCTGATTCCGTGCAAGATGTTTGACTGCCTGCGCTGCCCTGCTCCTGCCCCTGTTTGGCCAGCCTTTTTGGGAGCTGACAGTTGGCTCGTGTCGATAAAATTTGCTGCTGCCCCGAGCTGGCTTAAGTGGCGACGTTGCCTCTCCATCTATCTATTTATAATGCTGCTCGATGCGGCCGGGCCAGCAGCAGTGCTTGATCTTTGTCTGAGTCTCTCTGTGTGCCATGCATGTGTTTGTGTGTGCAGCATAAATAAAAACTAAATGAAGCAACTTAAAAATTTTTCTATTTGTTTAGCATCGTAAAACACTCAAAAAAAACCAATAAAAATATGCAATTAAAATTTAAGCTATGCAAACAAAATTAATATGAAAGAAACTTTTTCACAATAAAATGTCTCTTGAGAACCTGCTCTAACTAGCTACGAGCTTAACTTTAGTACAATATTAAAATAAACTGATATTTAAGCATTTATTGCATACAAACTCTGAGTTGAACAAATTATATTTGTTCATAATATTTGACAAATATTTGATTATAATATATTTTTAATATTGAACGATGCAAAGAGAAAATAGAGCAGATAAGAAACGATTCAGATTGGCAGAGCTTGGGAAACTCTGAGAGTCAAATACTTGAATACTGAAAACTTTATTTACTTTTTTGATTATTCTCTAACTAATTTCCTAATAATCTGACCGTAGGGAATATAAAATAAAAAGCTAACAATAAGCGACAGTTTAAAATCAAATTACGCACATGATTTATATGCAAAGCCTTCAACAAAAGTAAAAGACACAATAAAAAGAGTGAGGCAGACAGACAGTCAGGCGGATAGACACACTCACACTAGATGGCACACATCTCCATAGCTAAAACCAAAATCGACTGCAAAACTTTTATAGTCCGCCCTCAACATAATACTCTTGCTCTGCCTGCCTGCCTGGCTGCCTGCTACCAATTGCCACGTCGACAACTTTGCTGTTGTTTGTTTGTTGCTTGGCTCGACCATTCAATATTTGTCCTTCATTTGAAAGTCAAATGCGTGATGGAGGCGAAAGAAATCTGTTGCGCCATGCTGGCCTGCGACTGCGACTGGGACTGGCTGGGATTGGCTGGGACTGCGCCGAGCTGTGGCAATGGGTATGGGAATTGCTACTGGGCGACATTCACTGCCTACCTAAACCAAAAAAGATTTTTATATAGGAGCAACAGCAACAAAATTATACTGAAATAATAATGAAAAGCGAAGCAGACAAACCAAAAGAATCTATGTGAAAAACATAACATAAATTCTAAATGCCTGACAAGCAAATACACACATTAAATGGCGCAAACACACAAGCGCACATATGAGGAGAAAATTTTGAATAATAAAATAAAGTTGATATAAAAACTATAGAGGCCAAGACGCGACGGTAATTGGTTTAAAAATAAATGCAGAGCAAATCCAAAAAAAAAAATCCAAAGAGAAAAATGTATGAATTGGATTCTCGTGAAAGTATTCAACATCAATTGTAGTAAGCGATTAAAGTAGTTAAGCATTTAGTGCGTGACTAAATGTATCACGAAATGTTTAATCTAACAATAATAGTTTGTAAACAAAAAGAAAAAACAGACAAATGGGAAATGGGAAATGCGCAACTGAAAACCAATAAAAAAGTCAAACAACCAAACAGACAGTGAAACAAAATAAGTACGCGGCGCGTTGAAATGATCTAAACAAATGGGGAATTCAGAATGAAGCAAACAATTTATGCAAAATCAACAAGATTTCCACATAACAGGGCCGAGTGAGTATGGCTCAAATGAGGCTGGGGCCATCAATTAGGCGCAAGGTGGCAAAAATCGAAACTGATCGCCGATGGGCATTATATGATTCCCAATTTCCACAAATTGTTTAATTGGGATGCTGCTGCTGCTGCTGCTTGGCCCAAATGTAACCCAAAATGTATGCAAAGTCGCTAAAAATTCTATACAAAAACGAAGAGAAAAATTTGCTCTGGCGCCTCGCCGCCACTGGCAAAGGGACCGGGCGGGGTGGGTGCTGAGTTACATTTTCATTATGCTGCGTGCCATAATTTCCATATTTATTTGTTTGCTTTGAAATGAGGACACAAACGGCAAGCCGCCGACGCTTGCTAATGGCAGCAAATTGCCATAATGTCAATGAACCAAAGTGTCTGCATATGGCCAGCGGATAGGAGCAAGGCGAGGCGAGGCTTTGGAAAGTGTCCGAGCGACTGGCTGTTAATAACGAGCACAAAGTTCAACGCTTTCGCATAAAGTAGATTGTCAGGAAACGATTTTCAATTAGCCGCCTGCACGCCTGCCAAACAACGATTCTGCCACAGCATATTTATTTTCTAAGAGATTTGCCCAAATACTTGCAGCCCCGGCAAAATCAACAAATGATACCAACAACAGCAACAACAGCAACAGCAGCAATAACAACAACAACACAATAATGGAGCATAGGCCTTTCGAGACTTTTGGGGCTGTTTCACTTTGCTGATCAACTTAGCGCGTGTGTTTGTCCAAGTGCTTGGCTTGATGAGTGGGTGGCTGCGGACAAACGAGGTTTGTTTGTCTGTTTACCTTTGGCTAAACTTTGCTCTTTGGCCAGCGTGTGCAGACGGTTGTCACAACAATGGCTCAATCAAGCCACCAGAAACTGTTGAAAGTTCTTTGAATTGCACACAAATCAAACAAAATCAAAATCGAAAAAGAAAAATCAAATGGAATAATGTATTAATTGAAAAAAAAAAAAAAAAAACAAATTACACTGAAATTCAGAATTAACAATAATAATAATGCAACAAGCATTTAGACACGTAGCCGCCATTTGACTCATTCAAATACAGTGGCTTATTAATAATACAAATGAATTCCCAGTCATAAGTTATAAACGCTTCAATACTTAAAGCTTACGAAACATAAGCACGTTTTATAATGTGGTCATAGATAACTTAGCTCATTTAACAAATATCTCTGGCAATTTCTTACAATTTAGTCAATAAATGGGTTTTCGTTCAGGTTTTTGTAGCCATGAACTAACTGCACAGATTTGATACGCGCCCTCGCAGAGCTCTGCTCTCGGCTTTGAGCGTGAGTAATTCCAGTTAACAGGTCCCACAGGCAGCTCAACGCTCGCCGCACAATGTGAGGGCTTAAGGGCTCGAGCTGTAGATGGCGCCACCGAGCGCTCGGATGACAGAATAGCGCATACGCCCGGTTAGCCGTTTGGCCAACAGCCAAAAATGACTTTTTATGTTGGTTTTAAAGTTGCCTTTGCACTTTTTTACCCACACCCACATACACTGCAGCTTTTCCATTAAGACAACAACTGGCGGAGGAGCAACCTGATGTGTGCCGTTTACTCTTGGTTTGAGCAAACATTAAAATAGTTTGGGGATTTGTATTTATGTTGATTGCATTGTCGAGCCACGTAACTGGGTAACTGGCATATGTATGGCCAGCAGCACACCAGCGCACCAGTGAGCCAGCGGGTCCGTGTGCGTGTGTAAAATGGGATTTGTGTGTGAAAAATTGAAAAGTTGATACCACGTGCCGGCAGACTTACTCGGGACTTGAGCGCCCTTTAGCCAGTTCGTGTGTTTGCGAGAAATGCAATTTTGTGTGACCTGACATATGCTAAAAAAAAAAAAGTACAAGCGACTATCACAAACTGCAATGGGAAAAGTTTAGAGTTCAGAATTCAAGTGCTGCAAGTGTGCAGTCCAGTTAGAAATTGCAACCACAGATGCCACTTGAAAGTTAATGCCAGCCCAAAACATGTACGCAAATCAACAACAAACAGCACGAAAGCTGCCAACTTTATTGCGGCAGCCAACGCGCTCCCGACGCCGCTATCTCTCTCCGGCTTGCTGCCACACTGTGGGACATGCACCTGTTTCAACTTCAACTGAAACTGCTTTATTTTTAGACACGAGTGCAGCGCCGCCTGCCTAGTTGCCACGTTTGACCCACATCAAGTGCCTGACAATTTTCTAGTTATTAATAAGTATACGCAGCCAAGGCAGCCGGAGCAGAGACCAGACCAGATTCTAACTCTAGACAGCTGTTGTGCTGCCTTCACTGGAAATAATGTTATCAGGCTGCATTTAATTACCAACTGGCCTGCTACACGGACTCTTCAATGCCCTACTCTAAAAATTATAAACTTTTCTGGGAAACTAACTTTTAAAAGGTATTTAAAATGCAGTTCAACTTAATTGTAATTAATAAATAATGCAATAAAAGCAGTTTGTTTCCTCCATGTGTGGGTGTCGCTTGAGCCAGGCTAAGCAAAATTGATATTCATGCCAAAGATCCAACTATGAAATAATTCTCACATAAATTTGGGTATTTATTTAAGCTCTTCTAATAATAATTATAATTGCTTGCGGCACATCAAATCCACATAAATCTTGTATCGATCGCAATCTTAAGCCGAAATCATATTTGAGTATTACGTGAGATTTCCTGCTCTGGCTAATTGGACAGTCATATCACGAGTTCTGTTCTGGATTCATTAATTTTGAGTCGAGTTGTTTGCTGTTGGATGTCTTTTTTCTATTTGGGGGCTGCGGCGATGCGCCTGTTGGCAATTTATCTATATCGAAATGGCATTAAAAATACAATGACCACTTCTTGACGTGCCATGGTCAAATTTTTGTGCATTTGTCAAAGTGAAAATAAATCAGAAAACAGACAAAAACAAACAAAACCAAAACCAAAAAAAAAAAAAAAAAAAAGGACGCTAAGCAAACAAACGCAATGCGAAATGACAAATTTTCTTAAGCTTTTTGGCAATTGTTTTCTGACTGCTTTTTGTTATATTCTTGCTGTTGTTGTTTGTTTATTTTTCTTCTGCGTGTTTGTTGTTGTTGTTGCCGCTTAGAATAAAGAAATGCTTCATGCAATCGAGCTAATGAGCAATGTGACACAGTTTTGCAGTGGGACGCCCACGTTTGGGTAGATTAGGCTGTTTTTTAGTGAAGACTCAACCTCGATTCGATGACAGCGTTGCCAGCGAAATGTTCCCGTTAAAAATATCTAAATATCACAAATATCAAAATATAAAACGAATATAAAATGCAAATTTTATGCCACATTTAAAATAGCCGGCGCAATGTTTTGTAATTTATCAACGACCGCCCGCATAACGTCGCAACGCAATGTGGGGCGTGGCAAGTGTGGCGTGTGACTGCAGCTACAGCTGTGGCAAAACGCACGACGTCGACAACAACGACGACAAAAAAAAAAAAATAGAAAAAGAAATTGTTGCAAACTGTGCAGCGGCGACGCCAATGCAGACATTTCTCGACACTTCTCTAAATAGTTTTGCGTGCGACGCAATGTGAGCGTGTGGTAACGGGGCACGGGGCACGGGGAAAGGGGCTGGGCTGCGGCTAGGTGGACTGACACACGGTCACTCGAGTGCCAAAATGTCCCCGCACGCCATTAAAAATGTTGCGAAAATTACATAGCAAACTGAAAGGTGTTCTAATGAGGCGTGCGCCGGAGTCTTCACTCTATACGGCTGTGTGTGTATGCAAATGTGGGTGTGAATGTGATGTGGGTTGCTTGAATAGCAGTGGCCTGAGTGAGATCTCTATGCAAAGAGCAACAAATGTGATGAAGCATCGCTCATGAGCAATAAATGAATCAGATATAAAAGAACTTCAGCAAAAGTGAGAAGAAGAACAGAAAGGAAAAGGCTTGAGAAAGTTTCACTTGGCAATAATTAAAACTTATTGAATTCATGTAATTAGCTAAGATTCCAATTACCTTAAGAATACACAACAAATAAAAAGGCGAAAAACAATTGTCCTTCATAATGGCTGGCTTAAAAGCGCATTTGGAGAGCCCTTAAAGAACCTTCAATTAAATTATATTGAGATGCTACCCAATCTTCAAGTCAAGTTCATTGGCCACTTGCCCCACCTGCATAGCTCCCGAAAAATACAGCCATTGGCCTCAATTTGAATGCTGCAATCCTCATTAAACGAGTTCAAAATCAAGGTCGCTCCGACCAGGCGGCGGCCGGGTCGGTTGGGTGTCGAGCAAAAAACATTCATGCTACATCATCCATGTCTCAAAAGCGAAGCCCATGCGATGTCATGAATACAAATTGTTGCATTTTACACAATAAAATAAAAGGAAAAGAGGAAAATACAGCAACTACAAGAAATTCATGGCATTCCATTTCAATAAAACGTCGCTACAGCCCAATGCAATGGAAGAGAACGGAGAACAGTAAAAGCTTATTAAATATAAAGCAATGTACAACATGGAGAACGACCTTAGAGTGAATATGAGTGCTGTCTGAATGAAAAGGGCGCGGGCGGCAGCTGTGGATGGGGCTGAGGAGCGCACACACATGTTGCACGGCAACATGGGTAAGAAGTTCAACAGTAATTGCCAAGAAAAATATTTTTCAATAAGCAGCAGCGGCAACGGCGGCAACGATACAGAAAACGAAATGAAAAGAATTTAAAAATACATAAAAACAAAAGAAATAAAAATAATTGTTGCGAGAGGCCAACAAATAATAACACACCTGCAGATAGCTCGTAAATGTTGGAGCTTTTTAACTCTCTCGATCTTTCTATCTCGCTCTCAGATTCACTGTTTAATAGAAATAAAACTGGAATGCAGCAGCTAAACTTCCAGTATTTCAGAGCATTGTTGAAATATTTTTTTAATACAATTTGTTTATTTGCACAAATGCGTGCGCTTTCATTTAATTTTTCCGGCGAATTCAATGCGGCCATATTCAATGCTATTCAAAATGTAAGCGCTACACCCAACCACACACACAGTGTCTGGAAAAAGTATACCTAAAGAAAAAGAAGAAGAAGAAAACAATCAAAAAAGCGCAGCCTGTTGCTCGCTGTCGAACATATGTCTGCAATATGCAAAAGTAATGCACAAGCTCCGACAATGGCAAAATGCTCGTTACTCGGACCAGCTCTTACTTTGGCGAGCGCCCGGCCGCCCATCAGGCTATACCCATGCCGTATACATTGTTTTACATGAGTTTTGACTTTGGCGCGCCGTGCGATGCCAATGTGACTGTGTGTGTGCGTATGTGTAAACATTGCGCAAAACCGAAAACAACAAAATTATTCATACGCCACGTTGTACCGCACGGCAGAAGACGTCAGCGCGACGGCTGATTCAGACAGCGGCAGCAACGAAATTTGACTACAAAAATGGGCAAAATACAAAACAGAAACAGCAGCAGCAACAGCCACATATATGTATATATATATATATATATATATGTGTGTGCATGTGTGTGTGTGTGTGAGAGAGCGTGTGGCTTTTTCGGCAATTTTGCGGCATGTTTTTCACACTTTGGCGCGCAGCTAGGCAAAAAACAATTGAACACGACGGCCTGGCTGCCATGGATATCAAATTGTTGTTGTTGTGGGGCGACTGCCGCTGCTGCCGTTGGTGCTACTGTGGATGATGCAAGTGCAAATTTATTTGCCACTTTGAAGCGCGTCCAGCAGCAATTTCAAATATGCTTTGTTGACTGATCATCGATTGATTTGCATTGCTTTCAAGTTTAGGTTCGCCAAAAAGATTTAAGAGCACTTGCACTTGACACATCGAAAGGAAACACAGCTCAGACTTAAATAGCTTAACTAAGGAAATGTAAATGATGTAAAACAGAAATCATAAAGTCGATATTTGTGTAAAATTAAAACTTAAAATTGTAAATGGAATGAATAACAAAAATGAGAATCAAAATTGTCCTTGAGCAACGTCTAAATTAAGCTGAGAATCTTTCAGCAATATATTTTTATATGCCATTGAAAATAAGTATTCAGCTGGTAATGTTTAACCATTAAGAGAAGCTGAACGCAAAAACGTTGCTGGCTAAGCAAGAGAAGTACAAATTCTTATCTGCCATTTAATGCGTTAAAATCGGATGTGATTTCAAGTATTCAAGTCTCATAGTAAGCATCAATAATCTGTAAACTTGCCAAGATATTTTATAGGAAACTGCTTAATGTTCCAAATTCCAGTTCATTCCACAAAGCAGGAGAACAAGAACAACAAAACATTTCAGCCCATTTCACTCATATCAAAATTGTCGAGCTGCCAAGCGACGTGCTGCTGGACAGGGAGCGTTGTAAGCGTTTGGGGCCAATCCTAAAAATAGCAGCACCAGCGACACTTACCTAAAGTGTTTAAGAGCACAAACAAACAAACACACACACACACACACACACACACACATGAGCACACAGAAAAAAAATAACAACAACACCTTATGCCCCACTCAACTGTAAAAATTACATTGAAAATGGCCATAAAAAAGGCAGCAAATGCCACAAACACGACTGCGGCCCTTTTTTGCTTATATTTCTCATTTGGCTTTCATTAAATTTGATTTTATTGTTGTTGTTGTTGTTGTCGCTGCTGTCGATTGTCGCACGGTAGCTAATTTTGAGCGCAGGCTGCGCGCGCTTTGCATGTAAATAAAAACAGAAAAAAAATGAAGAAAATAAGCCATAAAAAAGAAGGCAACGAAATGAAAATTTTCCATACATACATACATATGCATATACATAGACATATATATATATACATACATATATATAAGAGAGACACAAAACTGCAGTTAAATGCCACGCCCACACAGATGAGCAGCGATGGCAGCGGCCAGCTAATCAAATTGTTATAGCCAAACTATATAGACTATAACAAATTGTATAAAAGCCACAACAACAACAGCAAATGTGAAAGAGTGTCAAGGCTTGATAGCAATTCCCCTGTATTGGCCTGGTCGACACAAAATAAGTTTTTCTTGCGGGTTATCCCATTATTTGTAAACACTGCTCATTGTTGTAAACAAGCCATTTATATGGCCCAATGTCTGTTGATCTTCACTGTATGCTGTTGCCCGTTCGTCTTCTTATTTTTTCGCTCGCTTTTTAAATTGATTAATTCTGGGTATTACAATAATTTATTTATTTTTAAATGCGTTCAATTTCACATTTTGGGCGCTGTGAAAAATGAAAAAAAAGCGCCTGAATGAGGGAGCGAAATAAAGTGCGAGCAAATTAGATAAAGCTAATTAAGTGGAGATGGGTTCTTCGTGTAAAGCAAAAGCAATAAAAATAAGAGCAAATGCATTTGATGATCTTTAAGAGAGATAGATCTTACTGCCCTTTGATTGCTGTTATGGATGAGCATTGATAGATAATTGTAAACATGAAGCTTAAGTCAGACAAAGAAGAGCTATGTAGAGCAGCGAAAGCCTTTATGTATTTATGAAAACTCTATCTATCTATATGATTAGACAGAGATATCCTCTCTAACGATTAAAGAACATCTTCTTAAGGGGGAAGACAAGCTATGATGTATATGTAATTAATTTACATATCTGTATAAATCTGATATCTTTATGTAAATATATATATTATATATAAGATATGATGTAGAAGGACGTCTGCTTCTAGAGTTCTTTAAAGTCAGCAATGAATTATTTCTCTAGCTCAAGGCTCAACCCTTGATACACCTGCCTCTACACAGCTCCTCTTCAATCATATGTAATTGTAATAATAAAATATTTTTAGTTGTCTGCTTATACTAGATTTTGATAAAAATATTATATAAAAATGCAAATTATATGCATTAGCCGACCAAAACATACATTGTTGCAATCATTTCTGACAGCTCGTTAGCTGGCAGAGGGCGAGCATAGCGGGTGGGCGTAGCCTGGCAGCTGTTATTAGGTGGGCGGCCAAGCAGTCAAAGCAGCGACACTGAGCGACTCACAGAAGCAACTAGAAACCCTAGCCAAGGCGGAGACAGAGACTGGGGCAGAGGCGGCAACAACCTGCCTCATTTGTGGCAACACTTTTCTAATTAATGCAAACAATAGAAAAGCTAAAGGCTAAAGAGAAAATTAAGCTAATCAAGATACATTTTAGCTTAATGATAAATACTTGAGTCACAGTGCCTTTATCGGCAACACATAGTACAAAGTCTAGCCAGTTTGTGTTTTTTTAACTGTATTCCTCCTCGAGTCAAAGGTAATGTAATTAATGTTATTCATATTGTTTTGACATTTCCGGCTGTGGGAAAATATTTCTTTTAGCAAATGAGAAAAATATATATTTTCTATAAAATTGAAAAAGTTTTTCCTTTTATTTTGAGGCTAATTTGTAGGCCCAGAGGCCGGTTAACGTGGCGCTGCGTGGCTGTCATGTATTTGAAAATTTTAAGTAGACACGTCAGCGGCTTTTTAGTGGCAAGAAGACAGGAAAAACAAAGTGCCCTCAGTCCCCCCCACACGCTCTGCAACAATTGCCCTCTCCAACAAAATGAAGAAAATTAAAACAAACAAAAAAACTAAGAGTCAAAACTTGGGGCCACAAAGTTAATGCCAGTCAAGACAATCAAGTGCCCACGGACTGTAAGAGAGCTAGGGCGAGATGGCTATATGGAGAGTAAGAAAGAGGCAGAGTGGCAGAGAGAAATAGTGAGAGAGCGAGCAAATTACGCATAAATCTATCAATTGAAGCGAACGTGCAATCAAATCGATAAGCCTTCATCTAGCGTCCAGTGCGTCTGGTATTTTCGATGTTTGGATTTGCTTTCCAGTTAATTACCGTAGCTAATATATATCCAGCAATTGGATTTTGGGTTAGTGAACTCGGCGGCAAACTGCATTTAGACATACACATGTATAGCGGTAGGGATATCTTATATAGAGACTAGACATATATAAATTCTAGGCATACCCTCACAATATTTGCAACATTTTGCTGGTGGCTCATCGTTGGTGGCATCGGCAATGATCGGCATGGTCCCCGGTCCCGTTGCCGGTCCACGTAGCGCTCCAATTTCCAACTTTGGCCAACTTTAAAGCGCTTACGCTGTTCACGTCGCGGTATGTGAGTGTGTATGTGTGTGTGTGTGTGGGTGTGGGTGGACTCGACCTCACCAAAAACACAATGTCAGCTGGCACAACATTTGATATAAACACAACACTGAAACACACACACACGCACCGACGCACTTACAGCGCACACACACACACACACACACACACAGCCAGGAAGAGAGCGAGCGAACGAGCGAGAAGAGAGTGAGAGATGCACACGCGCTTGCAATGGCTTTGCTCGGAGTTTCCTTTGGTACGTAGACGCAGAGGTGTGCAATCTTTGAACCACCTGCCGTATCAAAGCCAACGCCAGTTGCAAATTTTCAACTTTCAATTTTTTTCGTTTCGCAAAATCTTTTCAACACTTTCGTTTATTTTGTTTTTGGAATGTTAACAGCATAGTTTCTGCACAGTTTAACGTTCTCACAGTGCGCTGGCCATTTGCTGGGCGCGACAGTTGCTTTTTGCTAACAGGATTAACAGGATCAGAACGATTGATTGATTATCTGGCGATTATCTAGATCTTAACTGAACCGCTGTGATCTGATCTGAACTGGGTTCGCTTCGGTTTGCTACTGTCAGTGTCTGTTCTTGTCTGTTTGGGGACGTCACGCCGTGGCTATTTCTAGTCTTTGGCTTTCACATTGCGCTTTTCCGTGAAAATTGTACGAGACGTTCAAACGTGAAACCTCCGCAGAGACCACTGAGCAGGCATTCACACACGACACGGCTGCAAGGCGGCCAGCCAGGCCAAGGCGTGCAACGGATCGCCAGAGAATTCGAATTTAGAAATCTTCCGAGTGCGATTCTGAGTCCCATACTCTTGATGTCGCTCTCGGTCTCCCTTTCGCTCTCGCTGAGATGTCCGAAAAAACCCGACGAAATTTCTCAGCCTCGGACTGTTAGATAATTTGACGTCGGCGCGGCCAAAAATTTTTTCACCATTTTCCTCAATGAAACAATGAACTTTCACATTTCGAGCAGGCACAACAACAACAAGCAACCGTTGCTGCCTTCGGCGCTCGCTCTCAGAATTTCGAAGACTCTTTTCGAAAATAGCATAAGACACTGAAAATCAAGAGAGAGAAGCAGCGCTAGCCAGAGAGAGTGAGAGAGAGCGCACTCATAGAGCAACTGAGCAACTTTTCGAAAAGTTTTCAAAAGTTTTTCTATTTCTTACGCTCGGCGTTATCGCTTGTGCACCCTACACATTGAATTCGAGACGAAGCATGCTGGATTTTGCAAGCGCTTCGTGCTCTAAGTGGGTTTCTGGGTCAAGGCGCGAGCAATTAGCGAATTTTGTGCGGTTAATTGTTTTGGGAGGCACAGGAGGCAGCTGACATTTGAAACCTTGCAATTACTTTCTTTTCGTCTGCATTGACGCAAGTTCTGTCAAGGCAATAGCTCAATTTTCCAATTGGAAAAGTTAATAGTCGAGTATTTTCAGCTAAGCAACACTGGCAGCATATGTTCCTGCCCAACACTGCAGCTCTGTGCTTGTGCACATAAACAAAAAATGAACTAAAACCAGATAGAACTGGCTAAGGCCTTATTGTTTCCTGCAAACATCAAGAATATTAATCATCATAATTTAATAAAAATGAACGCGCCGAACTTAACAGAGCTCTGTTACTTAACGAAATGCGAAACAGCTTGAAGATTTATAATAGTATGTATTAATTATTTGGCGAAGGGCCAACAAATCTTAACTACACACGGCTAAACAATAACAGCAAAAGACGCCGCGAAAAATCCTTGCTAAGCAACAACAAACGACCTTGAAAATAACAAAAAAAAAGTATATATATAATTAAAATGAAATAAAATAACATTTAAGTTTCCAACAGCTTTCGCCCCCAAACTTAGCATAAAAATTCGCATAAACAAAATAAAAATTGGCGAACGCCAATTACGAATATTGGATTGATTGAACTCAAAATTGTGTTTTGTGTATGTATGAGAAACACCTGCATGACTAATCATAGCCTCCCACACCTGTGTGGCCCCCTGCGAAGTAATTGGCAAGTTTATATTTAGCTGCTAGCCAAATAATTTATTTAAATTTAGCATAAAATATGATTTCTATACGAATAGAATTCAATAAAATATGTGGAATATATACTTAGATATATGTTGATATATAAAGAAATATATATAAAATAGATTTCGAGCGCAGTGTTGGCAAAAATAAATCGCAATCAACCGAATTTCCCGCCCCGCACTGACAGAAAATAGCAACTAAAAATAAGAAAATTGACTCAGCTTTGGTTTTTATTGTTGTTGCTATTGTTCTTGTTTTTGTTGTTGCCATTTAGCGACAACATTTTTGTGCACAAGAATAAAAAAAAAATAGAAGAAAATAATATTTGAAATAATTTTTCAAATTTATTGCCAAATCGGGCACAATTCAAAAGACGAAAGTAAACAACTGGGGCTTATGTCTGCCCACGCCCCACACCTGACGCCCCCGCCCTCGCCCAGCAGCCACTAATAGAACTGGGCGTTTGCATAAATCTTAAACCAATTACTCATTATGCACATTTAGCCAAGCGTGAAAATAGTGTGGCCAGTGATATTTTTGTCATATAAACAATGTGCACAATTCTCTGATCTCATCTCATTTTCCACGCATTCGGCGGCTCCATTGCCCAATGTCAGGGGCGCATAAGAAAAACAAACAAAAGCAAAAGCAAACAGCTAAGGGAATTTATTGCACAATTTGGTGAAAATGTAATGTGCACATGTTTGGAAATTCTGCAACCAAATTGATTGTTGTGGCCTTTTTAGCACCCATTAATATTGACAAATGAGGGGAATATTATTTTTTTTCAAAGTTATGTAGCAAGCTGAAGTAAGCGTGGGAACGTAAATATATATAAACTCTCAACTCATATTTCTTAATATCTGTCTGACTCTGAGTGATTTTTAAGTAATAAGAGATTATATTTCTAATATTTGAAGCTTGAGAAGCTGAAGACTTTAAGGATAAAAAGTTGACTCATATGCATGCCAAATATGCAGATATTTATTTATAGTAAACCTCCTAAATTGCTCCTTGAATAGATACCCTCAGTTCAAGACCGTGAGTTGCGCCTTGAACTGAGCGTACCTATTCAATGAGCAACATAGGGTATCTGCTAGTCGTATGCACAAGACACTCTTAATTGCTATCGTTGCTGCTGTGAAGCACCTAGCTCAGGGTCAATCAAAAAAATTTGCAAATAGTTTTATCATCTCAGCTGCTTCTTCTTTGTGCTCTTTGTTTTTGGCTTATGAATTATGAGTGGGCCGGCGAAGTTTACGACCCACTGTGTGCACGCAGCTTCGGCAATTCGTTTTAGCAAATGTCTTATTCGATTGCAGGCAAAGGAGCAGCAGCACCAACAAATTTCTATTTATTTATTTGCCTTCCAATTTTCTTTCGCATATAAATTATAAAGCGGGTAGCATAAAAAATATATAAATAAAACAAAAAAATAAAGAAATTAAGTATAAAATAGAAGAAATGATCGGCCAGCGAAGCTAAAATCGAGCGCGTCAGCATTTTCTTTTCCTTTTTTTTTTCGTTTTGTTGGCGTGGGCGAAGAAAATTGAAAAACATTTTTCACCATGCGAAAGTTTTCTCGTCTTTTTGACGTCGTTTATAATGACGAAACGGCGAGCATTTAGCTTAGAAAATCCATAAACAAACAGTAAATGCCACTGCAAAGCAAAGCAATTTTCTACATTTTTAGCATAGAGCAAGCGCAGGAGGGATTTGCCAAAATTTCCTAAATATATTTGCAATTAACGAAATGTTGTGCAATATAATTATATTTACTTTCGTTTAAGTTAATTTATTACATCCTAGAATCCGTTGCCTTATTTCTGAGATCTAAGAAGTCGATAAAAATTAAATGACTTTTTTAATGAACATCAATTCTTTAACAAAATAGGTCCAATTGGTTAAAGAGTATGTATTCTTCTAAATCTGAATAGTTAAGGTAATCTGCATAATTTGCATCAATTTATAATATAATATAAATGATTTGACTTTCTTAACTGAAAATCGTATATTAGCTTTTGTTAATTGAAAATATGTGACATTCTATAACAATTTGATATTTTTAAGTATATAATATAAGTTCAGTTTGATGAAAAATATTCAAAGCGAAATATATAAAAATACTTAGTTTTTTTATAATTATAAATTATATATACAAAAATTATGTTTTTGTTTAGAAATTGATATTGGTTTTTGATACTGTAAATTTAAGTATAGCCATATTTAATAAATCTCTTACATTTTAATGTATATTATTTAACATTATAAGCAATTTTCACTGTGAAGATCAACATTTCAAATTGGAGTTGTAAGAACTGAGGTCTAGCTTTTAATATAATTGCTATCCCTATCAGTTGCAGGCAGTATAAAAAGTTATCATGACTATATATTTAGAAAATGATTCTTTTTTTTATTATTATTCCAAATGAATAATATAATTGATCCATAAACAATCCATTGATTACACAAACAATAGCTTGCAGCTTGCAATCGTTGCTCGTTCTTAGTGTGTTTAGCTGATTGTGCTGATATCAAGTAAAACCTTTATAGATATATTATATTATTAAATACGATACATCGCAAGAGGAAAGAAATTTCAACATATCAAAAATTATGACCATTCAAGCTGGATGAAAGTTCTCAAATGTGATGGAAAATTTCAACTGCTGCTGCTGCTGCTGCTGCGATTTCATAATCGACGATAATTTATGTGATTACTTAAATGAGCAATGTTAGGCGAAGCAAAGAAACAAAATAAAACTATGCCAAGAACAACTAATTGGTGCACAAGAACAGAGAAGAAGAAACCAAAAGTTGAACAGTATCGAAAAAGAAATATGAAGGCATGGCACACTACTAGCCGAAAGTGTGTGCACGGTTGTGTGGGCGTAGCAGCTGCAACAGGTGCCAGCGGCAGTGGTACAACGACTTTCAGCATACACTGTGCGCTCAAACAACGCGACAACACGCCGCAAACTAGCAACATTAACGAAAACACGACAACAACACATTAATTGTGACCAATAAAACTGGCGATGTGAGCCAAAGATGCTAATTAATTTCGTGAGAATTATTTATTGTGAAGAAATCCAGAGACATGAATTTTCCATGCAAAATAGACAAGAATTCATACAAGAATCGATACTCGTTGCATTCCATAGAGACATCAAATCAAGATCACTTAGAGCGGGGCTGAAGTAGACCTTCTCTAGCTATGCTCTATCTGCTCTACTATAGATAGCTAAAATAACGCTAAGAGTGAGCTCGATAACAATATGTCACTGTGAACAGTCACGATTTAGCGTAAATTTGCTCATCATCGTTGCCTATGGCCTGCCGCTGGAATAAATAAAAAAATCAGCTAAAAATATTACACAAAATTAATATAGATACCGTATTATCAAGAGTGTCTAGAATTGCATATAAATATGCCTAAAAATATATATAAGCCAGCTGAAACGATAAACTATATAATCTTATTGGAGTTTTAGTAGCAACAGGTTGAATGTAAAAAATAAACCATTTTTCCAATGAAAAGTGTATGCAGAATTCGTAGTGTTGTTGTTGTTTAAATTTAGCGGCACCACCAAGGGAATAATACAAAAGCCATAAAATCGTAATGGCCCGAAGACGACACCGAAAACTGCCGCCTACAACAACAAAGACTCGGTTGCATACGGTTAGTAATCACGGGTAGGGTGTCTAGCAAGTGACACATACCCCACACACACATACCGACACACCGCACAACCACCCACAATCAGACTGTAACTTATAAATAAATAATTAATTTAGTAACAAAGTTCGCTTATATCAAGATGTTCTCCTGTATCACTATGCATTTCATATATTATATATTATATTCATAAGCAATCAATAATAGTTAGTTTTTTAATCATTTTTTTTATTTAATAATAAAAATTTAAATTGTTTTTACTGTTGGCAATAAGAATTTAATATCAAGTTCAAATTGGAATTCGCTTAATAAGGTGTCATGTATTGGATTTATCCACTTCGCCTTATGGGATTTTCATTGGAATTAAATTATTTAGACACTAGTTCATAGTTCCAATTGCAAGCAAAAAAGACACATACACACAGAAACACACTCACACATACACACACACATGCAGTGAGACCAGCTGCACACCGACTTTCATATTGGAAAAGGGCGTCACAGCAAAGCCGGCAAAATAAAGACGCGAATATCACACAAAAGCGAAAAAGCAAAAGCGTCGTCAAGCCATTGAGGACAAAGAAGAAGAAAATCAGCTAATGCAAAGCATTGCAAGCTTTTGCATTTATTTTACATACGCAGTTTGTTTGCCAAAAGCTATCCAACAACAATTAATTATAGAACTATACTACAACAATTCCAGGTTGAACCCAGAAGCAAATTTAGAAATAGAACAAACTACACACATACACGCACGCATTGGACACATACAGACACATATGTAAACGGGGCAACAATAAAAATAAACAAAAACCACATAAAAAATAGCAAAATTACCTCAGCGCTGCTTCTGCCGCTGTCGCTGTCGCTGCCGCTGCTTTTGTTGCTGTTGCTGCTGCTGCGAGTGTTGTTGGATTCCGTTCCCGTTTGCTGTGAAGGCGTCTCTTGGGCGATTGTTATTGTTGGCTGCGGCTCTAGCCAGTTGGCACTATACGTCTGACACTGGATATGATGTGCACATTGCCAACTTTAAGCACTGTTTTCAACAGGGAGCACACAATTTACAATATTTAATGCATTAATATTGCCTTATTTTAGAATTTTATGCACAGACGTCGCGGAATTCACAAAAACACTTGCATTGCACACTAGCGCCGCCTGCAGCTGTTCGCATGAACCACGAAATATACCATTTTATAGCGATTGGCAGGGCCGGCATGCAGAGTTGCATGTGAGATAGTCGCGATAGTTGCGATTTGCAACGCTGAAGACGCCATCATACAGCTTGAACGTAGTATATCCAGGCTTGCAAGTTGCAACCCTGTTAAGACGCCGGAGAGGGTATAAAGAAAAAAAGCGAGCCGCTTAACACTTGGGACGAAAAAACGCACAGGCAGCGGAAAAATTTAAATAACATATAACACGGTAAGTAATAGTGAAATATACAAATATTAGCAATAAATTATTCAAAAAAATATGTTAACTCACGTGTACTTTATGCGTATTTCAGTGCTGACGAAACGTGTCTGGCTTCTGAGTCTGCGTCGGTCGTACAACAAAAAAAAGAAGACAACAACGAGAACAAAATGTCGGACATCTCCAGCACTCAGCTAAGGACCGAGATTCAGTCGGTGCTGAAGGATGCCGATCTATCGACCATTTCGGCGAAGCGGGTGCGCGAGCAGGTGGAAGGCAAATTAAATTGCTCGCTGCTGAGCCGCAAGAAGGAATTCGACAAGATTGTGATGGAGGTTATCAACGAACAGCAGGAGGAGGATGATGATGACGACGATGATGATGGCAAGGATCCGGATGCAGAGCCAGCAGATGATAGCGAGCCAAGCGAAGAAGACGAGGTGGCCAGCAGCAGCGAGGAAGAGAAAAAGAAGAAGCCGGCGCCCAAGAAACGCCCACAGCCCACCAAGCACAAGGTATCCGCCAAGAAGAAGCGCAAGAGTCTCAACGCCGATGACTCGGGCACTGAAAGTGATGCCGGTTCTGATTCCGATTATGAGGTTGTCAAGAAGCCACCTCCGAAAAAGAAGGCAGCCAAAAGCGCTGGCTCCGGCACCGGCAGAAAGAGCACCGGCTTCACACGCGCCTACAATCTATCGCCAGAGCTGTCAGCCTTGATGGGCGCCGACTCCTTGCCGCGCCACGAAGTGGTCAAGAAGGTGTGGGCCATCATTAAGGAGCGCGACCTGTACGATCCGAAGAATAAGCAGTTTGCCATATGCGACGATGAGTTAATGAAGGTGATGAAAGTTAAGCGCTTCCGCACCTTTGGCATGTTGAAGCACCTGAAGCCACATTTCCTTGACTAAGCTGACGCTTCCATTGCCGCTGCCGCTGCCGCTGCCGCCGCCACTCAGATCCAATCAGTCCCATCCAGATGCAATTGGTCCATATGCGCCAACAACTAACCCCTCCGCACACAAGGCCACACACACACATACACAAACCTACACACACACACACTCATATAGAAATCGCTTAACATTAAGTTTAGTCCTTTTTGATTCCTTTTTGACTGCAAAATTTCGGCTCTGCGACATTAGTTTGCTCCATTTTCGTCCTTCTCCCTACTCCCACTTTGTTTATTAAGAATTATTTGCACGCGGTGTAGACAACTTCGTCGATGACTTATGTTCGGGGTTCCCCCACCCCCCACCAATGTGTTAGGATTAAAAACCTAATTAAGACGAATCTACAAATACTTTCACGTAGTCTACGGCATTTTAAGTAAACGTATAACAAAACAAAACGAAAAAAAAAACAACAAAAAAACGAAAAACAAAAGTAAAAAATTTAATAAAGATTGTATAATTTTTTTGTAATGTAATTTACAAATTATGGTAAACAAAAACGAAAATATTAAAGAAACAAACATTTTTAAGGCATAATATCAAATAAAAATAGACGAGTGATGCATCTGATAAAATAACAAAGACAAAAAATTGTATTTATTTTAAAAAACATCAAGCGAAATGGGCTTTACAAAAAACTACATTTTAAATGCTTGAGTTTTTCCAAACTAAATTTGAATATATAAATAATAAAAAAATATATATATATAGGGATATATGTATATATCTTCAATATATGTGTGAATCTATATATATTTTAATATATATACATTTTTATTTTTACTTTAAAAATGAAATATTTTTTGTTTGCTAAAAATTAAATTTCAAAACAATTTAAAAATTCATTATTAAAACAATGGATTTATATCAAACAAAAAATAATTACAAATTTGCTTTGTTACAGCGTAATTATTTTTTTTTTAAATTTACGTTTAACATAATAAATAAATATATATATATATATTATAATATATATATATGTTTATTTTTCATCTCACAAATAATATAATTTTACATATAAAATTTCTAAATCAAACAAAAATAATGTTTTTGAAATATTTTTTTATTTGTTATTTACAAATTATGGTAAGAGAAATGGGATAAAAATTGAATTTGAATTGCATGATAATAAAAACTGGTGAACATTGCTCAATAAAACTTTTTTATTGTTTATTCGTTTTCACAATTTTTACTTAAAGTTCAGTTGTTTATTTTTTTTTTTTTACAAACATTTTTGTTTTTCGTGTTTTCACTTTTAATTGTTTTGGTTTTTAGTATGTAGTTTTTATACATAAAGTTCTCTAATAATATGTATGTATATGCGTGTATATATATATATAGAATTCTTTATCTGATATATATGCCTGCGTGTACCTCCATAGGCACCTCAATAATTGAATAAATGGAATTATTTGCACTGCATTTCAATTAACGACGCTCTAGCATGATAAATACAGAAAAATAGAAACGAAAAACATAGATTTTAGTATAAACAAATAGAAATATATATATATATATGTGTATATAAATATTATTCAGTAAATTCCATGCAACGGCAACAAAACATTTCAAATATATTAATCATTAATATGTATTCCTGTTTGTATGATATAAATTCAAATGCCGCGAGTTAAGTACACAAACTGGTTGGGGAAGGCGGGGTCAGTGAGCGAGTGGAGTGAAGGATGCAGAAGTTGTTAGCAAAGCGTTAGAGTTTGGTTAGCTACCGAAACCGTTAGGCGCGTGTGTGTTAGTTAATGAGGGAAATATAAATACTTTTGCGGCTGTGTGTTAAGTAACTGTCAGTAAAAAAAATAAAATACAATGATTATATTTTAAGTAAATGCTAGCAACTAAAAGGCGTCCATTATTATTTGTGTCTGTGTGTGTTTTCCGTGTTTGTTGTTGTTGTTTTGGTGTCTCGTGTTTCGCTTACTAAGCAAATACAATTTCATAGTAACTTTGTGTTATTTTTTTTTTCCTTTATGTTTTTGTCAACAATTTGTGAGAAGTTGAAATTCTCGCGTAAATAGTTTTAGATCTTGCAAAGAAAATACTTTCGTTGGCGTTGTTCTTCTAATTGTTGTTGTTTTTGGTTGTTGTTTTTAGTATTATTGTCCCTTAATAGCGATAATAGTTGGGCTTGAAAGGACCGGCCTTGTTGAGGCCCATGTACTTGGCCTGCTCGTCACTTAGCTCCGTCAAATGGGCATCGAACGTGGGCAGATGCAGACTGGCCACATACTCATCCATTTTCTTGGGCAGCAGATACACATCGGACTTGTAGCGACCGGGCGGTGCATTGAAGAGTTCGATCAGCGCCAGCGCCTGCGTAGCAGATGTAATTGACACCGCAAACGACGGTATGCTCGAACAGCTCAAATTGACCAGTCGACCCTCGGCCAGCAGTATTATATACTTGCCCTCCGGCCAAATTATGTGATCAACTTGAGAGCGCACCTTCTCCCAGGTAAGATCCGGTGTACGCAGCCCATTCACATCGATCTCCGTATTGGAATGGCCCATATTGCACACAATGCAGCCGCTCTTCATCTTATCCATGTGCTCACGCACCACCACATTCTTATTACCGGTCGCCGTGACCACAATATCCACATTGCGTATTACCTCATTCAGCTTGACAACACGGAAACCGTCCATGCTCGCTTGCAGCGCACAAATCGGATCGATCTCAGTGATGTACACAATGCAGCCCTACGAGAGAGAGGGATCAAAAGTGGAAGTCAGTTTGCATTATTAAGTAAAAGTTCTCCTGCTTACCTGTCCCTTGAGCGCTTGGGCGCAGCCCTTGCCCACATCGCCATAGCCACACACGACGACCTGCTTGCCACCAAACATAACATCCGTGGAGCGCTTCAAACTGTCCAGAATGGACTCCTTGCAGCTGTACAAATTATCAAATTTAGTCTTTGTCACCGAATCGTTGACATTCATCGCCGGCACAGTTAGTTTGCCCGCCTTCGACAGCTGGTAGAGACGATGCACACCCGTCACACTCTCCTCGACTATGCCCTTGACCAGCTTGAACATGGTGGGATACTTCTTCAGCATTAGATGTGTGGCATCTCCGCCATCGTCCAATATCATGTTGGGTTGCCAGTTCTCGGCATTGACGCAACGATCAATACACCACCAGAAATCTTCCTCCGTCTCACCGCGCCATGCAAAGATCGGTATGCCCGATTCCGCCAAAGCGGCGGCCACTTCATTCTGCAAAACAGGCAAAGGAGAGAGGATTGTGAGACAGGTAATTGAGCGATCGCGAGTCCAAGTGACTGCAACTTAGCACCTTACTTGGCTGATAAGCTGCCAGCTCTACAGCGCTTAAAAGGTATACATGGGTGTGTGTGTGTCTGTGTGATTCAGTGTGTCAACTAGCAGGC
Organism: Drosophila mettleri; assembly: GCA_035047625.1. Classification (NCBI taxonomy): domain Eukaryota; kingdom Metazoa; phylum Arthropoda; class Insecta; order Diptera; family Drosophilidae; genus Drosophila; species Drosophila mettleri. The sequence continues at coordinate 11,985,915 of JAWNPI010000103.1, forward strand.
CGATAAGGGCGCTGCCCCGCTCGCTCCGTGCTGGTGTGGGTGTATAGATTAATTAGACGGCAAATAAAAAAATGTGCAAACAGCTTTGGGAGCCGTCAATGCTAATTGCATTCGACATGGCAGAGACACAGCTTGGCACGAGTAGAGAGGGGAGCAAATAGTAGATATTATGTAGCCGGAGCTGGGTGCCAGAAACCAGTTTCCCGCTTCCAAGGGTATGGGGTGGATCTCGAGCCCCAATTTCGGGCGCAGGCACACAAACACATTCGTATATCAATTATCAACGTTTTGCTTCTTTGATTGCCAAACCAAGCCACTTGAGCTGCCCGCCGACCCCTTTTTTTTTTTTTAACTTTGCCCGCGTCATTTGATTGATGATTTGTTTGTATTGTCTCTCTGCTTAAGTGTGTTTGTGCGAGTGTGTGTGCGTGACAACAAATTGGCTCAAGTGACTTGCGTGAGGCAAGCGAACGGCGCAGGCGACACAAAATAGTTGACACAAGATCCCCCCACAAGCATATCTCAGCAAGCAAAGATCTACTGTACTTCAGCATACAATAAACGACCATTTCCCTCCCCTTGAGCCCATAAAGATCTAATCGCATGACTTGTAGCAAACTATCAGGCTATTAGCTCAGCTGAAAGTCTTGCCGCACAGTCAGTCCCATACGACTGAGTCTTGCATACAAGATTCTAATATGTACCAACTCAATTTGCAGCTTCTACTCACTTGGGTAGAATAAATGTTGCAGGCTGCCCAGCGTACACTGGCGCCCAGCTCGGAGAGCGTCTCAATGAGCACCGCCGTTTGTGCATTGATGTGGGTGCAGCCAACGATTTTGGCATCCTTCAATGGTTTGTCTTCGGCGGCACGTTTACGCAGCGCCATGATGCCCGGCATCTCCTGTTCGGCAATCTCGATTTCACGACGTCCGAACGCATGCTGAGCTCCGATGTTGCGCACACAGAAATCCGAGCTGCCCTTGGAGTTCTTTTGCACCTTTTCGCGTGGCGGCACATCGTCGCCGTCTTCGCTGCTGCCCGTGTAGGACGCCGAGCTGAAGGAGTCCGTGGAGGAGGCGCTCAAAGAGCGACTGCGATACCGGCTGGTCTTTTTCAACGCCGACGATTGTTTGGTAGCAGGTGGGGGCACCAGCACGCTAGGATCTTGGGGCTGGGTGGCACCTGCCTGAGCTTGCTTATCGCCACCACCAAAGCCCGGATCGACCACAACAGTGTCCGCTAAATTATTCATTGCTTGCCGCTTGTTATGTAAAACACACGTTGCAGGATATTTTCTATTTTTCCTTTCGTTGGCAGGAGCAGGAATATCACGAATCTAGGTAATTATCACGTGGTGTGCGATCACTTTACTAATGGCAGCTTCGTTGCTTTCGCGTTCCCTTTGCTCATCCAACGGCGACAATTTATAAAAAAATATATTATTTGTTTTTGTGTGCGCTGCGCCGTCGCCGTCTCCTTTGTTTCACCTCTCCGCTGTTTATGGCTGGGCCGTGCTTCTTTTATGCGCTTCCAGCTGGTGTGCAATAAAAAAAAACAATAAAACACAAGCGGCGATCTAATGGGAGTAACGCGTATCACTTATTAGTTGTTTTTAGCTGTAGAAGAGAAACGAACTGAATGCGTGAGTGCCGCAAAACAAAAGGTATTTATGGTCGAGTGGAAAAAAAAACAAATTGCCGTTCGTCTATCTGCCGACCACCACATAAACTATCGGGGCTCAGATATATCAGGTCGATAAGCAACAGTGCGATATTATTGTTCATCGATTAGTCAATTCAAACAAAGATGATTTGAGAAAATTAGATATTAAATAATATTAATTATACAACATATTCGAAAATTGTATATAGTTAACAAATATTACATATGCTGCTCCAAGAATCCACACAGCTCACTGTCGTCGAGATCAGTAACAAGCCGCGCTTCCGTCAGCAGCGCCGCATCATAGTTCTCACGTTTCTCCACAACGCTTGAAAGATTTGGAATAGCCAGTGGTCCTTGCTTGGCGTACTTCCGGATGAACTGGCCCACCTGCTCCCTGTCTACCACAGACATACTTAAGCTATGCCTCCAGGCTAATAAGGCCAGTGGTCGTTCTGGTGTCAGCAACTGCGAGGGAGTTATGAGATGCCGATAGAGGCAGCCGCTCACAATATTCTCTAACTGGGTCACTTGACCCTGAAAAGCACAGGGATGATAAAGCATCACAATGGCACCTTCGGCAAGATTGCGCATATATCGCTGAGGTGGCAGGTATTTATAGCTGCCATAGACAGCTGGGAGTGGACGAAAAGCGCCGCTGCACAAGAGAGCCTGGCATAAGACTAGATCAAAGAGAAGCGTTAACTCACTACTTACCATGTGGCTGGTTCGTGGGAGTAGCCGATAGACTCATTTAGGCACTTGGTGGGCGGGAGGTAGGCACTGGGCAAAAAGTGATGCGTCAGCAAAGCCTCATTATTCAAGTTAGGGTTAAAGAGGCTTCTATTGGCAGCAAAGCAGAGATAATTAAAATTCAGGCGTATATCTTCTGGATCGTAATCAATATGCAGGTTACTCTAGATGATATTTTATGAATAATTAATCTAGAATGGGAAAAAAAATCAATTACTTACTTCACCATCATCGCAAATGTTATTCTGCGACTCCTCCACTGTTCCTTTTATGACATGAGGTTCACCTGGCGCTTGGGGAAACCATTTTCCCTGCCAACTGTCCTTAATTGTAGGAGTTTTCGATTCCTTATAAACCTGCGGTTCTTTCTTTAATATATGTGGCTCGCCAGGAGCGTACGGAAACCAGCCGCCAGTCCAAGAATCATTTGATTTGTGAATTTCATTCGACTGAAGATGCATACGTTGCACTTTAGGTTTTTCCCCTGGTGCATGAGGAAACCATTTGCCCTGCCAAAAGTTTTTGTCGTCCAATGGCTGCCTTAGAATGGCTCCTGCTTTCTTTATTGTCTTAGCATGGCAAACGCATTGTATGGCACTGAGCAGACACAAAACAAATACATAATTTATGTTCAAAAACATTTTAATTCAATTAAAAACAATGCAAAAACTGGCAACAGGTGAATAAGAATAAATCCGACTGCGCAGTTGACGCAACGCGCAAGAAAACAGCTGCTGCGGCGCTAAGTCGTGTTTTCCAACACTGGCCTTTAATTCATCCGATTTAGAATTATTTTATTTTTGGTCGAAAATTTGGTTGATGGGCACGACTTGGGTTAATCACAAAATACAAAATATATATTTACACATATTTCAAAACAAATTAATACAAATGCCTTCACAGTCAACAGTGAGAAGCATCCTATAAGACAGCTGTGGTTGAATCTCTCTTTAAAATCCAGTTTTAGCTTGTTTGCCACTGTAGAAAAATTAAAAAGATATTCATAAATATTTGAGTATTTCAACATAAAATCCATGAACTATAAAAATAATTTTGGCAAATCGATAGAAAGCTATCAATGAATAGGTTCCATACGTTAGACTTACCCGCAAAGTGGGCCCATTGTCGCCTTGACGTGCAGCCTCTTCCTCTCGGCGCTCCAAATCCATTGCCCGCTGTTGCTGGCGACGAACTTTGTCTAAATTTTTAACTCCCCGAGATTCATTTTCCTGGCGTCGTCGCTCTGCCGCCTCTAATTGCTGATTGCGACGCTCCTCCTTGAAAGGCAGAAGTTTAGTTTGCTTATTTTGTCAGCAATATTAATAACTTACCGGGGATGGCATCAAATTTGTTTCCTCCGCGCTATTACCACAGCAGCTAAAGCAGGCCCCCATTTTATTGCTCTGTTTTCTCAATATGCGCAGCGAAGTAAGGCTTCTCTTTGAATACTTTTGCACTAATTACATTGTATTACTTCTCACCCATTTTGTTTTGTTCTGACTTACTTGTCAGCTGTTGCATTGTACAAAGTGCCATCACTAACAAATATTCAGCTGATGGGCTATCTAGAGATGTTTCTATTAACGATGAATTTGATTAGTTGTATTCAAAGCTGTTCATATGATATACATATATAAGTAAAAGTAAGTAAGCTTAAAAACAACTTGTTAATTTTAATTTAAAAAATTAAGAAATAAATGTCCCATTTGGACTTGAAATCAATTAACAATGCATTGCTAGATTATTTCTCAGCATTTGTAGTGACTGCAAAACGACTACTTAGGAATAGCTCATCTCTAGTAATTATGCTCACAAAGGTCTCCAATAAGAGAATAAAACGGCGGCAATACTTGTATATCATTCTTACAGCTCTTGTTGTGTTGTTTTTGTGAGTTTATTCAAATTCTTTGCGTTGCGTGGTTTTGTTGTGCGGTAAATTTTTGTCTCGCCCCCTCTTAGAGTTGTTTAATTAGGTGAACGTTTAGATTTGAAATTTATTTGTTTAGTTTGTTTTTAACTGAATCAAAATGTTGGATATACCTCAAGAAGCCAAGGTAAGTTAGTTAAATCCAAAAGTTCCCAGCTCGCTTCGCTCTTTACTATTCTCTCTCTCCCTCTCTCCTCGTCTGTTTGAATGCAGTTAGTTTCAGGTGAAATGCAGCTGAAGTTCTCCAGTAAAATATGCAACAATTGCCGGTTTTACGCTCTTTATAATTAGCCAACGCTTTGGCGGTTGTTGCACTTCTGGTTGGATTTTCCCATTGTGCTGCTATTGCTAAGGTTAACCTTCAAGTGACCTAGTCGTCAAGTACACACAAACGTTTCTACATTTTATGCTCGTGGGTGAATTTCTGCATGCGTATATGTACGGGTGTGTTTGTTTTTTTTTTTTTTTGAGGGTCTTTGCCCAAAGCATTTTACTGGACTCAAGACACGCATATTTGGTATTTTCCACATAATTATGAGATTGTCAAAATTCGAATAACAATTCTGTCTATTTGCAATCGCAATGAAGATATTCTTATCAAAAAATGTAGCGTCGCAACGGTTTAGCTCGTTGATAATTCTCGACCTAATTGAATGTGGGCTTGGCAAGTGCGTAAATTATCGTTTTCGCTTTACTGATAAACAGAAGCTGCGTTTGCTGCTGTCCCGCCCGCATTTTTTCCACTTCCTATAGGCTGAACCTTAATAATCGCATTTCCCAACTGAAAACTCCACAAACTTTGAGCATTTCAATTGTTCCACAAAGTTTGTAACGCATGTAATTATTTAACTGGAAAATTTTTGAAGTGCCTGACAGAGTTAGAAACCAGTTCTCAATTGATTCTGAAAATCAGTTCAACGAACACTTAATAAAATGTTCTGCATATGAATTCTTGTGTGCGCTACGATGACTTGTCAAATGATGTATTAATAGGGCATACGCAAGTCGAGTTGATGGGGAAAGCTACTATCTTAATGGGCCGGCGTGTTGTTCATTACTACTTGACTAGCTCTTTACTTGATGTTCGTTGTTTTGCTGCTGTTTTTTTTTTAATTCTTTTTTGTTTCTTTTTATTGCTGTCACAAGTACACAAAACACACACACACACACACGAGCACAAAGCGCCACACACACACATAGACAAACACTTACACTGATGCTCGGACGAGCGTGCTATCACTTGTTGCTGCTTCACTTGTCGCTCTGTTGACGCCGCAGTCGACGTTAGCGGCGCAGTTGTCGCTGCTGCTGCGTCTCTTGGACGTACTCGTGTTAAAAAATTGTATTGAAATTCAAATTCATATTGAATTCTAGCCGTATTTTGAATTGCACAGTCGTCGCGCCAAGTCGCGAGAGTCGGGATTCGTCGGAATTGTCTACGCACGTTCCAGCGCGCTTTTGTGTTGCTAAATCAGGCAGCAAAGAAATAAATACATAGTAAAAATTAATACGAATAAACACAAAATAAACAAAAAGAAACAAGTGTTTTTCCTAACTAACCAATAGCAATAACAGCTAATTATAAATCATCGTTTACTCTTTAAACAATGACGTCAGGTATTCGACCCATTGACGTGTTGCTGCAGCGAGCCGGCGTAAGTTTGCAAAAGTTTTGTGGCCACCCTCGTTATACAATATTCGGGCCAAGTGCAATCGAATATTACGGCAATAAATATATATATGTATCAACGTGAATTCCTTATCTATGTACATATCTATATACACATATAGAAGGGACCAAATTTAATTTTAAAGATGATAAAAGTACACACATTCACATGTATTCTACCTGTTCTTGTTGCATGTTTAATTAGAAACCTAGTTGACAATCTTATCTGGAGAAATGTTTTCAACGCAGCTGCAACTGAAAATTACTTTAATTAACTTGCGACGAGTTTCATATGTATATGTACATACATATATATTTTTTCTCTTCCTGTGATTTTCCAAAGAAACAAAAAATAGTTGAGCTCACCACCGTGTCTATGTGGCTATGTGAAATCATATGAAATCATACGAAATATATATTACGAATGATCTCTGTCAGCTCTTAAACTCATTTTAGTGTCTTCATTAAAAAGCCTAATTAACACAGCATTAAAAAGGCATTAAAGACTTGCTTATGTAAACTAATGTGCTCACTGGTGTAAGGTATTCTGGGCAACTCCTTTGCGCTAATAAATATGCCAATCACATATTGCATTCTAAATATATATATATATATACAATTACATATACATATTCATATGTATATTTATATATAGAGAGAGAAAAATAGTACGTCGTCATATAACTTATCTGAACAATTGACCTTTCTGAAGTTCAAACACCTGACCTCTGACACAGGCTTTATCACCGTAGACTTGGCGTCGTTTATAAATAAACGAACCAACGTTCCAGAAGGCGTGTCAGATGCTTTTATATATTTCCATCAATTGGATGAATGATTATGGCAATTATATATGTACATATATATTTATATACCACATCTGTGTTGTCAATTTTAATTGATTTGCACACGCAATTTTCGTCCACTAGATGGCGCTGCCATTGGGGCCTGGAGTGGACTGCAAATGTTTGTTATATATTTTAGCTATAATTATTATTGAATCTGCCGTTTGTTGGGCTAATGGCAGAATCGTTTAGACAGCATCATCAGCTGCGTTGAGTGGTCTTTGCAACCTTGCCGAATGTCAATGCACAGTTTGCAAATAATTACACAACCAACTTAAAGCTTTTGTTATTGTTTGCTATTTGTCAGTCATTGCATATTTAGCGAATCACTATTATGTAGCTATAAAAATGAATGATAAGCGCGCTTCAATAATCAAAACTCTTTCACGGCTTTTGCTTTTTGTAATGATTTGCGATTTCGGCTGGATTGCGAAATGAGAACTAAGTCAAATCAAGCTTATTAATAGAAATTCAAGCTAATGTGTTCCCTTTTGTTTTGAGTGTATCTTGTAGTATTTGCTTTGACATTAACTCATTCCTTTGTTAGCTGATTACACAGCTCAACACAGTTTAGTCAAAGAAAACTAGAATATTCGTTTTATGTTAGGATTTAAAAATATTCCTAAACTTGATTTTTCAGTTTATTAAAGATGCTTCAACGTCAAGGCATTAATTTTTTTTTTATTAATTATGGTATTTAAAATTATTATTTTCTCACCTTGACAACACCATCGAAATATTAAAGAAATCTTTTTCTATTAGTGATGCTTTGCTGATCGGCTGTCATACACTCTGCTTTCCCCTCATGCCTTAACCCCACATTTTGCTGAGCTGAAATACCTTTTGATAATTAAACGTTTTTAGCTATTTGGCTTACCTTGGTTTCAGAATGAAATCTATAAATAGAATATTTCGTGAAGTCAATTCCAAAAATATTTTATGGCTATAAATGTCTTCAGATTATATATATATATTTTAAAACTTTTATTAGTAGTTGGGTATGCATATTTCGTGACGATATCGATGCTGCTTGAGTGTGTAGTTGGTAGTTATCCCAATTGTAGATAATTTAAATGAATGCACGCTGACTTATTGGGCAGGGCTTATCATGGCAGCGATGATAGCGCTTAATCCAAAGCAAAGTCGGAAGGTTGACATAATGCCAGCTAGACAAAGTCAGGTACATAACATGTAAGCCGCAGACAGATCATATAATCTAATAATTTAGAGGTCGTTTCATGGAACATTAGATCCACTCTAGAAACGGCGCTTATCGCTCGGGTACAAAGGTCGCATTTAATTACAAAACAAATTATTGATTTATTGACAACGACTACAGTAAAATTAAATCAAATCGTGTAATTTCAATTGCGTCTCTCAGAATATACAATTTTTGGTATTTCTTAGGGCTGCTTCAATGTTCCGTTTCGCGGACAGTGTTTGGCAAAGCGCGACTCACAGCTTTGGCCGTGCTCCTTGAACTCGTCCAAACTGGGCATATATTTGAAGAATGCATTTGCATTCATGTAGCTCTGGTCGTCGTACTCCTCCTGCTCACCGGCCAAACGCTTCTTCAGCGAGCTCTGCATGCCCCAAATAATGGGCGAACTCTTGCACATGAGCAGCTTCAGGCAAGCAGCCTCATTGCCGTCCGCCGTCTCCTTCGATTCAATCATGTCGACAATGTGCTCGGGCAGCTGCCGGTCCATGATGCGACGCAGCATGCGCTGGGTATGCGCTCCGGGACGCTGTAGAAACCAATCGATGGGGCTGCCGGGCGACAAGGAACGCGGCTGATGCTCGCTAGGCTCGTAGAGCGCCTCGGGTCCAGTAGTTGGACTGTCGCCGCTGCCACCACGTGTTGCCTGCATAATTGTGCTGCCAATCTGTGAGAAGAAATTAGAGTTAGTTACAAGTGTACAAGTATTTGTTCTGCTGTCGCACGCACCGCTTGGGCAATCATCACGATTGCGTTGAGAGCCAGTGCGCCCAGCTTGCGTGGATCGAAGCCAATCATGCGCATCATATTTGTCAGCATTTGAACGGTGTTCAGCTGCATGGGTCGACGGTGAGTGTCGCCATCCATTGGCGGTGACTCCTGTGCATTCTCTTGTTCTGTTTCCTGCTCCTCGTTGTCCTGCTCCTGCTCGAGCTGCTGCTGTCGCTGTGTCTCAAGGCCCTGCTGCAGCACGCTCATCAAGTCTGGTTTCTTGCGCGTGGACATCCGTGAAAATGCCTTGGCTACCAGATTAGCCACGTCTGCTGCCGTATTAATGCCAAACATTTGTCCTGCCAGCTTCAAGCCATCGTCGACAACGCTGCCTGTACTCAGCTGGCTTACACCGAGCAGCAGCAGACACATAAATGGAAGCGAACTTCTTGCCATTGCTGCCAAAGGAAAACTGTCGCCACAAGCGCTAAAAGATGCCCTCGTCTGGCTGCCAGTCGAAGCCTGTAATTGCCTCAGGCACGCATTACGCGAGCAACAACAATTTGTCTTATTATACCCAATACCCTACATGAGTCATGTAAGGGCGGGAGTAGCAAGCAGTTGTGGCAATGTTTGTCAGAGGAAAACAGTTTTATATCAAATGAAATTTCTGTGTCAATTTCTTTATAAATATATTTATTTACATATTTTATATCATTATTTATATATTTTATTTATTTATATATATTGTTTTTTGTTTAAGTATAAATCTCTCTGCTTTGTTCTATCTCCATTTTGATATTTTTATATGCTTTTCTCCTTTAGAATATTTTTTCGAGATTTCATCCTCTACTTCAGTGTAATCCCTTGTTTTCTCTCACTTTATAGATCTTTGTCTCTCTCTCCCTTTCTTTATATTATACTCTCTCTCTCCCTCTCTCTCGCTCCCTTTCGGCTCATACCTATTTTCACCTCTCTTCTTAAATTTGACTCTGTGAAATAATTTTTGCTCTTTGTCTATTATTTTTCTATGCTATCCCTTTCTCCCTTTCTCTCTCTCTCTCTCTCTCTGCCTCTCTCATAATGTCAATTCACTTGTAGAATATCTTCTCGTCGTTCATGTTCTCCATTCAATTTATTTCATTATTGTTGCTGCTGTTGTTGTTGCAACTTTTGTCACTCGAGTGCTTTCCGCTTGTTGCGCTTCGGCACGCAGCTTAATCGTTTAGTTGTTATAATTTCTTGCAGTGTATTTGAATTTGTTGTTATTGTTTTTCAGATACGCGGCCATCAGCGCGCTCCATCCGACTCGAAGGAGTTCCACGAGGTAACCAAGCGCGATGCACTGCGTCTGCTGGAGAATGATGTGGATCGTCTGCTCCAGACGGCGGAGCCGGCGCGTCGGCCAGCTCTCCAAGCGGAAATGGGTCGCTTTGCAGATCTATTCGGACGCTTCCTGCAGGAGGGTAGGCTTCTCCATTTCTATACCAATGCCTATTGATAAGCTGACGTTATCTTTGCAGAGGGCCCTGCACTGGACTGGAACAAAATTCAGAAGCTGCCCGAAAACGCGGTCATGAACTATTCCGATCTCAAGTCGCCCAAAAACGAGCAGGTATGTATTTACCTTTAATCTTTAGATGACCCTTAATGGTTTGCTGGCCCTGGTATCTATCCTACAACAAAAAATAAAAAAAAAGACACACATGCGCGCCCTACCTCAACAATCCAGTTTAAGCTAATGATAACTTTCTCGTGTGCATAAATATGTATATATATATATGGATGTATATATATATATTATATGTAGCTACATATTATAAATTATATTTTCTTAATCTTTTCATATTTCGTGTACACTGAATTGTACTCATTGTTGCGGTTGTTATTGTTGCAATGGCCGTCCCAATATCATATATAGAATGAGGTAAAAGCGTTTTCTTAACTCTCCACTTCTACTACGCTGCTCTCTGGCGCTTACGTGTTCAGCTCTCTCACTCTCGCTCTATGCTCAATTCTTAAACTTAACGGGCTTATGGAACGCTTCTTTTGTTGTTGGTTTAACAATTTTTAATGCTTTGGTTCTTTTAGCACTGGCGCTGTATTTAATTCCAAATTAAGCTTAAAAAAATCCTTTTATGCTAACAGAAACACGAAGCTATTATCGGGGCTTTATTAATCTGTTTCAATTGCTATGCAGATCCGTAATATGTTGGATAAGCTGGTGGTCATTAAGCTCAATGGTGGTCTGGGCACCTCCATGGGCTGCCATGGACCCAAGAGCGTAATACCAGTGCGTTCCGATTTGACGTTCCTCGATCTGACGGTGCAGCAAATTGAGCATCTGAATAAGACATACGATGCCAACGTGCCACTCGTGCTGATGAACTCCTTCAATACGGACGAGGATACGGAGAAGATTGTGCGCAAATATAAGGGATTCCGTGTGCAGATACACACCTTCAATCAGAGCTGCTTTCCGCGCATCAGTCGCGAGCATTTTCTGCCCGTTGCCAAGGACTTTGATGTTGAAAAGGACATGGAGGCGTAAGTTGCGCGCCATTGCTACTTGATAATTATCTAATGATGTATGCCCTTAGCTGGTACCCACCTGGTCACGGCGATTTCTATGATACCTTCCGTAACTCGGGTCTGTTGAAGAAATTCATTGGCGAGGGTCGTGAGTACTGTTTCCTCTCGAATATTGATAATCTGGGCGCCACCGTCGATCTGAACATACTCAACAAGCTGGTGGGCGAGGAGCGCGCTAGCACTCCCTTTGAATTCGTCATGGAGGTGACTGACAAGACCCGTGCTGATGTCAAGGTAGCTAAAGTGCAGACGAAACCTCATCAGAATGCTTATATCATATCTCTTCCTCTCTCTCTCTCTCTCTCTGCCTTTGCTAGGGTGGCACACTCATTCAAATGGAGAACAAGCTGCGACTGCTGGAAATTGCTCAGGTGCCCAAGGAGCACGTAGATGACTTCAAGTCCGTCAAGACCTTCAAGTTCTTCAATACCAACAACATTTGGGCCAATCTGTCAGGTGAGTGTGTAGGCCAAGTCTACTTTTAGGCCGACGCTTAAAATGCCGGTTCTTGTCACAGCTATCGATCGAGTGCTGCGCGAGCGCACGCTCAACATGGAGATTATTGTGAACAACAAGACCCTCGAGACTGGACTGCGCGTCATTCAGCTGGAGACGGCGGTGGGTGCGGCCATGAAGTGCTTCGATGGCGCCATTGGCATCAATGTGCCACGCTCCCGTTTCTTGCCAGTGAAGAAGTCGTCCGATCTACTGCTTGTCATGTCGAATTTGTATACTCTTAAGAATGGCAGCCTGGTGATGTCGCCACAGCGCATGTTCCCTACCACGCCCCTAGTCAAGCTGGGCGAAAACCATTTCTCAAAGGTCAAAGAGTTCTTGGGTCGTTTTGCCAATATACCCGACATTATTGAACTGGATCACTTGACAGTCAGCGGTGACGTGACCTTCGGACGTGGCGTTTCATTGCGCGTAAGTTGCATTAGCTTAACTCCAAGTGTTTGCCTATCTCTAAAAACTGTCTACCCTTGCAGGGCACCGTGATTATTATTGCCAATCATGGCGATCGCATTGATATACCCGCCGGTGCCATCTTGGAAAACAAAATCGTGTCTGGCAACATGCGCATCTTGGATCATTAATCATTCGATTAAGCTCACATTTGTGATATGCCAGACTCTGTCGTTATCTCTGTAGCATAATTAACTAAGTTTATGTAGTAGCCACGTTCAAAGTTCCAAATTTCGCGTTTCGTTTAGCCAATTGTTGTAAGCAAGCACAAAGTGTCATCTAGTGAAGCCTCATCGTATATGAGTACATACATATATAGAGAATGTATCTATACATAGTTAAGTTGGGAGATCAACACTTTTTTAATCGTTAGCCAATGCGCTGTCAAAATTATTCAAATATTGTACAATTGTTAAAATTGAATAAAGGCATATTTATAACAACAACTAGTTAGTCTTTTCAGAGTGTTTATAAATTAATATACAAAAATAATATTTGGTTCATTTCACGGAACGGCGGTGCCCATTCGTATGGCAAGGCTAATGAGAGTCGCATTACACAGCTAAGTGAAGTCAGCTACTTCAGTTCGTCTATCAGTTCATAATCCTTCGCCAGCTTGCCCAATTTGATGCCCTGTGCCAGCAGTTCCTGTGCGACTTTCATTTGAGTCGTGTTGCGCATAGACATGCCCACAAAGCCCACAATGAGTGCATTCGATTGTGGCTTATCTGAGTCGGTCGCCTCGCAGCTATTGTCCCAGCCTCGGGCCACATACACGTTGCCATCGCCACCCACCACAAAATTGTAGTTAATGTCCTGTTTGTTGTCGGTCTCGATGTGCACGGTTTGCATGTAGCGCATCCGAAAGGTGCACGATGCTTGTGTGGCACAAGGCTCTGACAACGTGGGCTCAAAGCGCACAATTTTGACGGGCAGCTCCAAGGGAGGCAACTCCATCAAGGCAGGCTGTGCCAGCCAAGCAGCGCGTGCCACAAACCTCAACGGCTCGTCGTTCAATCGGCGTACTGAAAACCAAACGTTTGCTAACGACTTCGATAACTGACAAAAGTGGTTGGAGCTTACATGAGGTCACATCCTCACTCCAGCGTGGCCAGTAGCGCATCAGTTCGAACAATTTCTGTCCAGGACTTTCGGTCGGTCTCAATTGCCTGTGCGCATAGATGTGATAATCCGGATGCAGTTTGTGCAAGCGTACGCCTTCGTCCATCAGTCGCTTGGCAGCGTGCACCTGCTGTTCCGGTGGCGCCACATTGGTAAAGGTGCCTATAAAGGCAATGCTGAGTGATACGGAGCCATAGCCCCTGGCATGCTGGCCCTGTGCATGCCAGCCGCGGCCCACATACACCTGCCCATCCCCACCCACCAGAAAGTTATAGCCAATATCCGTAAAATCCAGCGAGCCCATATGGAAGGACTGTATCATACGCATCTGGTAGATGCATTCTTCCTGCAGAGATTTTGTAAATTAAATTCAATTCAATTAAAATTGTATTTGAGCTCACCTCTGAGTCGCAGCCCACCGTGGCGGTGTGATGTATAATGACATTAGAAACCGGTGTTGGCAGGAGCTTGAATCCGCTTGGTGGTTCCCCAAGCCACTCGCTGCGATCGAGTATGCGGAGGCCGCTGCTAACCTGTTCACCGTTTTGGCCTAAAGCTAATTTGAGAATTGATTAAGATCAGTATAATTGATTGACAAAGTGCTGGGAGATTCCGTACTCATTAGCCACACAAAGTAAGCGCCTGCCGAGGCCACCAATACCAACAGCAGGCCACACATCCAGAGCAAGCCACGCAGTTGCTTAACATTTGTATGCGGCGGCGGCGGCGGAGCTTGACTCTCGATGCTCGTGGTTAATTGTGGGATTTTCATATCGCTAAATCTACCAAATAAAATTTCCAGAGATCACAGCGCTCTCGTCTTGCCCAGCAGATTGCTCGTCGTCAACTAAACTGAGTCGTGCGAATTGCTGAACAACAAATCACAAATGTTGTTTGAATTTCTTTCTATTGTGCTTGTGCTCACAGAAAAATCCCCGATATGAACTGCGCAGCAGCAGCGTGACACTGAGCTTTTGTAAGCTTAGTTGTTGGTTTCGTTGTGAAAGCTTAATGGAATACCCTGTATGATGAAGCTTAGTGGGGTTAGCTTGGCATTATAAGAAAAAAAAAAACTCGAAATGAGAGCAGAGAATGCTTGAAAAACAAGATTTGCCTTAATTAACTGAATTTTAAAGCTGACAATTACATGCTCACAGTCATTTCTAGGGTATTTTTATAGCACACATATGACAAATCTTTTGCTTAAATTTTTTTAAATTTCCGCTCGTGTCTTTACAGCTCTTCTCTGGTAGGTTGAGCTTAACGCATGTGGTCTATTTTGTTACTCATCTCATTCCATTAAATCCATTACATCCGACGATTATCGGCACAAGAAAAAACTATACAAAACACGATAAATAATTCATAATTTCATTTTATATAGAAAGCTTACGTTTATTACATACAAAGCTAAGGCAAATATGCCACATAATTACATTGGGACAAAAAAAGACCAGTCATGAGTAGAATTATTTGATTTAGTTTGTGGATCACTTAGGCGGCCGTTGTCCAGTGTGTCCAATTGGCAAAGCTCTGGTAGAGCAGTTCCGCATTGTATTCGGTAATTGTGGGCTCCAAAGTGCTGGCGCCCACCAGTTTATAATTGGACGCAATTTTGCCGTTATTGACGCCATGCTCCAGCAGTAAGCGCGTCACGGTTAGCTGCTTAGCGGACGGCTTCTGGTGCCGAAAGGAGCCAATGTAGGCGAAGCTCAGGCTGCGCGTATTATAGCCATGCATGTGAGCTCCAACCACGTCCCAGCCGCGGCCCACATAGACGTTGCCATCGCCGCCAATCAGGAAATTGAAGGTTATATCGTCCCGTTGCTGCGACTCTATGTCAAAGGTCTGCAGGAAGCGCACACGAAAGACGCACTGGGCCTGAGTGCTGCAGTTCTCCGAGTTGGTGGGCAATACTATGACTATGGGCACGGGCAGGTTCAGATACGGCAGCTGTTTCTGCGGCGGTTGGGCCAGCCAAACAGCACGCGGCACAAACCGCAAGACCAAGCCGCCGCCTATGTTGTCCTGATCTGTAAAATATAAAAGATATTTGGCTTCATATAATTAAATGCATTTAAGATATTTCGTTTAGTATTCTAATAGGCAGGAGTGGCAAAAAGAAAACGCCCCTTTTTGATTGTTTCATTTAGTTTATTAGAATTAGATTAACACGTTTACATATAATTTGTTCAAATTCATATATCTTAAGTTGTCTTTGCGAAGTGTGGCCAGCTCCTTATAATGTTATACAGCTTGTCGCCGGGACTTTGTGTAGCCAGCAGCTGCCTGTGTCCGTAGAGCTGGTAGTTTTGCGACAATTTCATCAGCCGTACACCCTCGGCCAGCAGTAGCTCGCAGGCACGCAGCTGCAGCTGCGTTGGCTCTGTTTTGTCGAAGCTGCCGATGAAGGCGATGCCAATGCTATCGCTATTGTATTTAATGGTATGTGCTCCAATGTAGTCCCAGCCGCGGCCCACATAGATGCGCCCATCGCCGCCGACCATAAAATTGTAGCCAATTTGCGGCCAATCCAAGGAGTCCATGTGATACGCTTGCATGGCGCGTACGCGATACGAGCAGGCATCCTGGCATAAATGTCACTTTTAGGGCTACAGAATTCTTTGCTGCATCCAAATGCCAAATGCCGTGGGCCACTTACCAGCGTGTCGCAGTTCTCAGTTACAGTATGTGCTATGATTACACGATTCACGGGCTGCTTTAAGCGCTCCAGAGACGAACGCGTCATTTTGCCATCCCAATCATCAATACTGACCAAAACGAGTTTGCTTCCATCGATAGCTGCGCAAAAGAGCAGGGTCAGTTAGCAGGGTAATTTAGCTTCACACACACATACATAGGTAGTTATGTAGAAACGTGCATAGGATAGATACATAAATATGTATATATATATATATATATATATATAGTATATCTCGCAAGTTTTATATTCCATTCAACTCAACGTCGCGATTGCCAATTTTGTATTATTTTCAACACTTCACAACACTTGTGTAACGGCACAGTGATGAACAACGCGATATGGGTATATTTAAAATGCTTTTCAGTGTGGTGAAAGTGCTTATGAAACGAATTTTGAGAATAAATCACAGGGAGAAGAAAAATGTTAAGCTAAACATTTTATTTAATTAATTAGGATACAAACTATGTCTCGGTATATATACATATCAGCTGGTAGGCTTATTCTTTGTCCAGTGTGGCCAGGTCTGTATAATGCTATATAGTATTTCACCGGGACTCTCTGTAGCGCTCAGCTGGCGATGCCCATATAAATTGTAGTCGGGCGCCAGCTTCTTTAGCCGCACGCCCTCGGCAAGCAGCAGCTTGCATGCCTGCAGCTGGGCATCTGTGGGCTTAATCTTGACGAAGGTGCCAATGAAGGAGATGCCAATGCTGCCTTTGTTAAAGCCCAGCGTATGCGCGCCCTGGTGGTCCCAGCCACGGCCCTCGTAGACCACGCCGTCGCCCCCAACGAGAAAATTGTAGCCAATGTGATCCCAGTTCCAGCTATCCATATGAAAATTCTGTACAACTTGTACTCGAGCCGTGCACACATCCTTAAAGGCGAACAGGAGAGTGTTGAAATTGTTTGCGATTTCTAATTTGCTCAGCTGTGACGCTTACCCGTGACTCACAGCCTTCGGCTGCTGTATGCGATATGATAACACGATGTACGGGCAGAGTTAGATTCGTGAGCTCTCGATTTGGCTGTCGTCCGCCCCAATCCTCAACACTGAGCACTTGCAAAGAAACTGCGGCACGAAGGCACTTGGCATTAGTTTAGGTATTCAGGCACTAAGAACTATTCATATTCCAGTCAATTGAAGCACTTCCTAACACTGTTGCGCTCGAAACATTTCCCCATATACAACGATAATTTGGAGTTCGTATATATGTATAAATAATATATCTTTTTTTCGCGCTGTTTAGTAATTTGTTATGGTAGATTTTTAACAGTAATTGCATTAGTTAAGCGCAACTAAATTAATAGAGTAGTGTAAGAGATAGAAGTGAAGAAATGTGAGGGGAAAGTTTGCCAATTGCTAGCACCAAATTGAAACGTTTTTCGAACACATAGAAAAGCGACAAAAACTGTACCTATTGTTGAATTGATTGGAATATTTTGTCTGGAATCGTCGCCATCACCAAGCTTACTTTTATTTAGCGTCTTGCCAAACAGATTCGTGGTCGTTGCCAATATCACGAGTAGGGCAATGGTCAAAACCGCAAATGCACCTGTTATCAAAATGGCC
Organism: Drosophila mettleri; assembly: GCA_035047625.1. Lineage (NCBI taxonomy): Eukaryota > Metazoa > Arthropoda > Insecta > Diptera > Drosophilidae > Drosophila > Drosophila mettleri. Next base: position 12,003,658 of record JAWNPI010000103.1, read on the forward strand.
TTCGAGCCGATTGTGCTTGGCAGAAAAGGACACAGCACGGGCTCCTTGCAGGACTCATTCAGCTTGCCACCTGTAGAAGAGACAATTTATCATATTAATTAAAATTAGGTTTAAATGTTGCGTAAATATCATACATTGACGACTCGCTAAGCTCTGCTCTAAGATCGCTAAACGTTTCTCATGCTGCCTGAGACACAGTTCCAGTTTCTCAGTAATTTGTCGACCCTTTGTTGCCAGCTGGAGGCAGCAATCACAGCGCCAATTTATATTAGGCGTGATTTGAATAATTTGCAGCTGCTGCTCACTTAAGCCACTGCAATTGGAATGATAAACACGCCCACAAGCAGCGTCACATACGAGAGGATCACACTGTATACACCCGCTACACTTAGCACAATAGCTCAATGCGTTCCGTGACATTTCTATAAGCGCGGAATAGCAGCGACTGCTAAAATTCAAACCAAAATGCTATTCCTTATAGAGCGGTTCTTTTTTTTTACTCTATATACATATATGTATATATATATTATATGGAATAAATACAAGTATGTACGAGAATTGGCACTTGTTTTGCGTGTTGGAGAAAGTAATTAATTCCAATTCCATCGAATAAAAAATCCCCTTACTTCTGGGGCCACGTGACTTTGATCCGAGCTTTACACTCTGGTTATGGGGAGACACACTGACTAGCTGAGTGTGTTTAACAAGTCGATTAATTTTCCAGAATTCTATTTGTGGTCTTGACTTGGCTCGCACTTTAATGATGGCAAGAATCAGAATAATTTGTGTAAACAATTGCAACTGTAGCCAGCTGGCATTGTTATTGTTTGTGCTTGTGTGGGCAGTGTTTGGCTTATTTTGACTAATTTATGGCAACAGGTCAGATGCGCAATAGCCAGCGGCATACGTTGCGTATGCATTATTTCTGCAATGCTCAACGCTAACAGCAGTGGCAAATCAATTTCTATTTGACTTGAATTGTTTTACATATTCACTTTCGGATAGACTCTGGGAACTGTTTAGCACTGCTATTAAATTACTCTTTTATTAAAACATGTTAATTTGCCACTCGCATGCTCTCAGCGGTGAACGAAATTAATTCAAAATGTCTGGCCTGTGGTGCTTTGCTAATGCTCTCAGTAAACAAACAGAAAAATGAGTAAAAAAAAAAACTAAATATTCATTTGCACGCGTTGAGCATTAGCCACAGGCCGCCCCACAAAACAAATAAGAGATCCAAGGTGAATGCGAAGCGTAAATAAAACTGTCCGACGGACGGAGAGACAGACAGTTGGATATCAAAGCTAAATAAACTCACCTGCAGCATTGCCGTTGGATGTTGCCTGTGTACTGAAGCCGGCATTATCCTGGCCGGCCGTTTCACCATCCGCCGATTTCCACTTCTCGCGACTATCGATCAGTATCTGCTGTATCGTGACTGGACCCTCGTAATAGTGCTTATCGCCGAAAGTAACGTCTGTGGTGTTGCTTAGCGCAATACTGCCAATTTGTTGGGTCGCGGCTGGCGCTGTAGGCGTGGCCAGATTTAGATTGCCATTAAGCAGCTGCCTGGCCACCACGTCAGGTGCGGTGGACGTGGCACCCACATCAGCACCGCTGGTGGGCACCACCTGTCGACTGATCACCGTGAGCCCCTTGTTGAGTTGAGTCAGTTCGGCGCTTTGTGGCGGGTAGGTGACCTGTTGGCCCAGCTTCTGCACCGTGCAGCTTTCGTCTGCCTCCGCCTCGGAGTCGCTGTCAATGCAGCTGGAGTCAATGGCATTTTCATCGATGGACACAATAGAGATCGTAGTGCTGCGTATTGAGAGTGCGGGTGATGATTTCTTCGGCCTATAGGCAGCCGTGGCTGCTTTGTTGACGTTCACTGTCGCCTCGACCTCAATGCTAATACGTTTTTGTACCGTGGCTTCCGCCTCCGTTTGTGCTGGCTCCGCTGTCGCCTCACAGTTTCTGCTGCTCTTCTGGCTGTTATCTTTGGTCGTTGGCCCCGCCTTGAATGTTGCACCATTATCAAGCAAGCCGACGCCTGAATCTGTTGAAGATGTACTGCAATTTTTGCCACTGCTGCGATTTATGATGTGTAAACTTGAATTTGTGCACGTGCTTAACTCCGTTCCATTGTCGCAATACATTTTTCGCAGCACCTGTAGCACTGGGTTTCTACAATTTCTGATTGCTCTTTGTGCCTGTTGCTCCTGTTGTTGTTGTGGTTGTTGCTGTTGCTGTTGAGTAACGGCTTTTGCATTCAGCAACTGTTGCAGCGCAGTTGAAACATTTTGACTGAACGACGTTTTTTGCTACTTAGTTGGCCTGGCCTGTTCTCTAGGCAAACATCACATCATGAGCATCTGAAAATAAATTTGCATTTTCACTCGGAATGTTGATAACAAGTGAGTAAGCTCTAGTCAGGAGCGGTTGGCTAAGAGATACCTCGTTGTAACTCTTAAAGAAATATATTTATATTTCAAATATAAATCTGTAGCTTATGTAGTTTAATAAAAGCTGTATTAATTGTAATAAACTGAGAAACAAACGACTCAGTTTGTCGTTCTGATCAAAAATATATATATACTTTTCTGGTTTTTGCCGAACATCTTAGGGCATAACAAAATGCTGCCAGTCAGAATATCGTATATTTATCATTTGATTTTTTTTTGCAAGGTTTAATGATTTTTTTTAATTATTGATGAACATCGTTTTTAATTTTAGCTTACAGAAAAATAAAATGTTTTATTATTAAAATTTTTTTGCATTTGTATTTAATTTTTTATTCACTTCCTTTATGATCGCAGCTTGAGTCTGAAAATGTTCTCTTTGATTGTTTTTTTCTTGATAGCAATTGAGGCCACTGGAGAAGTGTAAATACATGCATAAATAAAGTATATAAATAATATATGCATATATCAATGCCCGTTACAGGGCGACATTTATTTTTGTATAAAATTTATAAATAGTCTAGATTCAAGAATTTACAATTCAAATGAAGCCTGCTTTAGCGAAATTCGCTAAATTATCATCTTAAATCAAAAATTCTACAAGTCACTTGAGAAATATTTCGGGAATTCGTAACAATATTCTATACGTTCTAGTTCTATGTTTTATTATCATAGTCGTAACTCTGATCTATCTATGAATTGCATATTATCTGCACATTTAAATTGCTAATAATTTCTATAAAAAATCATCGAGTTTTAAATGATTTCTTTTTGGCAATTTAAAATTTGATTCATAGCCAATTAGATCAAAGCTGCAAACCAGTTTTTAAATGGATCAACAACAATTTAATTATTACTAAAAATTTTAACAAACGAGTCGAACTTTAAGCTGAGCCCCTAAACGAAACATTTTTAATATGCAAAATTATTTTGATCACGTGAAAAGATTTACAAAGCCAAAAGTTGGCTGCGAGTTTTGTAAGCAGCCAGATTATTGTAGTGAAATCTTTTGGCTTGCCGCCCAGTTTTAGAAGAGAATTTTAGCAGCTTATATTCCGATTCCATTGGATTACTCAATTCAGTCAAAGTACGCGTTTTGCTGCGGCGCATGAGTTATGATAATTGTAATAATTTGTATTGGCGACTTTGCAAAATGCATTCTGAGAACCTGGCTGGCCGCTTGAAAAGCTTTGCAAACAGTTTTATGACAAGAGCAAAGCTCAAATATAATATGAATAATATTAATACTTATTAAGAATCTATGTGCAGCATGAAGCCAAGGCCGAACGTCACGACATCGTGGCGTCACAGTTTATTGATTCACTGGGAACATTTGATAACTCTAACGATCCAGGTTAAAGTGGAGCTAACAAACAACTTCTTTCATGCCAAGGCATTTCCTCGAATCAAGACTGCGAGTTCAGCTGTGTCTGCTAGCAATTTTATGTGTGTATCTGTGTGTGCGATAAGGTGCTCGCTCCCGTTTAAGTTGGCACAGAGCGCACTTTTCAGATAACAATGGCGGGGCAGCAACTACAACTACACCAATAACAACTCATATACACAGTCACACACACATACACTTGCACATATGTGCTTTCGCGCGCTCAGAGATATCGCCTGGTAGTCTCTGAGCTGCTCTCCAACTCACACAAAGCGGCATTTAAGCGGCTGCGGCCATTGTCACTAACACACAAGCAGCCATTGCTGTCTGTGTGTGTGTGTGTGTGTCTGTGTCTGTTGATCGTCAAATATATAAAACAAACAACAACAACTACAACAACAGCAACACTGCAATTACCAAGTTTCGCTTGTCTGTTTCATGTGTGTTAACAATTATCATTGAATGGGAATTGCTTGGCGCAAATGAATTGCGTTTTTTATTTCTTCACTCTTTATTTTTTAATGCTGGTTCTTAGAATTAAGAGAGTATATTAGCTTTGGGTAGAGTCAAGGTATAGATTTTCAATTGGAGATGTACGATTTTTAATTATTGTTAAAAATTCTAGGTCTATTAAAGCATTAAGTTAGAGACTTTGACTTTGATATATATTCTCCGCTAGATGCTCTTTGGGGCGTGGCAAATCTGAGATGAATAAACATATTTTTGTTAAGTTTCACAGTTCAAATCAAAAAATTTTGCAATTGTATCCAGATTGTGCTGCTTTCTGGCAAATAATATGCATTCTTGAATAAATTTATTTTTTTTTTTGAGGATCGTTATAGAGTATTATACAGTTCGTCTTCATCATATTAAAATCCGATTTGGTTTATTTGTTGTGGTTATGTCTTAATTATTAATATGCACATCGGTTGAGCTTTATACACATATAGAGAGATATTATAACATATATACAATATACTAACACATTCTACGTATATACAGATTCAGTGTATTATTCAAGCTTAAGTTTTCAAATTATTTGCTTCACTATTTCATATATTCATATATTTATATATATAAATATTTATTTTTATTGTATTTCATTTGGTTTTTGTGATGATTTTTGACACTTTCTATCGCAGTTTTTTTTTTGCTTTCTTATAAATAATCATAATCAATTTGGTTTGCATTGTGCTTGCATTACTTATTCCATTGCATACGGTTTATTACCTTAAATTTAAGGCATTCGTGCGCTGATTATCGAGGAATTTGCAATCGAAACACGAATTTAGTCTCGCAATAAATTAAGTAATTCGAAAGAAAACTCAAAAACTAACAAATAAATTTGTTGGGTTTACACAAAGACCATGTATATAGTATACGTAAAAATATTATGCATATATATTTCTGTAGCTTATGGCGGTAAATTGACATCAACGCGCAGCGTCACGTTCGAGAGGCTCCGATCAACTGAGCGTCAATCAAAACACGTCGCGAGTCGCTGAGCCGAAGACCCTGGCGGCGAGCGGCTGCTGCCAGTCGAGAGTAACCGAGCGAGATAGCAGGCAGGTAGCGTCGTCGAAGGAGAGGCAGAGCGCAGAGAGAGAAAGAGAAAGAGAGTACTAATCGACATCGAACATTTTTACTAAGCTAAATATTTTAATGCGTATTTCGTCTATTCTCTTTAGCTTATTGATAATAGATTTTCCAAAATATTATTAGATTCTACTTTGAGCTCGGCTTATTCTTTTACTTTTAAGCCGCTAGCAATGCACCTAAAAAACTTGTTCCAGATGGACAAATCAATCTACTGAATATTCATTAACTGATTATTAAGTTATTTTCCACTTAAAAATAAACGGGTTCTTAGTCTAAGGGAAAATCCCTCTCCTCTCTATTCGGTTTATCATAGATCTGGGCATCCTGTGTCTGGCTCTCAGTGGAACCCGTTATTCCAGCCGACTTATTCCACATTTTAGTTCGGGCTTTACGAATTTTGAGTCAAGTCAAATATTAATGACTTTTTCGTGTCTAGTTTTTTATTCTTTCTCCAGCTCGCTGTATGCTCCACTGTTTTGATTATATTTAGACTTATTGCTTGTTTTTTTTTTTTTCCTTTTGTTGTTTGTACAACTTATAAACAACAAGAAAATACAAATACCAACAGACAACGACAGATGCTATGCAGAGTGTGGGCTACAAATTCTCAGAAATATGTTGTGTGTATTTGCGGTAAGCAAAATCATAGTTCATATATATTATATATATCTAACCTTAGCAAAAGAGAGTATATAAAAATGTAGTTACAGACCCGGAAAATAGTCTAAGGCTGCGTTTAGCTGTACCTAGAAACTAAATTACACTCGATTCCCATTGCAATTGGCATTTAATCTTTTATTTATTTTAATAGCTGTTGCTCGCCACTGATAAGTTTTGAGTGGCTCAGCATTTGTTAACATAGGTCAATCAGGCAAGTAATTCAAACAAGTCAGAGTTCAGTTATTTTGTATGAATTGTAATTAGAAATAGGGGGTTACTAATTTGTTGCTTTTTACTTTTTAGTTATCGGGGGAAATTGAATAGTTACCAAATGATATACAGTTTTTAATTAGCTCTCCGACATCAAGAGCCCACGACAATAACTGAAATATCGTCACAATAGTAATACCGGCATGAGTGTATGTGTGAGTGTGTGTGTGTGAATTGTATCGATAATGATGTTGTACGAACCGCATATATATATATATATATAAATATATATAAACTTACAGACAACCTGTCTGATAGGCTTGGGCATTTCCAGCTTTTGAGTTCCGCGCAATATAAACAAAACAGCTTTTGAGCGTAGGGAAAAATAGAGAGGCAGCTCTCTCGAGAGGGAGAGCGAGAGCAAATTCCGAGCCGAGCTGATACGTGCTCTATAAATAAAGCACCTGATCGCAGGCACACACCTTCGAACCGGTTCCGAGTAAAAATACTAATGAAGATTTTGCATATGGAACAGGCTTAAATTGTTTTCTTTTTTCTTTTTTTTTTTTGTTCTGTATCATTTGGTTTACTTGTCAATGTATGTGTGGGTTTGTATATTTTTAAAGCTAACTGTTTGCTTAGTGTCTACAGAGTTATTGGCCACCATTCCAGGCGGCACTTGTCATGCCCAGCTCGCTGCCACACTTGGGCGCTTGGTCCATGCCGCAGCCATAGAAGTGCGGCCATTTGCTAATCTCACGATAAACATTGGCTCCAGGGCTCTTCGTCACTTTGGTCTGTATGGGAGAGCAAATAAATATGTTGATCAATTCTCTTGAATTATGTTAAAAATGAATATGTGAATTATTAAAGTCAAACGAGTCTTGGAGAGCCAGTCTATTAAATGAAATTGAGAAATTGAGCTGAAAGCTTTTTCTTTAGAACTCGCTTAGCACCATAAAATAATTGCATAGTATTAATTGCCTTGAGAATATAGGAAAGATTTAAGAATTTGATGTAGAGATAATTTAAATATTGAAAGTTTATTAAATATGCAAGTATAGAAAATATTATTAGGAAAAAAAAGGGAGATAGAGACAGACTATGGTATAAAATTATAGTTAATATATAAAAAGTAAAGAGCTAGCCACAAGTTCTACTGCTGGCATTCCAGACGGCACGGCATTGTTGTGGATGAATTGCTCAGTTTAATTTTTGCTTATAGAATTTTTAGGCAAGGCACGAAACGCTTAGCTGCACTTTAGTTCTGTTGAGCTGCCGCGATTTGCTAGGCAAACATACCTGATTTTGTGCGACCAGCTTGTAGTCCAAATCCAATTTGCGATTGGCCACGGCATGGGCCAGCAGGAATTGAACGCCCTCCAGCTGCTTGGGCGAGGGCACATAGCGGCCATAGTCGCCCATAAATGTGATGGCGAGTGTGTGATTCGCATACGTGTTGGCCCAGTCCCAGCCGCGACCCACATAAATGTTGCCCTCATCGGAGACCTGTGCTCGAGTCAACACAATTTGCGTAAGCAGTGAGCGAGCGGAAAGCGAAATGTCCAAAAAGCGTTAGCCGGATGAACGTGCAGGGAATTTTTGTGCGATAGTATGTGTGTACGTGTGTGTGTGATTGTGTGTGAGTGTGTGTGAGTGTGTGGGGTGTGGGTGCTACTTACGTAAAAATTGGACTGTATATCCGGAAGGTTCTTCTCGGCTATCGCCGAGTCCTGTATGGTGCGCATTTTGATGGAGCACTTGTATAGATTGACGCAGGGTATCGACTGGACGCCCACATGCGTGATTAGCACATAGGGTATGGGCTGCTGCAGCGGCACTTGCAGCTGCTTGCTGTGCTCCGAGGCGCCCCACTGCACACGCTCGATGACGAGATGACCGTTTCCTAAATTGGGAACTGTACAACTTGTGAATAGGCTATGGCGGCCGCAATTGTTGCCCACTTACACGTGCCGTCCTCGTAGGTGTTGCCAAAGTATATGGACTTCTGGGCCAGATCGCTCCGTGTGCGGCTCAGCTCTAGGTATACAATGACGACGGCCATGGCCACAACCAGAACAACGAGCAGGCTCAACAGTATCGAGTTGCGTGTAAAGCGTCGCGCCTTCGAGCTGCCACGTTTGCGCTGCCCGCCCGTCCCCTCGCTGCTGCTGGAGCTGTTGCTGCCGCGGCTGTTGCTGCTGATTCCTGCAAATGATGATCATCAGCATGGCAATAATGTGTGAGTGAGCTGTTGTTAGTGCGCCTCTCCAGGCACGGTTAGTACACCTACTTGGCGCTGGGGGCGCGGTGTAGTTGCGCTCGGGCGTGCGACGATTGCGCGCCTCGGAATGTACTTTCAGCAGCAGCTTCATGACGATGAGCGCTAATTATAACGTTTAGTGCTTGTGTAACAGCGCCCAGTAAATACACGCACAGCTTATCAACACAAACACACACACATGCACAGAGAGAGAGAGAGAGAGAGAGAGACAGAGAGACAGAGACAGAGAGACAGAGACAGAGAGAGAGGCACACACTAGACTTTTACTTTTAGCAAATGTTCGTAGAATTAGGCTTAATTTGAGTGTGTTTTTGTGGTGCCTGGTGACTAACGCTGAATCATGCGAAATTGTGCTCTTAATCAATGCCGCCGCCGGGCGCTGTAGCAATTGAAATTTGGATGAGATACGCCGCGTGTACGGAGGAGCGTTGCACGTAGCGTGGCCGCCTCTGACCGTTTAATGAGCGCTGGCCGATGGCGCGCGGAACTGCCGCACCTGAACCCGTCACTGGAACGACTGACAAAGCGCTGCGCAGTGCCGCGTCGATTGGCGACGAAGTCGCGACGCGTCGCTGGCAGCTCGAACGGCATTGTTTGTGCGCTGGGCACTTCTTGCCCTGCGCTGGCCAGCGAACGGCTCAGTTGACATGTTTCATTTGGTAAGCAAGGGAGCGGATGGGGCAGGTGCTATGACGACGACTACGACGACGACGACGACGACGACGACGACGACGACGACGACGTCGACGTCGATGGCTGCGTCATGCTTTGCCGGGCTTTGTTATTCTTGTGGTTGTTGTTGCTTTTCCGGATTTGCCATATCGCTTACACTCTTTTATATATATACGTGCTTGTGTATAATTGCTTTACTTATTTTGCAGTTTTGTTTCACATCTCTCATTGCCTTGTCTCTTTTGTTTTCCATATTTTGTTGAAGTTTGTTTTTGTTTTAATTGCGGCGCGCGTCGCCAGTCAACATGACGTATACGCGCTGCACTACGCCTCGCATTCGAAATGCGCTCCTGCTGTTATGTGTATGGCAAGCACCTTGGTGTTAGTGGCTGTTATGGGGCCATATTATTCTGTTAGCTAATGTGCTCTGTTTGTAGTTGGGCAGCTGGTTTACCTGGAATCACAATCGGACAAGCGGGAGGGTTGTCTATGCACAGCTACTTGACATTTTTCATAAATTTACTTTGGAGTTGTTATGGCTTAGCTAGATAAGGAACCTTATAAAAACTAGATTAAATGGCTACCTAAGAGGTGCTCCAATTCTAAATAGCAACAAGTTAATATGTTAAAAAAACTATGAATATAGAAAACATTTTTCTAAATTTTATATATATTATTAATTATAATAAAATATTTATATGATAATCAAAATATTTATCAACTTATTATTCCTTTGAAGTATTTCAACTCTTGTAACAAAGCCAAGCTACCCGCACACTCACCCGCAAAGCTTTCTCGGGTTTCTCCCATTTATTTAACTCTGTATTTAGTTCTGATGAGCTGCTCATAGCTTTGTGTACATGATTACGAGAACAGAGCAGCACAAGCTCTCTGTACTTTCCACAATATTTACGTTGGAGATTAACTCAATTTGAATTAAATATTTTCCAACTGTATTTATCTCGTTCAGATAGTCCATTGGATTAACGTGACTCACCTGCAGCCGTCTGCATGCTGGCATCCATGTAGTATATGCTGACTGGTCCCTGGTACTGTGTCATGGGCCCAATGACCACATCTGTGGAGTTGGACAGATTGATGACACTGGAGGGCTGTATGGCTGGATTCGTAAAGACGTTCTGTGGCATGGTCATCGTGGATGTTGCTGAGGCACTGAAAGAATGATTGTTGACACCACGGCTTCGATTGCCATTGCCGCTGCCGTTGCTGCCTTGCCACAGCACAGTCTCTTCGGATGCCTGATCCTGTGTGTTCTGCTGAGTGTGCATGTCGCCGTTGCCGTAGCCGTCTGCTGCGTGCCGTTCAAGTGCTAAGCCAAACAGCGACTGACCGAAGTTGAACTCAACGTCGGTTGCTTCCACTGGTGCAATATTTCTATATAATATATATCTATAGTTTAGTTCAGTCCGCTCTGAGGGCTCTCTCGCTCGGATCATTTAGAAAATGTATTCGTATCGAAAGCAGTTATCCACTTAAATATATAAAAACCCAGGTATTTGAAGTGTTTTGTTAGCTAAAACAGTTGTAACTCAAAACACATGCATATATATTATTACAAATGATTATGGGGTTTTTAAATTATATTTGCTCTACAGCTGATTGAAGTATTTGGTTTGAATATTTGATGCGATTAAGTCACTAATGTAATTTAATTATTGTAGTCAATTAAAAATTGTAATGTATGTGGCTTTTTATATTTTAGTTGTGATCAAATATTTTGTGCGAATCAAATTTTATGACACTGTTTTTTTGTAGATTATAAGTAGAGAATATATAATTTTCATGAATTCTTTTTTAATACATTTATTTTGTGAATTTTTTTTATTTCAATTTTAATATATTTATTTTGGTTTTTTAATTTGTAATTAAATTAAACTGTTTTTGCTTTCCATTGTTATTCATAAGTCGGCACAGGCGCGCCATCTATGGGCTGAATAATGCGCACATATGCAAAAAGCTGTGAGAGCTTTGCTTAGTTCACAAATTGGCCAAGGTGGCGTTTTATGAGCAGCACGCATTAAATAATCATACGCCCCATCGCACAGTTGAATGTGCCTTAAAATAGCCAGCTAGCATGCATATATAATAAAATTAGCTCTTAATTGGTTTTAATTAATGAAAATGAAGCTTGCTTCAAATATTTAGTATCAATTTCATTAGCTAATTTATCTTTATCAGCTTTAAGCAGCTCAGCTCTGTGTCGCATTTAATGCCAGTGCACACAATCTGTGCACACACTCTCGCTCACTTTCGCCTCGCACGCCAGACGCAACACTTGACTTGCCACGCCCCAGTGGCGCCGCCCCGTGTGTCAAGTCATGCAAAATGTCGACGGCGGTGTCTGCCGCCTGGTGGTTGGGGGGCTATTAACACGCAGCAGTGCTAGCAAAAACAAAGCGCATACTTTGACGCATGCCCTCCTAATGACGACCACGAGAATGCTGCATAAAGACGCCAACGACAACGTGGACGCGCCAGCTGCCCCAACGGGGCTCCGACTTTGTTCCTGTTCAGCTGACTTTAGTAGCTGATGGTTTTTTTTTTGTGCTCCTCTGCTCCTTTTTTATTTAACCTCTTTATGTGGTGCGGGTGTGGGTGTGGGGTGTATGCCATTGTGCCAACAACTGCATGCAGTGGCAGTAGCTGCCGTTGGAGCAGTAGCAGCACCAGCAGCAGCCGGCGCAGGTGAAAACCCCAAAGTGCCCCAGGACAGTGCGAAGTGCTGAGTCAAGTGTCAACTGCAAATGACATTTGCATTTCGCTGGCTGCCTGGCTGCCTGGCTGCCTGGCTGCTGTCGGGGTGGTGCCGCGCCAAGTGGCGCGCTGCTTGGTTGGTCGGTGGCTACGCGTCAACTACGACTGACATTTGTTTTAGTTTTTCTTCCGCTTTGCGCCAGCCATTTGGCAGTTCGTTGTGTTTCCTCTAGCAGAAAAAAAAAAAAAACAGCCAACCAACAACAAGAAAAGTAAATAAAAAAAAATTGAGAAATATGCAACAACAACAATTACAGAAAGAAAAAAAATATCGCTGTGGAAATTTAAGCTGTCACGAGCTCTGCTAATACTTGGGCGCTCGCTTTAGCGACGCATTTACTGGTTACCCCAAATGGCGCGGCCGTCAGGGAGGCGTGGCGCTTGCCTACTTGACTATGGCAGCCGTAAGCCAACAGCTGTGCCTGGGTCCTTGGAGCAAAACGTGTTGCAAGCCCAGCACAGACCTTGGCCAGAAATTGTATTCAATGTGCATTGCTATAAAATAAAATATAAAATTTATTTCTCTTACATAAACTTAAGCTATAGTTCTCTTTCTATTTAATTAAATTATTTCTGCGCTTGATTCGCTTTGAGTTCAGCGAAGCTCTGAAGATGACATAGAGTATGTGGAGCATGCTCAGAATTGCCATAAAAATGTTTCGCTATTTTCTTACAAATTTACAAATTTGTGCATTTAATTTAAGCATTAACTCGTTTAGCTGTTGCACAGGTGCAGCAGGTGAGCGAGGCCGTTAGCTGGCAGAGTGGCTGGCTGGCTGGCTGGCTGGCTGGCTGGCTGGCTGGCTTGGTGTAGTTTTAATTTCGGCAAGACAAGGCATGTTCAGCATGTATTTAATTATGTTGCACAGTGTTGGCTGCGTTTTAGGTTCTTAAATAATTGCCACCTTGGCCAGCTATAGTGAGGCCCCCCTCTCCTACCCTCTCGCTGTGTATGTGTGTGCTCGCAAGTCAGCTTGTTGGCGCTGCTGGTCTAACCTCGACTCTGCAGCTCTTTGTGGCTGCTTGCCACATGTTTACTTATTTTCTACATACATAATTACATTTTCATATGCAGAGTAATTAGTGAGCTGCTTGCTCCATGCTTACTCCATGCCAAAGTCTAGACTTTCGTTTCGTTTCGTGTCGTTTTTATGGAAATCCATGAGTGTGTGTATGTGGCCAGCTGCTCTTTGGCTTCATGCAACGGTTCATTTCATTAACGCACAACAACAGCGAATTGATTAGGTTGCGCCAACCACTCAGCCCTAGCCCCACCAACACCCCCACGACCGCGCCCCAAACTGCTTAACGTCAGCGTGCTGCATCTCTGGCTGCTGCGAATGGCTCGTAATGCAATTGCATCCGACAATATGCAAATTAGGCGAACCTATGCGACTCACTGCAGCTGTGAGCATTCCAAATGCTAAATTGTGGGCATAAACTACATTAGCACACATTCCCCAAGTCTCTACCTCCCGCTCACTCTCTCTTTCTCTTTCTCCCATTATCTTTCGTCCCGCCCCCATTCGCCAGCTGCTGTTCTGCATAAGTGGCAAGTTAGTTGCTTGGCAGCACGCTTTAAATTGCTAGCGATTTGTCTGCTCTGAAAGCATTGGGCATTTCAAAAGAGGGCGTCTGCCGGTGGGCGTGGCTGGCAAACAAATGAGTTAAGTTAACTTTAATATGAATTGGTATAGATACCAGATACCAGCCAGCAGATAGCAGATAGCAGATCGGGCAGCTGCTCTCTCTCTCTCTCTCGCTCTTCACTCTGCTCAGCCAGCCAAAGGCCGCCCACAATTGTCTTATCTAATGCGATTAAGGCGCCAGACCCAATTTGCCAAAAGACTCGCTAGATGATTATTGATTATCGCAGCATATAGCATTACAGCAATGGAGTGAAATCTATTCAATTTGTGAGTGCCTCAAAATAGAACAAAGCGTCGAGTGGCTAAAAGGCCAACAGGGCCAAAGCGCTTAAAATGCGCCACAAATTGATTTTGCATCACATTTGATTTGTGTTGAGTTCATTTTAGCAATTTATATAATAGAATTATTAACAATAATTTATAGAAATTATAAATTATAATTTCGATTAATATTTGTAAGTCTCTTCGATATGGGGTATATGACTAATAATATTGAATAATCAAGTGATTATTATATTATATGTTTTCGATTTAGATTTATATTTATTTGTGATTTTTTTAAATTTTGAATAAAATATTGTTAAATATATTTTTATATTTATTTATTGCAATTTTTATATTTTTTTTTAAATTAAAAAAAAAAATTCAATAATTTCAAATCTGTTTTAATAATAAATTTTATTTATTGAATTTTGATATTTATTTGCATAAAAAATCCACCTCATATTAGTCTCAAGTTATTGAATAACTTATAATAAACATTTATTTATATTTTCTTGGCATTTGTTTATACATTTTATTGAAATAAATATTTATTATTTTGCATACTCTGCACTTCCTCCAGATATTTCCTATTTTATTTATGTATAAATAATAAAATAAATATGGATTGCAAATGATGTGCGCCAAGGCTCTTGGCTTTCCAATATTTATTTATTAATTTCAAATGTGCACATGTATGTGTCTATCGGAGACTCTGCGCTCAGAGCTGTCATCTTATGTGCTTTATGCCATTGGCTTTGTGCTCGTGCACACGCGGCGTATGCGTAATGCGAGCAACCGCCTGCTGTCACATTCATGCACATTGCTCGCGCTGTAAATACAATAAATGGCACTTGCAACAATTTTTGACTCTTTTGGACGCGCTTACGCTGACGCAGCAGTTGACGTTGACGTTGACTTTGACGCCGACGTCGCCGGCATCGCCGGCATCGCTGGCATCGCTGGCATCGCTGGCATCGCTGGCATCGCTGGCATCGCTCGCATTGCTCGCATTGCATTATCGCAAAGTACACAAGGCTCACACACTTTGCGACTGCAACGCGCTGCAGCGCGGCTGCCGCTGCTGCTGTCAAATGTAAAACAAACAGAAAACAGACAGCGTAACCAAGGCCCCAAACAACTCTCCTCTGACTAAGCAGCGCGCCATATCCTCCCACTCAGCTAGGCTCTCGTTTAGCTGCTCGCACTCTAACAATAAAATCGAAACTTTTGCATTGTGCATGGAAATTGCCATTGCTGCTGCTGCTGCTGCTGTTCGCTGTTGCTGCTGGTTGTTGGTTGTCGTTGTCGTTGTTGTTGTTGTTGTTGCTGGCATTATGCAAAAGAAAAAGTTTTCTGCAGCGCGCATAAAATTTTATTTGTTGCTACTTTTGGGCTTGCGCTTGATTTGGCAACTTGCACACCCACCCACACACACACACACACACACACAGAGTGGGCACAATTCATACACATGTTAAGTGCATGGGCGGGCATCCTTGTTACAATTGCTGCTCCCCCCTCTCTCACCCGGCGGCGCCCCTTCTTTAGCCAGCCAACCCTTCCGCTGATATTTGGCATATTTTGTGCACATCAATATATCGCGTGCTAGTTGGCAGCGTCCGCAATGGCCTCAACGCCCAGCTCCTCTAGTCCAGCCCAGCCCGCCCACGCGCTGCCGTGGCAAAGGTCTATATCAATCCCAAGTTGCCAAGGCCCGCGGGCGCATTGGCAGCGCGTTTTGTGGTGTGGTTACCAGCAGCGGGGGCTGAGGGTAGTTTGGCTTCGCTTGTACGTGAACCAAGCGCAGCTGAGTGTGTGTGTGTGTGTGTGTGCGTGGTGGGTGTGCGCGTGTGTGCGGCGCATATTTCGTATTTCATTCTTGAACTATGTGAGTTTTGGTTTGCGGCATTTAAGCAAATATTTTCGAAATGCAGTCTGTCTTCTTGCCTTGGCTGCCTTTGCTCTCTGTCTCAGTTCGAAAAGGTATCCTGGGCATCCTTCAGCTGCTGCTGCTGCTGCTGCAGGAATACTTTTTGCAATTATGGCTACGAGCTGAGTGGGCGTGGCAAGCGCGTGACTTTGGTTTAGCCTTAGCTAAACAAGTTTTTCTAATGACTTTGTCAACAAATGTGCACAGTAATTGACGACTGACAAGTGCAGCAGCAACAGCAGCAGCGGCAGCAGCAGCAACTCCTCATTTCTAACCAACTTTGGTTACATTTCTTGTTACATAGTCTCAATATGATATCCTCCTTTAGTTTTCGTCTACGTTTTTCATTTGATTAAGTTTTCAGTTTTCTTTCTAGACTATGTTTCAGCTCAGCGGCGATAATTTGATTTCTTGTAAGAATATATTATATTATTAAACATATATTCCTATTTTTATAATTTTTTATTAAAATATATTCAATAAATTAGAAAATTAAATTAAAATTTGGTTTTTCCATAATTTCCATAATTTTCATACCCATTTATTTATAATATAAAATTTAAAATTGAATATTTGCATTTAAATTCTTATTAACAGCGTCTTGGTACTGGCAGTCGCTGTTAAGCAATTTAATCCAACTGGGAACAGTTTGGCAACACTTGCATTCCACACGCGTTACCCCTGCCTTTTAAATAGCAGAAAACAGTCCTGTTATTGCACAGCTGTTAGTTTGCTATAAATTTTACATAACATATGCCAATTTGCTATAAAGTGGCTTAACAGCTGCCAGCAAAAACGCATTTAACATGAGCCAGGGGTAATACTTGGGCTGTTAGCTCAACGTAATGCTAAGAACGGTGCACTGTTATGTTGTGACTTTTAACATTTTGCTCAAGCGGGGTAGCTGTTAGACTCTTGCCGTAAAATACGGTCCACAGCCATGGCAATTGTGTGGATGGCAGTGGATTTTATGGAGGCGTTTTAATTAAGCGAATTCAATTTGCATGTTTAATGTCAATTGGACGTGGGCTAAGTGAATTTCGCGCACAAATGCCGTTATATGATGAATGTCCGTTGCAGCAGCTGCACCAGCGCTGCTTGTTGGTGGCCCGCAGTCAAGTGATTTTCGAACAGCACCCAAAGGTATGCTACAAATTATTATATCGCCAGGCAAACAAGCGGAAGCACACGCACACACACACGCACGCACACATTTACAATTCCGGTTGCTGTTGTTCAGGCGCTTTGTGGCGACATTAGCATTGAGCAAATTGTCAATTGAATTGTGCCGCATAATTGGAATATTAAATGTTTACAAAATGCAATATACAAATACACGAGGCCCGAGCTGCACTCCACAGCAACAATTGCGACAATGCTGCAATTTGCACTTAAATGCACACGCACATGGGCATAAATCAAATAAGCACAGTGAGGCGCAACCCTCTGCCGCCCCCTGCCCGCTTGCATGCGATGTTTAGTGGCCTGTTTTCAATGATTTGCATTTGAAACAATGACAGCATTTTGATAGCTTACCCCAGAAACCCTGTATCAAGTGGCAGCCAATGCTGCAGCTATTTGCCCTGCCCAGTGGACGGACACTCAAGTGTGTCAGTGTGTGAATGACTGACTGCCTGCCTGTGCGTGTGTGTGTGTGTGTGTGTGCGCAGTGAGTGAACATCAGGCGAACCAAATTATTTGTCAATTGTTTGATTTTGTTGTTGTTTTGATTGCTGGGCCGCGTCGCTTTGTAATTTGTTATTGATATTTTTATTAGCAAGTGCAATATGTCAACAATATTTAAATAACAAACAATAACAACAACAACAAGCTCATAAATATTAACACTCGATAATGGCTGCATTTTTGTCACAGTTTTGTTCAAATGCATGCGAGCGGCAGTTGCACATAAAATAAACATGAAATATAATGAACTGCATTTGTGTGTGTGTGTGTGTGTGTGGGCACGCCCACTGGCTACTGCCCACATGTGCAGCTGTCAAAGCCACAAGCAGCATCCAAGAAACAGCATCAACAAACAGCTGCGGCGCAAATTGTTCGGGCTCTGCCCCAAAAATACCCAAGAAAAAAGCGCAAATAAAAGAAAAATATAAAAAAAAAATATATATATATATATATATATATATAAATATATATTTATATACATATACATAGGGAGAGGTTTAGTTTTAAGTTTTTTGGCCAGCAGCGTTTTTAAGTGCGGATATTTTATGAATTTTATACGCTGCCTGACCTGCCCAGGCCAGCCAGCCAGCCAGCCAGCCAGCCAGCCAACCGTCGCCCGGCCTCATCCAGCAGCTGCCTGTGCCATGTCTCTGTTTATCGCTGCCGTCGCAACACGCCAACCCACGTCCTCCTCCTTGCTTCCCCCTTGCTTCCTCGTTTCTCTCGAAAAGTGCTTCACTTACTGTTATTGTGTTTGCTTTGGGCTTCCGTTTTTTGGTGGCGCTGCTGCTGCCACATCTTGTCGCAACTCTTGTTGCCGCTTCGGTTATTTTCTGGTCATTGTGCGGCTTGTTTACGCAGTGGGCGTGCCTGTAGCCCGCACTCGCACCCGCACCCACACCCGCCCACTCGCCATAGACAGTTGCGCCCGCAGGGCCGCATCTCTGGGGCAAGTTAGTGACACTCAATTTAAATTTATGCCGGTTTATAATCATTGCCCGCCTGTCATAAAGCCGTGAAATACTCTTCGCTACTCTGGCGCTCTTTTCGTGCGTTTTTTCTTGCGCTTTGCTGAGGGCGCTGCACGAAATTTGTGTAAACTGTTTAGCAGTTTACTGTTTGAAGGTCCTGCCTGCTCAATTAAATGATAATAAGGCATTATATCAGCGGCTTATGCCAGCACCTGATGAGCTGCACGACTTCCTGCTCTGGTCGCTTCTGTTTCTTAGCTTTCTGGGCGTATGTCTGGCCATAAGTTATGACTGTGTATGTGTGTTGTGGGAGTGCGTGTGTGTGTGTGTGTGCGTGTGTGTGCAGGTGTTGATTTCGGCAGCCAAGCGATGCGTAGTTTGCACTTTCTTCAGTCATAATTAGTTCAACTTTTGCAGCTGGCATTAAAAACTTGTTTGTGAGCAAAAGAAGGAAAAAAAGCGAAACTTTAACTTTTCTATTGCAGTCCAAGTCCGAAAAGTTGTTTCGACTCAAGCGCAAACATAAAACAGTCAAATTCTTAAGAATCAGCATAGTTACTGACATTCAAGTCTGCGGCTCGGCATCATTGTAGACAATGTTCAAGAACTTGCTCCAAGCCAAAGTTAGATTTAGTTTTCTTGGATATTTTAAAAATTATATTTTTTATTTTTATTTTGATGTGTGGAAATATGCGCAAAATTAAATAAATAATGAAGAATAATCTGTTGTTACAGTAACATCATATCATATGTTATTATCACATCCATTTTCATTATAACTCTAATGATAAATATATACAAATTATAATAATTTTGCTCATCATTATTAGCGTCATAATTGCTTTCTTTATAATGAACAGGCTTAAGTTGGCATCTATGATTCAAATAATATTTATCTTCAATTTAAGTTTTATATTTAATGAATTATCATTATTATTATGATTATCTGTAAACCGATCCTTAATGCTTCATTTACTTTGCATTATAAATATATATATAACTAAAATCATTATGCTTATTCGCATCATCCTCATTATCCACATCTTCATTATTATCTTGATCAATATTATAATTATTTTATTTATGTTTATCATCAACTTTATTATAATCACAATTAAGACAATGATCATTATTTTTATGTTAATCATGATTAATATTTTTATCATATTTATTATAATATTCATAATGATCATCACTATGCACATTATTATTGGTCAAATTATTCCTATCTTCGTCTTCATTGAAATATCTATTCCCTGCACAAATGAGCAGGGCAACAGACAAAGAGTAAATAAGGAGCAGAAAATTAAGAAGATTAAGAAGAGAAGACGAGCATGCCTCGATCTGCTTAATCGACTTGGATTATGGACGCTCTATATACAATAGGTATATAACCTAGACAAATTTCCGCTCAGTCGTCTTCGATAACTTGATTTGCTCTTGCAATGGGCAACATTATCATTATCTGCTCAATATGTGCATAATAGATACTTTGTGCTGATATATTGACACACACACACACACAAATGCACACATATATAGATACACTATGTATAGACAATGTTACTTTTCTGTTTGTATTGTTGCAATTGCAGCAGCTGCAAATGAAGTTTAATTATTAACCAATGATTAAGTTTGCATTACTCATTCTCGAGCTTAATTACATGTGAGCGAATGACGGGACTTAAGTGAATTTCAGCCTTAAATCAATGCCTCTTCAAACACACGCCCACAACTCGACGCTCACACACTTTGCTGTGGGCCAACAAACTTGCAGCCGCGTCCCGCCCGCAACTCTTTGCCGCACGCGCTCGCTCGCGCGCCTCAATTTAAATTGCGGCCATTTGGCCACTCAACGTTTAATGAGCAACAAATGTAATTTATTTATGGCGTCCACTGTTGAGGCCTTTGCCTTTGCCTTTGCCTCAGTTTCAGTTCACAAAATGCTTCAAGTTTTCAGCACAATTACCATAAGCACACACACACAAAAACACACACAGAGAGACGGAGACACGTCCACATGGACGCACACACATGGGTCAGATAGAGCGAGATAGATAGTGCGAGAAACGCTGTGTAAATCGCTGGCCACTTTTAGCTGGCACTTTTCTCAATGGCATCTCGCACGCTATCTCACTCGCACGCTCTGCCTCTCTCCCTCTCTCTCTATCTGTGTGTGTGTGTGTGTGTGCAAAGTGTTGATATTTATGGATCATTTGCATATGTGTGCCAATGCAGAAGGGGCAGGCAGCTTTCTTTCCTGCCAGGCTTGGCCAGCAGCAACAATGGGGCAAAAAATGTTAACTGGCGAGACAGTAAGGCATTTGCTGCCACTTCCGCAGCAGCAGCAGCACAAGCAGCAGCAGCACGAGCAGCAGCAGCAGCAGGCGAGAATGTTGGATCTATGGAGCTGCTTTTGAAAGTTGTCCAGTTGCGGTAAACATAAATTCTCGTTGACACGTTAATATTGTTCCCTTTTGGTTTTGTTGTTGTGCTTGAGCGTGTGTGTGTCAGAGTAAGTGTGTGTGTGTGAGTGTGGCACTGACCAGGCGCACATTACAGCTGCCGTTGCAGTCAGCTACTGCTATTTTGTCCAACAAAAGCTTAAAAACATTTAAAAGGGATTTATAGACATTTGGGGAATATGCCAGACAGCTGGACAGCCAGACGGACAAGACACACACACACATAGACAGCGGCTGCTTTTAGATGCTGGCCAAGTACTATACAAGCCAGCCACAAAAGTCATTAAGCTACACAGAGTGTGAGCGAGAGAGAGAGATGGAGAGGGAGAGGGAGCGAGAGCGAGAGCGAGTGGACATGCGAGAGATGTGGCCGAAAACAATAACAATTTTCGAGCTCAAATCTAATTCATGATTTCATTACCAAGGGGCGCGCCCAGTTTGCCGAGTTCTTAGAGCAGAGCGAGAGAAAATCATTTCCTGTTTAGCACTCAATGCTGGCCAACCGCCAACCGTCGCCCGTCGCCCGCCCAAGACGACCTCAGCTCAGCCCCAAAGCCACCCCCGCCCCAGACACAGGGCGTCGCCTACTTTTCTCTCTAGGCCGTAAGCCAGTAATTGTCTTTGGGCCTTTTTTTACGGGCCAGTGATAACAACTGAAAGTGTCACTATCGACAAAATGAAAAGCCATTAAAGAAAATTACCCGACTTGACATTGAGTTTTCCAGGCATTAAATGGCACAGTTGACAACGCCTATGAAGTCCTCAATGTCCTGCTAATCACATGCCCTCTGTGTCGCCCTCAAATTGAATTGCTTTTCTAGCCCCACCCCAAGCACCCCGATTGCTGCCCGAGACTTTCCAGTCAGTCGTGCTCAAAATGAATCAGGTTTGGTTCTTTTTCAGCATTCTGGAGATATTGTCGGGCAGCTCCGCCATCTACATACACACTGTGGCCGCGCTCTTCGAGTCGGAGCCGATGAAGCACACCTTGCTCATCTGCGGCACCTTCGTCAGTTTCGTGCTGCTGGCCACGATCCGTTGCATTAGGATTGGCATGGGACTGCGCACGCTGCTGCGCCCGATGCTGTTTACTACCCTCTTCGGCTGCATCATGCACTTCCTGTGCTCTGCGGTATCCATGAACTTTGCCGAGAACGATTTTCACCTGCAGTTCATGAGCGACATGGGCGAAGTAAAGCATCATGCTTTCAGCTACTGCCGCATGCAGAGCATCACTTCCCTGGTCACCGGCGGCATCTATCTGATTGAGTTCATTTTGCTGCTGGATATCCTTGTGAAGATACCGCAAGCGGATCAGTGGCCGCTGGAGGTTGTCACCGAGCCGCCGCTGCGCGACACCAGCTGGCAGGAGCTGACCATCGAGGAGCGCGACACCTGGGCCCGCATATCGGCGGACATTTACTTTCTGGGCAAAGATATCGACTATTGGCTGCGCGTCAAGTCCAAGTGGTTTCGTCAGTTGGCTGGCCGACAGGAATTAATTGTTGGCCCCGCCTCCAATACGGAATCGAATACCTCAGACATTGAGCCGAACTTGGCGCCCGACACACTTGAGTTTACCTAAGTTTACCTAACAGATGCTGATCGATGAGCACACAACACGAATCAACTAGACCAAACACGACTCCGCACGATCAGCAACTCAGCTGTAGCTGCGATGCCATCGCAATGAAACTACACACGCCCACAAGCTCGAGTCTGAGTTGACTCAGCCAATTGCCACATGACTTGGCATGAGCTCTGGCCGCTCATCACTCGACTTGACATGATTTGGCACGACTGCACACGCATCGCATGATGCAGACGATCCGATCGAATATGTTTTCTCTCCATGTCGCATAAAATTTGATGTTCGTGTTGGTGCCAATAAATACAATGTTTGCAGTTTTTATTTGAATTTATGCCTTAAATTTCAACTAAAAGTCAGGCAGGCAAACGCACACACAGACGACATTTATATTTATGGTATGTGTGGCCCCCAGACGGGCCCAGAAATTGCTGTCACATATCCATTTCATGCATTTGACTGCCCAAATTGTCAACTTGACATGAAATTAGAAAAGCGCAAAGCATTTAAACATGCTCCAATATGCAAATGAAAATGCTCAAAGAAATATTTGTATACCAGTACACGCACACAGACAAACATATACACATATATATAATAATACATATTTATGCCAGATATATATATAAATTTTTGCATGAATTTTATATTGTGTATGTCTGCGTTTTAAGGCCACAAACTGCTGTGATGACTGCATAAAATATTAAAAAATCTAATTTCCAAGTTTTCTTGCTTTCCCAAGCTGACACGCCCCTTAAAAAAATGCAAAAAAAAAAGCGAAAAACAAAATGCCAAGCAGCTCGTCAGCCCCCCCAGCCCACCAGCCCACCGGCCCGCCTGCTCGTTTTGCTTGTAATTTGTATAAGCTTTTTAAGACCACCAAATGCAAAAATCGTTGGCTGAATGTCGCTTCTGTCCCAACTGTCCCCCCTCCCCACTGCCTGCATTCCCCGCTGTCCATCTGTCTGTTTGTCCTTCTGTTTGCCTGTCGGACTGTCTCAAATCTCTTGCAGAGCGCTGACAGTCGCTCTGGCAAAATGAAATAAAAATATGCATGTTAAATAAAATGTCAACGAGAACGCCATTTAGGGGCGTGGCAAGTGGATGGTATGGTGCGGCGTGTGGCGGTGGCGGCCCTCTGAGTATGCTGTAAAGTGAGCAAGATTCATGTCAACTGAGCCAAATACGGCAACAAAAGGCATTTAAAATCGTTCCCCCACTGAAAAACATAATGCGCATAATAATCAAAGCAAACCATTGCAAAGAACTCCACAGTTTCCAAGGCTACCTCGGGGCTAGTGTACTCCACCGGCGGCACTAGTTAAAGGCCATTGAAATTGTAAGGGCATTGCAGCAAGACTGCTGAAAGTAGCCCGGCCGCAGCCTGGCTGTAGTCTATAAAGCAAGTGGCATTCGTCACTCAAGTGGGAAATAAAACTTAAACTTTATATTTCATCTCTCATCACATTAGCCTTGAGAAGAGGCGTGCTAAAACGAAAGACTAAAAGTTCTGTCTAAGCGCTTATGAACTTAGAACATTTTATGGTCTGTGTGGGCCTTGATCAAAGTGCGTATTGCTGTCTGTAGAAATTTGAGCTTGGAAATTATTTAAATAATAATAGTTTTTTTTTATATATATGTCTTTTCAGGCTATAATCAAGAATCAAGAATGAAGAAAAAAGAAACAAACTACATATCCTTCAATTTTATAGTTCGAAAGCAAAAGTTTTAGTTTGGTTTATAGTTGTGGGCAGTCATAGCCATAATCAAGAATAATATATTTACGCTCTATTGAGGTGGGTCATCTAAGGCATAATATATAATCTAACTAAATAAACATAAGTTTATTTTGTATACAGTTTTAAACCACTCATCAGTAATCCATTAAGCCTAAGCTAGATCACTTTATCCTTGAGTCAAATCCGTCGCTTATCTCAACAAATTCAAAGCGATAAATTTCTATAGCTAAATATCTATTTCAAGTGCTTTCACTTTATGATTTCCTTTTTTTTTTATTTATTTCTGCAGCTTTGATATTATATTGAATATTTAATATGAATAAATTCTGCCATATTTGAGCTTCTCTAGCAGCCAAGCCGCTTGCAGAGCATATGAAAGCTGAAGTCAACTGTGAACGATTCAAGCTTTAAGCTTCTGCATTGTGCTTCTAACTCTTTTGGCAGCTTGTAGAAATATTTAAGTGCCGTTTGGCCATAAGCAAACGTAAGCTCATTAGCCACGTTTTAGCCGAGCTGCACTTGGCTGCTGGCACAAGGTGCAACTTGAAGCCATCCATTGATTATCAGTTTTCGGCCGTCGGCAATGCCAGATATGTCGCAGCAGCCAATGGCTTGAGTGTCTACTCCCCTTCCGTCTTCCTCTCCATCTCACGACCTTACATTTTCTCTCTCTCTCTCTCACTTGTTTCTTTCTCCGTGCCTGTCTCATTTGGCGTCATCCATCTTTTGTGTGCCAAATGGCACTCGGCAAAAGCTGCTGCAACCACTTCCGGCCATGCAATGGACTATTGGCCAACCCTTCACCAACTCAATTGCATCTTTTGTCTGCTCTTTCTCATTCGCTGCATGTGTGTGTGAGTGTGTTAGTGTATGTGTGTGTGTTGCTTTAATTGAATTGCTGTAAAAACGCGGCACAAATTATTGACTTCAAGTGGCAGCCAGCCAGCACATTTTCTCTTGCTGCTTTCATTTCGCCTTTCATTTTGTGTGTGTGTTTTTTTTGCCTCATCTTTTCTTTTCTTTTTCATTGTTTTTCTTTCTGCTTCTTCTTTTATATTTTTTTGTTGGCAGCCACAAAATTTTTCCATAATTTGAGTGGCCTGTAGCTTCAAGGAGTTTGGCGAGCCAAAAAGCTCCCCAAAGTTTTCCATCAAAAACGTTTAGAATGTTTTTTCCTGTTGCCTGTTGGCACACATACACAAACACATACACAAACACACACACACACACACTCATATCTTTTTTATTTAGTCCCCCACATGCGGCTGTCCCTTGTGTGTCTGTTCTGCCATTGCCCGCCACGCATTTTGCTATTGTTCAACTTTGCTCTTCGCTCCGTTCTGCTCTGCTCTGCTCTGCTCCTGTCTTCATCTCTGCTCTCGCCTCGTCAACTCTCGTGCTCATGCCCTAACCTACTTTTGACTTGCTCAATGTTGGCTTCTTTTCAGTGTTTCACCGTTGTGTTGTTGCTGCCGCACTCTTGTTCTTGTGCTTCTTCCACGGCTGCTACAGTTTTATATTCTCCTATTTTGGTTGCTGTTGTTGCTGCTGCCTTTTTTTTTTTCTTTTTTTGACATAAATTTGAAACTTTTCAGTTTTATTGTTGCGGACTCGTTGGCAGTAATGGATTTCAAATAGAGTTACTCATGGGTAAAATGTTTCATACTTTGGGGTATTAGCAAATCTGCAATTGACGTTGCCGGCGACGATGCGACTTTTCATATTAGTATGTGACTCCACTATGCGGCGCGGCTGTACTTTTGTTGTGCTCCTTGTTTCGATTCCGTTCCGTTTCGGAGTCTGTTTCTGTTTCACTTTGGTTTTGTTTTGTTTTGCATTTGGCCATTGCATACTTTTGTGCGCACTAAAAGCCTTAAGTTATTTGTAGCTGCTTGCTGGTCTGCTAATGCACATTTTATTGAAATAAATTCCGTGCCCACTTGAAGATGTTGCTCGCATTGGGTCGTGGCTTTGGCTGCGGTTTCTTTGGCTGGGCTGCTGCTGCTTCTGCTGTTGCTGCTGTTGCTGTTTTGTGGCTGCTTTTAGCTGATTTTATGGCCTTAAGAGGCGTCCACTGCGGTGCTAGCGTTGATTTGCTGCGGTCCATACAGCCCAGGGGCCAGTTTATGGCCTCAACTTGGCATTCTCCAACAGCTTAAAGGCGATACACCACTAAAGTCAGCGAACAGCGAACAGCGAACTGCGAACTGCGAACTGCGAACAGCTAACAGCAGCCCAATTCCAAACACACTTAAAAATGCAAATGATATTTACGTTTTCAGCTTGAGCTTCTTCTGCTGCTTAAGTGCAAAGTTAAACGACGCCCCAAAGTATGCAATGCTCGGCGTGCTTGGCCTGCATTTTTAATTACGCACTGCAAATCGGTGCAGATAACAGCTGCTTGTTCTTTAGCTTTGCCTTTATCTTTATCTACTTCTTCTTTTTGTTGTTTTTTTTTTTTTTTGTTTCTTTCTTATCTTCTGCTTCTGTTTCTGCCGCTTGAGCACACTCTCAAAAACCGATTCTCATGAGAAAAAAATGGCGAAACTCGGATGCAGACAAGGCGAGTGAGTCGAGCATCCAGTCTCGAGTCTCGAGTCTCAAATCGTTATACATACAAATGAGTTAGATTATTCAAATGCTCAGGCGAAACTCTTAACATTGGTGATTTGATGGCGAAAGTGTTTAATGAAGCGGATCATTAGAATCAGAATCAGAAACAGAAACAAGTTTCTGATTTGCATAAATGGAATCAGTTTTAAGATAAATATTAATGAATCCGATTATCCGCATTTACAATTCAATTCAACTAAAAAAGGAGTGAATGAACCTGCACAACCGTTTCTAATTGCATTAAAATGCAAGCCATTTCACGAAATGCTGTTTGGAAAATCATATTTTAGAGCAGATGATACTCAGATAGCGTTTTTGCCGCTCGTATATGTATATGGGCCACGCTTCCGACAGCCAAAGCGCGACGTTGGCGCATTTTAATGGCTTTTGTCTTGCCTGCCAGCCAGCCAGCCAGCCAGCCAGCCAGTAGTCAGCCAGCCTACACACCTGCCATCCAGTGGGCGTGGCATGGCTGAGTTGTGGCATGTGGTGCACGTTGCTTTGGGTGGTTTGTTGCATTTCAGTGTCACGCCGGCATTTAATTTCACTCACTGCGAAAATGTTTTATGTCTTGGGTAAACACTTGCCTCGCCGCGTTCGCGCTCAACTGAATTTTATGCGCTGCACGACATTTTTGAAGCTGCAGCTGCGGCTGACGCTGCTACTGTTTTGCATTCCTTTTTCTTTAGTTTACTTTTTGTTGCCAACTTTGGCGAAAGTGAAAGCGCATAAAAAAAGAGAGCAAGAAGAAGAAAAGCAACACGAAATACAACAACCAAGCGGCACACAGGTGCAAATTTTATGTGCGCATTTCACACCTGCAGCATCACGTGGCATACACACACACACACACACACATACGCCGCTGGAGTGCAGCGTGTAAAAATTTGCTACTTTAAATGTTGGCCAAGGGACGGGGCCGGCACCAAAGTGCTACAAAATCACAACACAAAAGAATTCAATCAGCAGTGCTTAGCAGGTAGCCTGGCACACACACACACACACACATATGGGTGTGTGGGTGTGTGTGTATAAGAGCCATTGCAGTTGCGGTTAACAGGCCAAGCGTAATATAAACTTGAGCTCAAAAGCGAGCAGCATGAATAGTGGCGAGCGGGGCGAAGGCGCCACAACTGCTGCAGAAGTGTGCTTTATGCGTAAACTTGTGTGTGTGTGGGTAAGTGAGTGTGTGTGTGTTGTGATGTGTGCGTTTGGTCCATGCATGGCATTTATTTTTGCATTTTAACTTGGCAGCGAATTCCCCTGTTGATGGCGACGTCGTCGCCGGCAAAAGCGCACAACCGGAAAGACGCACACATCCACACATCCACACCTACACACACACTCACACCCACTCACACAGGTGAGTGTGTGCTGCTTAAGCTGTTCGAAAAAGGGCAGCTTTTAAACTTGCAAACAAGGTGGCAACGTGGAAAAGCCGCCAACGCCAACGCCAACGCCAACAGTTTGGATTTGTGTTTGCTCGCTGCTCATTGGTTTTTCCACTTTTCCATTTTGGCCATTTCGGGTTTTTCTTTTCATTCTTTTTTATTGCAATTCAACAAAATGGGTATAAATAAGAAAGCCACTTATAAAGCAACCTGAAGTGACTTTTAAACAAATACCCAACACTGGCAATGCCTTTTCGAAATGCACTCGAAATGCAATAAAAAAAATAATAAAAAAATAATAACAAAAAGTCGAGAGTGGGTATTAAGAGTGTGAAACATGCATCACCATAATCTTCAGATTGTGTGCTTTGAAGAGTTTAATAACGCTGGACGGCAGCTTAAAGTGATTAAAAAAATAATGCATCAACAAAAAAAAAAAAAAAAAACACATATTAATAACTACTAGCTGAGAGATGGGTTGATACAGAAGAAAGATTGCTCTAAGCGCTTACCAACACTGACACACACAGCTCAACAAAGTACACGTTACCCCATAAACACCCACGTAAACACCCAATACAGAAATAGAGTATTAGAGAACATTTGCTAAAGTAATTATATAGCTCTCTTAAGCTTAAGCCGACTACCAATTATTGTCTATCGGCTGCAAAAAGAAATTGTTAAGCGATGGTTTAATTGATAAATTGAACTCCGGCCGATTGCGGATAATTAAATTTATTGATGTTCAACACTGAACCCGAACTCGACTGAGCTCGCATTATAAATTGTATTCAGCTGTCAATTTGAATTAAGGTTTTGATTATTTACAGCCTTAAACGCATGTGTAAACACACATTAAATAATTTCCATATACATAAAACAATATTTAATTAGGCTGGCTGCTGCTGCTGCTGCTGCTGATGTTGCTGCTGCTGCTGCTGCTGCTGATGATGATGCGGCTTGCTCGTACGCTTTTATCTGTAAACCACTTGGCCGTGGTATTTACTTTGCCTTAATGAAGCGCGTTTCATTTCTGAAACTGATAAACAAATATGAGAGCGTTAACAGCTGCACAACTTTTCCAACCAATTATGCCAATTTTCTGTGACAATCTCCAGGGATAAGATTGAAGTAATTCCAATGAAATTCATATGGAAGCAAATGCTCAACTTCTGCTGTTGTTGTTGCTGTTGTTGATGATTTGGCACAGCCTTCAGGTCATTTGCAGCTAAGCTTAAAATTATGTATTGTTGTAGCCGTTGTTGTGTTAAGAAAATTTTTCCATTTTTTATGCTTTGCGCTGGCAGCTACCTACTAATTTTCTGATACAAACGAAATGTATATAATTTCCCTGGAGCCAAATTGACATAAGCAAAACGTAAAAACCGCCAACAGACATAAATGACAATCAACTCGATGCGGCGACGCTTCAAGTACTGTCAGAGAGAGAGATATAGAGAGAGGGGAGGAATGAGAGGAAGATAGAGAGGGAGGTAGGGAGCTGGGCTGGAGCAGTTTTGGAGTAAAGGGCAAGTTGGCTGCCAGGGCTGGCAAGATGGCTTCAATCATTACTCATCATCCATCAACGTTGCAAATTTTCGCTCTTTGCCTTTTTTTTGGCACGCAAATATATACGAGTAAAAAAAAAAAAAAGAAAATGTGAAACAAAAAAAAAAAAAGCTGAAAAGAAATAAAAATAAATGAAAATGAAAATGGCAGCCGTTGGCAATTTTACAGCCTTTCTGGCCAAATTGTTGGGGCCAGCCAGCGGGCCAGAGGGCCAGACGCCAGGGGTTTCCAGCCAAAAGGGAAAACGCTGGGTGGGCGCGGCCAGGCGACTAATTCGTGCGATGCGTTGCAAACGGAGTATAAATTATCATCATGGAAAACAAGTGCAAAATGTCATTTATCATATTTTTCGGCAGAGCGACAGCAGCAGCAATCACAGCAGGCACACATACAGACACACACATACAGACACACATACACACGCACACAGGCGCATTTATTTACACATATGTGAGCATTTGTAACCTGTGCCACATTTTCGCCTAATTCGCAAATACATTTCCAAAAGCGAGGCAGTCGAAAAAACCCATTTCTTAGCAATTACGCGATTTGTTTTCTTTTGCCTATTTTTTTGTTTTTTTTTTTTTTGTTTTTGCTGTAGCCCAGTTTTTTGCGCCTTTGGCCTGAATACGTAAGCCCTACATAAGTGATAGTTTTTTGGCACACATTAGGCTAATGAAAGCATACATTTAAAATAAAATAAAAAAATACCGAGTGCAAAAAAAGCACATATTTACTTGGCACTAAACTTAAAAGTAATAATAATAATAATAAAATAAAATATAAAAATAATAATAAAGGAAACAAATTATAATTTCATTTTATTAGCAAATTTAATTTAAGTTTAGCTAAAGCGCACATATTTGCTTGAATGATAAATGAATTCAAAATTAAATTTATAGAATTGCACTCTCTACACTACTTCAATTTTATCAAGAGCATATTAGTTTGCTATAATTCTATATATTTGGCTGCTGATTTTCACATTTCTCTGCAACTTTTATTTTTATTTTTTTATTTTTTTTTTTTTTGGTTTTTTCGCTTGTTCTAAGCGATGACAAATTTACAAATGTTTTTGGCCCTTTTCTAGGTCACACTTAATTTTTATTTTATTTTCAGCAAATATTTCTTGCTATTGGTTTGCCTTTTTTAGCCGCAGCCTCTTGTTGCCCATGGCCCGTGGCACAGTGTGTGGGTCTTGGCTCGCTGCCTGTCAACTTCATTAACATTTTTATGATGCGCCTTGGCGACCGCACAGCGAGATCTGGGCTAGGAAATCCTTCGTTCTGCTTAGGTCTACGCAGCTATTCAGCTTTTTCATGCCAAATGTTATTGTTGTTGTTGTCGCCGTTGCTATTTGTTGTTGTCACACGCAGCCTTGACGCTGCTTCAATTTTTTTTTCTTCGTTCTTTGTGTTCTTTTTGTTTTTTATTTTGTTGCTCACGCTATTATAAAGATTTTTTTATCTAACTGCTTTTTGTTGTGGGGGATTTTTGTGTTTTTTTATTTGTAGCAAGGTCCAGGCCCAAGCAATGCGAGGGAGCTGACCAGCTGGGGCAGGCTAGGGGGCATAACAATGTCAACGCCGTGCTATGTCCTTTGCTTTGTGCCTTGGCACCTGAGCCATGACCAAAACAAAGCCATTACAGTTATTTGTGCGCTATGCTGCGCTCTCTTGTAATTTACACAATAAATATATACAAAAGGCGACCCTCAGACCTCAAGTGGAACGCGCATTGAATGGCAAAAACAGGGTAGCAGAGCAGCTCCGTTGCGGTATGTGTGTGTGTGTGTGGGTTGCAATATTAAGCTGCCTGGCTGGTGGCTGCCTGACTGCCACGTAAATCTGCAGCTAAATCTTGTGTCATCCAGCCGGCTGGAAAACGTCAGTGATCCATGACTCTCCAGGCAGCTCCTACACATGACACTATTATTTGCACAGCCTATGCAGGCGAGCAGGCGAGCAGGCGAGCAACCCGCAATACCAGCCAACAGCCAACAACCAACCAAAGACTCCGCACCTCGCACCGCGAGATCCTGCCAACAGGATTCGTCGAGCCTGTCAAGTTGACTTCACTTTGAGCGCGTGTGTTTTTCTTTGCGTTGTCATTTTGGTTTATTTTCTTATGGCTCGCTTTTAGTTCGTGCGCTTCCTCTCAGTATTTGATATTCCTATTTTTTTGTCTTTTTAGCCTTCCATTGTTTGTCTCTTCTTTTGCTTCTTCTTTTTTTTTCTTTTTTGTCTTCTTGCTAAGCGTTTTGGCTGCAATCACGACTTTTCCGCAGATTTCGAGTGCAATTTTTATACCCTTGAAACAGTTTAAAGAGTTATTATGTCTATGTACCAGGATATGACTCTACAGGTAAGAGAAAAGAATCTTCCTTTGGTAATGACTTGATCAATATAATTTATTCATATTTATTTATCAACCAAACAGGCTGATTACTGAGGCAACTATGAATATTGGGAGTAAAGATCTTGGATTATTGGCATGGAATTTCTTCTCCCTTTCCTACACAAATTTTATGTAATTTAGCTAATCATAAAATATGCATTATTTTTGCCTGAATTCGATTCAAGCACTCAAAGATTGGGTATCCGCCAGTCGATCAGCCGCTTGACTTGTTTCTTACTGTTGCTGCTCACTTTTTGCTCAGCTGTTTGCTCAAAGACAGCGTCAAATGCGGACCATGACGGCGCTGCTACGGCAAGGCATGGGGCTGGGGGCGTGGCAAGGGGATACGCTTATAAAAATGGCAATGACTTTGGTAATGTTGATGCTGCTGCAGATTGTTCGCAAGTGTCAATTGTTTTTGGGGGAGGCAGCCAACTGCGTTTGGGGGATTGCAACTTTGTGTTGGACTCAAGAGTCCTTAAAATGAAAAATAAGGCAGCTTATACTAGTTTGAGGATTGCCCCGCATCGTGGCACTGCAGCATTTTCAGCATTGCGGCATACAGAGCTCGTGTGTGTGGCGCATTGGAATTGGAAGCCTCGAAAACCCAATTCAAGTTGTTAGCCAAAACCAATTAGGCAACATTTGGCTTTTAACCAGCTAATTAGCTTTTCATGTACTCGCATCATGGGTTATTTTTCCACTTCGTTTTTTGGCCTTTGCCTCCTCAACTGCTACAAATTTCACTCAATATTTCACTTTGTGCAGCAATCAATGCGACCCCTAAAAAGCCAAACAGCCGCAGTCAGCGCTGCATATGTGAGGAAGCTGCTAAGCTACAGCACCCCGTTTGCCCCCTGTCCGTTCGGCCGTTGGCTTTGCATGCCGTACATGCCACTGAACAGTTCAGAATAAAAAATAGAGAAATCCAAAAAAAAAAAAAGGGAAAAAGGGGAAAAAAAGAAAATTTCCAATAGTTTTTTGCTGGCTGCTGCTGGCACTGCCGCTGGGCAAAGCATTTTTTAGCGCCAAACCCCAAACATCAAAAAGCGAATACGCCAAAACACCCACACACGCACGCACACACACACACACACACACACACACACACACAATATATATATATATATATATACATGTAAAGGAAACCACGTTCACATCCTGGCCATCACATGCTAGCCAGCATATTGGCCAACCCCACAGGCCCCAAGCACGAGGCACCAGGCACCAGTCGCCAGTCGCCAAGCAGCAGCAGGCATTTGGGTGAAGGTTGCCTGGTGGATGCCAGTGATAAATTTGTGCATACCGCGCATAGATTTCCACGCATCGGGAGATAAGCAGCGACGTAGACGTAGACGCAGACATCGGGCGACCGCATCCAGCTCCACCACAAATATGAGCGCTCTGTGGGCGTGCCCTTTGTGTAGTTGTGGTCGCGCTCGCAGCTAACTACGCAAGCTCAGTTAAATAGAGGAGCAGCAGAACGGATTAAGGCCAGGAGCCTGCACTCTGATTAACTTTATGAGCTACGTGCGGCATTTTAATGGTAAACGGGGCCGAGTTTGTGCTTATCACGCATACGGCCGATTGCACTAGGTCCCACCCCTCCACCGCCAACCAACCGCTCACTCTGCAGCCGCGTCTCAAGTGTAACATTTTGTGGGGGCTGTGTGCAGTTAAAATTTATGCAGCTGCCAGGATGCAAGAGTCCTGGACGCTAGCTGGCATTTTATTTTATTTTATTTGCATTAATCACGTCGCTGGCGACGCTATTGAAAAATATATTTGCCTGCTGGGAAATTTCGCGAGCTCTCTCATCGCCACGCGGCATCGCCGACTCTGTGTGTGTGTGTGTGTGCAAGGACACGCCGCACTGCAGGACGTTCAGGAGCAACCGTCTTGGCAAGTGCATACGTTTCGCTTTGGCTGTTAATGTGAAAACGATGGCTCAGGTTTTTGGCTGCCAGCAACGAAAAGGAGCTGGCGAAAGAAAGAGAAAAAGGAGGAAATAAAAATAATATCGCAAAGAAATGCAGTGAAAAAATTGCATAAAGCGCGCAGAAATATAATAAAATACGACCAGCCACATGCATATATATATATATATATATATATAAGTACAAGTTTGAGTGCATGAATAAGTATATATACTTATATATGGATGTCAGCATATATATCTTTAGATGTACTTTTGCATTGTACAAGCTTTTCTCAGCGCCAGCTGCAAATATTGTAGCAACATTTTTATTGAGGTTTTGTCTGTTTGCTCAACAAAAGCAAAGGACGTCCAGCGGGGGAGCTATTACTCTTCATCTCTTTTTCGTTTTTTATTTCTTTTTTTTTTTTTTTTGGTTTCTACGACTTCGTCGCCTTGCATAATTTCAATGTAAAATTGCAGCAATGAAACTTGCACTGGAATGCATTGAGGCGCAGACACACAAAAGCCAACGCGGCGTATGCGCAATTATTTAAAAATGACGTCGGCCATGTTGTTGGCTGAGGCTAGATCGACGGCAGGAATACGCTGCAAATAGCAGGAGGAAGATTAAGAGAATATAGATAAAATATTTATAATTAAGAGCAGATCATAAATAAATATAAGTTGGGGGAGCTAAATGCTAAAAAAGATAGAGATAATTGAGATCTAGCTCGCACTTCATTAGCTATCAGAGAGTGAGCGAGAGCTCAATGCCAACAACTACTTCTAAAGCTGTGCATTCAATTACCTCACTTATCTGGCACTCGAGCTCAGCTGGCGAGTGTTTTATTTCAGCTCTCTCATTGTTGTCAATAAATCGCGCTTAAAGCTTTAATGCGCTTTCGAAGCTCCTCGCTTAAATATTTAGCCTTCACAAACTGTTGCAGTCAGCTGATAAGCTTGGCTTGCTGATAGCCATTGCAATTGGGGCCATAAAGAGAATTGTTTGCCATGTGCAAATCTTTTGTGTTGGCATTAAATCTTTGCGTATGCGCTCGCTCGCTCTCGCACACTCTGTCTATCTCTCTCTCCCTCTCTCGCACTCTTTTGCATTTACAGCACAGGCAAACGTTGGCTTTTAATTCGTTTCATATTGCAGCGTTTTGTTTAAATGAAGCGCTTTGTTCAACTACTGTTGCTGTTGTTGTTATTGTTATTGTTGATACTCGCGCTGGCTGTTGCATTTATGAAAATTCAATTGGTTTCGTTGTCGTCAACAAAACAAAACAATGTGAAACAAAACAAAACAAAGCAAAGCGCACAACAACAACAACAACAACAACAAAAAATGTGATACGAAAGCGAAACAAAATTCGGCGCTGCGTTCGCGTTCTGTGCGTCTGCATATTTGGTTAAAATCGCTGCGTTTCACTGTTTGCCATTTCAATTATGTGCAACGCGGCGTATGAACAATGTTGTAATGAAATGGGCACACAGGCAGTACCCAAAAGCAACAGCAACAGCAATAACAAGTAGCAGAGCGGCACACGCATAAATATTGCGAGAAATGGTCATTGGAATTGCCATTGCTGTTGCTGTTGCTGTTGCTACTGTTGCTGCAGTTGGCGAAGCTGCTGGAGTTGGCTCAGTTTTTCAGTTTCACGAATTGGATTCTGTTTCGGTTATTTAAAGGGGCAGTTTTCCGTTTAGCAACGAGGATGTGAACAACGAACGCGGGCGTCGACGGGGGCTGGCCAGCTGGCTGCAGCTGTTTCTGCATAGTGTTAAAACTTCATGCATATTTATGGAGTCATTCATATTAAAAACGTTGAGCATAAAACGCATTTAAACGCTCGCAACAGGCCAAAAGCTGTTAAAACGCACAAAAGTAATCGCTCGCATGCCAATTGCAGTCTCTGCAATTTAATATCTGGTCTGGCCTGGCCTGGTCTGGTCTGGTCTGGCCGTGGCCTATCAATCACTAAAGCATTGTCTGATCCACAAAAACAAACTAATCAAAATCTATCTTCATTTTTCAATTGAGCCTGGTATGTAGCTGATAACTGTTCGTTGCGGCATTCAAATCCAATCGGACAGTTGCTCACATATCCGACTCTAGCCTGGTAACTAATTCATTTTATTTCGCCCTCGTGTCGCCCGTCTGCCCCATCGGTCAGCTGCATAATAGGGCTTATTTTGTAAAAGTTGCCTTTGGCAATTTACAAAGTTTAGTACAACTTGGGCGTAGTTGTGTCCCCCCAGCCCCACTTGCTAGCCAGTGCCAACTTTTCAATCCGCATTCACCATTAGCAGCTACTTTTCAATGCGGTTAGCTAGCAAACAAAGCGTTGCACATTTGCGCAGATAAAGTTCTCACTCAATACCAGAGCGACGAGGGGTGCCCGTCCGAGCCGGCAAATTGTTAAAAATATGTAAAAGTATTTCACTTTGCTATTCCTTTGCCTTTTCTGTGCTGCGCCCTCAGAGCACAATTGTGTACACTTCCTTCGGCTGTCATATATGAAAAGATCTCTTCGAACTATGAATAAACCATGAAATCGAATTAGTATATATATTACAGCTTTTATCTAAAGACTTTAGACTGGCAATAAATTATCTCCAAATATCGTACATATATATATATTTGGCATATACAGCTAATCAGTCAGACTATGACATGTGCAATTCAAAATTTCCGTTAGAGTATATAAACTTTAGCTGGGCGAAGCCAAACGTTTCTTGCTTATTTTTTATACTATTTTATTTCCGAAAAAGTTCAGGCGAAATGCACAACAAAAGTTGACCATAGAAAACTGCACACATAGTAAAAGTTAATTGCGTATGTGCCTGAGCGAGTGTGTATGTGTGTGTCTGTGTGTGTGAAAACTAAACTTTTTATTTAGGTAAGTTTCGGGGTGGAAA
This sequence comes from Drosophila mettleri, assembly GCA_035047625.1. Classification (NCBI taxonomy): domain Eukaryota; kingdom Metazoa; phylum Arthropoda; class Insecta; order Diptera; family Drosophilidae; genus Drosophila; species Drosophila mettleri. The sequence goes on from JAWNPI010000103.1 coordinate 12,040,800, forward strand.
ACATTAAACACGACCCCAAAGCGACGCCATCTGACTCGTAATAATTAAACACACATTTTATGCTGCTAATGAAACATTAGATGTTTACATTTAATTTGCTATTTACTTAGCACCCCTTCGACACGTTCAGCCCTACCCGTTCCCCCTCTCCATCTTTCAATGTGTATTTAAAATTATAGAGAAGCTGAGTGCTCTGCTCAAAATGTTCATAAATCCATCATTAAAGTGCGCTTTAATGGGCCAGCTTTTAAGTCATTTACAAAATGGCAATTGTTCTTCTATTTCTTGGCAATCAACTTTGCTGCATGGCCCCGAGCAAAATTTGGGTTTGATTTGTTGATTTTTCACAAAGACTTATATAACACACTTATATATGATATATATATATATATATATATATATATATATATATATATATCTATTTAGCCATATATAGACATTGTTTGCTATATTTGATGTAGGCCAAGCAAAAGCGGCTTATGTATGCAAAAGTCTGAAGATTACATAAAATGTTGCACTTGCCGCCACCGCCTGCCCCGCTGTGCTGCCTAAACTTATTTGTAATTTATTGGCTAGATAAAATAGAAATAAAGAAATTGCCAAAAATGCATGGCAGTAAAGCCAAGGCAAGGCAAGGCAAGGCAAGGCAAATTTGACTATGCGAATATCAGAAAATCATTGGAAAATTGGAAAATTGAAATACCTTATATGGGGAAATAGGAAAAGTTCAAACAAACTCTATTGACACACGCACAATGGGGAGCTGTGACATTTATCATTTGCATCCATTGAAATGCGTATACAGAGATGCTGCTGCTGCTGCTGCTTGTAATTTATGAAGCCATTGCCTTGAAAAACATGCTACACACACATACATACATATGTATGCATGATATATGTTATATATATAGATACAGCTAGCATATAAGCCAGGTAATGGCAGTTCGTAGCAAGTTTTCGGTAACATTTATGGCGAATTGTATGCAACGATGCATGAATTTCATTCTGTATGGGGTGCCCAAAATGTGGAGCACTTCCTCCTATGCCGCTGTCCCCTCCAAAAAAGAAATCCAAAAAAGCTAAAAAAAAGAAAGTATTAAAAATGGCTCTTCAAAGTGCTGCCTATATGTGGGCAAATGTTTGCGGTTGCAGTGGGTGAGTGGGATTTCGGCATGGCTGGGATTGCCAGCTTTTGGGTTCGGGGTCGGGTTCGCTGACTGTGGATTACATTTATGTGGTTGCAATTGGCAAATACAGTTATGCTCACACACACACACGCATGCAAATGGAAAGTATTCACAAATTGTTACACATTGCCAGCTGCTGCGCTTGGAGGCATTCAATTTGTGCCCCTTTGGTAAAATATTGCATAAATATATTATATCTTGTTTCTTGTTTCTTGTTTTTTTTTCTCTACAGTCGATTTATTAATTTTTTTGTTTTTGGTTTAATTAATATGGCAATTTGACAAGTTGGCAAATCGAAAACGGCCAAAAGTGGAAAAAAATTAGCTCGTCCAACTAATTGAAACTGTCAAAATCATGGACGACAAATTAATGAAATTTAGCAAACGCAAAAGTAAGCGCATAACATTAAAATCAATACAAATTAATTATGATCATAACAAGCATGCGAAAGAAAACCATTCAAAACAATTATTGTGCATGGGTCGTCCCATGTGCCCGAAAAGCATTCCCAGCAGAATATTCCAATGCTTAATTACTTTTAGTTGCATGTTTTGTCATATTTCATAACACAAAAACTATTAAAAAAGCTCACACATAAATAAATATATATATATATATATAAATATAAATATGTGTGTATGTGTGTGTGCACTGTTTTGACTGCAGAGTTGGGCAACAAATCCAGGCGTTACGTATAAATCTCTTGCAATACCATTTCTCTGTCTCTCTCACTCCATATATATATATGCATATTTCTATATGACTTTTTGTACCTGTTCAGCATTTTGAAGCTGCAGCTCATAAATTTCGAGCGCTTTTCGAATAATGAAATTATAGTTTTGTTTATTTTTGCCTTTGTTCTGGGGGACGCTTTATTTGTTTTGATGCCTGCCTTTTGATAACTGTATGACAAAAGTTCTTGCCAAAATTGTGGTCTCGTCTCGACTTATCAAAAACTTTCACGTTCGTCATTTGCAAATATTATGAGATTTCGTGCGACCCAAACTCTAGAATTTGTTAGAGTGTTGAGCATGCATATGGGTAGAGCGTCATATTTTTTATTGCAAATGCGTGGCCCACACGCTGACACGCTCGAAACTCTGCTCCAGCTCCCGCTCCCATTCCCGCTCCCGCAACCTAACCGTGTCCCGCCAGCCACGCCCAGCAGTGAATCGCGTGCCCTCCCGTTGCGCCACTTGATCTGTGTGTCATTTTGCACAAGTTACACAAAAAAGAATAATAAAAAAAGAAGAGGAGGATGAAATGAAAAAAAAAAGAGAGAATCCGCTGTGATTTTTGGCCATTACCAGGCAGCCACGCTTATCTGCGGCAACAAAGCATGGAATACATAGAATTCTCATGGAACACACATGGTACATATGAAGCTATATCTATGCACATATCGCACGACAGAGATCTGCGACACACATTCATTTCTCAAACGCATTCCTCATGCTCTCACTCGCACTAGCTCCCAGCTCTCGCGCCAGCTCCGGCTCCGGCTTTGGCCGCGTCGCCGTCGTTATTATTATTTTATTTTATTTTTTTTTTTTTTGGATGCTGCAAAAGTTTCAACCACATACGCCATATTACGCAAAATGCAAAGCATGCTGGATTGACAAAATAAATAAATATGAAAATTTACGGCAAAAGTTTTTTGTATTTTGGCAGTTCACTTAAAACTGTTTTGAGTGGGGCGGAGTTGTCCGGGGCAACAACGGCTTTGAACTTTTGCTGTGCTACAGTGTGCCAGTGTCTGCCCGCTTCTGTTTCGCAATTTATTGAAAAATCGATTTTTAAGCATTAAATGCGCTATGGCAAAAAGTCAGCCTGCTTACAGTCCCACAAATCCTGCGGCTTTTCAGCAAATCAACACGGCTTGAAGCACCCGTTGCCTGAAGCAGCATCTTCTACAACCTCCAGCAGCAGCAGCAGCAGCATCAGAAGCTCGCAACTCAGCGCGTGACTCTGTCGAACTTTGCTGCCCTAAAGAACGTACAAAAAAAAAAAAACTCCTGACTAAACCCCAAGAAAAATGTAAAAATTTATGCAAAGCGTTGCGAGTTACTTTAAGTAAAGCCAAAGCTGCCTCTGTTGCCGTTGTTGCCTCTGCTTCCGTTGCTAGTTTTTCTCAACGCTCTAGAATGGCCCAAAAATTGAGACTCGTAAGCTGAGGTTGCTACTTGTTAAGGGTTAAAGGTGAAACTTTGAGTTTGTCTTGGGTTACCAAAGTGCCAGAGCGTGATGTATAAGTATTGTAGAACGAGGAGCCAGTGCGAATGAGATAAGTTTTTTTTTTCAGCTCAGCTCAGCTCACTCGCTCGCCTCGCTCCGTCAACCGTTTTCCTACTTACAAAATGGCTTGCGTTGGCTGGCGATTTGTCGTCTATTCGCAAAAACTGTCAGCGAATTTGGGGATTAGTTCGAAGGATGTTCTTTGCTTCTTTAAGTAACTCAAAACTGTTGAAAGCACGATTAGTGCAGCTAGAAACTTTGCAAACGGGATGATGGATACGCCAGCAGCATGACATAGCTGCCGCTCCGGCTCCGGCTCCGGCTCCGGCTCCGGCTTCGGCTTCGACTCTCCATTTAATTGAATTTTGTTGCTGCTGCCAATTGTCCCATATCGTTGTCATTATGACCGCATTTATGAACAATGTCAATTATTTGGCGTTTCGCGATTATTTCGCTTACTGACAACTTGTCGGCCAACTAAATTGTAGCAAATGTTTCACATTATTGACTAATTCATAATTTAGTTTAATTAATTCGTTATTAAGTTTCTGACGGGCGCACAGAAAAAAAAGCAAACTAAAGTAATAGCATTTTACTATTTAAATATCAAAATGAAATCTGGCCGATTTGAGCCAGCGCTGATTTGCCACAATTATTTCTATAATTGCAAAGCAGTTGTAAAAATAATTTGCTGTGCATTAATGTGCATGAAATTCAATTCGAATTCCAATTGAATTGATAGCCAGTATCTAATTAAATGTACTCAACCGCAAACACACACGCATTGGTCATTATTTTTTTAATCTTTTTTGTTATTTGTATTAATTCGGCTCAATTACAAAATTGAAACTAGGCCCAATTGGCAATGCGAAAAAATTGTATAAATTGTAATAAATACAATGAATAAATTCTTTTAGCCTAATATAGTTTTACCTGGGCTGAGCTGCGTGAGCTTTGTTGACGTGTTTGTGTTAACTTGGCGCGCATGCATAATTTAGTGCCATGCCACGCCCACACCTCACCCAGTTGCTGTCGACTGTCGGGTGTCGCCTGTCGGCTGCCGAATGCCGCCCGCCGTGCAGCGCTAAACGCAAAGTTTACATTGAAAGCCGCTTAGGTTGTGCAGTCGAGGTGGTTGCTTTGTTAAAACTTTAAGTCAGCTAAGCGGCTTACCCCATACACACACACGCACACAGATACAGAGACACGTGCCCACATACAGGTGCACGGGTTGTATAACTCATACGCCACATGAGCGAAAGCCAAGTAAAAATTTTTCCAACCGCATGTAAATGATGCTCGACACGCTCTCACTGCTTAAAATGTATGGTTTATTATTTTGAATAATTTTTTGACTTAAGCGCTAATTACAGCTATTTTCATTTATTTATTATGCAATCCCAATGTAAACATTTATCAAAAATACAAATAATTATGCTGTACAGTTTTAGAACGCCGCCTGCCGAATGCCAAATGCCAAATGCCAAATGCTCCGCCTGTAATCTGCCCCTGCCATTGATTGCCAGCGTCGTTTAGTTAATGCTATATACAAGTTTACTTGGAGACCAATCGCATTTACATGCTGTACTGATAGCGCACATTGGAGGCCAACTGCAGAATGAGAAACGTGTGAGGTGAATGGATGGGTCTCTTTGATTATTTACGGAAAATTAAGTCGAGACTCACCTCAACGCCCACTAGACGCTCGTCGTAGTCGCTGCCGGCTTGCATGGCGAGCTTGGCTTGCGACTGCATGATGGCATCCGAGAGAGAGTCCCGCTGATATGTAGAGGAGCCCAGCATGCCGCCAGTGGATCCGTTGGCTGGTAACTTACGACGCGACGTCTTGCTGCGGCAAATAAACTCGAGTATGGCCACCAGGATGGCAAGCAGCAGACCGCCAATCAATATGTAATAGATGCCGGCCACATTGCTCAGCGAGAGCTCGTTGGGTGTGGCCGTCTCCTGGCTGTCCAAATTGGGATTGCATTCGGTTTTGTCAAACCACCATTTTTTGTGCAACCGGAGCAGTTCGCCGTTCTCCTTGAGCGAGAGCACAGCCAAATTGAGACGGTTTCTGGTGCAGGGAGGAGTGGGGAGTAACGTAAAATGTAGCTAATCCCACAAGCTGAAGTGTTTAATCAATCACTTACCGCAGCGGCGAGCCAATGGGCGTGGCTATGCCAAAACCCTTGGTGTCTATGTTGCGACCGACCTTCATGGTGTCACAGGGCGCCCGCGCGTTTACATATTCATTCTTCGGTGATTCCACAAGCAGCGCGTACTTGCCCTTGGAGGTGCGCACACGTCGGATGCCCTCGTCATAGGTGCGCACGGACTGGTGCGGATTGGCGTTCATGTACTCCCACATTTTGCTATGCAAACCAAACGTCGAGCGCTAAATTAAGAGTACGCTTTAGCAAAACGAGACGGCAGTGGCCAGGCGTGGGCGAAAGACTCACGTGAAAGAAGTCCCAGGTGGAGCCATGCAGCAGCGTGCCGTAGCTAATATCGGTTTGCATGGCCAGATCCTCGGGCGATTTGATGGGCGCCACCATGCGCTCCACAGTGAGAAAGGCAGCCAAATTGGCTGTGTAGGACGAGATCAATATGATGGTGAAGAACCACCAGACGGCGGCAGCGATGCGACCGGCTATCGAGGGTGGTGTCAGGTCGCAGCCCTGCTGCATGAATGCAGCCAGCGAATACCAAAAGGAGCTGAGCAGACTAAACTCATTCAGTGGCACCGCTGCTGCCGGCTGATGCTGCTCCGGTGGCTCAGTCAATTGGACACCACCAATGATGCCCGGTGGCTGCTGTTGCTGTGAATTCGTTTCATTTGCCGAGCGACGCACTATGCGCCACTCGTGGGGCGGCAGCCGTGTGACAAAGTAAAGCACAAGGCTTACGCCCACGTAACTCAAGATGACACTTATCTGAAAGAGACGGTGACAAAAGAGGAAAAAGAGAGAGGGAGAGAGAGAGAGAGAGAATGAATGAATGAAAATAAGTAGTAGAGAAGGCTTAAGCTCTGGCAAGACCTACCCATATTTCCTGCGAGAGAGGATTCAGAAAACTGAAGACACCTGGAGTTTGTTTCACTGGCTTCTTAATCATTATGGAGATGCCCAGAGACATGAACGGCTTGGTAAAGTCTATGACGCGCTCCCGCTCCGCCGTAATCGTCATCGGTGCAATCGCAATGTCCGCCTCCTTTAAGCCCAACGAGACAATAAACCAGTTACAAAGTGTTGACAACTATTGTCAGCCCTGACTACGTCTGGATCTGTGTCTGTGTCTGTGACTGTGTCTGTTTCTCACCTTGCGCACCAGCTCACCCACCATGCCATCCCAGCCGCCCGCTGCAAAGTGATTCTCGGAACCATAGCTGCCATCCTGCACCAGTCGCAGCTCAACTGACAATGTGAGAAGCGTAAGCGTGAGGAGAACAACAATTTCTGTTGAACAGATTCAGAAGTGGAAATCGGAACTCACATTTAATGCCCAGCCTGGTGGCAATCAGATCAGCCATATCCTTGCAATATCCCTCAAAGCGCTCGTTGCCAACCAGCTGCTGGCCGTAGCTAGCCTTATACATTAGATATGGCTCCTCCAGCACACTGGTCACAATGTACGTGTGATTGCGTGTATAATCCCCATTGCTGCTGCCGCCATGATTGCGATGGCCATAGAATGGCAGGAAGCCCACATCGTCCCGCCACTCGGCCACCTGTTGCAGCGTGCTGTTCACCGACATCTCCACCACCTGCAAGGTATAGTTGACTCGCCGGCCGTCATCATCAAAGCGCACAGCACCAGTTAATCCATCGATTTCCACCTGCAAAACAAGTATAAACAATGAGATTACAAACGGGAATTGGGAATCGCCTTAAACAGAAAAAAAGAAGAAATAAAACAAAGCGTTGCATAGCTGGCAAAGATGGTGCCTCAAGAGGTTGTTGTTGTTGTTGCTGTTCACTTTGGCAGACAAATATTTGCAATCAGAAACTTTTATAATTTCTATCTATCAGCAGCACTCGCTCAAAGCACAAGTTTCATAAACACAATTCCAAGACTTAAGTCTTTGCCTTGCACTGTAATCAAGCGCTGTTGGGTATATTCGAGGCATCTCTGCAAACTCACTTTAGTTTCGTTTCAACTTTTTCACAGGGTATATTTTAGTCATGCATTACTGTATACGCCAACTGGCTTCAAATTAAAGATTTTACATAACTTGGAGCCAAATACTTCAGCTCTTGTGTCGAAAAAATGTTCATCAAAATTGTTGGGCCCGCATGGGCGATGTAAAATGCAAAATGCTGAGATTTACCTTGCGCAGCACCCGTGAGATTTTCTCTCCCTGCTCCCAGGGCGTCACCCAGCCCTTGGATGTGCTGCAGTCCAGCAGGGCGCTCGATTCGTTCAGCGCACTGGCGCCGCCAGGGACGCCCGCATGACTTCGACGCTGCAGATGATTGGCACGAAACTGATCCGGCTTCTTGCGCAGAATGCGATTGAAGGCCTCGACAAGCACAAAGACCGCATCGTACATGAGCGCTGCCTGCGCCTGTAAACAAAGGAGAGATGCGTTCAATCTGCGAGCAACTACAGCTTGGCTCTGTGTGTAAGAATTTACCGAAATAGCTGGCTGACTGTTGCCGCCGCCGCCTCCACTGCCACCGCCTGCTGTGCCAGCGCCACTCGTCGGCTCTAAGCGCTTCCGGCTGTCATGGAAATCACGCAAGGCGCGCCGATTAGTGTCCACAATGCGAAAGCCGGTGATGTTGATGGCTCCAAACTCCACAATGTCGCTGGGCCAGTGGTTATCCATGACCTACGCACACACACGAAAGAAAACAACAAAAAGTGAAGCAAAGAGAGAGAGAGAGAGAGAGAGAGAGAGAGAGAGAGAGAGAGAGGGAGTGAGAGGGAGAGATGGAGTGAAAAACGCAGTGCAGGCTGAAGGGATAACAAAGCCTAACGGATGCTGGTAATAATTGCTTATTAAAGGCGCCCAGCGGGGACGCCCACGCAAAGGTAGCTCGGCAAAAGCCGGTAAGTTGCCGCGGAATTTGTTTTCTGGTATTTTGCACTCACCAGGCCGCTGAGCAGGTAATGATAGGTGCGCCTGCCGAGCTTCACGTCCCGCACATGCTGTATGATGATCTCTTTGGCCATTTCCGCCGGGCAGTCGAGCACGATGCGCTTTTTGCTGAAACGCCCCAAATCCTCCATCGTGCGCAAAAATTCAATAGCCATCGTTACGTTGGCGATGCGTTTGACCATTTGCACACGAAATGTTTCATTTCCGGGCTTCAGTTCTTGATAGATTTGCTGCAGGCGCAGTAAGCCTACGGATGGCCGAGTGGGGCCAAAAAAAGAGCACAAGAAAAAAAAAAACAAACAAACAAACATCAGTGCACGGTAACGTATGAGTAATATTGAGTGCCGTATAAGCCATATATGTGTGTGGTAAAGTTCATGTGTGTGTGTGTGTCTCTCTCTGTGTTTGGCAATCAAAAGTAAAGCGGCCTATAAACGCGATTTAAGAGATGAAATGCCCCAAAAAAAAGGGACATCAGAGACTTAAGATAAATACAAACGAAATATTTGCCTGATAAATGAATATATGTATATATTCGAAGCAACTTTAATGTGAATAAAAATTAATGATTTCATAAAGTTTAATAAATATTTTCCATCAAATACTTTATCAGTATTTGTTGTTTCTAGCATGACAAATAAGCATAAAACTTGGTTTCAGCAATTGGATAACTGTTGCATATGAATATTATTGCAAAGCGTTTGAATATGATTTTCTGATTTTGATTTTGGCAAAGTTTTATGGGAAAAAGTCAATAAACTATAAAGTGTTTATTTATCTCTTACAGCTATTTGCTGTTGCCCCATATTGCTACGCGTGTTTATTTGTTTTTTTTGTTTTTTTGGGTGCTGTCTGCTTATGAATACTTTATGCACACACTCAGTCACTCAGTCACACTCAATCACTACCTCAATCTCTCATTGCCAGGCCGCAAAAAACATTTTCACACGCCATTTTTTGCACGGCGTTGTTGTCACAGATGTTATTGTTGTTGCTGTGTGTGTGTGTTGTTATTGCTTTTGATTTCTGGCTGCATGATTTGTTGGCATTGGCCACAAACAAAAATAACAACAACAAACTAAAGAGAGCGAGAGAGACAGAAGAACACTCACTCAAACCGAAGAGGAAACGGAAGTGCACAGACAATTGAAGTACTTTTTTGCGGCACGTTGGTAACATTTCAATAAATAGCGAAAACTCCTCTTGCCGTCGACAAAAAGTGTAAAAAAGAGAAGAAAATAATAATAAAATTGGGTGCGTGCTGTTTGTTCAGCCATTTAGTCGCTCTCGTCGTTGTTGTTGTTGTTGTTGTTGCTGCTGCTGCCTCCTGTTTGTGTGTGTGTGTGTGTGTGCGATGATGTTTTATTGAATGCTTCCTATGTTGTCGCGTATTGCTTTTTCTGCAACTTTTGTATTCATGAATGCGCCAAAAAATATGCTACCAATTTGTCGCCGTGTGCGATGTTCGTTTGCCGAACAACGGTAACAGCAACAAGAGAAAATCGGAGAAAAAACAAAATGGGGAATAACAACCAGGGCTACAGATCGGGTCTAGAGCGAAGAACAAAGCAATAACAACAAACTGCTGACAGCGGCATTAAAATATAAAGTCTCGCTGCGGTGCCTTTCGTTAACAATGTAAACGATGCCTGGCAACGTGTATTGAGCTGAAGTCGGCCAAAATGCCAAAGCCCAACAATAACAACAATAGCAGCAGGCATCAGGCAGCAGGCAGGCACCAGCAGCAGTAGTGGCAGTGCCCTAGCTGCTGCTGCCGCTGCCGCTGCTGCTGCGGCATTTCCTTTTCCTGCGCCGTATGCCAGCGGCAACAATGTCGGCCTACTTTTCGGCAAACGGCGCAAATATTAAAAAAAAAAAACCCCCAAAAAAAAGAAAAGATATTCAAGCAGGCAGCAGGCAGCAGGCGGCAGGCGGCTGGCAGTAAGCAGCTAGCAGCAGGCAGCAAAAAGGGCCAAGCACTGCCAACAGTTGCATAAAGTCATAAATTTTATTTCACACAGAGTCATTAACACATGACACACACACACACACAGTGAGTAACACGCGCACAGATACACAATGGCTGGCAGCGCCATAACGACAGCCTGTGAACTCATTACAAAAGGCGCAAAAAGGCGTCGGCATAAAAATGTTCAAATAACACACGCAAAAATCACTGCGGCGTATACGTAATATCATATGAAATTTTTACCAAGCTCCAAGTCGTCCGTTCGCCACTCTGCCATTGTGTGTGCACACATATGTATTACGTGTAAATGTGTGTGCGTGTGAGAGTGCGTGTGTGTGGTGTCTTCGCTCTTGCCTTGATGTCTTCATCTTTGGCCGTAATTGCTGTCGTCGACGCGCCGCACGTAGACTGTCGGAAATTGCTTTGAAATAAATTTCAATACAACAACAACAGCGGCAACAGCAGCAACAAAAGAAGAAGCCTAAGACAACAACAAATACATTATGTGGCATTGTATGTACTCAAGCCTCAACCATATGTGTGCAGCTCGTCTGTCTGCCCAACTCTAGCTACTCTGCTCTCTAGCTCAAGCAGCCGCAGCACTTCTAAGCGCTCAAGAGCACTCAAGCCTCTGCCTGACTGCCTGAATGTCTGTCTGTCTGTCTGCGTGTCTGGCTAGCCTGATAGCTGGCGTCCTCTTACTTTTACTTTTAGCAGAAGGCCCAGCCTCTTCGTGCCGCTCATTTAATTACATATTAGCAAAAAAACAGGCGACGCGCTGCTGTGGGGGCAGCTGTAACGGGTCTGCTAAGTGGCACAAGCAAAAGATATTATAGACATGTGTTTGATGTTTGATTTCTATTTACATTTGCGCGGGTTAAGAGAGAGTGTCAGCGCGGGCTGGCCGTGGGCCTGGGCTTAGCAGCAACTGATGCAATTTGGCTCAAATGCGTATTATTTGAAGTAAACGTTTTCAAATTCCCCATACACAAATTGCTGTTTGTCTGTGTCTGTCGTAACCTGAAATTCGCTGAATGCTTAATATTAAGTAAATTGTATAAGCAGAACGTCTTTTGGCCCAGCAATTTGGCTGAGGATCCATTGAAAGTGTCCTATTTACATAAATGAATAAACACAGCTTAATCTACGCTCAATTTTCATGCTCGCTCAAGAAATTGCATTATAATATAGTACGCTTGATATTATATAATGTTCACCTTAAGTTTACTGCCAAGTCAGAAAGTTTTTATAAAAAATAAAACAATATTTGCAAATGAAAACTTTTAGCTTCCAAGGCCAAGGAATTAAACACAATAAATTTAATTTAAAAGCTTCAGAAACTTGGCTAAATATGCGAATTAATCTTAATTAATTGGCATTGTTTCGTTGCAGCCCTCGTTCTGAACTGAAATGTCAAAGACTCAGACAATAACAGAACAAAAACGAAAACAAGGATAAGAAGAAAAAAAGAAAAACTGAACGCAATAACAAAAACAATAACCGCAACGAGCTAGAGCCTCTCGGCCCCCATTGGCGCCCCATTTGTTTAGCGCTAACGAAAGCGAAAATGAAATGAAATCAAAATACATGCAGTAAACAATGGGATAATGTGGGCCGTCTGGCCGAGGGGGGCTGTGTGTCTGCCCCGCCCACATTTGGTCGGTGCTTATCTCATACTCACCATCATGCGAATCGTATAGATAAATAATGCTTTGCCAGCCGTAGTATTGTATGGTATCAATAATTGCCTGATGATAATCCGGACGCATGCTGATTGCGAAATCCAACAGGCCCGATGACGGGGTGAGCACCTAAAAGTATGCAAAAAAAAGCGATCCATGAGTGGAACAACACAGCGCACAGTTGTGTAAGCTCAAGGGGGGGCGAAGAGGCATGGCCACCCTTTCCCCCCTAGAGTCTAACAATGTAATGTGTACGCTACATGAAGCAATAATAAAATGAAACGCGTTTCCGCTTTGACGCTACCAGCGACAGGCAGGACCGAGCACTGTGGGTGGGGCTGGCGGGCTGACGGGCTGAGGTGGGGCTAGGGTGAGGGCGAAGGACATGTAAGTCCTGCCTTTTGCCTGGCAGCCAAGTAAGTTAGTACGAGCACGAGTATATACACGATATGTATATGGTACAACAAGAGATATGTACACAGAGACCCGTTTCCGTTTAGCTGTATACACATACGCACACACACACACACATACAACTGCCTGAAGGCGCACGCAAATGCGCAGTCTACTATGTGTGTGTGTGTGAGTGTGAGAGTGAGAGACAGAGTCAGAGACAGAGAGAGTGAGAGTGAGCGAGTTGCCGCTGCTGCTGCCACTGCTGCTTGCCGACGCCATATCTTGATTTATAGTGATTGAAATAAAAGAGGCCAAGAGCGCATCATAAATTTTTTTGCGCTCACTGTGAAGCGGCGGAGCTACGGTGGCTGTATGGAGCGCGCATTGGGGGCGCTCGTTTGGCATTGTCTTCCGGCTGCGGCACTTTGGGCTCTTTGGCTTTTTGTATTGTGAAGTGCCAGGCACAGTGACAACAACAGTGACAACAACAGCGGCAACAGCAACCAGTCGCCTCTGTTGTTGGTAGTAAATTTTCTTCAAATTACAATTATTATGATTTGTGCTTTGCTTTTGATTTAGTGCAGCGTCTGCCAGCCACAACAACAGCCTGTGTGTGAGTGTGCCTCTGCTCTTATGGCCACTTTGTGTTATGGCTTCATTTTTATAAACTCTAGTTCTCTGTGTGTCCCCCAAAGTGCCCGAGCTGCATCTTGATGCTTAAATTAGAAATGTGCCAAGAACTCAATTCCAGCCCAGGCTGCCCCTGACCGTGCCCATGCTCATGCCGCATTGCTATCCCATTCAATACACACCATAAAGTGCAGCTTAAGCTGTTTAGTGAGCTGTATGAAAAGTTATGGCCAGCAGCAAGCAGAAAAAAAAATAAAATAAAAAAAGATGTCGTCAAGTAGCAAATGCACTTCAAGCCAAGCTCTATGGAACCTTTCACAATTGGTCTATTGAAGTGCCTCAGTGTTTTTGGGTTTGTCAGCCATAATTGCTATGCTACCATAAACCAGCAACCTATTGACCCAAATTAAATGGTTTGAAATTTCACAGTCTCTTGCCACAAAAACGCACACACACACACACACACATACACACCCGGAGAGATATGAAGAGAAAAGTGTGTTGACGGAAATGTTGTTCAATCTGTTGTCGGTTGAAATGAAACTCGTTTTATTTGCATTTGGCATTTAGCATTTAGCATTTGGCTACAGCGCTGCCAGAATAATTGTTTTGTGGGGCTGCCTGCCACTGGGATTGCTCCCCCGCCCCCACCCGGAACATATTTTTGTTAATTTTTCCACATTTTTGTTTTGTTTTATTTATGTGAAATATGCAAACGTCAATTTGTTTGTAGCAAGAATTTATATCAATTTTCTATTTAGTATTTATTCAATTTGCGCCAGGTCAGTTCACTCACACTGGCCCATAGAGCCCGAACTACTTTCGAACACAACAATGATTTCAATTCCATATTCTGTTGACAGTTGCGCAAATATTTCTTAATTGACTTTCATGCCACACACATGACGAGATCTTTTGAAAATCTCTTGAATGAAAATTTTTAGAAATTTCTTTCGGGGCTCAAGAGGTTTATCTATTATTTCTATGAGCTGTCGGGTGTCGGCTGTCGGCTGTCTGTTTTGCTCTTGGCCAAAAATGCAGTGCCTGCCATGTGGATATTTGTGTTTCATTTAAGTTCTTAGCTAGCTGAATTTATTAATTAAAGTTTTCCTTTAACATTCCTTGCTCGGTTATTAATTGAAATATTTGTTAATGGACTTTTAGGGCAAATAGTCGTAAATAACTCTTCGCATTCCTGAGCCCTGAGCACTAGTGTTAATATGACTTTTTTTTTATTATATTTTTCATTATTGCTCCAGAGGTTCACAAAACTGATGAAGAGCTTTAATTATAATTTCCCCCGCACGACAACATTCCATACACACACACACACACACACAGCAGCATTCCACATATTCTCTTTGTTTCATTACAAGCGTTGCCCTTTTTGCAAGCCCTCAGGCAACTTCATTACTCATCAGCTCACACACACACACAGAGTCGTGTTTAGAAACGTATGTGTGTGTGTGTGTGTGTTGGTGTGTATTACTTAGTTTATTGACTCTCTGCTCATATCACGAGTCGTTCTCTCTTTCTGGGTGGCTGGCGACACAACCACATCAAATGTAAATAACTGCACACAAAATCAATTACGTATGACATTCCCAGTCCTTTTTTTTTTGTATTGGGATGTGGTCGGTGGCGTTTGGAACTTACCTTTTCCGGAAACCAGGGCGTCACGAATGGCATTTGGAACGTATTCGAATAGGAGTGCAATGTGTCAAACGAGTCCGGCGATACGGCGCCCAGCATTGAGTAGACTCCGCGCGAGAATTGATTGCAAACTGCAGGTTAAAGCAATAAATTTGTGTGTGCTCGGCTCCTGCTCTGC